>CM024566.1:29497643-30834443 GCA_014182515.1 Eucalyptus microcorys | reverse complement strand
ATAATTTGACTCTAATGTCATCATTTCACTATTTATTGAAATGAAATATGGCATAGACATCCACTTAATAAAGTTGGTGTCTGATGGAGAAAATTACGTGGATTTCATGGGTGTCATGTTGACTTAAATTTGCCAAAATATAATACAGGTTCCTATAATATGTGTACCATTTACTTAAGACAACTTGTCCTCTTCATAACACACTATCATCCAATCGACTCTCTTCAGCGAAGATTTTAGGTTTCTTGTCCTGGGAAGGATATGAATAATGACTTGGGAATCTCCGCCATCAAGATGTATGGAAAAATTAATTAATTTTCTTTCGAAGCGAAGTGAAAAATTCTACCTCACTCTCCATGTGACCCGATTTCGAGTGAAAGCTTAAATAAGAATAAGACCTCATCCTTCATATTAAGTGAGCTTGGTTTTGGGAAGCTTTTCTTTAATACCTGTAGAATTCCTGTGCGATGCACAAGTTCTAACGTTTTGTTATAATGAGAAATTGCTTGAAATTTTTACTTTTAAACCTAGTGTTGATTCTAGTCCCTCCCTTAGAACTAATATTTAATGGAACTATTGTATTCATCTTCTTTTTTTTTTTTTACATTTTTCCATCTTGATTTTTCCGTTAATTAGTTTCTGTGGAGCTTGTTTCAATGCTATAATACACTAATATGCGGTTAATATTGGATTATGTATCTTTTCTCACATATCAATAGGATATTTGCAAATTGATTTATGGAATAGGCACAAAGAACCAAGAGTAGGTAAATTGTTTATCTAACGAAACTCGAGACATTTTGCTAATAAGAAAATTATTAGTTGTTTATGCCTGAATTTCGCCCACAAGCCCCTCATGCATCCTCAAAGAAAATTATCTAAGGGGTGGAGGCGGAATTCGACCCCTAATCGAAAATGTCCTTGTTCCATCATACTGCATGTGTCTTTGAACTGTGTTCGAATTTACATGTGATTGTGATTTCTGTTGTTGATTTTGTTCTTATTTGAAAGCATTAACTTTCGAAGTTGTCAACTATTGTGAAAGTTTTACTCCCACTAAAAGAAAGGAAGACTAAATGCAAAAGAATATGCCACGTGCAACGTTTCCCACCATAGACGATTCTGAAGTCTTTTGCATCTATCTATAATCGCTTAGAATTCGAAGGCAACAGCCACAAGCTGAGACAAGTCACTCCTATCACTGGCCTTTATTTAGTATGATGATAATATATTATTGGTGCTAAATAGCAGAGTGTAAAAGCATGGTATGATCATAAATTAATAATTAGCACCGTACCTCCGAAATATCATATAATCCCATGAAATGTAGAGAGAGAGAGAGAGAGAGAGAGAGAGAGAGAGAGAGATGCGCGGCAAAGATGAAGGACCAGAGAAGGAGAGAGCAAAAGGACATAAAGACTGTGATGATGGCAACGCCCAACCAAGAAAGCTGCGGGAGACGGTGACGAGGCGGACTTAATCATTAACCACTAAGTATAATTTTTTTTTTTTTTTTTTGTTCCAAGAAGGCTTCAATCTAGGGGGAAAGGACAAAGCTTCTAACGAAAAAGGATCTGACGCCACCCCCCCCTCCAAAAAAAATAAAAAGGGAAAGGAAAGTACTTCAATTACGTCCTTAAAAAATCAAATGTCAAATGTCAAACCTAAAAGGAAAAAGCACTCCGAAAATATTCTCATGATTTAATTTAACCTATTGATCACACATTGATAAATGTGTGAGACTAATGTTCGAAATTATGCATAAGGAAACTCATGTGATGAGTACCCAATAAATAAAACACTCAACCATTGAGAGTAAAATTGACAATTGTCAACATAAAGACATGGAATGTGAAACGATGAATGCTGTGGAACGACTTTCCCCCTAATTTCATAAGAACGAAACTCACTATTGCGTTAATAAGTTATTTTCTTTTTTTTTTGGTGAGCCAGGATTTGCCGAGCCCGCCTTTCGCTTACGCTAGTCGGCAACCCACGGCCCGTACAATGCACAGTGTACTTCGGACCAAGCATCAATACTTGAGGGAAAGCTAGCCCAGGATCCTACCACCAAGGCTCCCCACTTAAGACGCTAGCAGCCGGAGATTCGAACTGTTCCCTTGGCGATGAGGTAGTGTCACGCCCCGAACCTCGAGCGCGTGCCCATCCCTTGGTGGTTGACTAAATTTGCAACATCCTAGGATGCGTCGCCGACCCATTCATTTTAATGCACATGCGGAAGCAAACGATTACCCCCGACAGAACTAATATGGGATAGAAAAGCAGGAAACAATTTCACAACCAAAACACTTTTATAAACAATTGGGTTTAGGTACAAAAAGATCGATCCCAAAAGAAAATGTCCTACGACCTACTCATCGGACACAATCGCCGATCCTTCAGACTCCACTTCAATTAGCTCAAGGGCTTCGGGTCCTCCATCTAATGACCTGAAAAGTTTAAGCCCACGATGGGGTGAGACAATGTCTCAGCAAGTTCACCCCCTAAACCCCAACTAGGAAGAAAATACGCCTAAAGGCAGTCTATACACACAAAACAGAGGACTTACCTCACCTCAGTTCCCTCCTGCATATCAGTACAATTCAGATAACAGATGCATATAATAAATGCACACATCAATTGGAACGTCTCTCACACAATCTCAATCAAACACGCATTCCAATTTTAATCACGGCACAATGGGCACGGCCTACTCAAAGTTCAGCGGTTAATCACGGCCCAATGGGCACGGCCTACTCAAAGTTCGGCGGTTAATCACGGCCCAATAGGCATGGCCTACTCGAAGTTTGGCAGTCTTCTGGCATAGCCAAGTGTCACCTCCAAAATTTCATAATTTTGGAATAAATGCTTAAAATTCACAATCACCACTCAATTGCACTCAATTGCATTCAATTAAATAAACCAAGCACGCCATTGCATTCAATACGAAATTCCGGTCACCGACTATCCGGTATAATTTCCGGAAAATAATAAATAATTAAATAAATACCAAAATTAATTAAATAAATGCATTTAAATGCCATAAATAGAAACTTAGGCCGGAAAAGCCTAATTAAATACCGAAACGAACCCAGAAAAATCCCGAACTAATCTAGATAAATAATACAACCTATCTAGTTGCTAATTAAGCCAATCTAACCACCTAACATGCAATAACGAGTAATTAAACCGCTAATACATTCTAACTAACCACATAAATCATACTTAGCCTAAACTAATCAACCCCTAAGCATCATTAACTCCCTAGGCAGAGTTTTAGTGAGTAAACTCACCGGTTTAGCGATCCGGTGAGTCCATGACAACGGTGATGCGGAGACGGGTGACAAATCTCCCAACGGCGGAGCCAAGTGAGGATGGGACGGGCCTGAAAACGGGCCTTGAAGCTTCACGGTTGGCTGGGCTTCTGCTTCTGTGCTGTGGGAGTGAAACGGTGGCTATTGGCGGGGCTGACTTTGGTGGAGTGGTGCTGCGAAGTGGATGCTGGATTGAAGGCTGAAACGGGCTGGAACTTGCGGGCTGCTGGGCTTGTGGGAACGTGGAGAAGGTGGGCCGAAGTGAGGGACATGGGTGTCTGCTTCTGTGAGACTGAAAGGAAGTTGTGGTGGGTGGTGATGACACGAAGATGTCGCTGGAAGGAGCTGCTGGAACGTTGAAGTGGAGAGGTCAACAAAGTGGATGCAAGGTGGCAGTCAAATGGGGTTGTTTCGATGGTTGCCAGGGGAGATGGAGGTGGGCAGGAGGACTTCGTGGCAGACGGCAGCAAGATGAAAGAATCAGTGAAGACCAAAAGATGGTGGAGCTACAGAGTTAGTGGAATGTGGGCGTCAGTGGGGACATGCGGCGTTGGACTGGAGGAGAAAATGATGGAGCTGCTGGGGTCTTCGAAGGAGAAAAATGAAGGAAGGACAGAGGCAGTTGGTTTCGATCCAAGAAAGAGGAGGCCGACGCACAAAGGAGAAGAGGATCAGCTTGGCGTGTTGGAGAAGCCGAAGGAGAGGGAAGTGAAAGTCAATGGTAAATATCTCATCTCATCAATTCAAGGTCCCACAAGCTTTCATATTAATTCCTTTTGTCCCCCGTTACTTTCTTGCATTTTATTTCCACAATTAACCAATTTTGATGCCAAATGTTGCAACCCCCATACCAACCTCCGAATTTCACTCAATTGGACTTCAATTTCTTCAATTTGATGTCCAATTTTGCTGAGGAAGAAGCCCACACAAATTCTAAAATTTCCCTTCGCCAAATAACTCACTAAGAAGGCCAAACATCTACTTAATTTGGCCCCTCCAAATTTCCTTTCTTTTCTCCCAATTGATTTTCCGTAAAAATCCCAAACTCGCCGAAAATTCTTCAAAGAATGAGTCGACGCTCCTAAAATAAATCGTGACATAACAAAATTTTCAATTTCTGAAATTGAGTTTAAATTCGCAGTTAATTTCAATCTGGCGCGATTTTAGCATAACCTAACCTATCGAGTAACTTTTATGAATTTTTTAGTGCAATTGACTCATGGTCGATTATTTTTAGCCACATTGTACATCTTCGACACATTGACGACTCTCGGTCGTCGTGAAAATCTCGAGATTTCAAATACGGATATAGGGTACCAAAACGATAGAAAAATCAGACTAGTGCTGATCGACGAGAATTTTGCAATCAGGTGGAATCACTCACGCTTTAATCACATATTTTAGTCAAATCGATATATCTCTGATCTTTGATCGATTTTTCGATAGTGCCGTAATGTCCATTGCAGACTAGCATGGTCAAGCAGTCGATTCTAGTCGAATTATCAAGTCTATTACTTTAAAATCCCTTAACGGCTTCACCTGATAAATTAGTTATCTCGTGAGTGGCCAACTCAGAGAAAAGAACTATAAGCACGTCGATGAAAAGCCCAACTTATTCAATCAAAAGCAGAACCTGAAATTCAGGATGTCACAGGTAGTAAAGCCCAAACCATCTCGGCTACCTACGGGTAGATGTTAATAAGTTATTCTTCAACATCACTATATCTACTTTTACCTATTAAGCATGTATGAAAGTGTTGAATGGGCAATAAACACAATCGGTACAATCATTGGACATAGCACCCAACCTTATTTAAATTTAAAAAAACATAGAAATACTATTGTTCTTCATTTTAAAGGAATAGCCATATATGTCCAAACAAGACATGGAAAGTAAATTTCTTCTAAAGAAATGTATGTAAAAAATGTTTCTTAACATTAAACTAAAACCAAAATCTAGAATTAAAATGACATCTCCCACAAACTTGACATTGACTTTAATATTATTTCCCACAATGAGCTTTGATTTATCATGATTTGGCTTCCTTCAGTTTATGAATCCCTATATGGCAAATGTAATATGATTAGTTGTACTACTATCTAGCCATCAAGAACTGGACGTGGCTTTAGATAGGTTGGATTCATGAATAAATGTCAAAAAATCATTACCTTTAAGCTCACTCTTGGTTCACTTGAACAACCAAGTTTTATATTTATTGCAACATTTCTTTATATGTCCTCTCTCTTTACAAAAGTAGTAAAGTACACCATCATTTTTGAAGGGTGCTATCTTAAGACCCACACTATTAGAAGAACAAGTGGTTTCAGAATTTGTTTCTTCAATTTCTTTTCCTCTACCACTACCCTTGTTATTAGATTATTAATTGATCAAGTCTCATCTTGAGAATAATAATTGGTCTTGATAATCTCAAAATTAATAGGAAGAGTGTTTAAAGTTTAATGCTTAATGCAAGTTGTAGGAATAGCAACATTAAGAGCCTAAAGTTTTGTCTGTGGATCTACTATCCTCAAACATAAAATCTAACTCCACTTGAACCATCATGCTTCCTATTAAAGAGTGCATGTAGGTGTATCCCTATTCAGCATTAGATGAAATAGGGTTTCTAGCGACCAAGGCTTCTATCATTTGTCTAGCAATGCAGTTAGCTAGTAAATCACTTTTCATGGAATGTTTCATAGATAACAAGCAAATTTGATTACTCTTTCTTCAAATAGCAAATTGTGCTTTTTAAGCTTCCATGCTTTTGGTAGTAAGATTTGCCGACTTATTGTCAATAAAAGCAATATGAACATTTGCCATCTCCATACCAATTAGAAAATCCCCTCTCTATCTTTTAAAGTTTGAACTATTAAAAGCCTCAATAATGACTTAGTTACCATTTATAGAAAATATGATTGAAAAACAAGTTATGTATATAATTAACATCGTGTGAGTATTATGTAACTTAAAAATGTATAAGTGCACATCTAGAGAGTTACATACATTATCATATAATCACTTTTGGGAAGAATATATCACATGTAATTGTACACCTTCAAATGACAACATCCATGAGGATATATTCAAATCTTTGTGAATTTATCACGTTTGAGTGTATGATCTATTAGGATTAGTCACTTCTCAATCATATGTTGTTTATGTATCTCTCCATGATATAATACATAATCAACTCCTTTGAAAGTATGACCATAGATCAGAATAGGAGACATCTTATTATTGTACGAGACTGATATTTCTCAAACCTAATCAAGTGTGTCACTTTGGTAGTTACAACTCAATTGAATCCTCGAAACTTTCTTATATCGGAAATATAAACTTTATTTCTCACACACATGACATACATGTGATTTTAAACTTAATGACAAGGGCAATTTGTTACTAAAATCACTTATCATACTAATTATATTGATTTATTCATTAATGCACATTAGAATTTAGACATATTATCAATGAATCACACTCTACACATTATTTATGTGATGATGAACCTATGAACCAATATATGTATTTCCAAAATTATAGAAAAATACACGAAAATACACGAAAATACCCTAGAAATACACATATTTAGGGTTTTATATATATTTTCACATCAATAAAATATTAAACATGTAAAATAAATATATCATAATGTAGATAATCACCATACAATCACGTAGCCTTGGACCAAGCGCCGATCAGAGGCTCCACGTGCTTGCATGCGCCACCTAAGTGGAAGGCATGTGGAGCACACGCTCAAGCACTTCCAAGGCTGTTTTTCGATTCGATTGGCAACAATTTGAACGGGTCCCAGTTCGTCCGTACAGTCTGGTCAATGGTAAACCGGTTTGGGCAAGTCAACAGGTCGGATCTTGAGTTGGGTCATAGGTCAACCAAGTTGGTTCATCGGGTTGGGTCGAGTCGGGTCAAGTTACCTAGGTTGTTGGATTGCTGACGTCACGATGATGTTAGCCCTAGCACATGCAATGTACATGCTAGCTTTGCCCATGCATGAGGGCATGTGAGAGTGCGTGGGGGCGTGTGCTCGATGCACACTACTGCACGGCAACACCTGGCTACGCGTGGGGTGCATACAGGCTCCCCTAGTAGCGCACCACCTACGATTTTCTTGTCTTGACGAGCTCTTTCTATTTACATAATTAAAATCAATTCTTGCTGCACAAAAAATCACGAAAAGGGCAAAAACTATACGTTCCTATTCTAATCTATGGAGGCTTTGATACTACATGTGAGTCGTGAAAATGCAATCCCACGATCTTCATAGCTAGAACAAGAACACATATAATCGAGTAGAAAGATTAACACACTTATTTTGGAATCCATCGTTCTTAATGCGGAAAAGTGATGATTCAAGCAAAATGTTTTTCCTCTATTGTCTTCTATATCACTAGCTCAATGAGAGAGACTGTCACCCTTAGCATCGTTCTTAATGAGGATAATTGTGTGTGTTAAGGTTAGAAAAGAGATTTGAGCACTATTTATAGGATTTCTAATTATGTCATCTTATTATAAACTAGGTTTAACTCGGCCCATACTAGCCAGCCCCATATTAGATTAATTAAGATCCTTTTATCTCACTTTATTAGATCGATCTCATAAAATAGTAAATTACAATATCAATTAATATAATCCATATTAGAAAAATTCTTATACCTAGAATTCTTGATTTGTGAAATTACTTACTAAACAATGTATGAATGGTTTTTATAGAGATTTTGGGAGCACCCGTGTTTATATCGAGATTTTTTAGTCAATTCTACCAAACATTGAGATCATTCCACCATGAACTTTTCGAGTAGTATAAACTATAGAGTACCTTTCCACACTTACATTCTCTATTGTATTACTATTCATGCAATTTATGCTGCCTATCTACGTCAAGAAAAATCAAACCCTGTCTTTCCATTCCTAGATATACGCGAACAAACCAGGCCTGGTCAATTCTGATGTGAAGGCATGTGAATGGCCATTGCTATATCGGACACTCTCTGCTCCACCTTCCTCACCACTTGCCCCCCATCAAACTCAAACTCGTGCTCAATCAATGGCATCGTGTTCGAGTCGAGGTAGTGCAAGAACAAGACCATGAAAATGGAACCAGCAAACATGGGTATTGGTCCGAAGAACCAGAGAAGCAAGGTCAGAGCAAAGTACAGTGCCCTGAGCCCAACAGACCAGAAATCACCGCCTCGGATAACAGCCACCTCGACACTCTTGGGTGGGACGCTTGGGCTCGGCGTGCTGATGAGGTAATTGGCGTGGACGAAGTGCCGGGTTGACTGGATGAAGCATGTGAAGGCGAGGAGGAAGCAGATGAGGAGGCTGATGTACTTGATGGAGAGGGTGGTGGACCGGGTGTCCCCATAGATGAGTTCGCTCTCAAAGAAATTGTTGTTGGTGTTGCTGATCCAGGCGCCGATCAGGGAGCAGAGGGTGAGTGAGACGGAGGCCAGGAACGTCGCCGCTGATATGTTGGAGGAGATCACCCCGAGGCACGTGCCAATTTCCCTCTTCTCACTCTGCAAGACCACATTGTGTTAATAATTTAAGCTGTAATTGATCAGAAGTAGCACAGAAACAGCACAAGCACCCGAATTGATCAAGTTTCAGCTCTTTCGGCATTGACCCTTTTTGCAAATATCGTACAAAGCTGAGTGCGACCATTTACGCAGTGAGGCCAATCAATCAGAGGATTGCTCGAATGACAGTTTACAGCTTTTAACAGTCCGATGTGTGGGAATCAGGGAAGTTTGAATTCGATTGCGCTCTCGGGCGATCTTTAATTGATCAAGGAAAGTACAGTGGACTAAAATTAAACTAAAAAGAAAATTTGACCTGCATGATGGCCCGAACCCAGAATAGCTTGTTGAAGTTCTCAAACCCCATGACAGTGGAATGAGGCTGATTGAAGGTATCTGTAGAGGAGTTGGAGATGGTACAAGAACATAATAAGCAAGCCAACTGGAATCAGCACCACATCCAGATCTTTCTTCTCAAACCCCATTCTGTTGCTTCTCTGTGAAATCTCGTGAAGTGACCTGAGTTCTCTCTGAGAGAGAATAGGTATTTTCTTGGAAAATATTGTTGATTAAAGAATGAAGTTATTGGGGAATAAATGAGAGATTTGGGGGTTGTTTAAATAGTTGTTTTGGCACCGTTGACTTCTATTGCTAGTCGGCTTTGCCTATGCAAATTGCAAGTTTTTCTTGTTTTATATGTGAAATTCATGTTGGACTTCCAATTCGATTAAGACAGACGCATGTTCCATATGAGCATCACGATTAAGATTCTTTCAAAGTTGCACATCCTAGTTGGTCGGTTGCCTTAAAGGAATGTGGTCTTGCAACTTGCTTTGTGAAACCTTTTCAGGTCAAGGATAATATTGGTGGACGAGTTTGAAGATGTGTAATAACGGTCTTCGGACACAGGCATATTACCCGTGGTAGGTTGGACCTGAAATATCAGGATTCATAATCCAATTTATTTTAAGAAAATTGCAATTTGGAACTCCATTCCTTTTTTCAGCACCAACATCATAACTCAATTGTACATCAAAATTAATTTTATCGCATTTCCAAATGTAAATGTCTTGTTCATGTCCTATTAGAAGTAGAAGACGCTCCATGGAAAACTAAATTCTGCCATATGTAAAGTAGCCACGAACTAGGAAGTTATAGCTAATGCAACTAGGAATCTTGAATATTGTGTGTGTGCACGTGCACGTGTGTATGTAGATATGATCCCTATAAGTGTATTGCCTAATATAACTATTATGATTGTTTTTTGTAACTTATATATAAGTTATTATGCAAAGCAAATCAGAGGTTGATTGTACTCTGACAACATTATGTAAGATTGAGTCCGGAAGCAATAATACTTGATCTATGTTTAAAAAAAAAATGCTACTTGTTGGTAGTGGATCGCGTGCATATGAGCATCTCATTTTACTTAAGATACTCTTAGGATTGAAGTTGTTTTACTATACAATGAGAAGTTGACTGAGAAGCATATAAAGCAGCCCATGTACAGTGGTCGTATCCTCATATGCGCAAAACTCAGCTTAATTACCATATCAAATTAAGCAGATCAAGACTTTTCTTCACTTAATATTTTTTGTCATCATGTAAATTTTGAATTTGAACCCATATATTTAGCTGACTATGACCGGGATAACGAGGTGGGATACAATCAGACGGAAGCCAAAGACGAAGAATATTCTTATTTCAGCTTCCAATTATTGACTTCACTCAAATAACACAGAATAATCTCATCCCATTTTAACATCTTGTGGGGCAAGCTCAGGACTTGTGGCCGTCCTTGATCAAGCTCAAGATGATGAAACTTATTTCCATTATGCGGTTTGTTCAGAAGAAGCCTTCTTACACGTAGGCCTGATTTTTGGCGTGTCTCCCAGCATTTTCTTCTTCTTTTTAGGGTCAATTTCGATATAGTGTGACATGATTTAATTGTGTTTGGTTCATCTCAGTACGGATAGCTTCCAAAATACGACCAATTAATCGATCTTATCTCCATTATATGTCCCGTTCTGAAGAAGCCTTCTTACTGTTGCAAATTTGACGTCAGATTCACTTTTCTTTCCTTCTAGCTATCCGGAAAATTGGAACGATATCAGATTAATTAAAAAATCCCTGTTGCGTCCGCTAAAAGAAAAGCGACTGAGCCTTCCGAAAGGAGATGAGATTCCTGAATAGAAGGTTTGGGAGCATACGAGGCAGCCGATTTAGCTTAATATTCTGCAAAAGACAGTTGAGCAGAGCAAGTTTATTTCCTTTTCAATTATTATTTTATCATCAATATGAACTATGAATATACATTCTTTTGGTCGAAAATATGAATATACATTGATATGTAAGGTTTGTGTGTGACTGAAAAGAGAAATTCTAATATCAGGAATGAAATTGACGGACTTTTAGGCAAAATGTGTTCTCCGTTGATTTTGGATAAGAAAGTAAATAATTGAAATGTAAAGGAAATAAAATTGCGAGTACTAAATTAAAGATTTTACAGGTACTGAAATAGTAAATTTGCAGAAAAACTAACGGCATAAGCAAATTTGCAGGAATGGGTGTTTTGTGATTGATTGAACAATCATTACAAAGATTACAATGTGGGTATTATACTCCACCACCTGCAGTTATTTACAAACAATTAAGACTTTTGAATTTATAATAAATTCCTAATAATATTTACAATTATTGACCATCATCATTCTTTCCAAGATCCTAAGCATGATCCCTTATTATGTAACAGTGGTTATGCATAAGGAGTAACAAATTCCAAGATTATAGGAATAGCCAACTGGCAGTCATGAATTGGTTGTAGCGTTGTACACCTCTCTTCTCTCGGAAGAGCATCTCTCTCTCCATAGGGCAGAGTTTTCCCTTTTTTCTTCAATGGCAGATAGTGCAAATCATCTCCTGCAACCACCATGATTCTAGAGTAGACGCTCACCCCAAATGGATTTGAGAGCTCTTCAGATCTAGTTTGCTTAATCCCAAAACCCTAACCTTTGATTTCTCCAGATTTCTTTCAAAACACCAAACACCCAAACACGAACCATCACCGGGAAACCCTCCCCCCATTCCGCAACTCTGCTTTAGTCAAGCTGTCGTCATTCAGCTAATCGTTTCGCCATATTCAGAGCCCCCTTCAATCAAATACCCAAACTTCAATGTTTCAACCATTGCACCAACCAAGGAACCCAGTTTTAGGGTTTCGAGTAAGCTCCCCCTCCTAGCCGCATTTAGCCCTAAATCGTTGCAGATTAAGAGTAGTGCGACCACCTGCAAAAAGGAAGAGATGGTGGGTGAGAACGAGAATGAGTTGAGACTAACCGCATTGTGCAAAAGCCTGGGTGATCTCTGGTCAGCTAGTGATGTTGTTGAGGTGTCAACAGAAATCCCTTCTAACAAAAGGCAGAAATGCAATCTCACTCTATTTGGTAAGCTATTCTCTAAACCTAATGTTAACTTCCAAGCTTTTTCTAGCACGGTGAAGAAGGCATGGAAAGTAGACTCAGTTGCTTGTTTACAAAAAGAGCCAGGCTTATTCTCTTTTGTTTTTCAAACTGAAGAGGAGAAAGATAGAATACTTAAAACCGGTCCATGGTCTTTTGCGAGTAATCTTCTAGTCCTAAAACAGTGCAAACCAGAGATTCCAGAACACTGTTACGATTTCTCTTGTTGCGCCTTCTGGGTTCAAATGGGAGGAATACCTCCAGGATGGTTCAGAGAGGATGTGTTTGTTGATTTAGCTGAAAAAGTGGGACGAGTTGTAAATATACAGCTGGAAGCAAGAGCAAACGGACCCTATAAAGCAGGAAAGGTGAAAGTAGATTTGGATTTGACTTCACCCTTGAAATCAGGGGCTATATTGGACATAGGGCATAAGAAGCTATGGGTGGAATTCAAGTACGAAAAACTTCTACATTATTGTTACTCATGTGGGAGAATTGGTCATTACGCCACAAATTGTGAGGAAATTCCCTATGACCAGACTAAATGGGCAGAAAACAAGGTAGGGAAGTACGAACCTTGGTTAAAAGCGGAAGTGCGGGATCACAGCCCTCATTGGGAAGCATTCTATGGGAAATTAGAGACAACTCATGATGCTGAAGAAGTCGTCCCTGAAAAGCTTGTAATAGAAAAAGATATGGAAAGAGGCATGAGAACTGAGTCGGAGATCCGAGCTATTACTACTCGCAACAAGAAAATGGCAGATTGTGATGATTCTCGTTACTTACTCGAAGGCTCAACCATGGACCACAGCAAAAAAGACAAAGGCAAGCAGATTATGTGTATTAACCCTCCTAAAGTTATCTCTCAGACCGAGGACAACAACTGTAAAAAACCTTTGAAGGCTCAGAAAACAAAAAAATAGAAGAGATCAGTGGACAATGCTTCTATCCACATTGAAGACATGGAGCTGCTAGAAACACTTGTTCAGATAGTGAAGGAAGGAAATGACTGGGCTTTGGTGGCTAGCCCTAATAAGCCACCGAATACATCATGAAGATCATAAGCTGAAACTGTCAGGGGCTAGGCAATCCCCTGACGTTCCAAGAGCTGAGAGCATTAGTTGCTCATGAAAGGCCTATTATCTTCTTTTTAATGGAAACTAAAAACAAGGAGTCGAAGGTTGAGGGCGTCATAAAACGCCTAAAATTCCCGAATAAAGTTATAGAGAATCCGGAAGGTATCGCAGGAGGTTTAGCACTTATGTGGAGTGAAGAGGTGGACTTAAGAGTAAATTCCAGCAACAAAACTCTCATAGATATTGAATGTCATGATCGAACAAGTGGATGTCTTATGCGAATTACTTTTCTCCATGCTCCTACCAATTATGGGGAGAGGCTTAATTTATGGCACAAACTAAGGGAAATTCAGTCACAAAATCACATCCCATGGATTTGTATGGGGGATTTCAACGAAATTCTTTATGTTTGGGAGAAGGAAGGCAGAAGAGCAGCAGATTACTACCAAATGGCAGCGTTTCGTGAACTTTTGAATGATTGTTCCCTAATAGATATCGAAAGTAAAGGATGTGCCTATACTTGGACAAATAATAGAGTAGGAGAGAAGATGGTGAAAGAAAGGTTAGATCAAGCTCTATGTACCATGGACTGGAGGGTGGTGTTTCCAAATGTTGAAGCTCTAGCTCTCCCAGCTGTAGGCTCAAACCACAGTCCACTTCTTCTTGTAACGCACCCTGAAAATCAAAAACGAAAAAAACAATTCAGGTTTGAAGCTTATTGGCTGGAAGAAGAAGAATGTAGGGAGATTATAAAGCAAATATGGGATGGTAATCTCTTCAAAGAAAACAGCTTTTCAGATAAAGTGCAAGATGTCTCTAAAGAACTAGCAAGATGGAGCAAGCAAAAGTTTCCAAACGCTACTATTTGCATAAGAGAGTTAAAGAGGAAATTAACTGAGATCACTAACAGACAGTCAGAAAATTTCAGCAAGGAGGAATATCAACAGGTAGTGGATCAACTCGAAAAATTATGGAGACAGAAGGAAAAGTATTGGGGGCTAAGGGCGCGAATTAATTGGCTTAAATAGGGAGACAAAAATACCAAGTACTTTCACGCCACAACAGTGCAAAGAAGGCAGCGAAACAGAATAACCATGCTGAAGGTTAACAAAGATACATGGTGCAGGGAACCGAATCTGCTGAAACAACATATCAGGGACTTTTATCAAACACTCTATGAAACCGTGGGCCCGAGGAATTTTCAGTCGATACTAGATCAGTGTCCCAGACCATTAAATGAAGAAATGAACTCATATCTGATGGAAATTGTGAAAATAGAAGAAGTAGAGGAGGCGGTATTCCAATTGGGTGCACTCAAAGCACCAGGTCCTGATGGGTTAAATGGGCAATTCTATCAGCACTATTGGGAGGAACTGAAGCAGGAAGTTTTTCAGCTAGTACGGCTTTTCTTTGAAACAGGTACTCTCGATCCCTCCCTAAATCAAACATATATCACCCTAATACCAAAGGTCAAAAATCCAGAAAGTATAAACCAGTTCAGACCTATTAGCCTATGTAATTTTAGCTACAAAATTATTGCTAAAGTGCTGGCAAACAGACTGAAGAGATGGCTACCAGATATTATTACTTCCGAACAGAGCGCCTTTGTGCAAGGGAGGCAAATTCAAGACAATATCTTAATAGTTCAGGAAGTTCTTCACCAGCTCAGAATCAAGAAGAGAAAAAAGAAGTTTCAAGCCATTCTGAAACTCGATATGCAAAAAGCGTATGACAAAGTGGAGTGAGATTTTTTGAGTGCATGTTTGCTGAAATTGGGCTTCGATTCAAGGTGGGTAGGGTTGATAATGCAATGCATCTCCACAGCCACTTTTAGTGTGAAAGTAAAAGGGGAGCCTATGGAATATTTCAAACCTTCCAGGGGTTTAAGACAAGGTGATCTTTTATCACCTTATCTGTTCATACTAGTGTCGAATGTTCTGTCATGGCTAATGCATAAGGCTATGGAAGACGGGAGCATAATGATATAGCTAGTATAAACACCTAGAGAGGGGTGAATAGGTGTAAAAACAATTTATCGAGATATGAAAGCAATACTAGGCAGACAATAGAAAGGAAGTTCTCCAAAACAGATTATGATCAAAGTAAACAGAGAGTAGGGAAGAGAAAATTGAACACAAGGTTTATAGTGGTTCGGCTTATTCCAAGCCTACGTCCACTCTTTCGCACTGACAGCCCACCGGCTGGATTTCACTATGAACAAAAGAGATGTTACAACAATGCTTTCCCTTGATTCCACAGTGTAGATATTCTACCATACTTCCTCAAGGTATCTCAAAATATAGACTCTCTTTTGCGTACAAGATTTCGCTCAGTAAATGAATTGACAAAGAACAAGGAGTTTCAGACTTTGGAATTCTTCTATCGTGCACACCTTCGAACAACTGGAACGTCTTCCTTATATACTCATTTATGCCATCATACCCGTTGGCACTTACCAAAGGAATTCTTCCAATCTTCCCGTTGGACAGAATCAATTAGGAAGATCATTCGAGCTATTAAAGGAACATGTCGATAGCCCAACAATCATGCTCGCCCATACAATCAGGATCTCGGTTTCCATAAGTAGAACCTTCCAAGTATACTTCGCCAATCATCAGATCTTTAATCAATCTTGATTCGAATAAAGGAATCCGTTATGTCATATCCAGCTAAGAGATCTTCGTCGATCGATAAGATCAAATCCTTAACGAAACACACGATCCTGGATAGACCTTCTTCGACAAACTACAAACCTGTCAATGAGAATAGATTTTGAGTCTTGAGTCTAGCAGTCAGGAGATCTTCGGACTTTAAATAGTAGAGTCTCGCAAATCTTCGACTAGGCGATGGAAACGTTTTGTCGGCTTCAAAATATTCCAGAAAGATTTCTCCAACAATATCCCCCTTTTTGATGGTGACGAAACTTTCCTGTGATTTGAATATCTTTGACCCGCAAAACATTACTCAAGCAAATATGGATATCTCATAAAGATTAATGGCTTAATGATAACACTAGAATCTGCAACCACAGAAAATAGGTTAGTCTTGCATAAGAGTAAAGCCATTCATAAGATATCAAAAGTACTTAATATAAGCAGTCAAATCCAAATCCCAAATTCAGTCCACAACCAGACACAAAGTCAAACATCAAAACAAACAAACTAAAAGTTTAAGTTCAAAGTTTTCAAATCTCACATCTCTCCCCCTTTTTGTCATAAAAAAAAAAAAAGAAGGTTGAGATGGAAATGGAATAGAGTCAAGATTGCTTGGGAACACGAACAAGCTGGAAATCTCCCATTGGGCGGGACGATGCCTTCCAGCTTTTTCAAATCTTCCTTGGTTGAGCCACCTCTTCACTCTTAGCATTTGCTTGATTCGAAGAGTAAGGGCTTGGATACGATCATTCAAAGAAACTAAAGAAGCTTGTCCTGCATTCTACAAGTTCTGAACTTCGCATCCCAGAGCATATATCTGACCCCGCATTTCCAAGAGAACATCAAGAATTTTGCGGAAATCTGCTGAATTATCAGTCTGCGTACTGGCTTCGGCACGATCAGATGGAGTAAAGGCAAACGATGGTACATCAGCATAGTCACGCAGATTTGGCGATGAAGCATCATGTCCCTCCTCAGGAAATTAAGAGGCATGAATGTCCTCTGGATCTGCTGGAGAGCGGCTGACTCCTTCACTAGTAGCAGGATATGAGGACATTCCTCTTTTCTCACCATCTCCCTCTGTTTCCATGCCTTCAGGTGGAGAAGAGTGTTCCTCATGCTCTCCTTCCTCTGGATTTCCTCTTCCTTCTTCTTCTTCTTCTTCAATTCTTTCTTCCTTTGCATTTCTTTCTTCAGCTTCTCTCTCCTCCGATTCTTTCTCCTCTGCTTCTTTTTCCTCTGCTTCCTTCTCCTGTCGTTCCATTGATTCGGGAAGTAACGACTCAGTTCTTCAATGCCATAGCAGAAATGGTGATGTCATCCTCATCATCTTCATCATCAATGATGAGAGCTCTTCTCTTTTTGGATGGAGCAACCATGGGCTCCTTCCCTTTTTCTTTTTGCTACCGAAGAGACTTGATGAGGCTTGGCAGGGGTTGTCTCCTTGAATTTCTCCAACGCCTTGTCGAGTTCTTTCAGATGCATTTTGGACACCATTTTCAGTCCTACCACCATTTTATCACACGATCGAACATAGAGAAATTGTGGAGGCTGAACATTCAAATGTCTGAATAACTTTGACACAAGACCTGGATAAGGAAGTTGACCCTTGTCCTTCACTACTGCTCTATACATGTGGAACAAAATAGTGTGAGGAAGGGAAAACTTTTTCCCAGCATTGATGGGGTACATCAGCTTTGCCTTTGAGTTTGAAACATCAGTCTTTGAGGTAGATTTCGGTATGAGGCAATTTATCACAATCTTGTGAAGCAGAATGTTGAATGCACGCATCCTTGAGTAGGAAATCCTTCCCTCTATCCTTCTGTCCTTAACAAGTTCCAATGTGGCACGAGCAATAGAGACATTGATAGGTTGATATCTTCCTCTCTCAACCCCAATAACATCAGCTAGCATATCTACATCCACCACAAAGTCCTGATCTCGGACACTAAAAGAGATTCTATTCGCATCCAAGAAGCTAAGATTCGAATAGAAATATGCGATTAGTTCGGCAGATAGGCTTCGTAGTGTCGAACGAGCTGTTCAAGTTGAAGAAAACTGAACTTTTCCCTCAAATTAATATTCACAGCATCAAGGAAATCAAAATCTACACTCCTAGGGTTTATCACCCCACGCTTCAACAATTTGGAGTATAGATCCTTCTGTTCCTTTGATCGGAACAAGTCTGTCCTTTTTCCCCAAATTTTCGCCGTAACACCCATTCTCGGTTGAAATTGGCTGTACAATTTGTCATCATCATTCCCATCTATCGGATTCAGTTCTCCAATACGCGGATCACTTGGGATATTTGCAAGGGTTTCTTCTGCCATCCCCTTAGGAGCAATTCCCAAACGCTCCATATTTCGCAAAAAGATGTACTCATTCCCATATCCCTTGTCCTTAAGAAACTCATCGATGTAGTTCAATGGAGTACCAATCCTCTTTAAAGCACGGTAAAGCTTATAAATAAAAGAGAGCTTTTGAGTTGTTACAGGATCAGCTCCTTCAACGATTTCTTCCTCTTCTCGATGACCAACACCCTGTGGACTAGTTGGTGGAGAATGACGCTGCTGAGAATGTTGTGGGCTCTGTTCTTGACTGGGTGACTCCTCTTCCTCGGTGAGATCAAAGTGAGTAGGCCCCTCACTCATTTTCCGTGGTCCCCTGCTTGCAATCCTCGAAGACCTTCTTGAAGACGACATCTTTCGCAGTCTTGAAAGATTCCAAACTTGACTTTCCCAAGAAAGATGATAACTTTTTCGAAGAATAAACAAGTGAAGAAGACAGGAGTGGAAGATCGATGCTTTTTAGGGTTTTTGAACGAAGAGGAACTGACTGTATATAGGTCAGTCGAAGAGAGGCATACCAAGCGTCGTAATGGAAAGTAAAAGATGCCCTTTTTAAAAATAACTGCCTTTTTCAAAAATAGATAACTGTCATTTTAAAAATATTAACTCCTTTTTGAAAAAGAGAAATTGCACTTATCACGGAAATTGAAGATAGCAAAAATCAATTATAGATAGATGATCGTACCTTTTCGAGATTTAATATGAGAGAAAATAAAATAACTTACAGTCAAGAACCTTGTTTGTCTGAGTCTGAGAGTCTTTAGACTTTAACTTCTTCAAGCTTCAGAATGTTGAGTCTGGAACGGATGATTTCAAATTGATTTTTCTCCAAAGGCTTTGTAAATATATCCGCCGGTTGGTTCTTTGAGTCAACAAAGGCGAATCGAAATTTCTCCATTTTGAACATGATCTCTAATGAAGTGATGTCGAATCTCTATATGCTTCGCTCTTGAGTGAAGGATTGGATTTTTGGTAAGATTGATTGCACCTTTGGTGTTGTCACGGTTAATCTCCGTGCATGAATCTTCAATTCCAAAGTCTCTTAGCTGTTGTTTTATCCACAGAATTTGTGAACAACAACTTCCGAGAGCTACATACTCGCTTCGTTGTAGAAAGAGCTACTTTTGTATTTTGCTTCCTTGAAAACCAAGACACCATCCTGCTTCCAAGTAGTTGACAAGTGCCCGAAGTGCTCTTTCTATCAACTCGCAATCGGCTAGATCTGCGTCGAGTATCCAAGAAGAGTAAAGTCTCCCTTTTAGGATACCAAAGACCGATGCTTGAAGTTGAAGCAATGTATTTGATAATACGCTTTGCAGCACTTAGATGAGATTCTTTAGGGTCTGCTTGAAATCTAGCACAAATGCAAACACTAAACAAAATGTCAGGTCTAGAAGCAAGTAAGATAAAGAAGTGAACCAATGATATTCTGTATAGCTTCTGGTCAACTTTCTTTCCTCCTTCATCTTTGTCTATCTTCAAGGAACTTGACATTGGTATATCAGTCTTTTTGCAAATTTCCAGTTCAAACTTTTTGACAAGATCATTAGCATATTTTTCTTAATGAATAAAAGTCCCTTCCTTCCATTGTTTCACTTGAAGTCCAAGAAAGAAGGTTAGTTCACCCATCATGCTCATTTCAAATTCATCATGCATAGACTTAAAGAATTTCTTGCACAAACTTTCATTAGAGGATCCAAAAATAATATCATCAACATATATTTGAACAAGCAGAAAACTTTTGCTTTCTCTTTTGATAAACGAGTAGTGTCTACTTTACCTTTAACAAAGCCATTTTGAATTAAAAACTTACTCAGCATGTCGTACCAAGCTCGAGGTGCTTGCTTTAAACCATACAAGGCCTTTTCGGTCGAATACGAGTCCGGTTTCCTTGGGTCTTCAAACCCAGGTGGTTGTTCCACATAGACTTCCTCATGGATAAATCCATTCAGGAAAGCACTTTTGACGTCCATTTGGAATAATCTAAAATTCTTATAACAAGCAAAAGCAAGTAATAATCGAATTGCTTCTAACCTTGCTACTGGTGCGTAAGTCTCGTCATAGTCTATCACTTTTTCTTGCGTATATCCCTTGGCCACGAGTCTTGCTTTGTTTCTTATGACTTTTTCTTTCTCGTTCATCTTGTTCCTGAAAACCCATTTAGCTCCAATAATAGATTTACCTTTTGGTTTAGGAGTCAACTCCCAGACATCATTAATGCTGAATTGTCTGAGTTCTTCTCGCATAGCTTCAATCCAGCTTTCATCAGATAAAGCTTCTTCTATGCTTTTGGGTTCTATTTAAGAAATAAGAGCCACAGCACTAGACTCTTCGCGCCTTTTGGATCTTGTGCGAATTCCTTCATTAATGTCGCCAATAATGAGATATTTGGGATGACTGGACTTATGCTTCCAGTTACTAGTTGACTTGTCAGGTTGATGATCACTTCCTTCATTTGAATCTTCAATAACCACTTGTTGCTGGTCTTTCAGAGTCTGAGCTGCTTCTTTAGACTTTGCAGAGTCGAAGCGGGTTCAGATTCTTCAAGATGAGTCTGAATAGATTCATTTTGCATAGAATCCTAGAATTTGACATTCATTGATTCCTCCACAGATTGAGTCTTCTTGTTATAGACTCGTAGGCTTTGCTTGAGGTAGAATATCCAATGAAGATGCCTTCGTCGATTTTTCCTCAAACTTGCCAACTCGATCATTTGCATTTTTCAAAATAAAGCATTTACATCCAAACACATGAAAGTATGAAACAATAGGTTTCTTTCCTTTGAATAACTCATAGGGGTTTTTCCGAACGAGGCCTTAGAAAAACTCTATTGATAATATAACATGCTGTTGAAACTGCTTCAGCCCAAAATCGTGAAGAGATGTTACTTTCAATCAAAAGAGTTCTAGCCATTTCTTGAAGCGATCTATTCTTTATTTCCACAACTTCATTTTGCTCTGAAGTATATGGAGAGGAGAACACATGTTGAAAACCAGATTCATCACAGAATTTTGTAAAATCTTGATTTTCAAATTCACCTCCATGGTCTGTTCTTATACTTGAGATAACATATCATTTTTCATTTTAAACCTTTTTAGCAAACTTTTCAAAGTAAGAGAAGGTTTCAGACTTACTTGCTAGGAAATATACCCAAGTAAATCGTGAGTAGTCATCCACAATTACTAGGCAATATTTCTTACCTCCAATGCTCTGAGTTTGGTTGGTTCAAAGAGATCCATATGCAGAAGCTGCAGTACACGATTAGTGGAAACTTGATTTATTGGTTTAAAGGAATTTCTTACCTGCTTTCCCAATACGCATGGAGTGCATAGATCAGACTTTTGGTATGATAAATTGGGTAAACCACGAACAAGCTTCTTTGCTGAAATTTTGGCTATCTACTTCATATTGATGTGCCCAAGCTTTCTGTGCCATAAGCTCGCTTCGTCTTGTATTGAGATTAGGCATTGCGATTCATCTGGTTTCACATCCAAAAGGTAGATATTTCCATGTCTTCGATCCATAAATGACTGAGTAGAATCTTTACCGGTTCTGAACATATTCCCTCTTGAAAGTTTATTTTGAAACCGGTATCACATAGCCGACCCGATGCGAGCGGATTGTAGTTGAGTCCTTCCACTAGGGAAACATTGCTTATTGTGAGGTTTCCAATCTTTACAGTTCCAAACCCCACACTTCCTTTGTTGTTTCCTCCAAATTAGACTTTTCCACCATTTACTTGAACGAGCTTTATGAAGCATTTTGAATCTCATGTCATATGTCTTGAGCATCCACTATCCAGATACCATTTTACCTTTTTCTTGACAAAGGACTGACCGCATTTAAAAAAGAGACTCAAGCTTTCTTTGGTACCCATATTTTCTTGGGTCCATTGGTGTTAGTATGATATGCGGTTTTTGCCCATACCTTTTTAACAGGTTTCTAAACCATAGGACATTCCTTTTCAAAATGATCTCGCACTATTGCACTTTGAACATCCGAGAGCATTTCGACCTCTTTGGTTTTACAAAAATCTTTTGAAATGATTTTTGTAAGCATCTCTTGTGGGTCTTTGCTTAATTCTTTCCTTCACTTTAGGAAAATCAATTAGAGGAATGGTTTCCACAGTCATTCCCAAACCAGATTTATTGAAATAAGGTCTTTGTCTTTGAAAGAATTTTCTCAAGTTTCTCATATCCTATTGAAAATCTTTTTGAAATATTTGATATGTCATTTTTTAAAAATTCATTTTCTTTTAAAAGATTTTCTTCACTTTCTTTAAGAGTAGAAACATTCATGTCTAAACATTTCAACTTTTCTTTCAAAGCATTTTCCTGTTGTTTTAGTGCAGAATTTTTCTTTTTAAGTTCGGAAATCCTTTTAAGAGAAGTCTTAAGACTAGAACACATCTCATCAATGTATTTAGAAACTTTAACAGGGATTTTAAAGTTACTTACCTCAAACTCACTGTCCGAACGAGTCCTGTCTTGGAATTTGAATGAATCCGATTGTGCCATCGGACATATATTGGCATAATCATCATCACTTTCTTCACACTCGTATCACCTGGGTTTCGCTTTAAGAGCATTTCAATACTTTTCAGCTTTTCCTTTCTTCTTCCTCGAAGAGGACGGTTGGGTACGATGTGTCCCTTTTTCTTACATTCAAAGCGGACTATATCTTTGTTTGATTCATCATCCTCAACGAGACTTAGTCTTTGCTTTTGAAAACTCTGTTTCTTTGGATTGAATCTTCTTCCTTTCTGTTCAGCTTTCGAATCTTCTTATCATGAGAGCAAGCTCCTCATCATCCATATCGTCTTCAGAATCTGTAACATCAAAATCATCATTGGATTTTAATGCAATGGATTTCTTACCTTTAGGATCTTCGTCTTCATTGATTCGTTCCACTTCATAAAACTGAAGAGTTCCAACCAACTCATCGACAGATAGTGGCATGATTCTTTGTGTCTCTCTTATTGAGGTCTTTATGTGATTCCAATCCTTGGAGAGTCCACGCAGTAGCTTGTTTACTTTCATGGGATCGAAATTGGTTGACCTTGATTTTCAAGACCATTCATGATTTACGTAAAACGACTAAACATGTCGGTTATAGATTCTCCCGATTTCATTTTGAAGGCTTCGTATTGACCGAGGAGAATGTTGATTCTGGTCTCTTTCACTCGATCAGTTCCTTTATAGGTAATATGTAATCTATCCCAGACTTCTTTTGCTATAACACAAGAAGATATTCTGTTATATTCAGTAGGTGACAAAGCACAATATAAAGAATAAATTGTTTTTGCATCAAGAGCTTGTCTCTTGATTATCTCTTCCTGAGTCATTTCACTAGACTCAACAGTTTCTTTTAATCTCTCTGAGACAGATGCAACTTTAGGAGTGATTTCTTTTTCTACAACGTCCCATTCCAGAGGATCCTTTGATCTTAGGAACGCTTTCATCTTGTTTTTCCAGATGTTGTAATCCTTTCAATCAAAGTAAGGAGGTGCGGTATTGCTTTGCCCTTCCACCAGCCCCGGAGCTAGCATACTAGCCATGGATCTTTAACTCGAAGTAAAACACTTCAAACAAAGTAAGTACATGTGCTCGATACCAATTGATATAACTAGTATAAACACCTAGAGGGGGTGAATAGGTGTAAAAACAATTTATCGAGATACGAAAGCAATACTAGGCGGACAATAGAAAGGAAGTTCTCCAAAACAGATTATGATCAAAGTAAACAGAGAGTAGGGAAGAGAAAATTGAACACAAGGTTTATAGTGGTTCGGCTTATTCCAAGCCTACATCCACTCTTTCGCACTGACAGCCCACCGGCTGGATTTCACTTTGAACAAAAGAGATGTTACAACAATGCTTTCCTTTGATTCCACAGTGTATATATTCTACCACACTTCCTCAAGGTATCTCAAAATATAGACTCTCTTTTGCGTACAAGATTTCGCTCAGTAAATAAATTGACAAAGAACAAGGAGCTTCAGACTTTGGAATTCTTCTATCGTGCACACCTTCGAACAACTGGAACGTCTTCCTTATATACTCCTTTATGCCATCATACCCGTTGGCACTTACCAAAGGAATTCCTCCAATCTACCCGTTGGACGGAATCAATTAGGAAGATCATTCGAGCTATTAAAGGAACCTGACGATAGCCCATCAATCCTGTTCGCCCATACAATCAGGATCTTGGTTTCCAAGAATAGAACCTTCCAAGTATACTTCGCCAATCATCGGATCTTTAATCAATGTTGATTCGAATAAAGGAATCCGTTATGTCATATCCAGCCAATAGATCTTCGTCAGTCGATAAGATCAAATCCTTAACGAAACACACAATCCTGGATAGACCTTTTCGACAAACTACAAACCGTCAATGAGAATAGACTTTGAGTCTTGAGTCCGGGCGATCGGAGGTCTTCAGACTTTAAATAGTAGAGTCTGCAAATCTTCAGACTAGACTGATGGAAACGTTTTGTCAGTTTCAAAATATTCCAAAAAGATTTCTCCAACACATAAAAGGAATAACTTTGAATACACATTGCCCTACTTTATCACATCTCCTCTTTGCCGACGACTCTATTTTCTTCTTGGATGGGACCATTTCGAGTGCCAAAACCTTGCAGCAGTCCTAAACCAATATTGTTATGCTACGGGCCAAGCAATTAACCTAAATAAATCAGGAGTGAGTTTCAGCAGCGGCTGCCCTTTGAACTTGAAAAGGAACTTGGCGCAAGAGCTCAGAGTCCCAATCATAGACAAGACAGGAAAATATCTTGGCATCCCGACAGATTGGGGCTGTTCAAAAAAAGAGATGTTCGCTTGGATCCTAGCTAGAGTAAACATGAAGATGGAGGATGGAAAGAGCAAATTTTGTCCAAAGCAGGAAAAGAAACGCTGATCAAAAGTGTCGTACAAGCTCTCCCCCAATATGCCATGTCGCTCTTTAAAGTACCCATCTCAATATGCAAAGCAATTGAAAGAAGAATCGCCTCTTTTTGGTGGAAACAAAATGATACAAGCAAGGGTTTACATTGGAAGAAGTGGGACGTTTTGAAAACAAGAAAGGATGAAGGGGGGCTAGGATTCAGAGATTTAATAAATTTTAACAAAGCAATGATGGGAAAACAAGCCTGGAGGTTATCTCAGACTCCTTCAGCCTTATGGAGCAGAATACTCAAAGGAGTTTATTTTCCAAACGGAGATTTGTGGAAGGCAGGTAAAGGGCAGCGTCCATCTTGGGGTTGGCAAAGCATTCTAATGGGGCGAGAAACTATTGAAAAGGAGGTACAGTGGAGGGCAGGTGATGGCAAGAATATCAGTATACGTGAGGATAGATGGCTGGAATCCGATGTGATAGGTGGCCCGGCTAATCAAAATGACCCCAGAATCGTAGCTGAACTTATAAGTGAGGAAAACAGGGGATGGAAAGAAACAGAGGTGCTGAATCTATTTAAAGATAGAATAGCAAATGAAATTTTATCTATTCCTCTAAATCCCAACGAGCAGGAAGATTCACTAATGTGGAAGGGCAACAAGGTTGGGAAATACACGGTCAAAAGCGGATATATTACATTATGTGCACAGACTAAAGCAGCAGAACAAAACAGAGCATCAATCTCATTTCAGCCTCCTCGAACATTGTGGACAAAGCTCTGGCATTTATCTATACCCCCTAAGCTGCGTATCTTTCTATGGAGTATCTGCCATAACGCAATCCCAACAAGAGAAAATCTCTACAAGCGAAAGCTGTTACCTGACCCAATATGCTCGCTTTGCAATACACGGTCGGAGACCACCGAGCATCTGTTCCTACTCTGCAAATGGACAAAGAACATATGGAAAGACCCAAGGCTCAATCTTACTTGTAACCCTAACTGCATAACCCAGTTTGATAAATGGTTGATGGAGAATTTCGCAGGTGATAGAGACATACCCAAAAAGGAGTTGGTGGCAATGGTGCTGTGGTTCGTCTGGAAAGCCCGCAACAACTCGATTTTCAGAGCCAAACAACCGGATCCAAACACCATCGTGGACCTGGCACAAGCACACCTCCAAAACATCAACAGATGGCAGAACAAAAAAGAGGCAGCAAAACCCCCAAACCCGAACTCACCACGAAGATGGATTCCGCCGGAAAAAGGGCTGCTGAAACTTAATGTAGATGGCTCTTGGGTCCATGGAGAACAGGTAGGATCAGTCACCGGGATCTTGTAGGATCATGCTGGCCAACTCATCGATGGCTTCGCGCAACAGGTTCGAGCTTCCTCCCCTCTTCAAATCGAAACCCTAGCGATTTTGGAAGGGTTGAAGTTTTTGCAGTTCAAAGAACAACTGCACGTGGGAGAGATGGAAGTCGACAAAGTACAATAGGGTCAACTGGTTTGTGAAACGGACAGCTTATCCGCTGAACAAAACATCACGGGCGGGCCGAACCTTCTTGGACTGTCAAGCCCATTATTGAACAATGCAGAAACCTGCTCTCCAACTCAGAATCGATGACTTTGAATTACTGCTCGCGGAAAGCAAATAAGGCAGTAGATCTGATTGCGAAG
This sequence comes from Eucalyptus microcorys, assembly GCA_014182515.1. Lineage (NCBI taxonomy): Eukaryota > Viridiplantae > Streptophyta > Magnoliopsida > Myrtales > Myrtaceae > Eucalyptus > Eucalyptus microcorys. Next base: position 30,807,480 of record CM024566.1, on the reverse strand, counting down.
ATGCACCGAACCAGTTCACTTCCTCAACGCTGGAAATTCTCCCCTCCCCCAGTTCTTTCGGAAATTTTATGTGTGGAATCTTACCTATCGACTTCTTGTAATTTTCGCACTTAATGAATGAAAGTAGCTATCATTTTCGACCCAAAAAAAAAAAAAAAAACTGGCAGTCATGTGCTTGTGTCAGTCTATCATGTTTGTGTTTGAGCTCCGGCACTTACCAAATATTGCAATAGCTCGCTATTGATGACCCTCTTTGATTGGTGAAGGCTCTCATCGATAATTTTTGTAATGTCTGCTTTCGATGATTTTATTGATAAGTTATCAATTTGCTTCAATTTGTCGACTGCTTTGTTCATTGACAATTTCTATTTTGATCAAATCTTGCTCTCATCAAGTGAATGCACCATTTGTCAATAATATTCAAAAGTTAATCGCTTATTTGTGCCATAGTACTACGGAGACCACAGGTTGGAATATGAGAAGGAAAACACCAGACAGCAACCGAACACAGAGGACCTTATAGCTTTCCAATTCTTGACGCTTGTCCAATTCTTTTCATCTTTCGGCCATAAACTTTAGGACAACAACGTTTCATGGAAAAATGACCAAAATACTTTTAAATCTATTGCAATTTTTTTCAAATCAGTTATAAACTATTTTTGTCAATTTAATTATAAACATTTTACAATTGTGTCAACTCAACCTATCCAATCAATTTTGGTCTATCGGTGCTAACGTGGGCACTGACCGAAGTTGACATGGCAATTTTAAAATAATTTTTTTAGAATCTATTTATTAATTTTTTTTCTTTTTTTCTTTTTCTTCTTCTCGTCCCCCACAATTGTCGGCTAGGCTAACCAGCCACTAGGTGAAGGCCGCGAAGCCCTCACTAGCAACCTGTGGCCCTCACCCGACCTTACCCACATGGCTTCGCTAGATCTGGGCGAGACCAGCCTTGCCGTGGGCGAAGGCAGCCTCATCCGTGGCTGGCGAGGCCATGATCACCTTCACTCAGGCCCTAACGACAGTGGCCATGGCCTTGGAAACTGACAGTGAGGTCCCCTTTACCTGCGGCAAGGCCATGGCGAGATGGTCTCGCCTAGATCTAAGCGAAGCCGCCTCACCCGCAGCCCTTACGGCCTGCAGTCCTTGCCCAAATTTGGGCAAGGCCGAGCAAGGGCCATCAGTGGCTAGCGAAGGCATCGTGGCCCTCACCTAATGGCCGACAAGGATCGGCGAGCCTCACTAGAGCGATGCTGGCCAATGTGGGGGGAGAGAAGAAAAAAAGTAGGAAGGGAAGGGGGAAAAAAAGATAAAGATAAAGAAAAGAATAAAAATAAAAAATAATAAAAAAATTCGAAAAAATTATTATTAATAAATTGTTACATCAGCATCGCCAAGCTGGGCAACGACCACATCAATGCTAGCTAGCCAAAATTGAACGGATGAACTGAATTGACATAATAGCAAAAGATTTAGGACTAAATGGGAAAAAAAAAGTTTATGACTGATTTGGAAAAATTGCAATAGATTTAGGATTGTTTTGGTAATTTTCCCACATTTCATGGTATTCTAACACATAGATTGAAGAAATTATATCTTGAATTTAAGCCCATTCAAAGTATTCCACTTGAAATTGAATTGTATAAAAGCATGAGAGTTGAAAATCGAATACGTAAGATTCGGAAATTGGTTTAGTGTTGGAGTCAACGGGACATGAATCACGTTGGATATTTCACTCGGTTGAAGATCTTATGGCGGTGGGAAATGTTTATATATGCTATCTTGGCTGAGTTTCCTATTGGTTGGCTGAGTTTCCTATTGGAGTCCAAATTGGCGGTGGACTTCTCTACGAAAGAAGAAAATTCAAGATAGGAAAGTCAGGTTTGACTTTGACCAAGGCCTTTTGCGTGTTTCACATGTAGAAATTCCTCTTCAGACAGATGGTGCGTGTTACAGAGTGGTCTCCGTACCGTTCATGTCTAGTGAAAGTTCTAGGAATGTCACCAGGATTAATGCGTTGAAGCCTATATATTCCTTCGTTAGATTCAAAAATTATTTCGTGAAGAATCTTGAAACTAAATACTTTGTAAATTATTGGGGATAATTAAGGATTTAAAATATTGAAAGTATTTAAATGACTTAAGTATAATTGCAATTTTCTTTATATCGCAGGATCTTTAGTGAACTTTTTTACTACTCTCATTGGCCAAATCAAGTAAATTTGGTGTTTGATTTATTTTTTTTGTTCTGTTGCTATTGTATGGATATATGCTTCTACATGCTCTTAATGAAAAGATAAAAAGAATCAGGACGGCAACAAGCCCAAGACATTACGAGAATAACTCCTACCACTCAAGACCCTAGAGATAGAGTTGGGGTCGTTACACAAATCTGCTGCAAAATCAATATGGATAGCTCCTAAAGTGGTTCAAATCTGGAAGGAACAGCAGCTAGCATCTGCAGAAACAAGGATGGAGCTCTCTTCGATGGGTATGTGAGCCGGATCATTGCCCCTGCTGCCCCGGTCGACAAAACCCTAAAAATAAAGGAAGCCCTACTCTGGTTGAAAGGGAAGAGAAGCGCATGAACTAAACAAGACAGAGGCATAGTTGCACCTGTTCAAGGATGGCTTATCTATAGTCAATTTTATAATGGGTCAGGCAGTGCCAACATGGGCCGTTTAATCCATAGTCAAAGACTACCAATATCTACTGGGCCATGATTCTCTGTTTTGATCCGAGCATATATAATTAAGCGCCCAGTTGGCTGCCAAAACCCACCGAGCTAGTTCTCTCCCAAAGAACTGGATTGCCAATCTCCCTAATTCCCTTTTGTTGATTTTATATTCGGACATCGAAACCTTGTGTTTTTCTTCAACGCCGAGTTAGTAATGAAATATTGTTAATTTTGACCCCCAAAAAAAAAAGAAGAATGAAGTATTTCAATATTAGTTTCTCAAATGAAAAATATGGTATAAATACATTTACTGGCCTTAAACTTTTGATACCTATGAGACGTTTACCTTTTTTTTTACTATTTAATTATATCAATAAAATGTTCCTCTCTCCCATTTATTATATGGCCAAAAAATGAAGGTTAGTTGTTGGGGTCATATCAAAAGATGATTTTACAGGAAATGGTGGTCAAAATCTCAAAACAAAAGTTAATACGAAAGTGATTCACATCCTCGGATTTTTACAAGTGTCATTGACAATCAATTAAGCCCCATTGCTGACTTAATCATTAACCACTAATTAAGATTTTCTTCTTTTGTTTATCTCATGCAGGAAGGCTTCAATCTAGGAGGGAAAGGACAAAAATTCAATGTAAAAGGGAAAGCACTCTAAATATATCCGTAAAAAGAAAATGTCAAGTGTCAAACCTAGAAAGAAAAGGCACTCCGAAAATATCCCTAAAAGGAACTCTCCTGGTTTAATTTAACCAATCGATCGCACTAATTATTGATCATTATGTGCTAAACTATATTCAAAATTATGCATAAGAAAACTCGTCAATCAATTAAATACTCAACCAATTAAGAGCAAAATTGATGATGTAACAGTAATTTGTCTGTAATTTATCAAATTTTTTTTTTTTTTGGGTAAAGGATTTATCAAATTATTGTCGAACATCACTATATCTACTTTTTGCCTATAAAGCTTCTACAAAAGTTTGAGGGGGCAAATCACGCTAGAATTTAGAAAAATTCCTCGGCCCGTTGGTCTGGTTGGTCCGAATTCAACCTTGCAAATTGCTTAACAAACCTAACCACCAAATAGCGTCCTCAGAATGAATAATTGATCTAATAGAGTTCTCTTACACATATCCAAGCTTGAAAAAAAAAATCACCTATTGAATAAATGAAATCACCAGAAACGAAAAATGCAAATATATTTGTTAAATAATATGTTTTGCATACATGGTTGGCACATTTCTAACAACATAAACTTTTGTGAGAAAACGGTTTGTTCTATAGTTGCTCAGACCTGGCCTTTGAAATAAATATCCCATCATCGGTGAACGTCCTCACTAAATCAACATTCGCATTGAAAAAAAAATTATTGCTTTGAAAAAGAAAGGGTTTTATTAGGAGGGAGAAATCGAGGATGAATTTGCAAAATGAAACGTCGCTATGACATCACTTTCTTCGACGTTGTACACAGTACCTAACTTGGTCAAAAGTGCGTGGAGTTCACTGTCTCTTGCACATAGCAAACGAAGGGCGAAGATATAATAGACAGAGATGCGTGTATTATATAATTGCTCTGGTTGAATTTGAAAAGTTAGATAGATAGGTTTTATACAATGGACTGTCTATTGGGGAGACTCCTGAGAAGAATTTTTTGCCTCACTAACTTGGAGAAGAGTCAGACTTTGACAGATTAGCTCGGGTATTTAATTCGCATGAGACCACCGCATCAAGAGTATGTTGACCATATCATATAAGTATGCTAGAAGCTTCTTAACTAGAAGTCCTGACAAACTAATTAAACAAATTTAGAATAGAAAAACAACAGATTAGTTTTCTAATGTACCCCTCACTTTAGACCCAATAACCACTTTCATATCTTTATTTTTGGAAAACCGTTCATATATATCTGGGCAAAGCTCCATATATATTTGGTCGAAATAGGAACTATTATATCACGAATGTAAAGGATGAAAGCAGCCCAAAGCTTCATTTTAATTGTTTAAGGTTTGGATTGTTTGGCTAGTAGTCGGTTTTGAATATTTTGGATGAACGTAAAAATTAAAAGACTAATAATAGTCAATTTTGGAAAGAGTACATTTCATAAATTGGGAAAATATGAAGGTACAAATTGGTTTCCAAAGGTAAAGCCTAGATCTTTTGTTTTGTGAACAATCGCTGACTAATCAATCTGCGAATGGTTTCTATAGAGATTGTAGGAGCACCCGTGTTTATATCGGGAGGTTTTAGTAATTCTACCGATATTGAGGACGTTCCACCATATACTCCTTGACACGAGGGCCGATTGAGAAAATGACATATGATGATATAAACTATAGAGTCCCTTTCCAAGCTTATTTCCTGTATTTAATTAAAATCGATACACTTTGCAATTGCCTATCTACGTCAAGAAAAATCAAACCCTCTGTTTTTCTTCCTAGATGTACTCAAACAAATCAGGCCTGGTCAATTCTGATGTGAAGGCATGTGAATGGCCATTGCCATCTCAGAGACTCTTTGCTCCACCTTCTTGATCACTTGCTTTCCATCAAACTCGTGCTCAATCAATGGAGACGTGTTGGAGTCGAGGTAGTGCAAGAACAGGACCATGAAAATGGAGCAAGCAAACATGGGTATTGGTCCGAAGAACCAGAGAAGCAAGTTAAGAGCAAAGTACAGTGCCCTGAGCCCCACGGACCAGAAATCGCCGCCTCGGATGACGGCCAACTCAACGATCTTCGGTGGGATGCTCGGGCTCGGCGTGCTGATCAGGTAATTGGCGTGGACAAAATGCCGGGCTGACTGGATGAAGCATGAGAAGGCGAGGAGGAAGCAAATGAGGAGGCTGACGTACTTGATGGACAGTGTGGTGGGCCGGGTGTCGCCATAGACAAGGTCGCTCACAAAGAAGTTGTTGTTGGTGTTGCTGATCCAGGCACCAATCAGGGAGCAGAGGGTGAGCGAGACAGTTGCCAGAAACGTCGCCGCCGATATGTTGGAGGAGATCACCGTGAGGCACACGCCAATGTCCCTCCTCTCACCCTGCAAGATCACACTCGGTTAATAATTTGAGCTTTGATTGATCAGAAGTAGCACAGAAACAGCAGAAGCAACAGAATTGATCAAGTTTCGGCTCTTTTGGCAATGACCCTTTTCGTGAATTTCGCACGAAGCTGAGTGCGACCATTTACTCAATAAGGTCGACCAGTCAGAGGATGCCGCAGATGACCGTCTATAGTTTTTGACAGTCGGATGTGTGGGAATTAAGGGAGTTGGAATTCGATTGCGCTCTCAGGCAATCACTAATTGATCAGGGAAAGTAGAGGGACTAAAATTAAACTGAAAGGATAGAGATTTGACCTGCATGATAGCCCGAACCCAGAATCGCTTGTTGAAGTTCTCAAACCCCATGCAAGTTGTGTGGGGCTGATGAAGGTATCTGTAGAGGAGTTGGAGATGGTACACGAACATGATGAGCAAGCCACTCGGAACCAGCAACACATCCAGATCTTTCTTCACAAAGCCCATTTTTCGGCTTCTGTGTCTCTCTGTGAGAGAGAGAGAGAGAGAGAGAGAGTGGTTGACAAGGTGTTTGCTTAGAAAATATTGGTGATTAAAGAACCGAATTCTTGGGGAATAGATGAGAGATTAGGGGGTTGTTTAAAATAGCTGTTAATGGCACCATTGACTTCTATTCCTAGGCGGCTTGTTTATGCAAATGGCAATTTTTCAAAGCATTCATGTGAGAAATTCATGTTGGAATTCCAATTCGACTATGGTGGACACGCGGGAAGACCACGTGGACTTCAAGATTCAAGATTCTTTCCAAGATGCACAACCTAGTTTGTCGCTTGCCTTGGAGAGAAGGGGCTTGGCAACGTGTTTTCCGAAAAGTTTTTACGGTTAGCGATAATATTGGAGGACGAGGTTAAACTTACATCATAACGGTCTTTGCATATACGCATGTTCCGGTTGCAGAATTGGACCTAAAATATGGTGATTTATAAGGCAATACGTCACAATTTCAGTCATAACATCGGAATTAATGTTACTTGCGTTTTAAACATAAATGTGATTTTTTCTTCACTTAATATAGCCCTAGCGTTGTAATTGTTTTACTTTATAATGAAATGCTTTAGCTAGTTTTTAATTCGTAACATTACTAAACCTTCCGGAAGGTGGTGAGATCAAGAAAAGTAGGCTCAGCAGCCCATCAAGATCGGTCACATCCTCATGCGCAAAAGTCAGCTTAATTATTATATCACATTAAGCAGAGCGATTCTTTTTCTTCAATTAATTTTTTTTTTCATCAAGTAAATTATGAATGTGAATTCATATGTCTAGCTGATCATGACTTGGAATATGAGGTAAGAGGGGACCAGACAGAAGCCAAAGATGAAGAATATACTTATCTCAGCTTCCAGTTATAGACTTTATTCAAATGCAATGAAACATTCCATCCCATTCTAACGTCTTATCGAAGAAACTCAAGTCGATGAAGCGTTACTTTTCATTGATATGTTATGCAATATATAGAGAGATATTATCATGTGAAAGTTAAAGATAAAAGATAACATTTTTATCTACAAGGAAGTTGAATAAAAAACAAATCAGAAAAGATCTCCAAATGATCAACTTGTTGATACTTTGCTCGATTTATTATCTTCATACTAATTTGTAGAAGATTTTGCATGATCTCCAAATGATGAACTGTTGATATTTTGCTTGATTTGTTATCTTTATATTGATTTGTAGAAAATTCTGCACTGCAAACATTCTGATTTGTTCCCTTTTGATTTGCTATTTCAATACTTATCTCCATTATGTGTTTTGTTCAGAAGAAGCCTTCTTATATGGAGGCCTGATCTTTTTAATTTTGATTCATATCAATACGGATAGCGTTCAAAATATGACTGAATAATCAATCTTGTCTTCATCATATGGATTGTTCTGAAGAAGCCTTCTTACTGTTGCAAAATTTTAGACAAGTAATGTTATGTATTCCTTTTTTCGTTCCACGTATTGGAGCGACTAATCTATGCTGCAACTAACCTCGGGCTAGAAATGAGATCTTACTAGTGAGGCTAACAAAGTTATGCTAGAGCTTAAATAACAAGGTGCCATTTTCTCTAGTGAGGAAGCGAACTTGACAGAAAGGACTATGCGTGTTGCAAATCGAGTTAGAACTCATCGAGTCATTTTAAACATCAGCAATTCGAATATCTTTGGGTTTTTGCTACACTGTTTATATGGTAAAACAAATGATGCAAGAATTGACTAGGATGATGAAGATAATAGGTCACTCCTTGGGACATGCAACAAGGAAGGGGTTTTCCCCTTTTGTAAAATCCCTTTGATAGAGCGGGACTGCCCTATTTTTGACTCATCTAAATAGATGGAGTAATTGATAGTGGCAAGCATTAGGTTCGATTTAATCCGGAGACAAGACTGAAACGACAAAAACTAGGGAGAATTGATTCCCGGTTCCAAGACTAGAACTGTCGATTCTGTCATAGAACCAATTCGATTCTTGAGTCAAACTATTCTTTTAAAAAAAAGCTCTTTGGCACACATGGAAATCAAAACATGGTCTTCATGATGAAGAAACAAAAATAATACCATTTTACCAATGTATATTTTTGTAGTGAAATCATATAATCTTAGTATTTTTTATAAAAATTTGAATTTTTTGGACAAACAAAAATTGGACCCCTAAGATCGGTTCCAAATCTTTTGGAATTAAGAGTCGCAAGATCGATCTCCGATTGTAGGCTCGGAACTGATCCAACTGTGGACCAACTCTAGTAACTGAGGTGCGTGTGAACTAGGCCAAACACAATCTGACCATAAGATCGATTACGGAAAGGAAAGTCAATAGCTTTTTGAACAAAATGTGGTACAATCTAGAAGACGATTGCACTGCCGTTTAAAATTTGGAGATCTGAATCTCGATTGACCTACTTACCGTATGTCAACGAAAACTAGTACCTGTAGAGTTTTCAACCGATTTATAAGAAAATTTACAATTCTGGGGACCCACGAATTGGAAAACGAGACGGTGAAGATCACGCAGCAGCCGAAGACGGAGAAAATCTCATACAAGTTTCCAATTCCTGACTTTTTGTTCAATTCTCTTTTTCTTTTTTCTTTTTTTTCCAAATTTTCCGCCATTGACTATTCAAATAAGGCGAGAATATTTCACTCCACTGTAACGTATTGGCCAAGCTCAAGACTTCCGATATCATCGATCAAACTATTACTTTTTTTTGTCCTTTTCCTTTTCCAGGATGATAAGCTTAAGTGAACAAACTGAAAATTTAGAGATTGAATTACATAATTTTACACCATGTCCTTGGGGACTGGATTGCATTTTTCATAATTTTATACAGAATTCTGAAATCTTTTGAAAGCATTGGCCACAAGCTGAGACTAGTGACTTTTATTTTAGGCGTTTATTTAGGATGATGGTAATATTTTATTGATAGACATTAGCAGAGTATAAAAGCATAGTATAACAAATAGCAACTCTAAAATTTTAGTCTCCTTTTCATTCTCTAAAAGACATCCTTTTGATATATATATATTTTTGTGACCTGATGGCTTATTAAAACTAGCCACCAAAACCCATTTTGCTGACCTTGAATCCTCCATCCCCTGTTCCACTGGTTGCTGCCATTTCCATTTACTATTTCTGCTAATTCTTCCTCAATTTCCTCCACAATCATTCTAGATAGGCTGGTAGTTCTTTCAACAATTTGCACTGTCTGAGCAGTGTCTACTGGGATCTTAGCAATTGTTTCATCATCTTCAGCTGTATCATTATATTTTCGATAGAAAGCTTCCCAAAAAGGGCTGGCCTCATGATCTTCAGCTCTTGACAGTTGGCCAAAACAAATTTCATCCTCTGACGCTAGCTTAGCTTCATCAAAGGGTATTTCTTCACAAAACATTGCATAATAACCCATCCTACCCCACAACTAACAGTCATGGGGCGGTCTTTCATATTTAAAGTCCAGCCAGAGTTTCCTTCCTTCCGGACTTCAAAGGTATCTCCAGTTTGATCTCGATTTTGGCGCTGCTGATTGTATGTGTTGCATCTCGTTTAACATCAACTCTAATGTTGCAAAATCTGCCAATCTTGGCAGTTCATGACAAACGGAGGTAGACGAGGGGGTGTGGCGTTGATTGTTCGGTTTGCAAAAGAGCAGGGGCTACTCTAGAGTACCCAATTTTCTTCCCCTTCCGATCTGAAAAGCAAATAGTCCTCCAACCTTTCTTGACTGTATTCTAGAAGGCTTGAAAATTCATGCTCGGATTTAAGTAGAGTTTACCAAAAAGAGAAAGGCAACATTTTATTTTTGTTCATTTGAAACTACACCATCATAATTGCAATTTCGTTTTCTGACTAAAGCTTGCCTGACTTTTGCAGGGGGGGACCAGACGGATATCAGAGCCCACGTCTTCCTCCATTCGAATCCTTCAGAGAGAGAAATCCGGCGAGGAAAAGGCAAAATGCTCTGAAAAGGAGGAGCACGGGGATAACAGAAGAAGAAAGAAGGGGCTCCGGGGGTTCATGAAAGCTGCCGCCATGAGGGTAGAGGGTAGTTCTTCGAAAGAGAGCTTTTTCAAAGGTGAGATTCATTATGTTAAAAATTCCTTTTTCGTTCCGCACATTTGGAGAAATTAATCCATGCCACAACCAACCTTGGGTTAGATATGAAATCTCACTAGTGAGGCTAATAAGGTCATGTGAGAGCTTAATCAACTTAAGGTGCCATTTTTTCTAAGTGGGGGAGCGAACTTGACAAAAAGGACTAAATGTGTTTCAGATTAAGTTAAAACCCGTCAAGTCAGTTTCGAAAGGCATTTTGAGTATCTTTGTGTATTTGCTACATTGCTTATCTGGTAAAGCAAATGGTGCAAGAGTCGACTAAAAGGATAAAGATATAAGTTTTGGTTAAGTTACACCTTGGAACAAGCAACAATAATGGGGTTAACCCCTTTTAGTGAAATCCCTAGATAAAGCAGGGATTGGCTTTTTTTTATACGTCTAAGGAGATGGAGTAGTTGAAGTAGATGCAAACTAAACCAGACTTTCGATCTAGAGAGAGAGAGAGAGACGTGAGAATTTGAAACGGCTTTTGTTTAGTTTTGTCCTCAAGTGAACTAGATATGTATAGCTAACCACCAGTTCATCTATGAGACACAGAAGATCAGACACCAGCCAAAGATGGAGAATCTCATGTAAATATCCAATTCCTCACTTTTGTTTAGTTTTGTCCTTTTTTCTTCGCTTTAGACGTTATCCAATCGAGGAGAAAAACATCTTATTCCAGTATCATATATTGGGCAAGCTGAACACTTCGGCAACGATCGAACCATCTTTTATATCGCCCACTTTTAAGGCCTAATTCTAAATGGTGCTCTTGAGGTTGAGGAGCGTTTCACACTCATGAGCTTATTTGGTGCGTATGTGACTTTGATTTATATTTGGAATTTACACGATAAGCTTTCCATTACATGTGCAGTAACAAGCACTTTCGGCAGGGACAAAAGTGCAGGGATTTTTCAATATAGATGCTTCTATGCTCATTCGAATTTCTATCTGATCCTGCTGAAAGTAGGTGCATCTTATGGTAGTCTTCGTATAAAGTCTCATATCCTATAAAAATCGATTTAACGGCTGAGATCTTTTACTTAGTGATCAATAGCCAAAGCAATCTATGAATGATCTTTTAAGAGATCGTTGAAGCACCAGTGTTTGCATCGAGATTTTTCAGAATTCAACCAAAATTGAGGTCATTCCACCTTAAACTTTTGGAAAAGAGGGCCAATCGAGAATAAAAGAGCTGAATGTATATACAGTGAAGTACCTTTCCTGTATTTTAGTACAATTGATGCAGCCTATCTACCTCAAGAAAAATTCTGACCGTGCTTTTTTCTTCCTAGATGTACACAAACAAATCAGGCCTGGTCTAATTCTGATGCGAAGGCATGTGAATGGCCGTTGCCATCTCAGACAGTCTCTGCTCCACCTTCTTCACTACTTGCCTCCCATCAAACTCTTCAATCAACGGAGTGGAGCTCGAGTCGAGATAGTGCAAGTATAGGACCATGAAAATGGAGGAAACAAACATGGGTATTGGTCCGAAGAACCAGAAGAGCATGTTCAGAGCAAAGTGCAGTGCCCTAAGGCCAGCAGACCAGAAATCGCCGCCTCGGATAACAGCAACCTCGACCCTCTTCAGAGGGACGCTCAGGCTCGGCGTGCTGATCAGGTAGTTGGCGTGGACGAAGTGGCGGGCCGACTGGACGAAGCATGAGAAGGCGAGGAGGAAGAAGATTAGGAGGCTGACGTACTTGATGGAGAGAGTGGCGGAGTCGGTGTCACCATAGACGAGGCCGCTCTCGAAGAAGTTGTTGGTGTTGTTGCTGATCCAAGCCCCGATCAGGGAGCAGAGGGTGAGCGAGACAGAGGACAGGTACGTCGCCGCGGTTACGTTCGAAGAGATCACCGAGACGCACGAGCCGATGTCCCTCCTATCACCCTGCAAGATCACATTGTGTTGATAATTTGATGAGCTTTGATTGATCAGAAATGGCACAGAAACAGCACAAGCACCCGAATCGATCGAGTTTCAGCTCTTTTCACCATGACCCTTTTCGTGAATTTCATACAAGCTGAGCGAGCGACCATTAATTCGATAAGGGTGATCGACAAGGGAACGGCACAGATCACAGTTTGGAGTTTTTGCTGGTCTGATGCGGGGAAATTGGGGGAGTGCGAGTTCGGCTGCGCTCTCGGGCAATCTTTAATTGATCAAAGAACATATGGTGGATCAAAATAGAACTGGATGGAGAGAGATTAGACCTGCATGATGGCCTGAACCCAGAGGCGCTTGTTGTAGTTCTCAAAGCCCATGACAGTGGTGTGAGGCTGATGGAGGTATCTGTAGAGGAGGAACAGATGGTACCCGAACATAATCAGCAAGCCACTCGGAACCAACACCACATCGAGATCTTTCTTCTCGAACCCCATTCTTCTGGTTCTCTCTCGAGTGTTGCTCAGTGACTTGACAATCTCAGAGAAAGAGAGAGAGAGAGAGGGATGATTAGTTGTATGCTTAGAAAAAATTGTTGACTAAAGAACTGATTTGTTGGGGAAAAAATCAGGGATTTTGGGGTCCTGATTAAGAAATAGTTATTTATGGCACCATTGACTTCAAATCCTTGCAGCTTGCTTATGCAAATTGTTTAACTTTTCTTTTTTAAATATATGTGCAATCCATGTTGGACTCCCAGTTCGATTAGATAGGAACACGGGAAACTCCGTCTGAGCATCCCAGCCCTTTTTCTGGTTCCCACGTCACCGTCCAATCATAACAACTTCCGAAAAGTCCGGGGATTGTAGCTGTCCTATTATATAATGATATGCTTTAGCTAGTTTTCAATTTGTATTAGTGCTAAACCTTTCCAAAAGAGATAAAGTCAACGAAGACTATAGGACATTAAACATATTATAACCTTTGTAAAATGCTTATTGTAGATATCACTTCAATGCAACTTCAATAAATAATTGTCCGAAATATGACATGAAAATATTTTAATACTTTTTCCAATCAACGTGACAAAGTTAAGTGAAAAGTGATCACTTTAGAGGATGACGACAATCAAGTGATTGAGTAAAAGAGTGATCGAGACAATGAGCAAGTGTGAACAACGAGAAAGAGAGAGTTTAGGTAATACACAGAGAGAGAGAGAGAGAGAGAGAGAGATGTGTCTATTTTTAAAGAGAGAGATAATATTTAAAATATACGTCTTTGTTTTGCCATGAAGGGCCACTTCATCACTCATGTTGGACTTGTTTTCTACATAAAATGTCACCTAGGAATAAAATTCTATTAAAAATGTTCCATAAGACCTTTTGTCACAATTTATCACTCGAAGTACTCAAGTGGTTATTTTTCTTCCAATGTGACAATTAAGTAATCTGGCGAGAAATTTTGCCATTAAAGTAAGCTTCGTATGAAAGTTATGATATAATTAATTTTCATTAGAATATACAAGGAAGCCCATATATAGTGGTCATGTCCTTGAATGTGCAAAACTCAGCCTAATTGTTACATCAAATTAAGCGGGGCAAGTCTTTTTTGCAATTAATTTGTATTGTCATCAAGTCAATTATAATTGTGAATTCATATACCTGACCATGACTTGGAATATGAGGTGGGAAAGGATCAGATAGAAGCCTAAGACTAAGAATATTCTTATTTTAGCTTTTAGTTACAGACTTTATTCAAATACGACACAAAATTTCATTCCATTTTTACATCTTAGGGGGCAAGCCCAAGACTTGTGGGCATCATTGATCAAGCTAGTGTTTTATACTTTTTTTTGGGTAATTCTCGGTCATGGATATAATCTCCGAGAAACCCAATTCTTATCTACATAGTCGAGCAATTTTTGGATCAATTGTCTATAGAATCCATTAAAAAAAAAAATTAAGATCGACAGCTTTTCAACACAATCAAACCCTTTCTTATGTTGATATTTTATCATTATACTATTTCTTATCTTGATATTTTTTCCATATAAACTTCATGGAAGATATTAATTTTCGTTTATCCAAATTGATGAGATTTCACAGTTATTGTTAAAAAAAAAAAAAAGTATTATTTTAGACAATTTTTTGATTAATTAAATTTCAGCTTTTAAATTTTCACATTGGAGATTGAACTTGTGATTTGATTTGGGAAAATCTTTAGAGAGATTTTTTTTTTTTTTTAAAGAAAATGCATTCAATCATCTCATTACATGTATTTGTATATAAAGACAACTGATAAAAAAGGATTTCACAATGATATGTACAACAAAAGTGAAAGGATATAAACAAGTGATTGTGTTATTAAAAATTCTATCTCTAGATTCTACCTACCGATTAATCCATAACTTTGTTCGGTAACATACAAAAGAATTACATTTCATGATAAAATTTTCTTTCCGAGAGACCCAATTTCTAAGACAGTAAAATCTAACAATGAAAATGAAAAGATAGTGCCTTTAACATATATGGGATGTCCATTCTAAACAATAACAAAATATGTGAAATAATTAATTAGGGTAACTAGATTCTACATAAAAATATAATAACTTTTAAAAAAGGAAAATAAATAAATTTTGTGACACCACTTTAAATTGCAGATGAATGATTGAAGACGATTTTGTCTTTTTAGTGAAAAGTAGGTGGATTTAGTACCAGAGCCCATCTTATTAGTCATTTTAACCCATTTGCAATCCTTTGCAAATATAATTATAATTATCAAAATATAATTTACTAATGAAAAACAAAAGATTTTAATGTCATTTCATGTCAAATTCACTTCTCTTTCCTTTTCGCTATGGGGGAATTCAAACTACATTAAATTAGTAAGGATTAATACCACTAAAAATTTCAAATTGATCTTGTTACGACACATTTACTCTAACCTAATTTTTTTTCTTACAAAAAATCTCAAACTGTATCTCATGACACATTTATGCAACTTAATAAACTTTCAAAATAAAACCCTTGACCCAAATCTACCCTCTATCAACAATTTTACATTAGATATGCAGGGTATATTTGCTTTTGAGGTATCGATTTAGTTTTTTATGTGAGACAAAAATTAGTTCTTGGTAAATGTGTCAATAGGTATCAGTTTAATATTTTTTGTGAGACAAAATTTATTCTCAAGTAAATGTATCATATGGTACCAGTTTGGAAGTTTTGTATTAACCCAATCAAGAAAAAATTTGTAAGTCTAGGAAAAGAAACCATTGTTGCGTCTGCTAAAAGAAAGCGAACTAAAACTTAAGAAAAGAGATAAGATCTAAGGAAAGTAGGTTCGGTACAGAGCAGCCAATTTAGCTCAATATTCCACAAAAGAGAATTGAGCAAAGCAAGTGTTTTCCATTTGTAATTTTGACATTAAGTGATATATAAATCCAGCTGATTACAACTAGGAATATGAGATGGAGAAGATCAGGCAGCGGCCAATGACGGAGAATCTCAATATAAGTTTCCAAGACCTGACTTTTGTTGAATTCTCTTTTTCTTTCTTTGCCATATACTTTTTTTCCAATGGGGACAAAAGCGTCTCATTCCACAATAACGTACAGGGCAAGCTCATCGATCATTTTCCAAGTTGATAAGCTTTTATATTATTGACTTTAAGGTTTGAAATTCTGAAGGAGTTCTTGACATTGGGGACACGTTTCGTATTCAAGTGCTTGTTCGGAATTGGATGCGACTTCGAATTGTGTTTGAATTCACATGTGACTTTGCTTTCTGTCATTGATTGCGTTCTTGTTCAGAAACATTAACTTTCCAAGCTGTTAAGATTTACTCCCAACAAAAATAAAAAGGAAGTGTATATGCTTAAGAATATGTCAGATGGAACGTTCACCCCAGAGATGACTCTGAAATCCTTTGCATCTATCTATAACCGCTTAGAAGTAATTTTTCATTTAGGCCTTCATAGTGTGATGGTAATTTTTTATTGGTACAGAATAGCATAGTTAAAAGCATAGTATTATAATGAAATAATAATTAGCATTGTACCTATGCAAAATATCAGATATGCCCATGGCTGGGCCGAGAGATCCAGGGCCCTCTTAGCCCACTGAAGTACTGAAAGAAGCCCACATGAATTGGAGTCCAAACTCACTTTCTTTAAGCATGTTCGAACGTTTTGCTACTCATTTTGCTAATAGATATTCCAACGTTCTTAGGATTTAGCAAATGCATGTTGTTGCGACCTTCTTACAGGGCTAATGGATTACTAAACCTAAACTTAAGTCGAACTCTCTTAAACCCATATCAATTCGTAACTTGATTTAAGTTTTTAACATGCAAATCAATTTTACTTTAGAGTTGCCACTAATCAATCCATAAAATCTTTCAAGCCTTAAAAATTGAATTACAGATTATGTACACGTTGCAAATTAGGAAATAATCACAATTGGGATATGTCTATTACTCAAAACATGCAATGTTAAATATCATAATAAAATCAAAAATCAAATTTAATTTGAGTAATTACCTAACTGGAAGATTTGTTCCCAAATTGGACCAACGACCGGTTCAGCTAGGATGGCGGCGGCCGGTGGTCGAGATCAAGCTAGTGCGGCTCTTGGTATGGCCGCTGGTGAGAGGGCTCACAGCAGCTGGTTGTCTCAGCCAAGGGCAAAAGCTGTTTGATCACCGAAGGAAGGGCAACGACATTAAAGGATTGTCGAGGAAGTGCTCACGACGAGGCTCACTGAACTGTCCTCGGGAAGTGTTTGACACGGTAGGATGGACTTCAATGTTCCTGGACTTTTCACTAAACAAAAGTATGATCAAAGAATCAAGTGTGATGAAGCTCTGACGACAAATTGGACGTTGTTAGATTCGTTGGCACCAATACTGGACCGAACATGCAGGAAATCTTTCAAGCGCTGCTAGAATTTGAGTGGAGTTGCTGCCTTCGCTGGACAACCGAGCAGTGGTCGGACTTAGCCTGAAATTGCTGGAAATTAACGGTGAACTTCAAGCTCGGGACACGTCTGGATAGCAGCTTGTCGTCGAAGCTGGAGCTTGCGGTGGTGCAGACAACGAGAAACGGCAAGTGCGGCGAAGAACTGGCAGCTTCGTTGACAGAGATCTCGGCAGACTTAGGCACTGAGCTGCTGCTTCGTGGCTTGGCAAGGCTCGGCAAGGCTGCGCTGTGGAGGAACGGCTCCGGAGATTGTTGAGCACACCGGCGAAAAAGTGAATCTTTCAAGAAAAGTGAGAGCTGGACTTTCCTTTTGTGAATGCACATGCACTTTTTCTTGATTGTTATTTCTTTTTCTTCTTTTGGCCTTATTACCCATGCCCACCAAAATTGACCTGCCATCTTCTTCATATTTACTTCCTCTAATACCTCTGGATGTGGGAACACTTTAAGAATAATGCCGCATGTTCCTTTATAGTATAGTAGATTAATCAATTTTCCATCTTGGCACCATATATGAATTTCGGATATTTAAAGGAATAATGGACTTGGCCATATTGTTAGCTCATGCGCTCGGTTCATTTTATTAGGTAAAGTTCAAGACCACTCGCTTAAATCCATTCGCCGCCGATCTAATGAATATGCAAACTATATCAATTTAATTAATTATTAATGCAAATGCTCAAAATATCTAGGTGAAATTGACCTAATATTTTTGTTTAGAAGTCGGGATCAATCCTTAATTTTTTAGGAATGCTTAAATTGATAGCCAAAATTTTGATGTCAATACTTGTACTTTTATTATTATTTTTATCTTTCTATAATGGACAGTATGTTCTTCCTTCTCTAACCGATATTCTGATTAGTAAAAAGCAAACAAAGACATCTTGCACATTTAATGGTTAATGTCAAATTCTGTAATCCAACGGTTCAAAAAGAAAATGGTTCGAGCAAATTTCATGATCATTGGCCTAGCAGACCATTAGCTAGCTCAGGCCGGCCTAAGGCACAAGATTTCAAGATGTTTTGGACGGTTTCGGCAACGACATGTAGTGAGAAATCCCAACCCCACCCAAAAATTTGTGTACGAAAATTTTATGATGATGGGTGGTCAGAATCTAAATTTAGACCTGACTTTAGAGCCCAATCAGATCTCAACTTTGCCAAATGATCACTTTGACATCCAACTAGAAAAGGAGAAAAATAGAGCCTTCTATAATTACATAGACATTGCATTACAACAGATCTACCAGCTAGCTGATCTCGGTTTATAGTTGGCCTCACATTGCTGATCCCACCACCAATTACTAAGTATTTTTCCATTTCAAAAGAATCTCTAGGCTGAGTAGAGTCGCAAGCATGTCAATAACTTGTCTTTATGTCCTTTTCTTTTATGTCAGAAGTCTTTATTCCCTTAACATCGCAAAAACTTAGAGCAGCATCACTCTCTTTCTTCTATTCTCAGAAACTTTTATTGATATTCAAAAAAAAAAAACCGATTCAGATAAGAACAAAATTTTAATTTTAATTGTGAGTATAAACTTCTTAAAAATTCATTTCTTCACTCCAAGTAAGATTGCAAAGCCCAGATGTAGTTCTCGCGCACAAAAGTTCGCACCATAGCACCCATACGGCAGAGGCAGCCCACCGTCTCCGTCGCTCCTCCGTTCGTCAACACATCATCCGTACTGTCCCGTCGAGCTGTGCGACCGACCACACCCCATGGCCTAGCACGACAATCCCTCTGTTCAGCCTCTCTCTCTCTCTCTCTCTCTCTCTCTCCCTCTCCCCCACCATTAATCTGTCTCCATCACGCTCAACACCTCTTTCTTATGCCCTCGTCGCCGTTAAAAATTAAAATAACAGTAAATTTGGTTTTTAGTGAAAACGTTCATGACCATTATATGCTAGAGGATAAAAAGAAATCAAGAAAGTCATGATTTATGATGGGTTCTGTGTACTCTACCAAATTCTAGAATTAAGGGCGCTAACATTTCTTCCTGAAGAGTTGCTGAAGACTTTTGTTGCCATATTTATGCTGTCTTTTGACGTTGTATGTTCGCATTAATCGTGTGTTCATTGTTGATATTTGTGCTTAGCACAACCGTGTGTGGACAATCTTATTGGTTAATACAAACATCTGTGACCTTATTGAGGTGTAATCATTCATACAAAAAAGGTATACATTAATTTTTTTAGATGATTTTACAAGAAAAACATGCGTATTTTTCTTAAGAAAATCGGAAGTTATTGACAAATTTAAAGAAGTAAAGTCTATGATGAAAAGCATATTAGCTTTAATCTAGAGATATTGAGATCAAATAGAAAAGCAACCGCTGACCATCATGCTTCGTGCATGTGCACGAAGCTTCATATTTTTTTTATTAGTTATTATTATTAAAAAGGAAACGCACATATCATTGATTAATTAATTAAATGAATGAGTGAATAAATAATTAATTAATCCCCTTAAAAAATAAAATGAACATAATCTTTATATGTACATTTGGAATACATTAACATATATTCACTTTGGACATGCGTGTACATCATATGCAAGTAAGCTTTGACTATAATACAAATTAAATTAAATCTATTTTAATTTAATTTCAAATCGACTCAATTCGATTGCAGTAATTGCAAACACATTTGCAACATTATTTCTCTCTTGTTCCACGTTATCCTAATTGTTTATGGTGTGTGATATCCCTAGGTTCATCACTAAGCTGGTAGTAAGACTTATACTAACACATTAGTACTCCCAAAAGAATTAATTATCTCGGTTAATCTTTGGGTCCTACAAGCTATGATTGACATCTAGCAATATGTCATGGCTACCCAGATAGTGTGAATACTTTAAGAATATAATGAACCTGTTAGTTTTGGTTACAATGTAATTTAATCCCTCTGTCTTACTATGTCCTAATCAAACAAAGACCATGGAATATTTGTCAAATCACCAATTCGATCATATGCACAAATCTAATTGACATACATTTTATTCGAGACATAAACAATTTATTCTTGGTTACAACCTCGGCCGAGGATTTCAATGCAGTGTCATAATTAGATCGTATAAGACATCATTATTATACCTTGCATGTAACAAGGAAACAGATTCCATATTGCGCACACATGCAACTTCGTATATGAACAAATTATGACTATTAGGTATAAAGACGAATCAATGACCCGGCATTATGTACACCTGTGAACCATAGTTATTCGACACACAAGTTAACATTATGCCTCAGGTCTAAGAATTATTTACACAAGACCAAAGCATGAACAATTAGACATAGATCATGCTAAAAGCTTCCATATTGCTAATCGTTCCATATGCGTCACGTTCAGTGAACTTGTCTAATACAAACACTTGTGTTCTAATTTAGGCATTATAATACCCAATGACATGCAACTCATCATTCCCTTAAGTGTCCAATACTTAATGGTGAAATTAAGAACACACCAGTCTCAACAGGATTATTAATATCCACTCAATAATCCATTGACCAGGAACGGTTTAAAGATTAAGCCTAATTATAAACCCGTCATATATATTCTTGACGTATCAAGAATAGGTCTAGTTGTAACTGATCTTATGGAATTATTCATAAATATAAAATAATTGGACAAATGAATGAATACGTCATTGCCATTAATTAAATAATAATAATGACAGTACAACTGAAATCCCTAACATGTAACTATTACATAGTAGTTTTAGGGCATACATCCAACAGGTAAAGTAGGCGCAACGATCGGGTTAGTGGCATTTGGATCAATTGTGATAATAAGTATAATTGAAATGGACAGTTGATGCGATCTCAGGTTGTAGACAGCTTGTGGATTCGCGATAAGAGATAAGTGATAACGCATTCCTCGTATTAAACAAACACGCACTGTCTAGGGAAAAACTTCTATGAGGGACCTCAAACCAAACATAGGAGTTATCTTGTGTTGTCTAAAACCGGCCTCCAAGAAAAGTTTTCCCCACTCTTTCTCGGTCCTCTCTCTTCCTGTTGCCACTGTCATCATCAACATATCAAAGGAGAGCTTTGTTGCATTTTCTTGAGCATCCTCCTCAGTCTCATCTATCACAATATCTATGATTATTACCTTCCCCCGGTCGTTGTTTTTGTCACCAATTGCTTCTTTGCATTTTCTCAGCACCTTCACACAGTCTTCGTCGCTCCAAGCGTGTAACATCAACTATGACCAACGAATAAAGCATTCAATTAGGACTTCATATGCAAAAGTATAAGACTTTTCAAATGTTGACCCACTTGTGTTTTACATTATGGAATCCAGCTAATGCATATGACGTGGGAAGTTCGTCAATGTGACACCAAATCTGAAGACTAGACAATAGAAAATTTTCACTGTGGAATGTGAAAAGTACATTAATTTGCCAACGGAGAGTGAAGATCTCCAATATAAATTTCTCTATTTAACATATGCGACAAATATATCTACTGGACTTAAACTTTTGAGAAAAATAATTTATTTGACATTTAATTAGAGTGCAAGTCACAAACTCGAATCTCGACATTCCGTTTCGCTAAAATATTTAGATATTAATAACGTTTTATCGAGCAACTTAAACTTTTAGAGCAGTTGATATTGATTTTACAAAATCTCACATGATATATACACTTTAATATAATAGTTTAAGTTTTTAAAACTCACGCGTTTTGTGGGAAAATTATCAAAAAAAAAAAAATGTCCTAAACTTATGGTACATATGTCAATTTAATTTTAAATTTTTCAATTTGACCAATTAACTCAAAACATTTTTATGATTTGCTAATGTAGTCATTCCGGCCAATTTTGACTGAAAATTACTAACCTAAGCACCAGCCCTCTTATGTAGTATGGTCGGCACTAATGTGAATTACTTTTTTATTATTATAAATTATATTTAAAAACAAAATAGAAGAAGAAAAATCAGAAATATTTTAAAAAATTATAAAATTATCAATATCAGCATTGGCCATGATATGTAGGATGGTTGGCATCCTTCTCAGAGGTTTTAGGCCATAATTGGTCGGAATCGTCAAAAGGTCTAGGACAAAATTGATCAAATCAAAAAATTTAAGACTAAATTGACATCCATACAATATGTTTAAAACTTTTTTGGTAATTATCTCTCCGTTCACAAAATCATTTTTCGCCACAAGCGTGTTCATGACATCATCTATGATTAATAATTGATGCATCTAACAATTAATAGAAATATGCAAAAGGCTATTCAAATGTTAAGTCCACAGTCAAAAGTTCATAAATGCGACATTAAATTTGTTGACTAACATTAGAAAATTCCGCTCACTAATGTCCAAGTCTTTAGATACTATGAATCCATGTGAGACGTAGATAGTCAGTAATCGAGATTGACTCCGTCGACAATGAACTACCGCAGGCAAAAAAATTTAAAATCCACCGTCTCATATTAGCAAATTAGAAGCGATTGACTTGATATGCAAATTAAGATCCACCAGCCAATTGCCGTCAATGAAATGCTGTTGTGCATACCTTGAGTAAAATCGCATCTGTGGAAGGAATGGACTCAAACATGTCACCGCCAACGAACTTTACATTCTCACTATCCGGCAAGCCTGCAACCACCTGCGGGAGATCGAGCACCGTGCACTTCAAACCCGGACACGCCTCGGAGATTATCCTCGCCACGATTCCCGTGCCTCCTCCGACGTCAACCAAAGAATTCAACCCTTCAAAGATCTCTTTACAATCCTGAATAACCAGATTCATCATCTGAGAATCACTGGCCATAGCTCTATTGAATGTATTCCCAAATTCAGGATTCTTCCTCCCATATTCCCATAGATCGACTCCATGTGCAGCCATAAAAGGATTAATTAATTTGTCTCTGCAATCGTTGTTGTTATTTCCTTGGAGCCAATCTCCAAGAAAATGCCAAGGAGTCACAAGAGCCGGATTGAGCATGGCCGCGACAAACGGTGAGACCCCCACAACCTTATCACTCAGAAGCAAACGCGAAGAAGGCGTAATGACATAAGCCTTTGTTTCTTCTTCTTCTTCTTCTTCTTCTTCTTCTTCTTCTTCTTCTTCTTCTTCTTCTTCTTCACCATTCTTCAGAATGAGGGTCTCTGCAAAAATGCCCGAGTGAACCAAAACACGCATGAGGCGGTAAAGACATGTTGATTTGGATGGGTGGATTCGGAGTGCTGATGCTAGCTCGAGGAGCGTCATGGGTTGCTTGTGGTCGTGAATGACGTCAGGGATGCGGAGTTGGAGCGCGCATTTGAGCGACATGGAAGAGATGAAGTTGAAGGTGTGATTATAGAGGTGGGATTGAGCTTGGAACATCTCTTTGGCTTCATGAGAGTGGCTGAGATGATGCACGGTTTTATTGTGAACAAGACTGAATGGATCGGGCGTGGCTCGGTTGTGGTAGTAGAGGGAGAAATTCCTGGTTCTGTAGAGAAGTCGCTGGTATAACTTGATAGACATGGCTTTTTGCTTGCTTGAGAGGCGGGTTGACGATTATATATAGCTTTATGCAAGAGGCTATAAATTCTTTGAGAAAAGCATGTATGTAAAAGCCATTATTTGGACATCGGTACGACCAATTCCAAGTACATGCCATAAAAAACCAATTGAAAATGGACCTTATTATCCGACTAGAAGTGCTATGATAGGAGGAGTTTCTAGTAAACAAACAGGAATAGTAGCTACGAGATAGAGATCAAAGAGATGCACGATGAGACAGATTCCACCAGACAGTCTTGAGGTAGAGTGGGAAGGCGAAAGCTCACCGGTTTTTGAAAGTTTTCAAGATCAGACAACATCGAAGGACCACGTGATCTTGTGACTTTTCGTTATACGTCCTTTCAAAGTTCATGTCCTTTTTTCTTTCGTTTGCCCAATCACATTTTCCTAACGTTACTTTGACAAATTTACCCGGATACACCTACTTTTCAAATTGAATAATGAACGACATCCTAATTTAAGTTTACAATACAAGTAAATAATAAGTAAAAAGTTAAATGATATAAATAATTCATAAACTTCGATGTAATATATAATATCGTCTCTAAAATTTTAATTTATTTAGTGTAATATCTATAAAAACAACGTTAAATATTTATGTATCAAAAGTCCAATAACCACTTGAATAAATTTAAAGTTTTTAAATTATATTACACATTAAGGAAAGATTCATAAATCATTTGTGTCATTCTTTCTAAGTAAAATAATGTTAGACATACAAAGACATTTCTACTAAATTCATTTATCGAGTGATGTGACGGTCATTTTCGGGTGCTTAAATGGGTACATTAATATAAGTTACCGTTACAAAAGTGTCGCATCACTTAGTTGACAAGTCAAAGTATCCCTACCATTGCTTTATAAGACAATATCATATAATTTTTTTAATATTGAAGATGACTCACTTGTTAATGGACTACTTTAATTTGTCACATCATTTAACCAACTAATATATCAAAATTCCACACAATGCTGCTTTTCAGTCATGCAAGAACCTAAGTTTTACTAAAATGGGATAAAAAGTTAGGGTCTAGAGCAAGCCATGTAGGTGTGTAAAATGAAGGCTTCACGCATAGGTATCCTTTGACCAATTATTAGCTAAAGATATGGGGCTCAAAATAAGGGGTCAGGTTAGTTTAATTCACCGAAAAATATAGTTTCATTATTAGGCCGCGTTGAATGTAAAATTCTTTTTACACATTAATCTTTATACAGTCATATAAATCTACAAACATTAATAATCTGTAAGCATATACCATATAAAATATCAAGCAAGATTTAGTACAAGTTCTTAGCACATACATAGTAGGACTCTTAATGAAATCACAAGCAGCGCTTGCAAATAGGCGCAATTCAAACCCTAAGGAAAGACTTCAATTAGAGACCTTAATTCAAACATAGGAGTTATCTTGTACCGTCTGAAACCAGCCTCCAAGAAAGTTTTTTCCCACTCTTTCTCAGTCCTCTCTCTTCCAGGGCCTACCGTCATCATCAGCATATCACATAAAAGCTTTGTCGCAGTTGTTTGGGCATCATCATCCTCGGTCTCGCCTATCACAATGTCCATGATCATCACCTTCCCTCGCTCCTTGTTCTTGCCAGCGATTGCTTCTTTGCATTTTCTCAGCACCTTGACACAGTCCTCATCGCTCCAACAGTGTAACAGCAACTATATCATCAGCAGATACATCCAATTACTTAAGAGAAACTATGCAACAGAAGAAGACTTATGGTCTCCGAAATTGCCATACTTAGAAGTGAGGTCCCTTTCGTTGGGTTCTTCAGATTTATGAGTCGGCAAATCTTGATTAGATGAGATATGATAGAGAAGAGAGAAAAGTTCTGCAAAAAAGTAATTGGTGCACGCTTATAGGTTCACATGCTTCTATACAGCACAGTCCTTTAATCGAATGGATCACTAATTCTTAACTCATTTTAAATAAGCTCAAGGCATGTTTTGTCAAGAGGTTTAGTGAATATCAACTAATTGATGCTTTCAGTCAACATATACTTCCATTGTAGACATGACTACAAATTTAATGATGATGTTGGTATCCTGTATCCTTGACTCTAAGCAAAGTATGAGATTTTTTGTTAGATAAATCGCACAAGTATTTGTCACACATGACGGGAATATTTGTACTTTTTACTCCAAAATCATCTAATTATTGTCTCATCCACATTAATTATGTTAAATTATGTCTCGAATTTAAATTTATATACGATACTTGATACGGACAAAACATTTACATGCCGAAACGAGAAAGAACGTCCGCGGAGCATTTGATGAAAAATGGCGCGTGATAGGAGCCGAAAGGATCCAACCAAGATATGAGCTTCACGTTGGAAATGAAGACTACACTCCATGTGTTGACTTTTCTGACCCTTCTCATTTGTCAGCATGAAATCATTCTGAAGAGTTGATCGTCCGAATTTTTCAACCTCATTAAATGCGTGCACATGGCCATGTGCACGCATGCCCATAGAAATTGGTGAGCACTTGCTGCTTCTTGTAGGCGCAGAATCCTCTCTCTCTTCTTGGTCATCTTTTGTGGACTTCTCTTGTCTTTTTATTAATAAAGAAAGAGGTTTTATTGATAAAGAAAGAGGGAAGGCAGAAGCTATTCTACTTGTGTCAGTGCATGATGGTCATACGCTCACAGACCATCATTAATTGCATGGAGGCGCATGCTTTGAAGATCGGCATGCTGTTGACATTTCTGGAGTACAATATTGTTTCGGTTCCTTCCCTTCCACCGATAAAAGGAGAGAGCTTCTGAGGACGAGGCAGCAGCGAGAGGAAAGAGCTCAAGAGAGAGCGAGAGGCGAGAGCTTAGAGAGGTTTGTGCGGAGCCGAGCCCATTGGATTGAGTTGTTAAATACCATGGGTATTGAGTATAAAATAGGACTGAAAAACATTTGAGTAAATGAGTGATTGTAATCTTGTAATTCTCCGATTTATAGTGGATTATTTTGCTGGCTCTTCCCATTGACGTAGGTTTCGACATTCAGACTGAACTACGTAAATTTCAGGTATCATTTTATTGTTCCTCGTTTTATTTCTATCGATTTCTATAGCTCTCAACATAATTGCAAAATTACAATCCACTTCCGCTGCACCGCCGATCAAAACAAGTTGTATACAACAACTCCATGGTGCTACATACTCAGCTTTTAAAATAGACAAAAGCAATCGAATTTTGCTTTCTCAAAAACCAATAGACAATTCAAAAACCAATAGACAAGTGTCATGAGTCAATCAATTTCGGTTGATCAAATACCGCACGGCCTTAGGATTGGTGATCCCAAGTCAGCCTACACACACACACGCTTGAACACAAGAGTTGGATGGGCAAAGAGAGTGTATATTCACTTGTGAACGAACCGTTACAAAGTGGGAGAGGGATCCCTATTTATACAAGAACGGGTTGCATCTCAGCTGTTGATCATCCCTCCGATCCAACGGTCTATTTTAAATCCGTATCATCATTACAAGGCTACTCGCAGGCTACTCGATGGCTGTACACAGCAGGCCCTTCGGAAGACCATGGGTCATGCACGTTAGGCCTTGGGCAGACCATGGGCGTGTGTCAGAAGCAAGATCAGGGTTGCAGGTCCGTCTGACACACGATCAGCCGAACGATCATGGGCTGGCCGAACATCGTTCATGGGTCGCTCATGGATTGCGCATGGGTCTTTCGCTCGTTCTGCTCATGTGTTGATCGCGGGTCGATTGTGGGCCGTTCTCAGGTAGCCCTTTGTGCGTGACACAGCCGATCACGAATGATCTTGGATCATGCTCCATCCGTGGGCCGTGTTATTCTCCCCCACCTATTCTGGCGATGGCCTCGTCGCGTCCGTGGCATAGAAGGCTTCGACGTGCTTCTTGAACTGCCATAGAGCCTCGGAGGGTTCCCAACTCGCCTCACTCTTGGGAAGGCCTCTCCACCGGACGAGCCATTCCTTCCTTGGTGCCCGATATTTCTTCCGTATGATCTGGTTGGCCATTATGCACTCAACATCCCGATCATAGGAGGTCTTCGCCCCAAGGGGCGCTCGTTGTGATGTGCCCCGATCCGGATCGTCCTCGTCCATATGGAACGGCTTCAACATGCTCACGTGGAACACGGGGTGTAGCTTGAGCTTGGATGGCAAGTCCAGCTTGTACGCCACCTTCCCAACCCGCTGTATCACTTGGAAAGGGCCCTCATAGCGACGGATCAGCCATTTGTTTACGTTCCTGTATTGGAGGATGAGGTGCAATTTGGCCAGCACCAAGTCCCCGACTTGAAACTCCACATGCCGTCGCTTTTTGTCAGCCCATTTCTTTGTGCGTTTCGCGGCTCTATTCAGACACGCTCGAGCCAAGTTGGCGTGTTCATCCCATTCCTTGGCGAGCTTGTACGCGGATGGACTGCTCCCTTGGTACCCCGAGGTGATTGCGCTTGGTGTGAGTGGCTGCTGCCCGGTCACGATCTCGAACGGGCTTTGGTTTGTGGACTCGCTCCACTGCAAGTTGTAAGAAAATTGGGCCACGTCAATCAGCCGTGCCCAATTCACTTGCATGTTGCTCACATAGTGCTGAAGATAGATTTCCAACAATGCATTCACCCGCTTCGTCTGTCCGTCGATTTGGGGATGCATGCTGGTGGAAAGGTTGAGACTCATCCCCAGCAACTTGAAGAGCTCGGTCCAAAACCGCCCGGTGAATCGAGGATCGCGATCGCTCACAATCATGCGCGGAACGCCCCAATACTTGACAATGTGCTTGAGGAACAGCTTGGCGGCTTCCTCGGCTGGGCAATCCTTTGTTGCTGGCACGAATGTCGCATATTTGGAGAGGCAATCTACCACAACCATGAGGGTCTGACACCCTTCAAACTTCAACAAATTCACGATGAAGTCCATGGAAACACTCTCCCATGGACATTTGGGATAAGCAACGGCTCAAGGAGACCCATGAGGGACCGTTGCTCTATCTTGTTTTGTTGGCAAACAAGACATGTCCGCACATATGCTTCCACGTCATCCCGCATATGCGGTCAGTAGTATTGATCTTCGATGAGTGCCATGGTGCGGTGGATTCCCGGATGTCCTGCCCATTTGGAGTCGTGGCACTCTTGTAGGACTTCCTTTCGAAGTTTCCCGTGGAGCGGCACATAGAGTCGCCGTCCTTTAGTGTAGAGGAGATCATCCTCGAGCCAAAATCTCCTCATCTTGCCCTCTTGAGCGTATCGAAGGAGGGCTTGGGCTGTTTGATCATGCTTCAGCCCCTCTTTGATACGATCAACCCACGGGCAGTCGGGCCGGCTCACCACATTGGCCAATTCGAACTTCTTGCTTAAGGCGTCGGCCAAAGAATTGGATTTTCCGGGTTTGTATTCCAGCGCATAATCAAACTCAGCCAGGAAGTCTTTTCACCGAGCTTGCTTCAGGCTAAGCTTCTTATGAGTTTGGAAGTAACTCGTAGCCATGTTGTCGGTCCTCACAACGAACTGGGATCCCAAGAGATAGTGCCTCCATGTGCGAAGGCAATGCACCACTGCGGTCATCTCCTTCTCTTTAACCGTGTATTGTCGCTCGGCATCATTCAACTTTCGGGACTTGAAGGCCACCGGATGACCTTCCTACATTAAAACACCACCGATGGCAAAATCAGAAGCATCAATCTCTACATCATACGGTTTGGTGTAGTCGGGCAGCATAAGCACCGGCTCCTCAGTCATGGTCCGCTTCAACCGCTCGAATGTCTCTTGACACCGATCCATCCACTCCCACAGCCTCTCTTTCTTTATCATGTCTGTGAGTGGTACAGTGAGACGCGAATATTCCCGGATGAAATGCCGATAATAGTTCGTGAGACCGAGAAAGGATCTTAGCTCAGTCACCTTGGTTGGTGGCTCCTAATCAACGATGGCACAAATTTTGGCCGCATCCATCCGCACACGTTTGCCCCCGACAATGTGCCTGAGGAACGGGATTCTCTTTGTGCAAAGGCACATTTCTCAAGTTTCACATATAAGTCGTTTTCTCGAAGGGTCTGAAAAACTTGACTCAAATGCTCGACATGCTCCTCAAGCGTCCGGCTATATATAACAATATCATCAAGGTAAACCACAATGAACCGATCAAGGAACGGATGCAGTATCTTGTTCATGAGTGTGCAAAATGTAGCCGACACATTGGTCAAGCCAAATGGCATGACGAGGAACTCGTATGATCTGTAGCAGGTCACACACGCTGTTTTTGGCTCATCCCCCTCGGCAATCCGCACTTGATAGTATCTCGATCGAAGGTCGAGCTTGGAGAACCAACAGGCTTCTCTGAGCTGATCGAACAAGTCAGCAATAAGGGGAATCGAGTACTTATTCTTGACGGTCAGCTTGTTCAATGCCCGGTAGTCAATACACATGTGGAGGGATCCGTCATGTTTCTTTTGGAACAAGACCGAGGCACCGAACGGGGCCTGGGATGGCCGAACGTATCCAGCATCCAACAGCTCCTTGAGCTATTCTCTTAACTCCTCCAACTCGGGTAGGGCCATGCGATAGGGAGCCATGGCCAGTGGTCGAGCATCGGGCACCAGCTCGATCCGATGGTCAACTTCTCTCCGAGGAGGCAGCTTCTTGGGCAATTCGAGTGGCATCACATCTTGGAAGGCGTCGAGGACTCAAGACGTCTCTTCCGGTACCTCGTTCTCTTCTACACCCTCCTCCTTCAATGTCGCCAAGAAGGTCACATCGCCCTTCTTCAGCCCTTTAGACAACTGCATGGCCAATAGCATCTTTCTATCGCGTCCCTATTCGCAGTAGTTCTGGACCATGCATTGGCATCGCTTATCTAAGATACATATGCAATCCGCAAAGGGCATGACACTTGCATTGATCCGGTTAAGGAATCCCAAACTAAGTCTGAAATCATAGTCGTTGAGAGGGATTACCTTGATGTCTTCCTGGCTAGTCCATAGACCGAGGTGGAACTTCACATTCCTCGCCATACCGCTGGTCAGGACTTATTTAGAATTCACCGTCTTGAGCCAACCGGCATCATTTGACTCGACCGGAAGATGCAGCTTCTTCGCGGCCTTTTTGGATATGAATAGATCGGACGCCTCGGTATCCACGAGTGCGCTCATCATGGTACCCCCGATCTTCACATCCACAAACATCATTCCTTTAGGTTCCTTGGCCTTCTTGGCCTTGATCGTTCCAAGGATCCGCAACGATCCCAACCGTGCCTCCTCCCACGACTTGTCCTCCTTGCACAAGGCCGCCAACTTTCCTCTCTTTGGGCAATCCAGGGCCATATGAGGATCGTCACAAAAGAAGCACTTGTATGTGCATACCTTGCGTTGGTATCCTCCGTGGCTCAACTCGGGTTGATTCCTATGAGGGACCGAAGGCGGTTTGCCAGCATTCAGACGAGGGAACCGGCCTCGATCTCCCCCACTAGTGGCTTTCTCCCTTGGTCGAAGATCAAGATTGACGGCGGATGCCGGCCTATACTCCACAAGGGACTCGACCATAAAAGTAGTCGTTGAGAGGTCCGTTGCGTTGCACCGTTTGAGCTCCTATTTGACCCATGGTTTGAGTCCGCTCATAAACTGGTGGAATGCCTCCGTCTCGGTCATGGACGGGATTTAGAGCAGTAGCTCCGAGAATTGCTTCACATGGTCACGAACTCCACCTTTTCTGCTCTAGGCGCTTGAGTTCTCTACAGGCTTCCTCCTCCGCATAAGCGGGATAGTAGGTTCGCCAAAATTCCTCTACAGACCGAGCCCAAGTCATGATAGGGTCGCCATTCCTATCATCCGACTGACGTCTCCACCATAACAGCGCATCATCAGCTAAATACATGGCTGTGGTATTCACCCGGATCACGTCGTCGGTCGTTTCCATGGTCTGGAAGTATCGTTCCATGTACCATAGGAGGTTGTCCATGTCTTTCGCCACCCGGGAGCCCCTGAACTCCTTTGGCTTGGGTGCATCGGCACGAGACTGCACGGTGATCACCTCGTTCACATGTGCCGCTTCAAGCTCGGCGAGCTTGCCCTTCATCTCCATCAGTTCCGCATGCATGGCCGCTATCACAGCCTCCCAAGTCTCATCCCACTACTGCAGCTCGTGCATGAAGGATCCTTGCACCTCGACATGGAGCTCTCCCATGCCAGCTTGGAGCTCTTACACTTCAGCCAAGAACTCCTCCCTTCCGGCTTCCACTCCTTCGACGGCTTGGTGCAAGTCGTCCATTAACACCTCAACGTCCGTGATGGTCTCCTCAATGACTGTCATTCGATTCTCCAGGTCTCCCTTCGGATCCCTCGCACACGAAGCAGCACGGGCCTTCTTCAACCGGGTGGCCCTCTCGACTTGATGCCCACGATCCTCACGCTCATCACCTTGAACGACCGGAGCATCAACACGAGGATCAGCCATTGCGCTTGGAATGTTAGCTCTGATACCACTTGTCACAAGTCAATCAATTTCGATTGATCAAACACCGTGCGGCCTTAGGATCGGTGATCCCAAGTTAGCCTACACACACACATGCTCGAACACAAGAGTCGGATGGGCAAAGAGAGTGTATATTCACTTGTGAACGAACCGTTACAAAGTGGGAGAGGGATCCCTATTTATACAAGAGCGGGTCGCATCTCAGCCGTTGATCGTCCCTCCGATCCAACGATCTATTTTAAATCCATATCATCATTACAAGGCTACTCGATGGCTGTACACGGCAGGCCCTTGGGAAGACCATGGGCCGCACACGTCAGGCCTTGGGCAGACCATGGGCGTGTGTCAAAAGCAAGATCAAGGTTGTAGGTCCATCTGACACGTGATCAGCCGAACGGTCACGGGCTGCTCGTGGGCTGGCCAAACATCGTTCATGGGTCACTCATGGATTGCGCATGGGCCTTTCGCTCGTTCTGCTCATGGGTTGATCGTGGATCGACCGTGGGCCGTTCTTGGGTAGCCCTTTATGCGTGACACGGCCGGTCACGAACGGTCTTGGATCATGCTCCATCCGTGGGCCGTGTCACAAGCATACACCCATTCATTTGACAAGTACTACATGTGTTTTTCCTATCAATCTTACAACTGGTTAAGTCAGCATCAAAGTACCTCAATAGAGAAAATCTGAGCGCTTGGGGTGTCGCAAGCGAAGTTCTAGAAAAGTTGAAATACATTTGATGATGCACTTGGGAAATTCTTTAGGATTTGATTGAATTCTTAAACATATGCAAACACCAAACCAAATACCCGGTCTAGACGCAGTGAGATGTAGAAGAGATCATATCATGCTTCTACAAAATTTAGAATCTACCTCATTTCCTTTTTCATCATTGTCAAATTTTTGTAAAATAAATCATGAGAGTTTCTACCTCATTTCCTTGCAGATTTCTATGATATGAGAGTGTGCAACCTTTTGTTTACTTCACTTGGAGTCTAGAGAAGAAGTTTAGTTCCCCCATATTTTCATTTCAAACTCATTCTGCATAACATTGGCAAAACTCTTCACAAAATGTCGTCAATTGAACTAAATATATTTACTTGTTAATTGACACTGATTTGAACAAGTAAGATATATTTATCTTCCTTCTTTATAATCAGTTTTGTGTCTACCTTACTTGTATCAAATCCTTTCTCAACCAAGCTTCTAACGCTTGCTTCATTTCATAGTGAGCCTTTGAGGGTTAGTAGACATAATCTGCTTTCTTGGATCTTCAAAACCTGGTGACTGTTTTATATACACTTCTTATTTGTTATAACTATTACGGAATGCACTTTTCACATTCATTTGATAAAGCTTGAAATTGTGGAAACATGCATCATGTAATAAACGTACAGCTTCTAATCTAGCCACAGGATCATAAGTTTCATTATAATCATTTTTTTTTACTTCTTGCGAACACATTTATGCTATAGTTTGACAATGAATTGAATCTAGCATAGAGTTTTTTTTTTTTAATAAATCAATGTCCTATATTGGGTAATCTTTATGAAAATGAAAATTATGTATCGGAGATGCCGAATTAGTTTCTTTCTAAATAATCAGAATCAACCAACCTATTGTGCAAATTAATATCCACATCTAATTTATGACAGTAAAATGCTATAGTGCATACCTTGAGTAAAACAGCATCTGCAGAAGGGATGGACTCAAACATATCACCACCAACGAACTTCATATTCTCACTCTCTGGCAAGCCGGCAACGAGATCAAGCACCGTGCACTTCAAACCCGGACACACCTCAGAGATTATCCTTGCCATGGCTCCCGTGCGCCTCCGACATCCACCAAAGAATTTATCCCTTCAAAGGTCTCTTTGTAATCCTTAATTATCAAATTCATCAACTGAGAATCACCAGCCATTGCTCTATTGAATGTATTCCCAAATTCGGGATTCTTCCTCCCATAGTCCCATATATTGACTCCATGCGCAGCTTCAAAAGAATTGTTTAATTTGTCTCTACAATCGTCATGGTTATTTCCTTGAAGCCAATCTCCAAGAAAATGCCAAGGACTCACAAGAGCCGGATCCAGCATGGTCGCCACAAATGGCGAGAGCCCCGTGACCTTATCATTCAGAAGCAAACACGAAGGTGGTGTCAAGACATAAGCCTTAATTTCTTCTTCTTCCTCTCCATTCTTGGGAACAAGCGTCTCTGCGAAAATGCCCGAGTGAACCAAAACACGCATGAGGCGGTAAAGACACGTCATTTTGGACGGGTGGATTCGGAGCTCTGAGGCTAGCTCAAGGAGGGTCATGGGTCGCTTGCGGTCGTGTATGACATCGGGGATGCGGAGTTGGACCGCGCATTTAAGAGAGATGGAAGAGATGAAGTTGAATGTGTGATTGTAGAGGTGGGATTGAGCTTGGAACATCTCTTTGGCTTCTTCAGAACAACTGGGATGATGCATGGTTTGGTTGTGAACAAGACTTGACGATTCGGAATCACTCGGTTGAGATAACAGAGGGATCAATTTGTTTCCGTAGAGAAGTCGATGGAATAAGTTCATAGACACGGCTTTTATCCCGCAAGAGAAGGCGGTTCACTGACTTTTCGGCCTCTTAGGTTTTGCTTGTATAGGTTCAAAAAAGGACAACTAGAAATGAATTCATTAGTCGACCAGAAGTGATAAGATCGGGGAGCTTCTTGCACATGCTTAATTGGACCATTCAATTGGCACGTTGAAATAAGAGGTGTGTAAACGATAAGTTGTGGGGTGGACTAATTCATCCCACATCAGCAAGTCTCGGTAAGCGAAAATCCTCATACCTTTCAACAATAGCTATCTCATGAGATGAGAAATAGATCTATCTTTTCCTCTTTAGATATGATGGATTTACTAAATTAAGATAGGTTTTGCTTAATAATATATAAAGTGTACATTTGACGTTATAAATTCGTTCTTTTTGAAATGTTCACTTATACAGCTAGCCATATTCCTTTATAGACCGGTTTAAGATCCAATCACAGTATCATGAACATTACTTCGACAAATTACACAAATATCGGTTACTGTTTAAATTGAAGAATGTGAGATACCTTAATATTTTTTTTTGTAAATTAGTGTACAATAAGTAAAAATAATACTAGACATACTAAGACTCTTCTACTAAATTATTTTGTTAAGGGATGCGTTATTTTAGGTGACGAGTCTTAGTATTCCTACCATTGTTTTTTGAGGTAATGTCATATTCAATTCGGTACTGAATATCACTTGTTAAATGACATGCTCTAATCTGTCACATCATTTAACAACAATATTTCCAGAGGAGTTTTAGTACTTCCCAATTAAACACGGTGTTTTTGGCCCCAAAAAAAAAAAAATCCACTCAGTGTTGCTTTTCAATCATGCAAGAACCCTAGTTTACAAAAGCGGGATTTAAAATTAGAGTGTAGAGCTTGTCATGTAGGTACCCAAAAAAAAAAAGGAAGGCTTCAAGTGTAGCTATCTTTTTATCAATAATTACTTAAAGAGATGGGACCAAAAATAAGGAGGGAGGTTCATTCAATTCATCAAAATATTTAGTATCAGTGTTAGTTCACCTTGAATGTAAAATAATTTGTACACATTTATCACGGCATGAGTGACATGCATTTACACATAATAAAAAGCCATAACTAAATGTCATTTCAATATCAAAAGAGATTATTACCACTTCTTAGTACATAAATAGTATAAATCTTAACGAATTTACAAGCGGTGCTTGCAAATAGGCGTAATTTGAATCCCTAAGGAAAGACTTCAATGAGAGACCTAAATCCAAACATAGGATTTATCTTGTACTGACTAAAGCCAGCCTTCGAGAAAAGTTCTTTCCACGCATTCTCGGTCCTCTCTCTTCCAGTGACCATCATCATCATCAGCATATCGAAAAAGAGCTTTGTCGCAGTTGTTTCAGCATCGTCATCCCGAGTCTCGCCTATCACAATGTCTATGATTATCACCTTCCCTTGCTCGTTGTTCTTGCCAGCGATTGCTTCCCTGCATTTTCGCAGCACCTTCACACAGTCCTCGTCGCTCCAAGCGTGTAACATCAACTATATCATCAACAAGTACATCCAAGTAATTAGTAGAAACTATGCAAAAGAAGAAGACTTTTCAAACTCTAAAGTCTCACTTAACTTTCGTTGCGTTATATAAGTACTTGAATGCGACCGCAGTGGAATTTTCCAACCTTTTCAACAATGGCATCAGCAGGGATCTATCCCGGAGGCAAGCCAGAAATTTATTTCACTAGGAACATGACCTGAAGCTCCAACTTTGAATAACTAAGCCATAAATAACCTCACTAAGTTCTTGAAAAGGTTAAAACATAAGCCAAACTTGGGTAAATATTCCAAACATTACATTATATAGGCCCATTTATTTTGTCAAAATTTCCTAAAAATAAACGTTTACATCGCCTAGCATAATTAATGTTTTCATTATTAAAGATAATTTCTATTTATATGTGTTTGTGGATGATAAAATATTTTTCTTTCATTCATTTCTATAAACAATATAAACATCATTTTTAGGAAAATATTTTATAAATCATTCATTTTCGCAAAACAAACAGAAATTTAAACCAATAGGAAGAGTCAAATTTCATCATATATTCCATATTCAATACAAGCAATCATTTTTAGGAAATTGCAATATTTAGAAGGGAGGTCCCTTTCGTTGGGTTCTTCAGATTTGTGAGTCGGCAAATCTTGATTAGATGAGATATGATAGAGAAGAGAGAAAAGTTCTGCAAAAAAGTAATTGGTGCACGCTTATAGATTCACGTGCTTCTACACAACACAGTCCTTTAATCGAATGGATCTCTGATTCTTAACTCATTTTAAATAAGCTCAAGGCATGCTTTGCCAAGAGGTTTAGTGCATAATAACAACTAATTGATGCTTTCAGTCAACATATACTTCCCTTGTAAACATGACCACATATTTAATGATGATGTAGGTACCCTTGGCTCTAAGCAAAGTATGAGATTTTTTGTTAGATAAATTACACAAGTATTTGTCACACATGACGGGAATATTTGTACTTTTTACTCCAAAATCATTCAATTATTGCCTCATCCACATTAGTTGTATACAGCAACTCCATGGTGCTACATACTTAGCTTTTACCTTAGACAAAGCAATGGAATTTTGCTTCTTCGAAAACCAATATACAAGCATACACCCATTCATTTGACAAGTACCGCATGTGTTTTTCCTATCAATATTACAACTGGTTAAGTCAGCATCAAAGTACCTCAATAGAGAAAATTTGAGCGCTTGGGGTGCCACAAGCCAAGTTCTAGAAAAGTTGAAATACATTTGATGATGCACTTTGGAGATTCTTTAGGATTTGATTGAATTCTTAAACATATGCAAACACCAAACCAAATACCCGGTCTAGACACAGTGAGATGTAGAAGAGAACACATCATGCTTCTACAAAGTTTAGAATCTACCTCATTTCCTTTTTCATCATTGTCAAGTTTTTGAAAAATAAATCATGGGAGTTTCTACTTCATTTCCTTGCAAATTTCTATGATATGTGAGTGTGCAACCTTTTGCTTACTTCACTTGGAGTCCAGGGAAGAAGTTTAGTTCCCCCACATGTTCATTTCAAACTCTTTCTGCATAACATTGGCAACACTCTTCACAAAATATCGTCAATTGAGCTAAATATATTTACTTGTTAATCGACACAAATTTGAACAAGTAAGATACCTTTATCTTCCTTCTTTATAATCAGTTTTGTGTCCACCTCAATTTTATCAAATCCTTTCTCAACCAAACTTCTAACACTTGCTTCATTCCATATTGAGCCTTTGAGGGTTTGTAGACATAGTCTACTTTCTTGGTTCTTCAAAACTTGGTGATTGTTTTATAAACACTTCTCATTTGATATAACTATTAGAGAAAAAGCCACCAAAAACTTCAAACTTTAGCCAGAGTGACAAATTTACCAAAGACTTTTTTTATGACACAAAAAATCTCAAATTTTACTAATTGTGACACATTTATCCCAAAAAAAATTTTCGTGACACAAGAAACCCTAAATTTGTATCCATGTAACATATTTACCCCAAACTATAGGGTATTTTCGTCTTTTACATTTTAAAATTTTCTTCTTCTTCTCTCTTCCCTCCGCCGGCTTGGCGCAGGGAAGCCAAACTCAAGCAAGTGCCGCCCTCGCCAACATCAGGTGAGGGTCGCCCTCACCTGGGTGGCCCTTACCTGGGTCAAGGGAGGACAGCCCTCGCCAGATCTGGCCTAGGTGGCATCAAGCGAGGGTGGCCCTCACTTGATCTGGCAAGGGTTGTCCTCACTCAACCCAAGCAAAGGTTGCACTCGCCTAGGCTAACGAGGGCAACACCCAGGCGAGGGCCGCCCTCGCCTGAGTCCGACTTCCCTAGACGACGAAGGGAAGAGAGAAAAAGAAATAAGGAAAAAAAATAATAATAAGACGAAAATGCCCTTAATATAGAGTATGGGATAAATGTGTCGTAATTAGCAAAGTTTGGGGTTTTTTGTATCATAAAAAAAATATTTGGGATAAATTTGTCACTTTGAAGAAAGTTTGGGATGTTTAGTGGCTTTTTCCCTAAATGTTGTGGAATGCACTTTTCACATTCATTTGATAAAGCTTGAAATAGTGGAAACATGCATCAAGTAACAACCATACAGCTTCTAATCTAGCAAGAGGAGCATAAGTTTCATTATAATCATTTTTTTTTACTTCTTCGGAACACATTTATTTTACAGTTTGACAATGAATTGAATCTAGCATAGTGTTTTTTTTTTTTTTTTTTTTTTTAATAAATAAATCAATGTCCTATATTGGGTAATCTTTATGAAAATGAAAATTACGTATCGGAGATGCCGAATTAGTTTCTTTCCAAATAATCAGAAGTAATCAACTTATTGTGTAAATTAATATCCTGTGCAAATTAATATCCACATCTAATGTATAACAGTAAAATGCTATAGTGCATACCTTGAGTAGAACAGCATCTGCAGAAGGGAGGGACTCAAACATATCACCACCAACGAACTTCACATTCTCACTCTCTGGCAAGCCGGCAACCACGTGCGGGAGATCAAGCACCGTACACTTCAAACCCGGACACACCTCAGAGATTATCCTTGCCATGGTTCCCGTGCCGCCTCCGACATCCACCAAAGAATTTATCCCTTCAAAGAATAATCCTTAATTATCAAATTCATCATCTGAGAATCGCCGGCCATTGCTCTGTTGAATGTATTCCCAAATTCAGGATTCTTCCTCCCATAGTCCCATATATTGACTCCATGCGCAGCTTCAAAAGGATTGTTTAATTTGTCTCTACAATCGTCATGGTTATTTCCTTGGAGCCAATCTCCAAGAAAATGCCAAGGACTCACAAGAGCCGGATCCAGCATGATCGCCACAAATGGCGAGAGCCCCGTGACCTTATCATTCAGAAGCAAACACGAAGGTGGTGTCAAGACATAAGCCTTAATTTCTTCTTCTTCCTCTCCATTCTTGGGAACAAGCGTCTCTGCGAAAATGCCCGAGTGAACCAAAACACGCATGAGGCGGTAAAGACAAGTCATTTTGGACGGGTGGATTCGGAGCTCTGAGGCTAGCTCAAGGAGGGTCATGGGTCGCTTGTGGTCGTGTATGACATCGGGGATGCGGAGTTGGACCGCGCATTTGAGAGACATGGAAGAGATGAAGTTGAAGGTGTGATTGTAGAGTTGGGATTGAGCTTGGAACATCTCTTTGGCTTCTTCAGAACGACTGGGATGATGCATGGTTTGGTTGTGAACAAGACTTGACGATTCGGAAATCACTCGGTTGAGATAACAGAGGGATCAATTTGTTTCTGTAGAGAAGTCGATGGAATAAGTTCATAGACACGGCTTTTATCCCGCAAGAGAAGGCGGTTCACATGGGGTCATAAATGAAGAACTGAATAAAAATAGGGGCATGAAAAAAGCAATGTGCCCGTAAAAGCAAGGCCAATGTACCAAAAATGCAGCCAAGAAAAAGGTGTAGAACCTCCATTGTGACAAAATGCCAAGGTGCCTACATTACATCCATTGTAAAGTCTCTTCTTGGAACACTTTACGAACAAGACTATTCTATCTTTTTTCTGACTTTCTGGGATGATGCATTTAATGAGTTTGTCTTTCATCACAATTTCAACAAAGTTAAAGTGAACAAGACTTGAGATTCAAATGGGATAGCCTTTTCCATCACTCTAAAGGTTGAGATAACTAAATGAAGTCTTTCAAAATCTTCCCAAAGTGGAAATCAAAATGATGCATTGCCAGTAAGCATAGACCTGGTCTGTGCAATTTCTTCTTGACAAGTCTGACCTGCCCGAAGGTCTCGAGTATTGATACTTGTGACCGTCCGTGCATCCCTTTATTTTTAGGTACCTCCCACAAGACAAGTCATTTTGGACGGGTGGATTCGGAGCTCTGAGGCTAGCTCAAGGAGGGTCATGGGTCGCTTGTGGTCGTGTATGACATCGGGGATGCGGAGTTGGACCGCGCATTTGAGAGACATGGAAGAGATGAAGTTGAAGGTGTGATTGTAGAGTTGGGATTGAGCTTGGAACATCTCTTTGGCTTCTTCAGAACGACTGGGATGATGCATGGTTTGGTTGTGAACAAGACTTGACGATTCGGAAATCACTCGGTTGAGATAACAGAGGGATCAATTTGTTTCTGTAGAGAAGTCGATGGAATAAGTTCATAGACACGGCTTTTATCCCGCAAGAGAAGGCGGTTCACTGACTTTTCGGCCTCTTAGGTTTTGCTTGTATAGGTTGAAAAAAGGACAACTAGAAATGGATTCATTAGTCGACCAGAAGTGATAAGATCGGGGAGCTTCTTGCACATGCTTAATTGGACCATTCAACTGGCACGTTGAAATAAGAGGTGTGTAAACGATAAGTTGTGGGGTGGACTAATTCATCCCACATCAGCAAGTCTCGGTAAGCGAAAATCCTCATACCTTTCAACAATAGTTATCTCATGAGATGAGAAATAGATCTATCTTTTCCTCTTTAGATATGATGGATTTACTAAATTAAGATAGGTTTTGCTTAATAATATATAAAGTGTACATTTGACGTTATAAATTCATTCTTTTTGAAATGTTCACTTATACAGCTAGCCATATTCCTTTATAGACCGGTTTAATGATCCAATCACAGTATCATGAACATTACTTCGACAAATTTACACGAATATCGCTCACCGTTTAAATTGAAGAATGTGAGATACCTTAATATTTTTTTTTGTAAATTAGTGTACAATAAGTAAAAATAATACTAGACATACTAAGACTCTTCTACTAAATTATTTTGTTAAGGGATGCGTTATTTTAGGTGACGAGTCTTAGTATTCCTACCATTGTTTTTTGAGGTAATGTCATATTCAATTCGGTACTGAATATCACTTGTTAAATGACATGCTCTAATCTGTCACATCATTTAACAACAATATTTCCAGAGGAGTTTTAGTACTTCCCAATTAAACACGGTGTTTTTGGCCCCAAAAAAAAAAAAAAAAAATCCACTCAGTGTTGCTTTTCAATCATGCAAGAACCCTAGTTTACAAAAACGGGATTTAAAATTAGAGTGTAGAGCTTGTCATGTAGGTACCCAAAAAAAAAAAAGGAAGGCTTCAAGTGTAGCTATCTTTTTACCAATAATTACTTAAAGAGATGGGACCAAAAATAAGGAGGGAGGTTCATTCAATTCATCAAAATATTTAGTATCAGTGTTAGTTCACCTTGAATGTAAAATAATTTGTACACATTTATCACGGTATGAGTGACATGCATTTACACATAATAAAAATCCATAACTAAATGTCATTTCAATATCAAAAGAGATTATTACAACTTCTTAGTACATATATAGTATGAATCTTAACAAATTTATGAGCGGTGCTTGCAAATAGGCGTAATTTGAATCCCTAAGGAAAGACTTCAATGAGAGACCTTAATCCAAACATAGGGGTTATCTTGTGCTGACTGAAGCCGGCCTTCGAGAAAAGTTCTTCCCACTCTTTCTCGGTCCTCTCTCTTCCAGTGACCACCGTCATCATCAGCATATCGAAGAAGAGCTTTGTCGAAGTTGCTTCAGCATCGTCATCCCGAGTCTCGCCTATCACAATGTCTATGATTATCACCTTCCCTTGCTCCTTGTTCTTGCCAACGATCGCCTCTCTGCTTTTTCGCAGCGCCTTCACACAGTCCTCGTCGCTCCAAGCATGTAACATCAACTATATCATCAGCAAGTACAGCCAAGAAATTAGTAAAAACTATGCAAAAGAAGAAGACTTTTCAAACTCTAAAGTCTCACGTAACTTTCATTGCGTGTTATAATTACTTGAATGCGACCACAATAGAATTTTCTAACTTCTTCAACAACGGCATTCACAGGAATCAATCCTGGAGGCAAGCTAGAAATTTATTTCACTAGGAACATGACCTGAAGCTCCAACTTTGCATAAGTAACCCATAAATACCTCGCTAAGTTCTTGAACAGGTTAAAACACGAGTCAAATTTGGGTAAATAATCCAAACATTACATTATGTAGGCCCATTTATTTCATCAAAATTAAATAATTTGAAAAATATTTTCCTAAAAATAAATATTTACATCGCCTAGCATAATTAATCAATGAAAAATGTTTTCATTATTAACAATAATTTCTGTTTATATATTTCCATGGATAATAAAATAATTTTCTTTCATTCATTTTTATAAGCACTATGAGCAATCATTTTCAGAAAAATAATTAACAAATCATTCACTTTTGTAAAACAAAGGGAAGTTTAAAATAACCTAAAGAGTCAAACTTTATCGTATATCCCATCCACACATAGTTTTTTTTTTTTTTTTTTTTTTTTTAACTTAGTCAATCCCATGGACAGGAGTAAAAATAGGAAAATCGAAGAGTTGTGGTCCGGGCAGGAAGTGGAGGAAAATCTAGAGGTTTGGCTTTGGAGAGCTGGTCGTTTTATCACTGTAGTATGTTAAGTCCTTATGCAGTTGCTCTAGGGAAACATCAACTGCATTAGAAACTATGAATTAAAAGCGACTTGTCATTGATATGGTTCGTAAAGAGAACTATCCAAACATCATGACATATTCTAGGATGACGAATTAATTTCTTATCAAAAGAACAATGAATTGATATAAGGAGCCAT
Source organism: Eucalyptus microcorys (assembly GCA_014182515.1). Taxonomy (NCBI): domain Eukaryota; kingdom Viridiplantae; phylum Streptophyta; class Magnoliopsida; order Myrtales; family Myrtaceae; genus Eucalyptus; species Eucalyptus microcorys. The sequence continues at coordinate 30,764,034 of CM024566.1, read as the reverse complement.
GGAAAAGATGAACATATACATATTCATTACACATACCTTCAGCAAAATGGCATCCGAAGGGGGGATGAACTCGAACATGTCACCACCAACAAATTTCACATTCTCACTCTCCGGCAAGCCAGCAACCACATGCGGGAGATCAAGGACAGTGCACTTCAATCCCCAACACACCTCAGAGATTATTTTTGCCACCGTGCCCGTGCCACCTCCAACGTCCACCAAGGTATTCAACCCTTGAAAGATATGCTTACAATCCCTGATGATGAAATTCATCATTCGAGAGTCAATGGCCATTGCTCCATTGAATGCATCACCAAATTCAGGATTCTTCCCCCCATAGTCCCATAGGTTCAATCCATGCGCAGCTTCGAAAGGGCTGATCAATTTGTTGCTGCAATTTTTTTCATGATTCCCTCGGAACCAATCTCCAAGAAAATGCCAAGGAGTCATGAGAACCGGATCAAGCATGGCCACGATGAACGGCGAGAGCCCTGTGGCCTTATCGCTCAAAAGCAAACTTGAAGAAGGTGTCAACACGTAAGCTTTTACTTCTTCTCCTCCTCCCTCTTGCTTGGGAACAAGAGTCTCAGCGAATATATGCAAATGAACCAAAACGCGCATGAGACGGTGAAGGCACGTGGTTTTCGACGGGTGAATTCGGAGCGCTGAGGCCAGCTCAAGAAGAGTTATAGGACGCTTGTGGTCGTTTATGACGTCCGGAATGCCAAGCTGGACAGCGCACTTGATAGACATGGACGATACGAAGATGGAGGTGAGACTGTAGAGGTGGGATTGAGCTTGGAACATCTCTTTGGTTTCGTCAGAGTGGCCGAGATGATGCATGGCTCTGCTCTGAGGAAGATTTTGATTACTTGCGAACAAATTGATCATGATAATAGACGGAAAAATTCCCTAGTTGCGTTCGGGCGGCGTCTGCCCTCATGTGAGCCGAATCAAGGTAAGTTTCCGGTGCTCCAATCCGAAGGTTGACGTTGATAAATTTTTAGATGGGTGGACTAAAAAAACACGAGTTTCAATCATCACAACCCCGAAGGGGTTTTGGGTTTAGAGGTGATGCCAAAAACAAACCAATGGTCCTCAATTGACGTGAATTCTTCCAAACCTTTATTTTGCATGAAGTTGGATTGTCATTTTAGTTTTATTTAGCCTATGAGAATTCAATCATGTGAAGGAATCGTCACTAACCTATTAGAGCCAGCTAGGAATCAAGTGAGATATGAGAACATATCTCATTGCCTACGTAACCAAATATCCAAGTATAGAAATTTGATTACACTAATTATTTCAACTAATGACCATTCGATATTTAACTTGATTGAATTGTTTTCTAAGTGTCCTCGTCGTCTTTTTATCAAATTATGAACCCTAAAGGTTTCGCCCACTAAAGCGACCATGCCATGTTTTTGAGTTGATTATGATCTTAATAATTTAGCCTAACTATTCAACTAAACTAAAAGCACACCATTAAATAAATGAACGTAATGTAAACACACATAAAAGAAAGTAAGGAAAAATAGTAAAAATAGAATATAGAAAGTAACCCGATGCGGTATCAGTTAAAGAATATTACAATACTTTGTGTGCGGGCCCCAAGACTTGATCCCATGTGAGTTTATTTATTGATTTTTAGGGTTAATACTACAAAAAAAAAAAAAAAAAAATCTTAGACTAGTACATCTCTGACAAATTTATCTCAACTAATTTTTTGCCAACATCGCGATATACCTATGACAAATTTACTCCAATTAAATTTTACCATCAAATTACTGAGTTTGATGGATGTACAAGTTTGAGGTTTTACCCTTCGTTTGTCAAATGTGTACTGGTTTTGTTTTTTTGTGATATTAATCCAATTTATGAAAATTAATGGAATGGCAAATTTATCACAAATATATCAATTTGGAGTTTTTAGTGGTAAAAAATTAGTTTTAAATAAATTGTCACGAGCGTACTAGTTTAGGATTTTTGTGGTAAAAAAACTAGTTTAAGGTAAATTTGTCATAATTTATCAGTTTGAAATTTTTTGTGGCATTAATTCCTTGAATTATAATCCTAAATTCTAATTCTAATTCTAAATTTAAAAGAGATTTTTTAGGTGAGTCATAACTTGAACTAAGCTAGTTATTACCAATTTTATATTGTTTTTTTAAAATTTTCTTTAAAGGTGATGTCTAAGCTAAGCTATTGAACCTATGTCTAAGTGATACCAATCTAATCATATGCCTATTATTATTCAACTAAGAGACTCCATCTATGATCTATTCTCATCTAGAATCTAAATCCTAGAATCAACTCTAATCTTAAAGGAAACCAATGAAGATTTCTAAGTTTTTTCAATCCACCTTTACTTTACCTCCACGGTTGAATTTATCACAATGTGACGGCATTCACTCATGCACCACAATCAGTAAGAGCATTAGAATGATCACAAAAGGCTGACCACCAAAGAGTTAGAAAAAATTAATGAATCGGTACTCAGCACATCTCATTCATCAAGCATATTAAGCAAGGCAAGTCATGACTCAGTTAATACATAGTGTGGACTCTTCTGTTTTTCTATGATCTGACCATTCAAATTTTAGTGCCTTAGGTCCAGTAAATGATGTCCCATTTTGGTGAAACACCCATGAATTCGCAGCTAATTGAGTCTACTTCAATTCCTTAGAAGACAACGTTTGCGATTTTGCCCCAAAAAATACAGAATTTCCAATTTAGCCCCTAATGTCCAATTTTTTCTCCTAAACAGACCCGGTTCTTGTGAAAATCTGTAAATATAGTAAATCAACTTTAGAATTCTAGTGAAATTTCCCAGACTGAAATTTTAAGGTGTGCTTTACATTTTCCTGTTGTGAATTTTCCAAGTGCAGCCCACAAAAATACATAATTAACAATACAGCACAAAAAGTCGCTCAGGACCTGAAGCAAGGCCCATAGAAAAATGGTACATTCGAGGCCGAAACGACCAACCAAACTATATCCCAATTTAACGATCCACCTGCCAAAGCCAAACGGAAGCTACGGAAGCCCGCTACAACTACTAGTCTTCGGCTTTTCTAAATTTCCACCTCAAGTCCTTCAAAACCCTAAAAAGAGTCGCTATATTCAGTCTAGAACTTTCTAGGCCACAGGACCAGCAGGGGACCCCCAGATTTTGAGGGGTTTAAGCCCGAGCAAACTATCTCCCCTTGGACGTGCAACCTATCAAAACAAAGTTTGTCAGTCCCCTACGAATATTTAGTGAACATTTTGAGATTCAAAGTTAAAGGTCACGTCATGTCGTTTCATGAATTCTCATGATAGCATGAAAACTCAACTTCCGGCAAACCAAATGGGTGAAACCAATGCCCAAACTTCATTCAGCGACACACAAGACCTTAGTACGCATATTAAGCATCGACATACACCAAGATAGACAACATAGACAAAGCAAAAATTAAACAAAACGCAAAGCGCAACAAGGCATCTAAATGGGCAAGTTCAGCGAGGTTGGCTCTATGGAAGAGGAGATCGAAGCAAGCTCAGCCAAACAACGAACATAGGTAAGCAAATGAGACGAGGACAGTGATCGAGCTCCACATAAACAGTAATGAAATCACGATAAAATAAATGTCAATCGTATAGAGGCCTACCCGAACGAAGATGATGAAATGGAGGATGAGTTCGTGATGTTTGAAAGAACATGATGAACTTCCACCTCTCATTTATTGATCATCATCAATTTGGGATCCTTAGAGGACGACGGAACAAACGCAAAGATGGATTTCATACCTTGAATGATCAGAAGAGAGAGCAACTGAGAGAGGAGGATGCCGAGAAAGGTTGAGAGCAAGTGGCCGTTGTAGAGGGATTGACACCGGCGAGTTGGCGACGATGGTGGATAACGATGAGAGGAAAAAGAGTGAGGCTCATTAATATTGCCTTGTCCGTCCTTGGTCATTTTCTAAATTTTTGTCTCCCTGTCTATTTACCAATAAAAAAAATCTCTAATCCCATCTCACAAGATGCATGAATTCTTATCCCGGGCCGGCCGACTATTATTTTACCTTTCCCAACGCTGTAGAACGTCACTAGGAGCAGTGTTCATATGTTTTATCTATTTAAATAACCAACATGCAACAAACTGACCTAACACTATCCTAATCTTATCTACTTATTAATAAAAAAAAAAATCTCTAATCTCATCTCACAAGATGCATGAATTCTTATCCGACTATTCTCTCTCTCTCTCTCTCTCTCAATACAGACACATGTATAGATAAACTGAATAGATGGTGGGGATTGAATTAACTATAGTACAAACGGCAAATCTATACATGCAAACTACACATCATTGCTTATAGATGGTGGGGATTGAATTAAATATAGTACAAACGGCAGATCTGTACATGCAAAATGCACATCGTTGCTTATAAATGGTGGGGATTGAATTAACTATAGTACAAACGACAGATCTGTACATGCAAACTGTACATCGTTGCTTATAGATGGTGGGGATTGAATTAACTATAGTACAAACGGCAGATCTGTAGATGCAAACTGCACATCGTTGCTTTTTCAAAACATTAACTTAAAAAAATTTGTAATTGATTTCTTGGATTGTTGTCCATAGGAGGTCATTTAATTTTTGTTTTCTTAAAAAACATTTTTAGTAATCTTACATGCGCATTCGAATTGATTTGATTTGTCAAAAGGTCTTCCTCCAATTATTTTTAAGTTGTCAATTTTCGTCTTAAAATACTATGTAATTAGGAAAAATTAGCGGAAGAGGCAAGTATTTAAAGGGAAGGGGTTGCGGTTCATTAAAAATATATAACATGTAACCATGGGATTTTCATGACATTAAACTATATTTAAGGTGAATAATATATGAGTCTAAGAATCAATTTGTAGCCAAATCAGAAGAATCAAAATTCGGATATCAAGATAGGTAGAGAACATGTTTGGACGAGATGGAAGTGCACTGGTATAGGGGACCGAGCACTCGAGAATAGGCCTTTAAACCCAGCCAAACGAGCCCAATAGCCTTTACCTATTGGGCGACCAACTAGCTCCAACCCAATGCCTGGCCACACATGGCCGAGCAGGGTGATTGTAAAACGCTATCTTAGTTTTTGTCAGTCCCTAAGTTCGATCTTCAATTACCCACGACATTAATAAGGATATGTAATATATCAATTTCAGTTATAGCATCGAGTAATCATCAATACTAAAATAAAACATTACAAAAATTCAACAAACTTTGAGGTTTATCCACTTTGGTGACTAACAAACCATTCATAACTAATTTTTTGAAATTGTAAAAAATGATAATTATTCAAAATTTCAAGAAACCGTAAGTTTGGCCACTTTGGTGACTAACAAACTATTCATAATTGAAATTTTGTAAAACAAAATAAGTGTTTCATAGTTGAATTATCTCTAAATGTTAAGATTTAATCACTTTAGTGATAAAATCGTCATAACGGAATGAAATCAAATTTTACATCATGATGCCTTAAGAATATATGTAACTTCACATATGAATATGTGAACATATTTAGCAAAACATTTGACGTGCTAGAAAATACAAAATATTTATATACACACATACACATATACACACACACTAGCACTAAACCCAAAATGATAATTTGCTAATCGGAAAATTATGAGATCCTAAACCATACTTTGATACTAACTGTTATATAATTCAATTATGCAGAAATTCATAATCAAAGGATGCTAGATCTTCATGATTTATTCACGACTAGAGGGATTAAGGCCTCCATAGCAATAACCTTTAAAAGGTGATAACCTCGAGAAAGCAAAATCTTAAGAATGCAACAACTTTGAGAAAATGATGAAATAGGAAAATGAAGAAATTTAATGTTTCTCATTCTACCCACATTCGAGAAAATGATTGCTGCAAAAATAAAGAATGAAGAATCTGATTTCTCTTCATTCACATACTATTCTTTATCTGACCCAACATTTTGTTGTTATTTCAGGTGGAGAGAATACCGGACTTTTTATATAAGCTATCAATAGATGCCCTTAATAAGTGCATTCATTAGGAGTTTTCAATGAATGCCTTTAATATGCGCCGTTCATCAAAATACATTCTATCTTCATAAAAACTTTTCATATACTATATGTTTTCAGTACTTCAGTAGTTATCGATCATCAATCAATAAGTGCTTTTATTAAGTGCCTTTTAGGAAAGCTTGATATATCTTCATTTCGGTCGTCTTTTAGCCTTCCATCTCTTAGACTTCTGTCTTCTAGCCTTCCATCAATTTTTAGCATTACCATCAATTATATCATGTGGACTACAATTATTCTAGGAAAAGTGTCAAAAAAGTCTTAAACCCTTTATTGTTGTACCAATTTAGTCTTAAACATTTTATCGGTATCAATTTAGTCCTAAACATTTTGATTTAATGTCAATTCAGTTCTTCTAGCTAATTTTGGTTAGATTTTACTGATTGGGCGCTAGTCGGTTAATGTGGTAAGGCTAGTACTAACATGGACAACTTTGAGTAATATGTTAATATTTTGTTGAATTATTTTATTTTCTTTTTCTTTTTTTTTCTTTTTTATTTTTTCCTTCTCCTCCTCTTTCCTCCAGCCGGTGATGGCCGATGAGGTTGACCTCGCCGACCTTTGGCGAGCCTTATGGTCACTGGCAAGGCTTGAGCTCTCACCAAAGGCCATGAGGGCTGCTCATGCTAGGCGGTGAAGATCGCCCTTGCTAGATCTAGTGGGGGTCAAGCCTCACCCAGCCTCTGGTGAGGCTAGCTCGAGGCCACCCAAGCCGCAAGGGCAGCCTCGCACTAGGTTGGAGAGGCTTGCCCTCACCGGATCTAGCGAGGTCGCTCAACCTCGCCAAATCCGATGAGGACAAGCCTCATCGCCTAGTGCAAGCAACCCTCGCGGCCTTTAGCAAGGGCTCGAGCCTTGCCAGTGGCCATGAGGCTCGCTGGAGGCCAATGAGGTTGACTTTGACCTCGTCGGCCTTCACCTCTAGTCGGTCACCGAGGTCTGACGACCGGTTGGAGGAAGGAGAAGGAGAAAGGAAAAAAAGAATAAGGAAAGGAAAATGAAAAAATAAAATCAAAAATCAAAAAAATAATATTAAAAATTGACCATGTTAGTGCTAATCGTGTCACGTAAGTTGAATGGCGCCCAATTAGCAAAAGTCAGCCAAAATTAGTCAAAAAGGATTGAATTGGCACCAAGTGAAAAGATTTATGATTAAATTGGTATCAATAAAATGTTTATGACTAAATTGGCGCAAGTGTAAAAAGTTTAGGATTTTTTTGACACTTTTTCCCATTTATTCTTACAAGAAGTGCTAAGGCAGCGGCAACAAGGGCATGAAGAGGCTGCAGTTTCCAAGAACTGCAGTTGTGCATGTCGAGGAGCACAGCACAACGAGGCTGAGGAACGCAAAAGCATGTGGATGCGACAGTACGAGGCACGTATGAGGATTGGAAAAAGATAAAAAGAAAACAAAACAACTCTTTCTCATTCCTTGTTTCTCTTTGTATATACTGAGTATTACAGAAGTGGATATGCCTTCTCCCTCTCTAAACGTGTATATAATGTAAGAGTTTTTCTGATGTGGGTTATATTAATTAATATTGTAATTTACGGTTTTACGGGATTGGTCTAATAAGGTAAGATATAAGGTTTTCTTAATAATCGAATATAAGCCTAGCTTGTGTAGGCCAAGTTGGGCTCGGCCTGTGATAAAAGAGCCTGTCCAAAACTTTATAAATAGAACTAAAGTTCCTCCTCTAACCCTCATTCTTCTATGAATATTCTCTCACCTCATATAAGGAAGCCGTGAGGAGCGGTCTCATCACGCCAGGATCCAAAGGCCATAGAGGAGAAGAACCTGAGCGTCAGCTTGTCATCTAAGCATCGAATCATCGTCATTCTGCATAAAGAACGATGAATTCCAAATCAGGTACACAAATATTCATCTTCTCCTTCAATATGTTCGAGTTTCTAGCTATGATCATCCTAGGATGCCGCTTCGACAACCAACATATAATTCCTGTTCAACCTCCCCATCTGTCTCCTCCTGTGTGTGCTTTACGTACTCTTTCTTTTTTGAGCGGCTCCTCTTTTTTAATTCCTGCTCGTGTCTTGCCTGCTGTCGCCGAAACTCTGAATATACAGACCCCTGAAGTTAAGGATTCAAGTGAAATTTTCAAAAGAAAATTGTGATCTCGAAGAATCCAGCTATAACAGAGAGAATGGTGATTGTTGAGATAAGTTTTGCTTCAGAAATTAGAAGATCTCTCAAGCGAACGTGTCAGATTTCCCAGCTTTAACCTTTGGATGTCCACTCGTCCCTTCTATTCCTCTCTTAGTTGGTTTTTGTTTTGAAAGAAGTCCCACGATTAGATCTTCTCTTGTACTCTTATCTCCAATCTAACTTCATGTTTCCACCGAATTCAATTTGCCATTTGTTTGTTTTTGTTTATCTTTCTGAATGCACTGAACAAATTTCAGATTTGGACTTAAAAATTTTGTTGTGCATCTCAAAATTTGCCGTGTGGTCTTCGATGGAGATTTGCACTCAAGGAGCCATGACCGACCCTCCTTCCTCATCGAACGAATTGCCAAATTGCTGTTGGTCATCTCATTCTCCACCCAAGGGTTCTCTCAATTTTTTCTCTACCTACTCGCCGAAATCACTATCCCAGTGATTGCTATTTTTTACCTTAAAAATGATGACTACTGATTGTTTTACCAGGAACATCTTTACCTCAAGATTGCCCAACAAAACTCTCAAAATCCAACTCTTATCTTGAAGTCAACCTGGCCTTGTGGAAAGGTAGTTCGGACTAGGCTAGTCCACGGAGTAGGCGTCCAAATGATTCTGCTTGTAACGGTCCATGGTGGCATCACAGAAAGGCCATGTGATCCGCATGTGTAATGTATGATAAATAAAATGTAAATATAAATTATGCTAATGATACTTTTATTAAGGAGTCAGATCAACTGCTCAATTTTCTATGCAACAAAAAATTAAATGAAATAGCTGACATTTATGTGTCAACAATTGTTCTTTTTCGAAGGAAAGCTCGTAGAGATTTCATTTAAAGATAAAATGATACTTAAATTTTAATCACAATAATGTAGTATGATGAAAATAAATCTTTTTAATGGGAATATTCATCTCGATGAATCCACACCCATTTTTCAAATGCAATGTAATGAGATATGATGAAAATGCAAATGCTGTGAGGAACGAATTAATAAATTTTAATTAGGGACGCACCTCAGGAAGCACTTTCCTCAAACCTCAATATTATTTAAAACTGAAAAAAGAAAATGCCACAAGCTACAAAAGCACGTTGCACAAGGGAAGAGACCCTGCGCTGTGGAAGCTCGCTAGGTTGATGTGGTGCTCCGAGCTACATCACCTTGCCGCGTCATGTTGCCACATCATTATTGCCATGTCATGTTGCCAGGTCATAATTTCTATGTCATTTATTAATTTCATGTGTAGGGTAATATAAATTGGATTACATACCATGTTGGAATAGTTTATAATTTTTGCCCATCATTAGAATTAGGTCATATAGAGTACATGTTATATGTCATTAGTGTAAAAATCATAAGGTCATATAGAATACATTTTATACGTCATTAGTGTAAAAATCATAAGGTCATATAGAATACTTATATTAGTTGCATATGATTATTTTTCATAAAACAATAATAATAATTAGAACTGCATGATTATTTAGAAACCATCTTTAGATTGGGCATGCATTTATTTTAATTAACACTTTACAAATATTTGGAAAATTAACCATAATAATGTTGTGATTTGGTTTGCATAGAGGTTAGCCTAATTCTAGTAATTTATTTATTTATTTATTTATTTATTTATTTATTTATTGCTTTGGATTATTGGATATTACTTAATTGATTATGCACCAGCATAATCATTCTTGCATATTAGTGATTTATGCTAAAAATCAACCAAGGCTACATGCAAAATATTTTTGAAAATAAAAAGAAAAGAGACCAAACGGCATTAAATTAATCCAGTGTAATCAAATCATTGAATCCAAGGAATCTCTAGTTCATAAAAGTAATATTATTTTATACTTTACTTGGGTTTTTAAGCAACCCTAATTGATTGTGGCGCTCAAAAGATGAGTAAATTTCTAATTTAATTGAGTATCAAGTTGTGATCGATAGGACATCTGAGAGTCCATACTAAGTTTTTGGCTTAGAAGTTCATTAGCTTTCTCTTTGGTGGTTCAATTCTAGGAAGGTCATGATAGTAGGTACGGAAAAATGGAAGCTTCATGCATAGGTTTCTTTTGATAAAAAAATTACTTAAAGAAATGGGGCCAAGATAAGGCGGGTAGGTTCATTTAATTCACCAAAATATTAGCTTTAATGTTACTTCACATTTAACATAAAATTATATGTACACATTAATCATCGGATGAGTGACATATGTATTTACACATAACAAAAATTCATAACCAAATGTCATTTCAATATCGAACAAGCACAAATATCAAACAAGATTAGCACAACTTCTCAGTACACATAATAGTATGATTCTTAATGAATTGCCAAGCTACGCTTGCAATTTGCAAATAGACACAATGAATCCCTAAGGAAAGACTTCAATGAGAGATCTTAATCCAAACATAGGAGTTATCTTGTGTCGTCCAAAGCCGGCCTTCGAGAAAAGTTCTTCCCACTCTCTCTGAGTCCTCTCTCTTCCAGTGACCACCGTCATCATCAACATATCGAAGAAGAGCTTTGTTGCAGTTGCTTCGGCATCATCATCCTCAGTCTCACCTATCACAATGTCTATGATTATCACCTTTCCTCGCTCATTGTTCTTGCCAACAATTGCTTCTCTGCATTTTCGCAGCACCTTCACGCAGTCCTCGTCACTCCAAGCGTGTAACATCAACTATATCATCAACAAGTACATCCAAGCAATTAGTAGAAATTATGCAAAAGAATAAGACTTTTCAAACCCCAAAGTCTCACCTAACTTTCATTGCGTGTACTTGAATGCGACAGCAATAGAATTTTCTAACCTTTTTGACAATGGCATACACAGGAATCAATGCAGGAAGGAAGCTAGATATTTTATTTCCCTAGGAACGTGACCTGAAAGTCCAACTTTGAATAGTATTGACCCATAAATACCTCACTAAGTTCTTGAACATGTTAAAACACAAGTAAAAGTTGGGTAAATAATCCAAACAATACATTATTTAGGCCCCATTTATTTCATGAAATATAAATAATTTGAAATATATTTTCCTAAAAGTAGATGCTTGCATAGCTTAAAATAAGTCAATGGAAAATGTTTTCATTATCAACAACAATTTCTATCTATGTATTTTTGTGGATAATAAAAATAATTTTTTCATTCATTTTTGTTTGTGGTATGAACAATTATTTTTAAGATAATATTTAAACATTGTAGTATGTCAAGTCTTATGCAGTTGCTCTACGGAAACATCAACTGCATTAGAAACTAATGAATCACAAGCGACTTGTAATTGATATGGTGAGTGAAGAGAACTACTTTAACCTCATGATGGTATTCTGGGATGACGAATTAACTTCTTATGAAAAGAACGATGAATGGATATAAAGAGCCATGGAAAGCACAGACATATACATACGCATATTCATAGCACATACCTTCAGCAAAATAGCATCCGAAGGGGGGATGAACTCGAACATATCACCGCCAATAAACTTCACATTCTCACTCTCTGGCAAGCCGGCGACCACATGCGGGAGATCAAGCACCGTGCACTTCAATCCCCTACATGCCTCGGAGATTATCTTTGCCACCGTGCCCGTGCCACCTCCGACGTCCACCAAGGTATTCAACCCTTGAAAGATATGTTTACAATCCTTGATGACGAAATTTATCATTTGAGAGTCGATGGCCATCGCTCCATTGAATGCATCACCAAATCCAGGATTCTCCCTACCATAATCCCACAGGTTCAATCCATGTGCAGCCGCAAAAGGGCTGATCAATTTGTTGCTACGATTGTTTTCATGATTCCCTCGGAACCAATCTCCAAGAAAATGCCAAGGAGCCACGAGAGCCGGATCAAGCATGGCCACGATGAACGGCGAGAGGCCCGTGGCTTTATCACTCAACAGCAAACTTGAAGAAGGTGTCAAAACGTAAGCTTTAACTTCTTCTCCTCCTGCTCCTTCGTGCTTGGGAACAAGGATCTCATCGAATACGTGTAAATGAACCAAAACGCGCATGAGACGGTGAAGGCATGTGGTTTTCGACGGGTGAATTTGGAGCGCCGAGGCCAGCTCGAGAACAGTGATAGGCCGCTTGTGGTCGTTTATGACGTCCGGTATGCCAAGCTGGACGGCGCATTTGAGAGACATGGACGATACGAAGATGGAGGTGAGATTGTAGAGGTGGGATTGAGCTTGGAACATCTCTTTGGTTTCACCGGAGTGGCCGAGATGATTCATGGCTTTGCTGTTCTGAAGGAAATTGTCGTGGAAACAGTCCTCCTTTTACGCCTGAAGGAGCCTGCGCATAATTTTTTAATGTGAATAATGGTCAGCATGATAAATAATGCTTTCCACATCCGAATAGAAGAAAAACTTTCCACGTACTCAATTAACTGCGGAAAGAAAGGAAATTTCCACGATTCCTACTAGGCCAAACTTCAATATTGCGATCAACCGTCCCCAGTCCTCCTTTTACGCCTGAAGGAGTCTGCGCATAATTTCTTTGATGTGAATAATGGTCAGCATGATGAATAATGCTTTCCACATCCGAATAGAAGAAAAACTTTCCACGTGCTCAATAAACTGCGGAAAGAAAGCAATTTCCACGATTCTACTAGGCCAAACTTCAATAATGCGATCAACCGTCCCCCGTTCTAATTGTTTCGGATTTCGTGTATGCTCAAACTAAAAACATATACTGTTGGAATATAATACGCGGAAACGACAGGATCTTGCAATTTACGTCAATGCAAAATCGCCAGAGAAATAAACGAGAAATAATAAGGACACTAGAAATTTACGTGTTTCGATCCGAGTATCGGTACCTACCTCCACGGGAAGAGCCAGCAGCAAATAATCCACTATAATCAGAGAATCAGAGTTTACAATCGCTCACACGCTCGAGTGTTTCCTACACTTAAATTTAACCCTAAATCCAAAGTGTTTATAAATAAACAATTCAAGCTCGAAACATTTATATGTATGCCCAAAGGTCAAAAGTTTGGCCTGAGCCCACTCGTTTGGATTTGTTTCCATGGCTGAAAAAGAAACCCGAGGCGTAGAATAGTGTGTGCCCAAAGTCAAATATTTGACTGTGGGCACGATTCAACTCCTCTAGATAAAAGAGGAAACCTTTGGTCCCTTTTATTTTATTTTTATTTCCTCATTTATGTAGCTATAAGGAGTCCAACAAAAGAAAAGCTTCTTCATTAGAAAAATATCTTCATGATCAAATAATAAAAATTTTATCCAAGCGAATCGCGTTTTGCAAACGCTCAAACTCAAGATATAATTTAACATATACTAACAATGACTCGTCCCAAATCTCATTGTGATGATAGACAGAAAAAGTCTCCTAGTTGCGTTGTGGCAGAGTCTACCCTCATATGAGCTAAATCAAGGTAAATTTCCGATGCTCCAATCCGAAGGTTGACGTTGATTAATTGTTAGATCGGACGGCCAACAAGGCAAAAGTTTCAATTAGCAACATTAACGAGCTTAGATTTAACAACTGACGAAGACTTCCACAACGTTTTTCATGCATAAAGTGGCGAGAGGATAGTTTCGTCTGGTGATGTTGCAGAAGATTGACCTTTTAACCTCTTTATGTTTTCGTTTTGTCTATGGTTAATTGTCATACACAGAAAAGGTTGGCACGAGTATACCGCGAATTACTTTACATACAGTAATAATCATTTGATGACTTATGCAAAGTACAACTATACTATAATCTTTTTTATGATTCATGTACAATTCTACTATAATCAATTGATTGCTATTTACCATTAGAATATTTATTTTCGATTGGAACAACTCCGACTAACAGTTCTCAGATCATTATAGATTGTTATAGCATATAAAAGTAATAACATTTGCATTTTGCTTCATAATTGCATTGTATAATCATTGATTTGTCTAGTCCATGTCTGTGAAGATAATTTAATTCATAACAAGAACTTATATAGCTATACCTTAATGACATGATTCATTTATTATTCATACTTTTCTATAAGGAAAATATTAGTCATATATTATCAGCAATATTATGAAAAATTGCACTGTCAATTTTGATGTAGAATAAAACTGGTAAAGGGTTATTTGGATTATAACAGCTTATACAATTAATTTTATTTTTCTTTTTTATTGTTATCTAGAGATAAAGAGGGAGATGTTATGTTTAAAGATAAATAAACCCAGTTTGCAACACACACGATGGTGCAGCACGTCCAGAGGCGCATATAGAGAAAATTCTATCAAATTAGAAAATTCTATCAAATTGTATTTGGTAGAATTACGTTAAAAGATGTCTAAAACATCAAAAGAACAAATAAACACTTCACAAACCTAAGTGTTACGAGAAAATCAGAAAATAAACCTGAGCAGTAAAGAAATTTTGAGAAACTAACAAAGGACCTAAATAACGTAGAAAATAGACCTAAAACTAGAATAGCGCCCTCAAGCATTAAACAATGGATTTTCGATACCCGAAACCATTGCAACCAGGCGATGCCATTTGGCCACAGTATATCACTCCGAGCTTTTGGAATTAGTATTAGGGGCGCCGCAACTTTTCCTTGATTAGAATCATGGTTGTTTTATCGTGCATTGCACGAATTCTTATCCTGCGATTTATCCCAATGGTCCAGAAAGTCACTAGGAGCCGTGTATGTGTGATTTATCTGTTGAAAAACCAACATGCGGCAGACCGACCTAACCCTAAGCTAATCTCATCTACTTAACAAATAAAATAAAATAAAATAAAATCTAGTCCCATCTATTCCTCCCCTCCCTGGCTGTGCACGTGCCATCAACAAACCCTAAACCCATTAACACGTCACGATGTCTATGATTATTTTCTCAGCAATCTTCACAGAGTCCTCATCGCTCCAGGCATGAAACATCGACTATGACCAACACTTTAGTCCAATGCATGTGAGAAAACACGCAACAAAAGAAGTCTTTTCGATTATTAACGTTCACCTAATTTTAATTTCTTGAGATTAACGTAATCAGCCAAATTGAAAATCTTATTTATGAATTTGACGTTGGTCAACAGTGGCGTAGGACAGTTAATACTGGAGGCAAGCGATATGTATTTCGTTTATGTCGTGATGGTATAAGCTCGGAAAAAATATTTTTCAGTTATCAACACAAATACATGTATAGGTAGACCGAATGGATGGTGTGGATGGAAGTAATTATAGTACAAACAGTAGATCTGAACATGCAAACTGCACTTAGTTGCACTTTCGAAACATTAACTTTAAAAAAGTCGTAATTGATTTCTTGGATTGTTGTCCATAGGAGGCCATTTGATTTTTTCTTTTCTTTCTAAAGAATATTTATAGTTATCTTACATGCGCATTCAAATTGATTTGACTTGTCCAAAGGTAGATGAAGAAAGCCAGAAGTTACCCTTCTTTAAAAGTATGGCTCCTTCAATATTTGAAACCACTTAATGACGAAAATGTAGCTGAAGAGGCAAATAATAAAAGGGGAGGGTTTGCGGTTCATTAAGAATATATAGGAACAAGTAACCATGGGCTCTTTATGGCGTTTATCTGTCCATGAATCAATTTACTAGCCAAATCATTTGAATGGATATTCGGATATAAAGATAAGTGGAGAGGATGTTTTGGACAAGTTGGAGGTCCACTCATATAGGGGCCAGGCATTCGAGAAAAGGCCCATCAGCCTGGCCAAATGAGCCTAGTAACATTTAGGAATCGATATTGGGATTAAATCATTTAAACCTCCAGTGTCTTTACATTATTGAATTATTTTGGTAATTTCGTCCTCTCCCATTTCATGTTGAGTGGTATGGTCCATTAGTTTCTACGTTAGTTCACAATTTTTCTTTGCTAAGTTGATGGAGTAGACAAAACTCAATTTAAAAGGTTAGGGGACCAAACAGGAGATAATTCACATACTGATGATACGAAGAACCGAACTTGTGTCCATATGCCTAATTATATTGACCCAAGTCCGTTCTTTAAGTCAATATCACCAAAGAGTAGTAAATTCAGTAAAAATCTTGCACGGAAGTGATTGTATGAAGATAAGATATTTAAGGTGGATACGATGTTGATAGAAGTCTAGAAGTTGTGGGCTAGAGCGTGAAGAAAGAAAATCTGGACTTTCGGCATTGAAGATTTGGTCCTTTTAACAAAATCTAAGGAATTATCAGTTGCCCGAGAAACCATGAATTGCAAGCGATTTGCGCATGAATTCATCTTCTGCAAAAGACAATGAGAGCATCGCAGTCTTCTAAGATGACGACTTAATTTCTTGCAGAAAGAAGTAATCAATTTGATAACTTCATTGAGAACCAATTTCAAATTTGACCAACAAATTGATAAATTGTGCCATGTAAAACAACTAATGCATGTACATAGACATAGCACATATGGTACTGAGTAAAATAGCATTTGTAGGGTGGATGAACTCAGACGTCTCATCACTATCAAATTTCACATCTCACTTTCCGGCAAGCCGGCAACCATATGTGAGAGATCAAGCCGAAACAATGCTCGGATTATCTTTGCCACCATATGCCCATGCCGCCTCTGAATCTCTGAACGGACCAAAGAACTAAACCCTTCAAAGACCTATTTACAATCCCTAATGATTGAATTCAACACTTGGGAATCATTGGGTAATGTGTCAAAATGCGTTTATGACACGCTATAGATTGAGTTATAATATGAGTTATGGGTTTAAACATAATATGAGTGTTAAATGGATGACAGATGAGTTATAAATAAGTTTATAATTTACTTAGACCAAATACACTTGTATGACGCTCAACTCATTCTCCTTTACCCTCACTTGATCTCGCGTCCACGCTCCGCGCTCTCACCTTAATTTTGGTATGAGTTTCATTAATTTGGTTGAATATATAAGTGTTTTTGTAATATAAGTCAAGTTGAGTATAGATGGGCTTAGGCCGGGGATGAGCTACTAGATTTGCTTTTCATTAAAATGGTGAAAACATATTAAATGGATCTATTTGGGTCGAACCATTTTGGATCCGATTCACCCACTTGACAAATCTAGTTGTTCCTCTGTTGAATGTAGCACTAAATTCAGGATTCTTCCTCCCCTAGTCATATAGATACAATCCACGTGCAACCTCAAATGGACTGATTAATTTGTCACCAGAATCATTGTCATCATTTGCTCGAAACCAATCTAAACAAAAATGCCAAGGATTCACGGGAGTCGGATCAAGCATCGCGAGACGAACAGCGACAACCACGTGACCTTCATACTTAAAAGCAAACTCAAAGAAGGGGAAAAAGTATTTTCTTGTCATGAGATCCCCAGACCGATACCCTAGTGTAGTGAGGAGAGTCTTCTACCATGGAACATTAAACTTATAAGCATTGAGAGAGAGAGAGAGCACCACAATATCCTAGCTATTTTTGTCCCTTTTTTTTTTTTTTTATTCTTGGCTACAAATTCGAAAAGGAGTAATATCCATAATTCTTGGGAGCAGAGAAAGGCCCCTAGAAATTAAGCTCTGATCAGGTTCGTCCCAATCTAGTTCATGCCTATCCAGTGATCAGTCTATGTATATCAAATGAAAAGAAGAGTGTAGATCTAATCCTGACACTGCATTAGTGATTTAAATTTGTGTTAATCACATGGACATAAAAAAGAACTTACATTTTCTAATTTAACAACAAATTGTCTTGTAAAGTTGGGTACTTTTTACGTTCACCTAACTTTTGTTTGGAAAAATAGAGTATAAATCGCCAATAAAATGGAAAAACGAGAAGAGAACAAAGAGGGACGAAACAACCAGACAGAAAAATTGAGAAGAAATAGTTTCCATAAATGTCGGTCTATGTAGATTGAAGTTGTCGTATGATATGTGAAGGTCAAGTATCTCATGAAGGTCTATATTCTCAATAATGTCAAGTTTATCTAGAATTTAAATTATTGCATGAATAACAATTGTTAATTTATTGTGTGGTGCGATCGTTGCTTAGCCGATCATAACAAATGGCAAAAGATTATGTATGGACAAAAGTATTCTTATAGAAAAGTTCAAGAGCACGCTTTTCATTCATAGATAAAAAAATCTTATGCTTAAATGAATTTTCAAACAAATAATGTTCAGCAACATCTTTTCTTTCGATTATCAAGATGTTCTTTGCTTCATGAACCAAATGAAGTTAGCTTCTCGGTCAATAGTTCGATTTGTCCACATCCATTCACATCATCTAGGATAATGTGATTTCTTTTTTTCTTTTTTCTTTTTTTTTTTTTTTTTTTTTTAAGTAGGAACTTATCAATTTGGTAAAAGAAGGATACTCTCCTCAAGTCTCAAATTAACATTTTATGTAGTCATACCACTCTTTTATTTTCCATCTCATCACAAACATCTTTGAGAAAATTACAACGATAGAATAGATGATTGATTTTTTGTATACCACCTTCCCGAGAGTGGCATTGCCAATCTAGGGCAGACCGTGCACACACATCTCCACGTCGTCTCCCTATCCTTCAACAACTTGTCCATCCTTATTATAGGCACCAAGCTTTATTCCAACTAAATTTATAGTCACGTCTTGCTCATCCATCCTCAAGAGTTGTCAAAGTCTCGAAACATAATTTAGGCTTCACTACTCACATGACGAAGCTAGAGAGCAAAATATTGAGTACATGGATGATTGATGGTGATCAAAGTGAAAAACCTGCCAAAAAAACATCGAGAAACACAGAGCTTTTCTCCTCTCTTCTCTGTTACGTTCTTTTTCCTAAAACCCTCTCTGTAACCTGCTCCAATGCATGCGAGAGAGTTGTTTTTTCTTAGTCAGCTGATTGGAGAGAGAGAAAACAGATTCCATTTCATCTCTGAATTTGAATGAACATTCTAGAACTCCTCATATTGGCTTCGCTCGCCCTTTTCCCTCTCGCGTTCAAGTTAACTCTATTCCTCCATGGAGATTGGATTGTGGCCTTGACATATGGAGTGAGCCTCTATCTGATGGGTTTTATGGGCTTTTTATTAGACGTGCGGACGCCTTGCAAAGTAGTTTAATGAATTTAAATCCAGGTTGAAGTGAGCAAATTAGATGGGCTGACGTAAATGGGTTTGGGTTTGACCAATATAGGTCACGATTGGGTTGAGGATTGCTTCTATGGGCTGTACATGCTTGGCCCAAAACCAAATTTAGTCTCCCTTTGCTTGTGGCTTTCTTTTTCTTGTAATTTATTTATTTATTTTGTTCTTTTTGCATGCGCAATGTGCTAACAAAAGTAAGGTGTCAACAGGCAAAGATTTAGGAAATCTGCTCCCCAAAAGCGTGCTTGGGAAGGAGACCTAAGCAGGTCTTTAAATTACTTAAGGAAATTCGTCAAAAAAAAAAAAAAACTACTTAAGGAAAGAAACGGGCGGAGGGACCCGCCCCCAGGATGGGAGTCCCCTGCGTGTCTGTCTTTCCGAAAGCGCAGGATTAGGTCTTGAAAAAGATTCTAACCCTACTGCTGGACCGACCACAATCCCTTTACGAGAAAACGGCCAACTCGCCTGATCCCCGTGAAGCTTTCCCCAACTAACCAATCCATGGGCGTGGTTCAAGGAGTGCTTGGGAAGGGTCGCAATAGCTTAGTTGCCCCATTCACCCCTTGTAGAGTCAACTAACCTTAGCTTTCCCCTTGTTCTATCTTTCATTCACTCGCTTGGCCCGTTCACCCCTTACTAGAGTCCCCTAAGCCCACCTTTCCTATCCATCAATCGCTCACTCAGCACACTTGGCCACCGCGGGTTGTAGAGAGAAACTTGAGAGAAAGAAATGGTTGGAGGAGAATGAATCGTGTTGGAAATGTTATGATACAAATAAGACCCCTATTTATACATAAGTTGCTCTAATCATAACCAACTACCCCACTTAATTACACGAAATCAAGAATACGAGCGTATGATATTCATGATATCCTTGATATACTGACATTTGAGTTTCCTTTTGGTTGTGGATACTAGCATAGCACTTTAGTTTTTTATTTTTTTAATGGCGGGGTAGTGAGAATTCAGTCTAGAAAATGCATTGGATGTTCATAAATCAAGTTGGGTTTCCCGTATATTAGCACGAAAACACGTCTCTCGTAAACTCTTTTTTCTCCTGCCCATCATGCTTTCACGTATTGTGATAGTTGGGACTATTTTTAGTTTTGGAATTGACAAAATTTGGTTTCAAATATTGATATGAATGCATTTTGAGTCACACTTTCATGGCTATTTTGACTTCATTGGTAGATACCAAAGGGTGATTCAAACCTTCATGCTTTTGCATTAGTTTTTCATTGAATTGACCTTGTGGTCGGCCAAGAGTAACGTTAACACTATGTGTAAAAGACAAAAGACAGGGCATTGGCATTTTCTGTGGCTAAAATTGGACGTAATGAGAGGAGTTGTTCGATTACATCAATTTGACAATTTTTAATGCTTAAATACACTTTTTAAAAGTCTTGAAATTTAATTCCATTTTCTTGACAAGTTTTATAATTTTCTTTATACATTTTTTAATTTTATATAGTTAAAAATTTGGGTGGCATTATTTCTACACTTTTCCTTTATTTTCTTTTGGCTAGCTACCTAAAATGCCCCTTAAGTTCGCAACAATGTACTCTTTCTCTCTCCTTAATTTTCTCTCTTTTCTTCCTGGTTAAGTCTTCCCTCTTCGTAGTGAAGATTTATTCTGGTCATAAATTCTTCTTTATTCTTGTTTCTCATTCATTTCATCAATTGTAAATTTTTTGAGGCAGCCTTGTACTTTTACGGTCTTTGCCACACCAGTCGTGGCAATTCTCGTCTTTAGTTTTAATTTGAGTGTTGATACAATCATGTTTTCTGTTTGTTGTAGATTAACCTTATAAATATTAAGGATGTGTTTATTTCACAAAAAAAATATTTTCAAGAATTTTTTTCTTAATTAATTTTTATAAACAATATAAACAATCATTTTTAGGAAAAAAATTCTCTAAATTATTATTTTTCATGAAATAAATTCACCGTAAGAGAAAAAGAACAAGACAGTATCCTAAAATTATTTTCTATGTCTTTCCCATTTTAATATAAGTAGCTGGAAATTTGAAAAGGAAATATACTCAATATCCATGTGGACAGAGCCAAGCCCCTAAAAATTGGGACCACATCAGGTCTACCCCAAGTTAGCATGCCTATATATTAAAAAGTCTTTGCATATCAAACAAAAAGTACTTAGATCTAATCTTGGTACTAAATTGGTGATTTCAATTTATGTTAATCATGCCGACATAAAGGAACTTCTATTCTCGAATTCAAAGATGAAATGGCTTGTATGATTCGGTCTTTTAACGTTTACCTAAATTTTTTTTTTTTGGGGGGAAATAGAGTATTTATTGTTGATAAGATGGGAAAATGAGAAGAAAAAAACAAAGAGGGATGAAACAACTAGACAAAAAAAAATAAAAGAGTAGAAGTAGCTTAGGACTTTTTATACACGTGTTTATGGATGAGTTAGAGGAGATATAATTTCCATAAAAATTTGTCTATTGCAATTGCAATCGTGCATGAATAACAATTGGCAATCGATTGTGGGATTCAATCTGATCAGAACCACCAGTGAAAACTTATATATAGACCAAAGCATGCTTATAGAAAAAAATTTCAAGAGCATGATCTTTGTTTGTTGCTAAAATCTCAAGTTTCCATTAAATTTTCAGACCTCGTAATATGCAATGATATCTTTCTTTCTTCTCATTGTTAGGATGATTTTGGAATATAAATTTTATCAATTTGATTGGAGGATTCTCCCTTTGAGCAGTCTCTCTCTTGAGGTATCGAATTAACTTTTTCTGCAAAGATACCACTCTTTTCTAATTAATCCCATTCATAAAATGTTTAAGAAAATTTGCGTCCAGCAAAAAGGTCACTGATTTTTTTTTTATACCTTGGCGAGAGTGGTTTTTATACAACCCCAGGCGGACCGCACGATGCGACCACGCATCCCTCCATCATCTCCTGTGCTTCGGCAAGTTGCCCACCCCGATTGTCGGCATCAAGCTTTCAAATCATCTCTCGCACGTCTCTGTCTATTCCAATCAAATACTTAGTCACATCTTGCTCATCTATCCTCCAGAGCAGCCAAAGGTTGAAAATTGCATTCTTTAGAAGTTGACAATACCTACAAACTGAAAAATGGAGCTGCTTTTCTTTATCTTTTTTTTCCCGATAGATACACGGTGGGCAAAGGCGCGAGAGCCTGCGACCTCCTTTGAATGTCACCATAGAAGTCCCTTACCTGTCAAGACACATTCGGATTTGATTTTGGGTGACCACGCAGAGGGCACCGTGACATTAGTGCGAATTAGAAAAAGAATGGAGTGTTAATTGGATCCCAAAAGGGAAGTGGTGAGCATCTTGCTATAAAAGCCGATTCTCCTATCTTATCCTTCCGAAAGCTAAACAAGTAAAGCAAGACCAATCGAGCGGTCATTGAGATAAAATATAAGTTTTTATGTTTGCAAGCCTTTGTGTGTGTGTCACAGCGGACTAATGGGATCGCGATCATGCAGTGAGAGAATTTATGGGAGAGAATGCTCTATTGATTTTTATTGTATTGAAAATGGAATGATGCAAATGAGGGGAGAACCTTTATTTATATATGCACCCCTCTAATTACAATCGAGATTGCCACTTGATCTATCAATAGAAATTTAATTTCCCTATTTACTAACTATTTCATTAATTATCAAAATTTATTAAAACACAAGTGTTCATTGCCCATGATATCTTTGACAACATCCTAGAATACTTATGAAAATTTATGTTTTAGAAGCTCCGAAACATGCCCAGTTAACTTGACCACCTCCTAGGCTTCTTGTGCCTTGAAAACCTCCGATCAATGACATTCTCTCACACTCATTGAAGTGACACTCTCCGTGCTCTCGACTTGAAGTTCTTGACTTGCCGGTTCAAATCCTTCACTTAAATTATTGGCTTCCTTGCAAGTTGGCGAATTTTTTGTGTCCCATCTCATATAATCTTTTGCTTCTTGACTATACGACTAATGGTTCTTGAATCCCAACTCGTTCAACAAGCAATTCCTCCTTGACTCGGTCAACTTCATATTTGTGAGCTTATTGGGAACGCTCCAAGCTAGGCCATGCCTATTCGGTGATCGGTCTATGCATATCAAACAAAAAGAAGTACTTAGATCTAAATTTCAATACTAAATTAGTTATTTAAATTTATGTTAATCATATGGCCATAAAAAGAGCTTCTATTCTCGAGTTCAATAATGATTGGTTTGTACGACAGTGTTTCTTACGTTCACCTAATAAACCCACAATATTAATCTTTCGATTGAATCAAAATGTAAGATACAAATTAAGAATCAATAGGCACCGTTGGAACTTCAACTTTTACCTTGTATGAACTACTAAGTGGGTGCACACAGAAATGCGTGTTTTTTTTCTTTTTTCTTTTTCTTTAGGGAGTTTTCCTCCTTTTTGGGGGTATGAGTGAGTATCACTTCAAAGTAAAATTGGAAACCGAAAAATCAGTTTGGTTCCACATTCCGGTGAGATCTAGGCTAGTTCCTAGTTCCATATTTTTATGAACCGGGAACCTACAAAATTACTAATTAATAGTAGACTCCAATCTAAATTAAAAGGCTATGTGTCTATTCTCAATCTCCCTGCTGATTTATAGCATTAGCAGAGCCAATGTGAATATAAAATAGATAGCACATATCTTGAATGGAACTTCTTGTCTCATTGACCCCATTATGACTTTCGACATACTCTTCCATTCATGAAGAAATTCATGAATGCTAAGAGCCGATTGATAAAAATTTCTTAAAAAATAATTTTTCAAAGGGACAATGACACATAATTTCTAAATTTTGACTTAATGTGTAATGTGATTTTTAAAATTTTTATTTATTTCAATGTGGTTATTAAACTTTAACCTAGGTTCAACGTAACTCTTAAATTTTTAATTTGTTCGATATGATTTTTGAACTTTTTGTATATGTTCAATGTAGTTCATGAAAATATTTAAAGTGGTCCCTGGTTTTGAATTAATAGAAGGATAATATCAAACATTTTCATATAATTTAAGAACTAAATTGAATATGTATCAAAAGTTTATAAATTATATGAGCAAATTAAAAGTTCAGAGACAATATTGCATATTTGATTGAAGTTCAAGGACCATATTGAATAAATTAAAAATTCAATAATCATATTACACATCGATTCAAAATTCATGAACCATTGATGTTATTTTTCCATTATCAACTTTGTTATTCTATCTAAGTACTGATTCTGGAGTTGTCCTATGACAATTCTTTCCAGGACCAACTAAATTATGCATTCCCTTCTTTATTTTCTTGAAGAGGATCTTATCTTTAGTCGCACAAAACACGGGAAGTACTTTTTACAAAAGAGACTTATCTGCGAAGCACATATCGACCTTGCAATAGGTTTTTCACCTATCCTTCCCACTTTTATTGGCGTGGGTGGATGACTATTATACCGGCCTACCAATTCTTCAAACACCTTTGTGGGTGCGGTGAAGTCTACTCTTCCCATGAGAGAGTCCCCTAATTCATAGACATATAGTTTTCTTTCTTTCAATCAGACGAAATGGTTTAAGGAGATATTTAGGCTCGAGACCAATCAAATCATGCATTCTCTTCTTTATTTTCTTGAAGAGGATCCTATCTTTAGCCGCGCAGAACACGGGAAGTACTTTTTACAAAAGAGACTTGTTATGTCAAGTCAATTGTCAAGGCGTTCTGCATTAGCTTGCCTCTCAAGTTTACACTCCGAAGGATGGCCGTCAACTTCTTTATTTTGTCTTCATCCTCAGAAAACGTAAATGGAGCCGTTTCTTAATGTCATTTTTCCAAACACTAAAAAAACGTATATATTGCGTATTTTGAAATTTTTACTATTTATTTTTTATCAACTTTTATTTTTACGATTGACAAATGGAAAATTTCCATTTTTGTTATTGCATTTATTTTCATTTTACTTAACTAAAAATGGAACCAAAAAAATAAAACAGAAATGGGCAAATTCCTGATAGATCCCAATAAATTGGTCATAAATGACTTGTCTTAAATTATTAAAACAAGCTTAAGTAGATCATAAATGGGTTGATAACTAATCCAATTTCAACTCATATGAAAAATTAAAAGAACAAATTCATTTCTAACACATATTAAGTGGAGTTTGACTTAAGAGATGTCAGGCTAATTTTTATAAGTTTTATAAGTTTTTATAACTTTTTATTTTTTTTTTTTTTCCTTCTACAAGGATCACCAATCGACCCTCACCGGTAGACCTTGCCGACCACAAGCAAGGAGAGTCAATTAGTGACCCCACTGGACTTAGAAGAAAAAAATAAAAAGAAATAAGAAAATAAAAATATAAAAGAAGTAAATTTTATTATAAAATTATAAAACTTGTCCACTATATTTATATTGCATGGAAGTGTTTTAGTAATATAATTTTTTAAAAATCATAAGAATCAAGTTTTCCTCAAATTTGGTTAAATATGGAAATATTTTAGAAATATGAATCGAATTAGGTCGAATATGAGTTTTTAAATTTATATTGTACAAAAATATGTCAATTTGAATAGGACCATTTATTTCTTGATTCATTCATTTGACGGATTTTCCCGCAATAAGGTAGGTTCCAAATTTTATGGTATGCAAGTGAATTTCGAGTTTCCAAAAAATAAGTATCCGATTCAAATTGAATCGGAACGGAACCTGAACTCGCTCACCACTATTTCTGGCTTGGTAAAGTTCTTTTCTGAGGAGGTGGTCTTCCTAACTTCAGTGTGAAGTTCCTCCGTTTACTTAGCCCTCAAAATCAACAAAAAAAAAAAGTAAAAGAGAAGAGAGAGAGAAAGGAGGGGGAGGAGAAGGGGAGGAGAAAAATCTTGGACAGGAAGGGCGGCCCTTTTTTCGCCCATTGGGAAGAAGAAGGGAGGACCGACCGGCAAAGGCATCGAAAGGAACACGCTTTGCGGTAAGAAGGCATCTTCCGCCTTTGCTCGATCAATCTCGTCCTCTCAGAATATTTTGCTTTTTCCGTGCCCCCCTTCCCCTTTTCTTCCTCGCATTCCCACTCGCACTTCCTTCTTCCCCCATCGGTCTCCGCTCTCCTCTCTCTCTCTATATCTCTCTCTCTCCCACATCTTCCCACCAAGATTTTCTTGGGTCTCTCTGGTAAGTCCAGCATCGCTTCGAGGAGAAGGGTTTTTCCGGCGCTCCGATTTGGACATCTGGGTGGGGGTGGTTTAGCTTGAGGGCGTTGGTGGGTACTGGGTTTTGTCTCGCCGTCTTTGCTTTTTCTTGTTTCTGCATTTCTGGGTTTTGCTCCGTCTGCTTTGTTTGTCTCGATTTCGGGCGAATTTCACTTGAGAGGTGGTCGGGTGCTTCAGTGATTCGAGCTCTGCTTGTGAAGTTAGATTCTTGACTGATGGGTTTAGTATGTCCGAAGTTGTGTGGCGCGATGCGGTGGCATTAGCGGAACCTTGTGATTGAAATCATGTTTGCTCTGATTGTTCGGTTTTGCATCTTTTTGGCGGCAATCTGGTTGATGGGTTCTGAAAATTTTTTGGGTTCTGGCAGGAGCTGAGGAGGGGGGGCACTGTTGCGATGGGGAAGGGCTCGAAGAACTATTGCAAGTCGGCCTCTCACAAGCTGTTCAAGGACAAGGCGAAGAACCGAGTGGACGATCTCCAGGGGATGTTCGTAGATCTGCAGTATGCTAGGAAGGAGAGCCGCAACGTTGATGTTGTGGTCCTTGAGGAGCAAGTCCATCAAATGCTCCGCGAGTGGAAAGCCGAGCTCAACGAGCCCTCTCCTGCATCGTCTTTGCAACAAGTTAGCTTCTCATCTGCATCGCCCTTTTTTACATCATATGTCACCTTCCTGAACTTCTCCATTTAACTTTTCATGTTGAAAATTCTGTTGATTGATGCAAATGTGTCAAAAGAGTTCAAGACCAACGATTATTACTAAGTTGCTTTTGACTTTCATTGGAGGACATGTCTAATTGGGAGAGAAAACAGTTTTGTGCATGATCCTGCCAAGGGTTGAGTCCTGGTAGGGGGCCTTTTTATTTCCTTTTGGTATAAAACCAGGGAGTCATCAAACCTGTATCTTTGTTGCATGACTAATTTTTCAAATGAAAGTGGGTTTTAAAACTGTGTCTTAATGGGCCGTATTTTGATTGCTTACTGCAAGTTGTTGCATCCATTTTTGAAGTTATGTTGAGAAGTTTTCTCCTTTATTTGATGGCTATAGGGCGGTAGCCTTGCCTCCTTCTCATCAGATATATGTAGATTGCTACAACTGTGTGAGGAAGAAGATGATGCAACTAGTGCATTAACTCCACCCAAGGCGGAGCCAAATGATCAAAACCTAAACATTGGAGATGGCACAAACTTGCCAGAGGTGCTTCCCCCTTAACTTGTTGTGCAGTAAGCTTTTATGTTGACAATATGCTCCATGTAAGTTGAAGTGTCATCCTATCAACACTCTTTCAAATGTAGTAAATTTCTTTTCCACAATATGTTCATCTTATGCTTATGTCTGCTGAATTTACTGAGGTTCATGTGATCCAAGGTTCAAGATATGTGTATCTTAACATCTAAGTGTGACAAGAGCATGTGTTAAGGACTATGATCTAGATTGAAAAAATGCTGAAGAATTATTTCACTTTAGCTTATTTTGGCCCTGCAACTTCTGATATGACTTTCTGCTCATCTGCTGAATGCTCCCTTTCGTGATTGAGTTCTCTGCCTGCAAGGATGTGTGGTTCACTTTGTGCTTTTAATCATTTGTTGCTTTGGTTCATATCCTGCTTCCTTTTTGCATAACGTGCTTACAGACTTCATAGACTAGATCACTGAGGTTAAATTATCTAGAGCTGTTGATCTCATTCAAAGCACTAGTACATTGAAAGCTGAGCAACAATTTGAATGCATGAAAGGGCTCCATTTGGTGTTATGCAAGACTATAAATGCATCGTGTACTTATCTACATGCCATGAGAATTCATGGTGGAATCTGATTGGAGATGATAGTGGTTCTTGATGCCGTCTATTGCTGATTGTCAGACTGAGTTTCATATGAGACAACTAAGAGTTTGAAATGGTGTATCCATCTTTTTCAGGGATTGAATAGCAAGCCGAGGCCCCAGAAACGCTGCTTCCCATCCGCAGATCAGTGCAAGGACTCCCATGTTGCCATTGGTGCTGCAGCAATAGACACTGTAGATGGCATCAACAGCTTGGAACAGCTTCAGTTTGGATTGAATCAAGGGTTCAACCAAAGTTACTATGATAACTACAACAGCACAGGTTTTGGTGGAGAGGACACAATCCCTCATGTGGCCAACTGTCTACCAAGTATTTGCCCTCCACCTTCAGCCTTTCTGGGCCCCAAATGTGCACTCTGGGATTGCCCAAGGCCTGCTCAAGGTTTGGAATGGTGTCAGGACTACTGCAGTAGCTTTCACGCCGCTCTAGCATTAAATGAGGGCCCACCGGGCATGAGCCCAGTTCTCCGACCAGGGGGAATTGGTCTAAAAGATGGGCTTCTTTTTGCTGCTCTTAGTGCCAAGGCCC
Organism: Eucalyptus microcorys; assembly: GCA_014182515.1. Lineage (NCBI taxonomy): Eukaryota > Viridiplantae > Streptophyta > Magnoliopsida > Myrtales > Myrtaceae > Eucalyptus > Eucalyptus microcorys. Next base: position 30,735,108 of record CM024566.1, on the reverse strand, counting down.
AAGGGAAAGATGTCGGCATTCCAGAATGTGAGGGAGCTGCAACTGCTAAGTCTCCATGGAATGCACCTGGTAAACTCATAGTTTTTTCCTCTCATCTGGTTTTGTTCAGGTTTACTGTTTCTTCTGGGGGTATCTATTCCCAGGCGACAGATGATGTACCCTTTTAGGTTTTTCTAATTCCCTGGATTGTCTTTTATGATTGCAGAACTTTTTGACCTTTCAGTTCTGGAGGGTGAGACAATTAGGGAATGGCTATTTTTCGACAAGCCTCGCAGAGCATTTGAAAGTGGAAATAGAAAGCAGAGGTCTTTACCTGACTACAGTGGCCGTGGTTGGCATGAGTCACGGAAGCAGGTCATGAATGAGTTTGGAGGGCTGAAAAGGTCTTATTATATGGATCCACAACCGCTGAATCACTTTGAGTGGCATCTCTATGAGTATGAGATCAACAAGTATGATGCCTGTGCCTTGTACAGATTGGAACTGAAGCTTGTTGATGGGAAGAAGAATCCAAAGGGTAGGGTAGCAAATGATTCTCTTGCTGATCTTCAGAAACAGATGGGTAGGCTGACAGCTGAGTTCCCTCCTGATAGCAAGCGCTCCGTCAAGGGGAGAACCAAAGTTAATTCAAAGGATAGCGTTGGATACATTTATTCAGAACAGAATCACGGTGCAGCGGCAGATGAAATAGTCGACTATGGATTGGTCTCCCCATATGAGTACCTTGTGGAGAACAAAGGTGAATATTATGTAACGTAAGGGAAGGTAGACGAAGAAGCTGCTCTTCTTGGTCTTTTCTGCATTAGCCTAAGCATTTTATCTCAGGCTGCAACGGAGCTAACCCTTTTGCTGCTTGCATCAAGTCTGAAGTACCTATGAACAATAAGCTCAACTAAACCTCAAATTCTTTTGGGGGGTCATGCAGAGAGATCCATAAACTGGTGTACATTCTAACCTCTGGAATATTAACCTGTCCTTAATTTTTATGACCAATTCTGCTTGTGTCGGCGACTAGAAAATGGATGGTGGCGCCTTAAGGTGGTGGTGGTGGCCACTCCTTAATATTCTGCTTCAATCTTTTTCTAGGTCTATTGGAAAATTGTGCTTGTGTTAAAATCTATAGGACACATTATACTATATGTTCTCGTACTGTCCTCATCGGCGTTTTACAATGAAATATATTATCATTTTCAAGTGAATCGCCTGTGCGATTTGGTGGTGATCTATGTTTCTGAGGCTTGCTATATGCGGTCTTCTACGTACAGATTCATGTTCTGTGGTGATGGTCCATGTTTTGTATAGTGAATAACTTAGGGGCTGTTTTGATAACGTTTCTTTTCTCAGTCTTTTTTGTTCTTTTCTCTGAACAAAAAAAAAAAAAAAAAAACGGAAATCCGTTTAGTGATGTTAGCTAATTTTTTTTATTTCCTGAATTAAATCAGTGGTCAGGGATAAATTTGAAATTAATAATAAGAACTAGAAAAAAATTATTTCTTTGTTCTTGATAACAATTTCTATGATAGGTCAAATTTTATTTTCTTCTTTTTTATTTCTTTTTCATTTCTCTTTTCTTCTTCTTCCTCCTCTAACTGGTTGTTGAACCTTGATGATAGTTAACGACCAGTCAAATGAGGTCCAGTGATCTCGCTAGGTGAAGCTTGACCTCGTCCAACCACGACCAAGTTGGCCTTGCCATGGTTAGGCCCCGGGTGAAGTTGATCTCATGATAATGGGGCGAGGCGAAGCCTCACCGGCTCCTCTGAGGTTGGCGAGGTCGTTGGCTTTCATCTCTAGCCAGTCGTTGAAGTCTGATGATAGGCTAGAGGAGGAAGGCGATGGCCGTGACTAGCTTGAAGAAGAAGAATATAGGAAAAAAGAAAAAAAATTCAAAAAATTCAAAAAATATAAGAAAATTATTTAAAAATTACAAGAAATTTTATGTCACAAAAAATTCATGTCTAATGCTTTTCTGTTTTTTTCTTTTTTGCCTATTCTAGGAATCGAAGTTCTGTGTAATTTCCAAATAAAAAAATAGAAATAGAAAAAAAAATATTCATCAACAGAAATTATTCTTGAAAATAGAAATGTTATCAAGTGCATCATAATTTGGGGCGATCTGAACAGTGAAAGCATTCAAGGTGATCTCATGAGCAATGAGATCAGCCTCACACGTGATGCATGTTTAAGTGATCGGAAGCATCTGATTCCTCGCACGATTCTTTTTGCTTATCATGCTTTTTTCTATCTGTCTATGCTGTGTGAGCACTGAGCACCCAAAAAGATCATTCAGAGCCAGGTGAGTCTTTAGGAATACGATGATTACTGGAGCGCCGCCTTGGGGCCTTTTCAAAAGTGGGTTTCTTTTTTGAGAATATCAAAGATAATTTGTTTAAAATTCGATGCGATTGGTTGTCCACGTGAATATAAAGATTGGACGGTGAAAATGCATCCTGCAGGTTTCTCTTTTAGTAAGTGGGCATGTTTAGCATCCAAGACAAGTCTTGTCAGAGATCAGTGTAATTCAGTGAATCTTACTCTACTAAGAATTTAGCATTGGTTTTTACTTTGGGAATCCGTTGGTACAAGTTGAGTTGAAGTCAAAATCATATGAAGTGACAACAAGTGATTCGTGAACTATTTTTTGACATATAATATAATTTTTAACTTTTTATTCTTCCATCTTGTTCTTAAACCTAAAATCCAATTAATATGATTTTTTTCGCTGAGAATTTAGATTTTTGTAATTTAGTGTATCCGACTAAAGTAAGAAGTTAGCATTGTTTTCTTCTTTGGGAATCCATTAATGCAAATTAAGTTGAAATTAGTATCATATGAAATGAAAACATAGGTGGTTTGTGAACTCTTATTCAATATATAATGTGGTTTATGAACTTTTTATTATTCGATCTAGTTCGTAAACCTTCAAATCCAACTAATATAATTCTTTTGCTAAGAATTTCAACGATGTCAACTAACACGGCCATATTTGGTTTTGTATTAACAAACAAATAAACTCTTCTTTTTCACTTATATCTTCTTTTTTTTTTTTTTTTTTACACTAATTGATACATATATAGAATGACCTTTATGTTATAATGTATTCTTTTCCTTTCTTTTCCCTCACCCACTCAACATTATTGAAATGCTTCCAAATCTCTCTTTTTTTGATAATTATTTGAATCCCTTTCCTTTCTTTATCACTCCATCCAAGCTAACTAAGTGTAAAATAAATGAAAAAGTGAAGGAAAAACCTGCAAAATTAACTTAATAGAATTTTGGGATATATGTATCAAAAATTCTAAAATTTATCAAAAAAGTACAACTGAGTAATAAAACTTACAAAAAGTGCAATTGAGTTTTAAAATTTATTAAATTAATATAATCAAGTCATTCGATTAACATCATTAGTTTGTATAATGAAAAATGTTAACGTGGCATTCTTAAATTAATTTTTCCATTCAATGTGGCATTTATTATTATTATTTTCTTCTTCAAATCTTAGTTAAATTAAATTAAAAACAAATAAAGCTAAAATTTGTTTTTAAAAAATTGAAAAACAAAAAGAGAGAGAAGGGTAGGGTAGGGCCTCATCGTTAACAAGGGGTCGGCAAGGTCATCGGCTTCGGGCAAGGCTTGGCAATCCTTGCTATGCTCAGGTGAGGGGTGCCTAAATCTGAGTGACACCGACCTTCTCCTGGGGTTGGTGGCCATTGCCCGCCTTGGGCAAGGCCTCATCGACCCTAGGAGACAGCAACAAGGCCTTGATCTTTGTGCCCACCCAAATCTAAGCGGCACAAGCTACCATCTAGGGCTAGTGAGCCTTGCCAGCCTCATTAGGCCCAAGTGAGGGCACCTAGACACTCTCTTGGCTTGGACAAGCACTGATGTCTTCCAAATTTGGGCACCCTCACCTAGGCCTAGCGAGGATCGTCAGCCCTCGCCCAAGGTCTGTAGAGTCAGCCCCTCTGGCAATGGGTGGCGGCAATGACATCACCTATTGGCAAGGCCCTACCCTACCCTCCTCTTTTTTCTTTTCAATTTTGTTTTTTAAATAAAACATTATCTTTTTTGAGTTTTGTAATCTAATTTAAACAATAGTTGAAAAAGAAACTAATAAAAAATGCCACGTAGGAGAGAGAGATTAATTTGAATATAACGCGTTAGTAATTTGACAAGTTTTAAAACTTAACTGTACTTTCTTAGTAAATTTTAAAATTTATGGTGAGTTTATCCCTATAATTTTTACATAGAAAATGCAGAAAGATCATCCGAGTCTGAACCATATGTCTGTTGACAAGCCATGTGGCATAGCGAACTGCCATGCGACTTGGAGCTGCAGAACACGATTCCAGCACATGGGGGAGAAGACGGCCAGCAGCCATCGCTAATTGTAACCCCTCAATGAGTGTCAATGTCGTCATTGCAGCGACGTACAGATCCAGCACCAGTTAGATGCCTAGGATACGGGAGAGAGAGACTGAACTGTTGCTTGCGAAACAGTCGACGGACTGTTGTTGTTGCCGGCGATGACGCCGGTGAGACCGGCCGTGATGGGTGACATTGTCGATAGCAAACGGGCATCACCGGCGGCAGCTCTCTTCATCCTCTCTCCATCTTTTCTTCGATGCTTCTCTGTTTCTTCTCAGATTTTCTTTCTAATTCTTCTTCCTCTAACATACTCTTTAGGTAGTAACTAAGTTTGGTTTGTCATTGACCTATTTTGACTTATTTTCCAATTTTCAGACGACCCGGAAGTCATCCGCCCGTTGAATTCGAGTCTAATGCAGAATTTTGCCACCTCTAACTGAACACATTCACAAGCTGCAAGGGCAATGAGGCCAGCATGTAAAACAAGTCGAAACTCAAGAAGCAAAACCTCTGCTCTTTACATATTGAAAAAAATTTATGATTATTATTATAAAAAATCCTAAATTGGTATGCTTGTAATAAATTTATCCTAAACTAATTTTTTTACCATAAAAAATCTCAAACTAATACACTTATGACAAATATATCCTCCATTAATTTATGTTTAATTGGATTAATATTACGGAACCACAAAATTGGAAAACCCTAAATTGATATATATCAATTATCATGTCATAAAACTCAGTAATTTAATAGCAAAATTAAATGAAAACTAATCGAAGATAAATGGAAGTGTATCAAATTTTGTCAGTAAGTTGAAATAAATTTATTACACAAGTGTATCATTTTAAGAATTTGTGCAAAGGAAGTATGAAATAAATTTATTACATGTGTACTCATTTGAGGTTCTTCATAATATTAATCCAAAAATTTAATTTTGTTTTGACTCTCTATAAAGAGAAACCATGCATCCTTTTAGTTGCAGAAAATATTTTCAGACTGTGACCTCAAAATTTTGACAGTATTACCCTCATTGGAAGGTTTTGATGGGCTTTTTCCAATTTGCACAGTTTTCATCATTTCTTTAATCAATATGGGCCTCAAGCAACGAGAAATCGAGAGCTACAGAATCTAGGGGAAAAGCCCCACTTGTTCGCTCAACCATGACGTTCTCACTCCTGAAGGAGCTCGTTTGAAATACCAAAGTACCCGCCTTCCCTATGTATGTTTTAATGTTTTCTCCATCTTCTTTCTCATCGCCAGGCATAATAATAACACAGCACGTCTCCTACACTAATTTGTCTAAGACATGCACAAAAATACATTGAGAGAGAGAGAGAGAGAGAGAGAGATGATTTTCGCGATCTAATGTATATACACCAAGATCAGGGTAATCTCAACGTCTGACATATACAATCAGAGAGTACTGGGTCAGACAAGCAAAGACTGCAGCAAGCGTAAATTCAATGCACCAATACACCCCAATCATGGTGTCCTTTAACTCAAATAATACTCCAGAACAACTACACTATAGTTAGCCCCGCATATTAAAGACATGGGTCATATGCAATACCGCTAGGGACCTAATTACAGTCTGGAAGGACTAGGAGCTATTTGCATCTAACCCTAAATGCATCTGGGCATTGAGGCTTCAGCCTAGGCAACATCATCTTCCACGGTGTTAACCCGTTCACATTCATCAATCCATTCGCTGTATCTGCAAGTTTGCAAGGTTTGTATTAGGACATGAGAGACATTTGAAAGAACTAAAAAGGGATTCTGGGCAGATGAACTTACATGTCTATTGGCTCAGTCAAAGCTGTAAAGACATAGAGAAGACAATAGAATCAGTACAAATTCAGGATGCTCCTCAAAGCACATTATCTGTCACTTTCACGACAACTCTAACCAGATGAACTCCAAACAAAGAGGCTGTCCGAAAAATGAAGTTAATTAAAGGATTTGCGTAAGGATAGGGAACACGATAAGTTCCCAAACCTGTCTTTACAACTCTACCCAAACAAAACTAAGAATTAAATAAATTTAATAATTAGCATATGAATAGACATGAGACATGGGAAAATACCTGTAATTGAAGTGCTAAACCTTTCTTGGCATATCCCGCATACAGCTTCACCAATTAAGTTCTTCATATCCCTGAAACCACAAATATGCAAAAAGTCATAAAATCACTCTCACCAAATTATACCTCATTGTAAGCAGCCTTGTTTATTGCAGTTACAATGAATTCTGAATCAAAAGTTTCATATGCTATTCCTATTCTTTCTTACTCTCAACTATAAGTCCTAGATTTCAATGATGTGATTCACTTCTTTCAAAGGGAAAATGTTCTTTACATCCCTTCTCTGTGAGAGATAATTTGACCTATTTTCTTCTAATTAAGTTTTCCTGATAAAACAATTGAAAGTTGTAAGGCAACTGTTTTATCTAGCATCTCTACTACTATCGGTTTGGTTTTAGACTCTATAAGCCTAATTAATATTCCAAAAAGATTACTTGAAGAGGAACATTCCACACAGTACTGTAATACATCAGGATTGGTAAATGCTTGGAAATACATAACATCAGATGAGAGGGCCTCATCTAATAATCTAAAGAAAATATCAGAATGCACTTCAGCAGGAAGATGGTCTTGAATCCATAAAAAGCTTTTCATGATATCAATCATGCAATGCTTCAAAAAAGAAAACATGTCGCACAATTTCTGACTTAGTGTTCAGAGGATAAACCTATAGAAGCCTTATTCCTATGAGAGGGTGGAAAAACAGAAACAAGTGGAACATAAAACTTACAGGCGGCACTCCACACTTGTGCCATGGTTGCAGAAAGGGCAGCTGAAAACTGTATCAAGTCTGTCCATCCTCTTCTTGGGAGGTGGCTTTGCCCGAGACTTTCTCTTCCCCATAGCTCAAGTTCCTTCTGCTTTTAGTCTGCAATCAAGGAAACAAGATCAATCCACAAATCCCAAATTTAATGCTCACACAAGCCTAACCCTTGCACCCGCACATTCAATCTATGCAGTTAAGGTCAATAATACAGGCCAGAATTACTCAAACCAAACAAGTTCAAAAATTTGTAATCCAGCATAAAAAAGAGATTGCAAAAAGTCAATTCAAGAAAGAAAAATAAAATAGACACGGATAAACCCTGGAAAAACTCAACCTCATACAAAAACCTAATCGAGAACTCTCACTATCATGGCCTCTGAGGAAATTCTTTCTGATTCCACTCGAGTTTGTCAGGAGAGATAGAAATCAATGCATTACGTCGACACTAAAAACCCCATTTTTATTCAGTTTCACTCATCAAAAATATCACAGGATCAAGGGAATAAAGCCTTCCGCTATCATGCCGTAATAAGATTCAGACTACCCTTCGACAAAAACCCCAACACAATCCAATCTAATCTCCCGCAACAACCCAATACCGCGAAAGAGAAAAATTCTTTCTTTCCCCTTGATTCTTCCATACCCGCTCGGTCCCAAGCAAACACCCGCAGAACACAACGATTCCAATGAATTTCGCAATCGGTGCCTGGTTTTTTCACGAGAAATCGAAAGAAAACGACGACCCGAAAGGCCGAAACTTCCCGCATTCGATCGCGAATACCAAACCACGCATTCTACGAAGAGACTAACGATGCATCAACCGAACAAAACCCCATCGAGTTTTGCTCAAGAACATTCAAGAATCGAAGGGAAAAGCAGGAACACGTACCGAGCTTGATGGACGATGCCTGGGTTCTTGAAACGAGAGCGCAAACCCTAGCCCTCAAGAGGAATTTGAGAGATTCTGGGGAAATGCGAGGAGGCAGAGCGGTCGGTATTTATAAGGTAGAGTCGAACGTTACTTCTTCGAGAGGGACTTTGAATGTTCGATTCGGTCCTTCGGATCTTACAACTTTGGTCACATTAAAGTATTAAAATTTGTTGTGGTTTTTTTTTTGGCGCTAGTCTCTCTATCTCTCTCTTTATTTTTATTTTATTTTTTTGAAATTTCGTTGCCTTTTAGCGGACGTAGCCGACAAGGGCCCGAGCATCATCTAAAAGTGGGCCGAGTAGTCCGAACCGGTACTTGTTTTTGATGGCGGGGGTTGCTTGCCCTAGCCGGATCGGAACCCTAGCCAAATCGGAAGGCGGGCATGGGGACCTCATCGGACAGTGGCTGTAGTGGCTCTTGTTGCCATCGGGTAACCTTGAAGCCGGGGCAAGCAAACCGGGTTCGGTGGTGGTGTCTTTATTTTATTTCACTATATTAATGTGGATATTAATTCGAAGAACACGATAAATTTTAAAACTTAAATGACTCAAAGAAAATTTTAGGACTCAAATTATTCATCAACACAAGTTTATTATTTTCATTGAAATTATCCTTCTTTTTAGACGCATTATTTCCACCTCTATATTTTGGATAAAACGGTCCTTTTTTTTTTTCAATTAACTAACTGAATTACCATTCTTTTTCTCTCTTCAATTTATTGTTTCTTTTTTTAGTAGGCAAATTAACTAAAATTGCATTCTTTCTATTTTTATCAATCTTTTATCTAGTAAATCTTGATAAAAATGGAAAGAAAAATTGATCAAAGTATGAATAAGGTTAATTTGTTAAAAAAACATAATCAAATGTTAAACATGCTTATATTCAGATCATATTGATATATTAAAAAAAGCACAAAAAGAAAAAAAGAAAAAGAAAAGGGGAACTTGTTGTTGTTGTTCTACTCCTGCCATGAAGAAAGTAACTGATATCAATTGTAAATTCACCCCATAGCAAGTGGATCAAAATTTTCAAATATATTAGAAACTTTAAACTGAGTTTGAGAGCAAAGAAACTGCAACTAGATTTTTAACTCCAATCTTGCAATTTTAGATTAAAAAAAGAAAACACAAAATAAACAATGTTTAACCTTAAAAATCTACAAATTTATTCTGAAAACATAACATGATGTAAGATGAAATGATACCTTGTTGAATGTAATTGGGCATTTATATTATGAAACTGATTAATAAGATAATAGAAATAAATGCAGTTTTGTTGATTAGCCTTATAAGAAAAGGAACAACAAATTGAAGAGAGAGAAGTGTATTTCAATAAGTTAATTGGGAAAAAATAAGGAGGAGTGCCGTAATCCAAACAGGGATGGAAATTACACTACCCTTTTTAAGGTGAAAATTCTACTAAGTGAGAGTTTATAAAAGTACAAGAAATTTTTTTCCCTTCCATTATATTTTATTCTCTTCTCTTCATTTTCAATATTTGGAAAAAGGCAGATATAAATAAGAAGATCTGCGTTTCATTGGTCTTCTAGTTTAAAGCTTTTATACTTGAAAGAATAATTGTATTAGTTTTTCCCATAAATGAATACTAGCATTGAGGCATGTTATAGACGAGTTCGTGCTCCTCAACGAATTATGGTAAATGGAAACAAATCTTTTTTTTAAAGAAGCAGAATGAATATTTGATAGGTAAATGTACAATGGAGAGTCATCACACAATAGTTAGAGACAACCGGTACGTGTCGCGAATACCTTGTGTTAAATTGACAATAAAGAAAGTTATGTATGTTATCAATGTTTCATTGTGCTTTCCGGAAAATAATTGTCCAAACAGTTTTTCCAAAACATAGGATTTTGTTCAAAATGAAGGCTGAAAAATATGAATATTATCATATGTGTGGATGCCAGGCCAAAAGAAATATGTACCTCGATATTGGAAATTGATAATGAAAAGGAGTGTTTCTCTTCAAAGTTGTATAGTTTAATGGCTCATTTAACGATAACCTTTAATGTACACATTAATGCAATGAACTTTTGCCTTGTTCACTGATATGTTCGCCATTAACGGCATGGAAGAACAATTAATTGTGAATGAACGCGAAGAATTCGCAATATGTACAAACGTCAGAAAAAAAATTTTGTGGCAAAACCTCCAAGAGTTTTAGAAATGCTGACGTGGAATTTTCTGAAAATGACTGCATTAGCCTTCTAGGGAGCTCATGGCTTATTTCATTAAGTAAACAAATTGTATTTTTATACATTTCACTTTTTTTACGGGAAAGATATACCATACGGTACATAACAAAGATAAAAACCATCAAACCGACATGTCTTTACATAATAGAGATTTCTGGAAAAAGCTGTGAATTATGAGTGCTTTTTATTTATTTTTATATATATATAGTGTGAATATATCATTTCCCTTCGAAAGATTTTCGAAAAAAAAACTATTCTTATGGGATAAATATAGGGATTTAATGTGGGTAGTCGAATGTAATAATTATAATCAAAGGCAAGTCATCCCGTCGAACAGATCAAAACAAATGCTCCACGGCGAGTGGTGAATACGTGCTTAGGCGGACCATCTTTTTTTTTTTTTTTTTAAAGAGAATGCAAAAATTCATTTATTTGCAATAAAAATGAGATTCCTTTTCTAGATATTTAACCTATATTGATTTCCGTTCACTGCTCAATTATTCGTCTCCAAAAGACTACAAACATCTTCTAATCATCTGATTTTTTTTTTCTCAGAAAGACTATGAGCTTTCCTAATTATCTGAGAGTTTATTTCATTCTTCCCCGTGTATTGTCACATTTTCAAATGAGCAATCTCGGGGTTCTGCTACTTACATAAGGAAGGTTTTCATTAATTATATCCATAAATTTTTTTTAAAATTTTTTTGTTTCATTGCTTCTGTATAGGGCTTCGAAAATACTTTTATGTATGAGAAAAAGATTCGTAGTTTCTTTAGCGTTGACTGTGGCTCCCCGAGGACAGATATAAACTGAGGAAAGGCTTCAGTTTTTACTTTCTAGTATAAGATCCAATTAGGTTTGTCAAATGGGTGGATTGGATCGAATTTGGGTCGGGTTGAAAATGATTTGACCTATATTAACCCATTTAACTTGTTTTGACTCATTTTCATGCAATGTAAATTTAATGACCTACATTCGATCCGACCCGTGTACCTGAACCGAACCGTATATTCAAAACACATTAATATTCTAGGAAAATCATTTTTTAGGAAAATAATAATATTTTCCGGTATTTAACTGAAACCTGAAAATAAACTAAAGATATTTTTCCTATTCGGTAATAAAAAATATTTTACTCATGCACCCCTTTCAATAAATTTTTTTATTATATATTTTTTAAAATTGATATTTCAATTAATTTTTATTCTTTTTCTTTTCTTTTTCTTCTTCTTCCTCATTGGCGATCGCCAACCATAGTGGCGGTCGGTGACCGGCCAACCTCGCTAGAATCTGGAGAGTTTGAGCCTCACTTGAGGTCACTAAAGCTTCATTGACATTTGGCGACCTCGGTGAGGCTCAAGCCCTTGCCAAACTTGTTGGATTTGGCGAGGCTTTAGCTCACTTGAGGCCGGTCAAGCAAGCTTGGGCCTCACCAGATCCAATGATCTAGGCGAGGCTTGAGATCGCCCAAGGTCACTAGATGTTGGCGAGACTTTGGCAACCTCGGGCAAGGCTCAAGCCCCACCTAGGTTGCTAGATCGGGCGAGGTTCGAACTCACTAGCATCGGCCGAGGCTTGACCTCCCCACAGGCCAATGAAGCTTGAGCTCGCCTATGGTTAATCACCAACCGCGCGGTCGGCAACCAAATAATGAAGAAGAAAAATAAAAAGAAAGGAAAGGAAAAAAAGAAAAAAGACCATAAAATTGAAAATTAGAGGGTTTGGTTAGATTATTAATAGATTTAAATGGTTTTGGGATAGACCCATTTATCCCATTTTTCAATTGGGCTCTATTATAATAAACCTATTTCCAAAACATATTAAAGTTTTAGTTAACTCATTTTCTACATAGTCCATTAAATGTGGGTTAAAATATGGGTTATTGACCATTTTGCCACCCCTAGATTCAGCATATAAATATCTATCCTGCAGCCCATGGTACAATGATTTCAATCTCCTGTTTTATGAAAGACACTATAAGAAAAAGGACGGGATTCAAATCAATGTTTTTCATTGTCTCCTTGAGATAAGTTAGCAGCCATAAAAGAGTGACATGACTTTTTTGTTCGTAATACTTTTTTGTACCTTTCCTCCCGACCAAAAGATCAAGCACCTTTGTCTGAATATTTTTTCCATAAAGTTTTGGCCGACAAGTCGAAATTCAATTTTAAGCCGTACATTTTAACCTTCAATCAATTTTGTTGTTGTCAACCCTTCAATCATATTGGAATCTAATTATATACTCCATATTTGGCAAATAAAAATTAGGAAAAAAATCATCAAAAACTCCAAATTATATTGATTGTGATACATTTACTTTAAAAAATTTTGTGATATAAGTATGCTTACTCTAATACATTTACCTTAAAATTTTTCCCGTAACATAAAAAAAACCTTAAATTTGTACTTATGAGAGACATTTATCCTTCGTTAATGTTCTATCGGATGATTTGTTGTGACTTTCCTCACCTTACAAGACGTCTTTTGAGGCTGAGACCCCCTAAATTGGTATTAAAGCTAAGTTAAGGTGAATCCGAGTGTATGTTGATCCCAATCCGCTGTCATGCAAGGCAGTCTCATATTGCTTGGGAGAAGCCTTTTGATATACTCGATGACTGTTGCGGCTCTTCTAACTTCACAAGATGTCTTTTGAGGTCAAGTCCCCCCAAATTAGCATCAGAGAGTTGGGTTAAGGTGGATCTGGGTGTATGCTAATCCCTATCCATTGCCATGCAAGATAGTCCCACATCACTTGGGAGAAGTCCTCTGGCTGTTTTTATTTCATTTAAATCATGTAGATGCCATGTCAACATTGTTTGTTTTCCACCATTCAAATAAGCAAATTTTTAACAATGTTCACCGATAGAATCTTGATAAAAAGTAAACGTCTCATACAGGTATAAGTTTAGGATTTTTAATGTCACAGAACAAAATTAATTTAGGATTTTTGGTGATTTTTTCCTTAAGAACTACTGCATGATTTAAAGGAGAGACTTAGGTTATAGACTAACAATAGATAACTCATCATTCTCAAATTATCCTATATGCACACTCATAAAGCAATTTTAGAAGTCCGAATTTGTGTTTTTCAATACGTGTACGGGATGAGGAAATAGCACATCTAATGAGAATTAATCGAAAATTCAAATATTCATTGATTATTTTTGTTGAATAGTAGAATAATGACATTGCAAGAATCTAATTTTTTTTATTTATTGATATTCAATTTAATCCACAGTTTTCTTTGTTCAATCAAGCACCTAATTTTTAAAAGTTTGGCATGATGTGGTCATGGCGTGCCATATCATGAGTTTTTCCCTAACTTAGGTCACCCACTCAGTAAAAATCAAGAACTATTACCAAGTAAGAGGATCAATTCGAGCGACGACGAATTTGAAATGGACCTTTCTTTCTTCTTCCTTTTCCTCCATGCTTATGTGGTCGCCACAACTTTATGTCACCTCACCCGCCACGCCTAGCAATTTTCAATGCTGATGACATTCTCTTTCTCTCGCTCTAGTTTTTTTTTTTTTTTTTGGGTCGAAACTTTCTCTCTTGTTTGAGGGCTTCAAACCTGAAGTCATCTGACCTTTAGATCTAACATTGTGAGACTTTCAATCGAGAGAGAGAGAGAGAGAGGGGCAGAGAAACTTGACCATGAAACACGTTGAATCCTAAAATTTGTTACGAAAGTATAATTATATCTTAAAATTTTAAAAAAAAATTAACAAAAGGATTTGATTGAATGAATTTTATAAACTTTTGGACTTGATTATACTTTTTTAAAGTTTTAGGTCTCAATTGCATTTTGACGATAAGTTTCGGGATAAAAAAACTTTATGAAAGTTTTATGATTTTTCATTTACTAAACAAGTGAAAGTTTGGGTACTTTAATTAAACAGGGGAAATAATTGAGGCACCGGCTGTACCAATAATTAAAGTTCGGGGTACCTGCATGTCTTTGTCTTAGAAAAATGATGAGATATGTTTGAATAATTTTACTGCCAAGGGGAAAAAAGGTGTTCTGTTTAATTCGGTCAACGCCAATTTCAAGTGCTCTCGACAGATCTTAAAAAGGTCCAAAAAAAAAAAAGAAGAAGATCCAACGATAGACTCCTCGTTAAATATCTGAATCTAGCGACGGCACGCCAGTAACGACATTTCCATAGACAACCCGAGACGACCCGACCCGACCCAGCTTGCTAGGGTTTTCCTGTTCGGATTCCGATTCGGAGATAGTGGGGGAGGTGAAAAGGGGGTGAAGAAGGAATCGATTCAGCTCCAGCTCTCTTTGGCTCTTCTGCGGAAGATTCTTTGTTCCTCGCGAAAACGATAACCACCCAATCGCGTCGGGAACGAGGCCGATCGTCTCCTTGCGGATCTGGGTCGATCTCCTCTTTCGTGCCCGAATCGTGTTCTGCCGGTGGGGGGGAGAAGCGCGTCTCTGAGCCATGGGGAGGGGAAAGTTCAAGGGCAAGCCCACGGGTCGCCGCCAGTTCTCGACTCCCGACGAGATGAGTAAGCCGAGAGCGGAAAGATTTGATTTTTTTTCTTGCGAATTTCGACGATCCTCTTTCGTTCGGCATCGCTTGTGATTGTTGGGAATAGCCCATTCGTTGAGCTTCGGTTGGTTGTTTGTTTGGACGTGGTCGGGCTGGATTTGGGTGTGGTTCTGTTTTGCTGGATCTGTTTGGTTTTTTGAGATCTTAATGATTGAGGGAATAAGTGAGACTTAGGAGGAGGTGGGGATGGTTGTTTTTTCAAGAATTTGTCTGGAATGATGTTTTTTTCTCTTGCGGTTGAGTTAGGGTTTCATTGTCGTGATGTCGAGAAAGAAAGAACGAGGATGGTAGTCGGATTTAGACTGTAGTATGATTGTCCAGTTGCAACAGGAGTGATGCGCAATTTGATCTGAGCCTAGATAAAACAGTTGTCAGTTTATGATTATAATTTCTTTCACTAGGAAAATTCTTGATAATGGTAATGGTCCGGCATGTCTTTGTAGAACCGAATGCGTTTTCTCTTTCGACGTTATTCCTTATGGGACAAGCCGGGTTATTTTGTCAATTTGATGAATAGGATTACTTGATATCCATGCTAGCGATGACAATGAGAGAGAGAAAACTGAGTTTGAGTTTTGTGCTCTCGTACTTCTAAATAACCTAAAGTCAATATTCAGAGAGATTGCACTTGGCAAGCTCTCGCAGTTGCTATCTTTTGAAGAACCTGTTGTGTTTTTGCCTGACTTTATACTTGGCTAAGCTGGCTTTGTTGTTTATACTGTTGCAGTTGCGGGTACTTCCAGTCGTCCTCGCTCATTCAAACAGGTCTATCTCTCTCTCTCTCTCTCTCTCACGGAATCTTGATTGCTGGAGGGCTTTTATTTTATTCTTTGACACTATTTTACATGATATTATTCTACTACAATAAGTGTATATTTTGTTCTCAGGAAGAAGCTGAGCACGTAGAATCAGAAGAAGAATCAGAAGAAGAATCAGGAGAAGAATCTGGTGAAGAGACTGAAGTGAGTAATGCCCGCCTACCTATCTTGGTTGAAAATGTCATTTGAGTGCGTTCAATTGTTTATGGCGAGACTTGATTTTGTTGAACTTTGTGGTGTATGTGTGCCAAATAATTGCAGAAGCGGAAAGGGACTGAAAGTGTTATTCAAATTGAAAATCCAAATTTGGTGAAGGCAAAGAACTTGAAAGCTAAAGATGCTGATGTAAGTTTGTATAGCCCTGGATACCTTTTAGCGTTGCCAAAATATTGGAGATCTGCTTCTTAAAAACCCACTGGGTGTTGTGTTTCAGGCGAGCAAGACAACGGAACTTTCAAGGCGGGAAAGGTTTGTAGATGCTTATTTGCTTCTCTCTATGAGATTGCTATTTGTTTGCATTAGGGTTGAGTGAGAGTTTGGTTTTTTTAGGAGTTATTTATTCATATTGCAATTTGACAGTTTTCTGAGGAAAATAAGAATCCCCACCGGATAAAACTTCTTGGTTTTTATAGCTTGAATTTAAATTTTTTTGAATATTTTTATTCATTGAAGAAGTATTCATCTGTTAATTGTCTTTACATGAGCAGGGAGGAGATAGAAAAGCAGAAAGCTCACGAACGATACATGAGGCTACAGGAACAAGGAAAAACAGAACAAGCCAAGAAAGATCTAGGTAAGCAGTGTTTGGTTGAGCAGAAAGAAGATTTCATGTGTCCATGAATATTTATATTCTTAGTTTTCATAAGTCATATAGGGTAATTTGATGTTCACATGTGCAACATATTTGGGTATTTATTACCTATATCATGGAAATTGTGGTGTAAATACGCCCTTCCTGAAATGGTTTTGATAGTTTTTAGCTTCTACTGCAGGGAGGCAGCGGACTTTCTAGCTAGTTTACTGTGATATTGAAGTTATGACCCCAAAAAAAAAAAAAAAAAAAAAAAAACTACTGTACTCGAGTAATTTTTGGTAGTATTTGCTGCGTAAAAATACAGACGAATGACCATCATGTTAAACCTCTTATTGACTTTGGGAAGGAAATTGGCTTGCTTGCTCACTTGCTATTAGGCCACCGACTCTATTTCTTTCCTGTCTTTAAGTAGAACTACGGCTATGCGTTGAAGTTAGTAGTATGAACATCTTGGTGAGTTTGGATTGTGTATTAGAATGATTAAGTGTATCAGACTGATGGAATGAGTATCTTCATTTTGATGAAGTGGGAGGGAGAAGTCAAGCAAGATTGAGGTTGGTAGACAAGTTGTTGTGTTGTTGGTGAAGGGGAGGGAAAGTAATAACTAGAATTGTAATCCATCAGATGTAATTAAGTCAATCAATGTAAACATAAAAAGGGAGCAGGATAAGCAGTGTTGTGTCTTTTGTCTTTGTTGATATGCCAGTGAGGCCTAACATACTTTAAATTCTCATTGCTAAATTTTACTGCCGCAAAGTTTAATTTGAACCCTTCATTTTGGGCCTCCTATTGAAGTTCAATGTTGAAATTATTCACTTTTAGTCAGTCACTCATGATATATAATATTAAAACAAAATCCCGGATCTCATGACTTTTATTCCAAGTGAACACTAGCTAGCCAGGGTCAGGTTGGATATTGGTGGCTAAATAAGTGCTTGCACAAATTATGTCAGTGGCATCTGAGCTTTCTGTATGAGCCTCATCTGAGACAAATCCAACTACGAAGAAAGGGACCAGAGAATGGGAAATGTTATTGTCTTCACTTTTCTTTTTTTCCTTCCCATATAGGTTAGAAATGTGCATTGCCTCCTTAAGACTGTAAGACTAATATCTTTCTTGTCGTTTGTTTGCAATTTAAACCGAACAATTTGATTCAATTCATGTATAAACCAATTTGTTTCAGGGGTGTGAACCAAGTTAAAAAAAGAATTGACCAATTTTTTCATGATTTATTTAAGATTCGGCTGCTGATGGATCAATGTAGCTATGAATGTTTCTATCAACTGTGTCACTTAATGTTAATCTAAAATCTTGTGGTCGAGCAACTTGAAACCTAATTTGAGTTTGATAGGTAAATTCATACACTGAACGACTGTTGGAAAAGTGATCATATTCTTATAACCATGCAAACCACAAAGTCAATCTTGACTATACTTGTCCGTCAGTTTCTTCTCGTTGGTGTAATTGAATGGTCATTTTTCATATCCATTCCCTTCTCCTTTCTAGTTTTGGTTTTTGGTGCTCATCATTGTACTCTTGTTTCCTGCAGAGCGTTTAGCCCTCATTCGGCAACAAAGAGCAGAAGCTGCCAAGAAGCGAGAGGAAGAGAAAGCTGGTAAATTCTTTGAGGCCGCTATATTTGTCGTTCTGGTTTCACCCTTGTTGCCAAAACTGATTCAAAATTTCTCTTTCATCTACAGCCAAAGAACAGAAGAAGGCAGAAGCTCGCAAATGATCCTTAAGAGAGGGCGCATGGAGGAGTATTCCCTTGCAGAACATCAAAAAGAATATGTGAAGATTAAAGACATTACTTTTCTATTTTAGCAATTGGTGCAAACAGTATATTTTATCTTCCCAGTATTACTCCTAAAAGCATGTGGTACTGTTCTCGATTGGCCTTCCTATGAGTAAAGGCGTTTCTGGTGACTATTTTAAAAATCTGTGGCGTTCGGCTTGTTTGCAGAGCAATGTTTTGCTCAGAAGTTGCTACATCAGGTGACTGATCTTTCCCGTGCTACTTCATGCTAAGAACCGCGCGTTGACTGTCCACTAATATATGGACAATGCGGATAAAAAGATGATAAGAAGTGTAACGACTTGGTCCAATGAGGGTGGAGAGTTTTCGTCAGGGTCAAAGGGCCTAGATAACAAACGACTCTTGGCAGGCTTTTAAGGGGGTAGGAATGAAACGAATTATGTACTGAAGAGGGGGAGAATTATGTACCGAAGAGGGGAGAGTGATTATGGGATATATATGTGAGGGGAGAGCTATTTTATATATATATAAATATGTGAAAATTGGAATTAAGTTCATGGGTGTGTCTTTTAATGCAACGGTATACTTTGTTTGGGCACTCTAAAATTAAGCGAGCCTATGTAGGAGTATTATTAGGATGTATGATTTCTTAAGAAGGAGTATTATTAGGATGGATGATTTCTTAAGAAAGTGTCTTCTAAAACTGTGAACTTTGACGTGAGACGGGCCAAATTGGATAAGTTAATGTAGAACAAGCTCTTTGGTCAATGAACCCAAGTTTGATTTTGAAATTGGGATATGTTGCTTCAAGGTTAATTCAATCTTCTAGGACCATATATGAGAAATATCGCGTACTCTTACGTTGAGAGCTTTTCAATTATTTTAAAGAATAGTATGTAATTCCACTCGAGGGACGAAAACGGCTCCAGACAACAAAAATTTAAGCCGATTTTAAAATGTCACACGTTGTATACACTTGGCATCATTGTTCAATCAAACTTCGCACGTCCCAAAAATTACTAATTTCACGAGTCGATTAAGTATTGGTCAATCAAATCAAATTGCTGCTGTGTATCATCGTATTGATGAAAGATGTTAGCGATCCTTTTTGTCCCTCGAAAAAGAAAATGTGCATCTTTTTTGGGACATTCGAAAGTGACGCCTTTACTGTCCTCAACTTGCTTTTTTTCCGGACATTTTCTAAGGGAGCCATTGTAATTGGGATTTGGCCAACTTTCTGTAGCATTAGACAGAGAGTTTCTTCTCTATAGTTGGTGGATGTACTGGGTTGGAACCGCGTGACTACAAACCCGACCTTTCCGTTTACTTTCTTCACTAAGAGAATGTGTTTTCCTAAGGAGTAAGGGCTTTTGTTGATAATGTTAATTGTTTTTTTGTTGATTGTGCTAAAAACACCGGAACAACATAAAATAGTAGGGGTAAGTAGTTCTAGATTCCGTATAGATTCTATTTGGAACCTGGAACTTATTTTATCACAAGTTCTAAGGTCAATTGTAGCTTTTACCCAGATCACCTGTATTATTAATTGGATGATTGTAATGAATTATCACATTTAATGACCATTACTTGTTGTCATAATTCACTGACCACAATTTATAACTATAAGAAATACTAACAAAGTAAAAGTCTCAATCATAAAATGTATGTTCAGAATAGTGATGCGAATTATATACTCATCATCGAACACCATTGAATACCACAAGATTGCACAAAGATATAGTTAAAGAAACATACAAAACTTGTTTTAAGTTCAGGTTATAGGTTTTATCTACTTAGAATTTGAAAAACACTCGTGGAAATATGTCCCCTAATTTTTGGAATCTAGAACTTATCATGCATACGTTGAAACCTAGGATCGGACATGCTCCCACCTGTTCGGTTCTTTGGTTCCAAATTCTATCCTGAAACCATACTCACCTCAATAAAATAGGCCTTGTCCACCTAGTATCCCCGCTAAATGAAACAAAACTCTTTCTCTATCCCACAACCTATTCTCATTTGCTGAAAACTCTATGAACTTGGTCTTTGAAGGAAAAATAATAGGGTGCTTAATGTTAGCCCGAGCGACATATTTGTTTGGAAAACATCTAGCAAACATAGATATGCTATTAGCTTGCCTAATTGTAACGACTTGATTCGATGAGGGTGGAGAGTGGTCGCTGGGGCTAGAGGGCTTGCACAAGGAGCAAGCAATTCTTGTCAAGCTTCTAAGATGCAGAAGGGGGTAGGAATAAATCGAACTGTGCACCGAACAAGGGGAGAACGATTCTAGAATATATATGTGAAAATTGAAAAGAACTCAAGGAGAGGCTTTTTTTGATGTAACAATAACCTTCGCTTTGGAACTCGAAAGTTAAATAAGCCTAGGCTAGAGCACTACCAGGATTGGTAACCCCCTGGGAAAGTGTCTGCATGTATGTTGAATGACAAAATCGTGAGACTCAGTGTGAGACGAGTCAAAGCGGACAATATTTCAAGTGAGTTAATCTAGATATGTCATACTAATTATGCAATAATTTGTCAAGGACAGCTTTACGCTATGGCATTCTGGAACGAAATCCATCTTGAAGTATGGAACTCGAACGCTTCATGACTCGGTTAACCAGATGGCTCATTACCGTGTCTACTTTGTATGGATTTGATGCTTTCTCATTTGGTTTTCGTCACCAAGCGTCCATGGTATGGTCTATGATGATTGATTACATCGTATTTTCAGTTCGCATTCTAAAGATTGAGACTACCTCTGCGGCCCTAAACTTGCCGATTCAGATTAAGCAAGGAGCTAAGTCCCGTGTGCTCAATGAATTTACTAGGACGTAGGCGCGATGACAGTCCTAATGCGATGCAATTTTGATTGTTCCAGTTGCATCTACTGAATTATTGTCGATGGTTGATCTAGTATCACTACATAAGAGTAGCGAATCGGAGAGAGAAAGAGGAAGAGGATGGAGCATGAAGCTATCAGTGAGAAGAAGCTTGAGAAATCGAGACCCTGGAAGAGTGTGCCGAAGCAAATGGGTGCCCGCCATGAACAATTTATTTGTACATTTTCATCGGTGCTTCTTGAAAGATTTCTGAGGATCAGGTGCAAAGGCGAGCCCTTGACTTAAATGAACAGAATCATCAAATGAACAGAATCAAGAACCTAAAGGATCGAAACCCTTCTTCTATTAGACTTTTCCTGTTTTTTTTTTTTTTTTTTTTTTGGGGTTGGGGGGGGTGGGGACTTCTGATTTTCGCCATCATCCAGTGCCAAGCAACTGCCTTTTTCCCTCTCGGTTTGATACAGGTTACAGTTCGACATGGGCTTGCAAATGACTAGCATGTAGGCTGACAACCACTCCACTCTTTGAAGTCATTGGAACCAATTTATTTTGGATTCTGATGGACGACCAACAATCCCCAGAACTTAACCAGCTAGCTTGTGAATTTGAGACTCCAATAGCGATCCTAGTAGTGAGAAAAATCTAAGCCACCTAAGGTCTTCACTTCACATTCTGCGACATTTTCAGCAATGTAATAAGGCCCTGCTGCCACTTCATATGCTTCATCCCGCATTGTTCATGTACAATGTCAATCCTATGTATTTATGCAATACCGATGCCCCCAAAAAATATCTCTGTCCGCCGCTAGGTGTGTTTTTATTTTCCAACCAGAGCTAGAAGCTCCATTCCTATACCAAGAGGAGCACCTGGACCGTTCATCTCTGGAGGTCAGGACCTCATCGAATGTTCAACCACTACATGCATTAGGGACGATTTTCCTATAATATGTAGGGTCATGAGTGAAATCAGGAATTTGTAAAAACCAAAAACCATTGACAGGAAAATCAAAGTGAATCACAAGACAATACAACCTTCTACGCAAAAATTACCTAATCCTCGCATATGATTGTCGACAGACCAACTACAGTGAATACCGCTACAAGTACTAGAAATTTATAACATAACAGAGCTAGCGAAGGGACCCCTATAACAATGAGAAGACAACATAATATAAAGCAGCCATGTCTAGAACTAGGAAGTTCAGTTAGGTTTAGCAACAGCTTGCCAAATTTCCTTGAGATTCGTTTTGCATCCAACACTAATGCACAGCCAATTTGAATCATAGGATGCTTCAAGCAGCAAACCAAGTAAATAGCATTAGGTCATTCCAACTGAGCTTCTTGCATTTCTAAATAAATTCCCTCTCCCTATGCAGAAAAAAACGAAATAGAGAAAGGAAACAGAGGAAGAGGAAAAAAATGATAAAATTACATGCATAAAACTCAATAAATTGAGACACATAGAAAACAAAAACTACTAAAGTGACCCCTGCCAATCGTGTGACGGCAAGGAAGAGAAAACAGAACCAGTTGCATAGATGATGGAACAAGCCAATATGAAAATTCTCGTCTAGTTTGAGATAAAATTCAACATACAAAGATCACAAATACGAGGATTAAACTGCAAAGAGTAGCGTCTTTCCAAATACGAGATCTCTCTTTCTATGTTGAATAACTCATACTTCAAACGTTCTAAAGACGCTTCAAGTTCAAGTTCTTTAGAAACATAGCTTGACAGCATTCATGCACACTGATGCAAAGTTCAATGGCTCTGACATCATAGATATATTTCTGAAGAGCTTGAACCTGAAGCATCTTTGGACGATTTGAAGTATAAGCTGTTCAACAAAGAAAGAGAGATCTTGTATTTGTAGAGACACTACATGTCCCTTTTTCTTTTGGGCTCGGAGACACAGCTATTCTTTTGATCGGTCGGAGTCTGCCTTTTTCTTTTGTCCTTGGAGACGTTACTCTTCTTTTGACTGGCCGGAGTCTGCCAAGTGACGTCAGGATCTAACTCAAGGACGTGGAGACAAAATTGTCCCTCATCTCTGGCGAGCACTTCAGAAATTTTTGTGCCTGTTAATCTCAATATTCTCAAAGAGAACAACCCTGTAATGTCACAACGTTGTCCACTCAGACCTCCGCAGAGGGTGAAATCCAATTCTTTGAGCTCCCTAAGATTTTTTATGGCTTCAGGAAATCCTTTGAGGCTAGTACGAACCATCTTTAGCACTTCTAGTTTATTGCATTCCTTGATACAAGGAGGCAATTCATCAATTGAGGTGTACGACAGGTCCAGCTCCTGTAACTGAACAAGTTTTCCAAAGACATGTGGCATTTTGGTTAGCTGATGGCAACCACTTAAAGTAAGTTTCTGAAGATTCTTGAATAATTTTATGGAACCAGTGACTTCATGCAATGCTTTACAATCGCAAGCACTCAGAATTTTAAGTGCCGGTGGAGAGCCACTCTCGAATTGGAGTTTTTTAATGTTGGTTCCATCAATGATAAGCTCTTTCAATGCTTTCATGGAATAGAGTGCTTGTGGCAAACAGTTAACCCATTTGCAATGCTTCATGCTGAAGGATACTAAATTTTCAAAGTTAGAATTGCCTGTATCTAACTTTAAATATAAAGAGCCTTCCAGGATCAAGCATTTCAAAAGACTTGAGGCAGGAAACTTCAGAGATGCTTTGATATAAGTACAATCTTTTAGCTTCAAGACTTCCAAACTCTGAGCCCTCTGCAAAAACAACATGATCATATGTTTATTTACTACTTCAACTATAACTTTAAAGATAAAGTGCAGGGCACATTTGTACATAAAAAAAGTGCGCAACTGCAAATAAGCCTTACCTCCATCAATTGTTCCCATTCTTCCACAGTCAATTTGTCTGGGCTTGAACATAAGTTGAGAATTACCAGTTTTTTCATGCTGAATGCAAACAACTTAGATTTCTCAGGGCGTCCACTAGATTTCTTAGGGCATCCACGCCAGTCAAGCCATACTAGGTCCGGAAGAAGATCCACAGTATCTCCTTCGATAACAACCTCATCCAACTCTAGAAACCTTAGTTTCAACAGATCACGAAACACTTCAACGTCAACTGACAGATCACGAGACACTTCAACGTCAACTTTTTCAAAGTGAGGGGTTACACGAAGAGCTTCAACTTTGCTGGTACCCTGCCAATTCGTAGAAAAAGTGGAACTGTGAAATTCGAACGAAGATATATGCAATGAACCGATAATATAAAAGGAAAACTTGACAAGAATACTAATCTCAGTGTAATTTTACCTTCTTTTCATGCAATGTTCTTTGGAAATCTTCATAATCCCACAGCCTGCTGCGTTGCCTGGGGTCTTCATCTTCTTTCGTGACAATTTCTCTTCCCAACGATTTTAGTTGGTTGTACATCACAAACTCATTTTCTTCCCCAATCCTTATAAAAGACATATTTCCAAGGTGACCAACACTCCTACGCGGGTTCCATCCACGGGCATCCCACATGAAATAGGGGATTCTCTTTTCAACCCCAGTAAAGAAACATGCTATATCAAGGAATATTTGTCGTGCACCGTTGTCACACAAAACTTTAAAGTATTCCATCAATATTGGTTCCAATTGTTTTTCTGGCCTACTTTTTAAATGCTTCGAAGTCTCTGTCCAATCTTCTTCGCTCTTCCCGTACAAATATTTTCCCACCGTTTCGATAGCAAAAGGAACGCGATCGACAGCAGAAATGATTTCAAGTGACCGAACTTCGTTGTCCTCTAGGCAACAATCCGGTGGAAAAGCGTGCTTATAGAAAAGTTTAAGAGCATCAGTTTCATCCATAGGTGATACCTCATGTTCATGGAAAACCTTACCTCTATTTTTTTCTGGATCGGGATTCTTGTAAAATTCAATGACATCTTTTTTTCTGGTTGTCAGGATGATCTTGCTTCCCGGACCAAACCAAGTTAGCTCCTCAGCTAATGTTTTGATTTGATCGAAGTGGTCCACATTATCTAGTACGATGAGAACCCTGTCGTCTCGGAAAATTTGTCTTATCATTGTGGTACCATCAGCGGAGGATTTCACTTCTGGACATGCTCTTCCTCCCTTGAGCTCACGAATCAACTTATTCTGCAGAGGTACCTCTCTTTTCCGTTCAAACTCATCTCGAACATTTTCAAGAAAACTGCAACCATCATAGAGGTGACTGATCTTGCGAAATACAACATTTGTGAGAGTGGTCTTGCCAACCCCGGGCAGACCGAACACTACAAACACCGTCCTCGGAGTCATCTCTAGTTCTTCGACGACTCGTCCATCTTCATAAACAAAACCAAGCTTTCGCATCATCTCTGGCACGTCTCTGTGTATTCCAACTAAATTTTGAGTCACGTCTTGCTCATCCCTCCTCAAGAGTTTCCAAAGTTCGGTAATGAAAACCTCTAGTTCTTGAAACCTGCAAAATGAGAAACAGAGTTTGCCTTTTTTCTTTTTCTTTTTTTAATAGATTAGGGGCGGGAAGAGGTGACCAGCGGTGGCTACAATAAGGGCCCAGATTGGTCGTGGAATGGTTTGATTTCAGGGAAGTTACAGAGGGCTCCGGTGACATCAAGCAACCAAGAAAAAATAAACACGAGGAAGACTGCAGAGAGAAGACAATCGGATATACACACATGCATCGTGATTAAAAATACAAGAAAAAATTATAATCTCCAGAAGTTAATTGGATCCCAGAAAGAGCGAGGTGAGCATCTTAATATACGAGCCAATTATCCTATCTTTTCATTCCGCAAGCTAAACAAGTAAAGCAAGACAAATTGAGCGATCACACTTACCCGCTGAAGAGATCTTTGTAAAACCGTCCCATTGTACCTCGAGTCTCTCCCGGAGCAGCGTTCTTGATTTCCGGTCCCTTTATAACACCAATCTCTCCTAGAGCAGCCTCCAGAGCAGCCTTCAGAGCAGCCTCCAGAGCAGCCTCCAGAGCAGCCTTCTTGGATTCCGGTTCATGTAAACCGTCATTCTCTCCCAGAGCAGCCTCCAGAGAAGCCTTCAGAGGAGCCTCCAGAGCAGCCTTCAGAGGGGCCTCCAGAGCAGCCTCCAGAGCAGCCTTCAGAGGAGCCTCCGGAGCAGCCTTCAGAGCCTTCAGAGGAGCCTCCGGAGCAGACTTCTTGAATACCGGTCCCCTGTTCTCAGCAATCTTTGTCAGAGCTTTTTTCCACTCTACGATGGTTGCATCGGAATATTTCTTTTTCCTTTCGTGATTCTCGAAGGAAGTTTTATATGTTCCTAGCTGGTGGCGAACATCACGAGGCTCGACGAAGAAGAAAATGGGAAGAATTTTTTTTTTCGACTGTACCATTTGGGCCACTTCCATCAGGCAAGCTGGGCTGGAAGCGAAGTCCTGGGAGAAGACTGGGACGCAGATGTCGGAACGCTCGATGGCTGCCACGATCTCGGTACTGATCTGCCGACCGTAGTCGATCTCTTTGCTGTCTAGGAATGCCACAACTCCCAAGCGTTTGAGCCGGTCATAGAGGTATTCGACCAAGTTGTCGCGGGTATCTGATCCTCTGAAGCTGATGAACACTTGATAGCGAACCATTGGAACGCAAGCAACCAATTGCAACGCAGGCTCTGGCTCGAATGGAGATGAAGATGATCAAAACTTGATTGAAGTCGTTCGGTTACCACAAATATCTGGAGCGGGGACTACGCTCCTTAGTCTTGGTCTCGAGTCGTGACCCGAGGGGAGACTTGTCTACTTCTCTCTCTTCTTTTCTTCTGATTTTATTCGTTTTGATGTTTTTGGCAGTTCTATCCTTCCAATCACCGGGTCGGGATCCCCCCAAGGGAAATTATTACACAAGGTACAGAATTTAGGAAAATTGTTACGTCATTTTAGTGTATGTATATATCAAATAGAATTGCAATTATGGATTCATTATGAGTTTTACATGACAGTCAAAATTCAATTACCTAATGACAGGAAGTCAGACAACAAGCAGCCTGGTACCCCGCACAGTCGGATTACCTATACGACACTAAATATCTTCTTATTTTGCTAGACCTTTGCCCTTTTTTTCCTCCATGAACTTATAGTCCAAACTTTATAATCCTCCTATACATAAGGTCCTAAAATGTGTGAGCTGTTAAAAAATGGGAACTACATTTCAACGCCTGCTTTTGTCCACCTCCATTTTTTTTCTTGTTAGTTTTCGTAACCTAAAGGCATGGACATAAAGATCCGATTACCCAAAGAACCAAGAACACCTTACATGTTGAACCGATTAACTTCTGGTCTTTGGCTTATGTAGGTGGTCTTGATACATAGCAATTTACACATAATTAGTAAAATTTGAATAGTTGAATAGGGGCAATCTTCAGTTTCTAAGTTAAAAACTTGATATTGCAACCAACTACCAGGATTTTTCTCTTTTTCTGTGCTTCTATTGTACTTTTTCTCAAAATACACTGACAACTCACTCTCTAACCCAGTTTTTGTTGTTAACGTTTGTTTTTCAGTTGTTTTTTTTTTTTTTGGATTGATAATTAAATAATGTTCGAGTTTATCCCGAAAATAACCAGGAATTGATCACAGCATCCCAATCAAACAGTATTATACATGGACACGCACAAAAAGAGACATTCAAGTTACATAATTCATGTTAGGCTCGTTCTAATTTAATACTTTCCAATTAGTATACGTACCTCCAAGCTAATGACACGAGAAGGCAATAGACTACATCCTGAACAACGGGGTTATCGGCTCTACCTGATCTATGAACTTTCAATACCACTCTTTTGGATGATTCTACGTTTCATCCAAGTAAATGGGGCTCCAAATTTTGCCGAAAAGGTATTTTCCAATTGCTAGTCAAAATAATAACTATCCAATCACCTTGTTGAAGAAGCTTTATTCATAGCAAATCAATGTTAAAAGACGAAAAAACCCTCATTTAAGAATGCAGGGATTAAAATCGAGTCCCTGTGCCCCCAAGTTCAATTCTCTGTCTGTGATGTTGAAGATTTTTGAGGATATGTCATCTCCCTGAACGGAAGTACCCATGGCATTGCAATGAAAGGACATCCGTGATCCTACGGTATTGCCGAATCACATTGTTCTTGGGTGATTTTCAATCCTTACATTGCTTCGTCGTTCAATTGGCCTCAATTGAAAAATTCTGCTTCTCTTTTGAAAACCAGTTGAAGTTGAGATGGCCAAGAGTTTGTTTGGAGTAATAACGTGGAGTCTCGTAATGGTAAATGATTTTGGGAAGTTTTGTTTGGAGTACATGGATTTGATTTGGAAGAAAAAACAATCCTACGAAAGTCCACCGGAAAGACAAATTAAGACTATGAGTTCGGGAAATAATTAACGTTCGACCACAGATCTGGGGTTGCGTGAGGTGAGCGACCTCCGTGGACACAGGTAGCGGCCCTAGATCCAGGGTTGCCTAAAGCCAACGACGTTCGATCCAAGCTTGGTGGTGTTAAATCAGACGTCCTGAGCTTGAATCCGACCTTAATGGCGTTGAATTTGACACGAGCACCCTTGCCTCCGTCCCCCTCCACTAACTGACGACGACTCGATCTTCTTCCTTGACTCGACTCAATCTTCTTCCTTGCCTTAACTGTTGGCTCTTCAACTCAGTCTTCTTCGAATGAAGATGAACAGATCGGGCTCGCCAGGTTGGCCAAACCTCCACTGAGGTCGAATGGTGTTGAATATTACACGAGCTCGACTCCAGTAAGGGTGATCCTCGCCCAGCGTTCCTTGGGCATTGCTGGTGGCCACCCATCGCCTAAGACCGGCCACTTGGGAAAAGGAAAGGAAAAAAAACAGAAAAAAGGAAAAAAGGAAAGAAAAAAAAGGGAAAAAAGAAGAAGAAGAAGATGAACATGCTCTTGACTAACCAAAAAGATCAACTTCGGGCCCTTATTTGAAATGAAGTTTAATTTAAATAATGGTCACTTCAGTACCTTATTTAAAATAAGATCCAATTTTAGATCATTATTTAAAAAAATAAGAGCACTTCAAAGTTCAAACCCTTATTAAAAATTTCCCCAATTAGTTATAAAAAAGTTAAGATGGACAAAAATAAAACACTCAAATTCCATTCTAGATCTATATTCTTGTCAATTAAAGCTATGGATTACTAATGATACACAAATTTGCAAAAAGGAAATGCCCGGGCCTAATATCAAATAAAGCCGCCGTTTGCTCAATTCCTCCTCGCTTTAGTTAGTCTTTCATTATTAATTTAATAAATCAATTAAAAAAGTCTTGAGAAAGACTTGCTAGAGAGACCGCAGGCACCCTAAGGGGTTAAAAGAGAAGAAAAAATCACCGACCAGGCAGCGTCAAAATGCGAGCGCCGTCTTTTGAAAGGAAATATCAGCAAGTGTCAAACAGCACGCAGCAATTTTGGGCCTTAAACGAGCATGCAAAATATCAGAGGAAGCTCAGATACATTGAAAGGAAATATCAGCAGATACAATAAGAATTATCCGGATAACTAACAGAGCATAGCCAAAGCTAAGTAGAACAAAGACCGGTTTCAATAACCTTGTCATCCAAGTTATACAGTGATGAAACAATGCTTCTTCATCAACAGGTCAGACACCTTTTCCCTCAATTTTGGACTCAAATGCACAATGATCAAACTAGGGGGAAGTGCTGGCAACTCATGAAGCTTGTCGCAGTGAAGTACATCAAGAATCTCCAGCTTCGAAAGATGCTTGATTTCAGGAGGTAGGCTGGAAATAGCAGAATTTCGCAACCTCAAGATTCTCAGATTTTCTAGCTTTCCAATATCTCTAGGAATGTCCCCTTCTATATTCCTACACAAGGAGGCATGAATTTCTTCAAGGCTATGTAAATGCCAAGTAAAACTAGGAAATTTTCTTATGAAGCAATAGTCCATCTTTAACACTCTCAACCTCTGCAGATTACTGAAGGAACCTGGCAATTCAGAAATGCCTGTTCCTGAAATATCCAGCTCCTCTAAAGGGCTTCCCAATTGGCCAATGGACTTTGGCAGATTTTGTATCCAATGACAATTCCTCACTGACAAGTGTCGGAGTTTCTCTCCAACTCCATTGGGGAGATTGGTAATATTTGAATTATTGGCTGAGAGTATTGAAAGTGATGTCACGTGATCAACTTCTTCTGAATCACTTCGCATAGAAATATCACGCACAGAAGTCTCATCAATGAGGAGCTCTTTCAAAGCTTTCAAAGCACCCAGTTCGGCAGGCACCCTGTTGAGTTCAGTGCAGGACATTAAATTTAGGCAAAGCAATTTTTTGAGACCCCCAATTGAAGGATCTAAATGGACCAACCGAGAGCATCGCTCTAGAATCAGTATCTCCAAGTTTGGAAAGCTAGAAAATTCAGGACTTATCAATAAGTCAGTACAACTAGTGAGATTTAAGACTTTCAACTGCTCCATCTGTAAAACAGGAGAGAAGAAATCATAAGGTCAATTGCCAGCTAATTAACACAATAAATACATTAGAGCAGTAAACAGGAAACCACCTTGATTTTCCTCCAACCTCCCCAGTCTTCAGTGACTTTGCTCCATGAAAGATCAAGAATGACCAGTTCAGTCAGATTAAGTTCTGTTGCTTCGAAATTCCTTGGGCACCCTTGCCAATGAAGCCACCTTAACTTTGGAAATACATCTGCAAAATTTCCAGTCATACTTGCATGATCCAATTTCAAGAACCTTACGCTTGGCAAAGTTTCTGTAAATGTATCGGGGCAAAGGGCTTCCGCCACTTCCATTCCCTAAATTTGCCACGAGAAACAAACCAATCTTAAGTCATAAAGACGATGGGACAATTTTGCTAAGGACTAGGGTGCTATCTTTTCCGTGCATGCAAAGACAACCTACCCATGGTAAAATAAGTAAAAAGCTGGATGACAAATTTAAACTTATACGTCAAGGCTTCCATTTTATGGAAGAAAGCAAACCATTGAACCAAAAACCCTTACCTCTTCTTTGTTGATTACTTTCAGGTCTGGATCATTGATGTGTAATCTTCTACGCTTTACATGATATATAGGTTCTTCTTGATCTACATCTCTGCAGAGGTGCTTCAACAGTTTATGCATCCACAGCTTGTTGTCTTCTCCAATTTTTGCTAGGGGCATCAGAACTTGGTAAGAAGGCAAAAGATCTAGATCAGGCCACATATATGATGCAATTTGGCTATCCATGCCGTTGGCAAACCATGCTATGTCCTGAAATTTTTGCTTCTGCTTTTCATCTAATGCTTCATAACAGAATTTCAAAATCTCTCGCGAGTTCTCCTTTTGCAGTTTTATCAGGTCCTCTATCTTCCTCCAATCTTCTATTGTTTTTCCACGTAGAAATGAACCGATAACCTCAATAACAAGTGGAACCTGCTCTGTAGCTTTGACAATACGCTTCCCAATTTCACGGTTTGTTCCTAAAGCATGCTTGTAAAAAAGTTCAAAAGCTTGATCATTATCCATCTCATTCACTTCATACATACGAGCCAAGCCTCGAGAAACATATGTTTGGAGAATTCCACCATTTTCTAAAGTAACAATTATCCGACTTCCAGGACCAAACCAGTCAAGCTGGTCTCCTACAAGATCATCAATATGAGACTGTTCTTCCACATCATCTAGGACAATAAGAACTTTTATAGTGTGAAATACATCTCGGAAAAACTTGATTCCTCCTTCGAACAAAGCAACATCACCATCTTGTTCAAGAATATCATGTATCAACTTAGTTTGCACAAACTGAATACCACCAACATTTTGTGTTGTTTCTCCAATATTTGCGAGAAAGCTACAACTATCGAAACAAGAGGAGAGTCGGTCATATACGGCCTTCGCAATAGTTGTCTTGCCGATTCCATTAGTTCCATGGATTCCAACAATGCGCGCTCCAACCTCATCATCCTCGATCTCCAATAACTGGATTACATCCTTCACTCGATCATCAATACCAATTATATGTTCAGTAGTGGCAACTAAAGTCTGCAAGGGCTCCCCAGGCAAACTAGGAGGTCCCAACTCCTTGAGATGTATAAGTGGTGGAATCCGTTCCAAATTAGGACACTCCCATATCCTTAATGTAGACAGATTAGGAAGTGATGAGAGGGTATGAATATCACTTTCTGTGTACTCTGCTATGGGTAGCTCACCAATTTCCAAATGCTTGAGGCTAGTGAGCTCACCAAGTGATGGGAGACTTTTGCATCGTGCACAATCAAACAACCGTAGCTGAACTAACTTAGGCATGTGAGACATCCAGCTTGGAAACATTGCGCCCCCATAGCCTCTTAGTTCTAAGCTTCGAAGATTCAAGCTTGGCTGCAGCTCTTTGAGTGGAACTTCATCACATTTTTTTCCAGCAAATACTAATACTAGTGAAACTAAGGAATTCTTCTCCTTCAAGTTCGCGCCATTCGATTCTGCTACTGCATCTTTTATTTTTCCCTTAAATTCAATTCTGAGGCTTCCTCTCAAATTGTTTAACCTGTTCAACTCCCGTAGCCCACCATAACTCTCTCGGCAGGAATCATCCCCAGGCAAAATGAAATCTGTTAGAATGTGCAAAAGAGTCAACTCACCCATCCCTCGTGGCATATAAGATAGGGCATTACAGTTGCTAATCTCCAGGTGCCTGAGGTTGACCAATTTTCTTATATCCCTAGGCAATTCTATTAGCTTGTAACACATATTGAGTTTAAGTACTTGCAAGGTTGCCATTTTTGTCACAGAATCAGGAAGCCTTACGATTCCTTCATTTTCAGAGAGATCTAGAAATGTCAGGTGCTTCAACTCACAAATGGAACTTGGCAACTTCTCTATACCGCTGTCATGTAAATCCAAGGCACGTAAGAACTTGAAACTAGAAATAAATTTGCGAAGAGTTTCTTCACCCATTTGAGTTTCGCACCTCGAGATTTTTCTTTGACTAGTTTTAATGAGTGTCCTCAGATGATATGCTCCGTGTATATATAAATCACCCTCTGATAAAAGTAAATTTGAATCCCACGACATATGACGAGTTCTTTCTTCAAGGTATGACTGTAAAAGATAAATTCTTCCATACTCAGTTCCAGCAACACGGTGTGCTAGGTCTTGTAATAAATGATGCATCCTACAAGACATCACATTTCCAAGTTCATCTTTAACACAGTCTTGAAAGAAATTCCTCCCGAGGAGATCCTTGAAATAGTCATGAGCAATATCTTCCATGTCCCAATCTCCATTGTCTATGGACAGGATAAATCCTTCTGCCATCCAGAGACTCGTCAACATTTGTTTATCAATCACCCAGTCTGTGGGAAACAATGAACAGAAGGCAAAGCACTGTTTTAGATGGCATGGGAGATGACTATAACTAAGCTCAAGTAAATCTGCAGAAAGTTCTGAGATCTCGTCCTCAAAATGTAACCACTCAGCTTCAGTTTTCTTGAAGAATAATAGACTTCCAATCATTCGTATTGCCAAAGGGATTCCATCACACATTTTGACTATCCGCCTCCCGATATCTGCCTTAATTGGATTTCTAGTCTCTTCTTCTTCCTGACAAGCCATTCTCATCAATAAATCAAAAGACGACTCTCTTGGAAGGGCCTCGAGACAATAAAATGGGCTTGCACTTGGACAGTCCGCAGCTGAAAGTTTGCTTGTAGTTATCAGAATCTTGCTTCCTTGGGCACATCCCATCAATAAACTTCTCAAGCTCTCCCATTCTTCAGGAGCGTAATGACTCTGATCTTCAATAACTAGGAGATATTTTCGCAGTTGCTCCATGTCATCTACTCTCTCTGCTGTCTCTCTTCCTCTGAATTTTTGTATTTCGCTTTCGAGACAACCGAAGTCTTTGTAACCCACACAGACCCATATCCTTACATCGAAATGCTTCTTGACCATGTCATCTTCGTATAGACAGCGAGCAAGAGCCGTCTTTCCAATCCCACTCTGACCCCATATTATAAAGAAAGAAATTTGTTCATCCGTGTCAGAGTCTAACAAGAAGTTCATAATTGCGCTTTTATCATCCTCTCTCCCTATAATATCCTCATCGTACACAAAGGAGTCCAAACGCTCTCTTCTCTCTACACGCACATCCTCCGCGCACTCTCGCAAGCCCAAATCCCTCCCTTCGGCAGCGATGGCTTCTATTCTCTCCCTGATTTTCTTCGCACGGGCGCTCATCTCCAGCCTTAAATCAGGTTTTTCAGAAGGGGAAGAGGAGGAGGGAATTACCTGCTTCAACTTCTCATCTTTGCTCGGCGATTCTCGTAATGGCATAACTTCCAGGTTCCATTCTTCGAGTAAGTCCTCCGCATCACAGAAAGCATCTTTGAGATCCTCCAGCCATGGTCCGATTCTCCAGTGTCCTCTGAATCTCCGCTTTTCCGCATCGGGCACTATACTTTGGAGAAAGGAAAAGGTTTTCTTCAGCTCGGACAATTCGCCGCCAGCGCCCCATAATTCTCCATCTTCTGGGAAATCATCCACAAGTTTAGCTACTCTCAAGACGAGTGCTTCCGCCATGGCTCTTCGGGGGTGAAGGGGATCCTGCGCCTCCTCTTTTTCCTCTGGGGAGGATGCTCTGCCGATGCCGAGTCGCGCCTTGTTTGGTCTCCTCCCGTTCTATGCACAGCCACGCCTTGTTTGGTCTACTCCCGTTGTATGCACAGCCGCTCAGTATCGAAAAGACGACAATACCCTCATTTGACAACACGGGGATTAATAAAATCGGGCATGCGGGGCCGCCATTTCCCGTTCTCCCTCTTTATGACGGTAAAGACTTTTGAAAATGGGATATGTTGACAGGGAAGCTTTAAAAATAGTCAAAAACGTGCATAAGGTGCAATCGAATTCTTTTATTAATTTCGTCCAATTTGATTAATAAAAAATATATACATTATTTTTTTAAGATTTTCTCTCTCACGTGACAATGATATGACTAAAACAATATCATTTTGGTTAAAATCTGATTTTTAATAGAATTTTATTTAAATTAAATAAAAAGAAGAAGATAATGAGTTCAAATTATAAAATAGAGAAAAAAATTCTATATGTTATTTTAGCCACGTCATCATCATGGAGGAGAAAAAATATTTTAAAAAATCATGTCTACATTTTCCGTCAGCCAAGTTAGACGGAATTAACAAAATGAGTCGATTGCACTAATCTGACAAGTTTTAGAGGTTGATTATATTTTTTTATAAATTTTAAAATTCAATTGTACTTTTGTGACAAGTTTTAAGACTTTTGATGCATATATCCCTTTGTTTGAGTAGGGATCTAATGTGGAAAGAAAAGTGTTACTAAAAGTTCACCGGAAATACAAATGAAGGATAAAGAGTTAAGGAAATAATCAACGCTTATAGTCTTCCAAAAGAGGACACATTAGGATTTGCGAAGACATAATCAACATTGAAAATCTACCGGATGAGCAGATAATTGAGGATTAGTAAGGCAGTGAGGAACATTCAGAGTCTACCAAAACAAAAAATGTGGATCCGGATAAGCTAGAAAATTAAAAGAGAGAAAAGAAAAGAAAGCACGGCTTTATACTATTTCCTAAATTCTAATATAATGTTTTACAACATTAAAGCTCATTAAAATAATTCTTTTATGTTGAAAAAACTCTTGGCATCAAATGGGGCAAGTACAAAACTTAATTGGAAGCAAAACGTATAGATAGTGCAATAAAGGTATTTGCTTGCAAGTAACTCTTACAATTTAGGACCAAAGCAAAATGAATAGATAGTGCAATAAAGGTATTTGCTTACAAGCACCTCTTACAATTTAGGACCTATTTGGTAACATACCAATTTTTATATTTTTCTTTTCTTTTATCTCTTATAATATAGAAAGAACATATTCCATTTAGTAACGTCAGCTGATTTCTCTATACAGACAGCCCTCTAGGGTCGCAGGTCGCTATGTAATTTATCAATATCTTTCCGGGATCGAGACTTTGTTGATCGGATAGGAGATGAACTAGGTTCTGTAGTAGATTAGAGAGATGGTAAGGAGGGTTCACCTAATAGGGCATCTGGGAGATCGGCTTGTGAAACAGGGGTCTCAAATCAAGTAGATGTTTAAGCAGCAGCGGTGCGGATCTTGCTACGGATGGAAGGCTCTAATTAAATAAGACTACCGTCTCTAATTTCCTTTCTTGAAACCATCCCCTTGCACTCCACACGCAACATTAGAGGGGCCCTTTAGAATAGAAAAGTGGTTAGTAAATATATTTGGAATAGAAACAAGAAGTAAAAAATATATTTTTTTTCCCAAGAAGAATTTCTTAAACAAGGTCATTCTCTTTTTTCTTTTTTCTTTTCTTCTTTTTCCTTTCTTCCTCTTCATCCTCTAGTCGGTTGCCGAGCCTCGGTGAGGTTGACCTCGCTAGCCTTAGGCAAGCCTCGCTGCGACTAGGTGAGTGGACCTCACCCTAATCTAGCAAGGTCGAGCCTTGCCGACCATTGTTGAGGCCTAGCGACCAACTAGAGGAAGGAGAATAAGGGACGAAAATTAGAAAAATCTTATAATATTATTTTAAAAACTAGGGATATGTTCACTAGAAGTCATAAAATTTGTCACAAAAATGCAATTGAATTCTAAAGCTTTCAGAAAGAGCAATTAAATCTTAAAAATTGTCAAATTAGTGTAATCGAGTCATTCTATTAACTTCGTCCAATCTAGTTGATGGAAAATGCTTACTAGGATTTTTTTATTACTTTCTCTCTCCTACGTGGCACTAACATGGCTACAACAAGTGAGATAATCCCAAAATGAAGTCGTTTTGATCCAATTGTAATTTTTTATATAAATATTAATTAAATTAAACTGAATTTTTTTTTTTAAAAAAAAAAAGGCAAAGGCAACAAACCAGCAAGGGCCTTGGGCTTGTAAGGACGTCACTGCTGTCGCCTGCCATCATTGGAAAGGCCCAATGAGGGTGGGGCGAGGATCGCCTAGGGTCGTTGGGCCTCTAGTCGAGGCCCGACGACCCTGGGCGACCCTCGCCCTACCCTTGCCGGCCCTTATCCAAAATTGGGGTGAGGGTTGTTGGCCCTCTCCTAGATTAGGCCAAGGGTTGACGCTGTGGTGGGGCTAGTGGCTGGCGACTCCTCCCTAGCCATCGGTGGCTCTTGGCCAGATTTGGGTGACAACTAGTGACCTTTACCCATCTAAGAGAGGGTCTACAAGCCCTCGCTTATGGTTGGCTTAGGTCGCCAGCCACATGTTGGGGCTTGGCGACCTTGACCAACCCTCATCCTACCATCTTTGATCGGCGATGACAAGGGCTTTACATGCCCTCGCTGGTTTGCTGCCCTTTTTTTTTTAAATTTAATTTAATTAATATTTATATTAAAAATTATTGGACCAAATTAACATTATTTTGGACTTGTTTTAACCACATCGACATCACGTAGGAGAGAAAAAGTAATAAAAAAAAGTCACGTCAGCATTTTTCGTTAGTCAAATTAAACGGAGTTAACGAAAGGACTAGATTGCACAAATCTAACAAGTTTTATGACTTGATTGCACTTTTTGAAAGTTTTAAGATTCAATTATATTTTCATAACAAGTTTTAGAACTTCTAGTGAAAATATCCCAAAAACTGAAAAAAATTCCATGTCTCACAAAAAATTGAGAGTTGTCCCAAACGTTTTTTTTGTTCTTTTTCTATTATGAGAATAAACATTTTAGGGTTATTTCCAACGTATTCTTCTGCTTAGAAACTTGTCCAGGGAATAAAAATTGAAAAAACTATTTTTGAACAAAAATTGTTCTTGAGAATAAAACTATTACCAAATGCACCCTTAGTGTCATATGTATTATTTTTAGAGGCAATCACTCAAAAAGAGCTTGTTGTTATATATTATTAATGATATTGTTACTTTGTGCATGTCTTGCACTGGTCAATATCTTAATAGATTAAAATTGGTGGTTGATAGCTTGTTGATTAGAAACAAGGAAAAGTTGTTTCCAATGCAACCCTCACATTCACCTGCTCCCACTTTGCACTATCTTTTTCCAAACTTTTTTTTCTCTCTCTATATTTGTTAGGGAAATCCTTTATGATATTTTGAAGATGACAAAATAATTAAAGACTATTAACGTTTTTAATGATGGAGTAACTAGATGAAAAATGCGCAACCCGCTATGCTTATGATGTTCTAATGGAACATGTAAAGGATATTATCAAAGACTATACTTGAAAAACTCTATGTTGAACTTGAACTTATTTAGACTATGTTATGACAAGTCCAGAACGAGACATAAGTTCATAATGAAGCAAGTCCATAATGTGGCAGGTCTAGAATGAGACCAATTCAGAATGAATAACGGCTAGTAATCTGATTTGGATTTCATACCTAAAAAGATTTTATTGACTCAGTCTTATTTGAGACAAGTTATTTCTAAACGGATAATCTCTACTTATGGAAACCAAGACTCTAGTTTTATGGGTGACCAAAATCAAGTGGAGATTCTACCTCTATCACTCGACAGCCACTCAATCTTCTTGATATAGTTCTGTCCAATGAGTAGATTGGAAGACGATCCTTTGGAAACTGTCCAGTGGCTAGCTTGGAAGTGGAGGAATATTTAAGGAGACCAAGGTTATGGGGGACAAGTAAAAGATGATGTCTAGAACATAAACTTTCAAAGTTTAAGCATACTTGGACCATATACACTTGTCTTTCATGAGCTTACATTTGAAATCTTTTAAGAGGTGGTGACGGTGTTATAAGTGTGTGCTTTGGTGTAAGATAGCTAGTCTTATTGGTTTGAGTATAAGCAGCACCAACTTTGGGTAGGAAGTGCTTGGGTGTAAGCGGCATAGCTTGACTGTAAACTTTCATTAATTATAACCCAACCAATAGGTTGTCAACGTGGGAGAGTTGATGTAAGTTTGCTATAAGCCGAACCACTATAAACTTTGTGTACAATTTCTTTGTTATCCTTAAACTCTTATTGTCATAGTCCATAACACACTCGCAGGGTGCTTCTAAAGAGTATTCTTCTACATAATAGATTCTGAACCTTGTTCAAGAATCTAACCTCTATTCAGACTTTGATATTGACTTGTTCTATTATGTTTGAAATTGTCAAGATTTTTTATAATCACCTATTCACCCCTTTTTGGTGATACCTGCTAGTTACTTTCATTATTAATGTGTTTTTACATTATTATTCTATAAATTGTCTACAACTATAATTTTATATACTTGACAATATATAATTGACGTACCAAAATATAGTATATTATTATTTCACTAGAATTAAATCGACAACGAAATATCTTTTACCTAAATTCATTTGTCAATTTTATCAAGAAAAGGCAAATTATGGACATGAATCCTATCAATGGAGCATAAGAAACAAATATGCTTGAACAGAATTTAATCAACAATGAAGTGCGATGACATAAAAAGTTTTGCCGACGATGAAGCGCAATGACATAAAAATACTTTGCCAAAATTTAATTAACGACGAAATATCTAAAAGGTAGAGTTAAGATACAACAATTGAAAAATAATTGAAATATAACATTGATAAAAAAAGAAAAAGAAGGTTTTTGTCATAATTGTGGGGGGGGTTTACTAAGAATTTGATGTGACTATGTAAAACTTACAATTGACAGTTACAAACGGTTTCTTAATGTAAAAGGATAACTTCATAATCCTATCTTCAAAACAAATAACTTCCCAATCATATATGCAATTACAATAACTTACATTATTTGCAATTTGTTATAATGTAGTAGCACTTATCTAAAAGAGTTTCCATATCCAGAAAATATTGCTACTTGGCAATTACACTTCGATGTCGATGACTTTATCCCTAATAACTAATGTTTGACGTCAATAACTTCATTGGTTGTCGTTGCTCTTCAATTTATCAACTCTTCTTTCATCAATGACTTCTACTATTAACCAAATTGCTATTATCGACTAAATTATCACTTATCAATTATAACCAAAAGTTGGTCAATTTTTGGTGTTAGTATTTGCTTCCTTTTAGAAAATATAAATGATTTTTCAATCATTCGATTCTTTCAAATAAAATAATCAAAATTATCGTGCCCCTTGTCATGGTCAAATTCGTCTTTTCTTTGTCGGATTTTATCTTAGTCAAATTGATGATTTGACTCATATTTTTCTATTAAAGCCATGTTTTGTGGAAAGTCTTCATATGGCCCTCTATCTTTATGTTTAAGTGGTTGCTCATATTTAGATACCCTCATTGCCAATTGTAAAAAAAATTGGCAAAGTATTAACCTTTGAATTTTTTCTCTAAGATAGATTTCAGCCAATTGAAAGCCAAACTCGTGAACTCTTCATCTAAGAGTAAAGTGTGGCATCTATTTCCAGCCTTCTTAAATTGAACAGATTTATTAAGCAACGTGTTATTGTACCGTTCGAGTTTGGCCAAATCAATAATTGATAGCTCAGGTCTCCTTCTCTAAAATTAGAAAGGATTTGTTTTTCTATCTCTGCTCAATTACACACCAAATAAGGTGGTGAATTAGTTTAGTACGTAAAACAATTTTCAACAAAGACAAAGAAAATAACATAAGTCCTACAAACTTGTTTGTTCCTGCTTCCTCATACTTGGCTATAAGTCGACCAATTTTGTCATGCCCCGATCCTCGAGAGCGTGCCCATCTCTCAGTGGTCGATAAAATTTTTACGACTTCCCAAGACAAGTCGCCGACCCTTTCTTTTTATTGCACATGTGGAAGCGAATTATAAATCCCCTAACAGTAATCATCTTGGGATAGAAAAGCAGGACAACAGATTTTCAAACAAACATGCTTTTAAATACACACCGAGTCAAATACAAAAGTCTACAGTCACAAGACTTCAAATGATTGACTCTTAAAAAGAAACTGTCCTATCTGACCTACATTTCAAATTCCTTCAACTCGGCTCCAGGTTTTCCACCTTACGGTCCTGAAAAATGAAGCCCACGACAGGGTGAGATATAAATCTCAGCAAGTTCACACTCTAAACCCCGATTAGGAGGGTAATACGCCTAAGACGTCTTAACCACACAATCATACAATCATAGAGGCTTACCTTGGCCTCAGTTTCTCCCTGCAGGTCAGTACAGTTCTTATCACAACCATGTGTATAAAGCAAATTCACACACCAATTTGGAACGTCCAAACCAATCATTACTCACATGAGCAAGATTCACCATTTCATCACTACTCACACGAGCAAGAACTACCAATACACATCAAGACAAGAATCATAATTAAATCACTGCTCACACAAGCATGAACTACCAATACAATTCAAGCAAGAATTACCGACACACGCCGATCCATCAATTCAACTCAACATGCATTCCAATTAATTAATTATTACTAACCACATAAGCAGTTTTATCCGACACACGCCGGGGAAGACTAATAACTACCGACACACGCCAGGAAGACTAATAACTACCGACACACGCCGGGAAAGAATAATAATTATCGACACACGCCGGGGAAAGATAATAATCACCGACACATGCTGGGGTTAAAATAATAACTATTAACGTTCACCAACACACGCTGGGGACGAGTTCTCTTAACTATTAACGTTCACTGACACACGCTGGGGACGAGTTCTCTTAACTATTAACGTCCACCGACACACGCTGGGGACGAGTTCTCTTAACTATTAACGTCCACCAACACACGCTGGGGACGGGTTCTCTTAACTATTAACGTCCACCAACACACGCTTGGGACGGATTCTCTTAACTATTAACGTCTACCAACACATGCTGGGGACAGATTTTCTTAACTTTCACACCATCATCAAGTATAAATTCTAGGCATATCACAAACCAACTATATATCATCAATTATGCACTTTCCAGCAATCAAAGCCTCAAGAACCATCATAATATTATAACCAGCTCTAACCGGCAGAATAGGCCTACTCGCACGTCTCCAAGTTTAAATCTAGAAACCAAATAAAATGAGTTTGGAAAATTTTCAAATTTAAATATGTTGTAAAAGACACATAAAAGAACATTTTTCATGAAGACACCTTAACCTATATTCTTCTAGATTCGGCCCAGTAAATCGCTCAATCCAGTACAAAACTGTGTCTATTTTCCAAAAAGTCTGTTTTCCAAAAGTAGTTTGGTTTGAGGTCTAAAACATGTCCATTTGATCTGAAATTTGAGTATGTTAAACTAGAAGATATGAAAAATAATTTTTTTGAAGAAACCATTTTGAAATTCGAACCCTAAGAGTTAATGAAAACCACTAGAATCCTAAAAGATCACCAATTCCAGCGAAAACTAAGGCTCTGTTTGAAAATGACGGAGCCGATATTTCCTTCTTTTAAATCCCTAAAAATCTTGAAAAAAATATATGTTGTATCTGAGGATGTCTAAAAAATTTCTCAAGAAGACATAAAACTCAAATTCATAACCCATTTTGATCCACAAAAATGGCAAATGGCGAGGGTCTAGAAACCAAAATTGCAGAAACTTCACTGGATTCGACTAATCCATCATCAATTGTACAAATCTCACTAATTGAGTTACACTAACCCATTCTAAGGCTAATCTAACTATCCTAGCTTATCACTAATTCATAATTAAGCTAACCTAAACAACTCTTAAGCATAATTAACCTACTAAGTAAGGTTTAGTGAGCAAACTCACTTGTTCGGCAAGCCGGTCGGTTCAAATCGACGGGAACGCGACGGGGGACGATTGTCTCCAAAGCGGGCCTAGGTTTTGAGGCTTGGAACCACCTCAAAACTGGCCTTGAAGCTGCTAGAAAACCCACAAACAAACTCTCTATTTGTTGCTGCAAAAGAGAGGAAACAAGGTTGGTTGAGGTGGGAATTGATCGGGGAAGGCTAGGAAGGCTAAACCGGGCCTTAACGAGGACTCACGGAAGTCGGAGGCGTGCCAAACAACTCCGGTACGGGCTAAGGAAGCTGCTCGAACGCATGGACAGAGGCGGAGACACGGCTGAAGGGGGTGAACACACGCGGGCAAGTGCAGGCCAGCGGTAGCACGCGGGGCAGCGTCTGGCGAAGGGCGGTGGCGTCGCACAACTCTGGGGCTGTTGGTTGCTCTTCCTTAGCTGCTGGTGGGCGAAAATAGGGTGGAGAGGGGAGGAAAGCTGCCTAATTGGCTTGAGGAACAAGGAGAGGGGGACAAGGGCTCCACCAAGGGCCATTTCTTCTCCTCCATGGTCTCCTCGACCATCCACCACCACCAGCTGCTCATTGGCTCTCCTTCAGCCACCAAGGCTCATCCTTGGATTCTTGAAATGGTCCATTTTGGCTTGGCAAGGGGGGAGCTACGAATTTGAAACATTTCTTCACCAATTGGACATTTGATCTTGCTTAAATCAAGCCAATTTGGCCCTAATAAATTCCGTTATCGAGTCTTCGATTAAATTGTTATTTTTCCACACCATTACATCTCACTTGCTTCCCAATTTTGTGATCCAAAACGGTCTCCGGCATTTTTTGAACAAAAATGGCCCTAAGACAACTTTTTTCCA
Source organism: Eucalyptus microcorys (assembly GCA_014182515.1). Classification (NCBI taxonomy): domain Eukaryota; kingdom Viridiplantae; phylum Streptophyta; class Magnoliopsida; order Myrtales; family Myrtaceae; genus Eucalyptus; species Eucalyptus microcorys. Next base: position 30,691,395 of record CM024566.1, on the reverse strand, counting down.
AAAATTCTTGGGTTGCAGAAAAATCTTCTGAGACTAAGTCGACATTCCTAGAATTTATTGTGACATGACAGAATCTTCAATTTCTGAAATCGGATTCAAATTCATAGTTAATTTCACTTCGGTGCGTTTTTAGTGTGACTCAGGCTATCGAGTAGCTTTTAGAAATTTTTAGTGTAAATGACCCGTGGTCAATTTTCTTCAAACCACAATGAACCTCTTCGACACATTGGCTACTCTCAGTTGTCGTGAAAATCTCGAGGATTCAAATACGAACACAGGGTACCAAAACGATAGAAAAATCAGTCTAGTGTCGGTCGACGAGAATTTTGCAATTTAGTGGGATCACCCACGTTTAACCACATATCTCAATCTAACTGACCTATCTCTGATTCCTAATCGACTTATATCTGTGCCGTAATGATTTCTGCAGATGAGCACGGTCGAGCAGCCGATTCCTAATCGAATCCTCAAGTCTACTGTATTAAAATATTTTAATGACTTCCCCAGATAGTCTAGTTATCTCACGAGTGGCCATCTCAGAGAAAAGCACTATAGGCGCATCGATAAAAGGCCCAACTTATCCAATCAAAATCAGAACCTGAAAAATTAGGATGTCACAAATTTGTTCAATGAACAATGGGTCATCTTGAATAAGGTATATTGTCAATCCAATCAAGATGTGGCTTCCTATTTATTGGACTGATTATCCTTCTGTCAACACCTAATTGTTGTAATATGAGTTCGGCCAATTGATTAGGATTCACAAGTTGATGAACTTGTTATTCTTGCCCCTAGGTTCACAGTAGATAGGTCGATAGACTTGACCTTCCTACCCTAGGATTGGGATTCAAATCTTCATTATCAACATTATAATTGACTAACAAGTTAGGCCTATAGGGTGCATTTCCTTGATTTAAAAGTGGAAGTACACCAAATGGCCTTACATTATCCACACTAGGAATGGGTCCTGGGGGCGCACATATCCATTTTTGGTAAAGGTCCCACTTGTGGAACACTTTGATATACCATGTTATTATTATTGATAGATTGAGTATTCTCATTAACCAAGTTAACTTGATTGGGATTTTCATACCTTTGTAAAATCGTTGTTGGTAGTGGGATTACTCAACCTACAATTTAAGTGTATAAAAGTTGGAAGAACATTCCTGGAAATCGCCATATTTGGTTGGATCGATATGGACTAATTCAATGTCCCGACCTTGGAGATGATACTGTTGATCGCCTTGATGACCATCGGCCTAACCAGATTAGATATATGTCTCACTGTGATTTGCCATCTCATTCTACTATTCTCAAATAGCTTCTTCATGTAGTCACTAAAGTGGGGTTTGATGCTAACTCCTTTGAGTGCTCCTTCGTAAGGTGTCTTGGGATTTTGACATTGTCCTCTTGGCTTGGTTTCCCTGCTACTAGAGCAACTAAGGTATGAGACTAGGTAGCCCTATCACTGGGGTTGTTACCTGAAGCATGACTACACTTTGAATGATTCATTGCTTTCGGCATTGTTAATCTTGTCTTGAAGCATGATTAGACTTTGAATGATTCCTTGCTCTCAACATCGTTAATCCTATCCTAAAGCATGATTAGACTCCGAATGATTCCTTCCTCTCAGCATTGTTAATCCTATAGGCCTACCTTGCTAGTAGCCATAATTGCTCCATCAAAATATGGTGACTTGTTTAGAGCTTGTGAAGCACTTACATAGAAATCACCAAAGTTAGCCATAGATGAATATCTTTATGCACAGAAATAATACACTTCAATTAACTAGCAAAGAGATTCTGGTACCGGTCACTGGGGCTAACTACGCAACTTAGAGGGAGTGAATAGGTTGTTTTAACAAATTTTAAAGATTACATGGAATTTAATAATCAATACTTGGAAATCAGGAGAAGCAAATAATAATGAGATCTAGTGAAGCTTATGTGCAACAAGACAAATAAAAGCTATTAAGAAAACGGCACACGGTAATATATTGTGGTTTAGCTTTATCACAAAGCTTACGTCCACTCTTCAGACTAACAACCGCAACTTGGGTTGGAATGCACTAGTAATCACCAAGATATATTTAATGATAGATCGCACTATTAGGAGATAACATATGTTTGTCGTCGATAACTTCATTGGTTGTCCTTGCTCTTTAAGTTGTCAACTATTCTTTCATCGATCACTTCTACTTTTCACCAAATTGCCATTATCAACTAAATTTATCACTTGTCGGTTATTACCAAAAGTCAGTTATATTTTGGTGTTAGTATTTGCTTCCTTTAAAAATAAGATAATCAAGAGTCTTCATGCCCCTTTGTCATCATCAAATTCAACTTTTCCTCGTCAAATTTTATCTTAGTCAAATTCATGATCTCACTCATGTGATCTTTGCTAGCTGATTTTCTTAGTAACTTCATTGAAAAAGATATCGCAAGTCTCTTGGGTCTATCATTAGGGTGAGCAATTTTAGGGTAGGCAGGTTCCAAATCCAGAACCTAGAACCAATCCTATCGGACCAGTTCCCAATATTTTTGAACGTGGAACCTACCTTAGAGACCCTAGAACCGGCCTTGTCAGTTTAGTCTGGTTCCACTACTTGAGAACCGGCCAATTATTTCTTTTTTAATGTTTCATTTCTTTTAATGCTTGGAAGACAAACTTTAGTAACATTCCCTAATTTGCAATAGAGACAAATATCAATTACATCAAATTAGTAGAGCAACAAAACAATGGGAAGTACGATGCAAAACAATTAGAAGTACAAAGCAATTAGGAAATGTCCAACTCATCCCTTAGTCAAGCAAAATGAAAGTTAAAGCAACAACAAAAATTTTCAATTGCCAAAAGCAACAATTTGTAAAAGATGAAAAAAAATAGGGCATCTTCAACTACATTATCGTGGAGTGTTAAAAACCATCGATGACTTAAAAAAATTGAATTTTGTGAAGTAGGTGCAGATCAAACAAGGCATGTCCCGAAAAGTTTGCCCGAGATGTTGGCATTCACCAAGTTAGAGACAAATTGGATGCCGCCAAAAGCTACAAAGCATGCCATTCAATTGAGGAAGCGATTGTAACTTTTGGTATTGTAGGACAAATAATCATAATCCCAAAAGTACAATAACTTCCCTTGAATGAGTACAAAAGGTGTGCAAGTTAGGGGTGAGCGATTCCAAGGTGGGTAGGTTCTAGACCTAGAACCTGAAACCTACCATGTTTGGGCTAGTTCCCAGTTTTTTGAACTTGAAATTTACCTTGTACAACCTGAAATCAAACCAAAACTGGCCATAGAGGGTCTGTCCTATCTGGTTCCAGGGTCTACCCTGGCATGGTGCTCCCCCCTAGGGGTCATGGACTTGCATTTTGTAGTGATTACATGACCAATGTTTAATTAGAGCCATTATATCATATTTTCTTTCAATAGACAGAGAAAAAAATATTGATGATCTAATAGATAAAAGATGCAAGAACATGATGCCATTAAAAAGACAATTCAAAAGATTCAATCTGCATAATATCTCCCCTTTTTGTCAGCAGCAAAAAAATAAAATCAGTTAGGTATGAAAAGAGGTCGAGTTGAAAAATTATTAGGGTTGTTTGGGAACACAAACAAGTCTGAAATCCTCCAAAGATTGCATAGTCTCCTCAAGCTTATAGGCACTGATGATAAACAGCCTCCAATTTCGCCACATTCTGCGAAGCCTGCTGATTCAAAGTTTGAACCTGAGTATCAAGAGATTGTACCTTGCTTGTAAGAAATTCTGATGTAGAGCCAAGAGTAGCATGCAACTTCTGAATTTCAAACTCCATTGCATATTGTTGTGCCTTAATCTCCAAGAGGAGTTCTACTATCTGAGGATAGTTTGCTTCCGGTTCTGTTTGGGCACTAGTTTCAGCGAATTTTACCTATGGAGTATCTAGAAATGAATGAACATCAACCTGAACGTGTGTTGTTCTTTGCTCCCCTTGAACATTAGTTTCTTTCTCTAGTCCTTCATACGAGACTTCAGGGAAATGGGATGCAAAAACATTTTCAACATCTAGAGGAGATCGACTGATGCCATCACTAGCAGTAGGTTCAATAATGGGAGTTTTCTCACGTACTCCCCCTGTTTTGGTGCCTTCAGTTTGAGAAGTAACTTCTTCCTCTTGAACCTTTTCTTTTCCAGCGCGGGTTTGTTTATCAGTTCCCGTCTCCTCAACATTTGGGGCATCAATTTCCTTAGTATCTTCTCCTTCCCTGTCAGTCTCATCATGTTCCTGGTTCACACCAGCATCTCCATTTGAGTCATCATCCTCATTTTCTTTTACTTTTGTTTCTTCACCATCACTCTCTTCTTCTGGTTATTTCTCACTTTCATCTTCATCTTCCTCCTCTAACTCAACAAAACCTTGAAGATTACGCAAGGGAATAGCAGTGATTGTCTCATCATCATCTTCCTCTTCTTCATCTTGTAGAAGAATAGATCTTTTCCTTTTTGGTGTTTTTGAGACAACACTCTTTCCTTTGCGTTTCTTCTCAGCAGCAGATCCTTACTTGATTTTGCTAACGGATTCTTTCTTTAGAAGATCCAGGGCTCCAAAGAGATCTTTCAATTGCATCTTTGAAATCATTTTCAATCCAATTTGCATTGGAGCAAAGGTTCTAGAGTGAAGCTGAGAAAATGGTTGAATATGAAAGTGTATGAAGAGTCGGGTTGTTAATGTAGAGTATGGCAGTTGTCTTTTTCCTTCATAACTGTTCTATACATGTGCAGAATGATAGTGTGTGGGAGTGAAAAGTAACACCATTGCAGATGGCTCACATCATCTTTGCTTCGAATCTGGAAACATCAGTCTTTGAAGTAGCCTTGGGTCTGATGCAGTTGATAACTATCTTGTGCAACAAGATATTGGAAGCAGACATTCGAGAGTAAGTGATACTCCCACTAAGAATTATGTCTCTTACTAGAAATTTTGTGACCTGCGTATTAGACACATTAATGGGCAGGCCTGCACATTAGACACATTAATAGGTAGGAATTTACTCCTTTCTACTCCCAGAATGTCAGCCAACAGATTCACGTCGACATCAAATACTCTATCATAGACAATAAACTAAATATGAGTGGGATCCAAAACATACAGATTAGAATAAAAGTATGCCATTAATTTAGGGTAAGCTTTTGACGTCTCCACACAAAACTTCTCCAACTGAAGTTTGGCAAACTTTTCCCTCAAGTTAACCTTGATGGAATCCAGAAAATCAAAATCCACAGTGCGAGAGTTGATAACCCCTTCATTCAGCAGTTGAACAAAAACCTTCTTGTGATCTTTCAAGCGAAACAATTTCATCTTTTCGCTAGAGATTTCATCCGCAACACCAATATTTGGTGAAAAATTCTTAAACATTCTCTCATCATCATCCTTGTTTTCAGGTTGACACTCTATCCCAAAGTGAGGATCATGAAGGAAAGTTCAAAAATTTCTTTTCGGCAATTCCAGCCTCTACCAGTCCTAACTTCTCCATGACTCTCAAAAATAGGGTTTCATTCCATCGCCATTTTCTTTCAAAAAATTACTGATGACGCCATAGGACTTCCTCCAAACTTCAAAAATTTATAATGTTTAAGAAGTACCTCAGGCCTTCTTATGGAAATGGGGATTGCTTCCTAAGTGACTTTCTCATCTGCAGAGTGGCAAGGAGAACTTCGAGGCGAATCTTCATTAGTCAGATCAAAGTGCGTTGGACCTTTAGGAACATTTCGAGGCCCGCGATTAGCAATACGAGAAGATTTCCTTTGGAATGACATTGAAGCAGATTTGGAGGATTTTGACGACATGTTTGTGTAGGAATAAGTGAGAAAGTTGCAGAGGATTTGAGAGAGAATTCAAGAAAGATGAGGGTTTGAGAGTTAGGGTTTGAAAATTGACTGTAATTGTAAAAAAAATCTAAAGGATTTAAAGAAAATGAACTATGGCAACTGAACCGTCCTAAAAGGAAAATACCTTTTCAAAAAATTCAAAAAAGTAACTGCCAATAATTTTCGAAATTAATTTCAAAAAATAAGCAAAGACAATACAATTTCCAAAAAATATAAAAGGCAAGCAATAAATTAAGAATAAACATACCTGTTCAATATGGAAGGAAATTTACGTGCCAAAAATTTAAAAGAAAACTACCTGAGTTTGGAAGACTTTCAGACAGATGCATTTCCACATGTTGATCTGTTGAGTTTGCTCATCCAGAGACTTTAGTCAGATGGAAGGGTGATATTTAGCTTTTCACGAATGGATTCAAATAAACCCTTTTCCAATGGCTTGGTAAAGATATCTGCCAGTTGATTCTTCGAATCAATGAATTGAGCATTGATTTCGCCATTTTGCACATGGTCTCTTATAAGGTGATGGTGAATTTCGATGTGCTTTGCCCTTGAGTGAATGATGAGATTTCTGGTAAGATTGATCACACTTGTGTTGTCACATCTGATTTCGGTGCATGATTCTTCTATTCCAAAAATCTCTTAGTTGTTCCTTGATCCACAAAATTTGTGAACAATAACTTCCGAGAGCAACATATTCTGCTTCTGCTATTGAAAGAGTCACAGTATTTTGCTTTCTTGAGAACCAAGACACTAACATTTGTCCCAACGGTTGACATGTTCCTGAAGTACTTTTCTTGTCAACTTTACAACCAGCTAAATTATCATCAGAATAACCAAGTAAAGTAAAGTCTCCTCCTTTTGGATACCACAAACCTAGCTTTGGATAAGTCACAATATATTTGATAATATGTTTAACAGCACTAAGATGTGACTCCTTGGGATCAGATTGAAATCTAGCACATATGCACACACTGAATAGAATATCAGGTCGAGAGGTAGTGAGATAAAGAAGAGAACCAATCATGCTTCTGTATAACTTTTGGTCAACTTTCTTTCCACCTTCATCCTTGTCAAGCTTTGAAGAACTTGACATGGGAGTTTATGTTTTCTTGCAATTTTCCATTCCGAACTTCTAGATAACATTTCTGGCATATTTCTCTCGATAAATGAATGTCCATTTTTTCAATTGTCTGACTTGCAGACCTAGAAAGAAGGTTAATTCTCCCATCATGCTCATTTCAAACTCTTCTTGCATAAACTTTGAGAACTTCTTGCACAGATTCTCGTTAGAATATCCAAAGATTATATCATCCACATAAATTTGAACAAGTAGAAAATCTTTTTCTTCTGTTTTGATAAACAAGGTTGTGTCAACCTTTCCTTTCTCAAAACCATTATTTATCAAAAACTAACCTAGCCTCTCATACCAAGCTCGAGGTGCCTGTTTCAGACCATACATCGCCTTCTTTAGTTTGCAAATAAAGTATAGTTTTCTAGGATCTTCAAATCCTTATGGTTGTTCCACATAGAATTTGAATAAATCCATTTAGAAAAGTAGTTTTGACGTCCATCTAGAATAACCTGAAATTATGAAAACATGCATATGCAAGTAGTAGTCTAATTGCTTCTAACCTGGCTACAAGTACATAAGTCTCATCGTAATCTATTCTTTCCTCTTGTGTATAACCTTTTGCCACAAGCCTTGCTTTGTTTCTGGTTATTTTGCCCCTTTCATCCATCTTGTTTCTGAACATCTACTTCGTTCCAATCACTGATTTGCCTTTTGGTTTAGGAACCAACTCCCAGACATTGTTGATGCTTAATTGTCTGAGTTCTTCCTGCATTGCTTCTATCCAGCTTTTGTCAGATAGTGCTTCTTCTACTCATTTTGGTTCTATTTTTGAGATAAGTGCTAATGCACTAGAATCTTCTTTTGCCTTAAATCTGGTGCGGATTCCTTCTTCTAAATTGCCAATGATGAGTTCTTTGGGATGACTTGATTTGTGCTTCCAGTTGCCGTTTGGTTTGTCATTTCCTGTTGAGATTTGTTGATTGTTTGTTTCCTTTGATTATTCTGACTTCTGTTCTGCTTGACCCTGATCTCCAGAAGACTGAAGTTCCTTGGAGGAATCAAACTTTATTAAGTTTGAAGCTGGTTTCAAGTTGAGTCTGATCAGATTAGTTCTAAATACTTTCATGAAATTTGACATTCATAGATTCTTCAATAGTTTGAGTGTTCTTGTTGAAGACCTTGTAAGTTTTGCTTGATATAGAATAACTAGGAAATATTCCTTCATTTGATCTTTCTTTAAATTTTCCGGATCAATCATTTGCATTCTTCAAGATAAAACACTTACAGCCAAATACATGAAAGTAAGAGATATTTGGCTTCTTCCCTTTATACACTTCATAAGGAGTCATTTCTAAAATGAACCTTAAAAATACCATGTTAATTATATAACAGGTAGTAGAAACTGTTTCTACCCAAAAACGAGAAGAGATTTTACTTTCTATTAGTAGAGTTCTAGCCATCTCCTGTAACGATCTATTTTTCCTTTCCACAACTTCGTTTTGTTATGGAGTACATGGAGAAGAGAAGACATGTTGAAGACCACATTTGTCACAGAAATTTGCAAAGCCTTGATTTCTAAATTCTCCTCCATGATCAATTCTTATGCTTGAGATAACATAACTTTTCTCATTCTGAACTTTCTTGGTAAACTTTGAAAAGTAAGAAAATGTTTCAGACTTATTGCCAAAAAGAAAACCCAAGTGAATCGTAAATAATCATCCACAATCACTAAACAGTATTTCTTTCAACCAATACTTTGTGTTCTTGTTGGTCCAAAAAGATCCATATGAAGGAGCTGTAAGACACGATTGATAGAAACTTGATTTACTAGTTTATAAGAACTTCTGACATGTTTTCCCAAAGTACATGGAGTACACAATTCAAACTTCTAGTAAGCCATTTTGGGAAGACCTCAAACCAGCTTCTTAGAAGAAAGTTTAGCAATCTATTTCATATATACATGTCCAAGCATGCTAGAGATAAGCTTCATCTTGAATTGAAATGAGGCACTAAGAGCTCTCTAGACTTATGTCCATAAGATAAATATTGCCATGTCTATGTCCAGTAAAGGATTGAGATAAATCTCGACTGACTCCAGAGCAGATATCTTCTTAAAAATTGATTTTGAAACCTGTATCACATAGCTGACTTATACTCAGAAGATTATAATTTAAACATTTTACTAGTGAAACATTGTTGATGATTAGACTTTCAATCTTCACTGCTCCATGTTCGATAATCTTTCCTTTGCTATTCTACCAAAAGAGACATTTCCTCCTTTTTATCTTTCTAGTTTTACGAAACTACTTGAATCTCTAGTTATATGCCTTGAACAACCACTGTCCAAGTACCATTTGTTTTTTCTTTTAATAATAACCTGCAGTTAGACGAAAATCTCAAACTTTCTTTGGTATCCAAATTTTCTTGGGTCCAGGAGAGTTAGTTTAAAAAAAAAAAAAAAAAAAAAAAAACCTTTGCCCAATCATTCTTAACATTTCTCCAAACTTTAGGACATTTATTCTCAAAATGGTCTAAGCTATTATACCTAGAACATTTGAGAGCATTCCGGCCAACAGGTTTTACAAAAAAGTTTTGAAAATAATTTTTGTAAAAAGACTTTGGATGTCTTTGTCTGAGTCTTTCCTTTACATTGGGAAAATCAATCAAATGAGTTGTTTCATTATTTATACCCAAACTAGATTTGTTAAAATAGGGTATTTGAGCTGAACGAATTTTTTCTAACTTTTCTAATCATTTGGAAAATTTTTTAGAAATATTTGAAATTTCCTTTTTCAAATAGACATTTTCTTTTTGAAAGAGAATCAGCATTTTCTTTCAAATCTTCAAAGTCATTTTTTAGATTCTCAAACTTTTCTCTCCAAAAGTCATCCCGTTACCTGAGTTTTGAATTTTCCTTTTTTAATTCGGTAATCCTTTTAAGAGAAGATTTGAGGTTGAGGCAAAGTTCATCTATATACTTAGAAACTTTAATAGAAATTTCTGAGTGACTTACCTCAATTTCTTTGTCAGAATCTAAATCCGTGTCTGATTCTGAATCTGAGTTTGATTCTGAGTAAGCCATCATATAGATGTTTGCAAATTCCTCTTCGTTTTCCTCATATTCGGTGTTACTCCAAGTTTTTGCTTTAAGAGCTTTCTTGTACTTCTCATACTTCCCTTTCTTCTTTTTTAGCAAATGACAGTTAGGCTTGATGTATCCATTTTTCTTACACTCAAAGCATATTACATCTTTGCTTGTTTCAACATCTTCCATTGGTCTCTTCTGGGAATTTTGCTTGCTTTGCTTCTTCCAATTCAGCCTTCTTCCTTTCCTATTCAATTTTCTAAATTTTTTTTATCATGAGGGCCAGCTCCTTGTCATCCATGTCATCGTCGGTATCTATGTCATTAGAATCAACATTAGACTTAAGTGCAATTGACTTCTTACCTTTTGGATCCTCTTCATCATTGATCTGTTCCACTTCGTATGATTGAAGTATGCCTATCAGCTCGTCAACAGAAAGAGGCATGATCATTTGAGTCTCTCTGATTGAAGTTTTTACATGATTCCAATCCTTTGAAAGTCCTCGCAGTAATTTGTTGACCTTCATTGGTCCAGAAATTGGTTTACCTTGATAAGCCAATCCATTTACAATTTCAGTGAACCGATTGAACATATCACCAATAGACTCTCCAGCTTCATTCGAAAGGACTCATATTGTCCAAGTAGAATGTTTATATTTGTCTCCTTTACATGATCAATCCCCTCATAAGTGAAGTGAAGCCTATCCCAGACTTCTTTAGCTGTTTCACATGAAGAGATTCCGTTATATTCAGTGGGAGACAAAGTACTGTATAAAGAATAAATAGTTTTAGTATCAAGAGCCTGTCTCTTGGTAATTTCAACTTGAATGGATTCTTCAGTATCTTTTTCTATCACTTCTTTTCCTTTATCCGAAGCTAATGCTACCTTTGGATTGATTCCTCTTTCGACAACATCCCATTCCAAAAGATCTTCGGATCTTAGGAATGCCTTTATTTTGTTCTTCCACATATTATACTCTTTTCCATCGAAATAGGGTGGTCTAGTGTTGCTCTGTCCTTCAATCAATCTTGGAGCCAAGATACTAGCCATATAAGATATTTAGCTTAGAAGTAAAAACACTTTAATAAAATAAGCACTGCAGCTCTGATACCAATTAAAAGTGCTAGTATTATCACCTAGAAGTGAGTGAATAGGTGTAAAAACAAATTAAGCTAATAAAAATAGTAAAAGTAATTTCATTTAATCAGAGTCTGATTGACACCAGACTTCTGATTCAAACTCAAATAAGATGTTTTCAAAAATAGCAGAACTCAGAAAAATATTGCAGCAAACAAATCAAAAGAGTTAAAGGAAGAGAAAATTAGACACAAGATTAATAGTGGTTTGGCTTAGATCAAGCCTACATCCACTCTCCCACGCTAACAGCCTTTTGACTGGATTTCACTATGGAATCAAAAGAGAATTACAACGATTTGAGTACGATCACTCAGTGAATAGTTTATCTTTCTCTCACTAAGTCACTCCTCTAGTGTTTTTCTCTCTTGAATACAATTGTAAGCACTATCGATGAAGAACAAGTGATTTGAAATGCTTCAAACTTTGGAATTTTAATTCTCATGCTCTCTCTCAAATGAACCAAATGACTTCCTTAAATAATCCTCCATGTCTTTCTAACTATTGGCACTTTCTAGAGGAATTTCTTCCAATCAACCTGTTGGACATAATCAATTAAGGAAATCTTATAATCATTTGAAGATTGAGGTGAAAATCCGATGATCCTAGTCGCCCATACAATCAGAATCTAGGTTTCCATAAGTAGATGTTTCCCAAAAGGGAATTTGTTTTCGAAATTGATTTCATCAATCCGTGATTAATTTCATCAATATATTTAGAAAAGGTAAGTGAGATTCTCCGCTAGAAAGCCAAATATACCTTGCATGTACTGAATCCTTGTTGAACGATCAATAATCCTGAGTCTGATTATATCTCCATTCTTGACTTGAGTTCAGTCTGTATCTTCATCAGAGTGGGAAAGACTTCTAATGTAAAATAAACTTTGACATCATTCCACGATATAATACAGAAATCTAATATTCTTTAGAGTAAGAATAAGAATAAGTAAAGGAAAGTTTTGTCAACTTCAAAATCTAATAGGAATTTTCTCAACACCATAAGAATATTTTCCTTTCATGTGTAGATCTCAAAACAATAATAATCTTCTAACTTTGGATTTGTCATCACTGGGAATGGGTTAGAGTTGACCTATAACTTTGATGAAAAACACATGGGTAGGCTTGTCAGTTGAAGAATAAAGGTATGTGTAAGTGAAGGAGGCACATCATACGGATTCGATTCATTATACCACCAAGTACAACTAACCACAAATTCAATTCATTCATATCCAAATTTTGGTGGACCCTTACTTACCCCCTCTCATTACTTGGGTATTTAATTCCAACCAAACTCAGATTGAGATGTGCGGGCCGACTTGGGAGAATATCCAACCGAATATCTTGAGAGGATTGAGACACAAGGTCCAGCTTGAGAGAATATCCACTAGAATATCCTGAGAAGAGTGAGACATGTGTGCTGGCTTCTTTGTAATCACCGAATATTATTGTTATACCATAAGAATATAATTAAAATTTTTAAAAATACTAAATGGAAAAGTCACAAAAAAGTAAGAATTTTTAATAATTACTTTTTTGCAATATTCAAGCTCGTTAAAACTATTTTTTTTAATTTTTGTATTGAACAAACTCATAGTATTAAATGAGGCAAGCATGAATCATATATGAAAGCAAAATGAATACATAGTACAATAAAGGTATTACTTGCAAGCAGAATGATCCATCCTGAGTCATTGTATTCCGTCTAGAGATAATCCCTAAGAGAAAGCTTGTCGATCAAATACAAGGAAAAGTCACTTCCAATGCTACTCACACATTCTTTTTCTTTTCTTTTCTTTTCTTTTTTTCAGATAAAAGCCACAAAAAAACCGTAAACTATATTTACTAAAACCCCAAACTTGTACCTTGCAATACATTTACCTCAACATCTTCTTGTGTCACGTCCCGATCCTCGGGGACGCGCCCATCCTTCTTGCAGGTCGATTGTAACGTGCGATATCCCAGGACTACGTATCGCCGACCCTTTCTTTTCATTATGCATGTGGAAGCAATTATAAATCCCCAGACAATAAAACAATGGGATAGAAAAGCAGGCCATATTTTTCATATTGAAATTCATAACCACACTTTTATTAACAGCACAACGCATAGTATATTTACAATACTATTTACAGCAAACAAGTCTCACACCTATCTACACTAAGACAGGGTTTACAAAAGGGATGGGATCTCAATCCACATCCGGGTTGTACTTAAGATCCCTCTCTGTATCATCTTCTTCTTAAAAAATCTTTCTCCTCCTCAGGTTCCTCTTCCTTGGCTCCTCCTCAGGGTCCTGAAATGGTTATTCAATAACCAATGAGACCACGTCTCAGCGAGTTCTACCCCCTAAGATCTGATTAGTAAGCCAATACACTATGGGCTGCCTAAACACGCACAGATCAAATGACTTACCTTGGCCTCAAATTCCACCTGCAAATTAAGGTTAAACACATATATTCAATCGACTTAGTCGATTACATGTCATTCGAACCACCTCTAAGTCATTCCCACTCATACCATGATTCCCTAATGGTATACTCCTTCACCAAATCACATGTGTTTCTCGGGCATCGTTTTTGCCAATGACATAGCGATCACCGACACCGTGTGTTCTTTAAGGCGCCATTTTCACCAGTGATATCCTTGATCACCGAACCACGTGTCCTTTCTGGGGCGCCGTTTTTGCCAAGGTGACATCGGCAATAGACAACATCGTAAGTTCTTTAAGGCGTCGTTTTCACCAGTGATATTTCCTTAATCACCGAACCACGTTTGTCTATAAGTCATTCACGTGCGTTCTTTAAGGCGCCGTTTTCGCTAGTGATACTTCCAATCACCGAACCACGTATGTCCAATAATATCGTACCTGATTGGTCTCAACCAATAACATTCTCAGTTAGCTCTCACCATTCTCTCTACTATATAGCCCATCAACGTAACTGGTGCTATATACACATGCTCGGCCATCTACCAATCAAATATTCAATAATAAACAATTTAGGACAAATCCTCCAATTTCACAATTTAAATCAATTCCATATAAATTGAAGCTCAATTAAATAAACAGTCTGCACCACGAAAATCAGCACGAAATTCCGGTCACCGGCCATCCCGGTTGAATTTCCAGAAAAATAATTAATTAAATAATTAATTTCGAAAAATAAATAAATAAATATTAAAAATCCAATTTGGGCTCGTATTGCCTGATTGGAGCCCAAAACGGGTCGGTAAAAATCCCGAGATACATTCAATAAATATTAGAAGCTCTCTACTTACTAGTGACTAAGTCTAACTACCTAACATGCATCATTAAGTCACTAATTTAATTGTTCTAACCTAATCTAACCACCTAATTATACTTAATTAAATCTAACCAACCTTAAGCATAATTAGTAAACTAAGAAAGCATTAGTGAGCAAAACTCACTTGCACTAAACGAAGGCCGGGACACCGAGACAACGACGCAACGGCGGCCGTACTTGGGCTGGGCCAAGAACTTCGCAAGCTCGAAGAAACTTTGGACTTCAAGATTGGGCTGACTTCTTTAATCACTTGGGCTTGAAAATACTGAATTGTGGGCTGCTTGCTGGGCCAGAATTAAACTGAAAATGGGCTCTCTCTTTGGGCTGAAATAAGCCAAATTGCTACGCTTCAATTCTAATTGATGATGGGCTGAGTTTCCTTGGGCTGATGGGCCAACCAAGAGGCAACAAAAGCTGCCGATGGGCCTCTGGACTGCAAGGCCAATGTTGCTGAAATCTACGGCAGCTGGACTCCACGAGCTGAGTTGGGCCGAATGTTAGACTGGGGAAGCTCGAGCGTGAAGATGGAAGAAACGGAAGCAGCTTGCGTCTCTGTGGTGTCTCGGACGTGTGGAGGGAGAGATCTCTCGGTGGAGCTGGCCACGTGGATGAAGAGGGAGCAGCTTCAGTCTTCAATTCGGTGGAGAAGCAAAATCAAGATGGAGCAGCTTTGGCGTCGTTGGCAGCTTGCGAGAAGACACGGAGCAGCAATCCGTTGGACGTGTGGCGAGCTGGGAATTTCGGTGTTGCAGCTGGCGGAACACCAAAATTGCAGTGGTCCAAGACGAGGGGAGGGCTTCAATCGAGTGTTGACCGAGTGGGGTTGAAGGCGCGCAAACCGGTGAAGCTGAAATCAAATTGCTGCCGACAAAGCCTAGTGGAGGATGCGGCTTTGATCTTCGGTGCAGCTGTTCTTCGGTCCAATCTTCAATGGACTCCTCTGGGCGTGCAAGGATGTGAAGATGGCCGTGTGGATGAAGGACAACACATCAATGAGTCAACAACTCAGCTTTGTTGGACTCTTTTGTGGACCGAATTTGGCAGAGAAATGGAGCTCCGTGGATGAAGATGGAGTCCTCGCTGGGTTGTTTCGAATAAGCTCCGGGGAGTTGAAAAATAAAATTGAGGCGTGCGCAGGAGGGGATAGGGACGGCAAGCAATTGGAGGGCAGCTGGAAATTCTTGTTCAAGAAGCTAAGAATGGGGCCAAAAATCAAGGACTTAGCCAATCCATTTAATGCTTGTCCCCTCTCATTACTTTCCAACTAAAATTCCACTAAAACAATCCAATTTTGATGTCAAAAAATGCTGTCCAAGCATAATTCCGAATTTCATAAACTTAGTCTTTAATTTCTTTAATAAATTCCCAAATTGAGGTCCAATTTCGATGTAGAAAAATCTCAAATGATTTTCTATAAATCCCCAACATGCAAAGGCTCGGCCTGAAAGTCCAATTTTCCATTAATTTAGCCAATCTGAATTTCCATTGATTTTCCGCAATGTCCGAACCCATTTTCCGTAAAAATCTTAGGACCTCTGAAAAATCTTTTGAGACTGAGTTGACGTTCCTAAAATAGTTCGTGACACCTCAGAACTTTCAATTTCTGAAATCGAACTCAATTTGAAGGTTAATTTCACTCCAGCGCGCTTTTAGCGTAACCTAGACTACCGGGTAGTTTTCAGAACTTTTTAAGGCAAATAACCCGTGGTCGATTTTCTTCGAACCACTATGAACCAACTCGACTCAATGGCGACTCTCAATTGTCGTGAAAATCTCGAGGTTTCAATTACGGACACAAGGTACCAAAACGACAGTAAAATCACATTAGTATCGATCTTCGAGAATTTTCCAATTTAGTGGAGTCACCCACGATCGGCCACAATCTCAGTCGAACAAACCTATCTCTAATCTCAAATCGATTTTTAACTGTGCCGTGATGGCCTTTAAAGATGGATACGGTCGAGAAGCCGATTCCTGATCGAGTTTTCAAGTTTATTGCCTTAAAATTCCTTAATAATTTCCCCAGATAGTTTAGTTATCTCGAGAGTGATCGGCTCTGAGAATAACCCTATAGGCGCATCAATAAAATGCCCGATTTATTCAGTAGAAGATAGGGTTGAAAAATCTGGATGTCACATCTTGTAACACCAAAATCTTAAACTTGTATATGTATGACATATTTACCTTAAAAATTTGGTGTCATAGAAAAAAATTTTGGTAAATGTGTCATTCCGGTATAAATTTAGAGATTTTGATGTCACAAAAAAAAATTTAGGGCAACTGTATCATACATGTACAAGTTTGAAATTTTTTGTGTCATCAAAAATATTTTATGGTAAATATATCACAATGACAAAATTTGAATTTTTTGTAGCTTTTTCCCTACTTTTTTTTTCAAATGCTACTGTCACATTCACCTACTCCCACTTGCTACTGACTTTGTCAATTTTTTTTTCTTTTTATGTTCATGTAAATTGTTATTATCTTTCTATAAACAGTCCAAAACTATAATTTCTATGTACTTGGCAATATATAATTAACGTAGCAAAGACACAAGGACATTAGGAGTGCCAAAACTTGGCATAAAAGGACACTTAAGTACAAAAAGTTAGGAAAGTAACATTTAAGTATCAAAATCGGAGCAAAATAGATCAATTAAGTGCCAACAGTGAGAAAATTTGGCCAAAACGCTGACGTGGCGATTTTCTGGCGAGCTTAGTGCAAAACAATATCGTTTTGCACACTGATGTGGCTAGACAATGCCAAAATGATGTCATTTCGGTGCTGACATGATAAATAATTAATATAAAAATTATTTGAATTAAATTTTAAACATAATAATAATAATAATAATTAAAAGAAAAAAACAAAACAAAACAGGAGGAGGAGGAGGGAGGCAGTCAGCGGTTGAGGGCTCAGCCCTCGCCCTCGCCTTCGCCCTCGCCTCCTTGCTATTGCTAGAAGGTGGGGGAGGGTTGGCCGGGACCACCGAGCCCTAGCTTGGGGTTGGCGACCCCAACCGACCGGTGACAAGGGCCTGCGTGCCCTGGCCTAGATCTAGGGTGAGGGTCGCGGCCCTCCCCTAGATTCGGTAAGGGTTGTCGGCCCTCGCTTGGTAGAGCTAAGGGTAGCTGCCCGCTAGGGGTCGCCGGCCCCCGGCGAGGGCCTGCGTGCCCTCGCCTAGATTTGGGGTGAGGGTCACAGGCCCCCTAGATCCAACGAGGGTCGCCGACCCTCGCCCAACAGGGTCAAGGGCCGTCGTCGGTTGAGGTGACCCCCAATGGGTAGCGGCCATTGGCTCTATCAAGCGAGGGCTGACGACCCTCACTAGATCTGGGTGAGGGCTCACAGGCCCTCGCCGTCGATCAGCTAAGGTCACCGGCCCTCGGCTAGGGCTCGACGGCCCTGGTTGACCCTCCCCCACCTTTCGGTGACAGTAGGGAGGCGACAGTAATGAGGGTTGAGCTCTCGGCCGCCGACGCCTTCATCCTCCTCCTCCTCTATTTTTTTTTAATTAATTTAATTTAATTAATTTTTTTTATTGAAATTTGAATTGTACAAAAACGACGTCATTTTTTGTGTATTTTGGCTGAGTCAGCCTTCCGGCGAGTCATATAAGCTAGAAAATTAATAAAAAAATTGCCACGTAGAATTTCTAGCGGGGTTCGCCGAATGTGGCACTTAAGTGTCCAATTTTTCATTAAAAAAAGTGGTACTTAAGTGTCTCATTGTGCCAAGTTTTGCCCTTATGCCAAGTTTTGGCACTTAGGGTGTTCTTTTGTCTGCCAAAATACTATATGTTACAGTAAATTATATGAAACAACTTGATCTTAACATAAAATAGGCAAATTTGTATTCATAGTATATGTGGATTTTCAAGTGTTGTTGTTCGCACCAAAAATTAATCAGGTCGCCAACATGAGTAATTACGTGACTTAAGGAAGAGCAGTTGTCAACCTTGGATTTGTGAACTATTGTCGGTGACCATAAGAACATTTGTCCATATTGATATATATTCAGAGGATGAGCCCATAGACAATCCTATATCTGGCAAGTTAAGTGCCAGGAGAGAAAATCATGCAAGGAAGAGACCTACTATTTCTCACGTTGATCTAATTGTAAAAACTATGCAAACAAACAAGCAAGTGACTATCATATAATTAACCAGCATCATAAAAGCTTTGAACAAAGTACAATCTAAGTCTGATACTTCTTATCAGACGTAGTCCTAAACCTTCTCAAATAAATATAATCTGATCTCCCCCTTTTGATTTTCCAACTCTCCCTGCATGACTCTCTCTGTTCCTGTGACCGACACTTTGTTTGGTGATGAAATATGAGCCGCAAAAAGCAGTAATTACTTCATTTTTACCTCCTATTTTATTTTACCAAATAGAAGGAAGATTTCCCTCAAGGTTATCACGACCCTTCACTATTCACTTTGATCAATCCGAATGCACTCGGAGTCGATTTTGAGAGTTGTTTCAAGGGAGAAGTTCGGCGCTATATTGCATCTTTAGAGAAGTGTCTAGGATGGAAAAATAAAGAGGTTTCGAACTTGACTACATCCTGCACAGAAAGAAGATTTCTGGCACCTCAGCACCCAGCCACAGAGCCTCCATTGGGCATGTTCGCACGAAGTTTGCAGTGTGATTGGGCCAACAGCCCGCCCACATTGCACCCAACGAAGTTGTCATTAAAAGCCCAGATTGTTTCAGCTTTATTTTGTTTTTGAAACCCACATTTCAAGGTTCTTTCGGGCCAAGGCTGGACGGCCAATAGTGTTCAGAACTCCCTCCAATCGTATCTATACGATTGGCGGGTTACGATTGTAAAAATCACCCATATTTAATTTCGGTTAAATTTGTAAGTAACTAACAAAAGTTAGGTGTGACATCCCAAATGAGCCAACCTGAATTGTAAACAACCTTAAATCATGATGAGAACCCTAAGTTCTATCGATTTTTCCAAAGAAACCGTTCTTTGTTTATAAGGGAGAAAGATTCGAGATGTCAAGTGGTAAAGTTATTCATCGGAATCTAGGATGGCATTGTATTTTCAATGTGTATTCTGAAAATTGAGACTACCACCGGGGCCCTAAATTTTCTGATTTTAATTAAGCAAGGAGCCATGGCCTGTGTGCTCAATAAATTAACCGCCATGTAGATACATAAATATCATTATTTGGGATAACAAATACTCACACTAAACTATTGGCAATAAGTACCATCGCAACTTGCATAATTGCTAATTACATTTTTTAATGTTAGTATTTTCAATTAAGACAATAATAGATGCCAACACCTGAGTTAGGTGTTTTGACTTCCTAGTTTTTGTTATTGGGTTGTGTGAAAAATAATAGACTTTCTTATATGTTTATATAGATTTTTTCTTTTTATTCTGGATAGATATAGAAAAGGTTGTCAGTTTTACTTAAGATTAAAAGTTATAGTCTTCACACGTAATGTTATCCATATCACCCAAGTTTCCACAGAACTCATTTATTTATACACTCTTCAAGAAAATATCACTCTATCCTATCATAGGCTTTCTTGACGTCAAGCTTCAGGATAGCCCCGAACACTTTCCTCATTTTTCTTCTTAATTGATGAATTAATTCCAGCTCTAACAAGATGTTACCTTGTATTTGTCTCCCTTGCACCAAAGCACTTTGCTTGGGCATAATCGACTCAAGAAGCCATGGCTTGAGCCTTTTAGCCAATGCTTTTGCAATAACTTTGTTTGTGAAACTGCATAAGCCTATAGATGATATAGACCAAGGCTTTCAAGGGTAGGGACTTTAGGAATCAGAGTAATTAGTGTTCAGTACAACAGAGGATTGAGGGTCCCAATATTCTCTATGAAACAGAGCATTCATTCCATCAAGCCCAGGTGCTTTAAGAAATCTAAGTTCAGAAACAACCTATTTCACTTAATCCAGCTCGACAGCTTGAGTTAGGGAGCTATTCATGTCCTCAGTCACAAGAATAGGACACTGAACAAGTCCTGGAAACAAATTGCAACATCCTATAAAAGTATAACTCCTGAAATACTATAATGTCATTTGTTTTATCTATTGGGGTTCTCTATAGCGTCGTATGGAGTCTTGAGAATAGAGAATCTGTTTCACTGTCCTCTTTGAATTGTAGTCACATGGAAGAGTTTCGTTTTTTCTATTTCCCCTGTGCAACAAATTAATTTGAGCCCTTGTACCCCAATACACTCCCTCTTGGCACCACGGTTTCTCTTCTCAAGATTTAAGGTAAGCTTCTCTGTCCTTATCATGTAGAAAATTAATCACATAAAATTATTATTAATCAAGAAGAATCGGATCCATATATGACTATAAAATACCGAGATCAATAAACACAATGTAATTAAAGTGTACCTGTTTGAGCCATTGCTTCACTTGAAGAAAAATAGATCATTTTGATAATTGGAAATCTATTGGAATGTCATATCTTCTTCTCTATGACCTATTTCGATATAGTAGCTTTCAATGGGACTAAAGCAATTGATAGGTATAATCACCATTTTATAGGCTAGAGAGAGGACCTAGCAAACCTTAATCAACAGCGTGTCAACTAGGCCATTCCTATTACGGGTTTCAGTTAAACACAATTGCCTACACTTTACTGCTTAACTAGGCCCGTTATCAATAAATGCCAATACTCAATTCAATTAGATTACTGTAGGGTTAAAAAAATATTAGAATATTCATTAACTCGATTATTTAAAATAGAAAATTAATTAATTAATGTAAGCCCATATTATAGAAAATTTTCAACATTCTCCCACTTGGGCTAAATTAATTAACTTATTTTATTTTGAAAATAATTTTATATTGAAAATGACACTATCGGGTTAATAACTAAAAATTTTATTTTATGTGGCCACAACTTTAAAAAATAATATTCTAATAACGGCATCTCAAAATCAATCCAATCCTATATAACCTCAGTATAAGACTATGGAGATCAATGTATTAAGAAAATACCACAACACATGACCTTCCATAATCACATATAACAAGCATTATATTTTCATGGATCATGGGCCTAGTAGTGTAGTAAGAAATAATGCCAAGATGAGATCAAAATATACATTATTTCTTATCGGTCTTCAATGCAATTTCTCAACAACGTAAAACTGCATTAACGCAATTTCTAAACAATATGAAATTGCATAACTATGTCACAATCCAACATGAGATCTCATAATCAGTGACATCCAGTCATCTTTAAACTAAAATTTGTTTAAAGATACTGTTTTATACTTCTATTTCTCAATCAACAGGAGAAATGATAACAATAGAATCGGCAATAATGATCATTAAAAATAAATGCTTTAATAGACATCATAAAAGTATTATCGGTTTGCATATAACTATAATATCTAGAAATACAAATTATATAGCTCCCACTAACAAAAGAAATCAAAACACCCATATTCTTTACATGTTCTTTAAACAAAATGGGTCGTAAACCTTTTGTTAGAGGATCAGCTAACATGGACTCAAATATAATATTCTCAATCACAATGTCTCTCTTTTTGACCAAGTCTTTAACAATATAATATTTGATCTAGTTAACATTTTAACCGTGGCATTATTGTTATTTATAGTGAAGGGAACTATTTGTCACACATAATGCAATAAGATCAATTTTGGGCAATAAGTAATTCAACAAAAATAATTAGTACATTATAAACTCCCTTTTGGGCAGAGTGTATAACGCATCATTATTTTCCAAAGCATGAAGTTTATAAAACAACAATAAGGAGAATTACATATAATTGTCAAGAATCCATCCCCTTTGGGCAAACAAATCATTTAAATTATAAATCTCCATAATATCGATATAGAGGGGAATTACATATAATTTTCAAAATATTTATCCCTTTTGGGCAGATAAATATTTTTCAATTATACATCCCAGTCTTTCAAATATGGGAATTAATCTTCATGCTATTTTCCAAATTAATATACACAATAACCCGCTTTGGGCGAGTAATTGTATATACTAATTTTTTATCAATAGGAAACTCCAAAAATTTATGCCCAAAATTCATCAAACAATATGAAGCACTTTACAACATGTGCTTCCAAAAGATCATATTGCATTTTTCAAACAACAATTTTTGCCAAAAAAAAATATTTTTTAAAATTATTATTTTTTATTATTTTTTATTATTTTAATATTTCGGACCTACCCGCGGGGCCTAGGACCCGCAAGCAGCCTTTCGGACCCTCCCGCGGGCCCTGACCCGCGAGCAGCCCAAATCAGACGTGGGGCCAGACTCGCGAAGCCCAAAAATCTGGCCCAGACCCACAGGAGCCCATGCTCCTTTCAATTAGAAAAATGGCCCAAGAATTAATATAAGAATCTGGGCTTATTAGGCCCCGGCCCGTAGACCCGCAGGAGCTCATGTGGGCCGCTTGCAATGGGCGGGCCACGAATTAAAATGGCCCACCGAAAACAAATATAATAAACATGGGCTAAGCCCTTTTATTTTTGGTTCTGGGTGTAGCCCAGAACCTGAAACATAAAAAAAAACAAAATGGATGGGCTGTTTTAAATGAATGGCCCAATATTCTGGGTGTGAGCCTAGAATAAGAAATTAAAAGAAAATATGGGCTTTGCCCATATATAGGCCCAGGTCCGGCTGGAGGTCGTCTTCAACCTCCAGCCGGGTCCTGAACTCTCCTGCAAACCGGGTCGTGCGACCCGGTTTTGACCCGAAGCTCAAAAACACAAATTAGCTTGATTTTTGATGAAATTTCTGCATTGTCTTGCATATAACATAAATATAATTGAATAGAATGAATTAAAGGAAGAACAAACAAGAAAATATTTATATTCAAGCTTCAAAATTTCGGATCCAAAGGAAAAGTTTTTATTCTTCCAACGAAGTCCTTTGCTTTTGCTGGGGGCAGAGAGTACGTCCATTCTTTTTTAGTCGAGTTAGGAGATCAGCCTTTCTTTAAGTCGAACAGCTTCCGTCAAATCATGAGTTGTCCCATGGCCGAAAATTCGGTTTTCTTAAATTTAAGCACTAAAAACTCACTTTAATACAGCAAAAGGATGCTAAAACATATATATATAACTAACAATACCCATGCAACAATTTACAATGAACATCAATTAATTGCAAGTAATTTAAAAATTCTAGAACTTTTTCATGTATAACTCCTAGAATTTCAAATTTCAAATTCTCTCTCAATTCTCAACAAAATTATACAAATTATATATGGTTGGAAAGATCTCAACATGAAGAACAAAAGCCCTATGGTTTCAGGATCAATCAAATAAAAAATCCACACGAAAAAATAACGACAATATTCGGCTCAAAGAGGAAAGTTTCGAATTTGTCCATAAAAAAAAAAAAAAATTGGGTTCTACAATCATATATGACATTGCTCTGATACCACATGTAGAAAATTAATCACATAAACTTATTATTAATAAATAAGAATCGGATTCATATATGACTGTAAAACACCCAGATCAATAAACACAATGGAATTAATGGGTACCTGTTTGAGCCATTGCTTTACTTGAAGAAAAATATATTGTTCTGATAATCAGAAATTTATTGGAATGCTGGATCTTCCTCTCTATGACCTATTTCGATATAGCAGCTTTCAATGGGACTCAAGCAGCTGATAGGTATAATATTCTTTTATAGACTAGAAAGGGGACCTAACAAACCCTAATCAACAACGTGTTAATTGGGCAATTCTTATTACGGGCTTCAGTTAAACATAATTGCTTACACTTTGCTGCTCAACTAGGCCCGTTATCAATAGATGCCAATACCCAATTCAATCAGATCACTGTAGGGTTCAACAAATATTGAAATATCCATTAACCTGATTATTTAAAATAGAAAATTAATTAATTAATGTAAGTCCATATTATAGAAACTTTCCAACATATCATGCATAGCTCCATTGCTATTTATAAGTTGCTGTAACTCAGAACTCAATACCTCCACTGGACGTCTTGTGTTAGACAATGTTGTTATACTCCAACTAGTGAATATCACTTGGACATGTTTTTTATTTTGAACAAAGTTTTTCCAAAGGAATAGCCGGAGTTCGAGGCTTCACAAATGATTTCTAACAATCTTCAGGATTCGCTATATCCGGTCACAGAACTAGTGTTAATACAGGCTACACGTAACAAAGTCTCCTATAAATGCACTTAGAATAATTACTCATCATGATGATGCTTTTAGTAATTGCAGATAATGAACCGTACTTGGATTATGAATAATAGTTAATGCTTTTCAGAAACATGCGTAGAAACCCAGCAGAATAAGTACACAAGGGAAAAAAGAAAGAACAGGAAGCAAACAATAAGGAAAGATATCTGCCAAAATCATTTGTTTTTAAGTGCAATAAATTTAGCTAACATTAATATGCTATAATAGTGTCTAAGTTTTTGTATACATGATGACCGATGAAGTCCGTCTTCAGTGTCACTCCCCCTCTATTGGAAAGACAATGCTATGGAGAGCAAAGCACTTTCGCACCCAACCCATGATTTCTCATGACGAGCAACAACCGGCCTTCTTGACGGCCGAGACATCGTCCCTGTTCCCGACGTTGATGGTCCGTCCCTTTGGCAGGGCTGCAGGGTCGTCACCGATGTCGAGAGCTTTCCTACTGACCACGCGGTAGATCTGAGTCAACACTTCCGTGAAGGCGTTCTCGACATTGAGCGCCTCCAATGCAGATGTCTCCATGAAGAAGGTGTGCTCTTGTTCGGCGAATGCTTTGGCATCATCGGGGGAGACCGCACGGAGATGGCACAGGTCCGCCTTGTTCCCGACGAGCATGATCACGATGTTGGCCTCCGTGTGGTCTCGGAGTTCCTTTAGCCACCTCTCCACATTCTCAAACGTGACGTGCCGAGTGACATCATAGACTAATACAGCGCCCACCGCACCTCCATAATACACACTTGTGATTGCACGGTATCTATGTTAAACACAACAGATTATCAGACAAATATTACCGCCCAAAAAGAAGATCAGATATAATTAAGAACAGAACATGAACAACTTCCTATTCACAAGCAGGCCTCTACTCGCTGTAATGTTACATTAGCCAGTAATGATCTTTATCAAACACACAACTCTAACTCATTCCTAAAGCTGGCAATTAAACTGCCTTCTTGTTGAATGATCACGACAACTTGTATTAGCATGTTTCTTTGTTCGTGAAAATTCATGCCAGTTCAGAATTGCAATCCAACTCTTTGAATGATTTGTTGGGGAAGAAGCAAATTTGAATAGCCGCAATTGGCGGCACACAAATGTAGCAAGCGAGTTGGCCGTTGTGACGGAACTTCTTGCACGCGACTTGCAAACAACAATGCTAGTGTAAATTTTTTTTTTCTCTCTTCCCACCCATAATAAACTTGCTTGGTCGATTTTGGATCCCACAACAAAAAATCTTTCATCAAGTGTCATATTTTGGTTTTGATTGAAGAAGACGTAGATTCTGTGTTGGCTTTGGACAAAGAGGGTCAAATGCGAACGAGATTATACACTTTACAATACACTTTAAAATCTTGCAATTAAAGAAGTCGTTGGCCTATCGCCCATTCGATATCGTGATAATCAATGTTGAAACTAATTACTGATATTATTGAGACCCACTTTACATAATAATGAAAGCCCATTAAAATTAAAGTAGTTTATACAATAACGAAGACACTTTGACAATGCTAGGCACAAGTAAGACATTTAACAAAACACCGCTTTCTACTAAGTTCAAGGACACAACGTCGAAATTTAATTAACAACATTGGGCAATGGTGAACACCTAGTAGGCCACAGTCTGAGATAGATATGAGGACACAATGTCGGAATCTAATTAATGACGCTTGACAGTGGTGACAACACTTAGTGCACACTGCTCTTAGATTCATATAACGTTGGAATCTAATTGACAACGCTGAACCGAAGCAATGCCTAATGAACACCGTATCTAGATGAAGATAAGGACACAACGCCGGAATTTAATCAATAACACTAAATAATGGGTTAGCATTGGAATCTAATGACAGCACTTCCCGAGATTTAGACACTCACTGGAATTAAATCTATGACAAAAATCTTATGTTATAGCTAGACTAAGATTAAGTAAAGATAAATGCAACATAAAGTAGTTTTGTGTGTTGTTTGGGGGTTCTCTATTGGATGGCTTGTGGTATTGATAGATTAATTTGGTAACCATCAGTAGTCGGTTACTTCCACCTCAAGAGTCACTCCATGTTTCAAAAGCTGAACCGTCTTATCCATACTCCTTCGATTTTGGCACCTCTTAACCTTTTCCCCTCTATTTTCACAGCCGAGGTTGCGTGTTCCTCATTGATCTTCAGCTTCGGCACGTGGTGCTCCATCGCTTCATCGTGATATTACCTATTTTGGACTGTCCAAACTCAGCCTAGAAATCCTCAAAAATCTTTAATTATCTTCATGGCTAGGCGAATGTAAATTACAGCCCATATATGATTGTGATGACTGTTTCAAGATTTTCTATCCCTTGTGCCTTACACGTGCCTGTAAAGTTTTTTTGGGTGTCACTAAAATTTAATCATTCACGAATTCTTGGCATATATTAGTTTGCATATGAAAACCTGTCATATACAAATTCTCATCTCTGCCCATACACGAATCAAGGTGGGTCATTACATCTAAACATTGTCAATCTTATCTACCACACATCCACACGAATCGGCCATAAACCATGTAATAGCGCTGGTCAACAAGTTAAAGGTGGAAGTAAAAATGTTGACTTAGTCAACGGAACAAGGAAAAGTGGACGCTAGGTTTGAAAGGAAATCGAGAGCTCCCTCTCAAGAAAAAGGAAAGGAAAGAGAGAAACAGAGGGAGAGGGAAGAAAGAAGGGAAGAGGAGGAAAGAGGAAAAGAGAGAGCGCTTTGCGCGAACATGTTAAATCTCTAGATTTCGTAGCTGATAAACTGGGACAAGTATAAGAAAAGCAGCTGGTAGATTTCTAAGGCAAGATAGCAGTACACATTTTGGGAAACCTACTATGATTAGTGAAGCGATTGCAAGAGAAATCCCGATACTGGCAAAGAAACTCATAGCGACTCTCAAACAACTAGCTAATCATCCTATTGAAGACCGTACAATATATAAGGAGCAGTGAAGAGGGTTGGCCGTTAGAATAGAATACGTGAACTACTATTATTGTCTTCTGAGCTATAAATCTTCACTGGTCCTAATCTATAAACCTCTTCGTATTTGGTTTGACACTATAATAACTTTTAGTCAAGTATACAAAAGTAAGTGTTGTGTTCTTGTATCCCAATAATATGATCTATTAAGTGAAGAGACCTATACTAGCTAATTGTAACTTGCACTGCCAATTATTAGTAGAATCTAGTCACTAATAAGGCCATTAGTCTAAGAGTAGATGTAGGCTTGGTCATAAATTGATTCACTATACATCTATGTGTGATCTGTTTATTCTACACTAATTTACTTACTAGCATCACACATACCACTTTGTCTAAAACACAATCTTGAGTGTTGATTAGTATTTTTTTTTTTGGGTCTAACAGTGTTGATTAGTTGATATGCCACAAAAAATGTTAATCTGTCAACACTCAACCTATTCAACCCCCCCTTGTATATTGTATTGTTAGCCTCAACATATGGACGTTATACTAATATTTGAGATTTCATTTTCATCTTGTGTAGAACACTATCGATTAGTCATATCAATTGGTGATTAATCCTATATTTGGATGCCGAATTTTAGTTTTAGCTTGCTTCTTATAGACTCGGCAATCCGATAAGGGTAGGTTGTGTGTTTTGGTCAATATAGATCTACGTCGTAAATATATTATTTTGAACAGATCAAAATTTGATCAACCTATCCTCGAGCTATTCAAACCGGTTAAATCTATCGGTCTTGCCAAGGACTTTTCTTAATTAGTATTGTTGATTGTGTTAAAACACAAGAAAACGAGAAAATGATTCTTGTACAACTAGTGTCCACCCATGAAAAAAAATCTTTCTACATCCTACGATTAGGAAAGTTGTCCAAAACGTCCTAAACCTATTGCACTTTTGTCAATTCAGTCATAAACCTTTCAACTTTGCCAATTGAGTCCTAAACCTTTTCACTTTTTGCAAATTGAGTCCATCCGGCCAATTTTGGCCAGAACTTGCTGAGTGGATGCTGGTCGACGTGGACAATTTTTTTAATTTTTTAAATATTATTATTTTCAAAATTTATAATTATTTTTTTTATGTTTTTAATTTCTTTTTTTCTCTTCTTTTTTTTTTTTTTTTTTTTTTAAATTTCTTTCCTTTTGTTTTTTTCTCTAGCCAGTTGCCCAGCCTCTGGCGACTGGCCAGAGGCCACGATTGGTGAGGGTCGGCCTCAAGGGCCTTAGGCAGGTCATTGGAGACTAGGCGACTGGCTAGAGGAAGAAAAGGAAAAAAAAATGAGAAAAAAGAAATGAAAAATACAAAAAATAAATAATAAATAATAATTTATAAATAATAATTTTGTCTACGTTAGTGCTGACAATGCCACGTAGTATGGTTGATGTCCATGTTAGCAAATTCTAGCCAAAATTGGCTGGATGGACTCAATTGATCTTCTCAGCACTGGATTCACCTACTGAGCGCATGGAACGGATATCATTATAAATGAAACTAAGCTCTGATACCATGAATGGACCTAAAATACTAGAAGCACCAGTTTCTCTCACTGCATCCCCATCTTCCTCAATCCATTCAGATTTATGTGTTTCCAATGCTTCTAAGATAGACTATCTTTATGAAGTCTCTCTTAGTGCTGAAACCAAGATCTCTGAAACTCAACTTCCTCTTATGAACCCTTATTCAGCTTTTGCTAAACCCACCTCATCATTTTCTCCTATTTGCTCAATCCGACAACTTATCCACCAAACTCCAAAGGAAGTAAAGGAGTATGTCCAGTCCTCCAAGTTGGATCAACATCCCATTCCTACCACTGAAAAAGAGTATTTTGTTACTCTTCAAATTCCTTCAGAGTTTCCTAGGCAGTGGACCTAATAGGGATATTCTCATGTCCATTATGGAGTTGTTCATCTTGCTCTTACTTTTCATGGTTGCAAGGGCTTGCCAGTCGTGGCAATAATAGCCTTATTGGATACTCGGTTCTTAGAATACCAGGATGCTTGCATTTGTACTGTCCAAACCACTCTAAATGCTGGAATAGTCTTTGTGACTTTGTATCCAAATTTCAATATTGCTCTTTCAGACCCCCAGTTACTTTCCTTTCTAAAAGTTTAGGTCTAGCTCACCAGAGCTCCTCAAATTGCTGACTCTGTTGCAGCAACACTGCACACTACCAGATGGTTTATCGAGTGCAGAATCATGCTCTTGATCTAAATTTCCACAATATGAATGAAGATGCTTTATTCATCTCTATGCAAAATGATCAAGCATCCTGCATTCATGTTCCTAGGCAGATCCCGAAGGAAAAGTTGGCCAAGTTCCTTCCAGAAACCTGGATTACCAACTATGAAAAGTTGCATCAGAACAACAAACCTTTCCAGTCTTCAGACTCCGAATTTGTCAGGAAAAAGGATGGCACTGTTTCTATCAAAGTTGGTAAGGAAAAGGAAGAAAGTCATTCTGTCTTCCAGACTCTCTTTATGATTGAACCATGTGTTCCTGAGTCTATTTCAGAGCCAAATCCTAAAAAGCTTGTTCAATATTTTCAGAGTAATGGAAACCCTGTCCATTACTATAAGGACCGGTATGGTCATTGCTTTTGGGACCCTTTTTGTCAATGTTCCTATTGTACAAATTCTCCTAACGAAGTAGACCCAACTGCAAGACCCCGACGGAAGCATAGAAAGTCAAAGGATACTATGTACAAAAGGTATTTGAACGGAGACTCTTCCGTTGATACTCTTGGTGAGTGTGACAAATTCCAATTTATGGTTTCTTATGATCCAACTCTGTCACCAAAGTTCACTATTTCATCTTCTGTTTCACCGACTCCATCACCACCATCACCTCCTCCTTCGAAAAAACCAGCCATTTCCCCGTTTTACAAGCCAATCCTAAAGTGGGCAAAAAAAATTCCTACCCACTCGAGACTCCAAAAGAAACACCATCCAGTTCTTCCATCACCATATTCCAAGAGGCGGATGTTCCTCCTCTTGTACAAGAAAGTTTGAAACTTTCGTTCCCTGCTCCAAAAGAATTCATTGATTCACAAGGCAGATATCGGCATGCTCCCAAGATACTTGCTCCCACGGATGTGGACGAACATGGAAGACAAAAAAGGTCTCATGTTGCTGAAGCTGTCCTAAATTGGAAATCGAAGACTCTTTTAGCACACAACAATGCGTTCAAAGCAATTGACTCCAAGATTGTGAATGTGTAGCAAGATCTTTAAAGATATAATGAAACTACCAAAAAGATGCTTTCGAATTTCCAAAAAAGGCTTCATGCCTTAGAATCCGGACAACATTTGGGGTATCATCATCTCAAAAGTCCCAAGGCAGAAATAGAAAAGCTTAAGAGGCAAATCCAACTCCTTGAAGAAGGAAGATTCAATCCTTGCAACCCATTTCCAACTACCTTGCGGACAGAGCATATCCCTCCTCCACTGTCACGCCCCAATCCTCTGAGGCGTGCCCATCCCTCGATGGTTGATTAAATAGCGATGTCCCAGGACGCGTCGCCGACCCATTTATTTTAATACGCATGTGGAAGCGAATAAATGAATCCCCAAACAACAACAAGATGAGATAGAAAAGTAGGGCCACAATTTTTTTTGAAAACCAAAACACACCTTTATACATATCAGACTAACTCATATACATTACTAGCCAATATTTACAAGGTCTACAAAAAGGTCGACTCTTGACAAAAGCTGTCCTATGGCCAGCTAGTCCGACTCGTTCGCCGATTCTTCAGTGTCCACCGGAGCCAGGCGGGACGGTGGGTTCTCCACCACGCCGTCAGGAGGGTCAGCTAAGTCCTCGTCCAAAGCAGCATCAATCACCACAGCTGGGATATCGAAAGTCCTAATGGGACCTAGCCTAACGCCGTTGGGAGCGTAGCAG
This sequence comes from Eucalyptus microcorys, assembly GCA_014182515.1. Classification (NCBI taxonomy): domain Eukaryota; kingdom Viridiplantae; phylum Streptophyta; class Magnoliopsida; order Myrtales; family Myrtaceae; genus Eucalyptus; species Eucalyptus microcorys. The sequence continues at coordinate 30,659,814 of CM024566.1, read as the reverse complement.
AACCATGCTCTAAATCGATTAGGTATCTCCTAATGTGGAACCTCTTCGACCCAAACAGTGGTTACAACAAGCTCATAAACCCAAAAACTTCGGGGATCTGGGAAACTAGAGGCCCGCTTGATAACCCTCATGGGACGGCCATGATGCTCAAGGGGATTCGCCATCCAAGAACCTGAAAATGTTATCCCACAACGGGGTGAGACGACGTCTCAGCAAATTCACCCCCCAAGACCCGACTAGGAAGAAAATACGCCCCAAGGGCTGTCTACGCACAAGCACAAGCCAGAGGATTTACCTTTGCCTCAGTTCCTTCCTGCAAGTTAGTATGGTTCACAAATCATCGAATCACATCAACAACCCAAATCACCAAATCAGATTGAATCATCGATCAATCGACCTAGTCGATTCCATGTCATCAAGACCCTCTCACGGTCATTTCATTCAATGATATCTATCAAGTTCGATATCCTCCAGAACTGCTCATTCTAAGCTGAAGATAGATAGTATAGCTTGCACTAAGCTGATAAATAATATAGCTCACACTAAGTTGATAAGGTATACCGCTCGCGCTAAGCTGATATATCGAAGCTCTTAGGCTGATATAGTATACCAATATAGTACTTGCACTAAGCTGACATATCCAACCCACAGGCTGATATAGTATACCCCTGATGCTCACTCTAAGTTGATAAAATGTACTGCTCGCGCTAAGCTAACATATCAAAGCCCTCAGGCTGATATAGTACATTATTCTCACCAACTGAGAATTTCACCTTTTTTATCATACCCGATAAAAATAATCATATGTGGGTACACAGTCGGCCTTAGCCAAAATACAATATTTTCTCTTTTGAAAATCCCACTAATTCCAATAGTCCACAAAAACATTTTCGGCGTTGTAAACCGATGCTCGGTATTTTCTAATTAATTACTAAAAATAAGAAATTCTAGGATAAATACCCCAAAATTGCAAATCGCACTCAATTTGCACAAAATAACTGTCAATTAAATAAAAAAAAATCACACCACTGCAATTAGCACGAAATTCTAGTCATTGGCTATCCCGGTCTAATTTTCGAAAAATAAAATTAATTAAATAATTACGAAAATTAATTAATAAATGCCAAAAATGTACACTTAGGTCGGAAAAGCCTAATTAAATACCGAAACGGGCTCGGAAAAATTTTAAGACTCGTTAGATAAATACTACGATCTGTCTACTCGCTAATTACACTACTCTAGCCACCTAACATGCAATATCGAGTGATTAAATTACTAATCCGTTCTCACTAACCATCTAAACCATACTCAATCTAAACTAATTAACCCTTAAGAATAATTAACTACCTAAGTAGAGATTAGTGAGTAAACTCACTAGATTAACGATCCAACAGGTTCACTTTGACCGGGACGCGGAGGCAGTCCACAGACACCAAAGTGGGGGCACCAAGCAAGGACGGGACGGGCTTGAAAACGGACCTTGAGGTCCATGAACCCTTGCTGGTTTTGGTTCATGATCTTGGGCCGAAGGAGCTGCAACGGACGACTGGTTCGGGCACGGCTTGGGGCTTGACTCAACGGCCGCGGGTGGTGGTGTGGGTCGTGACTGGAACAGCCCGGAACAGGGTTGAGTCGTGGCTGCGGGGACTCGTTGGATTGCTAGGTGAAGCCGCTGCTTGGGCTTCGGATGGGCTGGAGTGGGCGAGTGATAGAGCAACTTTATGCGGTGAAGATGGGCCACGATGGAGGGTCAACTTCGAGAGGTTTGCTGGGAAGTTTGACCAGAAGAGACCATAGATGGTGGAGCCGCAGGTGGTGTTTCAGAGGCTGCTGCGTGAATGGTGGGGCAGCAATCGTTGAAGGAGACCGGGGGGGAATGAAAAATTAAAGAAGAAGCAGAAACAACCACGACGAAGCTGGCTGGGCCAGAGAGAAGACCGAAGAAAAGAAAAGAAATAAAAGATAAGAGAGCATAGGGTTGTTGGCCAGGAGGAAGAAAACGTGTGAAAATAAAGAAGAAAGAGAGAGATACGTGAGATAGATGGATAAGGAGGAGGGGGACCCGGCGGTCAACGAGGAAGAACGGACTTGAAGGCTGCGGCAGGGGAGGTCGTTGGCTGAAGAGGAGGACGTGCGATGGAGGAGGGGGCTAGTTGTGTCCGAAGGAGTTGTGGAAGGGGGGTTTGAAGTCCACAAGATAAATTGAATGAGTGTTTAAACATTCTCAATTTCAGCTCACCTTCAACCAACAAAATCAATTGGTCAGCCAAGGCCAATTTCCACACCAAATTGCTCCAATTGAAGTCCAAAGGAAGACCAAATTAAGACAGCCCTTCTAACCTACGAATTTCACTCAATTTGGACTTCCATTCTTCATCAATTTCCCTAATTTGACGTCCAATTTGGTTGAGGAAGAAACTTGTACAAATTTCACAACTTTTCCCCGCTAATTAGTTCACTAAGGTGGCCAAACGTCCATTCAATTTAGCCCATCTGAATTTCCATTCTTTTCCAAAACATCCGAATTGATTTTCCATAAAAATCCCGAACTCGCTGAAAATTTCCCGAAAGATGAGTCAACGTTTCTAAAATAAATCGTGACATAACAGAACTTTCAATTTCTGAAATCGGGTTCAAATTCGCGGTTAATTTCAATCTGACGTGATTTTAGCGTAACCTTATCCACTGGGTAGCTTTTCGGAATTTTTGGTGCAATTGACTCGTGGTCGATTTTCTTCGAGCCACAACGTATCCCTTCGACACATTGACGACTCTCAGTGGTCGTGAAAATATCGATGTTTCAAATATGGGCACGGGGTACCCAAAACGACAGAAAATTGGTCTAGTGTCGATTGACGAGAATTTTGCAATCAAGTGGAATCATTCACACTGTGATCACCTATCTTAGCCAAATCGACCTATCCCTAATCTCTGGTCGATTTTGACAATGCCGTAATGACCCTTGTAGACTAATACGGTCGAGCAGTCGATTCATGTTCAAATTCTCAAGTCTATTGTATTAAAATCCCTTAACGGCTTCACCTGATAGGCTAGTTATCTCGTGAATGGCCATCTCAGAGAAAAGCACTATAGTCGCGCCGATGAAAGGCCCAACTTATCCTATCGAAATTGGAACCTGAAAATCAAGATGTCACATCCACCATCTTAGAACATGTCTATCTTTATTGCTCTCACAGAAGCTCCCATCAGACAAGATAAGACAGATGTGGTAGAGATGCGAAATCGCCTCAAAGAACTGGATCGAATAAGGAAAGAAAAGGGAAAAAAGAAGACACCTAAAGAATCCTCGCTTGTTATAAAGGAAAAGCCAAACCAAATGATGCTGTCGAATCCGTTAGAATCATTTTTGAGAGATCTAGACAATCAGGAGGAATAGCCACCTGCTCCTGATCCTGCCCCCATTGATCCTGCCATTTTGAAAGATCAGATCCTGTATCCATCAAAACCAGATTTTCCGGAGAATTTGGATACTAATTCAGATTTAGTATCTCTTTCATCCTCTTCATCATTCTCAATCCTTGACATTGATTCCTTTCCTATCGCACCAGTGACTTCATCAATATTCATGGCCGATCCTCCAGATCAGGAAATGGAATCAAACCCTTCTAAACCAGAGGTTGTTCAGCCAAACAATCCATCTTAGCATGTGTCTACTTCATCTAAACAGTTCTTTACTGTTGATGATATTCCCTATTCCAAATGACTAGAAAGATTTAAGGAATTTCATACTTGGTTAAATGCCCAAGCTCTTACCAATCATGATAAATATGATGTTATTTTTTATTTTGTCACAAGGTTCACAAGAAGCCTCAAACATTGGTGGCAATCTGTGACAGAATAAAACTAGGTTCAAGTTTAGGTTTCACCTGACTTTGGTCATGCTATCACCCTTTTATATCATTTCTTCATTGGAAAACCTTCTGACCTCCATGAGCTCAAGAGGAGAAAATTTTTTGAAAGAAAATATTGCTCTCTCCAGAAAAGGCATCTCGATAAACATTATTGGGAAATACTCAAGCTCTTCTATGGTATCGAAGCTGATCCAAACCTGAAATAGGTTTTTCTGACTTCTATCTCTAAAGAATTATCTTAACAGGTTGAGAGATCCTTTCTCAACAGACAAAGAAGAATTGCAGATATTTCATCGGGAGAGATACAACAAGAAATCCATTTGTGCCTCGATGATTTGTGTTTAAAGCGCCAAATGGTCCAAACTTATCTCATAGATAACATAGAACTTGATAAAGCTTGTTCTCATCAAAAGTTAAAAATCAAATGCTCCAAGAAAGACTGTGATGGTTCCTGCGGAAAATCTTCCAAGAAAAAGAAGCATTTTAAGAAGCTCTGGATAAATAAAATCCAGACATGGATCTAAGCACTTCCGAACAAAGAAAAAATGGCGATATTTACGCAGAAGGAAAGATCACTCAGGCCACAAGAAATCAACTCGATGTTTCATTTGCAATCAAAATGGGCATTTCACCAAAAATTGTCCCCAAGCAAGAAAAAGTCATAATCATCCGATACATCATATAGAGAATGAAACTGGAGTTTCACTTGAAAATGATGATATTGAATCTTTATTTTCTACGGAAGAAGAACCATCTGAACAAACTCTGTGTCATTCCTTATTACCAAACTCTCAGTGAGACTGATTCAAATTCAGACTCTGAAGTCCTTTTTCACATATCTCTCACTTCTTCAGAACAAAGCACTGATATATTTTCAAGCCAAACCCACTGTCCCCATTTCCCTATAAAAATCTTCACCTTAAAGTTTGCCAAACCTATCATTGTCATTGCCCTTATAGACATTGGTGAGTTCTTCAATTTTAGACACTAAAGTTATTCCTAATGAATATTGGACTTCCTGTGTTTGATATTCTAACTCTACCTCAAGAGATACTTTTTCTACAAAAGTAATAACCACCTCAGTAACTGTCTAATTTTTTCCCTAGTGTTCCATAATCACAAAAATCTTCGGATCTAGTCTCCCTAACAAAGATTTGATCATTGGTTGGGACATTATGACTCAGATTTTTCAACTTCGTATCATTCCTAGGAAATGTCTTAAGTATAATGACCAATTCTCTGAATTTGTCAATATCAAAAGACTTTTTTCCATCCAAATGAATTTGTTAGATCCAATCATGCATAAGTTGTTAGAATCTTGTTCAGAATCTCATTCTGAGTTCTCTCAAAAGTGTTCTCATCATTTATGGATAAATCCGGAATTCTTTGTTCGCATTCTCTTAAAAAAGAATGAAGATATCAATCCAACCAAGACGAGTCATATGGGAATGAAGCTAGAGCACCTGGTCGCGGCTTTGAAGGAATGCTCGGAATTACTGCAAGAAGGCCTTATTGAAATCTCAAATTCACAATGGGCCTGTGAAACCTTTTATGTCAATAAACGTGCTAAGCAAAACAAAGGAAAGATGCGACTGGTAATTAACTATCAGCCTCTTAACCTTTTTCTCCAAGATGACAAATTCCCTTTACCTTCCAGAAATACTCTCTTTATCGGATTCTCCAAAGCCCCTATTTACTCCAAATTTGATCTTAAAGCTGGATTTTGGCAATTGGGCATCCATCCTGAAGATAGACCCAAAAAAGGGTTCTGCATCCCAAACAAACATTTTCCAATGGAAAGTTCTTCTTTTTGGCCTAAAGGTAGCATCATCCCTATTTCAGAAGGCCATGTGTCGAATTTTCCAACCAATCTTGTCAGGCGCAGCAATATATATTGATGATATCCTGCTCTACAGCCTTGATGATGAATCACATTGCCAACTTCTTGGGCAGTTCGCAGAAATTGTGAAAGAACATGAGATTATGCTTTCTTAAAGAAAGATGAATATTGCCCAGATAAAAATTGAATTTCTTGGTATGCACCTTAACAAAGGTACATACTATCCAGGGCCGCATATTGCTTAGGAATTGTTAAAGTTTCCTGAGGAGAATTTTACGACAAAGCAAGTTCAGTAATTTCTTGGGATAATTAATTATCTCAGAGACTTTGTTTCAAACATTGCAAAACTGCCGATTTGATTACAATCGATGCTGAAGAAAAATCCCCCACCTTGGGGAAAATCTTAGATTAAAGCAGTTGTTGAATTTAAGGAGATCATGTAGACTCTTCCTCCATTACAAATCCCATCAACAGGAAAAAGAATCCTCCAGACTAATGCCAGTGATGAACACTGGGTGGCCATCTTGTTTAAAGAAGTTGATGGTAAGAGACACTTGTGTGCCTACAAAAGTGGAAAGTTTTCTCAGGCTGAAATGTATTATCACTCCACTTTCAAAGAAATCTTGGTGGTAAACAATGGATAAAAAAGTTCGAATTCCATCTCATTGGCCATCATTTCTTGGTAGAATTAAAATCATTTCCTTAGATGACCAAGTTTAAACAGAAGCAGGTTCCAAATTCTTAACTGCTTTGATGGGCTGAATGGTTTTCAAAGTACTCATTTGAAATCAAACATATTGTTGGAAAGAAGAATGTGATTGCTGACTTTTTGTCAAGACCAAAGGCACCAGCAGAAATCAACATGTATATCATGAGGCGTGTTTTTCATACTCTTCATCACAATGAAAAGTACAAGATTGAGAGGATACGAGATTGGCCAAGCTGGCAATACCCCCAGGAGATTGTTGAACAAATCTAGAATGACAGCCTCATTAAAAATCTGGAAAATCTCATGTGGCAATGCCACGCAGATTTGTTCAGACTCCATGGAGGCTCAATTCTTTATCCTTTTGGATTAAATTCAGACTATTCGTTCATACATCCTCTAATCTAAAAGGAAGATGACTTCCCTGATTAACTCCAATGGTTATTATGGTACTTAACCAATAAATACTTAATAGTTATCGAAATTCTGACTAGAAGATGCATTGCCAACCTCACCAGGATATTCGGACTCGGTCGAAACATCGAAAAGGAGAGTGACAGAAATCTCTTAGCCTTCATCAACTGGTTTTATCCTCCTACTCATTGGAGGCAGCTCTTGCAGTAAGAATTGAGAACCATCCAACCAAACCCTGAAGTCCACATTATTCTATTTTTCAGACATCCATGGGCTTTTGTAAAAAATAATGGTAGCATCACCGATGCTCCACAAATCATAGGTACCACATCCTATAAACCTCAACCACACATTACAGAAGCTCAGATTTACAAATCTTTTCCAGGACCTGTTGGTTGCTGTGAACACCAGTACCGAGAACTTCAAAGGATTTTGTGCCAGGAAAATAAAACTATTCTTGAAGATATATGGAACTATAATGTACCCATTGCATGGGATCATTATAGCCTTACACCAAAAGCTAAGGAAGCACTTGAGGAATTCAGACAAGTTGTATCATCATAGGGGCAAGAAATGATAAACACAGATGACCCTGCGCAGTCCTCTCAAGACCCTTATGCACATTGGGGAGGTCCTTTTTCTCAAGACCCCTATGATCAAGGACCTTTGTCCTTATCTTTAGGCATGTACACATCCTACTATGCTCAACCATCCAATTGGCCTCAGCCAAACATGCCTGCCGACACTACAAGCTCCTTCAAGAATCAAGAGGAAGCATCCTCATCAAACCAAATTCTCTCACCAGATTCACTTGTAAGAGTTGAGCAAAAATATGAAGAACATCTCCAGGCAATGCATAGTTCTAATGACTCAGACTATGACTACAATGCTTGTGATAGACGAGACTACTGACTGTAGCAGATCATTGTATCAGTAGGCGAGGGAAATCACTGTTCATTGTCATTGTTCATATTACCGAAAATAATTCCTTATCGGATTTTCTGGAGCCTCTGTTTGTTTATGGACCCGTGAGCATGGTCCTTGTTTATGTGTGACCTCCTAATGTTTATAAAAAACAAGGATGATGTAATGTGTTGGGCAGAGTCTCTTGAAGTAAAGTGAGTGTTTTGTGTGAAACTCTCAATAGCTTTCTAAACTTCTTCTTCTCCAGCCTGGTAGGATCCTCTGAGAAATGCAGCTCAGATAGTTAGAAACGTTACCATCCTAGCATCTCTGGGTGTCTCTAGGCTCTGAACTAAAGGATAGAGTGGTTTCCTGCTAAAAAGCTATGCCTGAAGGGCTTGAATGGGAGGTTCGCCCACTGTGGGAAGGCATATCTGCAGGAAACTGACTCCGTCTTCCTTGGTTTTAAGCCTAGGTCCATTCCCTGTAATCTATGACCGAACAAGGCCAGGTTCAACTTTTTGCTTTCACCTAACTTTGGTCATGCCATCACCCTTCTATATCATTTCTTCATTGGAAAACCTTCTGACCTCCATGAGCTCAAGAGGAGAGAATTTTTTGAAAGAAAATGATGTTCTCTCCTGAAAAAGGCATCTCAATAAACATTATTGGGAAATGCTTAAGCTCTTCTATGGTATCAGAGATGATCCAAACCTAAAACAGATTTTTCTGACTTCTATCCTTAAAGAATTATCCCAACAGGTTGAGAGATCTTTTCTCAAGAGACAAAAGAGAATTGTAGATATTCCGTTGGGAGAGATACAACAAGAAATCCATTTGTGCCTCGATGATTTGTGTTTAGAGCGCCAAATGGTCCAAACTTATCTCATAGATAACAAAGAACTTGATAGGGCTTGTTCTCATCAGAAGCTGAAAATCAAATGCTCCAAGAAAGACTGTAATGGTTCCTGCAGAAAATCTTCCAAGAAAAAGAAGCATTTTAAGAAGCTCTAGATCAATAAATCCAAACATGGATCGAAGCTATGACATCCTGAATTTCGACCCCGTCCCGATAAAATGAAATGGGCAATTCATCGACATGCCTATGGTATTTTTTCTCTGAGTTGGCCACTCACGAGTTAAATGATCTATCGGGTGAAGCTGCTAAGGGATATAAACGCAACGGACTTGAGAATTCGATTGAAAATCGATCGCTCGACTGTGATAATCGGCAAGAGTCAATACCACACCATTATAATCGATTAGTGATCGGATATAGGTCGATTCGACGGAAACGCGTGATTGAATGGTGGGTGATTTCACCTGATTGCAAGATTCGCGTCGAATGGCACTAACCCAATTTTCTGTCGATTTTGTACTCAGTACCCGTAATCAAAACCTTGAGTTTTGTACGACAACCGAGCATCACTGATGAGTCAAAGATGCACACACGTGGATCGAAAATTATCGACCACGGGTCAAACGCGATAAAATCCCTAGAACCTACCCGGTAGGTTGGGTTGCGCTAAAATCGCGTCCGGTCAATTTTAACCACGAAATTGAATTCGGTTTCAGGATTTGGACATTTGAGCATGTCACAATTTATTTTTAGGATGCCGTCTCATCTTTCGGTGAATTTTGCAGAAAAATCGATTTCGAACAAAAATGAAAGGAAATTCGGATTGGGCTGAAGATTTGGATTTTTCTACCCTAAAATGACTTTGTTTGTGAAGATATAGAAGAAAAATGGCCATTGGATGAGCTATTGACTATTTGGCATGAAGACTTTTGTGGCATAGACAATAATGGATTAGATATTTGCCTAGGTTTGCTATTGGTTGTTCATTGGACTTTTGGTTTCTCTCTCTCCCTCTTTCCTCACTCTATCTCACGCACAACACCCCCTTGCTTTTGCCGACCTCCCTCTTCTACTCACCTTCTTCTTCTTTTTCTTAGTCCCACGTTCTTCACCTCTCCCTTTGCCGCTCATCTTCTCCATTGTTCAAACGCCACAGCAGCTCCACTTCCCTTCTTGCTACCACCACAACACCATCGCCACATCACTCATTCATCTTGCTGCGCCATCCACTTCATCCCCTCATCTTCTTCATCCATTTTTTTTCTTTTGTTCTTCCATTAATCCCTGCAGTAGCCCTATCTTGTGTCCAGCGGCACCACTCAACGCAAACTCCACTGCCTCACCACCTCCACCTTCCGTCACCACAGCGCCACCGCCTCAGCCCCACAAGCAACCACCGTCCAGCAGCACCTCTTGCCCATTTCAGCCGTGCCAAAAGCCCTCGATCCAACTCCAAGCAGAATCGAACTTCCAGATTTGGCTGTGAGCTTCACCGGGCCTTTTCCTCCGTCATTTGAGCTCCTTTGGAGCTACCGTAGGCATGGGATCTCACCACCATTGCACCGCCGTCACCGTGAACCCGTTACCTTGCTAATCCGGTGAGTTAACTCCCTAATCCTTGATTAGGTTGTTAATTGCGCTTCGGGAGTTAGATTAGTGCTAATTAGCTTAATTAAATTAGTGTTAAGTGAGATTGGCCTTAAGATGGATTAGTGTTAATCTAATTTGGTTAGATTAGCACTAATGAGGGTGGTTTAGCTTAATTTAGTGGATTTCTCCTAGATCAGTTTACTGGACGCTCGCCGTTTGCCATTTTTATGGACCGAAATGGGCTAGGAATTTGAGGTCGATTCCTTATTGAGAAATGTTTTAAACATCTTCAGCTTTGACATATATTTTACCTAAGATTTTATAGATTTAAAAGAATAATTCATTAAAAACAAAACAGAACCTCTGTTTGTGCTAGAACCAGTGACCTTTCGGTGTTCAATGGATTTTTATGAACTCTTAGGGTTCGATTTTGGAAATGGTTCCTTCACAAAATTTGATCATCATATCTTTTAGTTTAACATAGTAAAATTTCAGATCAATGGACAAGTTTTTAATGTTGAACCAAGCTGGTTTTGGAAAACATGATTTATGGAAACGGACACAGTTTTTGTAACGGTTTGGGCGATTTATTTCTCTTAACCTAGAAGAATATGGGCTAATATGTCTTCATGAAAAATGTTCTTTTATGTGTCCTTTACAACATATTAAAAGTTTAGAATTTTTTGAACTTATTTGATTAAGTTTATGGATTTAAACTTGGAGACACGCGAGTGGACCGGTTTCTACCGGTTAGGACTGGTAGTGGTTTTATGATTGTTCTTGATGTTGTGCTTGCTAGGCAATGCATATTTGGTGATGTGGTTGACTTTTGGCATGCTTAGAACTTATGTGTGATATCATGAGGTTGATTTCTTTATGTTGGGTGTTTCTCATTATTACAAAAAGGTGACCTTATGGACTATTAAATAGAAAATAAATGAGGTGTCAGGTCCGGACACCAAAAATTCCAATTTGGAAACCAGCTGCCCTTCATTTCCCTGTACCACACTCGGCTCGCACGGGGATTGGAAATCAATATGGTTAACCCCCTGGGCCTGGATCCCCCAAACTGGTTTCCAATTTGGAAACCAGTTGCCCTTCATCTCCCTGTACCATGCCCGGCTCAATTACCGGGGAAGGCATCGTGGGGATCCAGGCCCGGGGGGGGGGTTAACCAAATTGGTTTCCCAAGTTGGCTAAGCCCATGCGGCCTTAACCACTGGGTATGGGGTGAGTAACGCGTAAGAACCTGCCCTTTGGAGGGGAACAACAGTTGGAAACCAGGTGTGTGCAAATTTTGATGGATTAATTTTGAGTACGTGAGCACCTACGAATTTATTCTAAAGGCTTCGAACAAAAAAAAAAGGGGGTTGCTAAAGTTTAGTTCCCAAAAAGGGGTGTTTGGAAAAGAAATTAGAAAAAAATATGGTGTCGGGTTTGGGCGCCAAGTTTTATGTGCTCAATAAAACAATGGGGTTTTATACTAGATGCATGCAAAGTTTGGTGGGTTAATTTCAAATACGTGACTCCGTACCAATTTAGTTTGAAAGGTGTTGAACAAAAAAAAAGGGTAGTTGCAAGTTTTATTATCTAAAAAGGGATTTTGGTTTATTCGCTAAATGACGAAAGATAAGAAATGGGTTTGGTTGATAACGTGCACGCATGGTCACTAAGTGGAACTCGTCACCCAACGGGAGTTTAGGGGCAATGCCCGATTTTATCAGATGCCCGGCGGGGGTCCGGAAGCCGATCGTGGTGGAGGCCGGACCGATGCTCCTTTGTGGAATGCCATCTAGGCGGGGGTTCTTGACGTTGCCATGCCCGACGGGGTGGGACAATGCCTGATTTTTATCGGATGCCCGACGGGGGTCCAGATGACCGTCGACTGGGGAGTTGGCCATGGCCAATGGGCCGTAATAACTAGAACATACATGAGTGGATGAGATAGTCGTGTCTGATTATGGGGAAAAATTGTGTGGCATAGTATAGGACGTGTCATAACGGTTTTACCTTATAATCGGGATTCATGTGAATATTTTATGGATGAAATGAGGTGTTCCAGTTGTTAAGCATGCTTGTGATATCTATAATGCATATATGGTGCACTAATGTGCAGGGACGCACCCAAGTGAGGTAAGTATGCTTGTGGTACATGTTTAGGATACCTCTGAGTGAATTCTTGTCCTAAAATCGGGGTTTAGGATGTTGATTCGCTGAGATATTATCTCACCCCATCGTAGTTTAAATATTTTTAGGTCCCTAGTGTGGAGAACTTGGAGCCCGAGGTGGAAGGGTCCAGAGCGTAGGTTACCTAGGGCCTATTTTGAGATGTACCTTTTGTATAGAAACTTGCAAGGTTGACCTGGTGTGTTTATAAAAGTATGTTTTGAGACAAATATATTGTCATGCTTTTACTATCCCATGGTCAATTGTTGTCTAGGGTTTATTAGTTTACTTCCGTATGTGCTTAAAAAGAATAGGTTGACAACGCATCCTGGGAACGTCGCAAAATTTTTGTCGACCGCCAAGGGATGTGCGTGTACCCGCGGTTCGGTGCGTGACATAAGCACTTCCGAAGAAAGAATAAATGACGATATTTATGCATAAGGTAAGATCATTTAGGCTACAAGAAATCAACTTGATGCTTCATTTGCAATCAAAAGGGGCATTTCGCCAAAAATTGTCCCCAAGCAAGAATAGGTCAAAATCATCTTATACATTATATAGAGAATGAAACTAGAGTTTCACTTAAAAATAATGATATCGAATCTTTATTTTCTACGGAAGAAGAGCCATCTGAACAAATTCTTTGTGTCATTTCTTATTACCAAACTCCCAATGAGACTAATTCATATTTAGATTGTGAAGACCTTTTTAACATATCCCTCACTTCTTTAGAACAAAGTACTAATATATTTTCAAGCCAAATTCACTATCCCCATTTCCCTGTGAAAATCTTCACCTCAAAGTTTACCAAATCCATCACTGTCATTGCCCTTATAGACACTGGTGCAAAGTTTGTTGCTGCATCATCGTCCGTAGCCCCATCATCCCCATCTCCACCAAATTCCTCAATCTCTCGGCCATTTCCACCGAATTTCCCTGCAGCGCCACACGTCCTCCACCCCCACCAACGAACTCCTTCCCATGTTTCATCTCTCTGGGTCTTTGCTGTGACCGACCGACTCCTTTCTTCTCTCCACGTCCAGCTGACACGTCCACGATTCAACTCACTCACGCCGTTTTTCTTTCCTTCGAAGCCCAACATCAATGCCAGCGGCTCCTTCTTAGTTATTCGATTGACCACCAGCTTCAACACCACCCCGCCATCCATGCAACACCGCCCCTGCCCATGCTCCAGTCAATCGGCCCTCTACTCACTGAAACAGCTCGCCAACAACAGACGCCGCAGCACCTCCACCAACGACTCTAGTCCAGCCCGCAATTCCATCTCAAAGCAAGCAGAAACCAATCCACTTGGACCGACCAGCAAGCCCCTTCAGAACCGAGCAGCAACCGTGAGGCTTCGTGGCCCATTTTCGGCCCGGTCCAAGCTCCCGTTGGTGCCGCCGTAAGCCCGAGTTTCAGCCGCCGTCACGCTGCCATCGCGGTGAACCGGTTTTTGTGCTAAACCGATGAGTTTACTCACTAAACTTTGCTTAGGGTTAATTAAGGTTTAGGTGGTTAGTTAGAACAGATTAGCGATTTAATTAATCGTTATTGCATGTTAGATGGTTAGAATAGCATAATTAGAAATTAGATAAGCTGTATTATTTATCTAGTTAGGTTCGGAATTTTTCCTGTCCCGTTTCAGTATTTAATTAGGCTTTTCCGGCCTAAGTTTGCATTTATGGTATTTAATTGTATTTATTTAATTAATTTTGGTATTTATTTAATTATTGATTTTTTTAGGAAATTAGACCAGGATAGCCGGTGATCGGAATTTCGTGCTGATTGCAATGGTATGATTGGTCTATTTAATTGAGGGCTAAATTGTACAAATTGAATGAGAATTATAATTTTGGGTATTTATCCCAAAATTGAGTAATTTCGGTATTTAATTAGAAAATACCGGGCGTTGGTTTACAGTGCCAAAAATGTGTTTATGGACTATATTAAATAGTGGGATTTTCTAATAGAAATATATGGTATTTTTGTCTCGGGCCGACCGTGTATCCACACACGATTATTTTAATTGGGTATTTGTAACACGAAGAAAATAGGCCAAGACATTATTTTAATTAAGGAATTTAAGTGTGAAGCACATTGTCCTTGGCCGTGAGTGAATAATCGTGTGATGATTTATAGTCAAGGCAAGTTGACTATTGAAAGTTGAGGTGAGATGTGTCATATTGAGAGAACCCAATGGGCTGTGAGTAGATAAAGGACTAAGTACTACACGATAGCGAGACTTCGTGTGAGTAGCCTCTAGTACCTTATATTATTGTTTGTTGTAGTCAAGGGCTAAGTGTTACATGGCGACCTGAGTCGCATGGGAATTAGCTCTAGTGCCTTGTAGTATTGTCATGCATAGTGAAGGGCTAAGTACTACACGAGGATGAGACTTCGTGTGAGTCACCTCTAGTGCCTCATACTACTACCTAATGCAATAAAGGACTAAGTACTATACGATAACGAGACTTCGTGTGAGTTGCCTCAGTGCCTTATAATATTGCTTGTTGTAATCAAGGGCTAAGTGTTACATGGCAACTTGAGTCGCATGGGAATTACCTCTAGTGTCTTAAGTTTGATCTTGAGTTTGTTATTTGAGTATTGAATATTGAGATTGCAATTGAAATTAAGTATTAATTATAGAATAGGAATGTTGTGAGTGAATATCCGGTGTAGATGGAACCACCAATATAAATTGTTCGTGTCTATTTATGGGACCCCTGTGAGCAATTGTTTGATCGAATGAGAGATTAATTGTGTTGATTCAATAGATTGATTGATTGATTGACTAAGATTGAATAAGACGTCCCAAATGCTCGGGTGTTGTCACTGCACTTATGTGATATATGAATTGTGCTAACATGCAGGAGGGGACTGAGGCGAGGTAAGTCTTCTGTATTGTGTGCATAGATTGCCTCTAGGCGTATTTCCTTCCTAGTCGGGATTTAGGGGATGAACTTGCTGAGACATTATCTCACCCCGTCATGGGCTTAACTTTTCAGGTCTCTAGTGCGAAGAACCCAGAGCTTGAGGCGGAAGGGTCAGGAGCATGGGTGACTCAGTAGTTTTGTCTAGAGATGAAGCTCCTGTACTTAGACCCTAGAGTTGGCCTCTGTTTGTAAACCATATTGTAGTTTCTTGTAATGTGTTTGATTTGAAATTTGTTGTCCAGCTTTTCTATCCCGAGATGGTTACTGTCAAGAGATTTGTTATTCGCTTCTGCATGTGCAATAAAATAATAAGGCTCGGCGACTCGTCCTGGGGAGTCATAAATTTTATCAACCACCGAGGGATGGGCACGCACTCGAGGATCAGGGCGTGACACCTCGGGCAGACCCCACACTGCCAACACCCATCTCCCTGTCATCTCCCATTCTTTGACAACTTGTCCATCCTCATAAAATCCAAGCTTTCGCATGATCTCTAGCACGTCTCTGTATATTCCAACTAAATTTTTGGTCACGTCTTGCTCATCCATCCTCAAGAGTTTCTGAAGTTTGGAAACAAAATCCTTTAGACATTCGAGATACCTAAGAAAAGAGAAATGAGAGTTTACTTTTCTTTTTTTCTTCTTTTTATAAATAAAATGTGGGGAGAGGCGACCAACACTAACACTCCCTCTCCACCTTACAATAAGGTCCCAAACCAGTTACAGAACGGTTTCATTTTAGGGAAGGTGCACAACGAACCGGTTACATGAATTAACACGAGGAAGACTGCAGTGAGAAGACAAGACGACATTGACCCCTGCATTGCTATTGAAAAGGCAAGAAAAAAAGGGAATATCGAGAAGTCAATTGGATCCTAGAAAGAGGGCGCCGAGCATCTTAATGTACAAGCCAATTAGGGTGCACATGGCAACGTTTCTATTTCGGGGAACTATTTCTTTTCATAGATAGTTGTTTTTCTATTTCTACTCTAGGAACAATTTCTGAGTAAAATAAGGTATTCGGTAATTATACAAAAATTATTATTCTTGGAATAGAAAAAGAATAAAAATGAGTTTGGTAAAAATTTAAATTTTTATTTATTTATTTGTTTTTTCTTCTTACTCACGGACCGCCGAGCGCCACCCGCCGCCACACGACCACTGCACGATCACCGTACGATTGCCGCACGACCATCGCATGACCACCACACGACCGTCGAAATGAAGTCTTTGAATTTTAGTTCCATCAATGAGAAGCTCTTTCAATGCTTTCATGGAACACAGTGCTTGCGGCAAATGTTTAAACAATTTGCAACGCTTCATGTTTAAGGAAACTAAATTCTCAAGCATTCTAGGATCAAGCATTCTAAATGCCTTGAAGCAGGGAATTGCATAGATCCATTGATCCAAGTACAATCTTTTAGGTTCAAGACTTTCAAACTCCCAGCCTTTTGCAAAAACAACATGATTCATATGTTTATTTACTACTTCAATTACAACTCTAAAGATAAAGTGCAGGGTGCATTTGTACATAAAGAAAAGAGCACAAGAACATATAAGCTTTTACCTCCATCAAAAGTTCCTAGTCTTCTGAATTCAATTTCGTTGAGCTTGTACATAAATTGAGAATTACCAGCTTTTCCATTTTGAATGCAAACAACTTATATTCATCATGGCATCCATTCCAATCAAGCCATACTAGGTTTGGAAGAATATTCTCAGGATTTCCATCAATATCAACATTGTCCAATTTAAGAAACCTCAAATTCGATAGATGATGAAATACTTCGCCATCAACTTGAATAAAATCACGGGTTACGTGAAGAGCTTTAACCTTGCTAGCACCCTGCCAATTTGTTGACGAAATGGAAGCATGAAATTCGAACAAAGAATTATGCAATGAAACAGTAAAATGATAAGACAAAAACTTGACAAGAATACTGGAGAAATCTCAGCGTGATTCTTTTTGCACAATGTTGTTTGGACATTTTCATAATTCCACACCCTGCTCCGCTGCCGAGGGTCTTCATCTTCCTTCTTGACAATTTCTCTTCCTGGAAATTTTAGTTGGCCGTGCATCAAAAATTCAATTTTCTCCAATTTTTAGAAAGGACATGTTCTGAAGCTCATCAACACGTATATTACGGCCAAGTTTACGAGCAGCCCACATGTAGAATGACATTGTCTTTTCAACCCATGTAAAGAAACACGCTACATCAAGGAAAATTTCTCTGGCCTTTTTGCCCAAAAGTTTATAGCATGCCTCCAACATTCGTTCCACTTTCTCTTGCACCTCTCCTTTTAAGTCATCCAAAGTCTGTCTCCATATATTTTCGTTCTTCCCATTCAAATATCTTCCCACAATATCAAAAGCAAAAGGAAGATTTCCAATAGCATAAATGATTTCCCTTGACATTTTATCATTGTTCTTTAGGGGATGATTCAGTCCAAAAGCACACTTACGGAAAAGTTCGAGAGCATGATTTTCATTCATCGGTAAAATCTCATGGTCATGCTCATATGGAATGACTTGGTCCTCACTTCTTTGAATCTGGTAAACATCTTTTCTTTTGGTTTTGAGGATGATCCTGCTTCTCGGACCAAACCAAGTTAGCTCAGCCAATGGTTTGATTTGTTCAAAGTCGTCCACATCATCCAGAACAATGAGTGACACCTCGGGCAGACCCCACACTGCCAACACCCATCTCCCTGTCATCTCCCATTCTTTGACAACTTGTCCATCCTCATAAAATAAAATCTTTCGCATCATCTCTAGCATGCCTCTGTCTATTCCAACTAAATTTTCGGTCACGTCTTGCTAATCCATCCTCAACAGTTTCCGAAGTTTGGAAACAAAATCCTTTAGACATTCGAGATACCTAAGGAATGAGAAATGGGAGTTTACTTTACTTTTTTTCTTTTTTATAGATAAAAGGCAAGGAGAGGCGACCAACACTAACACTCCCTCTCCACCTTACAATAAGGTCCCAGACCAGTTATAGAACGGTTTAATTTCAGGGAAGGTGCATAGGGCACCGGTGACATGAATTAACACGAGAAATAAAAAAACACAAGAAAGACTGCAGTGAGAAGACAAGACAACATACACCCTTGCATTGCTATTGAAAAGGCAAGAAAAAAGGGAATATCGAGAAGTCAATTGGATCCCATAAAGAGGGCGGCTGAGCATCTTAATGTACAAGCCAGTTAGGGTCCGCATGGCAACGTTTCTATTCCGGGGAACTATTTCTTTTCAGAAATAGTTTGTTTCTATTTCTACTCTGGGAACAATTTCTGAGTAAAATAAGGTGTTTGGTAATTATACAAAATTTCTATTCTTGGCATAGAAAAAGAACATAAATGTGTTTGGTAAAAATTTATAAATTTTTGTATTTATTTGTTTTTTCTTCTTACTCACGGACCACCAACCGCCACCCACTGCCGCACGACCGCCACACGACCGTCGAAATGAAGTCTCTAAATTTTAATTCCATCAATGAGAAGCTCTTTCAATGCTTTTACGGAACACAGTGCTTGCGGCAAATGTTTAAATAATTTGCAACGCTTCATGTTTAAGGAAACTAAATTCTCAAAGTTAGAAATGGATTTCTGTTGGGCTGAATAATAAACAACCTTCGAGGATCAAGCATTCGAAATGCCTTGAGGCTGGGAATTGCATAGATCCATTGGTCCAAGTACAATCTTTTAGGTTCAAGACTTTCAAACTCCCAGCCTTTTGCAAAAACAACATGATTTATATGTTTATTTACTACTTCAATTACAACTCTAAAGATAAAGTGCAGGGCACATTTGTACATAAAGAAAAGAGCACAAGCCATATATTGAGAATTCAATATAGGCTTTACCTCCATCAAAAGTTCCCAGTCTTCTGAATTCAATTTGACTGAGCTTGTACATATATTGAGAATTACTAGCTTTTCCATTTTGAATGCAAACAACTTATATTTATCATGGCATCCATGCCAATCAAGCCATACTAGGTTTGGAAGAAGATTCTCAGGATTTCCATCAATATCAACATTGTCCAATTTAAGAAACCTCAAATTCGATAGATGATGAAATACTTCGCCACCAACTTGAATAAAATCACGAGTTACGCGAAGAGCTTTAACCTTGCTGGCACCATGCCAATTTGTTGACGAAATGGAAGCATGAAATTCGAACAAAGAATCATGCAATGAAACAGTAAAATGATAAGACAAAAACTTGACAAGAATACTGGAGAAATCTCAGTGTGATCTTACCTTATTTTTGCACAATGTTTTTTGCACATCTTCGTAATTCCAAACCTTGCTCCGCTGCTGGGGGTCTTCATCTTCCTTCTTGACAATTTCTCTTCCCAGAAATTTTAGTTGGCTGTGCATCAAACACTCAATTTTTTCTCTAGTTTTTAGAAAGGACATGTTCTGAAGCTCATCAACACGTATATCGGGGCCAATTTACGAGCAGCCCACATGTAAAAGGGCATTGTCTTTTCAACCCCTGTAAAGAAACACGCTACATCAAGGAAAAGTTCTCTGGCCTTTTTGCCCAAAAGTTTATAGCATGCCTCCAACATTCGTTCCACTTTCTCTTGCACCTCTCCTTTTAAGTCATCCAAAGTCTGTCTCCATATATTTTCGTTCTCCCCATTCAAATATCTTCCCACAATATCAATAGCAAAAGGAAGATTTCCGATAGCAGAAATGATTTCCCTTGACATTTTTTCATTGTTCTTTAGGGGATGATTCAGTCCAAAAGCACACTTACGGAAAAGTTCGAGAGCATGATTTTCATTCATCTGTAAAATCTCATGGTCATGCTCATATGGAATGACTTGGTCCTCACTTCTTTGAATCTGGTAAACATCTTTTCTTCTGGTTTTGAGGATGATCCTGCTTCTCGGACCAAACCAAGTTAGCTCAGCCAATGGTTTGATTTGTTCAAAGCCGTCCACATCATCCAGAACAATGAGCACTCTGCTTTCTTTGAATAACTGTCATATCATTTTGGTACCTTGATTGGGAGATTCCACAATTGAAGAATCTCCTCCACTCTTGAGGTCATGAATTAACCTATTTTGCAGAGATACCACTTTTTTCTCTTCAATCTCTTCCCGAACATTTTCAAGAAAACTACAACATTCAAAGAAGTGGCTAATTTTGTTGTATAACACTTTTGTGAGAGTGGTTTTACCAACCCCAGGCAGACCCCACACTGCCAATACCCATCTTCCTATCATCTTCCGTTCTTTGACAACTTGTCCATCCTCATAAAATCCAATCTTTCGCATCATCTCTAGCACGTCTCTATCTATTCCAACTAAATTTTAGGTCACGTCTTGCTCATCCATCCTCAAGAGTTTCTGAAGTTTGGAAACAAAATCCTTTAGACATTCGAGATACCTAAGAAATGAGAAACGGGAGTTTACTTTTCTTTTTTTCCTTCTTTTTATAGATAAAAGGTGGGGAGAGGCGACCAACACTAACACTCCCTCTCCACCTTACAATAAGGTCTCGGACCAGTTACAGAACGGTTTAATTTCAGGGAAGGAGCATAGGGCACCAGTGACATGAATTAACACGAGAAAAAAAAACACGAGGAAGACTGTAGTGAGAAGATAAGACGACATACACCCCTGCATTGCTATTGAAAAGGCAAGAAAAAAAGGGAATATCGAGAAGTTAATTGGATCCCAGAAAGAGGGCGACGAGCATCTTAATGTACAAGCCAGTTAGGGTGCGCATGACAACGTTTCTATTTTGGGGAACTATTTCTAAAAAGAAATTGTTTTTTTTTCTATTTCTACTCTGAGAACAATTTCTGAGTAAAATAAGGTGTTTGTAATTATACAAAATTTATATTCTTGGAATAGAAAAAGAATATAAATGTGTTAGGTAAAAATTTATAAATCTTTGTATTTATTTGCTTTTTCTTCTTACTCACAGACCGCCGACCGCCACCCGCCACTGCACGACCGTTGCACAACCACTCCACAATTGCCGCACGACCGTCGCACGACCGCCGCACGACCATCAAAATGAAGTCTCTAAATTTTAGTTCCATCAATTAGAAGCTCTTTCAATGCTTTCATGGAACACAGTGCTTACGGCAAATGTTTAAACACTTTGCAATGCTTCATTTTTTTTTTTTTTGAACATGCAACACTTCATGTTTAAGGAAACTAAATTCTCAAAGTTAGAAATGGATTTCTTAATTGTTGGGATGAATAATAAACAACCTTCTAGGATCAAGCATTCTAAATGCCTTGAGGCAGGGAATTACATAGATCCATTGGTCCAAGTACAATCTGTTAGGGTGCGTATGGCAACGTTTATATTATGGGGAACTATTTCTTTTCAGAAATAGTTTTTTTTTCTATTTCTACTTCGGGGACGATTTCTGAGTAAAATAATGTGTATGATAATTATACAAAATTTCTATTCTTGGCATAGAAAAAGAATAGAAATGCGTTTGGTAAATATTTATAAATTTTTGTATTTTTTTGTTTTTTCTTCTTATTCACGGACCGCCGACCGCCGCCCGCCACCGCATGACCGTTGCACAACCGCCACATGATTGCCACACAATTGACGCACAACCGCCGAACAACCGCTGACTACCGCCACAGGATTGCCACCCACAGCCCACCAGCCACGAGAAGGGGCGGTGACCGGTGAGCTGTGGGCAAAAGTCGTGTGGCGGCGGTCGACGATCGTGCGGCGGTAGGTGGTGGTCGTGTGGCAGTTGGCGACAGCAGGCTGCCGGCGGACGGTAGCGATCGTCAACCCATGGGTTGTGGGTGGTAGCCGATGGGTTACGGGTGGCGACAACCATCCCCAGCAGTCACCAGTGATCGGCTGCCAATGGTGGCCGTGGGCGGCAGAAGATGGCCAACAATTAGCAGGCGGCTGGTGGTGGCCGCAACCAGGAAGAAGAACAAAAGAAAAATAGAAAAGAAAAAAAAACTTATTTATAGAAATTGTTCCCAAGAACAAGAAGCTACTTTTTTTTTTGGATAAGTACACTAATGATGCCATAAGTTGTGTACGGCGCTCACTTTGGTGCCAAAAGTTTCCGTTGGATCACTTAAGTTGCAAAAATTTTGAAAAACGATCACTTTGGTGCCATCGCCAATTTGGTTGACCGGAAATCCGACGTGGCATTTTTTTTATTAATTTTTTACGCCGACGTGGATCGCCAAAGAATATAATTAGCATACAAAAAAAAGAACGATGTCGTTTACCTTTTTCCCCCAAATAAGAAACCCTAAATCCTCAATTTCGACTAGAATTGAAAGTTGAAAACCCTAAATCCCCAATTCAACCATTTCGAGTGCATATTTCGATTTTCTCCCAAAGTTATCAACTCGCTCTTGAAAATGGAGGACAAAAGCTTCAACAGTGGCTCACATTCCTATAAGAAAAGCGAATTAGATGGTGAGTGTTACTGTTATTGTGGGTTACCGAGTCCAAGAAGAACATCTTGGACTCGGTTGAATCCCGGGAGAAGATTCCACGGGTGTGGCAGATATAGAGAAGGCTCGAAGTGCCAATATTTCAAATGGGTTTATAGGAAATTCTCTGATCGAGCGACAAATGTGATATTGGAGTTACTTGAAGGCCAAAATCAACCTCCACCTATGTTAATGGACGAGTTATAGGATGTCGACTCAATGCAAGCTCAAATGAAGAGTTTAACATCTCTGGTGGACCATTTGAAGAAGGAGGTTTCAAGGCTGAAAATTGAAAGAAACTTTTATTGAGCGTTGCTTGTGTTCTTACTCTCTTGGGTAGTTTATTCAAAGGTAAAGTGAGTAATGAGAAAAAGTTTGTATGTCTACCATAGTTGAATACGTGGAATATGCACTTGTATTGGATTATTTATAAGTAAAATGTGTTTTTTGATTTGCTGCAATTTTTGTATGGAGCAGAATGTTTTGTTGTTGTAATCTATGGGTATAAATGCAAGGTTGGACTTGGAATGCATTAGTTGTGAGCACTTAAAAGTTTTGTTGTTTAGTTGTGTATTGTCAATGTTTGTTTTGGTTAGTTTTTGCTTCAAATATAATGGTTTGCTGCATTTTTTATTTGGTAATAGTTTGCTGCATTTTTTTTATTTGGTAATGGTTTGCTGCATTTTTTTATTTGGTAATGGTTTGCTGCATTTTTTTTATTTGGTAATGGTTTGCTGCATTTTTTATTTGGTAATGGTTTGCTGCATTTTTTATTTAGTAATGGTTTGCTGGTTTGCTAGTTTGCTAGTTTGCTGGTTTGCTGGTTTGCTGCAACTGCAAACCATGGCCGAAATTAAAGGATGATGGCAAATTCACAATTGACCATTTCAGTGCCATAAGTTGTAAATAGTGATCGCTTGAGTGCCAAGTTTTTATAAAAGTGATCATTTAAGTGCCATTCGCGATTACAAAGTGATCACTTATGTTGCACAAGTTTTTTAAAAAAGAACATGTTAGTACCAAACGTCACATTCCAAATGTACCTTGTTCTTGCACCAGTTGAGTTGCTGGTGCATCTTCTTGCACCAGCCCATACAGGAGTTGATGCAACAAGATGTACCAGCACCCAAAGTGTTCTTATAGCAGCACATATAATCAAAACCCCACAAATTCATTATAATCCACAACTTCAACCAACAACAGCAACATTGCAGCAACAGCAACATTGCAGTAACAGCAAAAATAAAATATACAACATAACTGACTTGCTAGCATTCTAGCCGAAACCAACACAAGAGAAAATGAATAGTCATTCTAGTACTTGCCATTAACATTGATTGATTGTTTACAAAAGAAAAGAAAAGCATGTCTAACTTCACTCCCCAATCATCGAAAGTTCAGCACTCTCTTAAAAAAAAAAACAATGGCAATATGCAGGCAGCAACTACCATCAATGATATAATATCCAGCACACTCCTAAAAAAAGAAAACGTGAAAAGAGACCATGTCCAACATCACATAAAAAGAGACCATGTCCAGCACCCTCCCATCAGTCAATATTAACAACACCCTGATCTCATTTTCCTCTTGGAGCTTTGAATTGATTCATAATCCAAGCACTCTTTCGAACTGGATGTGCAAGTTCTTTAACTGAGCTTTCTATCACCTATTTTCCTTTTCCTTGTTTTTGACGGCGGCTATTTTTGTTCTAGCACGTGTCATGTGTTGGTCAATATCATCACTACTGCTCCCAATCGTTGGTTGAGATGGAATTGGTGCTGGGTTCTTTTTGGATGGCTGTTTCGCAGCTATACCCACTGTCTTCTTCTTCTTTGGAGCACTTTTCTTTGGCTGCGCCCTTGATTCTTGAGTTGGCCCACCTTGAGAGAGAAGTATCTCCGAAGTTCTCCCAGGCTACAAGAACATAGTGATATTGTCAACCAAATGAATTGAAGTACAACAAATTAAATGTATGAGGCCTATAAATCTTACATTCAAAATAGTCATTCCAGTACGTTCATCTATGTAAATCCCATAACCATATTGCCATAATCTTTTTCCAAGAGCCCCTCTTGTTCGCTGTGGTGCATCATTTTCAGCAACAACAATCCTTGTAGCAACCTCTGCAACTTGTGCAGTTGCTCGTCTTCTCACCTGAGAAACACATAACAAATGTAAATTTTAGCCCATAAAAGACCAAACACATCAATATACAACTTACAGGATTTTTTTTTCTTATTTGCTCAATAGTGGACTCAGTTGTTGTTGTTGCCGTCCTGCCCATTCCAGTCCCTGTCCCTACACTTGAGCCTACAACAGGGCCTTTTTCTGGCTCTTTAGTAGGCCTTACAACAATGTACTGTATTAGGATTATGACCAACTATAACGAATAATTAGACATCTACTCATTTTCATGGTGGAAACAAATGGAGAAAACTTCTCAAATTACAAGTGCATGACAAAGGAAAAGCACAAGAGAAGCCAGTACACATGATCAACCATCAAACTCTATTGAATAAGAACTGTAAAGTTACTGAGACAAAGAGGATACTTACCTTACAGTATGGCTTTCTGTTTGCCCTTTAGTAGGCATTACAGCAGGGCCTTCTGTCCTCCCTTCAATAGGCCCAACAAGAAACTCTTCAATAGGTTCTGTCCCTGGCACTGATCAGCCATTACATCTTGCTGTTGATGCTGCTTTTTCAGCTCACAACCTTTCTTATTATGCCCTTCCTTGCGGCAATAGGAGCATTTCATCTTTGATCCAGTCCTACTCATCCTTTGACTTGATGCCTCTTCCTACTACATTCTTCGTCTCTTTTTTGGCCTTCCTATTTGCTTTTTCAGCGGTAAGGGTAGAGGGCTTTCATGATTTGTTGGCTCCCAAAATTTGCTGCTTCTGATAGGCTGTATCATGAATTGGTATGAAGCAAGGTATGAGCTTTTTTTGTACCAATCATGTAGGTAATCATCTGGGTTTTCTTGCTTCATATGAATAGCACAAATGGCATAGGCACAGGGAATTCCATTCAGTTGCCAGGCTCGGCATGAACACTTTCTTCTATCCAGGTTGACAACATACTTATCTTGATTTTAAATAATCTCATATCCATTATCTCCATTCCAAACTGGATGGCAGAACCTATAGCAGCAATATTTGCATCCAATCTCTTCACAATCCTAGGGCCACAGTCTCTACTCCATTTTGTAGCCTCATCTCTTTGCCTATGCAGTCTAGTCACAACCATAACTCGAATATCATCAAGCATGCTGATGATTGGTTTGCACTTGACCTCTAAAATTCTACCATTGAAAGCTTCACTAAGGTTGTTATCAATGATATCGCATTTGAACTCTTCGCTAAAAAAGGCCCGACACCAGTGTTTAGCTTCTGTCTGGAAGAGTGCATCAAAACCTTCCTTTGTCAGCTGCAACAATCCTTGTTTAGATAATCTGAAATCACCATATTCATACTCTTTGCTATCTGCCAGAATTGCTTCTACAGCCTATCTCCTTTGAAGTTCCTTGACCAGTTTGCATATATGTGCCTCACGCACATTCCATGCTCAGCATGTGGCATCAACTCAGCCAATGCAAGAATAAGTCCCTACAAAAATTCAAACCAATAAATACAAGTCAAGAAAAATATGCAAGTGATTAATATTAAAAGGGAGTGAATTAATTGACAATGAAATTACCTTCTGTTGGTCGCTCATGAATGCCTATCCTCCCCCATCGGTTATCTCAAGGTCAGCCATTAAATTTTTTAGGAACTAAAACCAAATATCCTTGTTCTCTATCTTTACCACCGCCCAAGCTATCGGGAACATTTGATTATTGGCATCTCTCCCTATAGCAGCCAACAACTCCCCCTTGCATAAACCCTTTAGAAAGCATCCATCTAATCCTATAACTCTTCTACAACCAGCCAAGAAGCCCCGTTTGCATGCATCAAAACAGACATAAAATCTATCAAATCTAGGCCTAAGATCAGGGAGTGGCCTCTCCACAACCTCTACATATACCCTACTATATGGGTTTTGAAACATGCATTCATCAGCATAATCCCATACCTGCACATATTCTTCCTTATACCCACCCATCAATATCTTCATCACCCTCATCTTAGATCTCTTATATTGATTCCTTGACACATTAACCCCCACTTGCTCCTTCACTAACTATTGAAATTGAAGACTCTTGATCTCGGGCATTGCTTTGATAGTATTGAAAAAATTCTTGGATAACCACACACTTGTTACCCTTTTATTGTTAAAGATAAATGGACAAGTATGCTCCTCCTGAAAGGACCTAATCTAGAATGACCCATTCTTACTAAGCGCGGCATAGAGCTTCCACGAACAATTAGGTTGTGAGCACTTAGCTCTCACAAATTCATTCGTGTTTCTAATGAATTTAACGCTCCTCTATTCACCAATTGAGTTCTTCACAACAGCTTCCTTGAACTGTTTGGCATCGTCAAATCTCATGCCCACCGACAAAACAGGTTTATCAACAGTTGGATCATAGCAAGGATACTTACTTTTTCTTCGAGGAGCAGGTTCTTCATCATCATTGTCAAGCTCATTTTCCGAACCAATAACTTCATCGCCACAGCTTTCTTCATCTTCACTTCTATTACCTTCAGTTGGATCTCCATCCCTATTTACTGGCTTGGGCCTTTTTGCTAAAGCTGCAATTTTTTTTCTCATAAATTCCCTTTGCTTTTGTCTTGACTGTGCGAGTTCATCATCATCTTCGTCACTTAGGAAATTTACTAAAGCCAAACATTCATCTTCCGATTCACTAGATAAAGCAATTTCCCATTCTAATCCAATGAAGTCTTCATCGCCCACATTTTCACCCAAATCTTCACCCAAGATTTCAGGACATCTCCCTTTTTGTTCATCTCTATCAATATGACTTATCTCCCTCTCATTTTGCCCTTCATCTAACCTAAACTCATCCCCGACCTGATTACTCGCTTGAACAGGATCCCTCACTTCTCCTCCTTCAATGGTGGTCTACTCATCCTCATCCTCATCCTCATTCTCACTATAATACTCAACATATACCTTAGCTTCTTCACTGTGAAGATAATGGTAAATGATATCCTTAATACCATTATCGTCATTAATTCCTTCCCAAGAACATAGTAATGTAATTTTTGCACTTTGCATCGTAAAAAATACACCAAATCCCTCACAAAATCAATATATGATGGCTTCCAAACATTGACATAAATAGTACCTTCATTTCCAACACTATATTTCCAATCTTCAGTGGTAATAACAAACTCTCCACCATAGCAAATAATGACGCCTACCTGATTCGCGTCCATGTCGATGATGCACCCAATGAAAAAAAAGAAAAAGAGTCATTGTCGTTTTGTTGGAACCACATGACAGAATCGACAACTTCACATGCAGGTCCTTGTCGTTTTGTTGTCAAGGAACAAATGCGACTAAAATCTCCCCAATTCGGTGCATTTACAGAAACAAAAGAAACCGAATTAAATAAACAAAGTGAGTTCCCCACCACCCATTTTTCAATTCAATCACATTCACATTCGGTCCCCCACAAAAGCAGTCCAATTAATTAAACAAACAAATTCGGTCCCACCACTGTTTCCCTCCGAGTCAAGCCCCTCTGCACCCTATTTTTCTATTCGGTCCCCACAACAGAAAGCAAACGAACAATGGAAGAATCAATTTTTCTATTCCGTCCCCATAAAAGTAACATCCCCACCACTTTCCCCACTACTTTCCCCCTGAGCCGAGCCCTCAATTTGCCCTCCATGCCCTAACTTGCCCGTCGGAACCCTAAATTTTTCGCAAAATTGATTCACGTAGAGAACATGACAAACCTGAACGATCGTGAACGACGGCGCAACTACAGCGGTGGCCAAGCGACGGCGGGCGAGCGAACGACGGTGGGTAAGCGAGCTACGGCCGGCGTCGAGGAGAACCGTATACGAACCCTATTTGCTATGGAGCAACGCGGCATCGTTTCTTATGTGAATCCACGGTGGATGGCAAGAAACGACATCGTTTCTTACGAAGAAAGGAAAACGGCGTCGTTTTATGCTATCCACCGTGGACAATCTTAAGCCACGTCGATTTTTTTTTTTTAATATAAAAGCCACGTAATCATTTTGGCCGGAATTTCTCGCCGATGGCACCAAAGTGATCGTTTTTCCTCCGATTTGGCACTTAAGTGATCCGACGAAAACTTTTGGCACCAAAGTGAGCGCCGTACACAACTTATAGCACCATTAGTGTACTTCTCCCCTTTTTTTTTATTTTTTGTTTCTATTCTAAATCTATTTCCCAGCCACTTTTCTATTCCAAAAATAATGTTCTTTTTTTGTTCCGGGAAACAAAAGAACATAAATCGGGAGAAATATAAACGTTACCATGCAGGTCCTTATCCTATCTTTTCATTCCGCAAGATAAACAAATAAAGCAAGACCAATCGAGCGAGCGATCACACTTACCCGCCGTTGACATTCTTGAATGTCGGACCCATTTTCCCAGCAATCTTTCCCAAAGCAACCTTCTGCTTTTCGATTGAATCGGGATATCTATTTTTGCGCTCATGCTCGGCAAAGGAGTTTTCGTATGTTCCCCGTTGGTAGCAGACAACGAAGGGTTTGACGCCGTAGAAGATGAGAAGAATGGTTTTATCAGACTCCACCATTTGAGCCACTTCCATTAGGCAAGCTAGGCTGGAAGCGAAGTCCTCGGAGAAGACAAAGACACAGATGTAGGAACGCTTGATGGCTTCCACGATTTTGTCATCGATCCTTTCACCATACTCAATCTCTTTGCGGTCTAGGATTGCCATAATCCCCACGCCCTTGAGCTGGTCGTGGAAGCACTTGAGGAAGCTGTCCCGGACATTTGGTCCTCAGAAGCTGAGGAACACTTGATAGTTACATACGGCAATTTAAAAACTCATTTGCCGACACATACCCTGGCTCGAATGGAGATCAGGATGATAAAAGTCGTTCTAGTTCATAGGTCTGAATCTGGAGCATTGACCTCATTATCCTTCTTAGTCTTACTTCCCCCGTGTGAAGACTTGTGTCCTCTCTCTTCTTTTCTTTTTTATTTTATTCGTTTCGATGTTTTGACAGTTCTATCCTTCCAATGACGGGAGATGGGAAACTTATTACACAGGGTATAGCATTTAGGAAAGTTAACATATCGTTTTCGTGTGCTTGTTATGTGAGATTCTGAATTTCAGGTTCTGTTTTCGATTGGATAAGTTAGACTTTTCATCGACTCGTCTATAGTTCTTTTCTCTAAGTTGGCCACTCATGAGATAACTAGCCTATCAGGTGAAGCCGTTAAGGGATTTTAACATAATAGACTTGAGAATTCGACTAGGAATAAACTGTTCGATTGTGCTAATCTGCAAAAGTCATTACGACACAGTTAAAAATTGATCAGAGACTGGAGATAGGTTGATTCGACAAAAGTGTGTGATTAAGTGTGGGTGATTTCACTTAATTGCAAAATTCTTATCAATTGGCACTAGACCGATTTTTCTGTCGTTTTGATGCCCTATGCCCATATTTAAAACCTCAAGATTTTCACGATAACCGAAAGTCATCAACGTGTCAAAGATGTACAATATGGCTAGAAAATAATCGACCACGGGTCAAATGCGCTAAAAATTCCTAAAAGCTACTCGGTACGTTAGGTCACACTAAAATCACGTCAGATTGAAATTGACCGCGAATTTAAACCCGATTTCAGAAATTAAAAGTTCTGTCATATCACGATTTATTTTAGGACCGTCGACTCATCCTTTGAAGAATTTTCGGCAAGCTCGGGATTTTTACGGAAAATCAATTCAGACAATTCGGAAAAGAAAGGAAATTCGGTTGGCCATTTTCAAGTGGATTTTTGGCCTTCTAAAAAGGACCAGTTGGTGAAGGCAAGTGTGGAATTTGGCATGGGCACTCCTCAGCAAATTTGGTCATCAAATTGGGGAAATTGGTGAAGAAATAGAAGCCCAAATTGTGAAATTCGTAGGCTAGTATGGGGGCTGCAACTATTGGATATCAACTTGGTTATTTGTGGGATTTTATGTGCATAAAGGCTTAAGGGACAAAACGTATGAAAGCTTGTGGGACCAAGACATGATGAAAAATGAGATATTTTGATTTACTTTTCCCTTCCCCCTCCTTCAGCCTCTCTCTCGCACGCCAGCTTCGCTGATCCTTTTCCCCCATCCGACAACCCTCTGCCATAGTCTTCCATTTCTTTTTCTCCTTTGACTTTTGGGGCTCAACCTTATCTCTCCCTCTCTCTCCCTCATCCGTTCCCTCTCTTCCCCTTCGTACGCAGCTTCCCCGACCCTTTCTGTTTTTGCTTCTCTTCCATTTCTGTTCCGTTGAAGCACAGACCCTCCCCTCCAAATCTGTTGCTCCCTTCTCTTCGTGCGCCTCCATCAAGCCTTACTTCTGCAGCCACTGGTCCAGCTCACCAATGTCAACCCCAGTGAACTATTGCCACTTACTTTGCTGCGCGTCCTCCACCGAATCTACTGCTCCATTGTTGCCCATCCCACCGACAACTTAACTTCCATCCTCATGTCTCCATCTCGCTTCAACGTCTCACCCTCCACTGAAGTCAACCCCACCAGCGAACCGCCCATCTCCACCTGCCTGCTTCCCTTCCTTCTTTTTTGTTCCATCGCAGCCCACGATTTCAGCCCTTTCATCACACAGCGTGAATTCCCAGCAGCCCCACCGTCAAAACACCATGCCTACACCACCTCAACGCAACTCCAACCTCACGCCAGCACCCACTTTCACGCCAGCTCATCTCCATCGCCAACTCTAGTTTTCCATCTTCAAGCCACCCATCGAGCAGCCCTACGCCTCCACGCCATAGAACCGTCCAAGATAGCCAGCCTGTTCCCCGTCGTTCAGCCACCTCCAAGCCGCATCGTAGCTAGCCGTTTAGCCCGGTCCAGGACCAAAGACAACAGCTAGGCCGTGAGCCTAGCAAGGTTTTTGGGCCCTCTCGAGCTCTTGTTGGCACCGCCGTAAATTCAAGTTTCGGCCGCCGTTACACCACAGTCGCCGTGGACTCAGGGATCGTTAAATCGGTGAGTTTACTCACTAAACTTTGCTTAGGGAGTTAATGATACTTAAGGGTTGATTAGTTTAGGCTAAGTATGGTTTAAGTGGTTAGTTAGAACGGAATAGAGATTTAAATATTCGTTTATGCATGTTACGTGGTTAAAACGGCTTAATTAGGGATTAGATAGATCGTATGATTTATCTATATTAGTTCGAAAATTTTCCGGGCACGTTTCCGTATTTAATTAGGCATTTCCGGCCTAAGTTTCTATTTTTGGCATTTAATTGTATTTATTTAATTAATTTTGATAATTATTTAATTATTTATTATTTTTTGGAAATTATACCGGGATAGCCGATGACCGTAATTTCGTGCTGATTATAATGGTATGATTGGTTTATTTAATTGAGAGCTAATTTGTGTAAATTGAGTGAAATTGGCGATTTTGGTTATTTATTCCAAATTTGTGGAATTTCGGTATTTTAATTAGAAAATACCGGGCGTCAGTTTTTAACGCCAAAAATATCTTTATAGTGAGATTCTCTAAAAGAAAGATATTGCATGTTAGCTTGTGAGAGCATTTATCATCATCTTGTGATAACCCTTTTACACGTCAGCTTGTGAGAGCAATATACTATATGAGCCTATGAGTTTGATATGTCAGCTTGTGAGAGCAGTATACCTTATCAGCTTGTGTGAGTTATGATAGTTTATCAGCTTGTGGGAGCACAATCTATATATTAGCTTGTGCGAGTTCCTATCTATTTATATCAGCTTGTGAGAGTTATGACCACATATTTCAGCTTATGTGAGCAGTGATTATATCGAATTGATAGATAATATGGATCAGATCGATTGTGTCGAATTGAGTCAATTGACTGAACTTATCGATAATTTGGTTTAAATTGATTGGTTGAGTATATGAATCGTACTGACTTGCAGGAAAGAATTGAGGCAAGGTAAGTCATCTGTCTTGTGTGTGCATAGACTGCCTTTAGGCGTATTTCCTTCCTAGTCGGGGTTTAGGGGGTGAACTTGCTGAGACATTATCTCACCCCGTCATGGGCTTAACTTTTCAGGTCCCTAGTGTGAAAAACCCGGAGCTTAAGGCGGAAGGGTCAAGAGCATGTGTGGCTCATAAATTATTTTTGGAAATAGACCTCCTATACTTAGACCTCAGAGTTGAACTCCGTTTGTAAACCAGATTGTTTATAAAAGCTGAGTTGATTGATTTGAAATTTGTTGTCCTGCTTTTTATCACATGTTTGTTATGGTCAAGGGATTAGTTTATACGTTTCTACATGTGCATTAAAATGAATGGGTTGGCGATGCGTCCTAGGATGTCGCAAATTTTATCGACCACCGAGAGATGAGCACGCACTCGAGGATCGAGGTGTGACACGTTAAATAGAATTTAAATGATGGTATCATTTTGAGTTTTAAATAACAATCAAAATTCAATTTAAAATATGAATACTAAATTCATTCCAGAATAATTAATAACAAGTGGCCGGTACCCGGCATTATTGAAGTACCAATGTGACACTAAAAGAAAAGGCAAAAAGAGAAGACCCGCGTTCTGCCACATTCATAAAAACGGTGCTTGACACTTTGGCTCAACTCACTACCATCGACGGCCGCGACTCACTTCCTGTTGCCGAGATACCGCCAACGGCTATGACCGATACTTGTTGCTACTCTTCATCACAGCGGAAACTCGAGTGCCCTCCTTGCCGCGCTCCTTGCATCCCTTGATTGACTTTCAGCAACACTTCAAAGCCAAGAACACTGCCGAGTCTGCTATTGCCGAGCAGACCGCCTGCAACAACAAATCGTGGACTGGGCTGCACCGTGCCTCCAGCTTCCTGCAACATGGCGATGCTGTCCTGATATCTCCCCGCCGAGTCATGTGACTCTGGCTAGCCTCCTACGGCCAGCGAGCCCCCACATCATTCATGCTTGCACTTTTCCTTCGCAGGTTCTTGGCGACATCGGCGAGTCTGGATTCTTCAAAGGGGTCAAGAGGGCGTTCCCAATACAAAAGAAGGGGTGAAATTTGTCCTGTTTTGCCCAAGCTTTTTTAAAGGGTGAAGCTTGATAGCAAAGTCAAAAGAAGCCAAAGTTCTTGGACAGAATTCCAGAATATTGGGTAAGTGAGAAACGAACGAACAGAGGAGACCACTCCGTGATCAGCATCACCGCAAGCTCCTGAACCGATCTGCTTCAATCCCACAACACCAACAGCGAAGGACCGAGACCTGCTGTCCTTGCCCCCGTCCATTAACGATTCTCGGTCCCTCGCCTGGCTTGGAAATTTCTGTTTCGTAGGTCTTTGTGGAACCCATCTGGCGACTACCGAGTAACCGTGAACGTCGCCGATCGTCGGTCGTCCTCATCGTGATTCGCGTGATCCATTGTCCATCGTGAATTAGGTACGATGATTAATCCGACTTTCATATATCTCGTTGCATAATTCATAAAATTGCAATCTTGTTTGAATGTTTGGTTAATATTGTCATATCCAAAAAACAATTCTTTTGAATCCCCGTGAATTAGGAAATTTTGTAACTTCACAATGTGCAATAATCAACAGTTTGATTTCATGCTTGACTAGCGATCGCACGAAAAATTGCCCAATCCGATCTCACATCTGACATACGTTTCATCAATTTTATTTATTTCCAAAATTAGATGAATATGGATTATATCTTGGTGGTGGATGTTATCTATTGCTTGATTTTATTTGATTTTATTTATATTCTTATTTAAAAAGAAAATCACAAAAGATATATATTTTAATTGGTAAGATTGCATATTTGGATAAGATTGCATGCTTAATTTGATTCTATATAATATTATTTTAAAATTAATTAAAAAAAGTTTAGATAGCTCTTTCTTGGTAGGTTGCATTCTGGTTAGGGAATATCTAGTTTAGATAACATTCCAATTTAAATATGGATTCGACCTAATTTAATCCTTAAATTGAATTAGGTAATATCTAGGACTAGGTAATTTATTTTAGTTATTTTCTAATTTCGAATTTTCATGAAAAAACACAAAAAAAATCATGTGCAATGTCATGTTGAATTAGCTCATTAGATGCATGTCATTTAGTAGTTTCATGTTTAGGAATCATTTAAATTAAAGCATGTGACATATTGTATAGTTGCATTAACTTTTACCCATCGTTAGATTAGTTCATTTAATAAATGTCGCATGACATATAGTTTACATTTTAAGTTGCATGTTGCATTTGCAGTTTCTAGGTTTCATTTAAATATATGAAAACCCCAAAAAAATAAGCAACTACTTGTTAATTAAACATGATATCTAGGATTTATTATGTGAATTCTGAGCTAATATTATAAATGCTTTCGTTACTTTAAAATAAGTATTTCCTCCCCATGCTTATAATTTATTTACTACTTTGCATTACTGAGTGTTAAATAATGGTTACGCACTTACATGGTCACCTACATGTTAAGTTTAGGTTTAGTAGTCCATTAGCTAAATCATATATGATTCCACCTGCTTTGAAGAGGTCGCAACACTGTGAAAGTTTTTCAGTAGCTTCACTCAACCTATTCAACCCCACTTGGGGGTTGCATATTAGCCCTAACAATTGATATAAGAGTCTCATTACTTGTTATCCGCAATGCTTTAATTCTAAGCATATATGTTTGAATGGCTAACCTTAACAACTTTCTTGCTTCTAATACTCATGCGTCAAACAAGCCTCCATGCCTTTCAAGGGTTTACTCCAATAGTCACCCTTCGCAAATGAGGAGAGAAGTGGAGGATTCGAATCTTCATATTCTCAGAGGAGTTGGGGTGAGGACAATTAGCTTTTTAGGTGTGAATTTTGATTTTCATGTCTTGCGTTAAAATAGAACTGAAAAAAAAAAAAAAAAAAAAACAGGTATGCAAGCATATACTTTTTGACTTTTAGAATGGATTATTTTATGACCCAGATGACTTTCATTTAATTTTAAAAGATCTTAGAATCAAATTAGTGATAAAATAGTTAAAATGGACAAAAATAGAACGTTCAAATCCCATTCTAGATATGGGTTGTGTAATTCTTGCTAATTAAAGCTTTAATTGATTTCATCTGAGTAATTTGATTTAGTCCATTAGAAAAATTGTACTAAATAAATAAATTCACTTCGAGAAATGAAATAACTTTTGTGTATATGTAACACAAACCATTAATTCTTTCCTTTAAACTACGCAGATGTCAATTGCTATAATTATATTATACCCATTACATTAATATTACAATAGTAGATATTTGTCTCAAACATTATGACTTCTATTTATGGTACGTTAATCATAGACCTTCATAAAGTATGATATCTTTTCACAAAATTATAAAACAATTTATACAAATGTCATCTTTTTCTCTTACATAACACCGATATGCACAATAAAATTGCCCGTGCCTAGTATCAAATGAAGCCCCCGTTTTCTCGATTCCTCCTCGCCACCAACTTACTACGGTCCCCAACCATTGCTTTAATTAGCCCTTTTTATTATTAATTTTCTACAACAATTAGAGACTTGCGAGACAGACTGCGGGCACCCTAAGGGGGGAAAAATTCACTGCCCAGGCAATGTCAAAATGTGAGCGCCGTCTTTTGAATGATCCACCAATCAACAAGTGTCAAACAGCGCAGAGTGTCTTGGGCCTCTGAAAAAAAATAAAAAACGAGCATGCAATATCAGAGGAAGCTCAGATGCTATGAAACGAAAAATCAGCAGAAAGAATAACAACTATGCGGATAACTTACAGAGCATAGCCTGACACCAAATAAAGAAAAAGAGTACTTGAGGAGAAGACGTAATTGTATTCCTTCGTTCGGTTCTTTCTACATGTATACATTCATATTTATAATACAAAAGAAATCAAGGAAAGAATAAATATGATTACATTTTCCTATTTTTATCTCTGAATATCCATGACTGAATCAATTAGAATTGGAGCAAAGAATAAAATAGCCAAAGTTTCAGGCCATTATTTGAAATGAAATTTACTTTAAATAATGGCCACTTCAATACCTTATTTAAAATAAGATCCAATTTTAGATCATTATTTAAGAAAATAAGAGCACTTCAAAATTCAAACCCTTATTACAAAATTTCACCAATTAGTTATAAAAAAGTTAAGATGGACAAAAATAAAACACTCAAATTCCATTCTAGATATAAGTTCTATATTCTTGTCAATTAAAGCTTTAATTGATTTCATTCGAGTAATATGATTTAGTCCATTGGAAAATTTACATTGAATAAATAAATTCACTTTGACAAATGGAATAACTTTTGTTAACATATAACACGATCCATTATTTTTTTTTCCTTTTAATTATGCAGAATGTTAAACGGAATAAATTACACCTATTATTTTGATATTACAAAAATAGATATTTGTCCCAAACATGCAATAAAAGTCTAAAGAAAAAACAAAGTTTACACTGCAATTCAGTTAGAAAAAACGTCATGTCTTATTTTTATTTTTTACTTTTTCAAATATAGAATTCATTATTATACATGAAAAATCATTTCTTTTTATTTATATTTCATGTTCTCAGGAAACTCAACATTATGACATTTATTCATACCGCATTAATCTTAGACCTTCATAAAGTATGATATTTTTTTCACAAAATTATTAAACAAGTTATATAAATATCATCCTTTTCTCTTACATGACACCTCATATCAATGGATTACTAATGATACACAAATTTGCAAAATGGAAATGCCCGCTCCTAATATCAAATAAAGCCGCCGTCCTCCTCGCTTTAGTTAGTCTTCCATTATTAATTTACTACATCAATTAAAAAATTCTTGAGAAAGACTTGCTAGAGAGACCGCGGGCACCCTAAGGGGTTAAAAAAGAAGAAAAAAATCACCGACCAGGCAGTGTCAAAATGCGAGCGCCGTTTTTTGAAAGGAAGTATCAGCGAGTGTCAAACAGCACGCAGCAATTTTGGGCCTTAAACGAGCATGCAAAATATCAGAGGAAGCTCAGATACATTGAAAGGAAATATCAGCAGACGCGTTAACAATTATCCGGATAACTTACAGAGCATAGCTAAAGCTAAGTAGAACAAAGACCGGTTTCAATAACCTTGTAGTCCAAGTTATACAGTGATGAAACAATGCTTCTTCATCAACAGGTCAGACACCTTTTCCTTCAATTTTGGACTCAAATGCACAATGATCAAACTAGGGGGGAGTGCTGGCAACTCATGAAGCTTGTCGCAGTGAAGTACATCAAGAGTCTCCAGCTTCGAAAGATGCTTGATTTCAGGAGGTAGGCTGGAAATAGGAGAATCTCGCAACGTCAAGATTCTCAGATTTTCTAGCTTCCCAATATCTCTAGGAATGTCCCCTTCTATATTCCTACACAAGGAGGCATCTATTTCTTCAAGGCTATGTAAATGCCAAATAAAACTAGGAAATTTTCTTATGAAGCAATAGTGCATCTTTAACACTCTCAACCTCTGCAGATTACCAAAGGAACCCGGCAATTCAGAAATGCCTGTTCCTGAAATATCCAGCTCCTCTAAAGGGCTTCCCAATTGGCCAATGGACTTTGGCAGTTTTTGTATCCAACCACAATTCCTCAATGACAAGCATCGGAGTTTCGCGCCAACTCCACTGGGGAGTTTGGTAATATTTGAATTATTTGCTGAGAGTATTGAAAGTGATGTCAGGTGTTCAACTTCTTCTGAATCACTTTGCAAGAAAATATCATGCACAGAAGTCTCATCAATGAGGAGCTCTTTCAAAGCTTTCAAAGCACCCAGTTCGGCAGGCAACCTGTTGAGTTCAGTGCAGGACTTCAAATTTAGGCAAAGCAATTTTTTGAGGCCCCCAATTGAAGGATCTAAATGGACCAACCGAGAGCATCGCTCTAGAATCAGTATCTCCAAGTTTGGAAAGCTAGAAAATTCAGGACTTATCAATAAGTCAGTGCAACTAGTGAGATTTAAGACTTTCAACTGCTCCATCTGTAAAACAGAGAGAAAAAAATCATAAGGTCAATTGCCAGATAATTAACACAATAAATACATTAGAGCAGTAAACAGGAAACCACCTTGATTTTCCTCCAACCTCCCCAGTCTTTAGTGACTTTGCTCCATGAAAGATCAAGAATGACCAGTTCAGTCAGATTAAGTTCTGTTGCTTCGAAATCCCTTGGGCACCCTTGCCAACGAAGCCACCTTAACTTTGGAAATACGTCTGCAAAATTTCCAGTCATACTTGCATGGTCCAATTTCAAGAACCTTACGTTTGGCAAAGTTTCCGTAAATGTATCGGGGCAAAGGGCTTCGGCCACTTCCATTCCCTACATTTGCCAAGAGAAACAAACCAATCTTAAGTCATAAAGACAATGGGACAAATTTGCTAAGGACTAGCGTGCTATCTTTTCCGTGCATGCAAAGACAACCTACCCATGGTAAAATAAGTAAAAAGCTGGATAACAAATTTAAACTTATACATCAAGGCTTCCATTTAATGGAAGAAAGCAAACCATTGAACCAAAAACCCTTACCTCTTCTTCGTTGATTACTTTCAGGTCTGGATCATTGATGTATAGTCTTCTGCGCTTTACATGATATATAGGTTCTTCTTGATCTACAGCTCTGGAGAGGTGCTTCAACAGTTTATGCATCCGCAGCTTGTTGTCTTCTCCAACTTTTGCTAGGGGCATCAGAACTTGGTAAGAAGGCAAAAGATCTAGATCAGACCACATATATGATGCAATTTGGCTATCCACACCATTGGCAAACCATGCTATGTCCCGAAATATTTGTTTCTGCTTTTCATCTAATGCTTCATAACAGATTTTCAAAATCTCCCTACAATCCTTCAAAATCTCTCGAGAGTGTAGTTTTATCATGTCCTCCATCTTCCTCCAATCGTCTATTGTTTTTCCATGTAGAAGTGAACCGATAACTTCAATAAAAAATGGAACCTGCCCCGTGGCTTTGACAATGCGCTTCCCAATTTCAGGATACCAAGGTATTGAAGCATGCTTGTGAAAATGTTCAAGAGCTCAACCATTATCCATCTTATTCACCTCATAGATATTAGCCCTTTCTGCATATGTTTCGAAAATTCCAAGATTTTCTGATGTAACAATTATCCGACTTCCAGGACCAAACCACTCAAGCTGGGTACCAACTAGATCATAAAGATGAGATGGTTCTTCCACATCATCTAGGATGATAAGAGCTTTTATGTTGCTGAATACATCCAAGAAAAACTTGATTCCTCCTTCAAAAGAAGCAACATTGCAATCTCGATCAAGAATATCACATATCAACTTAGTTTGCACAAGCTGGATACCGCCATTATTTTGCACTTTATCACCAATCTCTGCGAGAAAGCTACAACTATCGAAACATGAGGAGATTTGGTTGTATACGGCCTTCGAAATAGTTGTCTTGCCAATTCCGTTAGTTCCATGGATTCCAACCATGCGTGGTTTACCCCCATCATCTTCTATTGCCAATAGTTTGATTACCTCCTTCACTCGATCAATAATACCAGTTACCTGTTCAATTGTGGCAAATGAGGTCTGCAACGACTCCAAAGGGAAACTAGGAGGTTTCAACTCCGAGGGACGTAGAAGTGGTGGAATCCAATCCAAATTAGGACACCTCTTTATCATTAATGTAGACAGATTAGGAAGCGATAAGAGAGTATCAATATCACTTTCTGTGTACTCCACTGTAGGTAGCTCACCAATCTCCAAATGCTTGAGGCTAGTGAGCTCACCAAGTGATGGGAGACTTTTGCATGCTGCACAATCAAACAATTGTAGCCGAACTAATTTGGGCATGCAGGACATCCAGCTTGGAAACCTTGTGCCCCCATAGCCTCTTATTTCTAAGCTTCGAAGATTTAAGCTTGGCTGCAGGTCTTTAAGTAAAACTTCATCACTTTCTTTTCTGGCAAACACCAACACCAGTGAAACTAAGGAATCCTTCTCCTTCAAGTTCGCAGCATTTGATTCTGCTACTGCATCTGCTATTTCTCCCTTAACTTCTATTCTTAGGCTTCCTCTCAAATTGCTTAACCTATTCAACTCCCCCAGCCCACTGCAATTCTTTGAACAAGAATCATCCCCAGGCAGAAGGAAATCTGTTAAGTGTGCAAAAGAGTCAACTGGCCCAACCCTTGTGGCATATGAGATAGGGCACTACAATCGCTTATCTCAAGTTGCCTTAGGTTGACCAAATTTCTAAAATCTTTAGGCAATTCTACTAGCTTGTTACACTTATTGAGTTTAAGTACTTGCAAGGTTTGCAATCTTGTCATAAAATCAGGAAGCCTCATGATTCCTTCATTTTCAGAGAGATCTAGAAATGCCAGGTGCTTCATATCACAAATGGAACTTGGCAACTTCTTGATGCCACTATCATGCCAATCCAAGACACGCAAGAACTTGAAAGTAGAAAGGAATTTGCAAAGAGTTTGTTCACCCATTTGAGTTCCACGCCTCCCACTTTTTGTCTGATCCATTTTGATGAATGTCCTGAGACCTTTCGCTTTGACTAGATTAGGTGGAAGTTTCTGTGATAAATCTGAAGTTGAATCCCATTATAGATGGCGAGTTCCTTCATTAATTGACCACAGTAACTGATGAGTTTCTTGACAATACTCGCCTATAGCAAGCTTGCACGCTAGGTGATATACAAAATGGTGCATCTTACAAGACGTCACATTTCCAAGTTCATCTTTAGTGCAGTCTTGAAAGAAATTCCTCCAAAGTAGATCCATGAAATACTCATGAGCAATATCTTCCATATCCTGATCGATGTTGTCTATGGGCTGGACAAATCCTTCTGCTATCCAGAGACTCGTCAACATTTGCTTATTAATCACCCAGTCTTCAGGAAACAATGAACAGAAGGCAAAGCACTGTTTTAGATGGCATGGGAGATAAATATAACAAGACCCAAGCATTGAACTTAAGTCACCCAAGCCTGCAGAAACTTCTGAGATCTCGTTCTGAAAATTAGACCACTCAGCTTCAGTTTTCTTGAAGAATAATAGACGTCCGATCATTCGTATTGCCAAAGGGATTCCATCAAACATTTTGACTATCTGCCTCCCGATTTCTACCTTACTTGGATTTCTAGTCTCTTCTTCTTCCTGGCAAGCCATTTTCATCAATAAATCAACAGATGACTCTGCTCGAAGGGCCTCGAGACAATAAGATGGGGATGTACTAAAAAATTCCGCAACTTCCTGAAAGGAAGTAGTTATTAGAATCTTGCTTCCTTGGGCACCTCCCATCAATAAACTTTTCAAACTCCGCCATTGTTCAGGATCCACAGGCTGCATATCGTCAATAACTAGGAGATATCTTCGCAATTGCTCCTCGTCATCTGCTCTCTCTGTTGTCTCTCTTCCTCTGATTTTCCGCACTTCCCTTTCGATACTATGGAAGCCGCCGAAACCCGCACAGACCCATATCCTTATTTCAAAATGCTTCTTGACCATGTCATCTTCGTACACACATCGAGCGAGAGCAGTCTTTCCAAGACCATCGTCACCCCATATTGAAAGGACGGAAATTTGTTCATCAGTGTCGGATTCTAACAAGAACTTCATAATTGCGCTTTTCTCATCCTCTCTCCCTATAATCTCATCATCGTACACAAAGGAGTCCAACCGCTCTCTTCTCTCCACACGCACATCCTCCGCGCACTCTCGCAAGCCCAAATCCCTCCCTTCGGCAGCGATGGCTTCTAATCTCTCCCTGATTGTCTTCGCACGGGCGCTCATCTCCAGCCTTAAATCAGGTTTTGCAGAAGGCGAAGAGGAGGAGGGAATTACCTGGTTCAACTTCTCATCTTTGCTCGGCGATTCTCGTACTGGCATGACGTCAATGTTCCATTCTTCGAGTAAGTCCTCCGCATCATAGAAAGCATCTTTGAGATTCCTCAGCCATCGGTCGATTTCCCTGTGTTCTTCGAATCTCCGCTTTTCCGCATCGGGCAATATACTTCGGAGAAAGGAAACGGTTTTCTTGAACTCGGAAAATTCGCCGCCAGCGCCCCATAATTGTCCACCTTCTGGGAAATCATCCAGAAGTTTAGCTACTCTCAAGATGAGTGCTTACGCCATGGCTCTTCGGGGGTGAAGTGCACTAGATCTCGGTGAGGCAGGCTCGACCTTGCCTAAGGTCGGTGATCGGCAGAGGAGGGAGAAGGAAAAGGTGACGGGCCAAGAAAGGAAAAGTAAAGAAGAAAAAGAAAGAAAATAAAAGGAAAGGAAATAATTTAATATTAAAAAAAATTCGAGATAAGTATTTCTGGATTCACTTTTCTAAAATTATGCATGAATATTTTCTTTAATAGGAAAGTGTTTTCAGCTGATTTGGTAATTTTCCGCAAATTAAACGGTCGAAAGTCTGAAAAATCAATACTTGGAAAACACTTCCCCTAAAACAAATACACAAATTAGTTGTATTACTAAAACGGCTCGGTTCTGCCCTACCATCATCCAAAAGAATGGTATTTTATCGAAACTCTCCGGCTCCAAAAATCACTCCACTTGTCATTATTCAAGTGGATTGCCATATAAATTATCACGTAGGATTGCCATATAAATTATCACGAACGCAAGTTAATAAAACATAGACTTGTCTAGGTCAAGTTTGGGTCGGATCATAAATGATCTGATCCAAATTGACCCATTAACCTATTTATGACCTATTTATCACTAATGTAAACTTATTGACCCATATTTGACTCGACGACTTGACCCAATCCATATTGTTATATTGTTAAAACACTCATATAATTACAAAATTATGGATTTATAATATAATTTTTTTTTTTTAAATTAAGTCTTTCATTTATTTCACAAAAAATGTGGTATTTTTAACAATGATAATATTTTACAGTGTTTGGTTGAAACTTGAAAATAAATTAAAAAATATTTTTTGCTTCATATAGGAAATTCGATTTGATTTTTTGTGCACTCCTTTTAAGTATTTTTATTTTAACTTCTTTTTCCAAAAAATAGAATTTTTAATTCTTTTTTCTTTCTTTTTTCTTTTCTTCAACCGGTCGCCAACCATGGACATCATGGCCGATGACAGCAAGCTCTAGCCTCACCACAAGCCGACAAGGCTCGAGCTTGCCTGATTTCAGTGAGTTGAGCCTCGTCAAATCTAGCGAGGTCTAGCTCGCCTCGATGTCGATGAGCTCAAGTCTCGCTAGGTTGGCGAGGCTTGAGCCTCGACCTCGCTTGCCTTAGGTGAGGCTCGACCTTGCCAAATCCAGCAAGGTTGAGCTTGCCTTGACACTGGTGAGCTTAAGTCTCGCTAGATCGGCAAGGCCTGAGCCTTGGCCTCGCCTGATTCCAGCAAGGTCAAGCTTGCTTCGACTTTAGCGAGCTTGAGTCTCACTAGATCAATGAGGCCGGCGTGCTCAATTCCCTAGATTTGGCGAGCTCAAGCTCGCCAGTGTAATTGGGCAATAGTTGCGAACCTCGCCCTACCGATGAGGGCCCTGCGGTCCTCTTCTGGCATCTGACGAGGGTTAGCTGCCGGACTTCGTTGGGAAAGAAGAAAAATAAAATAAAAATAAAAAAGAAAAGAAAATAATATTAGAAAATCGAAAATAAAAATGATAAAAAAAAAAAAAACTATTTAAAGAGAATGATATATCCTTAATGGATTGACTTACCTAATAATCTGGGTTTTAAATGGGTTTAAAGACAAACCCATTTACAATCACTTTATCATTACATTTACAAACAACCCAAACCCATTAATAACTCATTTTATTAAAAGTTAACTAACTCATATACGACTCATCTTATTAAATATGGGTTCTATTA
Organism: Eucalyptus microcorys; assembly: GCA_014182515.1. NCBI lineage: Eukaryota > Viridiplantae > Streptophyta > Magnoliopsida > Myrtales > Myrtaceae > Eucalyptus > Eucalyptus microcorys. Next base: position 30,615,102 of record CM024566.1, on the reverse strand, counting down.
AATATGGGTTCAAATTGAGTTCAAACCCATTTTGACACCTCTAATAAAAAGTAACATTATAATCATCTACAACATAAACAAAAGAGCACATGCTATTGTCACAACCCAAGGAAGGGATGCGACCCAAAAGGTTTTGTACGACATGAACGAGCAACCCTTGACTATCTCTCGAATCCTAAAGTTTTCACTCTTTTAATAAATGCAGGTAGAAGATGTGATCTCTACCATGGAATTGAGGAGAGATTTATGACTACATTTGAGCTTGTACTTATATATAGGGACTCCCCCCTCATTTATATCCATCTCACAAGTGAAATACAATTCTAGATCTTCTCTCTAGAGTTTTTCTCTTTACCATTCTTGTGAGTGTGAGCAAGTAAGGCTGATTTGGAAGAAATTCCTAAGGTGAATCAGCTTCTCTAGAAATCCCCTTATATTTATGATAATAGATTCTATTTGAATGCAAACAACTTATATTTATCATGGCATCCATAACAATCAAGCCATACTAGGTTTGGAAGAAGATTCTCAGGATTTCCATCAATATCAACATTGTCCAATTTAAGAAACCTCAAATTCGATAGATGATGAAATACTTCGCCATCAACTTGAATAAAATCACAGGTTACACAAAGAGCTTTAACCTTGCTGGCACCCTGCCAATTCGTTGACGATATGGAAGCATGAAATTCGAACAAAAAATTATGCAATGAAACAGTAAAATGATGAGACGAAAACTTGACAAGAATACTGGAGAAATCTCAGCGTGATTTTACCTTCTTTTTGCACAATGTTGTTTGGACATCTTCGTAATACCACACCCTGCTCCACTACCAGGGTCTTCATCTTCCTTCTTGACAATTTCTCTTCCCAGAAATTTTAGTTGGCCGTGCATCAAAAACTCTTTTTTTTCTCCAGTGTTTAGAAAGGACATGTTCTGAAGCTCATCAACACGTATATCAGGGCCAAGTTAACGAACAGCCCACATGTAAAAGGGCATTGTCTTTTCAACCTCTATAAAGAAACACACTACATCAAGGAGAATTTCTCTGGCCTTTTTGCCCAAAAGTTTATAGCATGCCTCCAACATTCGTTCCACTTTCTCTTGCAGCTCTCCTTTTAAGTCATCCAAAGCCTGTCTCCATATATTTTCGCTCTTCCCATTCAAATATCTTCCCACAATATCAATAGCAAAAGGAAGATTTCCGACAGCAGAAATGATTTCCCTTGACATTTTATCATTGTTCTTTAGGGGATGATTCGGTCCAAAAGCACACTTACGGAAAAGTTCGAGAGCATGATTTTCATTCATCGGTAAAATCTCATGGCCATGCTCATATGAAATGACTTGGTCCTCACTTCTTTGAATCTGGTAAACATCTTTTCTTCGGGTTGTGAGGATGATCCCGCTTCTCGGACCAAACCAAGTTAGCTCAGCCAATGGATTACATCCTTCACTCAATCATCAATACCAATTATATGTTCAGTAGTGGCAACTAAAGTCTGCAAGGGCTCCACAGGCAAACTAGGAGGTCCCAACTCCTTGAGTTGTACAAGTTGTGGAATCCGTTCCAAATTAGCACACTCCCATATCCTTAATGTAGACAGATTAGGAAGTGATGAGAGGGTATGAATATCACTTTCTGTGTACTCTGCTATGGGTAGCTCACCAATTTCCAAATGCTTGAGGCTAGTGAGCTCACCAAGTGATGGGAGACTTTTGCATCGTGCACAATCAAACAACCGTAGCTGAACTAACTTAGGCATGCGAGACATCCAGCTTGGAAACATTGCGCCCCCATAGCCTCTTGGTTCTAAGCTTCGAAGATTTAAGCTTGGCTGCAGCTCTTTGAGTAGAACTTCATCACATTCTTTTCTGACAAATACTAATACTAGTGAAACTAAGGAATTCTTCTCCTTCAAGTTTGCGCCATTCGATTCTGCTACTGCATCTTTTATTTTTCCCTTAACTTCAATTCCGAGGCTTCCTCTCAAATTGTTTAACCTGTTCAACTCCGTAGCCCACCGTAACTCTCTCGGCAGGAATCATCCCCAGGCAAAATGAAATCTGTTAGAATGTGCAAAAGAGTCAACTCACCCATCCCTCGTGGCATATATGATAGGGCATTACAGTTGCTAATCTCCAGGTGCCTGAGGTTGACCAATTTTCTTATATCCCTTGGCAATTCTATTAGCTTGTAACACATATTGAGTTTTAAGTACTTGCAAGGTTTTCATTTTTGTCACAGAATCAGGAAGCCTTACGATTCCTTCATTTTCAGAGAAATCTAGAAATGTCAGGTGCTTCAACTCACAAATGGAACTTGGCAACTTCTCTATACCGCTGTCATGCAAATCCAAGGCACGTAAGAACTTGAAACTAGAAATAAATTTGCGAAGAGTTTCTTCACCCATTTGAGTTTCACACCTCGAGCTTTTTCTTTGACTAGTTTTGATGAGTGTCCTCAGATAATATGCTCCGTGTATATATGGATCTCCCTCTGATAAATGTAAAGTTGAATACCACGACAAATGACGAGTTCTTTCTTCAAGGTGTGACTGCAAATGATAAATTCTTCCATACTCAGTTCCAGCAACATGGTGTGCGAGGTCATTTACTAAATGATGCATCCTACAAGACATCACATTTCCAAGTTCATCTTTAAGACAGTCTTGAAAGAAATTCCTCCCAAGTAGATCCATGAAATAGCCATGAGCAATATCTTCCATGTCCCAATCTTCATTGTCTATGGACAGGATAAATCCTTCTGCCATTCAGAGACTTGGTCAACATTTGTTTATCAATCACCCAGTCTTTGGGAAACAATGAACAGAAGGCAAAGCACTGTTTTAGATGGCATGGGAGATGATTATAACTGAGCTGAAGTAAATCTGCAGAAAGTTCTGAGATCTCGTCCTCAAAATGTAACCACTCAGCTTCAGTTTTCTTGAAGAATAATAGACTTCCAATCATTTGTATTGCCAAAGGGATTCCATCACACATTTTGACTATCCGCCTACCGATATCTACCTTAATTGGATTTCTAGTCTCTTCTTCTTCCTGACAAGCCATTCTCATCAATAAATCAAAAGACGACTCTGTTGGAAGGGCCTCGAGACAATAAAATGGGGTTGTACTCGGAAAGTCTGCAGCTGAAAAACTGTGTGTAGTTATCAGAATCTTGCTTCCTTGGGCACCTCCCATCAATAAACTTCTCAAGTTCCCCCATTGTTCAGGAGCCAAATACCACAGATGTTCAATAACTAGGAGATATTTTCGCAGTTGCTCCATGTCATCTACTCTCTCTGTTGTCTCTCTTCCTCTGATTTTTCGTACTTCGCTTTCGAGATAATCCAAGTGTTTGTAACACATACAGACCCATATCCTTACATCGAAATGCTTCTTGACCTTGTAATCTTCGTATAGACAACGATCAAGAGCTGTCTTTCCAATCCCAATCTGACCCCCTATTGCACAGAGAGAGATTGGTTCATCAGTGTCAGAGTCTAACAAGAAGTTCATAATTGCGTTTTTATCATTCTCTCTCCCTATAATCTCCTCATCGTACACAAAGGAGTCCGACCGCTCCCCGTTCCTCGATCCTCTCTCTACACGCACATCCTCTGCGCACTCTCGCAAGCCCAAATTCCTCCCTTCGGCAGCGATGGCTTCTATTCTCTCCCTGATTTTCTTCGCACGGGCGCTCATCTCCAGCCTTAAATCAGGTTTTTCAGAAGGCGAAGAGGAGGAGGGAATTACCTGGTTCAACTTCTCATCTTTGTTCGGCCATTCTCGTAATTGCATAACTTCCAGGTTCCATTCTTCGAGTAAGTCCTCCGCATCACAGAAAGCATCTTTGACATCCCACAGCCATCGGTCGATTTCCCAGGGTCCTCTGAATCTCCGCTTTTCCGCATCGGGCACTGTACTTCGGAGAAAGGAAAAGGTTTCTTCAGCTCGGACAATTCGCCGCCAGCACCCCATAATTGTCCACCCTCTGGGAAATTATCCACAAGTTTAGCTACTCTCAATATGAGTGCTTCCGCCATGGCTCTTCGGGGGTCCTGCGCCTCCTGTTTTTTTCTTTCGGGAGGATGCTCTGCCGATGCCGAGTCGCGACCTGTTTGGTCTCCTCCCGTTCTATTCACGACCAATGACAATCAGTATCGAAAAGACGAAAATACCCTCGTTTGACTATACAGGGATTAATAAAATCGAGCCTACTGGGCCACCATTTCTCGTCCTCTCTCTATGACGTTAAAGACTTCTGAACATGGGATATGTTCGCTGGGAAGTTATTAAAATTGTCAGAAAAGTATGAGTCGCAATTGATTCATTTTGCTGACTGTCCAATTCGACTAATAAAAAATACAAATGTGCCTTTTTTTTTTACTATTTTCTCTATTTTATGTGGCGATGATATGATTAAAATGTATCATTTTGGTTCAAATCTAATTTTTAATACAAATTTATTTCAATTAAGTAATAAAGAAAAGAAGAAGATAATAAGTTAAAATTTAAAAAAAAAAATTGTACTAAAAATCATATTTGGACCAAAATAATGCCATTTTAGCCTTATGTTTTGTGTTTTAGCTTCATCATTGCCACGAAGAAGAAAGGAAATATTAAAATAGACAAAATCAATAGAAGGACTCGATTGTTCCAATCTAACAATTTTTAAGACTTAATTACATTTTTGCAAGTTTTAAGATTTAATTGCACTTTTGTAATTAATTTTAGGACTTGTAGTGCATATATCCCTTTGAAAATCTATCATCTTCATGAACAAATGTAATGCTGCAAAGTCTAATATTGTTAATAATTTTGACAGATATCTAACGCGGAAATAAGAATGCTACTTAAAGTCCACCAGAAAGACAAAGGATGAAGAGTTTAGGAACTAATCAATGTTTATAGTCTTCCAAAAGAGGACACATTAGGATTTGTTAAGACATAATCAATATTGAAAATTGACCGAAAGAGAAGATAAATGGGGATTAGTTAGGCAATGAGGAAACATTCAGAATCTATCAGAATAAAAATGGATGTGGATAAGCAAGAAAATTCAAAAAGAAAAGAAAAGAAAGCATGGCTTTATACTCTTTCCTAAGTTCTAATACATTGTTTGACAACATTAAAGCTCATTAGAACAATTCTTTTATGCTGAACAAACTCATAGTACTGAATGGGGCAAGTACAAATCTTAATTGGAAGCAAAATGAATAGATAGTGCAATAAAAGTATTGCTTACAAGCAGAATGATCAACCCCTTGCAAGTTTTAGTGTCCTATGTTTTATTTTTAGAGGCAATCCCTGAAACAAGGAGCTTGTTGTTATATATTATTTATTATTGATATTGTTACTCTTACTTGTCATGCACTAGCCAATACCTTAATAGATTAAAATCGGTGGTCGACAGCTTGTTGATCAAATACGAGGAAAACTTGTTTCTAATGCTACCCTCGCATTCACCTGCTCCCACTTTTCATTATCTTTTTTCGAACTTTTTTTCTCTTGCTTTTTTAATGTGATTTTACATTATTATAGTATAAATTGTCTTAAATTTTAATTTTATGTACTTGACTATCGATTACTGCACATTGTGAAGTTCAATAAAAAATTTCTAATTCATAGAAATTCAAAAGAATTTTTTTTTTTTTTTGGATATGACAATATTAACCAAACATTCAAATAACATCGCAATTTTATGAATTAGGAGATATATGAAAATCGAATTAATCCTCTTACCTAATTCACGATGGACAATGGATCATGCGAATCACGATGAGGACGACCGGCGATCGGCGACGCTCATAGAACGGGAGGAGACCAAACGAGGCATGACTCGGCATCGGCAGAGCATCCTCCCCAAAGGAAAAAGAGGAGGCGCAGGATCCCCTTCACCCCCGAAGAGCCATGGCGGAAGCAATCATCTTGAGAGTAGCTAAACTTGTGGATGATTCTCAGAAGCTGGACAATTAGGGGGCGCTGGCCGCGAATTGTCCAAGCTGAAGAAAACCTTTTCCTTTCTCGGAAGTATAGTGCCCGATGCGGAAAAGCGGATCCTCGGAGGAGTTCGGGGAATCACACCATGGCTTGGCAATCTCAAAGATGCTTTCTATGATGCGGAGGACCTACTCGAAGAGTGGAACCTGGAAGTTATGCAATTACGAGAATCGCCGAGCAAAGATGAGAAGTTGAACCAGGTAATTCCCTCCTCCTCCTCGCCTTCGAAAAAACCTGATTTAGGGCTGGAGATGAGCGCCCGTTTGAAGGAAATCAGGAACAGATTAGAAGGCATCGCTGCTTATGGGAGGTATTTGCGCTTGCGAGAGTGCGCGGAGGATGTGCGTGTAGAGAGAAGAGAGCGGTTGGACTCCTTCGTGTCCGATAAGGAGATTATAGGGAGAGAGGATGCTAAAAGCGCAATTATGAAGTTGTTGTTACACTCCGACACCGATGAACAAATTTCTTTCCTTTCAATATGGGGTGACAGTGGGATTGGAAAGACTGCTCTTGCTCGATGTCTATACGAAGATGAAATGGTCAAGAAGCATTTTGATTTAAGGATTTGGGTTAACGACATCTGTAATCTCGAAGGGGAATTGCAAAAGATCAGAGGAAGAGAGACAGCAGAGAGAGAAGATGACGTGTTGCGGTTGCAAAGATATCTCCTAGTTATTGACGATCTAAGGCCTGAGGATGCTCAACAATGGAGGAGCTTGAAAAGTTTATTCATTGGAGGTGCCCGAGGAAGCAAGATTCTGATAACTACATGCTATCAGTACATTGCGGAAGCTATGAGTACATCCCATTATCGTCTTGAGGCCCTTCGAACAGAGTCGTCTGTTGATTTATTGATGGAAATGGCTTGCCAGGAAGAAAAAGAGATTAGAAATCCAATTAAGGTAGATGTCGGGAGGCGGATAGTCAAAATGTGTGATGGAATCCCTTTGGCAATACGAATGATTGGAAGTCTATTATTCTCCAAGAAAACTGAAGAGGAGTGGTTACATTTAGAGCGAGAGATATCAGGATTTTCTCTAAATTCGATTAGTTTGTCTTTAATAATTGAGCTTAGTTATGATCATCTCCCATCCCAGCTAAAACAGTGCTTTGCCTTCTGTTCGTTGTTTCCCAGAGACTGGGTGATTGATAAACAAAAGTTGACGAGCCTCTGGATGGCAGCAGGATTTATCCAGCCCATAGACAACGTAGATCAGGATATAGAAGATATTGCTCATGACTATTTCTTGGAGCTACTCAGGAGGAATTTCTTTCAAGACTGCACTAAAGATGAACTTGGAAATGTGATGTCTTGTAAGATGCATCTTTTAGTACATGACCTAGCACGCCATGTTGCTGGAACTGAGTATAAAAAAATTTATCATTCGCTGCGAGACATTGACAGAAGAACTCGTCATGCATCATGGAATTCAACTTTACATTTATCAGAGGTAGATCCATATATACACAGAGCATATTGTCTGAGGACATTCATCAAAACTAGTCAAAGAAAAGACTTGGGCTGTGAAACTCAAATGGGTGAAAAAACTCTTCACGAATTAATTTCTAGTTTCAAGTTCTTATGTGCCTTGGATTTGCATGACAGTGGTATTGAGAAGTTGTCAAGTTCTATTTGTGAGTTGAAGCACCTGACATTTCTAGATCTCTCTGAAAATGAAGGAATCATAAGGCTTCCTGATTCTGTGACAAGATTGGAAACCTTGCAAGTACTTCAACTCAATATGTGTTACAACCTAAAAGAATTGCCAAGGGACATAAGAAAATTGGTCAACCTCAGGCAACTGGAGATTAGCAACTGTAATGCCCTATCTTATATGCCACAAGGGATGGGCGAGTTGACTCTTTTGCGCACGCTAACAGATTTCATTTTGCCCGGGGATGATTCTTGCCCAAAGAATTACAGTGGGCTAGGGGAGTTGAACAGGTTAAACAATTTGAGAGGAAGCCTCAGAATTGAAGTTAAGGGTGAAATAAAATATGCAGTAGCAGAATCAAATGCTGCCAACTTGAAGGAGAAGAATTCCTTAGTTTCACTAGTATTAGTGTTTGCCGGAAAAGAAAGTGATGAAGTTTTACTTACGGAGCTGCAGCCAAGCTTAAATCTTCGAAGCTTAGAAATAAGATGCTATGGGGGCAAAAGGTTTCCAAGCTGGATGTCTTGCATGCCCAAATTAGTTCAGCTACGTTTGTTTGATTGTGCAAGATGCAAAAGTCTCCCATCACTTGGTGAGCTCGCTAGCCTAAAGCATTTGGAAATTGGTGAGCTACCTATAGCGGAGTACACAGAAAGTGATATTCATACCCTCTCATCACTTCCTAATCTGTCTACATTAAGGATATGCGAGAGTCCTAATTTGGAGCGGATTCCACCACTTGTGCATGTCAAGGAGTTGAAACCTCCTAGTTTCCCTTTGGAGCCGTTGCAGATTTTAGTTGCCACTACTGAACTTGTAATAGGTATTGATGATCAAACAGCTGCTTTGTCTGAATTTGAAGTCCTGCAATGAACTCAACATGTTGCCTGCCGAACTGGGTGGCTTGGAAGCTTTGAAAGAGCTCCTCATTGATGAGACTTCTGTGCGTTTAAGTAACCATAATTTCGGAAATGTACACTTAAGTGCCAGTTTCGGAGTAAAGTGTAACAATTAAGTGCCACTCCGGCCAAAATCCGTTCAAATGGCTGACGTGGCAATTTTCCGGCGAGTTGGGTGCAAAACGGCGTTGTTTTGAACTTTAAATTAAAAAAACGCAAATAAAAAATTTTAAAATAAAAAAATTTAAATTAACGTGGCGAGTTTTTTTAAAATGCAAAAACGTTTACGTCGTTTTAAGTTTTTAAATATTAAGTTTTTAAAAAAAAATGCGTAAATAATTAATATAAAAATTAATTAAATTAAATTTAAACTTAATTTTATTTAAGATATTCTAAAAATTAAAAAAAACTTAAAAAATAAAGAACTTTAAATTAAAAAAACTTTAAATTAAAAAAACTTAACAAATAAATTTTTTTTTATACTTGTGCCATCACTAACCCCTATCTCATCAAGATATTGATTCCCTCGTAAGACCATGGACTGACTCATTTGTCATCTTTTTTCATAATTCTTTGTCCCAGGTAATCTCATATCTTTCGTGGTCTTTTTGGCCCCAGTGTAAGTTCATCCTCTTGATCAACTTTTTGTTTAGGTTAACAGGAGGGTCTGGAAGTATGAACATGAACAAGTGGTTAATAGGGTTCTTGCAATCCTTTTTTCGCTTATGTTGGCAGACCAACATTTTATAGGGTATGCAAGAGGAACTCGACCGAAGGGTTTCAATCAGTTCCGTACGTGGTTTCTTTGCTCAGCGCCATGCTCTCGCTATAGTACGCATCCATCAACTCTGAGTCCAATGATTTCCTTCTCATCACTGTCAACTCAGTGGGATGTGTCATAGAGACCATCTACGTTGCTCTCTACCTTGCTTATGCTCCTAAGAAAGCCAAGGTACGAACTTACCTATTCAATCTCATATACATGAAATTGTCACAATTCTTACCTGGTCGATATATAACAGCATACATTGTTAAAGAAGGTTTTTTAATGATAAATGCTTGCATGGATGCATTCATGCAGATATTTACAGTGAAGCTGATGGTGACGGGCTTTGGAGGGTTTTGTTCCTTTTTCTCTTGTCCCGCTTGTTAACAAAGGCATCGACCAGGGTCCAACTTCTTGGTTGGCTTTGTGTTGGATTCTCCGTCAGCGTATTCGCAGCTCCTTTAAGTGTTATGGTGAATAATTGAAGTAACTCTTGATTTTATTTTATTTTTAGTTTTCCCTGTTTATACTTTTCTTCATGCACATTGCTACCGAGTGATGTGAGACAAGTTTCGCATGACGTTTATTTTGGACGGATATTGTGCAGAGAATGGTGATACGAACCAAAAGCGTAGAGTTCATGCCCTGCTCTCTCTCATTTTTCCTCACTCTCAGCGCTGCAACTTGGCTCCTTTACGGTTTATTCCTCAAGGACATCCATGTTGCGGTATGCATCGACTTTCGGCGAATACTAAAAATTATGCTAAAAAGTGTTTTCTATTACCCAAAGAAAAAAGTTTGTCGTGGAGACTACGGTTTAGATATCGCTTTATTTTCTGATATACATTCATTAACGCAAGTATGATCATTTATATAGGTTCCAAACGTACTGGGTTTTATCCTTGGAGTGTTTCAGATGGGACTGTATCTGATATATAGGAAGACGAATGTGATGGTTTTGGAGGAACCCGATAATTTCGGTGGTGCAAAGCCGATTGCCGATACTCAAAGTCACAATATCGCCTCTAACGACACCATCATCGACGTTGATGAGGTCAAGGAGCGGAAAGACGATGTATACGAGGGTGAGATAAGCTTGAAGCTTCCGATAATGGACCAGTGGCGAATAGTTCATGTGAACTTTGACACGGGTTAAGTCGCTGCATATGCCTCTGTTGTTGTCTTTCGAGTAGCTAGTTAAGCTAATTTAGTTCTTTCTTCTATGTAGTTAATGCACGCGTTGTAACTTGTATATGCAAGTGGTGATTAACACCGCGTGCATAAGTTCTCTGGGATTGCAATGTCTTGTCTAGCAATTAAAATCTTTCTGATCTCGTTCCTATCGTAAATGAACTCATTATACTGTCTCTTTGATCCGTATTTCGAAAAAGAAAAAATTATCTAGGTCGCTATGTCTCAAATTAGAAATGGCAAGTTTGCCTCGACTCACCTATAAAGATCATGATTCGTGACCTGAATCGAAATCCGTCGTCAAAGATGCTTGTCATGATCTACCTCCTTTAAAAGCGGAGAAGCCCACTCTTTGGAAAACAAATAATCAAGCCTATCATCGTCGGCGTCATTTAGTGAGCAACGTTTCGATAAAAGTCAAATGGATACTCGTTCTCTGCGTGTTAGTAAGGGAGTCATATCATCTGGCATGAGATTACCGGATACAAAAGCTTGGCACAACTTCCATTCGGGCCTCTCTGGAAACTTGTAATTTATTGAAGGGCTTGATCTTGGGTAATCGGGAGTTTTACCAAGCTTGGCTTGAGCTTAAAGAAACTCGATCTTCTAGAGCTTCATAGAGCCCGAATATCCTCCTTGGATTTTCGTGTATGTGTGGATGCACTGTGTAACTTTAGGATCCCTATGTTTGAATTTATCACAATTATAATTGCAAGCTTGAGCTTGACTCAATATGAGATTTGAGTAGCTCGAGCTCAACTCAAGATCAAAAAGTTGATTTGATCGAGTAATATATCATCGAATTGAGGCTGAGCTACGTGCTCACGAGTAACTTGACTTAGTTTATGGTGACTAACACAAGAAGCTTGGGGATGATTATCATCTTGCTTAGGCAATATTTTCTTCCACCCTCAGCGGAGAGAACTTTCTTCAATCAAGCTTCGTATTGGCGGTTTACAAAGATGGACGTTTTGACGAAGTTCGCGCGTAGGAAAGCCCAGTTTGTAGTGAGGTCTTTTCTCATAGAACTAATTCGAAGATTGCTTCAGATATGATCCAATTAACTAAAAGGAGAAGGAAAAGACCCAAACCTTAGCACATTGGTGGGCTGGTCGTTGTCTTTCCCCATAAATCTTCGTGTATGATAAGGTTGGACACGACAATTCACGTACGGAGAAGGCCGTTCGGTACGAAGGTAGGACGAATCATGAAATGACATGAATTCTGGTCAATATTATTGAGCAAGATGTGGAGAGTCCCAGTCCGATTGGGATCCCCCGCCTAACTACATCCTCGTTTGGAGGCCTCTATCCCCTACTTAGTTATTCTCGCGTGCCCTTGGGCCCTTCATCGTGACTCATCGAATTATATCTTTACTTTTGAAACTCGCATGATTAGGACAATTTAGGAAAAATGTATTTGTAACGCCGCGTCAGAGTTGCACAAAAGCTTTTAGCTTTTATTTGAATTTTCTAATGGTGACAATAAGCAAGGGAAGACAAATAGAGGCCTGAAAAGATTTGAAGTTAAGACCTCTTAGTCTGATACGATATAAGATTTTGTAGGACTTTTGTCAACTATTTTAAAAATTTGAACTGTTAGACAAAAAGGTGGTTTAACATCTAACTATTTTAAAACATAGAACTTGATGTTAGGCTACATGATTCATCAGCCTTACCACCAAGACCGATGACCCACAAATTAACCACATGTGATCTTACTAATTAAGAAGACGGCATTGTTACTTATAATTAATGACGGTGCAATTCTGTCCATATATTTGTTGCACAAGTTCATGGCAACCGGTTAATCTTGTGGAAGAATTTAAATATAAACTTTATAAGATACACACCTTTAATTACTTCATAGCGGAAGCTAAAGAAGAAAAGGACCACAACACCATAATATTTTATTTTATTTTTCAAATTAGTTATTACATTAAAATAGTAGATCAAAATACTAATGTGGCTGACTAGTCACCGTTAAATAGTGGTGTGGTGTTAGCGTGAAGTCTTACGTTGCTTTTTCAATAAATTTAAAACAAAACAAATGTAGGGGAAAAAAAAACCTGAGGTTCGCTTACTGTGAGATAGCATACCTGAGGCAACTAACCTAATTTGAGTTTTTCCCCAAGGTGGGGGATTTTTTTTTTTTTTTCAATATCAGTTGCAATTGAATCAATAGTTTTGCAATATTTGGAACAAAGTCTCTATGATTATCCCAAAAAATTGCTAAACTTGCTTTGCTGTGAAATCTTCTTCAGGAAATTTCAATAATTCCTTAGTAATGTGTGGCCCTGGATGGTATGTACCTTAATTAAAGTGCATACCAAGAAATTTAATTTCTGTCTGGACAAAATTCATCTTTCTTTGAGAGAGCATGATTCCATATTTCTTTATAATTTTTGCAAACTATTTGAAGAGTCGGCAATGAGATTCTTCATCAAGATTGTAAAGTAATATGTCATCAATGTAAACCGCTACATTAGACATGATTGGCTTAAAGATGCAGCACATAGCCTTTTGAAACAAAGAAATGACTACTTTGAAACCAAAAGGGAGAACCTTCCATTGAAAATGCTAGTTTAAAATACAAAACCCTGTCTTGGGTCTGTCTTCAAGATAAATGCCAGTTGCCAAAATCCGACTTTGAGGTCAAATTTAGAATAAATGTGAGCTTTGGTTAATCCAACAAAAAGAGAATTTCGAAAAGGCAAAGAAAATTTATCATTTTGGAGAAAAAGGTTAAGGGTAGTTTATGACAAATCGCATCTTTCCTCTATTCTGCTCTATTCTCTTATTGACATAAAAGACTCCACAAGCCCATTAGGAGTTTGAGATTTCAATAAGACTTTGCTAGAGTTGTTCTGAGCATTCCCTTCTTAATAGAATTAAGATGTTCTAGATTCATTCCAATGTAACTCACCTTGATAGAATTTATATCTTCATCTTTTTAACGGGAGACAAACAAAAAACTCTAAATTTTTCCACAAAAGATGGGGGCATTTTTTAGAGAAGTCAAAGTGAGATTTTGGACATGATTCTAATTTGCATGATTGGATCTAGTAAACTCATTTGAATGAAGAAAAACCTTTGGATATTGACAAATTCAGAAAATTAGTCTTTATACTTAAGCCCTTATCTAGGAATAATTCGAAGTTAAGAGATTTAAGTCATGATGTCTCACCCAATGATCAAATCTTTGTTGAGAAGGTTAGATCCAAGGGTTTTAGCAGTTATAGAGCACTAGGGAAAAAACTAAATGGTTACTAGTGTAGTATGCACATTTGTAGAAAAAGTATCTTCTGAAGTAGAATTGAAGTATCGGACACAAGAAGTCCAGTATTCTTCAAGAAGAACTTTGATATCCAAAATTGAAAAACTAGCATTAGTATCTATAGGGGTAGTGACTGAGATTGGTTTAACAAACTTTGAAGTGAAAATTTTCATAGGAAAATGAGGGTAATGAACTTGGCTGGAATAAATAAATAGGTATGGATCCACAAATGTTAGGGATAGATGAATTGATCTTTAGAGTCTAAATCAGAATTAGTTTTATTGGAAGTTTGACAGCAAGGCATGATATAAAGAGTTTGTTTAGATGAATCTTCATCAATGGAAAACAATGATTCAATATCATCATTCTCAAGAGAGACACCAGTTTTGAATTCAATATGGTGTATCAAATGATTATGACCCTTTTTTTCTTGGGAACAGTTTTTGGTAAAGTGACCTTTCTTGTTGCAAATGAAGCATCAAGTTAATTTCTTGTTATCTAAACAATTCTTCCATCTTCGTAAAAATTGTCATTTTTTCTTTCTTCGAAAATGCTTAGATGCATGCTTGGATCTTCCTACTTTGTATTTTTGAAATGCTTCTTTTTTTCAAAGTATTTTCCGCAATGTTGACACCTAAATTTTGGCAACCCGATTAGTCATTTATCGCATTTAAAAATCGGGGATTAATTTTTAAGCCCTAAAAATAAAAAAAAAAAAAATAATTACATAGCATATAATTTTAGGTGCATTCATTTTTTATTTAAGACATTCACATTGGATTGACGATGGTGGATGGACTTAGGAGAATGAGACTCTAAATATTTTATTACAAGGTTGTGGAATATACTTCAATCAATTCATTTGTGGTGGCGTCTGCATAATCTTGAACTCTTGGCAATTGAAAATATGAATCTTTCCTTTCATGAACAAAGCGCTTATCCTTAGCATAATATATGGAATCGACCAACTCGTGAGCTGATATTTAGTTGAAAGAAATAAAATCGATAAAGATTATTCAGCATACACGATCGTAAGGAAAGAAATATGCACCAATCGTCAAAAGATGGATTCACGGCCAAAAGGAGGAAAGAAAAGGACAAATCATGATATCATTTAAAGCAATCAGAAGACGAAATACGATTTGCTTTCTTTCTTCATAACCTTGCCCGTTGACGTATAAAAGGAACGCTTCACGACCAAAGCGAGAGGAGGCCATAGAAGATATTGAACACACGGCCGTTACATGCAAAAAAAGAAGAGGAGAATACAAGAACGAAAGACCAGATAGAGAGATGCCATCAGAGAGGAGAACCGTGAGTTCTCTTGGCCGAGCCGTGCCGAGATTCCTGACGCATTGCCCCCTGTCCCAACGCACTATTGCTTGATCCACCTCCCGATCTGCTGCTTGAGCTTGCTGCTCTACGCCATCTGGAGCCCAACAACCAGCCGCGAGCGTTGACGACGAAGCTGCTAGCCACTTTACGACGATATCGTTGTTGCCGGTCATACGCCTGATGTGGTTGTCCACAAGCCGTGGAGACCCGACCCTTGCTGCACGGTACCCTCACCACGGTGAAATTTTGAGTCGTTTCCAAGAATTTTAAGGCGGCATCTGAGTTCTTCAAGGAGTCGTAGGCTTCCACTCATTCACGTGATTCCCACACTTGACCAACATCCAACGCATGATGGGTGGAATCGAGAACAGAGTAAAAGTAAATTAAGTTCTGCCCCTCTTCATCACTATATGATATATTCATCCCATTGTGTTTTGACCCTCTTTCCCAGGATCCACTCACATTGACCATGTACAGAACGTGCCTAAAGAAGGGACAATAAAAAAGAGATTTTGAAGTCCCCACGCTCGGTTTTTGAGCGACCCAAGCATCGTGGAGCCGTGCTTCATGTCAACCTGTATCGTCACCGTGCACATAACGCTTGCCGCCGTTCGCCGTCGAGAAGCCGGTTGCGATCCCGGCCCGATTGCACTTGGTCCAAATTTGGAAGAATATCCTCAAATTAGGTAAGATGCACGTTTGCTAGTATATTTGCATATTTTACTGCCTAATATATGTCTATTAATATTTAACGTGCATATCTATGAGTGATAGACATACCTCCCAATTAGGATTTATTTCCTAATTCACAACCGCACGTCAATTTTTTAGTCCATCTATAAGGCTTTAGATGGAATAATTAATTATGCGGGAATAAAATTGATATCTTGATTTTTAAGGCTTAAGATCAATTTATCGATTTTATTAGCGAAATGATCAAGTTTGATTAGATATCATTTCTAAATTCGAGTGATGGATAATATCTTTGATGACTGTGGATGATTTGGTGCTTATCTTTTAATTGCTTTATTTATCCCAAAAATACAAAAAGATTGCATTTGCATATCATGTAGAATCGATTTCCTAGATAGAATTGCATGATAGAATAGTTAGATTTTTTTTTCTAATTATATTAGAATGCATGTTTAGATGATATCTAGGTTAGATAATATCTTTGAATTAAATTGCATGTCGAGATAAATTTCTAAGTTAAGATAGGATTCAGATTGGTCTATTTCCTAACTTAAAATAGATAATATCTCACTTTAGTTATATTTTTATTTTTTGCAATTTTTAATTTCGATTTTTTTATAAAAAATAAAAAAATGTCATTGCATGTCATATAGAATTAGATTCATGAAATACATGTCATTTAGTGATTGTTGCTAGGCTCATTTAATTAGAATTACATGTCATTAGAATTAGGTCATTTAAGTTAATATTGCACTGCATATTGCATGATTTTCATTAATTAAGTGAAAACAAAAAAAGAAATTGCGTGTTAATTAGAAACCATATCTAGGGTTGTTGATGTGGATTTTAATTTAATATTGCAGATGTTTTCGTTGCTTTGAGGTAAGTTTTTGCAATTTATTTATTGTTTATCTAGGTGTTAAATTGGTGGATTGCGCACCCGCATGAATTACCTCACATGTTAGGGAAATAGATTTAAAATCAATTTAAGCTGCATGCAAAAACATTTTTTGGAAAATAAATAATGGTACCAAAAGGGCATTAGAGGAGTCTAGTGTAACCAAGTCCTCGTACCCATAGTCTCTGGTTCGTAGGAGTAAAGTAAAACTCCCGTTACTTTACTTGGGTTTCTAATCGACCCACCAAAAATAGATTAGTGGCGACTCCTAGATAAAATCCATTTGCATGTTTAAAAATTTAAACCTAAGTCGCGAATTGGTATGGGCTTGGGAGAGCCCGAGTTAAGTTTAGGCTTAACAATCCATTAGCCAAACCCTAGGTGGTTCACCCGAAAATTGGTCGCAACACGCAAGAACCATCACAATATTTTTTTGGAGCACTTGATCTTAAGAGCTAGCGGGAACAAGCACTATTGAGTTCTCGATCGTCTCTGATGTAGTTTTTCATCATTTGGCGTATGAGACATAAATCATCAAGACAAATATGAATTTCTTGTTGGATTTCTCCAAAGGGAATATCCACAATTCTCATTTGTTTGTTGAATCAATTTGCTATGAGAGTTCTTTGGGAATAGAGGCCAAGAAAACTTGCTTCAAGTTTGCATCAGTTCCAAAGCCATAGAAAAGTTTAAGCATTTCTTGATAATGTCAATCGAGATGTCTTCTTTGGAGTGAACGATATTTTCTATCAAAATATTCCTTTCTTTTAAGCTCGAGTAAGTCAACAAGTTTACCAATGAAAAAGTGGTAGACAAATCCAACAACTTGGGCAAAATCTACCAAAAGCAAAAATTGCACTTGGTCTGCCTCTGAAATTGATTGCCACCAACGTTTGAGACTATCAGTAAACCTTGTGATGAATTCAAAAATGATCTCATATTTGCTTTCAATAGTAAGAGTTCAAATATTTAGCTAGGAGTGGAATTCTTCAAATCTTTCTGTCCATTTGGAATATAGAACGTCATTAATGGTGAAGAACTGTTTAGAAGAGGAAATAGGAATCTGTGATGGGTTATTTGGTTGAATAACCTCCCGTTCGGAAGGATTTGATTCCATTTCCTATTCTGGTGGACCAGCCATAAATATTGAAGTGTGGCTAGTACAATGGGGAATGACTCGACAACAAGGATGGAAAAAGAGGAAGAAGATGAAAGGGATATTGGGTCTAGTTCCAAGTCTAAGTTTGAATTGATTGGAAGGATTGGTTCTAGGGGAGGTTAAGTGCGATCTAACAAGTTATCAGAATTAGACTGTTTATCCTCTTGATTGCTCAGATCCCTTAGGAATGATTCTAACAACTTAGATAACATCATGTGGTCTGAATCCTTCTTGGCAAATTTGAAGGATTCCTCAATAATGTTCTCCTTTCTCTTTTCCATCCTTAGCCTGTCCATTTCTTGGAGATGATTTCTCATTTCTATCACACCAATTCTATCTAATCCGATAGAAGTTTCTACAAGGGCAGCAAAAAATGAGGTGTTTTATGGTGGTGGAAAAGAATATTGAGTTTTGGGCAAAGTAGGAAATGGATCAAAATGCTTGAATTTTCCTTTCTCAATGAGTTGGATTTGTCTTTTGAGCTTCTCTATCTCATCATTTGGGCTTTCAAGACGATAATATCCCAAATGTTGTCCTAATTCCAAGGCATGAAGTCTTTTCTGGAAATTTGAAAGCATTTTTTTGGTGGATTTATCAGATCTTTTGGGATCTTGATGTACATCAACAATTCTAAAATCAATTGTTTTAAAAGCATTATTATGTACCAAAAGAACCTCTAATTGCCAATTTAAAACAGCTTCAGCAACAGGAATTTTTTTTTGCCTTCCATGTTTGTTCACATCAGTTGGAGTAGGAATCTTTAGAATATGACGATATCTCCATTATGGATCAATAAATTCTTCAGTGGCATGAAAAGAAAGCCTAGAGTCTTCTCGAGCAAGAGGAGGAAAATCTGTATCTTAGAACATGGAAATAGAAGGATTAACCTTCTTCTATCGTTCTTGGCTAGTTGGTGTTCCATCTGGAAGTTCAAGTGGGTATGAATTCTTTTTTGCTCACTTAAGAATGGGCTTGTATAATGGAGAAATGGCTGGATTTTTATAAGGGGCTGAGGGAGATCCTTTTGTTAACACTCTTGGAGAGAATGATAAGTTCCAGGTCACGGTTTCCTAAACCTCATCTCCACCACCCTCATATCAATCATCACCACCATCGCTTTCAATTCTACTAAGGCGCTGAAGAGAATTTAAATGATTTTCACTCACTTAAAAATTGGATTAGATGAGTTGCCAGAGGTATTCTCAAAATATAATCTGTAATTAAAGAAGAAATCATCACTTTACTTATTATTGTTTTGTTTTGAAGAAAATTACTTTGCTACAAAATTAACTTCGAATTCATAAGAATTGACATAGGTTTTGGCGTCACATGGTCATGTGTTATTGAATTATTCCTTTTGAACTTTATTCTTGACTCATGAGATTGATCTTGTAATTTCTTAACTCCTTGCACATCTTCATCTATGAGACTCAAATGAACAGATTTTTCGTTTACTAATTCATTATACATATTTAGGTCTTTTCTTGTTTTTCTTCATTTATTATCATACATTACTGATATCACCAATCGTAATTCTAGCAACTAGAGCCATTTTAGAGTAATTTGATTTGAGCAAAATATATACATGAGAAGCCATTTGAAAGCACACTCATTTCGTTATGTCTCAAAACCAATATTTCTTATGTTTTCTCCATGTTTGACAAAAAACTTAAATTGATTTTTCTAATGACATTAACTATTTATTTTTTGCATATATTATTCCACTTGCGAGTATCTCTATTTTGATATTCAATTAATTCGAAAATCATGTGTTTTCTTATGCTAATTTTTCTTTTCTCATATGAAGGAATCTCATGGAATTTTGAAGTGAGTTTTTCCAATTTTAATTTTTTTGAAGGAAACCAGTTAAACAAGTTAACACGTTTCCTTGAAAAAAAAAAAATTTGTGGAGGAGAACCCGCCATTTGGATTTGGAATCTAACGGTACGGTTACCTAATCTTTTCCCCATTATCACTTATCCTAATGATGGCCCATTTATGCACTCCTTGTCCCGACGTCCAAGCACTTATTTCCAGAGTGCAAATCTCTTTTGCTAAAGGAGATGTTTCACGTCGGATGGGACATAAACTTTCGACTTTCCCTATTACAATCAAATATGAATGTCCAGACGCAATTAGTTTCCCTTTCTTATCATTTTCCCTTCATTTCGAAGATGTGCTTTGTTAGGGGCATATTGTTTTCAACTCAAGGAGAGTACATGATTCCAAATTACAAATGGATGGTCCTAACCTGAACTTCATTTGATGTCGAATTGCAATGTTTGACCAGCGTTGACTGGTTGATAACATCAGGGTGTTGTTGTTCTGGAAAATATGTCCTTGAAATGGATTTGTGGCAAAGTGTGTTACTTCAATAATCAATGTACCTCGCCCCCACTGTTGCTTCAAAATTTAAAACCTTTTTTTCCGCAATGACGACTCCTCCATTAATTTGCACAATGATACTCTTCCCAATCAGAACATTCACACAAGCACGTGCAAAATCATTATAGAAGGGAAAATTCTTTAAAAATACCTACACCTATTACACATGAACCAATTCAATTTTAAATATTTCAATTTTACTAATATTTTTTGGGTCTTGACAATTTTGCCAATTGAATTATAAATATCTTGACAATTTGCCAATTGAATTCATTCGGCCAATTTTAATTAGGTTATCGCTAATATAGATACAAGTCATCCTATATGATGCCAATGTAAACAATTTTGTAATTTTTAAAGAAATATTTATTTTTTATTTTTCTTGGTTTTTTTTCCTGTGCTGGCGAGGGTCACCAACAACGCTCGCCCACCATGAAGGCTTCACTCAAGGCCATCACCTTGTCGACAACGGGTGAGGGTGCAAAGGCCCTCGCCAGCTCTAGGTGAGGGCTTCCCCCAACCAACGAGACCACGATGCCAAAATAGATTTAACTGGTAAATTGTCAAAAAGTTACAAAAGCTGTCCACTTTTAAAAAAAAAATAGCAAATGAAAAAAATGAAAAGAAAAATTACAAAAATTACAAAAATTGTCCACTTCCGTGCTAGCGACGCTGCTTAAGAAAATTTACCAAATGAACTCAACCGGCAAATTGTCAAACAATTATAGAATTCAATTGACAAAATTAAAAAGTTTAGAATTAAATTGACCAAAGTGTAATAGATTTAAGACTTTATGAACAATTTTCTCTCGCTATAGAAAGAGATCACATAAATAACTAAAGCCAAAAGCAAAGCGTATACCAATTGATAATAAAATATATAACAACGCCAATGATTCCACAATTGTCGGATCATTGTTACTCTTATCAGCTCTTATCCCATCAAGTGGCCATCTCATACTGCAATTCCACACTCAACTCTCGAACCGAGCCTACCCGCATCGAGAGCTGCCAGCAATTTAGCGCACGAAACTTCAACCGCAAGTACCATCAAACGAATCTGGGAGGAGAGTTTATATGTCAAGAGTATACTACTCCATGTTCTCGTATAAGACGCATGTTACGAACGGATGCAATCCGCGACAAGATTAATGCTGATGTCGCGGTCAAAAAAGTGCTACCCGATAAGGCGCAGCGCTACCATTGAATTAAAGCCTTGATTAGCTAAAAGAAACGATATAAAGACCCGAAATGATTCGACATTCATAGCGAAAAAGGGAGACGCGGATCGATCCGAAACGACCTGTCTCCCATTTTTGGTGGAGGGTTGTGTGAAAAGTTGGGGTGGGGATGGCAAGACGTCACTCCATGAATGGATGGATCGAAGGTTATCCCCTTGACGTCCGCACGATTGCCCAAATTGGCCAAGTGGAGGCCTAGCTGGGAGCCCTGACTCATCCCTATCCTTCGACATTTAGAGTATGCATCGATCCACCTGAGATCTTCATAGAATGTACCGGGCTCTTTAATTTAACACAAGCTAATACATTCGACATATCCTAATGACCAACATACAGTCATGTGTAATTGCTCCTAGAACATAACTTCTTGGTATAGGTAAGGGTCATAAGAAATTTTATCTGCTATATGTCTATGCTTTTTTCTAATGTCTAGAGTCAATTTTTCTTTGCCGCGAATTTAGCGTTACTTAAATATTGAGTTCAATATGCTAGTATCACAAATTTTGTTTTTGTTTTTTTTTCTCACTTCATCTTGATTAATAATCGGGATAAGTGCACCGGAAGTCCTAAAACTTATTGCAAAAGTATAATCAAGTTCTACAACTTTTTAAAAGTGCAATTAACGGAAGGATTTAACTTAATCAATTTGACAAATTTTATGACTCAATTGTACTTCTTGAAAGTTTTAGAACCCTGTTATACTTTAATGACAAGTTTTGGTGCTTTCAATACACTTACTCCTCAATTATTTTGACTAAATCATTCTTTTCTAAATGGCCAAATGATTGTATAAGGTGTTGTAAATTAATTATTTTCTTCAACTTTTCACTCAAGTAGAAATGTAGGCTACACCCTATTTAGTTTAACCCTTTCTAAGTATCTAAGATTGCTATGTCAATGAAGACATATTTATATATAACATCAATATATAATTAATGTGGATTAAGACATGTCTACATAGAAAATCAATATAATCAATCTCTGGCAACAAAACAACGATAATAAGAAGGAAAATCAATATTATGCCTAGGCGAGGGTCAACCTCCTTGACCGAGACTGACCTCGCCATGGCCAAGGCAAGGCTTGTCAGGGCTCACCGGACCTCGCCCTCACCCTCGCCCTCACCCAAGCGAGGCCTAGCGAGGCGTGGCAAGGCTGCTCTCACCTAGGCAAGGGTCAACCTCACTAGATCTGACAAAAGGGGCCTTGCCTAGCCATGCCTAGACGGTCGATGCTTGACCTCGACTTGGCGAGGCCGACCCTTGCCAGTGGCTAGCAAATGCGACCTCACCAGCCATGGCTATGGGCGGTGGCTAGTGATGGCCACTAGAAAAAGAAAAGGAAGAGGAAGGGGGAAGGGGAAAAAAAATTCAATAGATTATTTTAAAATTTCAATAAATTAAAAAATTATTAAAAAATTATTTAAAATATCCATGTCAATGTTGATTGCACCACATCAACTAGTTGACATGCACATCGGTAATTTTCAGCCTAAATTGGTCAAATTGATTGAATTAGTATTAATGTGAAAAGGTTTAAGACTAAATTAGTCCAATTAAAAAGTTTAGAACTGAATTGATACAAATGCAACAGATTTGAAACTTTTTTAGTACTTTTCCATTAAAGGCATGGACAACAAGGTACGTTATCGTACTCAGTAATTCCAAATACAAACGTCACTTGCTTTACGATAGGGTTGTGTGTGATTAAATTACCCTTAGGATAGTGTTTGCCATGCACTTTGCCAAGTTGTGGCCCTCACATAACAAATCATATGTTGATTAGTGACTTATGTTGTCCCCTAATTACTTCCTTTCACATTGATTAAATATATCATCATAGGTGTATCTAATTGATATTTGTACAGCTAAGCTACATGAGAATATGATTTAC
Organism: Eucalyptus microcorys; assembly: GCA_014182515.1. Classification (NCBI taxonomy): domain Eukaryota; kingdom Viridiplantae; phylum Streptophyta; class Magnoliopsida; order Myrtales; family Myrtaceae; genus Eucalyptus; species Eucalyptus microcorys. Next base: position 30,591,704 of record CM024566.1, on the reverse strand, counting down.
GGAATTGATATACCAAATGACATAACAAATTACATGGTGGATAAATATAATATTACATCATTTGATATATCAATTACGTCAATCAATTTTAGTATAATGAGCACATAAAAATCCTTTTATCTAAATTTTATTTAGGCAATGTTAACTTAAGTTCAACGGGAGTGGTTACGTGATCAGAAGTGACCTTTGAGTCCTAAAAAGTGTCGAATCTTTATAACGTGATAAGGTGCTGGCGTCACGCACGGGCGCACATTCACCTACTACATCAAGCCACTGGCAATTATTAGGCGAGATCATCATCTCCATTTGCAATATTAAAAGATATTATGGCCGTCAATGCAATCGATACTTTAAATGATGTGATAAGTTCATATCCATTGCACCACATAATTAACATGAAAATTATCTAAAAGTCATAAATTTATCTTGTAGCGATGAATTTATTCCTAAACTTGCCAATTTTAACTAATGTAGTCTAGACCTTTTGACCTTTTTATCACCTTAGGTTAAAATTGCTGCATAACGGATTCTATTGATGCTCGGCCGATTGTTGAGATGGACAATCTTATAAGAAATGGCGTCATTTTGCATTGAACCAAGAATATTTGAAAATTTTTCTTTCTTTTATTTTCTTTACAATATTTTTTGCTTTTTATTTTTCCTATTATATTGTTCATCTTTATCCCCTACTAGTCACGAGCGAAGGTCATAGCCCTTGCTAGATCTAGGGAAAAGCTGCCAACCCCAAGCTAAGGTAAACCTCGCCAAATCTGCGAGGCCGTAATGCCCTTGCAAGGGGTGGCCAACGCCAGGGTTGCCCTCACCTGTGGTCAACGATCTTCACAAACCATCGCCTAGACTCTAATGACTGATGAAAAAAAACGATGATACATATAAAAAAATAAAAAAGAATCAAAGAATTCATAAAGAGAAAAATTGCAAAATGACATCATGTCATTTAAGATCGTCTACGTCAATCGCTAGCTATTCTACATAGGACATTTGGTGCTGACTAGACTGTCACATCAACAATTTTCGATTTAAATTGACCTGATAAATTATATTTAAAAATTATTAAAATTTTTAGGATTACATTTGGTAAATTGAAAAGTTTAGGACCTAATTGGCTGCCATACAATAGGTTTAAAATTTTTTGGACAACTCTTTCTTCAATCAACCACCATCATAAATCATTATGCATTGTAGCATAACTTTTGCCTTCCATCTCCTCTATAAATTGCAAGGCCAACGTGAGCACGATTTCCACAACATAGCCTTATTTGTTTTCAGCTTCGAAATCTTCCATTTGAATATCTTCAGTTTCTGAGAGGAAGAGAGCGGGAAAATGGCCATCTTCACGACTGAAAATCCCTGGGTGCTTATTTTTGGAGTTCTAGGTACTTTACACACGGTATCTAACTGTTTTCTAGTTACTATCGAATAACAACCGATGACTTTGTTTTGACGAGTTTGTCAACCTTTGGATTGTTGTTGTCGTAGGTAATATCATATCCATCGTGGTCTTTTTGGCCCCAGTGTAAGTTTTTAACTCTTTCTCACTTCATGCACACTGACAAATATAAGGTTTAGGACTTATTTATTCTTCTTTGGCAGGCCAACATTCTGTAGGATATGCAGGAAGAAGTCAACTGAAGGGTTTGAATCAGTTCCATACGTGGTTTCTCTGTTCAGCGCTATGCTTTGGCTGTACTATGCATCCCTCAAGTCTGAGTCCAGCGCTTTCCTGCTTATCACGGTCAACTCGGTCGGATGTGCTGTAGAGACGATCTACATCGCTCTCTACCTCACGTATGCTCCTAAACAAGCCAGGGTACGTAGCTACAGCGTTGTTCGCGAAGAACACACCTAATGTATTCTAATTGTTGGAGAGTGGATGCGCAGATGATGACACTGAGGCTGCTGTTGCTGAATTTCGGAGGGTATTGTTCCATTCTTCTTCTGTCCCACTTCTTGATGGAGGGATCGGCGAGGGTCCAACTTGTTGGGTGGATTTGCGTTGCGCTCTCTGTTGCAGTCTTTGCTGCTCCGCTAAGCGTCATTGTAATTTACTTCTATGTGACTCCTTTCTTTTTTTCTGCATGAGAACGCATGTCTTGCATATTAATGTGGGACACAAATTGTACGTACGTGAGTTTACATATGTCTGTGCAGAGAATGGTGATATGCACCAAGAGCGTGGAGTTCATGCCCTTCTCTTTATCGTTGTTCCTCATGCTCAGTGCTGTGACATGGCTCCTATATGGCCTATTCCTCAAGGACTTGTATGTCGCGGTATGCATTGTTCATCTACTTGTTAAAATCAAGATGGCGAGCTGTGGCAATATTACCTTCGTTCCCCTGAATGAACAATATTAACTTGTGTACGTGCATACATAGGGTCCAAACGTGCTAGGAGTCATCTTTGGAGTGCTTCAGATGGCGCTGCATGCCATATACAGGAAGAGAAATAAAGTTGTGACGGAGGAGGAGAAGAATGATACCAGTGTTGGAAAGCCGAGCTCTGATATACAAAGTTGCAATGGGCATGACTTCATCATCTTTATTGAAGCTTCTGATAAAGGACCAGTGACGACTCCATCTCAAGTTTGACAGGCGTCTAAGTTACTCATATGCCCGATGAGACTTTTTGTTTTCCAGCAGCTCCTAGATGGCATACTCGTTGCTTCTGCTATGTAAAATGCAAATGCAAGAGAGTGTTTCCATGCGCGTGTGGGAGCTTGGGGGGTAGTGTTGTTTGTGAATGTTCAACTTGTTTCTCCTGATGGCACGATTATCAAACGTATTACTCTTCCAGGAATAGATTCAGCTACTCTCCGTTCTTTGCTGATTGATTGATATCATCTACTTAGGGTGTATTTGGCAACTTGTCAAACAGTAACAATTTCTATTCTTTTATTGCAAAAAATAAATTTGAAATAGAAATTCATTTGGTAAAACTTTTATTTTCAGGAATAAATTTCTATTTTTTTATGGCACTCCAGGTGTCTCAAACTCGATGATTTTTGTTGCAGAAATGGGTGATCGAACATTAACTAAATAGAGCGAAAAAATAAATCGGACATTGAATTTACGTGATTCGGTCGTAGTGACCTACATCCATGAGGAGAGTAGTGACGAATTTTACTATAGGTCGAGCGATGTATGGAAATTACAACCACACTCGAGTCGCTCAAACACGCTTAGGTTTCTCAAGTCTCAATTATGCCTAATAGCTCACGCAATGTTTAGCCCTATAATTTCTCGTGAAATAATCTTTCAATCTTGCAAAAGAATTAAACAAATTTGTTTCTTTGGTTTTGAATCTCGTAATGAAATATCTTTCACAAAGTGTTATATTTTGATTTTTATTAAAGGAGACTTAGGTTCTGTGTTAGCTTTGAACAGAGAGGGTCAAATGCGAATGAGATTATATCTATTATATAATGCCGAATCTAAAGAAGTTGCTTAATACGCTCACCAATGATAATCAATGTCGAAATCTATCTAAACTCACTTTAACATAATAATGAAAACCTGTTAAAATTAAAGTGGTTTATACAATATCGAGGACAATTTGACAACGCTTGATATTAATAAAAGTGCCTAGAAAGTATTACTTTTTAATAAATTTGAGGACACAATGTCAAAATCTAATCAACGATGCTGGATAATAAGGATAACACTTAGTAGACGCTGCTCCTAGATGGATATAAGGATATAATATCGGAACTCCCTGATGGAGTTGGAGAGCTGGTGAAACTCCGACGGTTGTCCTTGTCGAATTGTCATTGGATACAAGAACTTCCAGAGTCCATTGGCCAATTGGGAAGGTCTTTAGAGGAGCTCGATATTTCGGGAACGGGGGTTTCAGAATTGCCAGATTCCTTTGGAAATTTGCGAAGTCTGAAAGTGTTAAAAATGGACTATTGCTTCATAAGCGAATTTCCTAGTTCTATTTGGCATCTACTTAGCCTTGAAGAAATGCATGCCTCCTCGTGTACGAATTTAGAAGGGGAGATTCCTGGAGACATTGTGGGACTAATTAATCTGAGAATCTTGAAGTTGCGATATTCTCCTATTTCCAGCCTACCTCCTGAAATCAAGTTTCTTTCTAAGCTGGAGACCCTTAATTTACTTCACTGCGACATGCTTCATAAGTTGCCAGCACTTCCGTCTGGTTTGTTTATTGTGCATTTGAGTCCAAAGCTAAAGGAAAAGGTGTCTAACCTTTTGGTGGATCGTCGTTTCATCATTGTGTAACTTGGATGACAAGGTCACTGGAACCTGTCTTTGTTCTACTTAGCCTTGGCTATGCTCAATTAATTATCCGGATGATTGTTCTTGTTTCCTTTCAAAATATCTGAGCTTCCTCTGATATTTGCATGCTCGTTTTTGTAATATTAGTCTACAGCCGACATGTCGACAACGCACAACGGGCTCTCCCTAGATTGTCATAATTTGGATTATTTTGGGTGTCAACAATATGGATTTACCTCCTCTATCTTTGTTCAAGTTTAATGTTCTATCATGAATATATATCCTAATTTGATTGAACAATTACGCTTGTTGAAAAGAACTGCTAAGTACTGAAATATTTATGTAGAATGTTGCAATTGACTCAACATTTTCACTGTTTCCAATCGCCACATCAGAAAAATATTTAGAAATTAAAAAGAAAATATAAACTAAATTAGATTAAAAAATGAAAAAGCTAAAAGTTAAAAAAACACAAAGGACAAAAAAACTAAAAAAAACTAAAAAAAGCAAAGTGAGGCCCTCACTGGCTAGTGAGTGCCGTCACCCATTACCGTAAATGGTTAGTGGAGGTTGCTTGGGACTCGGGGCGAAGCCTTGGTAGTCCTTGACGGGGGCTTGGTGACCTAGATTTTGAGCGAGGGTCGTTAGCCTTCGTTTGGGTGGTGTCCATATGCAAGGACTTGTTATCTCACTTTTTTATTTGATTTTTAAATTTTTATTCTTTTTAATTTTTTAATTTAATTTAATTTAATTTAATTTAAGTAAAATCGAAAATGGAAAAAAAGGTGAGTTAGGAGAGAAAAAACAATAAAAAAAAATGCCACATCAATATTTTTCATTAACCTGAGTAAATAGAATTAATTAAAAGACTTGATTAAATTAACTAGATAAGTTTTAAGATTTAATTATAATTTTTAAAAATTTTCAGATTTAATTATATTTTCGTAATAAATTTTAAGATTTTCAGTATAATACTGTAGAGCATAGCAATATGATAACTTTTTATATGCTGTCCCCAAAGTAATAATTTCCCTTTCGGAGATCCTAACCCGGTCATGGAAGGATAGAACTGCGAAAGAAAAAGAAAAGGAGGAGGGGAGAGAGAGGAGAAACAGGTCTTGATTCTTCACTTGGGGCAAGCGATGACTAAAAGAGAATCGAAGACAACGCTCCAGATTCTGAGTTGTGAACTCGAACGGCTTCAACCAAGCTTGATCATCTTGATCTCCGTTCGAGCCAGAGTTTCTGTGTACGCTAATGGATGCTCAAGTCTCCAGTGGCCGCTCACCGTCAGCCAACGGTGCCGTTGAAGAGTTGCCCGTCTGTAACTACCAAGTCTTCCTCAGTTTCAGAGGACCAGATGTCTGCCATAACTTCATCGAATGCTTCTGCGACCACCTCATAGGCTCCGGGATTGTGGCATTTAGAGACCGCGAAGAGATCAATCCCGGTGAAAGGATCAACACCAAGATCGTGGAAGCCATCAAGCATTCCGACGTCTGCATCCCTATCTTTTCCAAGGACTTCGCTTCCAGCGCAGCTTGCCTGATGGAAGTTGCCCAGATGGTGGAGTCGGAGAAACCCATTCTTCCCATTTTCTACGGCGTCAAGCCCTGCGTTGTTCAATACCGGCAGGGGACGTATGGAACGGCCTTCATCAAGCACGAGGGACGCAGGGATGCCGAGACAATCACAAAAGTGGAAGAATGCTCTGGCAAATATTGCTGGGATTTTGGCATTTCAATTGGAGGATGTGGATATGGGGTAAGTCTGACGGCTTGATTAGTCTTGCTTTACTTGTCTAGCTTTCGGAATGAAAAGATCGGAGAATTGGCTAGTGTATTAACATGCTCACCGCGCTCCTTCTAGATCAATTAACTTCTTGGGATTTTTCTTTTCTTTAACAGCAATGCATTTTCATATCTCGTCTTGTCTTCTCTCTGATTTTGTGGTAACCACGTCTGTCTTTTATCTATAAAAGAAATAAAAAATAAAAACTCTGCTTTTCATTTTGTAGGTGTCATGAATTTCTAAAGAATGTCGTTTCCCAACTTAGACAACTGTTAAGAATGGATGAGCAACGCCTGCCTAAAGATTTAGTTGGAATAAACAGAGATGTGAGAGATATGATGAAAAAATTTGGTGTCAGTCTTAAGAATGGACAAGTTGTTGAAGGATAGAAGACGATGGGGAAATGCGTGGTTGCAATATGCGGTTTACCAGGGTTTGGCAAAACCACTCTCACAAAGGTGGTATACAACAAAATCAATCGCCTCTTTGATGGTTGCAATTTTCTTGAAAATGTTCGAGATGATATTGAACAATATGGAGTGGTATCTCTGCAGAAGAAGTTAATTCAAGACCTCCATAGAAAAGACCTCCAGATGTGAAAACATCGAACGACTGTACCACATTGATAGAAAGACTATTCCGAACACGAAGAGTTCTCGTTGTCTTCGATGATGTGGACCACTTCAACCAAATTAAACCATTGGCTGAGGCGCTAACTTGGTTTGGTCTGGTCTGGGAAGCCGGATCATCCTAACAACCAGAAACAGAAATGTCATAGAAGGTTACGAGCATGGAGAAATCAAGGAACACGAGGTTTTACTTATGAATGATGATCATGCTCTTGAACTCTTCTATACGCATGCTTCTCGACTGAATTTTCCCCTAGAAAAATATGGTTCTCTGCCAAAAAAACATTGTTTCTGCCATCGGAAATCTTCCTCTTTCTATTGAAATTGTGGTGTCGTATTTGTGTAGGAAGAGCAGGAAGAGCGAAGCAATATGGAGAGAGACTTTGCAAATATTAGAAAGAGAATCGGGAAAAGAAGTAAAAGATTTGTTGATACAAAGCTATGATCTTTTGGAGGAAAAGACAACAAATATTCCTAGATATAGCACGTTTCTTTGTAGGGGTTCAAAAGACAATCCCCTTTTGCATGTGGGAGGTTTGTGAAGGTTGCCCAAATAGAGGTGTTGATGAACTTCAGAATGTGTCCTTTCTAAAAGTTGGAGAAGAAAATGAGTTTTGGATGCACAACCAATTAAAAATGCTGGGAAGAGAAATTGTCAAGAACGAAAATATTAAAAGCCCTGCGGAAAGCAGCAGGCTGTGGGATTACAAAGATATCCTAATAACATTAAGCAAAAGCGAGGTAAAATCACTACCTCAAGGTCTTTGAAACACTTGATCTTGGAAGGTTGTCGATTATTATTACCAACAATTCATGAATCTATATCTAGCTTAGAGAATTTAGTTATCTTAAACATTAAGAATTGTAGATATGTTAAAGATTTACTAGAAGCACTGTATTCCTTGAAAGCATTGAAGGAGCTTCTCATTGATGGAACTAGAATTGAAAGTCTTCATTTCATGGAATGCTCTCTGCCAGCCCTTGAAATTCTCAATGCTTGCAAATGTGAACTTTTGAAAAAGTCACTAATTCCATTGGATTGTTAAAGAGTCTTCAGAAGCTTACTTTAAGAAGTTGCAAACAACTAAGAGAACTTCCACATTCCATAGGAGAGCTTGTTCAGCTAAAAGAAATGGATCTGTCCTACACGTCAATTAAAAAATTACCTTATTCATTCAAGGATTTGAAAAATCTTGAAGTTCTAAAGATGGTTCGTACTTTCATTAAAGAATTTCCTGAAGCCATAAAAGTTCTTGAGAAGCTTGAAGAGTTGGATTTCACCCTCTACAATCTCAAGCTAGAATCATGCACAAGGTGAAATCCAACTCTTCAAGTTTCTCAAGAATTTTTATGGCTTCAGAAAATTCTTTAATGGAAGTACGAATCATCTTTAGAACTTCAAGATTTGTCAAATCCTTGAATGAATAAGGTAATTTTTTAATTGACGTGTAGGACAGATCCATTTCTTTTAGCTGAACAAGCTCTTCTATGGAATGTGGAAGTTCTCTTAGCTGTTTGCAACTTCTTAAAGTAAGCTTCCGAAGATTCTTTAACAATCCAATAGAATCAGTGACTTCTTTCAAAAGTTCAAATTCGCAAGCATTGAGAATTTCAAGGGCTGGCAGGGAGCCTTCCATGAAATGAAGACTTTCAATTCTAGTTCCATCAATGAGAAGCTCCTTCAATGCTTTCAAGGAATACAATGCTTGTGGCAAATCTTTAACATATCTGCAATTCTTAATGTTTAAGATAACTAAATTCTCTAAGCTAGATATGGATTCATGAATTGTTGGTAATAATAATTGACAACCTTCCAGGATCAAGTGTTTCAAAGACCTTGAGATAGTGATTTTACCTTGCTTTTGCTTAATGTTATTTGGACATCTTCATAATCCCACAGCCTGCTGTGCTCCCTAGGGCTTTTAATATTTTCGTTCTTGACAATTTCTCTTCCTAGCATTTTTAATTTGGTTGTGCATCCAAAACTTATTTTCTTCCCCAACTTTTAGAAAGGACACATTTGAAATTCATCAACACCCACATGTGGGAAACTTCCACAAACCTCCCACATGCAAAAGGGGATTGTCTTTTCAACCTCTACATGTCATGACCTACCCTCGGGAGGAGGGAATAGATTTAAGAGTATTGCCTAAAGGACGGGCCTAAAGCCCATAATTAAGCATGGGCTCTTCTAAGCCCATAACTCGCGTGACATTTGGATGTTCTAAAGAATTTCATTATAAGGAGTCACCACTATCCTATTGGGCTCGGTTAAAAACCAAGTGAAGCGTGGGAGTATACCTCACTTCCTACTCAACCGGAGAATCTAAGTTTGGGGACTTGATTAAACTAATTAACCAATTAGTGCCATTTCGATACCTAATGTTATTCATTTTAAACAAAGATGTTTTTGTCAAGCAATTTGGATTGATTTTATACATATTCACTAACATGTGAAGTGATTATACAAGTGCACAATCATTAAAATAACAATTAGCAACCAAGAAAAGCGATTAAATAAATTACAAGGGATAGCAAATATTTAACATTAAGGAAAAGATAAATGCTAATATTAACTAGACTAAAGGAATTAAAACAACAAAAGCATGCAAACAAAGAGTAATTGTCTTTGAAGACGATTGAAATCTAAGGTAGATCCCTAAGGGCTTACTCAATTCTTTGGCACACTTTAGAGTTAAGAAACTCCCATTTTTAAGAAAATAGCTCGAAAAGTTTCTTTTTAAAATTTTTCAAATGAAATTCGGAATTTTCTGACATTTTTTGATTTTTTTTTTGAAATTTTTTATATTTAATATTATTATATTTGAGAAAATGGATTTGGATCGGGCCATTGACCCAACCTAAACCCAAATTCGACCCTATCGGATTGAAAAAGAAAATAAGATTTCTAATTAATCTTTTAGCTTTTAAATAATATATTTTTTTTGACTTCTTCTATGCTTTGTCTTTTTCCTTGCACTATCTTCTCATCCGCGGCTTTCACCGAACGTCTGCCCCCCACATCTTTTCCACCTTTCTATTCTTTTTTCATTTCATTTCACTACCCTTTTTATTTCTTTTTTCTTGTTTTTCTTTTGAGCTTTTTTTAGGTCGTCTTCTCTGCATGCTTCCTTTTCCGCCCGAAGCTTCCATTAAACACCTGAAGCTCCCTCTACCATTTCATAGTTTTCTTTTATTATTTTTCATTTTGCTTTTTTATATTGTTGACACCTAAAATTTTGATTAGGTTATTTAAATAGGCCTTAATTTCTTTTATTTTTCTTGTTTTAATAATAAATAATAAATAACAAAAAACAGCAAAAAAATAAATAAAAACAACAAAATAAAGCAAAATCAGTTGCCCATTTTCTCTTCCCCCTCTGCATGGGCCCTTACAGCCCATTTTCCTTCCAACCCGGCCCTCTTTGGTCGTCTTCTTCCTCCGTCCGCCTCTGCAACACGCGCGCAGAGGGCGCGACGTCGGAAGAGCAGACGAACGGCGACGCACGTGGGCGGCAGCTGGCGCACAGGTGGCGGATGGGACGCCGGTTCGGTCGACGAAGGCCGTTCAGCGTGTAGAAATCGGCGGTCGAAGCTCCGTCGACCAGTCAGCCTCTCGCCTATAAATAGCGCCTCCATCTTCGTCGGAAAACACACGAACAGAGAGAGAGAGGGAGTCGGATCTAAGGCCGCAGACTTCGAGTTCCCCACTGAGAGACTTCAGGGGGGTCCGAGGACGCGCAGCCGAAGATCTAAGGCTCGCCGGAGGCAGGTCGTGAGCTTAAACGGTCTCCCACCGAGAGACATCGAGGGAGACCGCGGGCAAACGAGCTTGCAGAGGGGAGGGAAATTGAAGCGCAGGGACGGTCGAGGCTCAGATCCGCCGTCGATTCAGCTCCAACACCGCTCCAAACATCGTCCCGACGGTGTCCAGATCTAAAGGTCACTGTCGTCACCGCAAGCTATGCCACCGTGCCGCGCCAAAGCCGAGAGCAGGTGACGATGGAGCCCTGCCTACGCCGTCCATTCGAAGCTTTAATGGCCGTCGCCTTTGCCATTCATTGCCGTTGCCATAGCCACCGTAGCCGCTGTCGCCGCCATAGTGCTCCCGTTTCCCCCCCTCGGCGCTGCGGATTCGCAAACCCTAGGGTTTGCGATTTCCGGATCACGAAGCGGATCCGGGTTTGGAAAACCGGGTAGGGATTCCGTGATTTAAGGGGCGGCGGAAGCCGGGTCGGGGTTCGGGTCGGATCCAGGTAGGGTTTCGCCTGGGGAGCGAGTCGTGGAGCTAGTTTTTCAGGTGGGGCTGGGCGTCCCAAAACGCCCGGCCACGGCGTCGTTTCGCTAAAAAAAAAAAAAAAAAAAAAAAAAGGGAAAAATCCGAGTCGGGCCCGCAACGCGGGCTCGTCCGCGTTTCGGGTCGCCGACCTGGGTCGGACCCCACCCGCGGACCCGACCCAGGTCGGCTTTTCTTTTATTTTAAAAAACATTTTAAAAAATAAATAAAAATAAATAATTTATTTTCAAAAAAATCAAAAAATGATTTATTTTTTAAAAATATTAAAAAATAGTAAAAAATGTTTTCTTTTCCCAAAAAATCAAGAAAAATAAAAAATACTTTATTTTCTAAAAATATTAAAAAATATTTTATTTTCCTAAAAATCAAAAAAATAAAAAATATTCCATATTTTCCAAAAAATGCCAAAAATCCAAAAAAAGCCAAAAATTCATGAAAAAGCCAAAAAAAATTCAGAAAAAGCCAAAAAGACTTGTATTTTTCCAAAAATACCAAAAAATCCAAAAAAAAAAAAAACCCCTTTTATTTCCAAAAAAATAAAAAAAAAACTCAAAAATGTTTTTCCTCCAAAAAATGCATGGAAAATCCTTTGAACATCCAAAAAACAAACCTCAAGGTTTAAACAAGATTAGGTACCGAAAGGACATTAGTGATTAACTAGTGTAATCAAGTCCCCGATCCTAATTTCTCGATTGCGCAGAGTGAGTATTTCTCCGATACTTTGCTTGGGTTTCTAATCAACCCACCCCAAATCGATTAGTGGCGACTTCATTCTAAAAATTGATTTATAGGTTAAAAATTTAGACTATTAAAGTCGTGAATTGGTGGACTTGGGAGAGTCCGGGCATAACTAATTTCAACCGAGCCATTAGCCTCCTTAGGCGCTCTGCCCCGATTGCGGGCGCCGAAGAAAAAAGAGGTCGCAATAGCTTGGCGACTCCGCTGGAGATTTTGAAGACTTAGGCCATTTTTGTTTTGTTTAATTTCTTTACTGACTTAGGTTTTTTCTTTATGCAAGTCAAAAGCTTAGAAATTTATTTTAATTTTGCTTAAAATAGATTATCTTGTGATTATAAACTGTTGTGCATGCTTTACTGTTTTAAACACTACACATGGCACACACAACCCGGCCGCCGGACTTGGGCTACCATAGGATATTTAGGATGGTGCTAAGAAAGATACGACCTTGAACGCGAGACTGCGATGTAGAGGTTGCCTTTTTTTTCCCCGAATTTCTTAGCCGAAGTTAAGCGGGTATGTTGCTAATGCGAGACTGCTACGGGCGGATACCCTTTTAATTTCAACAAGCCTTCTCAGTTAGAAATCGAGCCACACATCTCATGCGCATGTCTTTGTGCTTGTCATTTTTATTTAAAAGCAAAGTGATTTCTTTACTTTTACTCAGTCTTTTTATTAGCCCATGGCAATTTAGGATAAGTTTTTCAAAGTCCCAGTCTATATGTGATGGGGAAAGACGATATCCAGTTTATTCCCGCTCCCAAAACAGAGCTCTTCAGATGGTGGGGTCAATTGGACCAGTATGCCCAAGAACGCGTGAAAGCTAAAGTCGGTCATCTCCTATCATTGTTCCAAATCTCTATTCATCCTGAAGTCTTGCAGGCCATGGCACATTTCTGGTGCCCGAGGACATCTACTTCTATGTTCGGTGGGTTCGAGCTAACCCCAACTCTGGAGGAATATAGCATCATCACTGGAAAGTCTCTTGAGAATCGGCTTGTTAGGCCACCAACAGGCATTGACCCGTTGCATGGGTTAGCACGGCTTTTAAGAACTGAAGTCCATGTTGTGAGGCAAACTCTTGAAAACAACCATAATACCTGTCCACTAGCATTTTTGATTGCCTGTTTTGAAAATCAACCCATGGCTCAAAAAAGTGAAATTTTCCTTCTAGCATTTTTCGGGTTCATCATTTTCCCCCACCAAAGAAACGCCATAAGTCCCTTAATGGCATGGGTGGTTGATCAGGTCTCAAGAGAGCAAAATTACATCAATATGATTTTTAGCCGAAACATTCTTATCTCTTAATCGTTTTAAAGAAGACACGGAAAAAATCATGCGAGCCCCCCCGGAAATTTTGCAAGTCTGGTTCTTTTCTCACCTAAGCGAATTTCGATGCTTCATGCAATCGTTTGAAACAAATGATTTCGAAAATCCATTATAGAAATTTGTGATCCTAGGGCCATATATTCCCAACTAAAGCTGTTTTAACTGGATAAATTTCTTAAGAAACCTCGCTCCTGAGACATTCCAATGGTGTACTGGTTGGTTTCATGAAAAGAGAGCTCGCTTTGCTTACAAACAAAGCCATCCAATTCCATTGCTCGGCCTTACCGGCGGCACTCCCTATTACCCATATAGGGTGGCTCGACAGTATGGAGCCTTTCAAGAAATCCCGCTGCTTTCTAGGAGGAAAATACATCCACTCCGTTTTACCCATCCAAGTTGTGACTATGCATTCAAGATCGCCATCGTCGAGGAGACATGGAGCAAGTGTCATCGCAAAAGAATCGTGGTACCTGAAAGGCTTGAGGGAGAAGAAAAAGCCCACCACGCCTCTACGTCCTACATCCACAACCATCGTATCTCGACAAAATGGAAGCCTTTGGTCCCTCACTTAATTAGCGAGAGCAGCCAGCATGAGCAAGCAAAGCTTACGCAAAGGGATTTGGGAATAGACTGAATACATATCTCAGAGCCAATCCAAAGAAGCAGGCATCCTCGCAAGAGCAAGGCTCCCCGTCGCATATAAGTTGGCAACGTGTGCCCCTTAGTGTTAATATTGTGAAAGTTTTGTCCCATTGTTTAGGGACTTTTGTTTGATATCTAGTATTTCATTCTATCATTTCAATTTCAAGTTTTAGATGTCAGAAGTTTACGGTCTATAAAATCCTCTTTTGATAAATAAAAAAGCAGTTAGACTATTGCCATGGGTCAATCTCTGTTTACTTTCGTGCTCATTCATTGTTTTCGCAACGACAGGTAATTATGAATCGTTGGCCACCAATCACCTGTGAATGACCTCATGCAATAGGGGCCGATCAGAATGATGTACAAAATCGCCTCTCCAACATTGAAGACGACGTAGGACAAATATCCATTGTCCTTCGACAACTCTCGAGACAAATGAAATCTACTCAAGCTGAACCCAACTCCGTAGTTGCCTTAAACACTGTCATGATACCCGCAAATTTGCCAGAAAATAACCAGTACCATAGACAGTTCGAAAGGATCATGAAAAAAGTTAAATCAGCTGCAGGGACAGAATCCCATGGACCTTTCCAATTACGCCGTTATTGGGATCCCTGAAGATTACAGAGCACCTGAATGCGAAAGGTATGCTGATACCTCCCGCCCAGAGACCTATTTACAGGCCTACCTGGTCTGAAGGATGATTCAATCGTACCAATCAAGCTTGACTGGCCCTGCCTTGCGATGGTACATTGTCAGGAAGATTAGTCCCCTTAAAACTTGGAGGGAACTAATTCACGTTTTTCACCAAGAGTATATTATTGACATCACCCCTGACATCACCTTGCCCTACGAAGAGCCGATGATCGCGGAGCACGAGGAGCCGTTAGTTGCTAAGATAGGAGAGAAATGTGTCAATGAAGCCTTGCATGATAAATGGGCGACTGAGCAACATCATAATACTGAAAGGTTTCCCACTAGGAAAGGCAAGGAACCTATGTACGAGATCAAAGACACGGAGCCTGTTCAAGACCGGGGCATGACAAGACAGCTCCCCAAGCTTACTCCAAGAGCTAGGGTCCAAAGAATACCAACCCCTATCAACTTGGAAAGTGAATCGACAAAGTGAAACTCTAATGTCTCTCACTTCCCTTGACAGAATCGAGCTGGCAAAACGAAGAGCCTTACTCAAAAAGTCTGGACCAGAAGCTAAGAGAAGAAAGCCTAAGCAAATCAATTCAGCATCTGCTGACGAGCCACTACACCAAAGCTTCGAGCATTCCCAAGAATACAGCTTTGAAGGCTACCATCCCTCAGAGTACAACCCTGAAGACTTCCAGTCCCTAGAATACAATCCCAAGGACTTCCAGCGTTATTTCGATGGCGATGATTCATCGTATAGCGCGTTTCCTACTCTCACCCGGGGATGAAGGCTCGTCAGAAGAGGAAACGTACGTCTTTATCCGCTACGATCCTAATGAACTACTAAGCTCGTCCTCTGACCATGAGGATAGCTTCAATACTTCATCCTTATTCGGAAATTTTGACCCAGAGGAAAACAATGGGGTAATCTCGGTAAAGTCCAACTTCCCTGAAATAGAAAAATTCACCACTACGATGAATATACAGTGGGAAAACCAGTGGCCTAACCAAGACATATCAGGCTCATCTTGCCCTCGTAGGATCATGACCCTCATAGAAATGTGGATACCCAATCTCCGCAGGTACAATGGCACGACTTGCCCCGTGGCTCACTTGCAGTATCTCCATGCTGAAATGAGTCAGTATTTTGGCCCGATGTTATTTACAACTCAGGCGTTCCAAGAAACTCTTATGGGGTCTGCATTACAATGGTTCTTCACAGCAAATATCTACCTTATAAAGGATTGGAATGAGCTGTCTTCCACATTCTTGCATTAGTACCAAAGCCAGATTGGAACTGAGCTGCCTTGCGAGAGTTTGGCCCACTTCAAAAGAAGACCAATGGAGGATTTTCGAGCATACGCAGGGAGGTGTAAGGCTTTCATGATGCAAATCCACCCTGAATTGGCTGAAGAGGAATTAATAAAGCAGTTCATAGAAGCTTTGTCCTGCAAGCATCGCTGTTGGCTGCATGGGTTACACTTCCGTAGCTTCAACGAGGTAGTCATCGCATGCGAATACCTCGAGTCTGCTGAAGGCGAGGAATTCAAAGACGCTTAGCTTCAAGACCAGCACTATCAAAGCGCTCCTTTACATAGGAGTTTTCATGAGTTTTACTTGTTTTTGTAATTTCATGTTTCTTATCTTGTCTAATGTGCTCTTTGTTGTATTTTCCATTCCAAGTACTCTATTGTATAGTTCTAATATTTTGTTTTAAGAGCATGAGGCGGTACTCCAAACCAGCCCAGTGATGTTATCCAACCATGAAAAGAAAATATCATTCAAGGAGAATACTGAGGGTTGGGCTTCCTCATGCTTTTTCTCCCCCAAAGACGTATTTTGAAAATAAAAAATATTTCATCACCCAAAAGCTTTTGTCAAAACAAGATGATAAATTTAAGCACGTTTGTCTTTCTAACCTTCTCACTTTATGTTTCAGAACATCATCCCCTTTGATTTAGTGTGACTATCACATTGTGTGAACAAACCAAACTCGAGAAAGCGGGGGCAAACAGAAAGGAGCATCCCGTTTCAAAAAAAGTAAGTCTTATTCCCTTAACATAATATTGAGAATGACAACCCCTCTCTTCTATTTACAGGATACAAAAGGTGAGATGTAATAGGTACAGGCATACAGTTGAAATCAAAGCATCCATGACATGCCTCACTCCTGTCCAACTCCATCCTAAGCCAATAGACTATCTTGTCGCACGACACACCCAAACAGCTAGATGTTACAGTTTCAACTTCGACGAGCCCAGAGGCATAAAGAAGAAGTCCCTTCTCTTCCTTTAAAGTGATTACTGTCAACAGGGAGAAAATCCAGACAGTCAAGGCGAGTTATAGCCCCACACCTTGGACAATGACTTTGGAATCTAGAAGCTTTACTCCAGATGCATATTCTTCCAAGGAGTAATTGCCATCAGAAAGCTTGAGATTTTTTGTCTCACATTCCATAGAAGCTTGAGGTACATGACTTTTGCCCAATGATGCTATAGTTAAAGACAGAAGGAGAAATTCCACAGAAGGAAGGCGTTGAAGACGAATCAACGACCATCAATCATGCATATATGGTCACAAATGAGGAAGGCCAATTGAAGGATACATTGAACTATGCCGAGATAAATGGGTCATCATCGACATTTAAATACCCTTAGGAGCTAGCACAAACAAACTCTGGGGAAGGGTAATTCAAAGATCGTTTCCAATACTCCCACTATCTGAACTCGCTTTTGACATATTTTCCCTATTGACAGGAAACATTGGGAATCAAAAACCAAACTTGATGGTCAATATTGGCCAAGTGAGGTTCATGAGAATAACCCGTATCGAATTCACCTGACTTCGTGTAAAGAAGGACAGGACATCCATAAGCCAATTAAGGGGAGTAATTGACCTGACGAAGTGGGAAACACGAGACTTCATGTCCTTCTCGTACTCCAAGTCTACTTAATCATTTGCAAACCAGTGAAGGGTAATGTTGTATCGCTTCCAGTTGTTTGACTTCTAAAAAAAAATTCATGACTAACACACTCTCTCTTGTCTTTTACAGGATCACCTAACCGTCAAAGATGTGGAAAACAAATCAATGAAAGCCATGTCAGACTTTGATAAGCTTTCCCAAAAAAATAACATCTCAAAGCAAATGACAGAGATCCTTCAGGCCTCAAGTCACTTATAGTCTTGGCCCCACTAATTGAGCTATTTCCACAGCTCCCCTTCTGCAAGAAATATGAGTAGAAATTCCTGATCAGATTCTCAACCCTTAGCTGATTATTCATGTGTTATGTCCCTAACCAATATGAGTAATCTATTGACACCCATTTGTGAATAACCCTTTGTAAATAGCTCTTTTGATGTTCAAATTTCAACACATTTGTGAATACTGTTCCTCCAAGTAAACACCCCTAAAGTTGTTAATAAGTTTTTCTTGAGTAAAAAGCCATTCATTTATTTTGAGGGTACAAACTCTATTACATCATATACTGCATGCCTTTTTCCAGGCGAATGTTGCATGATGATTTTGTCTGTCTAAATCTTGGATTCTATTAAGGACTATTAGAATAGACAGCTAAGTGAAGAATACAAGATTAATTGAGCATACTGGATAGGGCGCATCGGAATGATGACAGGCAAGCCATATCCCACACACAGTCCCCCAACTATACACTTGTGAGATGAGTGCAGAAGATTCCATGACTATAGGGTAAAGAGTTCTCTCGCGAATGGTACGATGACTAAAATAGTGGGAGGCATTCCGTTGCTCACTTTGAGCCCCATACACTAGCCAAATTTCTGTCTTACCCCCTGTTAAAGAACCACCCCACACTGGGGCAAGTTGAAGGCAGGTCAGCATCACGAGGTGAGAAAAAGGATAGAAATTCTCTTGCTTGCACTTGCATTAATCTTTGAGTGTCTTTATTACATATGAACACTCGCGTTAATTTAAGTGCCCTAAAGTTATGGAGAGCAATTCTTTCTTTACACACTTGTATCCATTGTACAACTCAATTGAGTCTGTAAATTCACCCTCACATGGAGGCAAAGCAAAAGCTACTGCCATTTGAGCAGCATAATCAGAAGCGCCGGCAAAAGATGAAGACTTAATAGTCTAACAAAGGCGTTTGCTTGAACTTGTCAAGATCAGCTCTCAAGCAATAAGAACAAAATAAGGGCATAAAAAAGCAGTGTACCTGGTAAAAGCAAGGTCAATGCCCGTAGATGAAAAACAAAAGCAAAAACTATGGACATAAAAAAAAAGTGTGCTGGTAAAAGCAAGGCCAATGTCTCTAAACAAAAAATACAGCTGTTTGTATTCCCGAGAGAAGTTCTTTGTTGTGGTTCGATTAATGGAACCTTCATCTGATTGAGAGAAGGAAGACCGGTGACAAATGCCAAGGCGATCGCCAGCTCTTACCTTTTTACACATGAGTCAAGCCTACATTTCATCCCACTGTAAAAAGTCTCTTCAGACTAGAGGCACTTCAATTAACATAAGATTTCATGTGTCTATAAGCACCACTCGAAGAAGTACGAGCAAGATTATTCTATCTCTTTTCACAGGACTCTTGACTTGCAAACCCAGAGATGATCGTGCAACATCTTTCCCACAAAGCCATGACCTTATTGGTCCCCTTTAATAAGCCAAGCCTTCATCACAATTCCAACAAAGACCTCTCACATTGGTAAAGTCGTATCATTTGCAAGAATACTCGGACCCCTGCTGACATGATGACAGTGAGACAGTGTGGTCCTTATAAATCCTGCATCAATGGTCAGGATAAAACAGCATTTCCCATGAGAGCGAGTGAAAAGTTCTTTCAGACTGAAAGTCCCTCGTCTGGCATGCTCAAGCCATTTACATTCTAAATGAAAGTTGTCTTTCAAAATCTTCTCCAGTGGAATTCAAATGGTACAAAACTGACGAGACCATCATGCATAAGTCACATTTAAAATTTACGAATTTACAGCATATACAATCTCTGTGTACATGTGTACATATTGGACATACTTTTAAAGATCAAAGATATCGCCAGAAAAGCATGTCTCCATCCTTACTCCCAAAGCTTTATGTTTGATAATCTTTGAGTACCCACCACTGTCTAGGTACTCCCTCTTACCGATACTCAGCTTGTTCAAGTTGTCTCAAGTATTGATATCTGCGATTGTCCAAACATTCCCCCGTTTTTGAGTGTCTGCCGCTACTCAAGTGCTCCCTCTGTTGACATTCGACCTATTCATGTTGTCTTTAAAGTTTTGATATTTGCAACTGTCCAAGTATCCCTTTGTCTTTGACTATCAACCCCCGTTTAGGTACTCCATTTCTATGACACTCGACCTGCTCGCGTGGTCTTCAAAATTATGTCATTGAATGCTAGCAGCCACTCAAGTATTCCACCACATTATGCGCCTGCGATCACCCAGGTATGCTTTCTTACACTTGGACCAGTTGAGTGGTCCATCATCATATCATTAAATATTTGTGTTCATCCAAATATTCCTCTACTTTGTACACCTATGTGCTTGCGGCCATCTAGGTAAGCCTTGTGCTACAATCAAATTCTCATTACCAGAAGGTGGGAGACCTTCACGAATGTCTCAGGTACGTCCTCGATATTCTCAATCACCAGGAGGTGAGAGACATTCACGAATATCCAAGGTACGTCCTCGATATTCCCTATTGCCAGAAGGCGGGAAACCTTCACGAATATGCGAGGTACGTCCTCGATATTCCCTTCTACGAGAAGGTGAGAGACCTTCACGAATATCCCAGGTATGCTCTTGATATTCTCAATTTCCAGGAGGTGAGAAACCTTCATGAATATCGAGGTACGTCCTTGATATTCCCATTACCAGGAGGTGAGAGACCTTCACGAATATCCCAGGTACGCCCTCGATATTCCCAATTTCCAAGAGGTAGAGACCTTCACGAATATCCCAAGTATGTCCTCGATATTCCCATTTATCAGGAGGTAAGAGACCTTCACGAATATCCCAGGTACGCCCTCGATATTCTCAATTATCAGGAGGTGAGAGACTTTTACGAATATCCCAGGTACGCCCTCGATATTCTC
Source organism: Eucalyptus microcorys (assembly GCA_014182515.1). NCBI lineage: Eukaryota > Viridiplantae > Streptophyta > Magnoliopsida > Myrtales > Myrtaceae > Eucalyptus > Eucalyptus microcorys. The sequence goes on along the minus strand of CM024566.1, from coordinate 30,571,305 downwards.
AATTACCAGGAGGTAAGAGACCTTCACGAATATTCCAGGTACGTCCTCGATATTCCCATTTACCAGGAGGTGAGAGACCTTCACGAATATCCCAGGTACGCCCTCGATATTCTCAATTACCAGGAGGTGAGAGACCTTCACGAATATCCCAAGTACGTCCTCTATATTCCCATTTACCAGGAGGTGAAAGACCTTCACGAATATCCCAGGTACGCCCTCGATATTCCCTTTTACCAGGAGGTGAGAGACCCTCACGAATATCTCAGGTACGTCCTCGATATTCCCATTTACCAGGAGGTGAGAGACCTTCACGAATATCCCAGGTACGCCCTCGATATTCCCTTTTACCAGGAGGTGAGACACCCTCACGAATATCTCAGGTACGCCCTCGATATTCCCAATTTCCAAGAGGTGAGAGACCTTCACGAATATCCAAGGTACGTCCTCGATATTCCCTATTGCCAGAAGGCAGGAAACCTTCACGAATATGCAAGGTACGTCCTCGATATTCCCTTTTACCAAGAGGTGAGAGACCTTCACGAATATCTTAGGTATGTCCTCGATATTCCCTTTTACCAGGAGGTGAGAGATCTTCATGAATATCTCAGGTATGTCCTTAATATTCCACATACCAGGAGGTGAGAGACCTTCACGAATATTTCAGGTACACCTTTGATTCTTCCTTCAGAGTTTTGTACTTGTGATAATTCAAGTACCCCCTCAATACCTGCAAACAATTAGATACTCCTTCAACGCTTGCGAACATCCGGGCACCCTCCAAGAGTTCGTACTTATGATAATTCAAAGTACCCATTCAATACCTGTAGTTATCCAGGTACCCCTTCGATACTTGTAAACGTCTAGGTATCCTCTAAGAGTTTGTACTTGTGATTATCCAAGTACCCTTTCGACGCCTGCAAAGGCCCAAATATCCTTCAAGTTAGTACTTGTGAATATCCAGGTACTCTTTGATATGCCTGTGAATGTCCAGGTATCTTCCAGAATCGATGCCCTAAGAAAGGTTGGCACATCCTCCCGAGAAAGTTCGGGTTCCTACCGGTGTCTTTGACAGAAGTCAGATACCCCAACAAATACGATGCCCTAAGAAAGGTCGGTGCATCCTCCCGAGAAAGGTCGGGTTCCTACTGGTGTCTTCGACAAAGTCGGACACCCCACAAATCGATGCCCCGAGAAAGGTCGGCGCATCTTCCCGAGAAAGGTCGGGTTCCTACGGTGTCTTCGACAAAGTCAAACACCCCACAAATCGATGTCCCGAGAAAGGTCGGCGCATCCTCCCGAGAAAGGTTGGGTTCCTACCGGTGTCTTCGACAAAGTCGGACACCCCACAAATCGATGCCCCGAGAAAGGTCGGCGCATCCTCCCGAGAAAGGTCGGGTTCCAACTGGTGTCTTCGACGAAGTCGGACACCCCACAAATCGATGCCCTGAGAAAGTCGGTGCATCCTCCCGAGAAAGGTCGGGTTCCTACTAATGTCTTCGACAGAAGTCAGACACCCTAACAAATATGATGCCCTGAGAAAGGTCGGCGCATCTCCCGAGAAAGGTCGGGTACCAACTGGTGTTTTTGACAAAGGTCAGACAACCTCACAAAACAGATGCCCTGAGAAAGGTCGGCGCATCTCCCGTCAAGGCGACTGAAGAAAGGTTCGGGTCCTAGACAAACTATTGATTGTTTTAACAGGCGACCGAAGAACAGTTCGGGTCCGAGACAAACCACTGATTTCTCCAACAGGCGACCGAAGAATGGTTCGAGTCCTGGAGGAGCAATTTCCTGTCAAGGTGACCGAAGAAAGGCGACCGAAAAATGGTTCAAGTCTTGGAAAAGCAATTTCCCGTCAAGGCGACCGAAGAAAGATTCGGGTCCTAGACAAATTATCGATTGTTTTAATAGGCGACCGAAGAATGGTTCGAGTCCTGGAAAAGCAACCTCCTCATATCACCAGGTAAGATGACGCCTTGATACTTGCCAAAACTCGGGACTCACACCCTACCTCACTCACTCCCGGTAAGTAACTCCAGGTATCTTCTTATCTGTCTTAGTATATGTAAAGTTATATTGCTCTTTTTCTGCATAGAATAATAAGTCCCAAATAAAATATAATGTGTTACGTATGAACGGACAAAATGTAGGTATCAGTTTGTCTTTAAATGCAACATCTGCGAATTCACCTTCAAAGAGGGGCAGCTGTTGACACCTAAAATTTTGATTAGGTTATTTAATTAGGCCTTAATTTCTTTTATTTTTCTTGTTTTAATAATAAATAATAAATAACAAAAACAGCAAAAAAATAAATAAAAACAACAAAATAAAGCAAAATCAGCTGCCCATTTTCTCTTCCCCCTCCGCATGGGCCTTTACAGCCCATTTTCCTTCCAGCCCGGCCCTCTTTGGTCGTCTTCTTCCTCCGTCCGCATTTGCAACACATGCGTAGAGGGCGCGACGCCGGAAGAGCAGACGAACGGTGATGCACGTGGGGGGCAGCTGGCAGACAGGTGGCGGATGGGACGCCGGTTCGGTCGACGAAGGCCGTTCAACGTGCAAAGATCGGCGGTCGAAGCTCCGTCGACCGGTCGGCCTCTCGCCTATAAATAGGGCCTCCATCTTCATCGGAAAACACACGAACAGAGAGAGAGAGGGAGTCGGATCTAAGGCCGCAGACTTCGGGTTCCCCATTGAGAGACTTCAGGGGGGTCCGAGGACACGCAGCCGAAGATCTGAGGCCCGCCGGAGGCAAGTCGTGAGCTTAAACGGCCTCCCACCGAGAGACATTGGGGGAGACCACGGGCAAACGAGCTTGCAGAGGGGAGGGAAATTGAAGCGCAGGGACGGTCGAGGCTCAGATCTGCCGTCGATTCAGCTCCAACGTCGCTCCAAACACCGTCCCGACGTCGTCCAGATCTAAAGGTCACCGTCGTCACTACAAGTTGTGCCACCGTCTGCGCCAAAGCCGAGAGCGGTGACGATGGAGCCCCGCCTACGCCGTCCATCCGAAGCTTTAATGGCCGTCGCCTTTGCCATTCACTGCCGTCGCCGTAGCCACCGTAGCCGCTGTCGCCGCCGTCACCGCCGTAGTGCTCCCGTTTCCCCCCCTCGGCGCTGCGGATTCGCAAACCCTAGGGTTTGCGATTTCCGGGTCACGAAGCGGATCCGGGTTTGGAAAACCGGGTAGGGATTCCGTGATTTAAGGGGTGGCGGAAGCTGGGTCGGGGTTTAGGTCGGATCTGGGTAGGGTTTCGCGGGGGAGTGGGCCGTGGAGCCGGTTTTTTGGGTTGGGCCGGGCGTCCCAAAAACGCCTAGCCACGGCGTTGTTTCACAATAAAAAAAAAAAAAAAAGAAAAGGGAAAAATCCAAGTCGAGCCCGCGTTGCGTTTCGGGTCGCCGACCCGGGTCGAACCCAACCCACGGACTCGACCCATGTCAGCTTTTCTTTTTTTTTTTTTATAAATATTTTAAAAAATAAATAAAAATAAATAATTTATTTAAAAAAATCAAAAAATCAAAAAATGATTTATTTTCGAAAAATATTTAAAAAATAGTTAAAAATATTTTCTTTTCCCAAAAAATCAAGAAAAATAAAAAATACTTTATTTTCTAAAAATTATAAAAAATATTTTATTTTCCTAAAAATAAAAAAATAAAAAATATTCCATATTTTCCAAAAATGCCAAAAATCCAAAAAAAGCCAAAAATTCATGAAAAAGCCAAAAAATTCAGAAAAATCCAAAAAGACTTGTATTTTTCCAAAATTACAAAAAATCCAAAAAAACCCCTTTTATGTCCAAAAAAATTTTAAAAAAAACTCAAAAATGTTTTTCCTCCCAAAAATGCATGGAAAATCCCTCGAACATAAAAAAAAAAAAAACCTCACGGTTTAAACAAGATTAGGTACCGAAAGGACATTAGTGATTAACTAGTATAATCGAGTCCCCGATCCTAATTTCTCAGTTGCGCAGGAGTGAGTATTTCTCTCGATACTTCGCTTGGATTTCTAATCAACCCACCTCAAATCGATTAGTGGCGATTCCATTCTAAAAATTGATTTACTGATTAAAAATTTAGACTATTAAAGTCGTGAATTGGTGGACTTGGGAGAGTCCCAGATAACTACTAATTTTCAAAGCGAAGCCATTAGCCTCCTTAGGCGTTCTGCCCCGATTACGGGCGCCGAAGAAAAAAGAGGTCGCGACATATATTTCTTTTTTTTCTTTTTCCCTTCTTCTCTCTTTTTGTCCTTTTCCCTATTTCGGCTTTTCTACTGCATCTTCTTTTTCCTAAAGCCAACGCCAACTCTACAACTTCCTCGCCGAAGCTCCTTCCCACCGGATCTCACCCGCACACTAACGACACGGCCCTAAACAATCGCAACCCTTCCATTGCCCGTCCACCGGTAGTTGCTACACCATGGAAAGATCAACAGGCGCAAAAGAATAACAACAAGACAAATGTAACGCGGACACTCATGAACATCCGAACTCCCTAGATATTAAGGAATCACAATCAACCTACGTCAACAGCTCTTCAGATTGGGACAAAATGGGCGCTGCTCTCCCAGGCTTGTCTTAGGGGCATTTTAACAAACACATGGTGAACGCCTATCGGAAATAGGGTATTCATCGGTTCAAGGACCCGGACTCAGACCTAAACCCAAACGATAGTCAAGAAAAACAAAACCTAAATGAAATCATGCTCAATGATCCATAAAGGATTCCTTTTACGCAAGACAGGAGCATACTCATTCCAAATGATCCGAAAATCACGACCTAATCCACGTTAACTTAGTTGAAGCGTTTTATCAGACACGTGGTAAGCACTGACTCGGGATAAGGTTATTAACTCCTTTTTTGGACCCGCTCGAGTCTAGACCCAGATAAATCATCGAGAAACATGCAAAATCGACCACATCAACTTACTTAAACTCAGCGTGCGTATGGACTAACAAAAGGAGCAAGACTTGGCTTCCGGTTAGACAAGGTGGAGCAGCAAGGGTTCATGCAAACAAGCATCTCATCACGGAGTTCCCTACCCAACTCGAAGATGGCAGGAAGCGGGCCAACTCGTGACAAATCGAGCCATAGTTTGCCACCTTGGTATCTTCGAACCGGAATCCTCGGGCAAGGGAGGTTTGAACCAAGTAAAGAAACTCACCAGCGACGCGGAGATTCGGGAGCGAAAGATCGTATGCTAGAGGGTATTGGCCAGAGGTCGTCGAAGAGGGTTCGAGCGTGGCCGATATGCTAGAAAACTCCTTCTCGCTCTCAAGTTTCACTCTCTCCCTCCAGGTCGCTCTCTGTCTCTCCGAAAACTCCCCTCTCGCTCAAGCTCTCTCTCCGGTTTTCCTATGGTTCGCACCCCCCACGGTTTTCCTTGTTCTGTTCCCTTTTCCCCTCTTTCTGCTCCAGCCGTGCCATCTGCTTTTTGCTCTGCTCCTCCTGCTCGCGTGCTTTGCTTGAACCAGCTGGTGCGTGAGGTCCCCCGCTGCGATGCTGGCTGGCAGCGCCGGCCTGACCCCGACCACCCACTCCTGGTCGGAGCTCCGCCCCAGTCTCTGTTCCCCCTGCCCTCTGTCGCTGTGCTTCTGCTTTTTTCTTTGGCTTTCTGCAGAACGCGTGAAGGACCAAGAGGGAGAATGCTGGCGTGGGCCGGGCCAAAGGGGAAACGGGCCTGGGCCGCACAGGGGAAAGAGAGGCGGGCGGCGGGCCGGGCCAATGCCGGATCCGGCCCAACCCGACCTCTAGGCGTTTTTTCTTTTTTCTTTCTGTTTATGTTTTTTTTTTAGTGACTAAATCCTAATATTATATGCGATTAAGTTTTAAGTAAAATAACAAAATTTAAGTGTCAACACTCACATTTCTCACGGCAGTAGCCTATGTATAACCAACGTCGGCATTCCTTGCAAGTCATCTTATTCGATGAATCGCAAACGAGACGGAGAGGGTGGCAGTCGGTGTGGAGAGGGTGGATATTTATCTTTAGGGGTGGGTCGGCGCATGCCTTGTGCAGGAAGATACCGTACTCCTGGCACCCGCATCCTCCTATGAGATTCCCTTCTTGCAATCTATGCAAAAGAGGATGTCAATGCTTTCGGCTTTCGTGAGAAAGGACATGAGCGATGGCTTCTCGCAACTTTGGACCATAACATACCCCAACCCACAAAGTCAGCATTGCGATGTCGGCGTCCACCTCAAAGTCGCGAGGATCGCATCGGAAAAGGACTGCCGTGTGCCCATGGTCACCCTGTTCGCCCACTTGGAGGTCGAGGGGGTGGTCGGCATGACGTGGGTGTCGGATCCGAGGAGGCAGTTCCGCGCAGAATTTGTGAAGATAAAATCGACACTGTTCGCAGCCATAGACGGAAATCGGTCCGCTGATGTCATTCCGGCATAGACCACATGAAAGGGCGCGACGGCAGTGTTCGCTCAACTTTGGCCGATACAGGAGGTGAGAATGCGAGGGATGAAGAAGGCTACTCATGGCTGTGCTTTATCAACAATATCGTTTTGAACTGACGTATCTATATAAGCGTTGTCGATAGACTTTGAAAGTTGATTTTTCCGAAATCTTACTAATCCTCGTTTATCATCTCTTCTGGCGGATGTCTAATCTTGACTACGTCCTAAGTAATCCTAGTTTGTCCTACTTTGAACGTTGTCTAAAATGCCCAATTGTCTCTCTAGTAGACTTTTAGAATCATGGCCATGTAAATATACCTTGCTTGAAATTACGGAAACAACTATTAGCGCTTTGCGTGACCTTATATTCTTCTGAAGTTAAAGAAATCTATTTAATTTAAAGTTTCATAATAACATATACTACTAATAAATATTATGATTCGAGCACAACATTATTTTATCGTGCATAACTTGCTCTAGTATTTAGCTCATTGAATTGAAAGATTAAGATAAGATTACCTATAAGAAACGAAAAAGATGCATCCACTTTTTAAACGTAATTACCTATAATTTATGGAGCATCGTTTCCTTTTTCCAAAAGAAAAGAATTTTCCACGCAATCTTTAAAATATTATAATCTATTTTAAAATGTAAATTCTAGAAGATATGTACGAGAAGTCATTTTGATGGACATTTAGATAAAAAGGAAAAAGTTGAACAAGCTAACAACATAGCGAAATTGCACGGAAAGCCACCAAACATGACAAACAAGGTGCTCAGGTACGGTCCATGGACTAGGTGATGAAGATGACCTCCGGCTGGGAATGTACTGAACTCGCGCCATCATATGGCCGGATGAGTCGCTTTCTGCAGATGCGGGTGACAATATGAGGTTGTTGGCGATTTCTGAGTCGAGGTTGCCTTGGATGGCCGGAGAGTTGCACGGCGGAGAAGCCCAAAAAAGCCACTGATGTCGCTTCTTCTTGCTCCTTGAAGTCTGCCTTTTTCATTTAATCAATAATTCGGCAATAGCGTTGCATTTACGCTACAGATAGGAAAAATTAATTTTTAAGCAAAGAGATCTCTTAAGGAGATACAACAAGAAACAAATAGTTAGCAACAAGTTTCCTATGTGAGTAAATGATTGCACATTTTTCTTTTTATGTGTACCTTCTAAATTTAACTCCATGAAAAATTCAATCGACGAATTAATGCCGACTTAGTTGAATTATTGTAATGGCATGACATGCCTTTAAAAGAAGTCAATGCATCAAATCAATCGATTAAATTACATTTATATAAAGGTTGGGACGGATTAATATAAATCATTTAACTTTCAGCTCAAGTTTATGGGAGTAAGACTAATGTGAAATAATAAGCTTGTGGGGATGAAGTATGTCAAAACATTTCATATTGCTTGAATATAAAGTTTCCCTTCACCTATCACCTTAATCTTTTGGGATAGATTCTCTAACATTGTTTTTAAGATATCTTTTGGGATAGACTTTCTAACATGTTTTTTATTTTTATTTTTATGACTCGGATTTTTGCACCAGCCGCGCTACAAGAGTGGGACTTGTCCGGCACCAACTGGAGGAGAGCTAGTTTGGCCCCCACAAATTAGCCTCCATGTAAGTGAAGGATATTGTATGATGGAGGGTAAGGGGACTTGAACTTGGGATCAATCACCCATAAACCCAAGCCCTTACCATTCCACCAATCCCTTGGAGGCAACTTTCTAACATATTATTGGGATCAAGTTGTACCTCTTTCTTGCTTGCATCCACCATTTGTAACAAATCCAACCAAAATTGATAAGGAGAGAGATTATGGTAATAACAATGTTACCAAAAAGAATGATGAATAAATTATTACGTTAATGGATATTATATAGTAGGCATAATAGCTATTAATATTGCAACGATATAATGTAATAAATTATCACCGATTAGTAAGACTTAATTGGAGATAGAAAAGATTAATTTTGGTGATATGGTATTTTAATTTAACATTAAATTCTACACTTTTTGGTCGAAACATTAAATTCTACTTTAGCATGAAATAAAAAAAAAAAATTATATATATATATATATATATTTTTTGTGGTACAAGAGGCTTGATTGGTTATGTTTGTTTCGCAAAAAAAAATGAATAACTTGGAAAATATTTTTATAAATTTGACTATTTGTATCATTTGAAAAAATCAATCAATAAAAATGCATTTATTATTGAAAACAATTTATGTTTAAATATTTTCGTGAAAGTTGAAAATATTTTTCAATGATTTGTTTTTGCAGGTAAAATAAATGATCATTTTTTGTAAAGTATTTTTTAAATCATTTTTTTTTGGCGAAACAAATGAACCATTAAATTCTAATATAAGTAGATCATACTCTAATAGGACAGAGTTTAAATCTTTAGATGGAAAAGAAAGAAAATCGTTTGGTTTAGATGTGATGCTATAGTTCGTAAGCCAATTGGCTACAAATGCCTCCGTCTTTTACTTGCATGTAGTCAAGGCCATACCATAGTGCCCAAAGTTTTTTACTTGTTTTTTTACCGGAAAGTGCCTAAAGTTCGGTTTTAACAAAAGTAGAAATTCCCTCAAATAGATTATTTAAATTTACTTTCAAAATATATTTTGTTTTAGCCATTCCTAAATCTAAACTGGAGAAGGAAACGATTTCATGCTTCCAAACTTTATGTTATTTTTTTAATTTTTGGATTTTAATTTAATTCTACAAATATGTGGAATGACAAACTAATAAGAGAAAAAGACAATATGCTTCCCAAATTTTGGTCCAATATGTAATGTGGTTCATAAATATTAATTTATTTAACATGGTTTATAAAGCATCTATAAATGTTCAATCTACTTCTTAAATTATATGAAAATGTTTAATATCGTCTTTCCATTAATTCAAATTAATGAAAATTGTTGATGTGATTTCCAATCCGTTAAATTTGGACAGTGGACAAAAAAAAGTTGCATATGAATTATTCACACAAAATATTCACGTCGAATAAAATTAAAATAATGAATGTCAACAAATATTTTTTCCTCGTCTAAAATAGATAGATGGACATATTGACTTATTATTTTTGAAATTCTAATTCAATATATAGAAATTCACATCATTAAAATAATATCTGATTTGTCGTTTAAGTAATATATTAAACAAATTAAAAGTTCATCGACAATATTCTCTATTAATAAATACAAATGATTGAAAATATGCAATTTTTTTTTTCGATTCTTAACGCGGCTAAGCGACTTCTCATTCGAGACCGAGACAGAGAGAGAGAATCTCCGCAGTCCGAGGAACATGGAAACAATGCGGCCCGTCCAAATTCGGCGCCGGTCCCACAGCCAATAAGATTCGAGCTACGGAACATTTTCGAAGCTCTACTCCCCGGCCCCTATACAAGCCTCGCTGCTCCCCCCACCACTCTCCCTCGTTTAGCAACCCTAGCTTCAAGCTTCAAGCTTGTGCCTTCTTCGATTGCCTCCTTCCATTCTTCTCCTTCAAGCGTCCTTCTCCGTCGACACAACCCTTAAGAGAGAGAGAGAGAGAGAGAGAGAGACCGCATAATGGCCGGTAAAGGTGAGGGTCCGGCCATCGGAATCGACCTCGGGACGACCTACTCCTGCGTCGGGGTGTGGCAGCATGACCGCGTCGAGATCATCGCCAACGACCAGGGGAACCGGACGACGCCGTCGTACGTGGGGTTCACCGACACCGAGCGCCTCATCGGTGACGCCGCCAAGAACCAGGTCGCGATGAACCCGATCAACACTGTATTCAGTGAGATCCGATTTCTAGGACCTGGTTTTATGTATTGTTGATGGTTCAGTAGATTGTTTTTGTTGGATCAAGGCTTCATTCAAAGACGGGCTGATCTATGGTTTTTTTGCAGCCTTTACTTTGACTTAGTGCGTGTTGTTTTCCTCGTAGATCACGATGTTATGGCGCGCGTGCTGTGTTTAGGAGCGCTCGTTGCAGTTTTTGTTCGTGATCTGCTGTAAATCTGAGTAGTCACTGTATGTATGTATGTATGTATGTATGTATGTATGTATATATTTTCCAGATTTGGCTTGTCTATGGTCCTCCTGGATAGGCACTTTATTTATTTTTTTTTAAATTTTATTTTATAAATATTTTGGTGTTGCTCGGCAGTTGACTTTTATGCTTGGTGGTCAGCTTATTAGGTTCTTGTACTCTTATCGTGCTGGCGAATCGCTATTTGTTACTGGATGTCTTTAAAATTGGTCTTTCCGTATTTTGAGGTCTAGTCTCGAAGTTGCAAGCAAGCGTGTTGTACTCGCCTTATGTATAACCGAGAGTAAAGTACGGTGAAAGAAGAATAGTTGCAACTACTCATGCTTTATGTGCATGTTCCCTATGGACTGTCTGCCATCTGTAATTCAACGACTTTGTCTGGCGGCGATATTGGATTTTACTGTTTCAAAACCCATCAATTTCTTAAGAGGGCGATCGGTTCGAATTTTGTACGTAAGAAAGAATTGACTTGGTATGCTTCCAGTGCGGTGCTTCGATCAACTTTAATATATAGTGTTAGGTCTCGACGTTTCTTTCTTTCTTTCTTTCTTTTTTTTTTTTTTTTGGGGGGCAAAAATATGGGTTGGTGCGGTGAAAGTATTAGTTTCAAAGTTATAGTTAGCTTTTAGACAGCTTGGTTCCATAGGTGGGGATACTCTTTGTTGAATGGAATACCGCTATACGGTTTTTGTTGCTTGGGTGATTTACACTTGCCTTTCCATTACAGATGCCAAGAGATTGATTGGCCGTAGATTCAGTGACGCATCTCTACAGAGTGATATTAAATTTTGGCCATTCAAGGTCATTCCTGGGCCTGGTGACAAGCCCATGATTGTGGTCAACTACAAGGGTGAGGAGGAACAGTTTGCTGCTGAGGAGATCTCTTCCATGGTCCTCATGAAGATGCGTGAGATTGCTGAGGCTTATCTTGGATCAGCCGTGAAGAATGCTGTGGTCACTGTCCCAGCGTACTTCAATGACTCTCAGCGTCAGGCCACCAAGGATGCTGGTGTCGTCGCAGGCCTAAATGTGATGCGTATCATTAATGAGCCTACAGCAGCTGCAATTGCTTATGGTCTTGACAAGAAAGCAACCAGTGTTGGCGAGAAGATTGTCTTGATCTTTGACCTCGGTGGTGGTACGTTCAGTGTCTCTCTTCTCACCATTGAGGAGGGTATCTTTGAGGTGAAGGCCACCGCTGGTGATACCCACCTTGGTGGAGAGGACTTTGACAACAGAATGGTCAACCATTTTGTCCAAGAGTTCAAGAGGAAGCACAAGAAGGACATTAGTGGCAACCCCCGAGCCCTCAGGAGGTTGAGGACATCTTGCGTAAGCGCCAAGAGGACACTCTCATCCATGGCCCAGACCACCATTGAAATTGATTCCTTGTATGAGGGTGTTGATTTCTACTCAACCATCACCCGTGCCAGATTTGAGGAGCTCAACATGGACCTTTTTAGGAAGTGTATGGAGCCGGTTGAGAAGTGTTTGAGGGATGCCAAGATGGATAAGAGTACGGTCCATGATGTTGTCCTTGTTGGAGGTTCAACTAGGATACCTAAGGTTCAGCAGCTTCTGCAGGATTTCTTCAATGGCAAGGAACTTTGCAAGAGCATTAACCCAGATGAGGCCGTTGCCTACGGTGCTGCTGTTCAAGCTGCCATCTTAAGTGGTGAGGGAAATGAGAAAGTACAGGATCTCTTGCTGTTGGGTGTCACCCCACTCTCCCTTGGTCTCGAGACTGCTGGTGGTGTCATGACTGTGTTGATCCCAAGGAACACCACCATCCCCGCGAAGAAGGAGCAAGTTTTCTCTACCTACTCAGACAACCAGCCCGGTGTGCTCATCCAGGTCTATGAAGGTGAGAGAACGAGGACCAGTGACAACAACTTGTTGGGTAAATTTGAGCTCTCAGGCATTTCCCCGGCTCCTAGGGGCGTCCCTCAAATTACTGTGTGCTTTGACATTGACGCCAATGGTATCTTGAACGTGTCTGCTGAGGACAAGACCCCTCGTCAAAAGAATAAGATCACCATTACCAATGACAAGGGAAGGCTATCCAAAGAGGAGATCGAGAAGATGGTTGAAGAGGCAGAGAAGTACAAGTCCGAGGACGAAGAGCACAAGAAGAAGGTTGAGGCTAAGAACGCCTTGGAGAATTACGCCTACAACATGAGGAACACCATTAAGGACGAAAAGATCGGCACCAAGCTTCCGCCTGCTGATAAGAAGATTGCCGATGCCACCGAGCAGGCCATCCAATGGTTGGACGGCAACCAGAAGGAGTTGGAGAGCACCTGCAACCCCATCACCGCCAAGATGTACCAAGGTGCTGGTGCCGACATGGGTGCAGGAATGGACGATGATGGTCCTGCTGCTGGATGGTCCTGCTCGTGGTGGAAGCGGAGCTGGTCCTAAGATTGAGGAGGTCGACTAATTGTTCTCCATGGCTATCTTTATCTACTGTTTTTTTCCCCGCCCTATTTCTGTTTATGTCCACGATTTGCAAGCTTACTCCCATTTTGGCTTTGGGTCTTTTTAAGCGTTTCTTCCCAAAGCGCACGTGGTCCTATGTTACTTCTCTGCGTGTTAAAATTTTCATCTTCATCCTGGATCTTTTGTGCGATCGTTGGCGCCGCCATTCTCTAATCTTTGGGTGTAGTTGCACAAAGTTTCGATTCAATATCTCCTAACGGGTCTTCTATAGAGACACATGCCTCAAGTCTTGTGTCACCTTCCTCTAAATCAAGCCAAGTTACTGAAATTAAGGCTAAATGGGGCCAGTCCGTAAGACGATGTACCGAGGAGAACGAGCATAGTGGTTAAGTAATACAGGCTGTGATTAGCTAAAAAAACCCGTTACAGTTAAAGCTTAGCGGACCAGAGAAAACCATAATTGAGTAATGGAGAATGTCACGACCTCTTTTTTCCGTCCGGGGGAAAAGAATAAAGGTTTAGGGGTATTTGCCTAAAGAAGCAGACCAATGGCCCTAAATTAGGCGCGAGCTCTCCCAAGCCCATACCTCGCGTGACGTTGGATTTTGTTTTTTAGTTCTTAACAACCTATGTAATTCTAGGAGTCGCCACTAGCCCATTGGGGTCGACTAGAAACCAATCAAGACACGGGAGTGTTGTCTCGATTCCTACGCAACCAGAGATTTCTAGGAACGGGGGACTTGTTTACGCCAATATTTCTATTAGCGCCCTTGCGGTACCACTAACTTGGAAGGTTGTTTATCTAAATGGCCACACAATCTTGATTACCAATTATAATCTTTATGAAACCACTAAGTGTCCATGCAAATGTTTTTGTAGTTTTTTTTTTTTTTTTTAATGTCTAGACTAATCCTAACATAATTTAGAAGAGAAATTTACACTCAAATTAATGAAAAGCGGCGTGTAAGTAAACATCCAAGAAATTGAAATGACTTGAAAATAAACGCGGAAAAGGTAAACCCGATACAAGTCGGGCGAATAATATTACATGGCCTTGTTATCACACACCCCAGGACGGGACCCCCATGAGCAAAATGAGAATTCAAATATGCATGAAATTACTCTAAATAATTTTAATCTATGCAAGATGGATTATTTACAAAATGGTTATAAAATACCAAAATAGCACTAAATTAGGAAAATGACCTTTTAAAATTAGGAAAATTTAATAGATGCCATTTCTATCCTAATTTGATACTATCTAACATTTTTTTATATTTTTGAAATTTTCAGATTTTTTTTTTTTTTTTTTTTAAAAATATTAATAATAATTCCTTAAACCGATCTATGCTAACATGGAGCAACACAGCATATGAATATTACAATAATCAAGCTCAAATCGACCGTTTCAAGATCGAAGCTTAGTTTGGGCATTTTGTCGAACACTTGGTGTGCATTAAACTAGCCCCAATAGCCTCTTTGAGCCATGTTTGCAGCCTTCAATCTCCACTCATAAGCAATCTCATGTGGAACTAAAGCATCAAGATTATACTACCACATGCAAAGAACAAGATTAGATAGAAATCATAATTAAAAACACACTAGAACCAAGCTAAAATCGTCCTCAAATGCACGGGTTTGAGTTGATTTTGCAAATCTGGGTTTGACCCAAGTCAAGCAAACAGGTTACATGCCCATATTCAAGCCCCAACACTCATCACATACGAGATCTAAGGGAAATGCTACTTAATCCGCGTGAAATTAGGTAACGTGGGCTTTCAAATGCAGCAAACATCATATAGAATGCCTCACCGAACAACATCAAAACGACCTCTCCAAGAAGCACACGTGCAAAACTCTTGAAGAGATTTCAACACTTAGAAAGATTCCAGCCTCAAAATCAGTTTTTTGGACTAGTTTTCCTCTTGATTTTTCACTATTAAAACATGTTCAAGCTTGAACAAAAATACATCTAGGATACTTACCTTGCTTCCTAGTTTCTTTTGCAAGTTGTTCTCGGCCGAGCAAACCAAGAAATTATCCTCGGGGGCCCGTGTAAGTTGGCTTCTTCAACTGGAAATGAGATCTGCAGAAAAAGAACTGACAACGAAGGTTTTCGTTGGCCACTAAAATTAGACTTTGAGACGTCTTTTGTTAAAAAAATTGACACCAAACCAAACTATATGTATTCTAGTTTGGGATAAAAGTCAATATTTTCCTCATTTGTTACTCAAATTTCTCAAACACACTGGCTTTTCTCCACTCGTGACCAACTGGGCTCAACACTTAGAAAAATTTTCGGTGTTTCCTGGCCCGCCTGGAGGGTGTTTTTTTGGGGGGCTTTAGGAGGCCTTCCCGATCTCCATTTGGGACTTGCGACCTATGGATGGAAATATATTTGAGTGAATTTTCACTCTCTAGTTGAAGATTTTGGCCAATTTTGGCCGAAGGGTTGTGAAAATCTCACTTTTCTCTCAGAAGGTTGATCTGGAATTTCTGGGCTTTTTCGCTTTCTGGAGTTGCTTCTGAAGGTTGCTTTGGGGAACGATTCCGAGCTCTCTCCTCTCTCTCTCGTCTCCTCCTTTTCGTCCATTGAAAGAGCTTGCTTCCGTGATCTTATCCCCTGAATTGGAGGATTTTTGGTCAGCCTTTTGTCCACCTACCAATCCTGTCAACAGGGCTACTTCACCCACTCTCTGACTTAGCCAATTTTTTTTTCAGTTCTGCAGCTGTTGAGTGTGCGGATTTTGCTGCGATTTTCCGGTGCTGTCAGCAGCTTATCCCTGGAAAATTTTCGTCCACTTGCACTACTATATACGGTCTTCCATCACGTGCAAAGATCGGGCTGGTTGGGCAGCTGAGGAGGACATGGTGGGGCCACCAAATTGCTTACTCAGCAACCCCGAATTAAGACCAACTCGTGGACTGAGTTTTGGCTGTTGATTTGAGTGCTTTAATCCACTAATTTGGCTGCGTTTTTTGATCAATTAGAAAGCTCATGTATAGTAGTTTAAGATCCTGACCAGATTTTGCAATTGTACCCACCCAATTTTGCAAGAAAGTCCCTCAAAGTTGGCCATTTTCTTGCTCGAAAATGCCAAATTCAATGCAATTAGGTCCTTTTTGCCCGATTCGATTAATTAGACCTGACCCAAGTTCAATTTCAACTCAATTGGGGGCCAAGATAATGATTTAAGGGTTCGGGCAAAATTTTGCAAATTTTGCAAATTGGTCCCTCAACTTTTGGAAATTGCATTTTGGCCCCAACTTGCCGTTTTAATTACAATCTGACCTCCTGGGCTTGGCTAGTCACATTTAGATCATTGGCCCCAACTTTTTTTTTTATCTTTTTTTTTTATTTTAGGAAAAACATATTCCATTACAAAAACTATACGAAACACCTAGATAATCTAATATGCAATAATTTTTTTTTTTTAGGTGTCAACATTTTGCCCCCTCTTTGGAAGGAAGCTCAAAGAGATTTCTTTCAAAGATAAAGTGACACCTAATTTTTGTTTTTGTTTTTGTTTTTGGTTGTTTTTTTGTTTTGTTTTGTTTTGTTTTTTTTTTTACAATAGCAAAATGAAAATGCAAGTGAGCTTAATGTAAAGAGCGTGGTTTATGGATGTACCTATAAAAATTTGAAAAGTGTGGTTTAAGGATATATCCACAAACCTTGTGGTTTAAGGCAGTCCCACGAACCTTATGGTTTAAGGCAGTTCCACTAACCATGTGGTTTAAGGCAGTCCCACTAACCGTGTGGTTTAAGGCAATTCCACTAACCTTGTGGTTTAAGGCAGTCCCACGAACCTTGTGGTTTAAGGTAGACCCACTAACCTTGTGGTTTAAGGCAGTCCCACTAACCGTGTGGTTTAAGGTTGTCCCACTAACCTTGTGGTTTAAGGCAGTTCCACTAACCATGTGGTTTAAGGCAGTCCCACTAACCGTGTGGTTTAAGGCAGTCCCACGAACCTTGTGGTTTAAAGCAATCCCACAAACTGTATGGTTTAAGGAAGACCCACTAACCTTGTGGTTTAAGGTAGACCCACTAACCATGTGGTTTAAGGCAGTTCCACGAACCTTGTGGTTTAAAGCAATCCCACGAACTGTGTGGTTTAAGGAAGACCCACTAACCTCTTGAAAATGCATGGTTTAAGGCTAACTCATGAACCCTTTGAAATTGTGTCTTGAAAATGTATGGTTTGAGGCTAGCCCATGAACCCTTTGGAATTGCGTGGTTTAAGGATGACCAAGAACCTCTTGAAAATACATGGTTTAAAGCTAACTCATAAACCCTTTGAAATTGCAAGGTTTAAGGATAACCAAGAACCTTTTGAAAATGCATGGTTTAAGGCTAACCCATGAACCTTTAGAATTGCAAGGTTTAAGGATAACCAATAACCTTTTGAAAATGCATGGTTTAAGGCTAACCCATGAACCCTTTGAAATTGCAAGGTTTAAGGATAACCAAGAACCTTTTGAAAATGCATGGTTTAAGGCTAACCCATGAACCTTTAGAATTGCAAGGTTTAAGGATAACCAAGAACCTTTTGAAAATGCATGGTTTAAGGCTAACCCATGAACCTTTAGAATTGCAAGGTTTAAGGATAACCAAGAACCTTTTGAAAATGCATGGTTTTAAGGCTAACCCATGAACCTTTAGAATTGCAAGGTTTAAGGATAACCAAGAACCTTTTGAAAATGCATGGTTTAAGGCTAACCCATGAACCCTTTGAAATTGTGTGGTTTCACCGGAGGAACCTGTCATTCGAGAATATTCACTTGACAAAATCACAAAACTGTCATCACACTTGGGTGATATCATTAATTGTCAAATTCTCTTGGGAGAAAAGTCCTTGTTGAAATGACCTTGACTTATGAGAAAGGTCCATTAAGTATGCCAAGCAAGGATTCCTAGTCGAAAGGGCTTCTCGCATATTCTCAAGAAAAGGGCTATTTGATCCCATCTATTCATGTGGGAAATAAACTGATCACTCAATCTCACTCTTCCAGTGTGCAAGTCTTTGGATCATTCGCAATAAGTACACATTGACCAATCTAAAAGGTCTTTTTAGAAGGACCGTACTACAGGTTTGGTCATGGTTTTAGCAATGGATAAGCATCATTGGCTATGAAATGAATTAATTACCGATCGACATCTTCGCCAGGTTTACAAGTCAAGAAACCTTAAGATGAGATAAAATAACCTTGCTCTCACTTCTTCGAGCGGCATCTTCTTTGGGAAGTCCTTATTTCCACTTTGAATCATCCCAATCTGAAGAGACTTTGGAAATGGGTTGTAATGTTGATTCGGGGAAAGGTTCAAAAGGCTTAGCTCAAAGGGCTTAGAACTTTTTGTCAAAGGGGGATTTGAGAGTTGGTGATTATCATGGCATCATTACTATATCATCCATTTTTTTTGAAAGCACTCGAATTTGTCTCGAAAGTCCCTTGACTAATCATCGCAAAATAAGAGCTTTGCTCTTTCCTCTCATGACTTTTGCATTTGTAGTGATCTCCTTTTGATACAAGCATTTTGTTTTTTTGTCATTTTTGCTTTCACGGAGACATTCTTCTTGATGCAATTTTTTCTTCCACTCTCTCTCCCCCTTTTTTTTTTTTTGTGTGGGCATTGGTCTTGTTTTTACCAGGCACACTGCTTTTTCATGCCCCTTAATTTTCACTTGACTTTTGTTCTTTCGAACTTTTTTAGCTCTTGGGACTTTCAAGATGCTTTTCATATTCTCTTATAAACACCAATTGCATTGGTAAATCATATGCCTTGCCCCAATGTGGGGAGATAATCACCACTCGAGTTTTGGAAATGAATAGTTAGGCTCAATATGGTTTAAGCAAAGGGTATCAGTGTTTGGGTAGAGAAAAGGATGCTCTTCTTCACCTTAGGATGCTTCAAGCTTCCATAAGAATTCACCTGAAGTTACCACAAAAAGATTTATGCAAGTGAGAGTAAAGAAACCTTTCTCATCTTTCCTCTCCAAATAATGTCAACCCAAACCTCCATAATTGCCCCATCGTGGGGTGATTCTTGACAGGGGTATTTTGTAGAAAATACTTCACATTAAAAGGCTCAAATGGGCTAACTATTGTCACCTGTAGTGTGTATGATATAGGAAAGAAATGCCTCTTATCATCTTGGTCTATGTACCGCTTGCGAATGAATTCATTGACCTTGAACGACACGGGTTTTCTTTTTCACTCGAATCCCAGAGTGTTTAAAGGACATGTTTGGAAATGGGTTGCCTTTCATCATCCTAAATGTTTCTTGCTTGGCATGAGTAACATCCCTTTCATTTTTGTTGAGATCATTTGGATGGATTAATCTCCCTAGGGAATTTTGATTCAAAATGAGTGATCCATCAAGTGGATGAACAATTTAAAGGTAAAGAAGATTTTTGCAAACTTTGTGGAAAGCTTGTTTCTTCAATTTCCATTTTTTTTTGTGCTTGTTTCTAAAAAAACACTAAACGTTCTTTTTGCGATGGAAATTCTCCATTTATTTTCCATTGGATTTTGAGAAGAAGGGTACTTACTCGTGCCTTAGTAGTCGGCGACCCTTCGAAGAACAAAAGGGAATGTGTTAGTACATGAATCCTTAGGGATCGTAAAACTGGAAACGATACAACATTACCCTTGATTAGTTTCACCATTTGGTAGCAAACAGCGGCATGAACCTATTGTTTTAAGGCTTGAAGAGATTCTCAGGTCTTTGGTATCATTAGTTCGAGCATTTTCCTCTTTTTTCAAAAATAAGAGATACAAAATTTTTTTTTTTTATTTTTTTACATGGCAACCTTGTTGCCGTTTCCGAGATCGAACCCGGCCGTTTCGGACCACTTCATTCCCCATACCACTAGGCCGAAGCGCTGGTAGTGTCTATGGGGCGCCTCCTTTTTTATTTAATTGAACCGGCTCTAGAACGACACATCTTTTTACATCGAGTCACATGCATTCAATATGTGTTATCCCCACATGTTTGCTTGGTCGATATGTATTCTGCATAAATCAATTTCTTGAGTTTGTTCCTCGAATGTCGATGCTTCTGTCAAATAAGAGAACTATGTCAAAAATGAAGTTAGAGGGGATATTTTGGAAACGATACCGAATTACCCTTCTCTTGCATTTGACTTTAAATGTTTTATGTTTCTCCTTCATGTGCCTTTGCTCCTCAGGTGTTAACATTTCATTGAAGATCTTGCAAATGAGTCATTTAGATGTTATTGAATTCATTCATTCTGAGTGGGCGTCAAAGATGAAAGGAGAGGGGTACTCCTTGTTTTGACACGTGAGGGCATTGCTCCTTAGATGTTTCACTCCATTTATTCCATCAAAATGGATGGTTGGGCCTTAGCATGCCTTCTTGGTATAAGGTGTTGCTTCAACGATCAATGTGCACCTTTTCCTACAAAAGATGGGGCATGTTACTTATATTCCAAAATTGAATTGGACTAATTTAGGAACAATACTCCCTTTTGTGTTGAATCAATTGACTTTGTTTCATCTTGCTTCACAGGTGAGAGTTACTCTACTTCGAGTGACTTGCCCCGTTTACCAACTGCAAGGAAAAAGAGATGTAATATGTTATTTTTCATATTCGTCGTGATTCATTTTAGGAACGGTATACTCCCTTTTACGGCATATATGATGACTGCGTTCCATCTCGTTTCCTTGGCTATGGAGAGGGATTTGCTTTCATGATTGACAGTAATTCACTTGGCAAATTTCTATTCCATTTGAAATTTTCCCCTTTTAGAAGTCGGGTGACTCAAGCATTGTGTGCCCCCGATCCATTTTGTGCCATCTGCCCCAATTAAAAATTTCCTACACATATGGAAACAATGTATTATTTCTATTCTTAGGTACATTAGGTTTAGGAACGAAGTACACCCTTTTCAAAGTCGGGCAATTCAGCATCTCATTGTAGCTTTGTGGAAGAAGGCAAGACATTGTCCTTATGGTCAAATGCATGCCACACTGGGTTAGATAACTTGTCCGTATGCAGCTCCATCATGTTGGATTGATGAATCTCTGTTTCATTTGAACCCTTCATGCTTTACTCAATTTCCCGCATACCTCTTTTAGGCTAGGTGATTTTTCACCATTTTTGCTGCGTCAATGCATTTCCCACTTCACAATCTGTAAGCATGGGTGGCTATGTCAGTTTATGAATGAGTTGTTTTGACTTTTGGAACGAACACACCCTTTTCTTCTAGAGATCGTGTGATTCTGGACTAGGTTGTCCTCCCCGTGTAATCTTGTTGCTTGCCAGTAATTTGCCTCACTAAAATCTGCACAAAGTGCAAGGACAAATCATTCCTAAAATAAATCGAATTTAACTTGAAACGATTACCACCTTTTATTTGAAGGCAACATTTGATGACCGATTCTTGTTTGTGTACATCTACATCTTGAAGTGTTGTCTTGCAGACCACCAATAATTATCTTCATATAGGATTGGATGCCAAGACACCATTGGAAGTGTAGGGATTGCAGTTGCTTTTCATGTTTGCAACCAATGGAGTAGTTTGATGCGAAAGAATGTCTACAAATTTCTTCTTCCAAGAAGAATGTCAAATTAATATGAGGTCATCCAGGATGTGGAACTTCATTAGGCCAGTAGTTTTGTGATCTTCGAGACTTTGATGGTTCTTTTCACACATAATCACAATATTTGAATTCATATGTCCATTAGGGAAAGGCCCGCGCTTTTGTCAGTCTTGAACAAAACCGTCATTTTACCTATTTGACAAAAATGGATGGTCGAGTTAGTTTTTTGAAAAAGAAATTCCCATTGGAACGATTACAACCTTACCCCCTCAAAGCATCATTCTGCAGATCAACCTACGAAAGCGATTAAGTGAAGAGATACAATATTTTGCAAGTTCTTCTTGAAACTCATTTTCAAACATTTTGAAGCTAAGGCATAAAAAGCCCAAATGGTCCGTTTGAAGTGTTTTAAAGGATATGATTTTTTCGAACTCTAACTTCATTATTCAAAAATGTGAGTTGTATGATTTACAAAAACATTTGATTGGGTCCACAATCAAAACCCAAAATGCAAAACACGATTCCTAATAGGAATAATGACAAGGATAAAGTATAAGAAGCTCTTTCGTAGAGGAGCATAATAAACACAATTCTCATCCTAGCTTTAAAGTCCACTTTTGGCATGGTCAAGCAAGAGGAGTTCAATGAATGGTTGTAACGCATGACCTGCAAAAGGAAGATAATGTTAGTACATGAATGAAAAATTGATCTTTCAATAAAGCCGCCTCTTATAATGAAATCAAGGCGACAATACCTTCTCCATAGTATCCACTTATGAGAATTTGGTCATTTCGTCAAGATTTTATTAGTAAGAGGAGATTTCATTAAAAGATCGATCCGCGGCTATCAATTGAATGCCCCACTGTTCCAAAAGTTTCATTCACAAATGGGGCATTGATTTTGAAAGATTCATTTGTAATTTCACTCATGCAAAGGTGAGGTGATTTTTACTTTGAGAAATCAATACACAAAATGTGATTTGAATTTCGAAATGCGACCAAGAATTTTCTTGAGAATTTGATTTTAATTCTATGTCCCAAAATGTGACTTTGAGTTTGTAAACAAAAACATATGTTCTAATCTAGGCTAGATTAGATGCATTTGAAACGTTTGTTTATCAAGAGTGAGTGTAAAGCATATATTTTCAAGGGCATTCCATTGATTTCCGCGAATCTCCAAAAATTGAAAATTTCAATCCGAGGTGAGCAAGTAGATAGGGAAACCATACTTACAGTGGGTGAAGAGACTTTTATTTTTGTTTTTTTAAATCACATAGACACACGGATGTAAACTTGTGAGGCTTGACGCATAAAGGTGGAATTCTAAAGGCTTAAGGTCCCCATTTTGATTAGATCAAAAGAGTTTTCCCCACTCCGCGCTTACGTCGGACAGTTCTCTTTATCATTAATCAAAATGAGCGGGACCAAAAGTGGATAACCATGGGTCATTCCCGCACGGGTTCCATCTTTTGGCACCTTCTATGGGCTTCTTAATGCGATCGGGGTTTTAGATCGCGGGTTGTGTGTGTAAATGTGTAGTGCTAAGATAAGTATAAAGGCACACACATCGATTGATATCCAAACAACACTTCAATTTCATCCATATGGGCATACATTCCTACGCCTCCCTACAAAAGAGATGGGTTAACAAACACTCCACCCCTTATTACTCCAAACCTACAAAAACATTTAACACATTGTTAGCGGACTAACCTTGTTTTCCACGCGACTTTGACACGCGCTATCAAATGAAGACCATGTTAGTGAACAACCAACCAAGTTATTACGGCCTAAGTCCTCTAAGGTTTGCAACCAAGTCCCCAGTGGAGTCGCCAAGCTGTCACGACCTCTTTTTTCCGTCAGGGGGAAAAGAATAAAGGTTTAGGGGTATTTGCCTAAAGAAGCAGACCAATGGCCCTAAATTAGGCGCGAGCTCTCCCAAGCCCATACCTCGCGTGACGTTGGATTTTGTTTTTAGTTCTTAACAACCTATGTAATTCTAGGAGTCGCCACTAGCCCATTGGGGTCGACTAGAAACCAATCAAGACACGGGAGTGTTGTCTCGATTCCTACGCAACCAGAGATTTCTAGGAACGGGGACTTGTTTACGCCAATATTTCTATTAGCGCCCTTGCGGTACCACTAACTTGGAAGGTTGTTTATCTAAATGGCCACACAATCTTGATTACCAATTATAATCTTTATGAAACCACTAAGTGTCCATGCAAATGTTTTTGTAGTTTTTTTTTTTTTTAATGTCTAGACTAATCCTAACATAATTTAGAAGAGAAATTTACACTCAAATTAATGAAAAGCGGCGTGTAAGTAAACATCCAAGAAATTGAAATGACTTGAAAATAAACGCGGAAAAGGTAAACCCGATACAAGTCGGGCGAATAATATTACATGGCCTTGTTATCACACCCCGGGACAGGACCCCCATGAGCAAAATGAGAATTCAAATATGCATGAAATTACTCTAAATAATTTTAATCTATGCAAGATGGATTATTTACAAAATGGTTATAAAATACCAAAATAGCACTAAATTAGGAAAATGACCTTTTAAAATTAGGAAAATTTAATAGATGCCATTTCTATCCTAATTTGATACTATCTAACATTTTTTTATATTTTTGAAATTTTCAGATTTTTTTTTTTTTTTTTTTTTTAAAAATATTAATAATAATTCCTTAAACCGATCTATGCTAACATGGAGCAACACAGCATATGAATATTACAATAATCAAGCTCAAATCGACCGTTTCAAGATCGAAGCTTAGTTTGGGCATTTTGTCGAACACTTGGTGTGCATTAAACTAGCCCCAATAGCCTCTTTGAGCCATGTTTGCAGCCTTCAATCTCCACTCATAAGCAATCTCATGTGGAACTAAAGCATCAAGATTATACTACCACATGCAAAGAACAAGATTAGATAGAAATCATAATTAAAAACACACTAGAACCAAGCTAAAATCGTCCTCAAATGCACGGGTTTGAGTTGATTTTGCAAATCTGGGTTTGACCCAAGTCAAGCAAACAGGTTACATGCCCATATTCAAGCCCCAACACTCATCACATACGAGATCTAAGGGAAATGCTACTTAATCCGCGTGAAATTAGGTAACGTGGGCTTTCAAATGCAGCAAACATCATATAGAATGCCTCACCGAACAACATCAAAACGACCTCTCCAAGAAGCACACGTGCAAAACTCTTGAAGAGATTTCAACACTTAGAAAGATTCCAGCCTCAAAATCAGTTTTTTGGACTAGTTTTCCTCTTGATTTTTCACTATTAAAACATGTTCAAGCTTGAACAAAAATACATCTAGGATACTTACCTTGCTTCCTAGTTTCTTTTGCAAGTTGTTCTCGGCCGAGCAAACCAAGAAATTATCCTCGGGGGCCCGTGTAAGTTGGCTTCTTCAACTGGAAATGAGATCTGCAGAAAAAAGAACTGACAACGAAGGTTTTCGTTGGCCACTAAAATTAGACTTTGAGACGTCTTTTGTTGAAAAAATTGACACCAAACCAAACTATATGTATTCTAGTTTGGGATAAAAGTCAATATTTTCCTCATTTGTTACTCAACTTTCTCAAACACACTGGCTTTTCTCCACTCGTGACCAACTGGGCTCAACACTTAGAAAAATTTTCGGTGTTTCCTGGCCCGCCTGGAGGGTGTTTTTTTGGGGGCTTTAGGAGGCCTTCCCGATCTCCATTTGGGACTTGCGACCTATGGATGGAAATATATTTGAGTGAATTTTCACTCTCTAGTTGAAGATTTTGGCCAATTTTGGCCGAAGGGTTGTGAAAATCTCACTTTTCTCTCAGAAGGTTGATCTGGAATTTCTGGGCTTTTTCGCTTTCTGGAGTTGCTTCTGAAGGTTGCTTTGGGGAACGATTCCGAGCTCTCTCCTCTCTCTCTCGTCTCCTCCTTTTCGTCCATTGAAAGAGCTTGCTTCCGTGATCTTATCCCCTGAATTGGAGGATTTTTGGTCAGCCTTTTGTCCACCTACCAATCCTGTCAACAGGGCTACTTCACCCACTCTCTGACTTAGCCAATTTTTTTTTCAGTTCTGCAGCTGTTGAGTGTGCGGATTTTGCTGCGATTTTCCGGTGCTGTCAGCAGCTTATCCCTGGAAAATTTTCGTCCACTTGCACTACTATATACGGTCTTCCATCACGTGCAAAGATCGGGCTGGTTGGGCAGCTGAGGAGGACATGGTGGGGCCACCAAATTGCTTACTCAGCAACCCCGAATTAAGACCAACTCGTGGACTGAGTTTTGGCTGTTGATTTGAGTGCTTTAATCCACTAATTTGGCTGCGTTTTTTTGATCAATTAGAAAGCTCATGTATAGTAGTTTAAGATCCTGACCAGATTTTGCAATTGTACCCACCCAATTTTGCAAGAAAGTCCCTCAAAGTTGGCCATTTTCTTGCTCGAAAATGCCAAATTCAATGCAATTAGGTCCTTTTTGCCCGATTCGATTAATTAGACCTGACCCAAGTTCAATTTCAACTCAATTGGGGGCCAAGATAATGATTTAAGGGTTCGGGCAAAATTTTGCAAATTTTGCAAATTGGTCCCTCAACTTTTGGAAATTGCATTTTGGCCCCAACTTGCCGTTTTAATTACAATCTGATCTCCTGGGCTTGGCTAGTCACATTCAGATCATCGGCCCCAACTTGCTTCTTTTTTTTTTTTTTTTTTTTTAGGAAAAACATATTCCATTAAAAAAACTATACGAAACACCTAGATAATCTAATATGCAATTTTTTTTTAGGTGTCAACAGAGAAGATAAGAAAGGTGAAGACACAAGATCGAACCTTAACTCAACTCGGTTTTATCATCCCCTTTTAGATGAAAATGCCAGAACCAATCACAAATCTTGGCATTTGATGGTGAAGGAGGAGTGAGCATAGAGGATTGTCCAAATCGGGAATTGCCTAGATTAGACTAGATTGTGCTGGCTGATTTTGGGCGATTCTAAAGGCGTTGGTTTAGTTCCCGATTCCAGGATAGGAACCACAACGGACCAATTATATATATGATTTTTTTTTTAATTTCTTAAAGAATAGCACATGACTTAAGCTTTAAGGACCTAATGTCCTAAATCAATAGAAGACCATAATCTCTGCTTCTCCAGTAACTAGTCTCCTCCCATCCACACGACTTGCCTCTCACGCCTTGCAGTCTTTTCCTCTCTTGCTTGCAGCCTGAGTCAGTGAGTCGCATCCGGCGTCCCTTGCAGTTCGTGTGGTGTTTGTCCGACGCTCATGCTCTTGTTCTGCTTCGTAAGTATCGTTCATCTCTCCTTCGAAACCTCTCTTCAGTCATGGAAACTTGGAAAGGCCTCAAATGTCTTTGTATTTTGTCTATTGTTATATTGTTCTGCTTTTGATTCTTCCTCTGTATCAGCATCAATTCGAAATTAAATCAGTTGGTGAATCCTTTGATTGTAATTTAGGAGTGGGATTTTGTTTTGTTCCATGAAAAAACTTATTTACTTCCTTTCTATTAGCTTGCCTTTTCGTTTTTCACTTTGATTGCAGTAGTTTCTCCTCATAAAATTGTATTTGAAACTAAATTTTTGTGAGACTTGGACAAACAAATTCATCAAACTTGTAAAACTGTGCTTGTTTTAGGAGTTATCCTAGTTTACATAAGGAATCCATCTCACAGCTTGTAGAAAAGCTTAATTTGATGGGTGTTCCGATTTGATGGCTCCAATCAATATTTTGCTTGATTCAAGTGATTCATTTAAATGTTAATGAAAGTGGACAAATCCAATGATGCTATGAATCTAGTAATGAACATACTAGAATATGAAGGTGAAGAAGACCTTGAAGAGGCGTCCAACACAACTAAGGTATCTAATACTTGTCCTTTTGATAAATGAAAATCAACAGTTTGGCTTCATTTTTGTAAAGCAAAAGGTGAGAAAGGGTAAATTGAGGTGTTTTGCATTTATTGTGGGGTCAAGTACATGTGCTATGTTGATAATGGTACTTCTACTATGTTGAAGTACTTAAAAAAGTGTAACAAGTATCCTTGCAATATAGAAAAGAACTAAAATTTGTTTGCCCCATGCAAAGTAGATGTGATTTAAATGACAATGGGGCAATACTAGTACTGGTAGTTCTAATATCTTATTGACATGGAAATTTGATCAAGATCACTATAGGCAAATGCTTGTTCGGATAATCATAATAGATGAATAACTTTTTTTGATGGTTAAGCTGTTGGATTCCATGATTTTATTAATCAGTTGCAACATTTCTACAATCACACCCCACGATCTATAGTGACTAGAGCAAAAAAAACAAGTTTGAAGATTTACTTTTTGCAAGCTCAAGTTTAGGGTTACCCTCATGATTGTTACATGGAGTTCTATTCAAAACTTGAACTATTTATGTCTCCTTATACATTTTATTGATAACAATTGGAAATTGCATAAATGAATCATCAATTTTGTGGTGACAAGGGCAAGGAGATTGAGAAAATAATTCAGAATTGTATTGGAGAAAACATCTTCGAGTGATTTTGATGGTGTCCAAACTATCCTTAGTATATTACTTATTATGTTGTTTGTAGATATTTGGACCAAAGGGCCATGCAACATCCATGGTGTGACCCATTGGAAAGAAATTTGCAAATGTTCTATTATTACAAACAACACTAGTCAACCAAAAAGATCAGGTACTAATGATGTTTATATCGAAGTAGTAAAAATCAAGTTACTGGTGATATAACAATCAAGTATATAAGTTGATGTTCGTTGAGTCGACTAAAGAGCCGTTGAAAAATCTAGATTTGTACAACGGCATAATTGGAATAAAGCATGCAGCAAAGTAGCTAGAGTGTTTGACAAGTTAGTTAGAGACTAAAGTGAGAAGATAAAATTAGTTGCTATTTTTGTTTAGTCTATAAAAATTTCTAGGAAAGAAGCTGTATGAGCAGTACCTTCCTAGATAGTAACTCAACGAAAACCTCTCGAACAATCTTCTACCTTTCTAAACCAACCTCAACGAATAGATTGAAGAAGAGCATAAAATAAAAGGCTTTGAAGAACTAAGAGAGAGTGCGCCACACAAAAGATCGAGTAGGTTACATACTGTTGTTCTCTGTTGAAAGCTCTCTATCTCACTATTTTGTTTGTTGCGCTATTTAGCAATTG
This sequence comes from Eucalyptus microcorys, assembly GCA_014182515.1. NCBI lineage: Eukaryota > Viridiplantae > Streptophyta > Magnoliopsida > Myrtales > Myrtaceae > Eucalyptus > Eucalyptus microcorys. The sequence goes on along the minus strand of CM024566.1, from coordinate 30,542,645 downwards.
TGCTACGGATTAAATGTACAAGTGTAAGAGCAACATGATAGTGTAATCTATCACATGAAGGATCAATGCTAGCCGATTGTAACTTTCCAAGCAGATTGTTAGTGAAATCTAGCCCGTTCTGAGGCTACTAGTCTGAAGAGTGGACATAGGCTTAAGGACAAAACTGAACCACTATAACTCTCTCAATCCCACTATTATTCATTTACTTACATACATTGGAATACAGTTGGAGAGCATTTGCTTAAACATTAGATCGAGGTAATCTTAATTTAATAATTAGTTAATTTCCGCAAAAGATCATCAAAGTTTGAAAACAACTTATTTAACCCCCCCTCTAGGTTGTATTGTTAGCCTCAAAATTGATATCAAAGCTCTATTGCTTTGAAGTGTATTTCTTTCAAGTACAAAGATCACTTATTATGGCTAACCTTAACAGCTTCTTTACTACCGATACTCAAGCTCTCAACAAATTGCCATACTTCCATGGAAGCAACTATGGCTATTAGAAGTAAAAAATGAAATCTTACATTGAAGTCGCAGATCTAGACATGTGGGATGTAGTTACAAACGGTCCAGAAATACTAGCTCCTGCTCGACAAGAAGGCCAAGAAGCAATAGCCGTCAACACTACAGAAGAATCTAAAAAAAGAGCCACTCTTAATGCTAAAACAAAACACTTCCTGTATTGTGCATTACCACCTTTTGAATTTAACAGAATCTTTTCTTGTGATACTGTAAAGGAAATATGTGATTGCATTATGCTAACATTTGAATGAACAAAAAGAGTTAAAGAAACTAAGTAGAACATCTTGCTCAGGAGCTACAAGCTATTCAAGATGAAGTCTGATGAAATAGTAACTCAAATGTTCACACAATTCACTGAAATAGTGAATGGACTTGCTCTTCAAGGAAAAATCTACATAGATACTGAGAAAGTAAATGAATTGCCGCGAGCTCTTCCCATGGAATGAAGTACTATCAAGACCTCATTATAGGAAACCATGAGGATCAACCAATCACCATGGATGAATTTACAGGAACATTCATGTCCTATGAAGTTGAGCTTTAAAATGAAGAAAGTAACTCTAAAGGTAAGAAAGTCATTGCATTTAAAACTAACCATGATGATACAAGTAGAGAAATGTCCTCTGATGATGAAGAAAGTGATGAAGACATGGCATTGCCAACAAAGAAGTTCAAAAGCTTCATGAGGAGAGGAAACTACAAAGGAAAAAGATTATCTAAACACGTTGACAAGAAGAAACCTTACAAGAACAAGGAAGAATCCAAAGGTAAGGACATCGTGTGCTATGAATGCAGGAAGTTTGGACACATAAAATTAGAATGTCCATCCATTAAGAAGAAGAAAGGGAAATTTGAGAAAAAGAAAAAGGTGCTGAAAGCTGAAACATGGAGCGACACTGAATATGAAACAACTGATGAAGAAGAAGCAAATCTTTGTCTCATGGCTAACTCTGAACTAGAAGAATATGAGATAAATGATTATGAACTATCTTATGATGAATTGGGATTTTTTAAAAGAAATATTTGAAGAACACCAAAAAGCTTCAAAATGAATTTTTGCTATAAAAAATGAGGTTCATGATCTTACCATTGAAAACCTCATCGATAAAACTCTCACTGACAATCTGAAGAAAGAGCTTGATCCTCAAATAAATCAATTAAAGCTCGTGCAGGTTGAGAATGAGCATGTTACGAATGAAATTTGAAAAATTAGCACCAAATTCTCTCTTGGTTAAAAAACTTTACGGTACATTCTCTTTATCCAATTTCCTCACTACAACACTACAACAAGAGTGGTCTTGGACGTGAAGGAAATGAAGATGAGATGAATCATTTTCCTAAAATAAAAGATAGACTGAAGCACAGACCTCTTGCACATTTTTACAAAACTTATTTTGTTAAACATTTTACCAAAGTTATTGGCAAGAAGTTTCCTGAATGCTCAATCTGTGAAGGATACGGCCATTTCAAAATGGACTATCCAAAATAGCAAAAGAAGTTCAAGAAAACTGGCTGGTCCCTCGATCCTAAATCAAAATCTAACCACAAAGAACCCAAGTTTATATGGGTACCAAAAAAAAAAAAGATGAGATTTACTTTGATTTCAGGTTATCTTGAAGAAAAACAAGTGGTATTTAGATAGCGGGTGCTGCAAACACATAACTGGAGACAACAACAAGTTCATACCGCTTATAATTGTAGATGGAGGTACAATTACATTTGGAGGAAAGGATAAATGAAGAGTCATCAAGAAAGGAAACATAAGGTTGGGAAACCTAGTTATTGAAGATGTTCCACTCGTGCAAGGTCTAAAGCACAATCTTCTTAGTATAAGTCAACTTTGTGACAAAAGTTACAAGATAAAACTCGAGAAAGGTAAGTGTATAGGCACTAGCAAGGACATATCACAAACATTCACTGGAAATAGGTATGACAACGTCTATTTACTTGACATAAATTTTGAGGAATTATACTGTTTAATGTCTATCAAGGAAGAACATGATCTATGGCACAAGAAATTAGGTCACATTATTGCAAAGTAGATTCAAAAGATATCTTCCAAAGGTATTATTCATGGTTTGCCAAAAATCAATTATAGCAAGTGTGACACATGCAATGCATGCACATTGAGAAAATATGTGAGAAGCTCTTTCAAATCTATTAAAAGTATTGCTACCAATAGATCTTCGTAGTTACTGCATATGGATTTATTTGGACCAACATGAACAATAGGTCTAGGAGGAAGAAAATACCATTTGGTCATTATATATAACTACTAAAGATTCATTTGGGGGCAAAAGAACTCTTCAAGTGCCAAAAGTTTACACAAAAGGACACTTAAGTGCCAAAACTTACGAAAGTGCCACTTTTTATGAAAAATGAGACACTTGAGTGCCACATCTAGCGAACATCGCCGGAAATCTTACGTGGCATTTTTTTATTAATTTTTTCACTTACATCGCTCGCCGGAAGGCTGACTTAGCAAACCACACACAAAAACGACGTTATTTTGACACTGTTTAGCCATATTAGCATGCAAAATGACGTCATTTTGCGTGTAGCTCACCGGAAAATTGCCATGTCAACGTTTTGGCCGGATTTTCTCGCCGCTGGCACTTAAGTGATCTATTTTGCTCAGATTTTGGCACTTAAGTGTCACTTTTGTAACTTTTGGCACTTAAGTATCCTTTTGTGCCAACTTTTGGCACTCCAGAGGTCCAAGTGTTTTCATTTGGGTAATGTTCTTATCACATAAAAATGAGGCATTTCATTCTTTTGAGAAATTTGCTCGACAAGTTCAAAATGAGAAGGGATACGGCATCACCATTATCGGAATTGACCATGGAGGAGAATTTGACAATCAAAACTTTGCTAAATATTGGGGAGAAGTACACTATCAGTGCCATAACTTGTGTACGGCGCTCACTTTGGTGCCAAAAGTTTCCGTCGGATCACTTAAGTGCCAAATCAGAGGAAAAATGATCACTTTGGTGCCACCGGCGACAGATTCCGGCTAAAATGATTACGTGGCTTTTATATTTAGAAAAAAAAAATTGAGAAGCCTTTTAAACAACGTCATTTTCCATCTTCCTTAAGAAAACGACGTCGTTTTGCCATCCTACACTGATGGCCTCACAAAAATGACGCCGCAAAACTCATTTGGGGATTTTTTTTTTTTTTTAATTTGGGGATTGAAATTAGGGTTTTTTTGTCCGCCGTTGCTCGGCCACCGTCGCTCGGCCGCCATCCCTCGACCACCGTCACTCAGCCGCCATCCCTCGACCTCCATCGTAGTTGCTTGCCACAACAAAACAAAAGAGAAAAAAACGAACAGAAAATCCTGAGGGAGGGGGAGGTGTCGACGGCGAGGGTGGAGGAGGCGATGGTGGGGCCACAGTCGCCGCCGTCATCGCAGTTGGCTTTGTCGACGACCTCCATGGTGTTCTAGATCTTCATAGCTACCATTGGCTGGATCGCTCATGCTTTTGGAGATTCTTCGAGCTCGTGCTTCCTCTGCGCCCGACGATATTCCTTGGGAAAAGGCGGTGGTGGGCTGAGATTCGGGGATTTGAAAGGTCGACAAGGTGATTGAAAATTGGGGAAAACTACTAGGGGAGGGTGGATGCGAGTGCGTGGTTTCTTTTCTGGAAAACTACTGGTGTTGTGCTGGTGCGCTGCTGGTGTTGCTGGTGCTGTTCTTCGAGGAAGAAGACGACGCCTTCTCTCTCTTAATTTGGGGATTTAGGGTTTTGCATTTGGGGGAAAGACACAAAACGGCGTCGTTTTGTTATTTAAATGCCGACTATACTCTCCGGCGAGCCACATCAGCTTAAAAAATTAATAAAAAAGTATCATGTCGGATTTCCAGCCAACCAAATCAGAGTTGGCACCAAAGTGAGCATTTTTCAAATTTTTTGGCACTTAAGTGATCCGATGGAAACTTTTGGCACTAAAGTGAGTGCCGTACACAAGTTATGGTACTGATAGTGTACTTCTCTCCTGAATATTGTGACGAAAATGGAGTGGAACACAATTTTTCCATTGCTTACACTCCTTAATAGAATGAAGTAGCTGAAAGAAGAAATCGATCACTGCAAGAAATGGCAAGGATAATATTGATCGCAAGTAATGTATCTACTTATTTTTGGGCTAAAGCTATAGCCACCGCATGCTGCACTCTTAGTAGAGTATTATTGAGATCTATGATAAAAAAAAATAAAAAAAAGGCTCCATATGAAATATATAAAGGGAGAAAACCTACTTTGCAATACTTCCATGTATTCGGACGCAAATGTTTCATTTTAAAAAATATAAATGACAACATCATAAATGACAACATCGAGAAGTTTGATGCACGAGACTGAAGACATCTTTCTTGGTTACTCTACTACAAGGCAAGCCTATTAACAAAGATTCAAAGGTAGTGGAAGAATCCATAAATATGAATTTCATGGATGATCAAAAGGGAGTACAAACTGATGATTGTGAAGACGTCATACATATATCTGCACCAGTTGCTCATAAACAGCAGCAATCACAACCCCCAGCTGATCTTTCAAATCAAAGTCAATCCTCTAGAGATTGGAGATTCAAGACTGAACATCTTAAGGAACAAATCATAGGAAAAGTAGATGAAGGAATGAAAATAAGATCATCTCTCTAAGGTATCATCAACTCCTTAGCTTTGATATCATAGATTGAACGTAAGAAAGTCAAAGATGTTCTCAAAAATGAAAGCTGGATTGAAGCTATGCAAGAGGAATTACATCAATACAAAAATTCAACAATGTTTGGGAAGTACTTGCTAGACCCAAAGATCAAACTGTAATAGGAACCAAATGGGTATTCATGAACGAAGTTGATGGAGCAAGTAATGTTGTACGTAACAAAACAAGACTAGTTGCCAAAACATACCTACAGGAGGAAGGTATTGATTTTGATGAAACTTATGTCCTTGTTGTTAGGCTAGAAGCTATACATTTATTATTAGCTTATGGCTACTTTCATGATTTCATATTATATCAAATTGATATTAAAAGTGTTTTATTGAATCGTTATATAAAAAAATGGTGTACGTTGAGCAACCACTAGGTTTTGAAGAAACGAAAAGACTTGGTGATGTTTATCAACTTAAGAAGGCACTCTATGGACTAAAGCAAGTACCGAGAGCCTAGTATGAAAGATTAAGTAATTTCTTGACAGATCATGAATTCAAAAAAGATAAGGTAGACACCATGCTTTATCAAGAGAAAAGGTAAAGATTTGCTTATCATTCAAATATACTTTGATGATATAATCGTTGGAGCTACTAATGACGTGCTGTGTATAGATTTTGCAAAAATGATGAAGAGTGAATTCGAGATGAGCTTGATTGGTAAACTAAATTTCTTTCTCGGACTCCAAATCAAGCAATGTCTTGAAGGCACCTTTATAAATCAAGAGAAGTATGCAAGAGAAATAGTAAAGAAATTTGGTTTGAAATGATGCAAGAAAATAGAGACATCAATGTCTTGCTCTATCAACTTGAATATGATGAGAAAGGTAAGTCTATCGACCCTAAGCTATATAGGTGTATGATAGGTTCACTTTTATATTTAACAGCATCTAGACTCGATATTTTATTTAGTATGTGTTTATGTGCTCGATTTCAATCAGATGCAAAAGAATCACATCTATTAGCTGTAAAATGAATTATTCAATACATTGGATCCACTCAAAGTTAGGTATTCAGTATCCCAAAAATGCAAATTTTATGTCGCTTGGATACTCGGATGTTGACTTTGCAAATTGTAAAGTTGTTTGAAAAAGTACATCAGGTACTTGTTCATAGTTAGGAAGCATGCCAATCTCTTGGTTCTTAAATAAACAAAATTCAGTTACTCTCTCAATCACTAACGTTGAATTGCCCTTGGAAGCTGTTGTGCTCAACTCATTTTGATGAAGTAACAATTCAGTAATTTTGGAAAAGATGAGAAACGTATTGTCATCATGTGCGATAACACCGGTGCTATAAACTTGACCAGAAATCCAGTCTTGCACTGAAGAGCTGAACACATCGAGGTAAGACATCACTTTGCTAGAGATCATGTTAACCAAGAAAGACATCTAAAAAGCAACCGATGGATTTCTACTTTAGTAAAGTGATGCAACAAACTCCATTTTAGAAAACTGTCGAGGGAAAAAGAAACGATTGTATAGGCAATCCCGATTTTGGCACAAGTATTTGATAACTCTTAGACGGCTAGCTGGATCTCTTTAAAGGTCTCCAACGGTTGGCTTAAAGACTTCTATAAAGAAGGATCATTGAAGCTTAGAAGATGTTGGACTCGAGAATTGTTGTAGTCGTGCTTTAAGCTAGAAATCATCTTTGTTGATATCTCTCTGTAAAAGTTTAGCCTTGAAATAGCAAATAGTCAAGTGTACAAGTATAAGTGCAGTGGTTAAGTCTCGATAATGTAATCCATCCTGTGAAAGAAACAACACTTGCTATTTATAACTTACAATATCGATTTCTAGTGAATTCTAGCTATTGTTGAGCTGATTGTTGGAGATTAGACCAAGGCTTGAGTATAAAGTCGAATCACTATACATTGCTATGTGATCCTTAGTGTTTATCATTTGCTTTAATTTGTTAACAATCACCATACACACCGTGATGGCCCGGTGATCTGGAGAGGTTAAGCCCACCTAGCCAAGGGGAGCCAAGCCTCGCCAATGGCTGGGCAAGGCTCGGGTTAACGAGCCTTGTCATGGCTCGAGTTGTTGAGGGCTCGCAACACTCCGGTGATGTGGTCGACCCTCATTTGGCCGGTCACCAACCATGACTGGCGACCAAAGAAAGAAGAAGATGAAAAGGGAAAAAGAAAAGAAAAAAGAAAAAAGAGAGCAAAATTTAATAAAATTATATAAAGATTAAAAGAAAATGGTTTGTATTAGAAATTTTAAGAATTTTATCAAATACATTTCTATTCCGAGAATAAAAATTTTGGACAGTTTATCAAGCGTCTTCAAATACTTAGAAATTATTTCTGGGAATAGAATCAAGAAAACCCTTTTCAAAGCAAAAATTGTTTCTAGAAATAGAATAATTACCAAACCGCCCTCACAAGACATTGTATATTTTTTTGTCCAACTTTGTATTGGGTTTCACATTTTCGCACTTAGATACTTTCAATTATTTGGGCGTTTACTTATCACACCACCTTTCAATACCTTGATTGTTAATTGTTTTCCTAGAATAGTATATGATTAAATTAGACTTTCAATAAACCCTCTAAAAACATTTGCATTCTCTCTTAGTAGATTGATGACTTTAGGATCATAGATGGTAATCAAGAATAATGGTCGCTCAGATAACACAATTTCAAGTTAGGTACTACAAGGACCTGTTAACATAATCAAGTCACCAAACTCATATAATTTGGTTGTGTATGAATCAAGACAATACTCCCACATCTCAATTGATTTTTAGTTGATCCTAAATGATTTGTACCAACTCCTAGAACTATTAGGTTGTTAAATAATTTGAAAATGAAATGTAGGTAGAAGATGTGATATCTACCGTGGGATTGAAGAGAGATTTATGACTACATTTGAGCTTGTACTTATATATAGGGACCTCCCCCCTCATTTATATCCATCTCACAAGTGAAATACAATTCTAGATCTTCTCTCTAGAGTTTTTCTCTTTACCATTCTTGTGAGTGTGAGCAAGTAAGGCTGACTTTGGAAGAAATTCCTAAGGTGAATCAGCTTCCCAATGTCTCTAGAAATCCCCTTTTAAAACTCCTACAGGAGGAGGCATGTATTTCTTCGTGGCTGTGTAGATGCTAAATTCTCTTATGAAACAACAGCCCATCTTCATCACTCTCAAACTCCGCAGATTTCCAAATAGGTCTGGCAATTTTGAAACACCTGTTCCTGAAATATCCAGCTCCTCTAAAGAGCTTCCCAATTGGCCAATGGACTCTGGAAGTTCTCATATTTAACGACGGTCTCTTAATGACAAGCATCGGAGTTTCAATAGCTCTCCGACTCCATTGGGAAGTTTGGTAATCTTAAAATTATCTATCGAGAGTATTTTAAGTGATGTCAGGTGTTCACATGAATGGGCACGAGACTCAATGACAAGCAGTTGGAGGCACAAAAATTTCTTGCATGGAAGTCTCATCAATGAGGAGTTCTTTCGAAGCTTCCAAACCGCCCAGTTTGTCAGGCAACATGTTGAGTTCAGTGCAGACTTCAAATACAGGCAAAGCAATTTTTTTAGACCACAACTGACAAATCTAGATGGACCAACCGAGAGCATCGTTTTAGAATCAGTATCTCCAAATTCGGGAAGCAAGAAAACGTAGAACTTATCAGTAAGTCATTGCAACCGGTGAGATTTAAGACTTTCAATTGCTTAATCTGTAAAGCAGAAGAGAAAACATTATAGGTCAATTGCCAGATAATTAACAGAATAAATGCATTAGAGCAGTAATAAGAAATCATCATCCAACCTCCCCAGCCTTCAGTGACTTTGCTCCATGAAAGATCAAGAATGACCAGTTCAGTTCAGTCGAACTAAATACTGTCACTTCGAAATCCCTCAGGCAGCCATGCCAATGAAGCCACCTTAACTTTGGAAATACATTTGTGAAGTTTCCAGTCATGCTTGCATGATCCAATTTCAAGAACCTCATGTTTGGCATGCTCTTGAAATTGGTTTCTGTACATATATGGAGAGGATGATTTTTTAAGTCAAAGCAGAGGGCTTCCACCTCTTCCATTCCCTATATTTGCCAAGAGTAACAAATCAATCCGAAGCTATAAACTACAATGGGTCACTTTTGCTATGTAGTAAGGACTAGGATGTTTTCTTTTCCGTGCATGCAAACAAAACCTAGATATGGTAAACTAACTAAAACACCAGATAACAGAGTAGACATTATATGTAAGGCTTTCATTTCACAGAAGAAGGCAAACCATCGAACCAAAAGCCTTTACCTCTTCCCAGTTGATTACTTCCAGCTTTGCATTATCCATGTATAGTCTACTGCGCCCTCCGGGATATTTAGGTTCTTGATCTATAGTTCCGCTAAGGTACATCAACAGTTCATGCATCCACAGCTTGTTGTCTTCGCCAATTTTTGCTAGGGGCATCAAAATATGGTGAGAATGCAAAAGATCTCGATTGGGCTACATATAAGATACAATTTGGCTATCCATGCCATTCGCAAACCATGCTATGTCCCAAAATATTTGTTTCCGCTTTTCATCTAATGCTTCATAGCAGATTTTCAAAATCTACCCGCAATCCTTCATAATCTCGAGAGAGTTCTCCTTCCGTGGTTTTATCAAGTCCTCTATCTTCCTCCAATCTTCTATTGTTTTTCCATGCAGAAATGAACCGATGCCTTCAATAACAAGTGGAACCTGCCCTGCAGTTTGATAATGCGCTTTCCAATTTAAGGATAGTCCGGTGTTAGACCATACATTCCTAAAGCATGCTAGAGAAAAAGTTCAAGAGCTCGGACATTATCCATCTCATTCACTTCATAGATACGACCTAGGCCTCAAGAAAAATATGTTCGGAGAATCTCGTGATTTTCTGAAGTAACAGTTATCCGACTTCCAGGACCAAACTAGTCAAGCCAGTGTACTACAAGATCCTCGAGATGCGACTGTTCTTCAGCATCGTCTAGGACTATAAGAACTTTTATATTGCCAAACACATAGAAAAACTTGATTCCACATTGGAGAGAAGAAACATCGCCATTTCGCTCAAGAATTTCACGTATCAACTTAGTTCGCAAAAACTGAATACCACCAACATTTTGTGCTGTTTCTCCAATCTCTGCGAGAAAGCCACAACTGTCTGAAACAAGAGGAGAGTCGGTCATGTACAGCCTTCGCAATTGTTGTCTTGCCGATTCCAGGAGTTCTATGCATTCCAACCATACGAGCTGCACTCCCATAATCTTCTATTTCCAATAACTTGATTATATCTTTCACTCAATCATCAATACCAATTATATGTTCAATAGTGGCAACTAAGGTCTGCAACGACTCCAAAGGGAAATTGGGAAGTTTCAACTCCTTGAGATGTAGAAGCAGTGGAATCCGTTCCAAATTAGGACACTTTCATATCCTCAGTGCAGAGAGGCTAGGAAGTGATGGGAGGATATGAAGATCACTCTTTGTGCACTCTGTTGGGATATAATACGCGGAAATGACAGGATCTTGCAATTTACGTCAACGCAAAATCACCAGAGAAATAAACGATAAATAATAAGGATATCAAAAATTTACGTGGTTCAGTCCAAGTATCGGTACCTACGTTCACGGGAGAGCCAACAACAAATAATCCACTATAATCGGATCAGTGTTTACAATCGCTCAAACGTTCAAGTGTTTCCCACATTTAACCCCAAACTCAAAATGTTTATAAACAAACAACTCACTTGAGAATAAACTCAAGATACAAAATTATCACGCGTTCAAGCTTAAAATATAACGCGCGCGGCTTCAAGGACTTGCAGCTCCCTTCTACGTAAAGCTGCAGCGGCTCCTTCCTCTCGCTTTGCTTGAACGTGCAGCAACTCTTCTACGTAGGTTTCGGCAGCAACTCTCTAAAAAAAAAGAAACCCTTTTATACGTGTGCTCAGGTCAAACTTTTGACCTGGGCCCACCTATTTTGTTTCCGTGGCCGTAAAAAGGGAAATCCAGCGTGGTGTGCGAGAGTGTGTGCCTAAGCTATGGGCCCCACCGTGAATAAGAAGAATTCGACCATCCCAAAAACGGAACCTCCTGGAGACTTCGGCGTAGACGTCCATGTGTGTATGTCCAAAGAAGAAATTCTTTCTTTTTATCTTTATCCGAGTTGAAATTTACTTAGAAAAACTTTATCGATTTAATAAATTGTAATCTTAATTCAAACTTGAAACATTAATTTAACACACTCCACCATAGGTAGCGCACCAATATCCAGATGCTTGGGGTAAGTAAGCTCGCCAAGTGGTGGGAGACTTTGGCATCCTGCACAATCAAACAACCGTAGCTCCACTAATTTAAACATGCAAGACATCCGGCGTGGAAACCTTGCGCTCCCTTTAGCCTCTTTTTTCTAAGCTTCGAAGATTCAAGCTTGGCTGCAGCTCTTTGAGTAGAATTTCATCACTTTCTTTTCCGGCAAACACTAATACTGGCAAAACTAAGGAACCCTTCTCCTTCAAGTTCGCAGCATTTGATTCTGTTACCGCATCTTCTATTTCTCCCTTAACTTCAATTTAAAGGCTTCCTCTCAACTTGCTTAACTTGCTCAACTCCCCTAGGCCACCCCAATTCTTTGGACGGGAATGATCCCTGGGCATAAGGAAATCTGTTAGTGTGCAAAAGAGTCAACTGGCCCAACCCACGTGGCATGTGAGATAGTGCATTAGAATTGCTAATCTCTAGTTGCCTGAGGTTGACCAATTTTCTTATATCCCTTGGCAATTCCATTAGCTTGTAGCAGATATTAAGTACTTGCAAGCTTTGCAATCTTGTCACAGAATTAGGAGGCCTTATGATTCCATCATTTTAAGAGAGATCTAGAAATGTCAGGTGCTTCAACTCACAAATGGAACTTGGCAGCTTCTCAATACCACTATCATGCCAATCCAAGTTATGCAAGTACTTGAAATTAGAAATGAATTCACAGAGTTTCTTTAACCAGTAGAGTCTCACACCTCAAGCTTTTTGTTTGATCCATTTTGATGAATGTCCCCTGATGTTTTGCTCTGAGTACAGTAGCTGGAGGTCCCTGTGATAGATCTAAAGTTGAATCCACTGATACATGACGAGTTCTTTCATCAATTAACGACCATCCTGAACCAATGTAGCGGGAACACTCGGTTCGAGCAACTGCACATGCTAGCTTATTTAAAAAATCATGCATCTTACAAGACGTCACATTGCCAAGTTCATCTTTAGTGCAGTCTTGAAAGAAATTCCTCCTAACTAGATCCATGAAATAGTCATGAGCAATGTCTTCCATATCCTGATCTACGTTGTCTATGGGCCGGATAAATCCTTCTGCTATCCAGAGACTCATCAACATTAGTTTTTCAATTACCCAATCTCTGGGAAACAATGAACAGAAGAAAAAGCACTGCTTCAGATGGGATGGGAGATGACAATAACAAAGCTTAAGATATGTGCGAACACGATCATTTTGTGACTCTGCAGAGAGTTCCAGGATCTCGCACTTAAAATTTAACCACTTAGCTTTAGTTTTCTTGAAGAACAGTGAACTTCCAATTGTTCGTACAAGCAAAGGAATTCCATGACATTCTTTGACTATCTGCCTCCCAATAAGTAACTTCTCTGGATCTCTAGTCTTTTATTCATCCTTATAAGCCATTCTCATCAATAAGTCTAGAGACAAGCGTTCTGGAAGGGCCTCAAGAGAATAAGATTTGGTTGGGCTCATGAAATCTGCAATTGACCTCAAGCATGTAGTCATCAGAATCTTGCTTCCTTCAGCACCTCCCATCAGTGAACTTTTCAAGCTCGCCCATTGTTCATGAAACTGTAACCATACATCGTCAAGAACTAGGAGATATTTTTTCCCACGAATGTGTTTCTCAAGTTGATTTTGCAATCCCTCCAACTCAATGCCATATGCTCTCTCTGTCGTTGCACTTTGTATGATTTTTTGCAACACGATTTTGAGATTAGAGATGCGACCCACACAGACCCATATCCTCAAATCAAAATGCTGGCTGACCATGTCATCTTTGTATAGACACCGAGCAAGAGAAGTCTTTCCAATACCATCCATACCCCATGTTGCAAGGATGGGAATTCTTTCTTCAGCTGCAGAGTCTAACAAGAACTCCATAATTACGCTTTTAGCATCCTCTCTCCCGATAATCTCCTCCTCGTGCACAAAGGAGTCCGACCGCTCCCCGTTCCTCGGTCCTCTCTCATCCTGCACATCCTTCGCGCGCTCTCGCGGGTCAACATTAATAGCGCCTTTGGCAGCGATTCTTTTAGCACCATCTCTCTCTACAACAAAAGCGTCCGACCGCAATCTCTTCCTCGATCCACTCTTTCCTCGCACATCCTTCGGGCACCCCTCCAAGCCCAAAGCCCTCCCTCAAGACGCGATGTTTCCCATTCTCCTCCTGATAACCTCCAGCCGTCTGGCAGGTCGGAATGAAGGTGACAAGAAGGGACTCGCCTGCTTCGACTTCTTATCTTTGCTCGGCGATTCTCGTGGTCGCGTAACTTCAAGGTTCCACTCTTCGAGCAAGTCCTCTGCATCGTAGAAAGCCGCTTTGACATCCTCAAGCCATGCTTCGATCGCACGGCTTTCGAGGCTCCGCTTTTCCGCATCGGGGACGACATTTCGGAGATCGGTAACGATTTTCACGAGCACGGAAAGCACGCCTAACTTCCCATCCCTTGCGAAATCGTCCAGAATGTCAGCCACCCTCGAGACGATGGCTTCCGCCATAGCTCTCTCTGGGGTTGGAACGGTAGCGATCCTGCTCCTCTCTCTCTTTCTTTCTCTCTTTCTCTCAAGAGTCAACGGAGGATTCAGAGAAACCAGATGTGGATTTTTCTTCTTCTTTTTTTCTGGACATGTACAGATCAGAGATCGGGAAAAAAAAAAAGGGCCGTGCCAGACTGACCCGACTAATAGACCCATTCGATCAAATTGAATTTCTTTAATGTCATAATCCTCCGATTTGTGCAGAACACTAAGGATCGGTCATGTCAGTTAGTGTGAAAAATCCAATGTTTGAATCTCGAATTTTTTTGACCAGAAAAACAAAAATCTCGAATTCAAGTTCCAGCCCGCTTCTTGTAGACTCAACAATCGGGCCGGATCGATTTGTGTACTCTGATCACTACCGATTTGGGACGTAAGTCAACAATGATTAATTAGCATGCGGGTTGGGGTCAGTCCGTGTAGGTTGACGCGGCTGATCAACGTGGAAAAAGACGGAAATACTCTCATTTAACAATACAGGAATTAAAACATGAATAATTATGCCACCATGGAGATAAAGATTTTCTTGGACGATCATATCATCTTCTTGAGCGAAAATAAACAAGGCATTGCAATGGAAGAACAATGTTAATCCTACAGTATCTCACATTGCCCTGAGGCGATTTTCAATCCTAACATTGCCAAGAGGCCCAACAACCATTCTCTTTCCAAAATCTTTTGGAGTTGAGATGGCCAAGAGTCTATTATGAAATAACCAACGTTCAAAGTCTTCCAGAAGAGGACAAATTCTGTTTAGTCAAGAAATAATCGTCATTGAATATCTAAGCGCAGCTATGATTCCATGATTCACCTACCTTCATCTCCTCGCATTCTCACCTCCTGTACCGACACTACCCCTCGCATGCTTTCGTGTGGGGTGTGCCAAAAATTACATAGGCGGTCCAATTACCGCATCCGGGTGCGAGATATGCCGGTTTCACTAATTAGAGTGACGTTTGTGAAACATCTGAGTATAAGAAATTTAAGAGGGGCTTAGAGGTCATAATAATCTAGTCCACAACCTGATTTATGTCCCGAAAACAATAGGCTAGCGGTACACAATTGAGCCGGCCCAATTGGGTTCTGCAATCTTCAATCCATGGCCGGATGGTCCACAGGTTTTGATCAGCGTCCAGCGCCGAACTCATTAAAGATAAGCTATTGCTCTCAATTACCACCTGCAGATCAGTTCCGGATTGCAGATCGAGGAATTGCTTCACGAGGGCAATCGTTTCTTACAGAGCTAGGGTTTCGACCCCATTTACTGACGGAGCACGGATCGACTTGGCGAATCCACCCACAGCTACACCGTTCGAGTCTCGACACATTGCCAGCAACAGCTCCGGTCGGTCGTTCCTTCCACCAGAGAGCAGTCCGTGTTGAATTTCAAGACCCCAGTTGCCATGATTTCCCATGAAGACCAACAATTGGCCTGTCCCTTAAGTTTATTGGCCGCCTCCTTCAGCAAAGCTGCAGGGTCATCGCCTATGATTAGAGCCTTCTTGCCGACCACACGACAGGTCTGAATCAACACTTTCACGAAGGCACTCATGCCTCGAAAGCATCGCAGTCCACAAGAAAACGCATCTCTACTCGAAACTGCTTGGAGACGATGCAGGTCCGCCTTGTTTCCACTTAAGGCCATCACTTCACATTCTGGAACATTTTCAGCAATGTAATAAGCTCCTGCTGTCACTTCATATTCTTCGTCCAGTGATGTAGATATACATTATGGATTCTGTGGAATACTGATGCCCTCAAAATAAAAAAATAAAAAAAATTCTCGGTTGGATGCTAGGCGTGTTTTTTTCTTTTTTTCTCCCTAACCAGAACAAGAAGCTCCATTCCTAAATTAAAAAGAGCACCTAGACCGTTCATCTCTGAAGCAGGACCTCATTGAGTGTTCAACCCACTAAAATGTATAAGGGACTGCTTTCCTTTGATATCATGGGTCACGAGTGGATTCATGAACTCTCAAACAAAACAATATACAGGAAAGTGACTGTTTACAGACCAACTACAGTGAAGACGCGCTATGAGTATCAGAAAATTTAGGATATGACAAAACTAGGGAGAGGACCACTAAAACAATGGAAAAACAACATAATTTGAAGCAACCATTTCTAGAACTAGGAAGCCCAGTTGGCTTTAGCAACAGCTCACCCAATTTTCCTTGAGACTAGTTTTGCATTGGCATCTATTCAAAACCTGAATCCAATCACAGGATGCTGCAAGCAGCAAATTAAAGAAATATCACCAAGTCATTCAAACTCAATTTATTGCATTTCAAAGGAATTCTCTCTGCATTGTCCTCTATCACTTCAAAATTGAGTTTGGCAGCATATACTTGTAGTCTAAGAAAAGCAGAAAGCTCTCGAACGAAACATGAGGCTACAGGAACAAGGAAAAACAGAGCAACCCAGGAAAGATTTAGATAAGCAGTGTTTAGTTGAACAGAAACAAGATTCCATGTGTCCATTTATATGTGAATTCTTAGTTTTCTTAACCCCCTGCTTAGTTTGACGAGTCATTAAAATAATTTGCTGTTTATATGTCCAACATAATTTGGTATTCTTTTTAGTTATATCATGTAAACTGTAGTGTGATTACGCCTTTGCTGAAATGATTTCGATAGTTTTTAGAATCTACTACGGGGAAGGCGGTGACTTTCTAGCTAGTTAACTACGATAATCAAGCTATGACAAAGAAAAAAACTAACTCTACTCAAGAAACTTTTGGTAGTGTTGGCATTGCAAACATATGATGATCTTGTTAAACGTCTCATTGACTTTGAAATTGAAGTTATTAGGATGAACATCTTGGCGAGTTTTGCATTTATTAGAAATATTTTGTAATCAATATGTATATGACGCTGATTGAATAAGTACAGTATATTTTGGCAGAGGAGGGAGAAGTTAAACAAGGCAGGTTGGTAGACAGTTCCTGCCTTCTTGGTATAGGGGAATAACTCGGATGGTTATCTGTAAGATTTAGTTAAGTCAATCAATCAAAACAAAAGGCAAAGATAAGCAGTGTCATGCCTCATCTTTGTTGATATTTCAGTGAAGCCCACAAAATTTATACTCTCACTGCTAAAGTTTACTGCCAGAGAGTTTAATTTGAGCCCTTCATTTTGGACCGCCTATCGAATTATAATGTTGAAATTATTCACAATTAGTCATAGTCAATTTTGATACATGAGATTCAAGAAAGATCCTGAACGTCAGAATTTAAAAGTTTTGGCAAGTCATAGCTTATCCCAAGAGAAACCTTAGCTGCTCAGTCCATATTTTGTAATTTATTTTATATTGCATCTCCCTGGCTAGCAGGTTCAGGTTTGACATTGGCGTCTAAATAAGTGCTTGCATATATTCTATCAGGAGCGTCTGAGCTTTTGGTACGTCGGTAAGATTTTAATAGTAATATCTTTCTCATTGTTGTTGGAGGTGTTGTTGTTAAGCGAGTAAAAGCTGCCAAGAGGCGAGAAGAACAGAAAGCTGGGGAAGTCTTTGAGGCTGCTATATTTTTGTGGTCCTGGTCTCACCCTTATCGCCAAAACTGATTCAAAAACTCTCTTTCATCTACAGCCAAAGAACAGAAGAAGGCAGAAGCTCGCAAATAATCCTTAGAGAGAGCACACGAAGGAGTGTTCTCTTGCAAAACAACAAGAAAGAATATGTGAAGATTAAAGCAATCACTTTTCGTTTTTAACAATTGGTGCAGACGGAGTAGTTTCTCTTCCCAGTATTACTACTGAAAGCATGTGGTATCGTTCTCGATTGGCCTTCCCACGAATAAAGGCGTTTCTGGTGACTATCTGGAAAATCTATGACGTTCGGCTTGTTTGCAGAGCAATTTTTTGCTCAGAAGTTGCTACGGCAGATGACTGCTCTTTCCCGCGTTGTATCAGGCTGAGAACCGCGTATGGATAATGTTGATAAAAAGATGACACGATAAATGGGCAATGTGATTACAGGAACAAGGCTGTATGTATTATACTTCATTATCGTAGCTATGGGGTGATGACGGTTCCAAGCATCTCTGCTTAATGTACCCTAGGCTGATTTTGAAGTGGGAATACTATGTTTCGAAATTAATTCAATCTTCTATGATCATACGTGAGAAATATAGTGTTTTTATACTTTGAGGATAAAAATGGACCCACTGTTCAAATATTCTAAAGAGTAGCATGGGCTTTTACTCGAGGGACAAAAATGGTTGTAGAACAGCGAAAGTTTGACCCTAATTCGAAATGTCACATTTCGTATGTACTTGGCATCATTGTTCAATCAAACTTCTGACATGTCCTACAAATTACTAATTTCACCAGTTAATTAGTTCCTGGTCAATCAAATTGAATTGCTACTGTGTATGATCGTTTTGACAAAAAAAGAAAAGAAAAGATATCAGTGGTCATTTTTGCCCACCAAGTAAGAGTATGTGCTTCATTTTTTTGGGACATTCGAAAGGTGATTCCTTTACCGTCGTCAACGTGCTTTTCCAGGACATATTTATCGTGAGACATTATACTTGTGATTTGGCCAATTTTCTATGATGGCCAAAGAAGTTTCTTTCTAGTCATTCAGGTTTAAAGGTCATTGTCTATCAAGAGTATACTAGAAGTGCCAAAAGTTGTGTATGACGTTTACTTTAGTGCAAAAAATTTCTTTTCAATCACTTAAGTGCTACTTTTTTTAAGGAAAAAAAAATGACTATTTAAGCGCCAACTCCGGTATGGATTGCTGGAAATCCAACGTGGCTACATTTGATTAATTTCTCACTCCACCCGTATGTCTAGTTAGTATATAATCCCTAAACAACATTGTCCAAAAGTTGTAAATAGTGATCGTTTAAGTGCCAAATTTTATTTAAAGTGATCACTTTAATGCCAGTCATTCTTAAAAAATGATCATTTTAGTGCCAAACATGCTACACGGAAATGCCACGTGGACTGGATCTTTTTAAAAAATTTCCCAGTTATATTATAATTTTAATTATAAATGATGTGTAATCAATTTAGTCGGAATTTCTTACCGTTGGCACTAAAGTGAGTTAGCAAAAACTTTTGGCACCAAAGTAAACATTATACACAACTTTTAACACTTCTAATATACTTATCCCATGCTACCGAGGTGAGTGGAATGCAGAGTAACTTTTAGACAACTTTGTTGGCAGCTGAAACATGATAGAGAAGATGAGAATAAGTAAAATGAGATGCAAGAAGCTCTCGTCATCCTTTAGGTCTATTTGCCGTGGAACAAAGTTGATTACCAACCCCAATTCCTGGCTGGCCTGTTCATCTCAATATGTTACCTTTAATCCTGTTACTTATTCAAGATGTTTTTGCTGAGGATTTCGTTAATTAGTTTTGTCGATTATGTTAAAACATATGAAAACCAGAATATAGTTCTTGCACAATTATGAAAAATCTTTCTCCATTCTACCTCATTCGTTGAAGTGTCCACGGACTCGGTCCTTGAAGGAAAAATAATCAGGTGCTTCACGTACCCCAAAGTGTCATACCCGTTTGAGAAATATCTAGCAAACATAAACATGCAATTAGCTTGCCTAATTACGTGATGATTTCATGAGGTCCATCTTTAATATCTTCGTTTGTATGTGAGCATGATACTATGAAGAGTAAATAAATTTTGTGTATTCTGCACCACAACCATGATTTCCCATGAAGAGCAGCAACTGGCTTTCTCAACAGCTGAGACATCATCCCTGCTTCCGATGTTAATCGTCTGTCTCTTTGGCAAAGCTGCAGGGTAGTCACCAATGTCGAGGGCCTTCCTGCTGACCACACGACAGATTGAACAACACTTCTGTGAA
This sequence comes from Eucalyptus microcorys, assembly GCA_014182515.1. Lineage (NCBI taxonomy): Eukaryota > Viridiplantae > Streptophyta > Magnoliopsida > Myrtales > Myrtaceae > Eucalyptus > Eucalyptus microcorys. The sequence continues at coordinate 30,522,763 of CM024566.1, read as the reverse complement.
GGCACTCTTGACATTAAGTGCCTCTAAAGCATAGTAGTCCACAAAGATGGCACGCCGGGTGACATCATAGGCTAGTAAAGCGCCCACTTCGCCTCGATAATATGCACGATCTTCACTAGCAATGTCAAAGTATATTGTGGGACAGCGAGCAAAGCTAGAGCAGATCGAGTTCAGATTTCAGTCAATTTCATGAGATGCTTCGTATTCAGGTCCCATTCTTTTAAGAGAATTTCGAGCTCAACAACGCCAAGGCAAGCAAACTCTTAGTGCAATGGACTTGAAAGATGAGTAAATGGCATGATAACCTAATGTAGAAGAACATAAATTATTTGATCCTCTACGAGTGAAATAAATAAATTGATTAAGCCATGCCAGGATGTCAGATTCCAAGAAGTGTAATCATGAATAAGTTGATCTGCTAACACCGAGCCAAATGAGAAGGCTGATTAGACAACATGGATCGTTGCGAAAAAAAAAAAAAATCGAAGATAATCGCGTAAAACAAGTGAATTCTGGAAATAAGACCATAGAAGTGTAGATGAAAAGGATTGATTTAATTATAGCCTATTTAAGACTCTGATCACTTGACTCTAACCAACCTTGAATCGTGATAGAATATTTCAGTTCTTTCAGTTCATCCGAGGAAATGGGTCTTTCTTTACGAGGAAAAAGGATTCAAAATATGAACCGACAAAGTTAATATATCTGATTCTGTGACCATAACTGGAAAGTCTTCCAACAAACCAAGAGCTAAGGCAAATGTTTCCAGACGTTGGTATATGGTTCAAACTAAGACTCGAATCTACTTTAAGCAAACAGATGTATCGTCTCAAAGCCAGCTCTCCCCTGAAAACGACCCTGGATGACACAATTCCTGTGCTGCATTCCAAAACTGAACCCATATGGAAGCATAGAACTCAAATGCTTCACGACTCAGTTAATCAAATCTGTTATCACCGTGTCTACTTAAGTAACGATTTGCTGCTTTCTCGTTAGGTATTTACAACCGAATGTTGATGGTTTGGTCAAGAATGATATTGTTTTTTCAGTATGTGTTCTGACAATTGGGACTGCCACGTGCTTGATAGACTTAACTGGGATGAAGGCGCGATGACAGTTCCAACACAATGCACTTTCGCTTGTTCCAGTGGCATCTCCAATTATTTCTTGTGGATGGTTGATCAAGATAAGACTACCTAGAAGCAGCAATTCGGAGAGAGAGAGGGAGGAAGAGGACAGAGTTTGAACCCACGAGATGAACGTGAAGAAGCCGGAGAAATAGAGATCCTGGGAGAGTATGATGACGTAAATGGGAACCCGCGATGCCCGACCAATTCATATATTTTCGTTTGTGTTTCTTGAAAGGTTTCTGAGTATTACTTGTTCCACGTGCGAAGGCAAGACTAGGACTCAAAATGAACAAAATCAAGAGTCTAGGGGATCGAATTCATTTGTTTCTGCTATGAAAGAGATGAGCCTTTCCTTTCTTGACATTTTACTTTTTTAAATGAGACTTCTACTTTATGAGGAACTTCTGATTTTCGCCTTCGTTCAGTTTCAAAAAACCGAGTCTTTCCCTCTCAGTTTGATAAATGTTCCTGTTCGTGCAAATGACTACCTTGTAAGCTCACAACCACTCCCGTCTTTTAAGTCATTGGAACCAAAATATTTTGTATTCTGATGGACGACCAACGACCCCCAAAACTTAACCATCTAGCTTGCAAATTCGAGATTCCAGTAGGGATCCAATTGAGAAAAATCTTAGCCACTCAAGGCCATCGCTTCACAATCTGCCACATTTTCGGCAATGTAATAAGCTCCTGCTGTCACTTCATCCTGCATTGTGCCTATACAATATGAATCTTATGGAATACTGCTGCTCTCAAAAAGATTTCTCCGTCAACTGCTAGGCGTGTTTCTATTTTCCAAAGAGACCAAGAAGCTCCATTCCAAAAACAAAAGGTGCACTGGGACCGTTCATCTCTGGAGGTCGACCTCATTGACTGTTCAACCCACTAAATTCATGAGAGACAACTTTCTTTTAATATTTAGGGTCACGAGTGAATTCATGAGTCTGCAAAAACCATTTGCAGGAAAATAAAAGTGAAAGACAAGGCAACGTAAGCTTCAACGGAAAGATTACTCAATCCTTGCATATTTTTTTTGACGAACTAACAAAAGTGAAGACGTGATATGAGTATCAGAAAAAACATGACAGAACTAGTGAGAGGACCACCATAACAAGAAGAAAACAGACATAATGTGAAGCAACCATGTCTTGAACTAGGAAGTCTCACTTGGGTTTAGAAAACAGCTTGCCCGTGTTTCCTCGAGACTTGTTTTGCATCTGGCACCTATGTACAACCTGAATTAAATCATAGGATGCTGCAAGCAGCAAACCAAGGAATGGCATTAGGTCATTCAAACTTAACTTCTTACATTTCCAAAGAAATTCCCTCAGCTTTGTCCTCTTATCGCTTCAAATTGAACTTGGCAGTATATGCTTGTAGTCCTAAGATGGGGAATGTTGTATTGGTATGTACTGAACTAACGTGATAAGATAACTGTCTTTTTTCTTTCAACTTACTACTGATGATAGCCCTGAGCGAAAAATGAAGACAGAGAAAGGAAAGAGAAAGAAGAAGAAAACAAAATTACTTAAAAAAAAGCTTAATGAATTCAGACAAATAAAAAACAAAAACAACTAAAGTGACCCCTGCCAATCATGTGACGGCAAGAAAGAGAAAACGGAACCATTTGCATAGATGATGGAACACGCTGATACAAAAATGTCACAGTTTGACATAAAACTCAACGTATAAAAATCAGAGATCCAAGAGGTAAACCGCGATAGGAAGGTCTAAATATATGCTGTCAAAAGAAGAGTATTGTCTCCGAGAACCCAAAGAGTAAAACAGGGATCAACAGTAATGTCTTTCCAAATACAAGATCTCACCTTCTTTGTTGAATAAGTCGTACTTCAAACGTTTGGGAGACTTCTGTTCAAGCTCTTTAGTCACTTTAGTTGACATCACAGGATGAGTGGCATTTTGTCGATAACAAGGTCTCCATTAAACCATGTCCTTGTTGATGCCATCATCTAACTCAAGGATGTTGAATTGCCCATAATCTTTGGCGTTCACACAAGAAATTCTGGTGTATTTTAATCTCAAGATTCTCAAAGAAGACAATCCTGAAATGTTGCAAACTCCACTCAAACTTCCACAGTAGGTGAAATCCAACTCTTTAACCTTATTAAGATCTGTAACAGCTTCAGGAAATCCTTCTAGGTAAGTACGAATCATCTTTAGCACTTCAAGATTTTCCAAATCCCTGACAGAAGGAGGTAATTCCGTAATTAAGGTGTCCGACAGGTCCATTTCCTTTAGCTGAACAAGCTCTCCAATGACAGCTGGAGGTTCTTTTAGTTTTTTGCAACTTCTTAAAGTAAGCTTCTGAAGTTTCTTTAAGAATGTAATGGAATCGACATCAACTAAATCTTCACATTCGCAAGCACTGAGAATTTTAAGTGCAGGTAGAGAGCCTTCCTTGAATTCAAGTCTTTCAATTTTAGTTCCATCAAGGAGAAGCTCTTCCAATTTTTTCAGGGAGCACAGTGCTTGTGGCAAACATCTAAAATATGAGCAACGCTTCATGTTCAAGGAAACTAGATTCACTAAGCCAGATGTCGACCCATGATTTGTTAGATCTCCTAGTAAACAATTCTCCAGGACCAGACATTCTAAAGGCACTGGGTCGGAGAATTCCAGAGATGCAATGATCAAAGGACAATCTTTTGCGTTCAAGACTTTCAAAAGCTTAGCCTTATGCAAAAACGACATGATTCACACATGTTTAGTTACTACTTCAACTATAATGTCTTAAAGTGCAGAACGCACATTTGCATTAAAAAAGCACACAAGCATATACATGCCTTACCAGCATCAATTCTCTCCAGTCTTCCAAGCTCAATTGAACTTCGCTTGAACACAAGCTGAGAATTACAAGCTTCTCCATATTCAATGCAAACAACTTAGATTTCTCATGGCATCCATGCCAATCAAGCCATACTAGGCTCGGAAGAAGATTCTCGGGATTTCCTTCAATTTCAACGTTGTCCAACTCAAGAAACCTCACATTCGATAGATGACGGATATCGTCCCAATGAAAACAGTTCATTGCTGGTTCATCTTGATTAAAATTAGGGGTTACACGAAGAGCTTCAACATTACTGGTAACCTACCAATTTGGTGAAAAAAAGAGAAGTGCAAATTAGAACGACAATGTATGCAATGAAACAATAATATTATAATCACCATATCCAGAGGAAATTTTAACAAGAATACTGGATAAATTTTGGGGTGATTTTACCTGCCTTTGCTGCAGTGTATTCTGTACATCTTCATAATCCCACAGCCTGCTGTGCAACCTAGGGTTTGCAAGATTTTCATTCTTGACAATAGCTCTTCCCAGGACTTTTAGTTGTTCATGCATCAAAAACCCATTTCTTTTCCCAATTTTCAGAAAAGACATCCTTTGAAGTTCATCAACACCTCTATTTGGGAGACGCTCACGAGCATCCCACATGTAATAGGGGATTGTCTTTTCAACTCCTGTAAAGAAACCTGCTATATCAAGAAATACTTCTCTTGTGGTTCTACTCAAAAGATTATAGCTTGCGGTCAACACCCGTTCCACTTTTGTATCCAGCTCTCTTTCTAAATTTTGCAAAGTATCTCTCCATATTGCTTCTTTCTTCTTATACAAATATGACCCCACGATTTCAATAGCAAGAGGAAGCTTTCCAACTGCAGAAGTGATGTTGCTTGGTAGAGAACCATAGTCCTCTACGGGATGATCCGATCGAAAAGCATGCTTATAAAAAAGTTTTAGAGCATGATTTTCATTCATGGGTAAAACCTCATGTTCTCTAATTTCTGGAACATCGTAATGTCCAATGACATCTTTCTCTCTAATTGTTAGGATGATCCTGCTTCCTGGACCAAAATAACCTCTATCAGCCAATAGTTTGATTTGTTCGAAGTTGTCCACATTGTCGAGGACAATGAGAACTCTTTTTGCTTTGAATAGGCTTTTTATCAATTTGGTGCCTTCACTGTAGGATTCCACCTTTGGACAGTCTCCTCTCTTGAGATCTCCAATTAACTTCTTTTGCAGATCTACCATTCTGTTTTGTCCAATCTCAAGAAAACTGCAACTATCAAAGAGGTGACTGATTTTGTTGTATACCACCTTTGCAAGAGTGGTTTTACCAACCCCGGCAGACCCAATATTGCTACCATGCAGCTCTCCATCGCCCTCAGTCCTCTGACAACTTGTTCTTCCTGATAATCCACACCAAGCTTGCGCATCATCTCTGGCACGTCTCTGTCTATTCCAACTAAATTCTCAGTCACGTCTTGCTCATCCGTTTTCAAGAGTATCCGAAGTCTGGAAACGACATTCTTTAAAAGCTCGTGATACCTACGAAATGAAAAACAAGTTTGTTTTTCTTTTTGTTTTTGTTTTTCTTTTATTTTATAGATAACGGATGAAGAGAGGCGATGAGCGCAACCCGTCCAGAAAGTACCCTAAGGCTTATGGTCCCGTACCAGTCACGGAATGTTCGGATTTGATTTCAGGTTGAACCCAAAGGATTAAAAAAAATTGCTGGCGACTGCAACATTTGAGATACGCAAATGCTTTGATACTAAAGGAGAAAGAAAATTCTAGAAGATAATTGAATTTCAGAAAGGCTAAGGAAGTAAAGCAAAGACCGATCGAGCCGTCAGACTTACCCACTGTCCACATGCTCCACTTTTTTTTTTTTTTTGTCAGAATATGCTGAATATCATTACTAGCCCGTAAAGTGGGCACCATAAGTTGGTAAGTGTAGACATAATATTGAAAATAAAACCGGAGGAGGAAAATAACCCAATTTCTAGGGAGGGAATTGGTTCGGTGGGCTTTTGCAACCCAATCTGCGGCCTTGTTGGACTCCCGGGGCTCATGTTGGATGGAGATACCACTGAATTGGGCTAGGAGTTGCTTACAGTCAGCAATGATGGAGTGGGCCCGCCAAGGGGGCTCTTCACAGCCCAATAGACATTCAACAACAGATAAGTTATCCGAAGATAAGTGAATTGGCAGATTAGATGCAACAAGGACTTCGTGTGGGGCTTCTGTTCGTGCGTTTTTGGCTTCTCGGTTTTCCTTCACCCACATCAAAGCTGCTCTCGCGGCTAGGGTTTCTGCGATCGAAGCAGACGGAGCCGAGATTTGCTTTGTAAAGCCGGCAACAAGGAGGCCAGCAGCATTCTGGCAAACACCCGCAACCGATCCTTCTTGTGTTGAACTGCACCATGAGGCATCAACGTTTATCTTTAGCGAGTTTAGGTCAGGTGGCTTCCATTTTGCGCAGCTGTTCTAATCTTCTTGTTTTCGGTTTGGTCAATTTTTCTCCTTAGCTTTCCATTTCATGAATAGATTTACTGCTGTACGAGCTTCCTCTTGGGTGCGGATCGGGTTAGGCTTTGTTCCTTTGAAAACCGTAGAATTGCGGGTCTTCCAAATGTTCCATAGGAGAGCAGCAAAGAGGGCTTTTGACTTCGCTTCGACTCTTGAGGTTAGATTTTTGAAAATCCACCTATTGATTCGAGTTATTTTTGCTGGGTCTGTATCAGCTTGATAATCAGGGCCTGACCATGCAATTTTTGTCCAGCCATAGAGGATGAAGATGTGCTCCGTTGTCTCTGATGCTTGGCCACATATCTGGCAAGTTGGATCAGGTAACATTTTCCTTCTGTGTAGGTTTTCTTTTGTTGGGAGTGAATTGCTGCATATGCTCCAAATTAAGAATCTGATTTTGGGGGATGTTGGTAGTTGCCAGATTTTATGCCAAAGTGATTTTGGTATTTGGTAGGATGGGGAGGGGTTTTGTCTGGTGGGAAAGACAGTTGAGTTTTGTATTCGATTATATCCACTCTTGACAGTGTATGAACCTGATCTATTGGCTGTCCATACAAGTTTATATGGTTTAGGATGTAGGCTTAGAGGTTGAGCTAGTATCTCTCTAGCTATATCTTCCTGAAACAAGTCATGAACTCTGTTTGCATCCCATTCTTTCATGTCGCTATCTATTAATTCAACCACAACTCTTAGGTCTTCCTTATTTGCTGGGCCAATGATTCTTCCGGAGGGCAACCATACATCTTCACGAATTCTTATCGTTTTCCCTCCCCAACCTCCCATCTTGTGGCTGTTTCGATTGCATCTCTCCCCATCAATATGCTTTGCCATCCCCATGAAGGCCGGTTACCTCTATTTGCTGCCCAAAAGTCACATCGAGGATAATAGATACTCTTCATCACTTGGCACCATAGAGCGTTTGGTTTGTTAACTATTCTTCAAGCCTGTTTTCCCAGCATAGCTATATTAAATGTCACGCGCCGATCCTCTGAGTGCGCAAACATCCCTTTGCGGTCGATAGAAATGCGACTTCCCAGGAAACGTTGCCGACCCATTCAATTTTATTATGCATGCGGAAGCGAAACAAATCCCCTGACAACATTTAACTTGGGATAGAAAAGCAGGCAATCAATCACAACCAAACAAACTTTCTTATAAACACGTAGATTTATATACAACACTGGATTGTCTACAAAATAGACAGGCTCAACAACTAGGAAGCGTCCTATGACCAACTTGTCAGACACGTTCGCCGATTCTTCAGCCTCCACCTTCCGAACTCCAGGACTTCCGGTCCTCCATGACCGTCATCTAGGAACCTGAAATATTTTCCCCAAACTGGGATGAGACTACGTCTCAGCGAGTCCTACCCTCTAAGACTCAATTAGGAAGAAAATATGCCTCAGAGCGCTCTAGCCACACAAATAGGATAGATGACTTACCTCGCCTCAGTTCCTTTCCTGCACGTCAGTACAATTCATATTCAAGCAATGCTCGCACAAGCTGAAACTACCGACACTTATATCGGTCTATCAATTCAATCAATCCAATTGATATCATACGATCCACACATCTATCAATTCATATCATCTATTAAACCATACCATCTATTCATCCATCAATACAATTACGGCTCGCACAAGCTGAAATGGATGCAATGCTCTTACAAGTGATATAGATGGTAGCTCGCACAAGTTCGATATATACATAGATGATAGCTCGCACAAGCCGATATATGGATCGTTGCTCTCACTGGTCGACAAACGATCATTGCTCTCACAAGTTCGATAATTCAATAATAAACCAACTCATACCTTAATTCAATCAATCAATCAATCCAATCGATTCAAACGGTCATACAAACCAATTACGGTGCTAAAAGCCAACACCGGATATTTTCAAGTTAAATACCACAACTTCATCAATATCACTCAATTCCACACTTTTGGAATAATTAACCATAATCATCAATAACTCAATTTCTCAATTTAAACATACAATTAACACAAACCGACCGCATTTCTTTGCGATCGCGCGAAATTCTAACGACCTGGCCATCCCAGGCATAATTTTCGAAATTATTAAATAATTAAATTTAATTCCGAAAATTAAATAATTAAATATTATATTATAATAATATAATTTAATAAAATAATATTTATAAATTAGAAATAATTAATTAATTAAAAATAATTAATTAGGGCTTAAACAAGATTACACTAATTTAATCATACAATTAGCCTTAATTAAACATCCATTAAACTAATCATACAACTAATCTAATTTACATTAAAGTAATCTAATTTAATCACATAAACATAATTAGACTAATCTAAACACCCCTTAAGCGTCATTAACTCACTAAGCAAGAATTAGAGGATAAACTCACCGGTTTTGCGCGCCGGTGAGTTCACGGCGACCACGACACCAAGGCGGTCGATAAACCCCAAAGCAGCGACACCAACCAAGGCCGGGAAGACACCTAAAACGGGCCTTGAAGACCTCACGGCTTTCGGTTTTTCGCTTCGATCCGGGCTGAACTGCAGAGAAGAAATCAGCAACTTCAACGGCGAAAACGGGCCGATCGGAGCTCTGGCGAGCGGGTGGTTTGCAACCGGCGGCTCCCGGGGGTCTTGGGGATCTTATAGGAGGTTGGGATGGGCAAAGGAAGGGTCGGAAAGGGGCGAAACAGCAAGAAAACGCGAAACAGTGCAGGCGGCGTGCAGCCAGACGGTCCGGCGACCGGTAACTTCACGGCGGCGTACCGGACGGAGGGCGGCTCCGTTCGGGACGAGGCTGGACTCTTTGGAACGGTCTGGATGTCCTCGTCGCAGTGATATGTGGCTCGTTTTCTGATTCATCCGGGAAGTTAACTTTTTACTCGGATCTTTGGCAAAAGGTCGGCTGGAGTAGAAACTGGAACGAGGAGAAAACAGGGGAGGAAAACGGCCGACGATGGCCTTCCGGGCGTGCGACGATGGAGGGGCTGGTGCTGCTCGGTTCCTCTGGTTTTTGCTGAGCTTCTCTCCTTCAACAACAATGGATAAAGCCAAGAAATGGGGAAGAAGAAGCTGCTGAAGAGGGGGGGCTCCCTTGGTGGCTCTCTAGCTTGCAACACTTGTCAATCTCTCCTTCCACTTGCCCCCACCATGACATCACATGCCATCAGCCACTCTCTCTCCTCAAGCTTCCTTCACAAGCTTGTTAATAGGTGCAAAATGTCCCTAGCCCCATGGCATACGAATTTTAGACATTTGTACATCAAATTCAATCAATTCTCACTCAATTCCATCCAATTGAAGCTCAATTAGATCAACCCATGTGTCCTCGGCCTTCTCATGACATTTCCCCGTTAAATGATCCAACTTGCATCCCATAGATTCGATCAAAAACGGCCCTCTGACAATCCCGAACAAAAACGGCCTTACTTTGCTTTTCCGCCAAAAATCTCGGTTTGTAAAAAAATCTTCTGGAGATGAGTCGACATTCCTAAAATGAATTGTGACTTGACAAAACTTCCAATTTCTGTAATCGGGTTCAATTTCACGGTTAAATTCAATCGGCGCGACTTTAGCGCGTCCTAATCTATCGGGTAGCTTTTAGGAATTTTTCGTGCAATTGACCCGTGGTTGATTATTCTCAAGCCACAAAGTGCATCTTCGACACCTTGGCGACTCTCGATTGTCGTAGAAATCTCGAGGTTTCGATTACGGACACGGGGGGTACCCAAAACGACGAAGAATCGGTCTAGTGCCGGCCAATGAGGATATTGCAATCGGGTGGAATCACCCACACTCTAATCACATATCTCGTCGAATCGACATATTACCGATCTCGTTCGATTCGCGGTGTCGTAATGATCCTTGCAAATTAATACGGTCGAGTAGCCGATTCATGGTCGAATTCTCAAGTCTATTGCGTTTAGATTCCTTAACGGCTTCACCTGATAGACTAGTTATCTCGTGAGTGGCCAACTCAAAGAAGAAAGCTATAGACGCGAAGATGAAATGCCCGACTTATTTAATTGAAACCAGAATTGGAAAATCGGGATGTCACATTAAAGCTCGTCAAATATTTGAAACCCAGACCACCATAGTTTTTCTTGATTTTCAAATCTTCCCATTTCTTCCAATGAACACCTCTTCTATCTGCATTCTATTTCCACCAAAAGGAAGCTACTCTCTTCTCAATAGTTTGACATATAGAGGTTGGAATTTTAAAAGTAGACATCACATATTGGGGTATGGCTTGAATGACCGTTTTGATGAGGATTTCTTTCCCGGCCTTCGAGATCAGCCTCTCCTTCCACCCTTCCAATTTTCTTTCTACTTTTGCAAGGATCCAAGCAAACATTTGCTTTTTTGTTTTTCCCCAATCTGCTGGAATACCGAGGTACTTTCCTAAATTTTTTGAGATAGAAACTCTCAATTCTGATGCTAGATTCTATTTAAGGTTGTGGGGACAACCTCTTCCAACTAAAAGGCCTGATTTATTAAGGTTTATAGCTTGTCCAGACACGTAGCAGTATTGATACAACACATTAGAGACATTATGAGCTTATCGATTGTGCCATCTAAGAAGAAAATGGCATCATCTGCAAAAAAGAGATGGGAGAGGGTTGGGCATGTAGAGTTGAGACGGATACCTTTTATGCTTCCATCTTGAACAGCTTTACACATGAGGGTCGAGAGGATGTTGGTCATGATGATGAAAAGGTAAGGGGAAAGGGGATCCCCCTGCCTAATTCCTCTAGTAGGTCTAAAAACTGCTGATGGTTCACCGTTAATCAAGATGTTGAAAGAGACCGATGAAATGCATATGTTAATCCACTTGACCCATTTCTCATGAAATCCCAACTTCAGCATATAATCACAAAGAAAATCTCATTCAACTCTGTCATATGCTTTTTGCATGTCTAGTTTTAGAATGGCTTGACATTTGTGTTTCCTCCTTCTCACCCTTATTTGATGGATCACCTCTTGGACAATAAATATGTTATCTTGAATCTACCTGTCACTTATAAATGCCGTTTGTTCTTCATAAACTATCATTGACAGCCATGGTTTCAGCCTATTTGCCAACACTTTGGCTGTGATTTTATAATAAAAATTACAAAGGCTAATAGGTCTGAATTGGGTGATGCTTTCTAGGTTGGTCACTTTAGGGATGAGTGTAATGTGTGTTCTGTTTATCTCTGGTTCAAACGTACCTTGGCTGAGGAAAGATTGCACCATGTTGAACATATCATCGTTGATGATTGGCCAATGATTTTGATAGAATAAACCAATTAGCCCATCCGGTCTCGATGCCTTAGTAGCCCCTAGCTGAAAAACTGCAGCTTTAACTTCTTCTTTAGTTACTGGTTTGATCAAGTCTGCATTCATCTCCTCATTAACCATCACTTGGCATTGTTCTAATACAGGTTGATAATTCCGGTCGCCAACTGAAGTGAATAAAGATTGATAAAAGCTGCAAATGTGATGAGTAAGGGTCTCGGGATCCCTGCACCAGGTTTGATCATCTAGCCGAAGCATAGATATTTTGTTTCGCTGTCTTCTTTGAACAGTGGTTGCGTGAAAATATTTGGTATTTTGATCTCCCAATTTTAGCCATTCTATTCTTGACTTCATGCACCAATACATCTCTTCTTGCCTTCACAACTCTTCAATCTTTCGAACTATGTTGCTAGTTTCTCTCTGTTTTGTTTCCCATCGGTATTTATTAACTCCATAAGTCGGAATTTGAGTGGGTTGATCTGTTTTTGAGCATTTTGGAATTTTCGCCCACTCCATTTGTATAATTCTGCTGCAACTAGCTTTATTTTATGAGTGAAACTGATTGTAGTAGATCCATTTGCATTCCAAACCTGCTGAATCACCTCCTCACACTCTGGATCTTCTAGCCAAAAGGGTTGAAACTTGAACATTTTATGATATTTCCTTTCTTTTTGTTGTAGAGATAAAACAATCGGGCTGTGATCTGAGCCTATTGCTGGTAGAGCAAAGGCCTGTGCATTTAGGTGTTGCACTCTCCATTCCAAATTGCAAAGTGCCCTATCTAATCTCTTTTTTACTAAAGCATTTCCTTCTTTTTTATTGGACCAGGTGTATGCACAACTCTTGCTTTCAATATCCATCAGAGAACAATCATCCAAGAAACCCCGGAAAGCTGCAATTCTGTATCGGTCCACTTCCCTACATCCAACTTTTTCCGAATGGTAAAGTATTTCATTAAAATCCCTAATACACAGCCATGGAAGAGAATTAGAATAGTTGCTGTCTTTTACTAAATGCCAGAGTCTCAGTCTCTCCTGAAAGTTTGTAGGTGCATGTAAAAAAGAAATTCGCATAAGGCTGCCGCTATTTAAATCCTTACATTTTATATTGATGAGCTCCCTATAACTTCCCTCCACTTCCACTTGGACCTCCTCATCCCAAAGTAATGCTAAACCTCCAGCTATGCCAACTAGCTCAATAATGAAAGATTCTTTGAAAAGAGCCATTTTCCTTACTCTCTCAACCACATTGTTTTGATTCTTCGTTTCCATTAGAAATACCAGGTTGGGCCGTTCTTGAGCCACTAGGGCTCTGGAGTGCTGGACTGTCAAGGGGTTGCCCAGCCCTTGACAGTTCTAGCTAAGTAGCTTTATCTTTGCTGTGGTGGCTTTTTTGGGCCAGCCACCATAGCTCATGTGTTTGCCCCTTCCCAAGACTGGATCAGGGTATCCAAGAGTTGATTTTCATCCATTACAAGCTCCTGTATCGATTTCTTCTCATAGGGACTGACCCGTTTTTGTTTTTTTGCCGGAGGAGCTTTATATATCGCCTTCCCTTTCTTTGAATTTTGTGATGACATTTCAAAATCAGCTTGACAGATAAGTAATGTATGTTGTTTTTCTAAGTTGTGGCTTCTTATTGTGCTCATTTGTTCTGTTTTTTCAGGCTGAACAGGGACGATCGCCAGAGCATTTTGTTCTTCCACTACTGTTTCCGTTGTTGTTTCTATCTCCTCTGTTTGCGTCTCCATTACATCTTCTTCTTCTGGATCCAAATGATCAAGTTTACCATAGAAAGTCTTCCAGTAGGGGCTGTTTTCTCTAACTTTCGCCTTTTGCCATGATCCATAGCGTCCTGGTTGATCGTGAGGTAATCCAGTTTCTTCATAGGGTATTTCAGTGCAGTAATTTGCATAATGTCCGATTCGATCACAGGAGTAACAAAAATGCAGAAGCCTTTCGTATTTATAGTCAATCCACCATTGCTTTTCCCCACAGGTAATCACAGTGCCTGTTTTGAGCGGGTTGGACAGGTTTAGTAACACTCTGGCCTTCCCACTTTTCATGGTATTTGTGCCTCTCGCCTCAATTTTTATCTCCTTTACTTCCCCTAGTTTTGAGGCTAAGAGGCGTATGGCACCTTCATTTACTTTGGCGCGAGGAAGACCTATAAAATGGACCCAGAACACATAATGCGTGAATTCATAACAGTGCTCATGTATATTTGGGTCACCTTCTTTCAGAACTAATAGATTACTTGAGAAAGACCAGGGTCTAGATTCTATCACCCTTCTTTTTTCTTCAATGGATTGGAATATAAATGAGAAGAAACCTGGTTGAATTTGTTCGCATTTAACATCATCAGCTTTCCAAGCTAGCTTCATTGTATTGTTGAAAGCCTGGAAGTTGACATTAGGCTTCGAGTACAGCTTGCCATACAGGGTTAATTCACTTTGTTGTTTTTCTGCTTCTGGAATGTTATCTCCTAGGTCCGTGAAGTCATCTTCGGACCATAGATCGCCCATTCTTCTACACAGCGCTGCTAAACGAAGGTGGTTGTCCCCTATCTGCCATTTCCTATCACCGATTTTGGCCGTTGCAGCAAAACTCTGTGATGCTTTGGCTATGGAATGAATAGAGGTCTAAAGGTGCTTTTTAAACTAGTGTGTTGCGACGGAATAGGTATGCCCACCATACAACGCACCGAATCACCGAGAGAAGCTCAAAAAACCCTATGGTCTCAGAGATCCCTTCGCAGGGAGATCCACCCACAGGGAGAAGGTGCCAGATAAACTGTCACTGAAGAATCGCTGATCGTACCTTTAGATGAGAAGCGAAAAGAGGGTCTGGGTGATTCAACCGACTGTCACAAATCTTCAATCGTTCATCAGTCGCCCCTCAAGATGAGGATCTAAAGATGCACAACAAACCCAGCGAAATTTCTCTCCATGGAAGCCATTCAAATGGGAATGATCTGAAAAAAAAAATAAAAAACAAAATCAATCTGGAGGTGTATGTATGTGCACTGCCATGAATGGCAGAATTAGGGTTTTTGATTGAGGGGATTTTAGGGATTGAAGGTAGCTATCACCGAAGGATAGAGGGGAAACTCAACCATTGTTGAGAGAGGGGGTTCCGACTCCACATGCTCCACTTCAAAACCCAAAATCTCAGTAATATTTTCCAGAGCATTCTTCCACTTTCTTGATTGTCTCGGGATCCCTGCGTTTCCCGTGCTTGATGAAGGCCCTTCCATATTTCCCCTTCTGGTGTTTAACAACACTGGGCTTGACGTCGTAGAAAATGGGAAGAATGGGTTTCCCCGACTCCACCATCTGGGCAACTTCCATCAGGCAAGCTGCGCTGGAAGCGAAGTCGTCGGAAAAGATGGGGACATAGATGTTGGAATGCTTGATGGCTTCCAGGATCTTGGTATTGATCCTTTCACCGAGCTTGATCTTGTTGGAGAAAGAATTGATTTAGCCTGAAGATTTGATTCAGCATATCATAGATATGATTTACTTTAGGAAAATTACTATTGTGTAAATATTTTCTGATTCATTTACTGTACTACAAATATAGTCATATACTTGTACATTGCAACTTGAGAAAGACAGAATACAAAAGTTTTTCTTCAATCTTCACATTTCCTGTCATAGTATTAGAGCGAAGTTTTTGACCTACCTTCCGCACTAAATTTTCCGAATTGCCTCCAATTGTTTTCTGGTTTTTGTTGCTGCAAATCACTACCTGCAGAACAAAATCAGCACATTGAAAAGAGGAATTCAGCCTTTCATTGAATATGAAGAACCCCAGCAATCCAGGAATTCAAGATCCAGCCTTACCCACAACAGAAGAATCGTTCGACCAAATCTCGGAACAGGTTGAGCAAGTTGCTCAACATCCATATGCTTATGTTTCAGTCACAGGACAATTTCCTCCTCTAGCTTCATGGCCATATGTACCATGGGTTCCGGTTCAAGGGCCATGGGCCACCAGGCAAAATCAACAGTGGATCAACCCAGATCCAACTTCGGGTGGGTCGGGAATGAATCCTTACCCGAGTTTCCCACTAGGGTATGCGCCGCTGGCCTTTCCGTCCATCGCCGGCCATCCAGAACCCAGTAAAGCGCTGTATACGTCACCAGCTGACGGCCCGGAGCTATGACTGATCACCCTTCAACTCGCCGGACCAGACCATTATTCAACGTGGGCAAGGGACTTTCGGTGGGCCCTCGTTACCAAGGATAAGGACGGATTTCTTGATGGATCCGTCCCTTTCTCGACCGATAAACGCCTACAGCACCATTGGCGCAAATGCAATCAATTAGTGCATACATGGATCGGAAATTGTGTGATGCTGGAGGTTGGGGTTGGGCTTCCTCTGACTGAAGATGCACAACTAATGTAGAACAATATCAAGGAAATGTACGGAAAGCTCGACAGGGTCAAAGTATTTTCGCTCACACAAGCCCTCGCCGAGTTGAAACAAGGGAACCTCTCGGTTACCGCCTGTTTCAACCGACTCTCAACGCTCTGGAACGAGCTCGAGGCGGCCGAGGAGCAACTTGAAGGACTGGAGTCGACACTCAAACAATACAGAGAAATCAAAGAACGCGAGAAGGTGACTCGTTTCCTATTATCCCTAAATGAAAGCTACATACCTTTCCGCTCACAGATCCTCGCCATGGAGCCGGTGCCACCGCTCGGCCACATATTTCAGCTTGTTGTCCAAAAAGAAAACTAACGCCTCGCGACCACCGGACAAGAGAAGGGAGGAGAGAGCGTCGTGCTTGCAGCGCCGGCGAGGAACTCGGGCTGCTCTCATGGCGGATTTCGCACGCCGCAGCAAGCAGGTGGCTTTAGGTCGCATTCGGGAGGAGCTCGAATGGCAGAGGAAGAAGAAGACCCAAATGAAAACCCTAGGTTTTACCGATCCAACGGTCAAGATCAAAGACAAGGATCGGACGGTACCCGTACATTCCGAACAGACGGTGGAGATTATAGGCATGGAAGAGGATCTGACGGTTCTTATGCTGTGCGATCCGACGGTCCAGATCAGCGCCGATCTGACGGTCCTTGTGCTGTTCGATCCGACGGCTCAAATTAGCGCCGTTTACACGAATCCGACGGCTCCTATTCGCTATCCTATGGTGCTGAATCAAATGGTCCTTATGGCGCCCCGTCATCATATAGAGGGGGAGGACAAAATTTTAAATCCAAGGGTAAGTATTGTGAATATTGTCATCGCCCGCATCACACTATTGAAACATGTTGGAAATTACATGGTAAGCCCGCTGACAAAGAAAAGAAAGGGAAAGAATTTTATGCTTATCAGGTATCTGCACATGGAAATAATCCAGCTCATCAACCACTTACCCAGGATCGGTATGAGCAAATTATGAAGGCACTAAATCAGTTGAGGACCGTCGACAAGAGTGCCAATTTCTCAGGTACTTCATTATGCGAAACTAAGAATATTTCAGTTGATGCATGGATTATTGATACAGGCACCAGTGACCACATAGTTTGCAATGAATGTTTATTTTATGATGTCCATATAAAGCCTAAATCCTCCATATCTGTTCGGCTTCCAAATGGAGCTGTCACTGATGTCAAAAAAATTGGGACCGTATACCTTAGCAAAAATATTGTCCTAAGAAATGTGTTATACATTCCTGAGTTCGAATTCAATCTCATATCTGTTTCCAAAGTTTGTGAGGACAATCATTGTCAAGCCAACTTCAATTTTGAAAATTGTTTTTTTCAGGACCTTTCGACTGGGAAACTGATGGGCTTGGGTAGAATTGAACAAGGGCTCTATTTTTTGGTCCAATCTCCTGAAAATTTTGATTTATCCTTATCTTGTAATGCTGTTGCTAGAAATAAAATTTCTCTTTCTCATAAGCGTCTAGGTCATAGTGCTTGTTTTCCTTGTCCTGATTGTAAAATATGCCCTTTGGCAAAACAAACACGAGCACCATTTCCAAATAGCATATCTCGTGCCACCACTACTTTCTTATTAGTCCATGTGGACATTTGGGGTCCTTACCATACACCACACCGTGATGGATCCCGATTTTTCCTCACCATAGTTGATGATTATTCTCGTGCTACTTGGATATTTCTCATGCAATCCAAGAGTCAGACCTTTTCACATTTGTCGAAATTCTTGTCCATGATTAAAAATCAATTCCATAAAGGTGTTCAAAGGGTTCGAACAAATAATGGCAGTGAATTTTTTTCCCATGAGTGTCAATCTTTCCTATCCTCTCAAGGAATACTCCATGAGAGTTCTTGTGCATATATACTCCTCAACAGAATGGTGTTGTCGAACGTAAACATCGACATCTTTTAGAAGTTGCCTCGAGCACTAAAATATCAAGCTTCCATTCCTGAATGTTTTTGGGGAGATTGTGTGCTCACGGCAGCCTATTTAATTAATTACATGCCAACTAGAATATTAGAAGGACGCACCTCTTTTGAAATGCTTTTTTGCAAAGAACCGACGATTGGTCATCTTCGGGTATTTGGCTGTCTTTGCTATGTGACAAATATGAGACGTCACCATAAAATGGATCCTCGTGCTCTTCCATGCATTTTTATGGGATATCTAGCTTTGCAGAAGGGTTATCGAGTTATGGAGATGTCTATAGGTCGCTTCTTTGTTAGCCGAGATGTTGTTTTCCATGAGGATGTATTCCCTTTCCAATAGATGACATCTACACATGAGTCGCCAACATCAACATTGAATCATCGACAATTTTTATCGGTGGAGGATATATCTATGAAGCCACAGTATTTTGGGTTGCACCGGATCAATCGTGCTCTGGATCATGCCCTGTAGTGGTACCCGTTGAATCTCCTAATTTTTCTGCTGGATCTCCAGATTATTCCCCTATGATGAATAGATCAACCATTTCATCACCTCAGCAAAATAATAATGGGCCCTCCTCATCACCAATTGTTGAACAAACACCTGCTCCAATGCCTAGGCGTTCGAGACGAGAAGTGCGACCTCCAACGTGGACAAAAGACTATATTTGTCCAACCTTGGAAACACCAAGTACACAATATCCAGTGTCCTCTTATGTTTCCTTCAGTAAATTATCGCCAGAACACATGTGCTGCATCAGTAGAATATCTGAAGAATAGGAACCATCTTCCTATGAGGAAGCGGCACGTGATATTCAATGGCAAAAAGCTATGAAGGAAGAATTAACTACCTTTACGGCAAATGACACTTGGGATGTTGTTTCCTTACTTTCTCATAGAAAACCCATTGGCTGTAAATGGGTCTACAAAATAAAATATAAGGCAGATGGTTCAATTAAGCGGTACAAAGCTCGACTCGTCGCTAAGGGATTTATGCAACGTGAAGGCTTTGATTATCATGAGACTTTCTCTCCTATTGCGAAAGAAGTGATTGTTCGTTCTTTTCTATCTGTTGCTACAATGTGTAATTGGAACTTGCACCAAATGGATGTGAATAATGCCTTTCTTCATGGAGATCTAGATGAAGAAATTTACATGGAACTTCCACCGGGATTATGTAGATAAGGGGAGTCTCGAGTATGTCATCTTGGCAAATCCCTCTATAGACTCAAACAGGCCTCTCGACAATGGTATACAAAGTTCACTACAGCTCTCACAAATGCAGGTTTTGTACATTCCAAATATGATTATGCATTGTTCACATGGACCAAAGGTACTTCATCGATCTACTTATTGATTTATGTCGATGATATACTCATTATGGGAAATGATGATGCCGCAATTCGGAAGCTCAAAGAATATTTGCATATGACCTTTCATATTAAGGATTTGAGACCTCCCAAATATTTTCTTGGTATTGAGATAGCTCGATCCAATGAGGGAATTTGTCTCAGTCAGTGAAAATTTGTCTTGGAAATCATATCGGATGCAGGATTATCGGGATGCAGACCAGCTACTATACCTATTGAGCATAATGTCAAATTGACAACATATGAATATAATGCGAGCTATTCTTCTCCAAATAACGATCCTTTACTCAAGGATCCATCAAGTTATCAGCGACTCATTGGAAAATTGATTTATCTCACCATGACTAGGCCTGATATATGTTATGTAGTACAGATACTCAATTAGTTTATGGACAACCCAAAGCAATCACATATGGATGCAGCACTGAAGGTTGTGAAGTATTTGAAAGGATGTCCGGGACTTGAATTCTGTTATCTTGAGACTGCAACATGAAGATGACGACCTATAGTGACACAGATTATGCCACTTGTCCGATGACAAGAAGATCCATCACTGGTTTCTGTATTAAGCTGGGAAAGTCTTTGATTTCATGGAAGACAAAGAAGCAATCGACAGTTTCATTGTCGTCAGCGGAATCAGAATATCGAGCCATGGCGAAAATTGTGTGCGAAATAGTTTGGATTCGAGGATTACTTTCAAATCTGGGTGTGCAAATTAATGGTGCGACTGAATTGTTTTGTGACAATGATGCAGCTCTTAAATTGGCTGCAAATCCAATTTTTCATGAAAGAACAAAGCACATTGAGGTTGACTGTCATTTTACTCGAGAGAAAATTCAGGATGGGATCGTTGCCACTCGAGGAATTGCAACTGTGGAACAACCTGTAGATATTTTCACTAAGCCCTTATGCCAGAGACAGCACAGATATCTATTAAGCAAGCTTGGCACCTTCGACATTTATAAGTCGCCAGCTTGAGGGGGAGTGTTGGAGAAAGAATTGATTTAGCCTGAAGATTTGATTCAGCATATCATAGATATGATTTACTTTAGGAAAATTAATTATTTGTAAATATTTTCTGATTCATTTACTGTACTACAAATATAGTCATATACTTGTACATTGCAACTTGAGAAAGACATAATACAAAAGTTTTTCTTCAATCTTCACGTTTCCTGTCAGATCTCTTCGAGGTCTCTAAATGCCACAATCCCGGAGCTTCTGAGGTGGTCATAGAAGCAATCGAGGAAGTTGCATCGGACATCTGGTCCTTTGAAGCTGAGAACACCTCGTAGTGACAGACGGACAACTCTTCGGCAATAGCGTTGGCTGATGACGAGGGGCCACCGGAAACATAATTACCCATTAGCGTACACAGACACTCGGGCTCGAATGGAGGTCAAGATGATCAAACTTCGATGGTTGAAGTTGTTCGAGTTCACCACTCTGAATCTAGAGCGTTGACTTCAATTATCTTTTAGTCTTCACTTGCGCCAAGTGAAGAGTCGAGACCGTCTACTCTCTCTCTCTCTCTCTCTCTCTCTCTCTTCCCCCCCTCCCCCCGCCCCTCATTTCTTTTTCTTTCGCACTTCTATCCAATCATCAGGGTCAGGTCCTCCCTGAGGGAAATCATTACCCTCTATACAGCATACAAAAGAGTTCCCAGACTACTATAGTCATTGAAGCATTCCTCCCGAAGGTAAATTTAATAGATATATTTAATTCATTGAATGATCTCAATGAGTCAGCCAACAAGCCCGGTATCCCCTGCAATTGTCTTATTATTCTTCATACACCTTTTTTTTTTAATATCATAAAAAACTCTAAATTAATATACATATAACAAATTTAACCAAACTAATTTTTTAACCATTGAAAACCTAAACTGACAAACTTGTTACAAATATACCTCAAATTAATTTTTTAATCATAAAAAATCTCAAATTGATACACTTGTGACAAATTTATCATCTATTAATTTCTGTTAAATTGAATTGATACTATGAAAACCTTAAATCGATACACTTGTTACAAATGGAGGGTAAAACCTCAAACTAATATACTCATCAACTGTTACGTCTCATTCAACTCAACAATTTAACAATAAAATTTAATGAAAATTAATAAAGGGCAAATTTATCACAGATGTACTAGTTCAGAGTCTTTTATTATCGAAAAACTGATTTGAGGTAAATTTTTCACATTCTGATTTGGGGTTTTTTTGTGGTATTTGCTCCTTTTTTTCCCCCATAAACCTGAACTTTGTAATCCTTCTACACATGAGGTCCTATCTTTGCCGGTTGTCTTAGAAAATGGGAGAATACATTTCAACACCTACTCTCGTCCACCTCTATTTTTTAATTTTTTTTTCCTTGTTTGCGTCATCCAATGGCACAGACATAAAAACCAAATTACCTAGAGAATTAATTAAGTTTGAGGCTTTGGTTTACACGTTGGGGAAATTTGTGGCACCCCTCAACGGCCCCCGAACCGTTAGGGTCGCCACAGTTCGATTACCATTCGCTTAACCTGATAACATGTCACTCTGATACCATTTCAATTGCAGCGGGTCCATACAACCGGGGGGGTTTACATCTTTTAGATCGGTCCCTTGCGCAATTCATATAACGGAAGCACATCCATCAACTCCCTTCCCTATATTTAGAAAACGATGCACACCAACTAAACATTTATAGGTAAAAGCTGAACACTTTTATTTACTTAAACCAGATGGACATCATTCATCGATACATCAAAATGCCATGGTTCTCTATACTTGGCTATACTTCAAAAAGATGACCGACATCTCCTCCAACGGTCGTATACTTAAAGTCCATCGATTAGTGTCGGCGTCCAAAAGTTCCTTCCTTTGCTATCCTCCTCCTCGCGGTCATATCCAACCACTTGATCCATCTACCAGTGGCAGTGGCAGCAAAGGTATCTTATCTAATCTGAAATGTTATTCCCCAAAAATGGGTGAGTACAACCACTCAGCAGTAAAGATCCACCAAACTACTCATTGCGTCAAATAGAACAATCAAGGCATCATAACAAAGCACATATCGTTCATTCATTCAAGCATAACTTACCTTGCAACCATGCATATGTCATCGTACCATGTGTGCATATACCATCATGCACTCATCATCAAGCATTCATGCATATATCACCATGCCATATGTGCACATACCACCATGCACTCATCATCAATCATTCATGCATATATCACCATGCCATATGTGCATATACCACCATGCGATCATGCATCTCTCACCATGCCGTCGTGCATACACCACCATGATTCATATCATCCATGCTATCAAGCATACATCACCATGAGATCCATTCATGCCTTCATGATCGCATTTTCAATATCAAATAGCATTAATTTACTTTCATAAGCAAATCATGCATCATGCCATATGCATCCACCCATGCACATGATTCATTTTCAATTCTTATCTTTCATAAGGATCTTATCAGTTTTTCTTTCCATGGACCAATGTTTGCATCCCACAATTTATCGCTCGCATCCAACCAGGCATCGCGAGGAACTTCCGGGCATGTATTCAAAATACAACCGGGCACCCAGCCCCCCACATTCCGGGCATCTCGCATCCCAACTAGCATCACGAGGAATCCCCCTGGGCACACACCTCCAGGGCTTCCGGAATTATGTACCGACATACTACCAGGAATCCCCCCCTCTGGAATTACGTACTGTATACCACCGGGCATCTCGAAACTCCCGAGGACCCTCCGGAATTACGCCACTAGGCCACTGGGCATCCGGCACCCCCACATTCTGGGCATCCCGACACTCCCGGGGCATCGTCGGCTCACACCTCCGACGGTCTTGTTATCATCTCCATTCTCATTTATACATGTATCTCAATTTCAACATGACATTTGATGCAACAATATCAAGGATCTCAACCAACTTTTCATGCCAATTAACATGCCATATTCCATCACATATGCAGCACAATCAACCACTCAAAGTATTTCATCACATGGAGAAGTTCATTTATTTTCCAAAACACATCAGTTTTTCGAATAAATCAGAATGCATTCCTCTAATTAAAACTCCAGAAAAATTAGTAAGTGACATTAATAAATTCTGAAAACTTGACACATTATAGACGAGACCTAAAGGCAGATATCTCATGAAGAACACAACACCAAAAGATTCCCATATAATTCGGTACAGACCATGCATCACAGCACTACTATTCTAATAGTTCAACTTGCACAGTTTTTGAAACATTTTTAGTTAAATAGGCAAATGAACTTCAAAAATTACGAAATTTGAATATGTTGTAGGGAAGACATAAAGAGAAATATTTCATGAAGAACATATTTCCGAAAGAACCTCATACAAAACGATATAGCTCACGCATTGAAACTGACTAAGTCCGAACACATCAGATTACACGGTTTTAGAAGCATTTCCGATTAAATACCCTAATGGCCTTCAGAAATTATGAAACTCGACTATGTGGTATTCAATACCCTAAGGTAGATTTTTCATGAAGGAATCAAAGTCAGATTCGTCCTAGGTAATTAAATATAGGCGGTTAAAACTTCTGTTCTTAGTACCGAAATTTCCAGATCTAACTACCTCCGAAAAACCACTATTTCACCCACCTATTCTTGTTGCTTTTCTCTAAAGTTTTGATATGTTAAACCTCAGGATATCCTTTACAACTTTCGTTAAGAAATTGAAGTGAAATTTCAACAAGAAGGTTACTTTACAGACCACGAAACCACTGAAGGTCATCACGACGAATTCCAGATCTAGTCTCTCCAAAGGAAAATCGTTACACAAGAAATACTTGTTCGTTTTATCTAAAATTTCAGTATGTTATTCTTCAAGCTGTTCTCTACAACTTTCATGAAGAGGTAGAAGTGGAATTACTACTAAAAAGTCACATACAACACACGAAATCACCAAGAGGTCAACAAAACAGTTTCCAGATCTAATGTTTTCGTAGAAAACGGGTTTCACCCCTCAATACTTGTCCATTTTGTCTCAAATTTTAGTATGTTATACTTCAAGATGTTATCTACAACTTTCATGAAGAGGTCGAAACAAGATTCCAACTAAAAAGTCACATGCAACACACAAACTCGCGGACGGTCGGACTGGTCTTTCCGAAATCAGCATGCATGACCAACGAATCTCTCTTCAAAGCTCCAAAATCTCATCCCATCTACCACAACCAAGACTTACCATCTACTACACATACACACAGCAATGCAAAGAGTAGGTTTTAGGACTTCATTTGCCTCAAATCAAAGGAAAACACAGCAAGAACGACGGCGGGACTAGGCGGGCTCGACGGCGTCTCCTCTTCCTCTCTTCCTCTCTTTCTCTCTTTCTCTCTTTGGACGGTACTCTCTCTCTCTTCTCTCTCTTCTGGTCGAAATCCCTCTCCCCCTTTTTCCTTTTAGTCAAATTAAAACCCTTGCATGCTCCCATTTTTGCATGGAGGGACACTTGGTTACAAAGGGGCAACACTTGGCAAGTTTTTCTTGCCACTTGGCATTTTTGCCATGCACATGATGGGCCTTCAATGGGCCGGGCTTGGGCCAGCCTTGGTCGACCACTTCATGGGCTCCTTGGGCTGGGCCTCTTGGCCCACTTTAGGCCAACACACTTGGGCCTAAAGTCCAAGCTTAAATGGCCCATATTTATTTTTGGTAATCCATCTTAATCCCACTTATACAAGGTACCAAATTACAAATTTAAATGGCCATAATACTTTGTAACATAGTTTAATAAAATCCAACTTATAAAATTCATGGCCAAAAACATAATTTCCTCATCAAATAAAATCCTTGGTCTCACATGGACATACAACGCGTTTCCAACAAAATAATTATCCATTTATATAAATACCTAATTGCATAATAAAATGGCCAAAAGACTTTGTGACATTAATCCATAAAATCAAATCTATAAAGTGCATAGTCAAGAACAAAGTCTTCTTTATCAAATTGTCCTATAGCACCAACCTTGATCATCCATTAACATAAGATGTATTTCTACCCAAATAATTCTCCATTAAAATACTCGGCATTAATCTATTAAAATTCTTTGGTCTAAAGTCCATAACATAAATCAATAACACTCCCATCACCTATTCATGGTTCATGGTATATCCAGGGGTTATTATGAAATTTTGGGATGCCACAAAATTGTCCAAAAAGTCCTAGACATATTGCATTTTTATCTATATAGTCTTAAATTTTTCAATTTTTTCAATTGAGTTCAAGCATATTCACCTTATGCCAATTGAGTCCATTAGATTCAATTTTGGCCTAAATTTGTTAATATGGATGTCGGTCGTCCTACATGATATGGTTGGCACTGACTTGGACATTTTTTTAATAATATTTGGAATTTTTGTGGTATATTTCTCTTTTTTTTTTCTTTTTTTTTTTTGGGTTTTGGAGTTAGGGTTAGTGAGGGTGGTGGCTGTCGACCCTCACCCAAAGTCGGCAAGGATCACCGGTCTTAACTTCAAAAACCGAAAAGAAAAAAAGAAAAGCAAAGAAAAAAATTAAAACCACAAAAAATCTAAAAAATTATTTTAAAACTATTAAAAAATTATCCACGTCTCCTACATGCACACCTTGTGTCCATGTAAGTGAATTCTAGCCAAAATTTGGCCGAAGGATTCAACTGGTAAAATGTAAAAAGATTTAGAACTCAATTGGTAAAATTGAAAAGTTTAAAACTGAATTGGCAAATATGCAAAAGGTTTATGACTTTTTGGACAATTTTCCTATACATGTGAGTTGATCCAAAGTAGTGTGTATGTAGTTGATAGGATTTGAACAGATGAACTTCTATTTTGTCATCCACACAAATGTTTAAATATAAAATATTGTCGATAATGAATATATTTTTTATGGACTAATTATTCCAAGGGATATAATTAATAGTTATTAGAAAAATATTTTTCCAAACGTGTGTCTTCCGTAAAACAAATAAACCCTCGGTTTACTACTGTCTTTTTTTCCTCAATATATTGATCACTAACTCTTGATTACCCCTAATCCACCTTTTTCTTGTTGATGTATGTTTTTTGGTCGTATTTTTCTTTTTTTAAGTGATAATGAATTCGAGTTCAAGTTTATCCCGAATAATTTGCAGTTGATTACAGTATAATCCCACTAAACGGTATTATTTATAGACCACACAAAAGAGACATTCGAATTGGGTAATTCTATCGGGCTCATTCTAATTTAATCCTTTTCAATTAGTATATGTACATCCGATCTAGTAACATAATAAGGCATTACACTTCATCCTGAAAAATTGAGTTATCAAATATGTTTGACATATTAACTTAAGCTTTATTTGTTTCACGGAAAATTAACGATTCAAAAAATATTTTCCTAAAAATGATCGCTTGTAGGGCCATATTTTTCACACCTAAAAAACCACAACCACATTTTTATACAATGCAAACCATATAGTATATATTACAATACTATAAACATAAGTCGGTCCTATCACGACATAAGTTCAGAACATAGGGTCTGCAAGACAGGGGTGAGGGCTTCAATCCTCTGCTAGGTCCTCCTCTGCATCCTCCTCCGGGTCCTCTTCATCTTCTTCGCTCCAGTTAGCGCCCTCAGCGGAGTACACTGGAAAGTTAGAATCTCTCTCGAGCTTAGGATTCTTTGCATCCACCACTGATCCACCCTTGGGATCTGCTGTCCCTTTCCCGAACGTTACCTCCAAAACGTACAGAGGTATATCTGTCACGCCCCGATCCTTGGGCACGCACACATCCTTCTACTTGGTCGATTTTATAATGCGATATCCCAAGACTAAGTATCGCCGACCCTTTCGTTTATTAAGCACATGCGGAAGCAGTTATAAATCCCCAGACAATAACACAATGGGATAGAAAAGTAAGGCCATATTTTTCATATTAAAATCCACAACCGAACCTTTATACATGGCATAACTCAAAGTCTATTCACAAGACTATTCATAACATTCTAGTCACACCATTCACATTTAGACATGAGTCACAAAAGATGATGGGATCTCAGTCCTTATCCAGGTCGTACTCAGGATCATCCTGATCCTTTTCTGACTCTTCTTCACTAAGCTCACATCTTTCAAGCTCTTCATCTTTTACCGGCTCATCGTCCTCTTCTGGTTCTTTCTTCACAGGCTCATCTACGGGCCTGAAATGTTGTCCCACAATCGAGATGAGACTATGTCTCAGCAAGTTTTACCCCACTAAGACTCGATTAGGAAACCAATACGCTAACCGGGCTGCCTATACACGCACAGGTCAGAGGACTTACCTTGGCCTTAGATTCCACCTGCATATTAGCACAATTCAATAGGCACCCTAGCAATCACATTACAGATCAATATCTCGATCAATCGACCTAGTCGATTTCATGTCAATTCGACCATTCCCCTGTCGTTTCCCTTATTCAGTCTCAAATCGTACTCACGACTTTACGAGCATAGTCTACCACTTTTCTTGGCAACAAATTACGGTCCAAAGGACACGACCTATCTTTAGGTAGCAAATTACAGCCCAATGGGCGCGACCTTTAATAGGTGGCAGATTACGGACTTATCGGCGTGACCCCTATCAGGTGGCAGCTTACGGCCTTATCAGGCGTGACCCATATCAGGTGGCAGATTACTGCCTTATCAGGTGCGACCGACTCCAAATTCGGTGGCAGAACTCGGCCCTACTGGCACAGCCATACTTTGGGCGACTTTCAAGGTTCAACTCACAACCTCTCACAGTCAAATTCTAATTGAATACTAACACTGATTAATTTTGGGATAAATCCCCACATACTCATCAACTCACTCAATTTTCACACGATATTAACGTACCCGATGGATCTTAGCCAAGAGTATATTCAATTCACTCTCACAAACTTCTCCACTTAATAGCCCATCAAAGCATTATTGACGCTAAACAATCATACTCGGCCATCCGCAACTCAATTACTCAATCTTAATCAATTTAGGAATAATTCCTCAAATTGCACAATTAATTCAATTCAGCACAATGTAGAGCTCAAATAAATAAACGGACTGCGCCACGACAATTAGCACGAGATTTCAGTCGTCGGCCATCTCAACCTTAATTTCCGAAAAATATATAATTAATTAATTAATTACAAAATTTTATAAATAAATATTAAAAATCCAATTTAGGCCCGTAATGCCTAATTGAAGCCCGATAAGGGTTGGGAAAAATCCCGATATGCATTCAATAAATAATAGTACGTCTCTACTTGCTAATGACTAAGTCTAACCACCTAACATGCATCATTAAGTCACTAATTTAATTGTTCTAAACAAATCTAACCACCTAATTGCACTTAATTAAATCTAATCAACCCGTAAGCATCATTAGTCTACTAAGTAAGGATTAGTGAGATTACTCACTTGATTAAAAGCGGGGACCGGGACACCGCAACGATGACGCGACGGCGGCCGAATTCCAAACTTTCGGCGGCGTCGGCGGACACTCGGGCCGGGCCTTAAGCTTGGGCCCAACAAATCTCAGCCCAACTAAGATTTGTTCTTGCTTTTGGGCTGGACCCAAGTTGGGTTGGGCCTGCTAAAGATGGGCTGCTCTTAATCAACTTGGGCTGGCTTGCGGGGAACTGGGCTTGAAGATGCCAAACTGCGGGCTGTTATTGGGCCACCTAAAATGATCAATTGCTGGGCTGAAGTTGTTGGAATTCTAGAAGATGATGGGCCCGTTAGGCTGAAGACGCTGGGCCGCACAAGGAAAGAAGTCGCTGCAGGCTTCTGAGATATTTAGGACGAGGATCTGCGGGCGAAGGGAACGTGCGGCTTGGACGGCAGCTGGCTTGAGGCTTCGCTGGAAGCTGTTGCTCGTGAAGGCTTCGCTGGAGGAGGCGTTGGACGCGTGCGGCTTCACTAGACGCACGAAGGAGCTGCAGCAGTTTTGCTGGCCTTCGGTGGCCGCTTGGAGCCACGTACGTGGATGGGTTGGGGCTTGAGTGGGCTTTGCTGGGTCAACAAAATGAAACCCAAGCTGGGTTGTTGACCGAAGTTCGCTGGACTGCTTGATGGAAGAGTCGTGGCTTGACTCGGTGGATTCGGTGGTGAGGCAAGCTATTTCGGCAGAATTGTTGTCCAAGAGAAGGCGGTGGCGGCTGCACGAATTGCTCGAGTCTCCAAATGGTGCAGGTGGTCAACAATGAAGTTTCGTGGAGAGGAATATTGACCGAAGTAGGCTGGTGTAGGGAATATCGGATTCCCAAAAATCGGATTCGACACTAAATCGAACCCCTAAACTTGTGCGGAAGACGAGCCCGGGAAAAACACATGCATCACCGATTCTAAGGCATATCACAGAATCGAACGGACCTTGTTAGCCACAGATTAAACACCGATGCCGATATGAGGAAGAGAATTTAGCCCTGTTCGATCCGATGACGTCAATTCGCCTTGAAGGGAAGATGGGTGTCGCCTTTTGCTTACTGTTCTTTCTTTTTGGAGCATCTCAAGGGAGAGAGGGAGGAGGAACGTACGTACTATCAAAAGGTACCTTTCTCCCTCTTTATTTCTCCTTTATATACGTCCCCTCCAAAAAAGAAACGTGTCCCTTCATCATATCTCTCTATCCATGGGCCCTAATTTTGTGGGCCGGGCTTTTAGGCCCAATATGGGCGGACGGGCCAACTTAGGCCCATCACATTAATAATTAAAACAATCATCTCCCACTCGCACATGGTGGGCCAAACAGGATCCTCTTTACCTCTCTTCAACATTCATACCGGTGAATAATCCGTGCGACCAGCATACTTTGAGAGCTCGTTGCCATACATCTGTTAGGAATATATAGCAGCTCATAATGGGCATCACATTCTGAGTAGATTTAGTATGCAGTACTCTAAATCGATCAATCACATTTATATCTCTCTTGATCTCTTTTAAACAATGATATATATATATAGTATTCACAATTATGATTATCCCAAAGACAGTCATAATTGGTCGACCAATGAATACAAAACTTAGAATGTGATTCTTCAAATCCGATCTTCCTCTTTCCTTCAAACTCTCAATTTCAGTTCAGCTTGCTTTTATAGAAATGTCCCATTAGATCGAATTAACTCATGACCATTGGCAACATCCTAAGATAGCAAACATTAAATAGAAATCTTGAGAATAAGTAAGAGTCATGAGGGCACTCAAATTGAGGAACTCTTTTCCTCAAGAGTCTCACACAGCATAAAAGTTGAGATCAAACTTTTGCCACTCTTATTGGTCGTCTCATGCATACGTAGTATGAAATACGTATTACGGTATTAACTCTTTTCCCATGGAGCGTATGTCTACACCATCAATACCGTACAGATGATAGTTCAGACATACCCAATGTCTAACTTGAGTTCACGTATCTACTCATTCACATAATTCATCAGAACTCACATCTGGCATCTTAGACAGATAAAGTAAAATATGTGGGGTATTTTACTTTCGGACATAATACATATCATGTCATCATCTTAACACTTAGTTAAGGCGACATAAATATTTTAAGCTTGAGCTCTCGATTATCACCTAGATAATAAGCTTAAAAAACGTCTCATCTCTATTTATCACATAGTAAATAGAGGCGATTACCCGTGTGAGTGGGCTAATCTTATATTTGTCCGACATACTTTCTCAACTTAAAGTAATGCACTGAGCATTAAGATGTATAAAGATCAAACAAAGATTCATAGGCATTAATAATGAAAAAACACAAGTTCATAAATGTGAACAACTCAGGGAAATTACAATCCAGTACATTAGACTCTACGTAATCCTAGAGATTTTACATGACCACAAAACACATTTCTAGGTGTTGGCTTTGTCATAGGATCTGCTACCATTTTATGCGTAGATATGTACCTGTAAGTTCACATCCTTTCGTGCAACCATATCTTTGACAAAGTTATACTTGGTATCTATATGTTTGGTCTTGCCATGATATTTTGGATCTTTGGTGTACGCTATAGCTACTTGGCTATCACAGTTAACCAATAATGGATTTGTAGCTTTCTCAATAACACCTAAATGATCCAAAAATCTCTTAAGCCAAACTCCTTCTTGTACCGCTACTGATAATGCCACGAACTTAGCTTCCATCGTGGACAAGACTATACACGTTTGCTTCTTACTGCTCCATGATATGGCGCCATTGTTCAGTAAGAAAGCAAATCCAGAGGTAGATTTTCTTTCATCTAAATCTCCTCCCCAATCAGCATCTGAATAGCCTTCAAGTCGCAGATCATTTCCTTGGTAATTCAGCTTGTAATCAGCAGTTCCCTTCAGATACCTCAGTATTCTTTTAACGGCTTTCCAATGTAATTGACCTGGATTGGATTGGTATCTACTCACCATTCCAACTACAAAACATATGTCAGGTCTTGTACACATCATAGCGTACATCAAGCTCCCAACAGCACTAGCATAAGGAACATGTTTCATTTGTTCCTTCTCTTGTGGAGTCATTAGACACAGTCTATGGCTCAATCCTTTACCTTTTGCAATAGGAGTGTCTATAGGTTTACAATCTTGCATACGAAATCGTTCAAGAACCTTATTTATATATGTTTCTTGCGAAAGAGATAACGATATCTTCGAACGATCTCTTGAAATCTTAACTCCAAGAATGTATGCAGCCTCACCCATATCCTTCATCTCAAAGTTGGAAGATAACTAACTCTTCACAGTATTTACAAATTCCATATTGCTTCCGGCAATTAGTATATCATCAACATATAATGATATGATCAGAAATTGATATTTGGATCTTTTGATATATACACAATGATCCTCATCTATCATTGTAAAATCATATGCCATTATGGCATTATGAAAACATATATACCATTGTCTTGACGACTGCTTAAGGCCGTATATCGATCTCAAAAGTCGACATACCTTTTCTTCTTGGCCTTTCATTATGAAACCAGCAAGTTGTTCCATATATATTTCTTCCTCTAATTCTTCATTGAGGAAAGCAGTCTTTACATCCATTTGATGTAACTCAAGATCCACACTAGCCACTATTGCTAGAATAATGCGAATAGAGGTAAATCTCACTACAGGAGAAAATGTTTCTTCATAATCAATTCCTTCCTGTTTATTATACCCCTTCGCCACAAGGCGAGCCTTATACCTTTCTATCGAGCCATCAGCTTTTCGCTTTATTTTGAGAACCCACTTGTTCCCAATAGCTTTGCGTCCTTTTGGAAGATCAACCAGTTCCCAAAATTGGTTTGACTTCATTGACTCAATCTCCTCTTCCATTGCATGAATCCATTTTTCCTTACTAGGGCAAGTTAGAGCCTCATTAATATTTCTTGGCTCATCCTCATCTTGCGGAGCAATCATAAAAGTTTCCCCTTCAATGTCAAAACGTCGACGGGGAATACTTTTGCGACTTGCTTGCCGTATGGGAGATTGTACACTTTGCACATCATTCCCCATCATGCTCCCACTCGGATTAGATAATGACGATGTCATCTCATCATGTGGTTGTAATTGAGAGTGAGTTGAATTAAATTCATCACTTCTCATGTTACTCCCACTTGGACGAACTCCACTAATATCATTATCTTGATCCAAGGTTTCAAATAGAGAGTAATCTTCACTTATTTCGCCCTTCTTAGGAAATTCATTCTTTAAGAATGTGACATCCCGTGATTCAAATTCAATTATACTCCCACTTTCCTGCTCACCTATGAACACATATCATTTCGAGTGTTTGAAGTATCTTATGAAAATACTCTTCTTTCCTCTGGGACCTAATTTCCCAAACTTGTGAGAGGACTCATGAGTATAGGCAGCACAACCCCATGGCTTAAGAAAACTTAAGTCCGGTTTTCTACCTGTCCATAACTCATATGGAGTGGAAGTAACTAATTTAAAAGGCACTCGATTAAGTATATAGGCAACGGTTAACAATGCATCACTCCAAAAGGTGATAGGTAAGTTAGCATGCGCCATCATGGACCTAACCATTTCCAGTAGGGTTCTGTTTCTTCTTTCCGCAACACCATTTTGTTGAGGAGTATATGGAATAGACAATTGTCTTTCTATTCCTTTTTCATCACATAATTTTCTGAACTCATCAGATAAATATTCTCGACCTCGATTGGATCTTAATGCTTTTATTTTCTTGTCTAATTGATTTTCTACCAAGTTCATAAACCTTTTGAAACAACTTAATGTTTCAGATTTATGAGAAATCAAATAGACATATTCGAATCGAGTATAATCATCTATAAAAGTGATGAAATAAACAGCCACATGCCTTCCTTTCACATTCATTGGACCACAAACGTCAGAATGGATTAATTGCAAAGGAAATTCAGCTCTTTTACCTTTTCCAAATGATTTCCTTGTCGTTTTCCCTACTAGGCAATGCTCACATATGGGCAAATCGACTTTTTCAATGTTGTCCAACAAGCCCTCTTTGGCTAGTCTATTCATACGTTGTTGGCCAATATGACCAAGTTTAGCATGCCACACATTCACATCATTATCATATGAATTAGGAGACGTGAGAAGGGAATAACAAACATTTGCATTAACATAGTCAATATCTAATACAATAAAACCATCCAGAAAATGACCACTACCATAGTAGTTTGTATCCAAATACAAATCTACACCGCTATTATGGAAGTTCACACTAAAACCATGCTTAACCAACACCAAAACAGACACTAAATTCCGACTAATCTCCGGAGCATACAATACATCATGTAGGAATAAAGTGCATCCACCACGCATGTTCAGTTGGCAGGTGCCAATTCCTTTTACTTCAACTCTGGAGTTGTTTCCCACATAGATCCACTTAGTTCCAGTTGGTACTCGTCGGAATTCCACGAAGGATTCTCTATCCTTCGCTACATGGTTTGTCGCTCCTGAATCTACAATTCACAAAGGATTAGATTCAGTTAAGAACACAAAACTTGACACATTAGCAAAGCTCTTAAGAGTACAAAGGGTGAGTACATTCTTTGACTCGCGACAGTCGCGAGCGTAGTGACCCTTCTGGTCACAGTTGTAACACTTCACCCTTGAAATACTCTTCACTTGAGGACGTTTTCCTCTCTTATGTTGGTCAACTCTTGGTTTCTTGCAAGAATGACTTGATCCCTTGCATTTCCACATATTGAACGAATCAATGCGCTTGCGCTTAGAGCTCGAAGCTCCTTATGAGCTGGAAGCAATATAGCAAATATGTGTTTCCTTCTCAAATGCCTTAAGGCAGTCCTCTGCTAGCTCAAGGTGGCGCACAACATTCTCAATTTCTTCCATAATGTGGTCAAGAGCTTCTAGTGCTTCTTGTTTTTCAAGCACACATTGAATTTTCATATTCAATATTTCATAGTTATCGCCATTGAGCTTTTCACCTTTGTTCAGCTCGGCAACTATGCTTTTTGTGGCTGAAGCCATTGATCTGAACACATCAGACATATATGCACGAATTATTAATGCCTATCATTTATGCATCCATTTTGCACAGACCCATCATATTAATGAACAATTTCAAGTAAGGTTTCAGAATCAAAAGGTCACTATGTTTCCAATCATCCTCCAAAAATCCTAACTTAAAACTATCATTAATATAATTGTCTTATGCAAAATAAATTCTATGAAGCTACAAAAACTTCTATGAACTACCCACATCAGTCAACAATAACAGAAAACAAATAATATTTGACATCTAATAGAATAATAATGCTTTCACATAATACAACTTTACATATCAGTTGCTACATCAACAACAACCAGGTATTAAAACGTTTACATAAGATATCCATAAAATATAGTAAAAGAAAGACAACTCGAAATATCTAAACCCAAGTCAATATATGAACTGGGAAAGCTCCTTTTTTGTTCAATTTCATGATCTTTTCCCTTGTAACAATCCAGTAATAATCATCTATAAAATCCATCACAATTTTCCTATACGAAGCAGCTCTGTTGACTTCCCATACGCGATTCAACACTCCTTGCCACTCTTGTGGAAAAGTGTTCATGAAAAATCGCACCATCTCAGACTGTGGCATAGGACGACCATTCCATATGACCTTTTGTATTTTCCTGTTGACTTCAAGAACGTGATTAATTAAGTCACCACTCTCCCATCGATAATTAGTTAGCTCAGCTATCAACTTAGAAAGCCTTTCCTTTTGTTCATCGGTGATTGCGCGAATAGGTGTGTGCAACTTAGGGGGAGGCATTGTTCTTGCAACAAATGCAGAACAAATAAGAAATTACATATAATCCACATAGACTTAATTGGAAAAAGAAACACATTCCTTTTTTTTTTTATCAACGGTCAAAGTCAACGGTCAACGGTCGTCAATGGTCAAAGTCAACGGTCAACCGGGTCTGGTCGGGTCGAGTCGGTCGGGCCGGGTCGGCACGTGCGGCATGCGTGCGCAGCTGATGTCACAATGACATCAGCTGGCGCGTGCCGCGCACACGCCATCGGCGGCCCCCGCGCACGTGCGTCTCCCGTGCGCGCGTGCGACGCACGCACCTGCATCTTCGTATCGGCGAGTGCATTGCACGCGCCAAAGACGCCGGTTCATTCCGGCTGCGCGTGGTGGCGCGTTCGGCGGCCTATGGCGGCGATCCGCCACTCGGCTTGCTCGTCTCGATGAGACCTTTGACCCTACGCCATTAAAAACTGATTTCGACTTACAGAAAATCGAAAAAACAAGTGAACAGTGCTCGAGTGTCGGGATTTTTCCGTCCCCGATCGATGTCGGCCGATTTTTCACGAAAATTCAATCAAAAATCATTCATAAACACGAAAAGGGATCGGGAAACATTAACTACGGCTCTGATACCAATGAAGGGAATATCGGATTCCCAAAAACCGAATTCGACACTAAATCAAACCCCTAAACTTGTGCGGAAGACGAGCTAGGGAAAAACACATGCATCACCGATCCTAAGGCACATCACAGAATCGAATGTACCTTGTTAGCCACAGATTAAACACCGACGCCGATATGAGGAAGAGAATTTAGCCCTGTTCGATCCGATGACGCCAATTCGCCTTGAAGGGAAGATGGGTGTCGCATTTTGCTTACTGTTCTTTCTTTTTGGAGCGTCTCAAGGGAGAGAGGGAGGAGGAACGTACGTACTATCAAAAGGTACCTTTCTCCCTCTTTATTTCCCATTTATATACGTCCCCTCCAAAAAGGAAACGTGTCCCTTCATCATATCCCTCTATCCATGGGCCCTAATTTTGTGGGCCAGGCTTTTAGGCCCAACATGGGCGGATGGGACAACTTAGGCCCATCACATTAATAATTAAAACCATCAGCTGGTACACGGACAAGTGGCATGGAGAGGGTAGACGTGGGGAAGACTCGCGGCAAAGGAAATCTCGGTGGTCGATGGAGTTCAATGAGGTTTTGCAAAGGAAAGAACAAAGAATGAAAGCAACACCAAAAATAGAAGGAAAGAAATCGCGAGAGAGAGAGAGAGAGAGAGAGAGAGAGAGACCAAAGACACAAAGGGGAGAGGGGCAGCGTGCAGAGGAAGTCTCGGATAGAAAAGGGGTACCAAAAGTCAATGATCTTATCTCATTTGATTAATGCCTTGTCCCCTTAAAAGCCCTCAACCTTATCCTAAGGTCTCTTAATTCTTTCTTGCCAAATAAATCCACTAATTAACTTAATTTGAAGCCAAAATTCCAGCTCTATTTAAAGCTCCAAATTTTCAATTTCCGGACTTCAATATCTTCGACTAATTCTCCATTCGACGTCCAATTTAGCCAAGGAAAAAGCCCATATGATTTTTTGTAAGTCCCCATTGCCAAATAGCTCGGTTTGACAGTCAAAAATCTCTTCAATTCGACCAATCCGAATTTTCGTTAATTTCCGCAACGTCCGAATCGATTTTCCGTAAAAATCCTAGAATCACCGAAAAATCTTCTGAGACTAAGTCGATGTTCTTAAAATAGCTCCTGACACCACAGAACTTTCAATTTATGAAATCAAGTTCGAATTCACGGTTAATTTCCATTCGACGCGTTTTTAGCGTGACCTAGACTACCGGGTAACTTTCAGAACTTTTCAGTGCAAATGACCCGTGGTCGATTTTCTTCGAGCCACAATGAACCCACTCGACTCAATGACGACTCTCGATTGTCGTGAAAATCTCGAGGATTCAAATACGGACACAAGGTACCAAAACGATAAAAAAAAAATCAGTTTAGTGTTGGTCGACGAGAATTTTCCAATTTAGTGGTGTCACCCACGATTAGCCACACATCTCAATCGAACCAACCTATCTCTGATCTCGAATCGATTTATATCTGTGCCGTAATGATCTCGATAGATGAGCACGGTCGAGAAGCCGATTCTTGGTCGAATTCTCAAGTCTATTTGCCTTAAAATTCTTAATAGTTTCCCTAGATAGTCTAGTTATCTCTAAAATGATCAATTCTGAGAATGGCCCTATAGACGCGTTAATGAAATGCCCGATTTATTCAATTGAAAACATGACTGAAAATATGGGATGTCACCATATCACATTCCAGTACAGGACCCTCCCTTCGTCCATCATTGTAATGGCGATACCATGACCAGTATTTGTGGGGCACCTTTTGAGGTTTACCCACATCAATCCTACATACACCAATCCTTCAGAATATGATAACCTATCTCAGTGATCTCCTTAGGTATACCAAAATGCATGGGAGGAGGTGGAGGTGCTGCCATCTATGGACCTGAAATGTTATCCCATAACGGGGTGAAACTACGTCTTAGCGAGTTCTACCCCCTAAGACCCGATTAGGAAGAAAATACACCATAAGGGCTGCCCAAGCACAACCACAAGTCAGAGGACTTACCTTGGCCTCAGTTCCATCCTGCAAATCAATATTATTTACAGATGTCTCAAATTACATCAACCAATTAATTCATAACATCAGATCAAAACATTGATCAATCGACCTAGTCGATTACACGTCACCACGACCCTTTCTTGGTTAGCTCATCTCATACTATCTATAAAGTCCGCTCATATCTGGACTACTTTCTACTAAGCTGATAAATAGATAGTATAGCTCGCTTCTAAGATAATCGGGTACACTGCTCTCTGCTAAGCTACCATATCGTCCGTAGGCTGATATAGTATACCGATAATGCTCAATCTAAGCTGATAAGGTATACTGCTCTCTGCTAAGCTGACATATCGCCCGTAAGCTGATATAGTATACCAGTATACTACTCTCTGCTAAGCTGACATATCGCCTGGAGGCTGATATAATATACCATCCCAATCATACAACCAATTCAACATTTTTATCATTCCCGATAAAATAGTCGTGTGTGGGTACACGGTCGGCCTTAGCCAAAATACCATATTTTTCCTTTAGAACATCCCACCAGTTTCAACAGCCCATAAACATATTTTTGGCGCTATAAACCGACGCCCGATAATTTTCCAATTAATTACCAAAATTAATTAATTTAGGAATAAATCCTAAAATAACAATTAAATCAATATAGCACAAATTAACACTCAAATAAATAAACAGATTGCACCATAGTAATCAGCATAAAATTCCGGTCACCGGCTATCCCAGTCTAATTTCCGGAAAATAAATAATTAATTAAATAATTACGGAAATTATTACATTAATGCTAAAAATCCAACTTAGGCCCGTAATGCCTAATTGGATGCCAAAACGGACCCGGAAAAATTCCGAGGTTCGTTAAATAAATACTAGAGTCTATTTACTCGTTAATTGCATTAACTAACCACCTAACATGCATCGGCATATAATTAAATTAACTAATCTAATCTAATATATCCACCTAACCAAGCTTAATTTAATTTAATCAACCCCTAAGTGTGAATAACCTTCTAAGCCAAGATTAGTGAGTTAAACTCACTTGTTTCGCGAGCCGGTCGATTCAACTCGACGGGGACGCAACGGGCTCGACTTTCTCCAAATTCGGCCTAGCTTTCGGGGCCGGAAAGCGGGCCAAAACGAGCCTTGAAGCTGCTGGAAAACCCTTTCTGTTTGCTACTGTAAATGGCTGAAACATAGGGCAACAAGGCAGGTTTAGGGCAGAAATGGACCGAGGAAGGTGGAAAGGGCTAAACCGGGCCTTGGCGGGGGCTCACGGAGGTCGGAAGCGGGCCTAATGACTCCGGTACGGCTGAAACAGAGGCTGGAACACACGAATGAGCTGCTGGAACAGCGAGGATGGCACGGTAGGCGGAGGGCGCGCGCGGCTAGGCGTGACGGCGCGTGAGGCGGCGTTCCGACGGCAGGGCGGCATTCCGGTGACGTGCGGCGTGTGGTAGGGTCAGGATGGCTTCGACAGCTTCTCTCCTTGGTTGCTGGTTCCGAAAATTGCACAGTGAAGGGGAAGAAGGGGCTGGTCGACAGCTTGAGGAAGAAGGAGGGAGACATGAGGGGGCCACAAGCCTTATTTTCTCTTCAAATGTTCCCTTGACCCATCCTCCAACACAAGCTGTCTTCCTAGGCCACAATTCAGCCACCAAGGTTCATCTTACAACTCTTGAAATGGTCCAAATTCATAGGCATAGGGGGAGTTACGAATTTCAAGTAATTTGGCTTCAATTGGACAAAATTTCCTTCTTAAATCAATCAAATTTGACCCTCACAAATTCAATTAATACCTCCATGATCAAATTGGTATTTTTCCTCACCAATTGATCCTACTTGCTTCCCAATTTTGCGATCAAGAATGATCCCCGACTTTTTCTTTGGCCCTAGAACGACTTTTTCCCAAAAAGTCTCCAGTTGCAGAAAAATCTTCTGAGACTGAATCGATGCTCCTAGAATTAATTGTGACATGAAGGAACTTTCAATTTCTGAAATTGGATTCAAATTCGCGGTTAATTTCTACTTTGCGCGATTTTAGTGTAACCTAGGCTACCGGGTGATTTTCAAAAAAATTTCAGTGCAAATGACCCGTGGTCAATTTTCTTCGAATCACAATGAACCCACTCGACAAATTGGAAACTTTCTGTTGTTGTGAAAATCTCGATGATTCAAATACGGATACAGGGTACCAAAACGATAGAAAAATCAGTCTAGTGTGGGCCGACGAGAATTTTCCAATTTAGTGGTATCACCCACAATTAGCCACACATATTAGTCGAACCAACCTATCTCTGATCTCAAATCGATTTTTAACTGTGCCGTAATGGCCTCTAAAGATGAGCACGGTCGAATAGCCGATTCTTGATCGAATTCTCAAGTCTATTGCCTTAAAATTCCTTAATAGTTTTCCTAGATAGTCTCGTTATCTCGAGAGTGATCATCTCTGAGAACAGCCCTATAGACGCGTTAATGAAATGTCCGATTTATTCAATAGAAAACAGGATTGAAAATCTAGGATGTCGGATGGAGGGGTTCAAATCCCACGGGACGCACGGGATCTTAAGCGCGACATCGGGGTCGTGGGTCCTCCACTAGCGTCGCCCTAAGGTTTGCCCACCGGCTGCCAGCTGTACGGGGTTCCCTGGGTCATCAAAAAAAAAAATCTGGGATGTCACAAAAAGTATTTTAGTGCATTTCGCAAAATCTATTCTCACACATATTCCCCCCTCTAGGTGTTTTATACTAGCACTTTCACTGATGGACGACCAACAATCCCCATAACTTAACCAGCTAGCTTGTGAATTTGAGACTCCAGTAGGGATCCTCGTGAGAAAAATTTTAGCCACTTAAGGCCATCACTTCACATTCTGCCACATTTCAGCAATGTAATAAGCCACTTCCGCCACTCCATATGCTTCATCCTGCATTGTGCATGTACAATGTCAATCTTATGCAATATTGCTGCCCCCAGAAAGATATCTCTGTCGGCCGCTAGGTGTGTTTTTATTTTCCAACCCAGAAAGAGAAGCACCATTCCTATACCAAAAGGAGCACCTGGACCGTTCATCTCTGGAGGTCAGGACCTCACTGAATGTTCAACCCACTAAATGCGTGAGGGACGACTTTCCTATAATATGTAGTAGGGTCATGAGTGAAATCATGAATTTGCCAAAACCATTTACAGGAAAATCAAAGTGAATCACAAGGCAATACTGGCTTCTACGCAAAGATAACTCAGTGCTTGCATATGATTGTCGACAAACCAACTACAGTGAATACCACTATTAAGTACTGGAAATTTATAACATGACAGAGCTAGCGATAGGACACCTGTAGCAATGAGAAGACAACAAAATATAAAGCAACCGTGCCCAGAACTCGTAAGTCCAGTTGGGTTTTGCAACAGCTTGCCAAGTTTCCTTTTTGCATGCAACACTAATGCACAAGCCAATTTGAATCATAGGATGCTGCAAGCAGCAAACCAAGTAAATAGCATTAGGTCATCCCAACTGAACTTCTTGCATTTCTAAAGAAATTCCCTCTTCCTATGCAGAAAAAAGAAAACAGAGAAAGGAAAGAGAAAGAGGGGAAAAAAACAATATTACATGCCAAAAACTCAACAAATTGAGACAGAGAAAACAAAAACTACTAAAGTGACCTCTGCCAATCATGTGACAGCAAGGAAGAGAAAACAGAACCAGTTGCATAAATGATGGAACAAGCTAATATGAGAATGCTCACATAGTTTGAGATAAAATTCAACACTTAAAGATCACAAATACAAGGAGTAAAACGCGAATAGTAGTAAACTGCAAAGAGTAGTGACTTTCCAAATACGAGATCTTTCTCTCTTTGTTGAATAACTAGTACTTCAAGGTTCTAAAGACGTTTCAAGTTCAAGCTTTTTAGATATATAGCCTGACGTCATTCATGCGCCCTGATGCAATATTCGATGGCTCTGACATCAATAGATGTATTTCTGAAGAGCTTGAACTTGAAGCATCTTTGGAACTATTTGAGGTATGAGTTGTTCAACAAGAGATCATGTATTTGAGAGACGCTACTCCTCGCCCCTTTTGTGCTTGGAGACACTACTCTCCTCTTGACTGGTCTGAGTCTGCCTTTTTTTTTTAGCTTGGAGACCCTACTCTGCATTTGACTGGTCTTCAGTCTGCCAATTGACGCCATCATCCAACTCAACGATGTGGAGACAAAATCGCCTCTCATCTCTGGCGAGCACTTCAGAAATTCTAGTGCCTTTTAATCTCAAGATTCTCAAAGAACACAATCCCGTAATGTCGCAACATCCACTTAGACTTCCACAGAGGGTGAAATCCAACTCTTTGAGCTCCTTAAGATTTTTTATGGCATCAGGAAATCTCATGAGCCTAGTACGAACCATCTTTAGCACTTTAAGCTCTGTGCATTCCTTGACACAAGGAGGCAATTCATAAATTGAGGTGTGTGACAGGTCCATTTCCTCTAGCCGAACAAGCTTTCCCAAGACATGTGGAAGTCTCTTTAGCTGATCACAACTTCTTAAAGTAAGCTTCCGAAGTTCCTCTAAAAATCTAATGGAATTATTTACTTCAAGCAAGTTTTTACATTCACAAGCACTGAGAATTTCAAGTGCCGGCAGAGAGCCTTCCTCGAATTGTAGCTTTGCAATATTAGTTCCATCAATGAGAAGCTCTTTCAATGCTTTCATGGAACACAGTGCTTGCGGCAAATGTTTAACCCATTGGCAATGCTTCATGTTGAAGGAAACTAAATTCTCAAAGTTAGAATTGATTGTTTTTAACTCTAAATGTAAACAGCCTTCCAGGATCAAGCATTTTAAAAGACTTGAGGCAGGGATTTCCAGAGATGCATTGACCCAAATACAGTCTTTTAGCTTCAAGACTTCCAAACTATGAGTCTTCTGCATAAACAACATGATCATATGTTTATTTACTACTTCATCTATAAAAATAAAGTGCAGGGCATATTTGTACGTAAAAATAGTGCACAAGCGCAAATAAGCCTTACCTCCATCAATTGTTCCCAGTCCTTCAAGGTCAATTTGTCTGGGCTTGAAAAGTTGAGAATTACCATTTTCTTCATGTCGAATGCAAACAACTTAGATTTCTCAGGGCTTCCACTAGATTTCTTGGGGCATCTACGCCAATCAAGCCATTCTAGGTGCGGAAGAAGATCCACAGTATTTCCTTGGATATCGACCTCGTCCAACTCTAGAAACCTCAGATTCGACAGACCACGAAATACTTCACCATTAAGTTCACAAAAATCGGAGGCCACACGAAGAGCTTTAACCTTGCTGGTACCCTGCCAATTCGTTGAAAAAATGGAAGTGTGAAATTTGAACGACAATATATGCAATGAAACCATAAAATAATCGTCTTATCTAGAGGAAAACTTGACATGAGTACTGGAGAAATTTCAGTGTGATTTTACCTTCTTGTCCTCCACTATTGCTTTGAAATCTTCGTAATCCCACACCCTGCTGCGCTTCCCAGGATTATCAGGGTTTTCCTTCTTCACAGTTTCTCTTCCCAGGAGTTTTAGTTGGCCGTACAACCGAAACTCATTTTTATCTCCAATTTTTATAAAGGACTTTTTTTTAAGCTCATCAACACCTCTATCTAGGCCACGTGCAGCCCACAAGTAACCGGGGAATGTCCTATCAACTTCCGTAAAGAAACATGCGATGT
This sequence comes from Eucalyptus microcorys, assembly GCA_014182515.1. Classification (NCBI taxonomy): domain Eukaryota; kingdom Viridiplantae; phylum Streptophyta; class Magnoliopsida; order Myrtales; family Myrtaceae; genus Eucalyptus; species Eucalyptus microcorys. The sequence goes on along the minus strand of CM024566.1, from coordinate 30,478,635 downwards.
CAAGAAATACTTGTTTTGCCTCATCGCTCAAAAGTCCATACTTCGCCTCCAACATTGTTTTCATTTTACCTCTCAGCTTTACACTTAAGTCGCCCAAAGTCCGCTTCCATTCTGTTTTGCTCTTCCCATACAAAGACTTTCCCACAATATCAATAGCCAATGGAAGATAATCGACAGCATAAATGATCTCTTTTGACAATTCCTCGTACTGGAGGGGACGATTCGGTCCGCAAGCACAATTATTGAAAAGTTCAAGAGCACGATGTTCTTCCATAGGTGAAATCTTATGATGAGGATGACGCAAGATGTCTTGCTCCTCGTGAATTCTAACCTTGTAAACATCTTTTGTTGTGGTTGTGAGGATGATCCTGCTTCTCGGACCAAACCAAGTTGGCTGAGCCAATGATTCGATCTGTTCTTCGTCGTCCACATCATCCAGAACAATGAGAACTCTGCTGTCTTTGAATAGCCGTGGTATCACTGTGGTACCATCGTAGGAGGTTTTCACTATTGGACGACTTCCTACTCTCTTGAGGTCACAAACTAACCTATTCTGCAGAGATGCCACTCTGTTCTGTTTAATCTCGTCCCGAACATTTTCAAGAAAACTACAACATTCAAAGAGGTGACTGATTTTCTTGTATAACACCCAAGCGAGAGTGGTCTTGCCAACCCCAGACGGACCCCACACAGTGAGCACCCATCTCCCTGTCTTTACCCGTTCTTCAACGACTCCATCTTGATAATCGAAGCCAAGCTTTCGCATCATCTCTGGCAAGTAATCGTCTATTCCAACTAAACCTTTAGGCACGTCTTGGTCAACCCTCCTCAAGAGACTCCAAAGTTCGAAAATAAAATTCCCTATTTCGTGGCACCTACAAAATGAAAAACAGAGTTTGTTTTTTTCCTTCTTTTTTATAGATAAAGGACGGGGACAGGTGATGAGAGCTAGCGACTCCCTCTCGTTACAACAAGGTGCCAGACCGGTTATGGAATGGTTTGATTTCAGGGAAGGCACAAAGGGCACCGGTGACATCAATCAACCCTAGAAAAAAGCATGAGGAAGACTGCAGAGAAGAGACAAGGCGAGATACACAAACATTGCTATTTTTATTTTATTTTTGGGACAAAACAGGCATTGCTATTGAAAAGGCAAGAAAAAAATGGGAATCTCCAGAGATTAATTAGATTCAGAAAGTGCGTGGTGAGCATCTTCATAGACAAGCCAATTCTCGTATCTTTCTTTCTGCAAGCTAAACAGATAAAAAGCAAGACCAATCGAGCTGTCAGACTTACTTGCTGTGGTCATTCTTGATTTGCAGTCCGCTTCCTCTACTAGCCTCTCTCAAAGCAGCCTTCCACATTTTGATTGAGTCGCGACATCTAATGTCGCGCTCGTGCTTGGCGAAGGACTCTTCATATGTTTTCTTCTGGTGGCGAACATCGCAGGGCTCGACGCCGAAGAAAATGGGACAAATTTTTTTTTTTGACTTCACCATTTGGGCCACTTCCATCAGGCAAGGTCGGCTGGTAGCGAAGTCCTCGGAGAAGACAGGTATGCAGATCTCGGAACGCTCGATGGCATCCATGATCTTCTGATCGATCATATCACCATACTCAATCTCATCGCTGTCTAGGAATGCCATAATCCCCCACCCTCTTAGCTGCTTGTTGAAGTGCTCGATAAAGGTTTCGCGTGTATCTGGTCCCCTGAAGCTGAGGAACACTTGATAGTTACAAACGGCCATTGGAACACGAACAACCAACTGCAACACAGGCTCTGGCTCGAATGGAGATGGAGATGATCAAAACTCGATTGAAGTCATTTAAAGTTCACAAATCTGAAGCTGGAGCGTTCACCTCACTACCCATCTTTAGTCTAGGACTTGAGTCTTGACCCGGGAGAAGACTTGTCTACTTCTCTCTCTTCTTTTCTTCTTATTTTATTCGTTTTGATGTTTTTGGCAGTTCTATCCTTCCAATCACCGGGTCAGGATCTTCCGAAAGGAAATTATTACACGAGTACAGCATTTAGGAAAACTATTACATCATTTTAGTGTGTATAATATAATATCATATAGAATTTCAATTATGGTTTCATTATTAGTTTTACATGACAGTCAAAATTCAATTACGTAACAATAATAAGTCAAGACAACTAGCAGCCTCGTACCCACACAATTGGATTACCTACGTGACACTAAATATCTTCTTATTTTGCATAGACTTTTGCCCTTTTTTTTCTCCATGAACATATAGTCCAAACTTTGTAAATTTCCTATACATAAGGTCCTAAAATGTGTAAGCTGTTAAAAAGTGGGAAATACATTCCAATGCCTGCTCTTGTCCACCTCTATTTTCTTCTTATTAGTTTTTCGTAACCTAGAGGCATGGACATAAAGATCTGATTACCCAAAAAACCAAGAACACCTTACACATTGAATTGATTAACTTCAGGTCTTTGGCTTGGTCTTGATACAAAGCAATTTACACATAATTGGCAAAATTTGAATAGTTGAATAGGAGCAATCTTTAATTTCTAAATTAAAAACTCGATATTGCAACCAACTACTAGGATTTCCTTTCTTTTTTTTTTTTTTTTTTTGTGTGTGCGCTTCTTTGGTACTTTCTCTTAAAACACACCAACAACTCACTCTCTAACCAAGTTTTTGTTGTTAATGTTTGTTTTTCAGCTGTTTATTATTTTATTTTTTTGGATTGATAATTAATTCATGTTCGAGTTTATATTGAAAATAACCTGGAAATGATCACAGCATCCCAACCAAATAGTAATATATATGGACATGCACAAAAAGAAGCATTCGAATTAGATCATTCATATTAGGCTAATTCTTATTTTGCATAGACCTTTGCGCTTTTTTTTCTCCATGAACATATAGTCCGGACTTTGTAATCCTCCTATACGTAAGGTCCTAAAATGTGTGAGCTGTTAAAAAATGGTAAATACATTCCAATGCCTGCTCTTGTCCACCTCTATTTCTTTCTTATTAGTTTTTGTAACCTAGAGGCACGGACATAAAGATTCAATTACCCAAAGAACCAAGAACACCTCACACGTTGAACCGATTAACTTCGGGTCTTTGGCTTATGTAGAGCAATTTACACATAATTGATAAAATTTGAATAGTTAAATGGGGGTGATCTTCAGTTTCTAAGTTAAAAACTCGACATTGCAATCAAGTACCAGGATTTTATTTTATTTTTTTTGTGCTTTTATTGTACTTTTTTTTCAAAGTACACCGACAACCCATTCTCTAACCCAGTTTTCGTTGTTAACGTTTGTTTTTCAATTGTTTATTTATTTATTTATTTGGATAAATAATTAATTCATGTTCGAGTTTATCCCAAAAATAATCCGGAATTGATCACAGCATCCCAACCAAACAGTATTATACATGGACACGCACAAAAAGAGGCATTCGAATTAGATAATTCATATTAGGCTCATTCTTATTATGCATAGATCTTTGCCCTCTTTTTTTCTCCATGATCATACAGTCCAAACTTTGTAATCCTCCTCTACGTAAGGTCCTAAAATGTGTGAGCTGTTAAAAAATGGGAAATACATTCCAATGCCTGCTCTTGTCCACCTCTATTTTTTTTCTTATTAGTTTTCGTAACCTAGAGGCACGGACGAAAACATCCGATTACCCAAAGAACCAAGAACACCTTACATGTTAAACCAATTAACTTCGGGTCTTTGGCTTATGCAGGTGGTCTTGATACAAAGCAATTTACACATAATTGATCAAATTTGAACAGTTGAATAGGAGCGATCTTCAATTTCTAAGTAAAAAATTCGATATTGCAACAAGCTACCAGGATTTTCTCTCTTTTTTGGTGCTTTTATTGCACTTCTTCTCAAAATACCTCGACAACTTATTCTCTAATCCAGTTTTTGCTGTTAATGCTTGTTTTACAGTTGCTTTTTTTTTATTTTTTCGGATTGATAATTAATTTATGTTCGAGTTCATCTCAAAAATAACTTGGAATTGATCACAGTATCCTAAGAAGTATCGACACTATTCGAAAGCTTCTATATTGTGTCCAACACTCCGACACATGTCCAATACGCTCTAATATGTGGTCAACAAGTATCAAAAAATCCGACATATGGTTAACTCCTCTCAATATGCCGTCAACTCTTCCCAATACGCTCCGACACGCGAGGTCAAAATTCTGACACACGATTCCGACCTATTAAAAAAATTCTGAGGGTTTCCGCCATGCGCCGCGGTAGAGGAGGTGAGGGTTGGTGTTCTCAAGGGAGGCGGAGAAGCGGGAGGTCGAGGACTCGCATGGCCGCCGCGCCAAACGGTGAGTCCCCACCCAACGCCTCTGCCACTGCAGATCCGATCTGAACAGTTAGATCTCGTTTGCTTGGGCCATGGACGAGCCGGTCGTGGCCAGAAGCCTCTAGATCTGGAAGTCCGTCGTCGGAATCTCGACCTCGCCCATGGCGGCCATGGCGAGCTTCCACGAATGGCATCCCTTGCTTTCACTTGGGGCCGCCGTCACGTTCCTTACGGTTAAAGTCCACGGTTGTTTGTTGAGGGCAAGCTTCTTGATCTGGAAGACGAAGCTGCCGACAACGAAGAGAGGCAAGGAACCCCAGGAAGAGGGCGAGAGAGATGGTCTGAGTAGAATTTTAATTTTTTTCTTTTTTTATTAATCATTAGATTAATATATTATTATATCAATTCTTTTCAAAAGAAAATGTAAAAGAATTCCCTTTTTGTTCTGAGAACGTGTGTTTGAATGAATTGCCAAAAAGGCGTGGTAGCTAAGGCGGGACAGTGGGCTCGTAAGTTCATTTCAGGTTTTTTTTCTATTATTTATTTATTTGCAAATTTATCATAAAAATAATGAATTATAAAAATATTTATATCATATATAACGTATCCTAATGTGTCAAAATTCTTTATTTTTTAATAAATAATGTGTTAGCGTGTCATATCCTATCGTATGTCGCATGTCTATGTCGATACTAAGACAGCATCATAACCAAATAGTATTATACATGGACACGCATAAAAAGAGGCATTCGAATTAGATAATTCATATTAGGCTCATTCAAATTTAATAGTTTCCAATTAGTATACGTACCTCCAAGCTAATAACATAAGAAGGCATTACACTACATCTTGAATAAGGGGTTATCGGCGCTACCTGATTTATGAACTTTCAACACCACTCTTTTGGATGATGCGACGTTTCATCCAAGTGAATAGGGCTCCAAATTTTGCCGAAAAAATATTTTCCAACCACTAGCCAAAATAATAACTATCCAATCACCTTGTCGAAGATGCTTCGCACTCAGCCAATCAATGTTAAAAGATGAAAACACCCTCATTTAACAATACGGGGATTAAAATCGAGTCCCTGCGCCGCCAAGTTCAATTCTCCGTCTGTGACGTTGAAGATTTTTGAGGATCTGTCATCTTCCTGAACGGAAGTACCAATGGCATTGCGTTGAAAGGACATCCATGATCCTCCGGTATCACCAAATCACGTTGTTCTTAGGCGATTTTCAATCCTTACATCGCTTTGTCGTTCAATTGGGTTTAATTGAAAAATTCTTCCAGAAGAGGACGAATTAGGATTAGTTAAGAAACAATTGACATTGACAATCCAACGGAAGAGAAGATAAATGAGGATTAGTTAGGCAATGAGGAAGTTTCAAAGTCCATCACAAGAAAGAGGTGGACCGGGATAAGTATGTTACGGTTCAAACTTGGGTTGGCTATCGATGTGAAGATAAATTAAAACAACATATCTAATTGGGCTTTTTATCTTTAATTGGCATGATATTTAGGAAAATTCAAAAACAACACTATGATAATGTAGAATTATGTTATCATACTAAAATGGCTCGCTTTCCCCGTCACCTGAAAAGAGCCATATTTTTATTTGAACTCACTGTTTCAAAAATAATTTCACTTGTCCTTATTTTAGTTTAAAGCTCTGTAGAGATAACCGACGAAGTTGTTATGCACGTCAGTGCCTCTAAAATTCAAGAAAATGTCATAAATTCTTTTTGTGTTTCGATGAAAAAAGCCATTGAATGATGGAGTTTAACAACCAATGACAAATACTAGTTTAAGATTTGGTACAGCGTTTAACTAGGCAGCTTGTTCACCACTTGATCTTCTTGTTAATTTATTCTTATGCTAGAGGATAGAGACGCACGACCTTTTTTAGTACCTTGGAAAATGGTGGTGCTCAAGGATGGACCCGCATATGAAGGTGTGAACACATGGACATACTTTTATTGAAGATGGCATACCACCGCATTATTTGGACTGTCAAAGTGACACAAGCCTTTTTTTGTGGCCGACAAAAGTAGTAAATAGTATAATAGATCGATACTTATCGTAGTGAACTCAATTATCGCACAAACCGACAAACAACTTTTAAGGTGGTGGATTCTCGGTATCTAGGCCGTGGGCTCACTGATTTAATATATTATATATATATTAAATAAATAAATAAAACTTTGTTGGCTTCCTTGAGATTTCATCTCCAACCTTTTTTTTTTTTTTTTTTTTTGACGAGAAACAAAGCTGATAATATTAGATAAAAGGCGGAGCAAATACAGCATGTGCATCAGTACAAAGTAAATCCAAAAGAGCAGAAGGGGGACTAGTCGCCCAGTTGTTAGGAAGAAAATCAAAATGCTGGGCTTTTGCAACCCAATCAGCAACCTTATTAGAATTCCTACTGCAGTGAGCTAAAGAGAGACCCGAAAGAGTCTTCAATTTGTGCTTGACCCGGTCCACGAGAGGTTGCACTAACCAGCTTAAAGTAGATGAGGACAATAGACTATCCACCAGCAACCGGCAATCAGATAAAAGTAGTATTTCTTTTTCCGGGGAATTCGGGATTAGGTTCGAAGAGATGAAATCTAAGGTTTCAACCAAAGCAACGGCCTCCGCTTGTTCAGCTGAACTTACCTCAATATGCTTTGCAAACCCATCTCGAATTCTACCGAAAGAATCTCTGCAGACACAAGCAATAGCAGCCCGAGGTCTTGATCTTGTATGCTGAGGACCGGAAAAAGTAGATCTTGTCTGCGGAGAGCCGAAGCAAACTTCCGTCGTCTCTCTGGATGGTGCGTGGCCCAATGTCGAATGTAGAGGTCTTCTTGCTGCTCGTTCGGTGAGATCGGGTCCGGGACGAGGGGCTTCTCTTTCTTCAACGGCACAGGTGCGTGGGTTGCTCGTTTCTTCTTCCCTCTCTTCCGAATCGCAATGCCTGCCATGGAGAGCATCGGTGATGATGCTTTGATGTTGCTGCGGTGCTAGATAATCAGATCTGATGGATCTGAGGTTTCTTTCCTCGGTTGCAGAGGCAGTAAGCGTATCTGCGATGCTGCCGGTGCCGTGACTCAGGGGAAGATCTTCCCTCTCTGCCGAATCTCAAGGCCTGCCATGGTGTGCGTCATTCTTGGATTTTCGGTGATGCAGTGGTGCTGGATGTGCAGATCCGGTGGATCTGAGATCTTGTTCCTCGGTTGCAGGGGCAAAAGACTCGGCGGCGATGGTTCCGCAGCTCAGGGGAAGGCGATCAGCTGCAATGACCCCTGCACTGTGCAGATTCGGCTGGAATTTGCTGTTGCAGATATGGGAATCATTCAGCGATTCCAAAATTTCGGATCCATTCACCATTTTGGGACGGGTGCTTTGCTGGGGGAGCTTTCGACCTTGCTCTTCAGCTCTATGGCTGTACAGCCCAAGCGGGCTATTGCCATCGTTGTTATCACTACCAATCAGGTAATGGATGTTCTTATCTTTTTTTGTTGCTTGGGCTATCCTAGCATAAAGTGACATTCAATTATTCCTCGTACTCAAGGGCTGTGAAGATGTTGAGGGGACCGTTGCATGAGAGCTTCGATGTAGGGGTTGGCTCCTATTTTCCATCTCTTTGCATCTACTCAGCATCATGGGTGCGCCTTTGCGGGTATTGCTTCGACGAGGGTTGGGCTGATCTGTACTTACAACTCTGTTCTGAACAGGTACGCATTGGGTCCAGACTGGACTTCTTAACTCTCTACATGGCGATATAGGTCTATGATCTTCCTTAGTCATCGCTGCATTCTGGTTTAAAGTAGGCCTTGGGAAAGCATGATGGTTGGGTAGAGAGGTGTCACAAATGATGGTTGAAAGCTGGGGAGGATGTGAGGTGTTATCAAAAGGAGTCCGGACGTCCTGTGGATATCTTTCCGGCGAATTGGTAGTATCACAGGTAATTTCAAATGAGGCATCTATGTTAACTTTGAGAGATCCAGGGGCTGGAGGGTGCCATTTATCATGTTCCCCTTGGTGTTGATTCTTTTTTGGGGCTTTTCTATTCCAAGCAAAGAAACACTCCTTTGACGTGGTGGCTTTGCAGAGGGTTTGGTGCGGGTTTAGGGTATGTTGACTAAAGATGAATTGGTTCCGGTCCTTCCATATACACCAAAGAACTGTGACAACCAATTCAAACTTATGAGAGTCACCTTGCCTGGCAAAATATTTAGATAGCCAATCATCAAATCTTGTTAAACCAACACGATCTGTGCATGCTTTCAGGGATGGTTTGTTCCATATTCGAGTCGTCCAGGGGCAAAGCAGCAAGGTGTGCTCAATCGTCTCAGGTTCCAACTTGCATATTGGGCATATCGGCTCAGGTACCATCTTTCTCCTATAAAGATTATCCAAGGTAGGAAGCGCATTTTGGCATGCACTCCATAAGAAGAATTTTATTTTCGGTTGTACTACGGAGTTCCAAATAAGCTTCCAAATAAGTGGGTCGAACTGGTGTGATGTCGTTGGTGTAGATTCTCTTTGAATAGCTGGTTTCCTATTTGAAAAGTAGCCACTCTTTACCGTATAGGTTCCGGATTTATTATTTGCCCAAACCAACTTGTCTTCGGTAGTTGGGAGTCCGAAAGGTATTGCTTTAATTGCTGTTGTTAGGGGTTCATCAAATAGGGATAGCAGGAGGTCTTCCTTCCAAATTCCAGCTTCAAAATCAATCAATTCAGCGACCTTGGTCGGTTCGTTTGGTTTCGCACTTCCTCCAATAAGTCCTAATTTCATCCACTTATCCTCTCTAATGGAAATATTTTGTCCATTACCCACTGCCCATATAACTTGTGGAGCAATTGCATTTCTTCCAGCTAATAAACTCTGCCATCCCCACGATGGACGAGAGCCTTTCCCTGCTTGCCAAAAGTCACAACTAGGGAAATAAAGACCTTTCATGAGTTGGCTCAAGAGTGTATTCGGACCCTGAGAAATTCTCCAGGCTTGTTTCCCTAACATAGCAGTGTTAAAAGCTTGTAGATCTTTAAATCCAAGCCCGCCTTCCTCCTTACGCAGTTTTAAAAGATCCCATTTGCTCCAGTGTAGAGTAGAATTCTTGTTAGTGTTTCGCCACCAGAAGTTAGCGATTTTCCTCTCAACTGCTTTGATAATAGAAATTGGGATTCTGAAGATTGACATAGCATATTGAGGTATCGCCTGGACAACTGCTTTGAGAAGAATCTCCTTTCCAGCTTTTGAAAGTAAATTATCTTTCCAACTTTCCAACTTCGAGTTTACCCTACCCAATATCCATGCGAACATATCTTCTTTTGAGGTCCCCCAGTCTGAAGGGATTCCTAAGTACTTCCCAGTTTTCGCAATTTCGGGAATCCGCAACACCGATAACATGTTTCTTCTAAGGCTATCTGGGCAACCTTTGCTAAAGAATAATCCTGATTTGTTGAGGTTTATGGCTTGACTAGATGCATAGCAGTAGTGATGGAGTATAGTTGCCAAGTTTTGACATTCCTGTACTGTGCCATCTAGGAAGAAGATAGAGTCATCAGCAAAGAATAGGTGGGAAAGGGTTGGGCAGGTCCGGTTAAGTTTGATGCCGTGTATTGTATCCTCTGCTATTGCTTTCTTCATCATATAAGATAGGACATTAGCTACGATAATGAACAGATATGGTGATAAAGGATCACCTTGGCGAATACCCCGAGATGGTTTGAAATATGGTAAAGATTCACCGTTGAGATTGATGCTATATGATACTGTGGTAACGCATTGCATAACCTACTTCACTTAATCAGCACTAAAGCCCATTTTGTATAAGCATTCTTGTAGGAAGTCCCATTCGATTCTATCATAAGCTTTCTGCATGTCGAGTTTAAGAATGGCCTGAAATTTTTTCCTCCTGTCTCGAGTTCTTAACCGGTGGATAACTTCTTGAACAATTAGAATGTTGTCCTGAATTTGCCGACTCCCGACGAAAGCACTTTGCTCCTCAGCAATGATGTCTGGTAAGAAAGGTTTGAGTCTATTCGCAAGGATTTTAGAAATGATCTTATAAATAAAGTTACACAGACTTATGGGCCGAAAGTGTTCTAACCATTCCGGGTTTGTGTTTTTAGGGATAAGAGTAATCTGGGTTCTATTCATGGCTGGGTTTATGGTTCCAGACTCAAAGAAAAGCTGCACTTCCCTGAAAATATCCTCGCCTATATCTTGCCAGTGCTGTTGAAAGAAGAGGCCATTCAGACCATCCGGTCCAGGAGCTTTGGTAGCACCCATTTGGTGAGTAGCTGCATAAACTTCTTCCATAGTCACCGCTTCTGTTAGTTTTGTATTCATATCTGCATCAACTGATGATGGGATATGGTTAAGTATAGGCTGGAAATGCCGAGGACCTACTGAAGTATATAAGTTGTTGAAGTAATCCATCGTCATATTTTTGAGGTTCTCATTATTTCTCACCCAGTCGCCTTCAGCATTCATTAGCATAGAAATACGGTTCCTGTTCCTCCGTTGTATAGTAGCAGCATGAAAGAATTTGGTATTCCTATCCCCCCATTTCAGCCACTTGATTCTAGATCTGATACCCCAAAACATTTCTTCTTGTCGCCATAGGAAGTCAATTTCTTTATGAATATTCTGAATTCTGCTCTGATCATACTTCAAGATAGGGTCGTTCATGCGAAACATAAGCTCATTTCTCAGCCCTTCAAGTTGTTTGCAAGCATTGGGGAATCGTTTTTTGCTCCAGGCCGTTAATTGAATAGCTACATTAGATAATTTGTCGACCATATTCTTCCTGTGGGAAGCCTCCCATGTCCGCTTGACAATTTTTTTACAATCTTCATCCTCTGCCCAAAATGGTTCATATTTAAACTGTCGCCTCTTGCGTGTTAGAGTGGGTAAAGTTGACAAGATAAGAGGACTGTGATCTGAACCAATGGCTGGTAAGGCTATAACTTCGGCATTCGGGTAAGCTATTCTCCATTCCATGGTACATAGTGCTCTGTCCAGCCTTTCTTTAACATTTTCATCACCCTCTCTTCTGTTTGTCCAGGTAAAAGCGCACCCTTTGGCTTCCAGATCCATCAAAGAACAAGCATATAAGAAGTCCCTGAATGCGGTAAGGCGAAAATGATCGGCCATCCTCTTTCCAACCTTTTCCCAATGGTATAATATTTCATTAAAATCCCCAATGCATATCCAAGGGCTGTGATTGGAGACACTAATCCTTTTTAGTTCATCCCAGAGGATAAGTCTATCATGAAATACATTAGGAGCATGGAGGAAAGTAATCTGCATATGCTGTCTATTTTCGTGAAGAAAGCATTGCACATTTATAAAAAATTCAGAATGAGATTCGATTGAAATAGAAACCTGATCATCCCAAAAAAGAGCCAAACCCCCCGACAAGCCTTCTGGATTCACAAAAAAGCTGTGAGTAGCCTTAAGCCTTCTTCTCAATCTTTGTACCTTCGTCTCTTGATTCTTTGTTTCCATAAGAAATATAATGTTGGGTCTTTCCTGAGTCGCAAGGACTCTAAGAGCTTGAATTGTCAGGGGAGACCCCAATCCCTGACAATTCCAACTCAGGAGTTTCATGGATGCACCGGTGGCTTATTAGGGCTAGCCACCAAAGCCCATTGGGTAGAATTCTCTTCCTCTGTGATCGGGATTTCTATAAGTTGTAAGTTTTCAGCATCAATTGATTTTGAGGATTGAGCGCCATACGGGCAGAATCTTTTCCCTTTCTTGGATGTAGGAAGATTGGTAGACCTTGCTTTACCCTTAGCTAAACCTTTTACTGATTCTAAATAGGGTTGCTTCTCTCTTTCAACTTCTTTAAGGTGTTCATTATGCAGGGTCAGCATAGATTCAGCATCCAAGCAGCTACGGTCACGCTTTTGTGGAGATTTGCCTTCCATAATAGTCAAGGCTTGGGAAGATACAAGATGGCCAGCTTGCTGTCCTTCCTCATAGAAGGGTTGGGATCGGGGAGGCAGAATGGCCTGCTTTCCTGCAATTGTTGTTTGCTGAGTTTCATGGATTTCCGCTTGAAGGGGAGTCTCTGGCACCATTTCTTCGTCTTCAATGAGCTGGGATTGTTTGCCATAAAAGATTTTGCTATACGGGCTTAGTGTCCGGACTTCAGCTCGCAACCAATTCCCAAAATTACCCGGTAGGTCTTCATCCAACCTTGTAGCTTCATAAGATATTTCCTTGCAAGCAGTGGCGTAGTGGCCAATTCTACCACAAGAGTAGCAATAGTGTGGTAGCCTCTCATACTTGAATTCGATCCACAGCTTTTTGCATCCTAAGTTAACAACTATTCCTGTTTTGAGAGGTGTAGCTAGGTTAAGCTTGATCCTTGCCTTCCCAATCTTATAGATACCGTTTCCTTTTGCTTCCAGCTTCACCTCAAGAACTTCGCCGATCCTTGAAGCAATCTCTCTAACTACCTCCATCGTAACTCTGCCAAAGGGGAGGCCGAATAGGTGCACCCAAAATGGGCAGTGAGAGAAATCATAGCAAATATCAGGAATATCCGGGTCACACTGCTGAAGCACAAGGAGGTTGCTGGAAAATGACCAAGGAACAGAATCAAGGACTTTCTGTTTCTCAGCTTCAGATGTAAAGGAGAACGAAAAGGTTCTAACGCGGTACATGAAACATTTTCTGTCTTCCAAGCCCATTTCATAGTCCTGAGAAAGGCCGGGAAGTTGACATTCGGACGAGAATAAAGCTTGCCAAATAAGGTACGTCTGCAATCCGCGAGTTTTTCAGCCAAGATGCCTTGAGTAACATTTATAACATCGTCCTTAGACCATAAGTTACCAAGACTTTTACAGAGCGCCTCTAAGCGGCTCGCTTTTGTATTAGGATCTACCATATGTTCGACAATAATAACACTAAGCGAGATGTAACAGAGACAACCTGAGGGGATAAATGATGTTCAGACTCCGATCCGTCACCAGGGGATAGCTTTGTGAAGCTTATGGGAGCTATGAGAAGACTCCCTATGCATGCGTTAATATTCTGGTCGGGGTGCGAGCAAACGTCTTCCCGCAATTGACCGCAATTGAGCTACAGGGGAAGCCAAAATCACTAGCAAGGCGTGACAAATACCAGTCGCAAGGGAAGAGGGGTGGAGTGCGGCCTGATAAACGGGATGGTTAAGCTGGGCCGTCGTAAAGCGAAGAAAGAGGAGTGAGAGGGGAAGCGAGAAGGCCCAGACTTGCTAGTGGACAAAGAGGCGAAATCAGTTTAGGGTTACTGGACGAAGGAGTGGAAATCAGTGGAGAGACTTGTCGGTCCGTAAAAGGCGATCGTGGAAACGAAAGATGAGGGTTTTCATCGCGAAGAATTTGGGTGAATTAAACAGAAGAAACACAGAAGAAAGCATCCAGTCGGAGAGATCGAAGCTACCAGAAGGTAGAGGAAAACCCAGAGAGATTGGGAGCTGTGTCACTCGTTCATCCCCAACCTTTGAGAAGTTGTTTTTTTCTTGCTGTATAATAATTTACCATATGACCACTCAAGATGTATATAATTACATGCACAATTAAGTGTACCACAAGAAAAATACAGATTAGGATAAGTAAAGAAAATTTAAAAAGAAAAGAAAGCACAGCTTTATAATCTTCTTAAATTCAAATAGAATGTTTTTCAGTGCATGGTCCAATGGGAAATGACTAAAATAACGTGCCGTCACTAGTTTAATACTCTCCTAACTTGGAAGTGGACTAGTATGAACTAGTTTAATACGCACAAGCCATGATTGACCTCCTTCACCTCTTGCCTTCTCACCTCTTGTATTGACAAAAATCGAGCCTTTTGATAAATTTCCTAATAAATTTTGAAGTTGACAAAACTGTTTCGGAGTGTTTGGTAAATCTAATAAATGTCTTGAAGTATCTTGAGTCAGGAAAATACTCTTGGAAGAAAAGCCTATAACAATCTTGATCTTGTTCGGACCTAATTTTAGATTGCGGAATCTATTTTGGATGTAATAGGTTCAAACTTTATGCTAAAAATGAAGATTTTCATATTCAGAGAACTATTTATTGTTGTGACCAAATTTTCGGGTGTGAACCACTTAGGGTTTGGCTAATGGATTATTAAGCCTAGACTTAACTCAGGCTCTCCCAAGCCCATACCAATTTGCGACTTAAAGTTCAAATTTATTAACATGCAAATGGATTTTATCTAGAAGTTGCCACTAATCGGTTTATGATAGGTCGATTAGACACCTAAGTAAAATAATGGGAGAATTATTTTACTCCAGAGACTCTGGGTACGGGGACTTGATTATATTAGACTTCTCTAATGCCCTTTCAGTACTGTTTCTTTTATTTTCAAAAATATTTTTGCAGAAGCTTTAGATTGATTTTAAATTTATTTTCCTAACATATGAAGTGATCATATGGGTGCGCAATCCACTAATTTAACACCCAAGGAAAGCAAATAAAAAAAAAAATGCAGGGACTTGCCGTAGCAACGAAACTATCTGCAATGTTAAATCAGAATTCACATCGTCAATCTTGGATATGATTTCTAATTAACACGAAATCACTTAATTTTTTGTTTTCACTTATTTAATGAAAATCTAATCTATATGCAATGCAATGTTACTAATCTAACATGAAATAATATGACATGGCAATATGACCTAAACTATATGACATAAATAAAATAAGCATGCAGTCTATTCTAAAGAATGGAATTGATTATTCTAAGACGATTTTTTTTTGTATTTTTCATGAAATTCTAAATCAAAAGTTGTCCGATGATTAAATGTGTAATCTAAATTAAACAAATGACCTAATTCTAATGACGGTCAATTTTTAATTAAATGAACCTAGCAACAAACACAAACACTAGATGACGCGCATTTCATGAACCAAATTCTATATGACATGCGCATGATTTTTTTGTATTTTTTTAATAAAAATTCGTAATTAGAATTTCTAAAAATAAAAATCTAACTAAAGTGAGTATTCTAGATACATGCATTTAAAAAAAATCTAACTAACCTATCATGCAATCAATTCCAATCTACATGGAATGCAAATGCAATTTTTTTTTTTTTTTTTGGGATAAGCAAAACAATTAAGAGATAAACACTTAATCATCCATGGTCATCAAAAATGTTATCCATCATTCGAATTTAAATTCAAACTTAATTATTTCACTAATAAAATTGATAAATTGATCTTAAGCCTTAAAGATCAAGATATCAATTTTACTCCCGCATGAATAATTATTCCATCTAAAGCCTTATAGATGGAATAAAAGTTCATATGCGGTTGCGAGTTGAATCGGTACATCGGGAATTTCAACCATGCATCAAGGAATACTTCGGACAAAAAAAAACAAAATATTAAAAAATAAGACAAAACAAAACTACCTAATTTGAAGCGCGCAATCAAGATACGGACTGGTGCTCGGCGTTACGACTTGACTTGGTGGACGTCGGACCTGCTGAATGCACACGGTAGCTATAGAAATCCCTCAGCTTTTTGATCGAATTCTGGTCAGTCTGGTGACAATATTCTTTGAATATTCAACTTTGACTTTCATAGCTCCACAGTCAAATTTTTGACTTGTCTACCCTTACGGTCCGTGAATATCAAGTAGAATAGCTGCAACAAAACTGGAGCGAATCGTTCAAAGAAAAAAAAAATGACTTATTATAGCCCACGTCGGGGGAAGATAGCTCTGTGGCAAAACCGGTCTGGTCATGCGAGAATGCCGGGACAGAGATCGATGAAATAGCAACCCGTCTCGATGCCGGGTCAAAAGACAGTGTCGCTCATCCGCACAACGACAGGGAGCTGCTCTATTCGGCGTTGGGCTTACGTCAGGAACATAGTCGCGGGACTGGAACAAGACAGCAGCACCTGGTCAGATCATGGAAAAGATCGGCACCACGGGCACCGGAGGTAGCCACGAGTAGAGGCGGTGATGAAGGGCAGCGATGGTGGGAGCCTCGGTGAGTCACACCGGCAACTCTTTGTCGTCAGGGGCAGCAACACAGCACAGCCGAGAGCAATGGACAGCGTGCGATGTCGAACTTTGCGGGGAACTCGTCAGAACCAGATCAGGTGTGTGCAACAGCTCATGCGGGGAAAGATGTTAATGTGATCGAAAGCGATGCATGGCGACAAGACTTTCAGTCGATGATGACGGGTGGGTGGGCCGAGAACCAGCAAGGACGATCAGCTGCGACGTGAGGCAACGGCCTCAGCGTGGCTTACGCACGTTGGAAACTCGTCAGCTTAAAGGAACGACTTTGCTGAATTTGCTGGGACACATGGCTAGAAGTTGTTGGACACCAGTGATTGCAGGAACAACGTGGAAGTATTGCAGCAACAGTGATGGCTAGTGGATCTCAGGAAGCGGTGATAGAGCCATCCGAGGATTGGGACCGAAAGAGCACAAACAACCTCGGTACCTCCCCTCGCTTTCTCTCCCTCTCTTGCAGGCCGTGTATGGAATTGTGTGGCCTCCCTTTTATATGCATGCACGAAGCCCCCACCAAGGAAAGAAAATATGGTAAAATATTATAAAATCTTCGCTTTTGTTTTTCTTTCCTCTCTGGGGTGCGCTCAAAATCTGCGACTTTCATGTTTTCAAACGAAGAATATATCATGCCGTGTACGCTCCTTGCTGATATATTGCAAGAATATATAAAACGTCGAATACCATATCATCCTTTCTTTTATTCATTTTCATTGGTCAAATTTTCCTTTTATGCTCTTGGACGAATATTGACACGATATTTCTTATGGTCTTGTTCCGATTGTGAATTTGCCTCCAAATATTTGACGAAGATATTCATTTCTTATTTGAAATAAAGAAATATCATATCAAAGAATAGAATGCCTTCATATCTATTAAGCTTAAAACCATTCGTTTGAGTCCATCCACCATGGTCGACCCAATGTGAATGCAATAAATAGAAAAATGAATGCACCTAAAATTATATGTTATGCAATTAATATTTTTTCAGGGATAAAATTAACCGCTAATTTTCTATGCAATAAATAAATAACCGGATTGCCAAAATTTAGGTGTCAACACTTATGTTCCCATTTAATACGCACCAGCCATGATTGACCTCCTTCACCTCTTGCCTTTTCACCTCCTGTATTGACAAAAATCGAGCCTTTTGACAAATTTCCTGATAAATTTTGAAGTTGACAAAACTGTCTCTGAGTGTTTGGTAAATTTGATAAATGTCTTGAAGTATCTTGAGTCAGGAAAATACTTTTGGAAGAAAAGCCTATAACAATCTTGATCTTGTTCAGACTTAATTTTAGATTGCCGAATCTATTTTGGATGTAATAGGTTCAAACTTTATGCTGAAAATGAAGATTTTCAGATTCAGAGAACTACTTATGTTCCCATTTAATACGCACCAGCCATGATTGACCTCCTTCACCTCTTGCCTTCTCACCTCCTGTATTGACAAAAATCGAGCCTTTTGACAAATTTCTTAATAAATTTTGAAGTTGACAAAACTATCTCTAAGTGTTTGGTAAATCTAATAAATGTCTTGAAGTATCTCAAGTCAGGAAAATACTCTTGGAAGAAAAGCCTATAACAATCTTGATCTTGTTTGGACTTAATTTTAGATTGTGGAATCTATTTTGGATGTAATAGCTTCAAACTTTATGTTGAAAATGAAGATTTTCAGATTCAGAGAACTACTTATGTTCCCATTTAGACACAAGTCAAGAATGTATATAACGGTTGGTGATCTGACTCAAATTTAACACTTAGAAATCCGAACATGCTTGTGAAGAAGAAGACGTCGCGGATGGTGGACTAATAGTGGACCATAACCATTGAGATGTAGCCCAACCCCCGACACCACAACTTATGAAGCATCGACATTCTCCAAGGGCTTTTGTGTCGTGTCGGATACTTCGACACGTGTCCGACACTCTTCGATACTCTCGGACACTTGGTTAACACATATCGGAAAATCCGACACCTGATTAACTTTCCCGACACTCTCCGACACTTGAGTCGGAATTCTAACATACAAGTTTTCGACATGTGATTCCGATATCAATATCAATTTTAAAAATTCAATAAATGAGAAGTCAAAATATATATGTGAAAAATAAAACACAATAATAAAAATAATAAATGGAGAAAGAAGAAAAATCTAATCTCTTCTTCTCTTCTAACTCACACTTCCCATGATACACAATTCAACCCTTAAGTTTTTTTTCTCGTCTTTCAATATATCTAACATGTGAGTCTAAAATATAGATCGCTTATTTTTTCATCAAGTTTCATGAATTATTGAAATATAGTTGAGTTTGTTAAATTGAAACAACGAATGATATTAATAAATGATGGATTAATATTTTTAGTATAAATTCATTCTAGGCTTTTCTAATTATTTATTTATTTATATTTTGATTTAAATTAATTTGATTGAAATAATCATAAAAATGATAATTTATTATGTATATATAAAAATATATAATTAATATACAACGTGTCTCAACGTGTCAGAATTCTATGTTTTTTAAGAAATGACATGTCGGCATGTCGTGTCATGTCGTCACGTGTCGCGTGTCAGTGTCGGTACTACTTAAACCACAACCACGAAAGTCATCAACCGCAATTGAAGTGAATCAACGGAAGTCACAACCTCCATGGCTACGGATCTCTCTGTCACTCCAAAAAATCGAGCAAATCGGACCTAGGCAAGCCTCGATGCCACGGCTGCAAAGGTGGGCCGACCTCACACAACCACAGATCTGGGGTTGCGCGAGGTGAGGGACCTCCATGGACACGGTAGCGACCCAAGATCAAGGGTTGCCTGCAGCGACGAGGTTAGATCCAAGCTTAGTGGTGTCGAATCAGACGTCCTAAGCTCGAATCCGACCTCAATGGCGTTAAATTTGACCCGAGCATCCTTGCCTCGGTCGTCCTCCAATAATTGATGACAACTGGATCTTCTTCCTTGGCTTGAGTCAATCTTCTTCCTCGACTTGACTGTTGGTTCCTCAGCTCAAGTCTTCTTCAGAGGAAGATCAACAGATCAGGCTCGCTGGGTTGGCCGAACCTCCGTTGAGGTCAAATGGTGTTGAATTTGACACAAGCTTGAATCAGGTGAGAGCGACCCTTGCCCAAGCCTCCCTAGGCATTGCTGGTGTTCGGCCATCATATGAGACCGGCCACTTGAGAAAAGGAAAGAAGAATAAAAAGACAAAAATGCCCTTGATCAGTTGAAAAGGACAACTTCACGCTCTTATTTAAAGTCAGGTTCACTTCGAACAGGCTTTTATTTAAAATAAAATTCTATTTTCAATCATTATTTAAGAAAATAAGGGCATTTCAGACCCTTATTTAAAATTAAGAAATAATTACATAATGAAAATAACAGTTTGTTCTAAACCACCAAAAAATATATATAAATTATTAAAAAAAATTTATGATTCACAATAAGTTATTATCCTTATAGTAGCTTAAAGATTGTTATAGTAACAAAGTCCTTTAAAATTTTCCCAATTAGTTATAAAAAAAGTTAAGATGGACAAAAAGAAAACATTCAAATTCCATTCTAGATATGGGTTTAGTATTCTTGCTAATTAAAGCTTTAATTGATTTCATCAAGTAATTTGAGTTAGTCCAATATAAAAATTACATTGAATAATTAAATTCACTTTGAGAAATGGAAATAACTTTTGTTAACATATAAGACGATCCATTATATTTTCTCTTTTAATTATGTAGATTGTCAAGCGGAATAATTTACACTTGTTACTTTGATATTACAAAAATAGATATTTGTCCCAAACATGCAATAAAAGTTTGAAGAAAAAAAAAGTGTACATTGCCATTCAGTTAATAAGAACGATCATTTTATATTTCTCTTATTTTTATTTTGTACTTTTTCAAATGTAGATTTCATTTCATTATTATGCATGAAAGATTGGACCTAGGTAAGTCCTTAAAAGGCTTAAGGAGGAAACAACCTAGCGTGGGAGTCCCTATGCTGTCCTCCGTATTCTCTCTTTGTCGAGAAGAGAAAGATAGACAGGGAATTTGGGGGCTTCTCAGTGGGGAAGGTAGACTCCATGTCAGAGCTTGCTCTGGCTACCTCCGGGTATGGCTACCTCCGAGTAGGTTGGTATAATAGCCACCCGCGCCTATGGTACTGTGTTAGTCAATGGTTGTGAATTGCGTCGTAAATTTTTTATTAATATTTTATGTTCTCAGGAAACTCAACATTATGGTGTTTATTTATGCCACGTCAACCTTAGACCTTCTGTCACGCCCCGATCCTCGGGCACGCATACATCCTTCTCGCTTGGTCGATTTTATAATGCGATATCCCAGGACTATATATCGCCGACCATTTCATTTATTAAGCACATGCGAAAGCAGTTATAAATCCCCAGACAGTAAATCAATGGGATAGAAAAGCAGGGCCATATTTTTCATATTGAAACTTATAACCAAACTTTTATACAGAACACAAACCAAAGTACATAATTATTCACATCAAAATGGAGATCTCAAAAGAAGATAGAGTCTAGATCATCCAGGTCATACTTAAGATCCCTCTCAGTATTATCTTCTTCTTCCAAAAATCCTTCTCCTTAGATTCCACCTCCGAGTTCTCCTTCTCAGACTCCTCTTCCTCAGCTCCTCCTGCGGGGTCCTGAAATGTTTTCCCCAAACTGGGATGAGACTACGTCTCAACGAGTTCTACCCCACTAAGGCCCAATTAGTAAACCATTATACTATAGGCTGCCTAAACATGCGCGGGTCAGAAGACGTACCTTGGCATCAGTTCCAACCTGTAATTCAAGGTTATATACAGACACTTCATATATCTCAATGAACAATCAGTCAAATCACAATTCAATCGACTTAGTCGATTACATGTCAGTCGAACCATTTCTAGGTCGATTTGATTATTCCATCTCAATCCCCAATTACGAACCATGATCCTCATATCACAACTTAAGCATAGGTGGAAGACACAGTCCCACTCGGCAACTTTCAATATTTAATGGCTTTACGATCCCACTTGACCACTTTCGATATTCAATGGCTTTACGGTCTCACTCGACCACTTTCGATATTCAATGGCTTTACGGTCCCACTCGACCACTTTCGATATTCAATAGTTTTACGGTTCCACTCGACCACTTTCGATACCATACTTTGTCATCGAGCCACATACATTCTCCAGGAGGACATACCGAGTCTCCGAGCCACGTGCATTCTCTAAGGCGACCTCTTTGCCAAGATGACATATTCAACCACTGAATTCACGTGTATTCTCCAGGTGATATTCCAATTTACCGAGCCCACGTATTTTCTTTCAGGTGATAACCAATACCCAACGATTTCTCAATCAAATAATTAACAATCAATTCAATAATGACATACCCTAAAATTCACAATTTAAATCAATTCCATACAATTTAAAGCTTAATTAAATAAACGGACTGCGCCACGACGATCAACACGAGATTTCGGTCGTTGGCCATCTAAATCTTAATTTCCGAAAAATAAATAATTAATTAATTAATTTCGAAAATTAATTAATGAATATTAAAAATTCAATTTAGTACAAAATAAAGCCCAATTAAATAAACGGATTTCACCGCAGTCACCAGCATAAAATTCCGGTCCCGGGCCATCCCAATTGAATTTTCGGAAAATAAATAATTATTTAATTTAATTCCGAAAATTAATATTTAAATACCAAAAATTCCACTTAGGCCCGAAAAGCCTAATTGAAGCCCACTAAGGGTCGGGAAAAATCCCGAGATACTTTCAATAAATAGTACACCACGTCTGCTTGCTAAATGCACCCTCAATTCGTCTAATTCGCATAACAATTGACTAATAAATACTAATTTATACTAATCTAATCACCTAAACCTAATTAATTAAAACTAAACAACCTTGAGTATAATTAGCCAACTAATCAGGATTAGTGAGATCACCCACGGAATCACACGCAAATCGGATCAATCCGAGGGGGGCGACGCGAGGAACAAAACTTCCCAAAGCGGGTCTCGGGTTCAGGGCCCGGAAACAGCCCAAAAACGGGCCCGAAGTTGCTGGAAACCCACTCGTGGGTTTCTGCCCTTGGCTGGCCGGAGCTGATCCGGCGGCCAAAACGGCGAGGCGGGGCCGGCGAAGGGTGAGGGGGACGCCGGGGAGGTCGGGACGGCGGCGAGCGGCGGCTGGAGGTGCCGGACAGGGGCGGAACAGAGCTGGGCAGAGGCGATTGGAGCTGGACGGCGCACGGCAGGGACGGCGAGGCACAAAGGGGGTGGTGACGGAGTGCGCGGCGTACGCGGGCGTGCGGTGCGGGCGGCGGGATGGCGGCGACGGCTGCTTCGGCGAGCCGTTGCTTCTGCTCTTCTTCGGCTTCTGGTTCGCTGGGCGTTGAGCAAACAGGGGAAAGAGAGAGGATGTCGAGAGAGAGAGAGAGAGAGAGAGAGAGAGAAGGAGAGAGAAGAGGGGAGTTTGACTAGTCAAATGAGAAAAAGAAAGAGGAAGACAGCAGGGGGCAGTCGGTCGGTGGGGGGATCGCACGAGGGAAAAGAGGGAAGGAGAGAGAGAAGAGAGAGAAAAAGAAAGGGAGAGAAAAAAAGAAAATAAAAAGTAATCCAATAGTAAAAAAATCTTACTATTCAAATTACTCCAATTATTTTCCTTTTCTCTTTTTAATTTCTTCCGGTTTTCAATTTTTCCTCCGATAATTCCTTTCCTGAAATTTCGAACTCGTCGATAATTTGACGAACGATGAGACTGATGCCTTAAAAATGAATTATGACACGCTCGAATATTCGATTCCCAAAATCGAATTCAATTTCATGGTTAGAGTCGATCAGACGTGATTTTAGTCCAATCCAACCAATTTGGTAGTTTTTAGGGATTTTATTGCCGATACATCCCTTAACGGCTTCACCCAATAAGTTAGTTAACTCGTGAGTAATCAGCTCAGAGAAAAAGGGCCATATGCCAATTTCACTTTATCGAAACGGGGTCGAATTTCAGGATGTCACACCTTCATAAAGTATGATATTCTTTTTCACAAAATTATAAAACAAGTTAGACAAATCTCATATTTTTCTCTTACATGACGCCTCATATCAATGGATTACCAATGACTCAAAAAAATATGCACAATGGAAATGCCCGCGCTAGTATCAAATGAAGCCCCCGTTTGCTCGATTCCTCCTCGCCATCAACTTACTACCCAGTCCCCAAATATTGATTTAATTAGTCATTCATTGTAAATTTACTACAACAATTAAAAAGTCTTTGAACAAGACTTGCGAGGCAGACGTCGGGCACTCTAAGAGATAAAAAGGAAAAAAAATCACCGCCAGGCAGTGTCAAAATGAGACCATCGTCTTTTGAATAATCCACTATCAGCAAGTGTCCAACAGCACGCGGTAATTTGGGCCTGAAAAAAAAAAAAAGGCATGCAAATATCAGAGGAAGCTCAGATACTTTAAAAGGATATATCAGCAGATACAATAACAATTATATCCGGATAACTTAGGGCCTGCATATTTGTATTTTTTTTTTTTGTTTATGAACAAAAATTCTGTTTTTTTTGTTTCGGGAAAAAAAAAAATAGAAACGTGTTTGTTTGCGTTTTTGTTCTCGGGAACAAATTTGAAACAGAAACAAAGAAAGACAAAAAAAATTGTTTCTTGTTTCTGGAACAATTTTCAATAACAAATTTTATCTCTCCTTTCTTCTCCTCCTTTTTTTTTTTTCTTCTTTTTTCTTTGGCCGATCGCGGCCTCCCGGCCATGGTCGAGCGACCTCACCGAAGCGTCGCCAGCCCCCGACGAGGCCGAGCGTCACCGGTCCTTGGCGAGGCTCGGCCTCACCTTGGCTAGGCGAGCTCGAGCTCTCCCAGATCCGATGAGACCGAGCTCGCCCGGCCCACCGGCAAGGCTAAGTCTTGCTTAGGGCCACCACCGAGCAATCGGTGGTCGGGCGAGCTCGGCCTCATCGAATCTAGGTGAGCCCGAGCTCGCCCAACCACGGCGAGGCTCGGCCTCGCCGGGGCCGGCCAAAAGAAGAAAAAAGGAAAAATAAAATAAAAATATTAAAAAATTAAAAAAAAGAACACAAATTTACCAAACGTGTTTGAGTTCTTTTTTTATTAAGAACAAATTTACTAAACGCGTTTTTTTGGTAAAAATTGTTCCCCGAAACAGAAATAGTTTTTTCCAATTTCTGTTCCCTAAAACAATTTTTGAACAGAAACACAAACAAACGCACCCTTACAGAACATAGCGAAAGCTAAGTAGAGCAGAGACTGATTTCAATCACCTTGTTATCCAAGTTACATAGTGATGAAACAATGCTCGTCCCAAAGGTGAGACACCTTTTCCTTCAATTCTAGACTCAAATGCACAATGACCAAACTAGAGGGAAGTGCTGGCAATTCATGAAGCATGTCGCAGTGAAGTACATCAAGAGTCCCCAGCTTGGGAAGATCCTTGATTTCAGAAGGTAGGCTGGAAATAGCCGAATTTCGCAATCTCAAGATTCTCAGATTTTTTAAATTCCTAATATCTCCAGGAATCTCCCCTTCTATATTCATACACGAGGAGGCGTGTATTTCTTCAATGCTATGTAGATGCCAAATAAAACTAGGAAACTTGCTTATGAAGCAATGGTCCATCTTTAACACTCTCAACCTCCGCAAATTACCAAAGGAATCTGGCAATTCAAAAATGCCTGTTCCCGAAATATCCAGCTCCTCTAAAGGGCTTTGGCCAATGGACTCTGGAAGTTTTCGTATCCAATGACAATTCCTCAATGACAAGTGTCGGAGTTTTACCAGCTCTCCAACTCCATTGAGGAGACTCAATGACACACAATTGGAGGCAGAAAGAGTTTTAAGTTCCTTTAAATCACTTCCCAAGGGAATAATACGCACAGAAGTCTCATCAATGAGGAGCTCTTTCAAAGCTTTCAAGGCACCCAGTTCATCAGGCAACCTGTTGAGTTCAATGCAGGACTTCAAATTCAGGCGAAGCAATTTTTCGAGAAACCTGACCGAAGGATCCAAATGGACCAACTGAGAGCATTGCTCTAGAATCAGTATCTCCAAATTTGGAAAGCTAGAAAATGTAGGACTTATCAGTAAGTCAGTGCAACCAGTGAGATTTAAGACTTTCAATTGCTCCATCTGTAAAACAGGAGAGAAAAAAATCATAAGGTCAATTGCCAGATAATTAATAGAATAAATGCATTAGAGCAGTAAATAGGAAACCACCTTGATTAACTTCCAACCTCCCCAGTCTTCGGTGACCTTGCTCCATGAAAGATCAAGAATGACCAGTTCTGTCAGACAAAATTCTGTTGCTACGAAATCTGTCGAGCACCCTTGCCAACGAAGCCACCTCAACTTTGGAAATACATTTATAAAATTTCCAGTCATACTTGCATGGTCCAAGTTCAGGAACCTTACTCTTGGCATGCTCTTGAGATTGGTTTCTGTAAATGTATGGGGATGATTTTTTAAGTCAAAACAAAGGGCTTCCACGTCTCCCATTCCCTACATTTGCCAAGAGTAACAGATCAATCCAAAGCTATAAAGCACAATGACAAAATTTTATTATGTGATAAGGACTAAGGTGCTTTCTTTTCTGTGCATGCAAAGAAGACCCATAGATGGCAAAATAACTAAAGAACTCGATAACAAATTACACCTCAAGCATCAAGGCTTTCATTTTAGAGAAGAAAATAAACCATTGAAGAACCAATAGCCTTTACCTCTTTCCCGTTGATTCCTTCCAGGTCTGTAACATGCATGTATTGTCCACTGAGCTTAGTTTCTTCTTGATCTACAGCTCTGCAGAGGTGCTTCAACAGTTTATGCATCCACAGCTTGTTGTCTTCTCCAATTTTTGCTAGGGGCATCAGAACTTGGTAAGAAGGCAAAAGATCTAGATCAGGCCACATATATGATGCAATTTGGCTATCCACGCCATTGGCAAACCATGCTATGTCCCGAAATATTTGTTTCTGCTTTTCATCTAATGCTTCATAACAGATTTTCAAAATCTCCCTACAATCCTTCAAAATCTCTTGAGAGTGTGGTTTTATCATCTCCTCCATCTTCCTCCAATCTTCTATTGTTTTTCCATGTAGAAGTGAACCGATAACTTCAATAACAAATGGAACCTGCCCTGTGGCTTTGACAATGCACTTCCCAATTTCAGGATACCGAGGTATTGAAGCATGCTTGTGAAAAAGTTCAAGAGCTCGACCATTATCCATCTTATTCACCTCATAGATATTAGCCCTTTCTGGAAAAACATATGTTTCTAGAATTCCAAGATTTTCTGATGTAACAATTATCCGACTTCCAGGACCAAACCACTCAAGCTGGGTACCAACTAGATCATAAAGATGAGACAGTTCTTCCACATCATCTAGGACAATAAGAGCTTTTATGTTGCTGAATACATCCAGGAAAAACTCGATTCCTCCTTCAAAAGAAGCAACATCGCCATCTCGATTAAGAATATCACGTATCAACTTAGTTTGCAGAAACTGGATACCGCCATTAATTTGTGCTATTTCACCAATCTCTGCAAGAAAGCTACAACTATCGAAACAAGAGGAGAGTCGGTTGTATATGGCCTTCGCAATAGTTGTTTTGCCGATTCCGTTAGTTCCATGGATACCAACCATGCGTGGTTTACCCCCAGCATCTTCTATTGCCAATAACTTGATTACCTCCTTCACTCGATCATCAATACCAATTACCTGTTCAATTGTGGTAAATGAGGTCTGCAAACTTTCCAACTCCTTAAGATCAAGAAGTGGTGGAATTGATTTCAAATGAGGACACTCCCAGATCCTAAGTGCAGAGAGATTAGGAAGTGATGAAAGGGTGTGAAGATCACTTTTGGTGCACTTCACTATAGGTAGCCCACTAATTTCCAAACGCATGAGGCTAGTAAGCTCACCAAGTGGTGGGAGACTTTTGCATGCTGTGCAATGAAACAACCGTAGCTCAACCAACTTAGGCATGCGAGATATCCAGCTTGGAAACACTGCGCCCCCGTAGCCCCTTATTTCTAAGCTTCGAAGATTTAAGCTTGGCTGCAGCTCTTTGAGTAGAACTTCATCACTTTCTTTTCCAGCAAACTGTAATACGAGTGAAACTAAGGAATCCTTCTTCTTCAAGTTCGCAGCATTTGATTCTGCTGCCGCATCTGCTATTTCTCCCTTAACTTCTATTCTTAGGCTTCCTCTCAAATTGCTTAACCTATTCAACTCCCCCAGCCCACCGCCATTCTTTGAACAAGAATCATCCCCGGGCAGCAGGAAATCTGTTAGAGTGTGCAAAAGAGTCAACTGGCCCAACCCTTGTGGCATATGAGATAGGGCATTACAATCGCTTATCTCAAGTTGCCTTAGGTTGACCAATTTTCTAAAATCATTAGGCAATTCTTTTAGCTGGTTACACTTGTTGAGTTTAAGTACTTGCAAGGTTTCCAATCTTGTCACAGAATCAGGAAGCCTTACGATTCCTTCATTTTCAGAGAGATCTAGAAATGCCAGGTGCTTCAACTCACAAATGGAATCTGGCAACTCCTCAATGCCACTATCATGCCAATCCAAGACACGCAATAACTTGAAATTATAAAGGAATACGCGAAGGGTTTCTTCATCCATTTGAGTTCCACACCTCCCGCCTTTTGCTTGATCCATTTTGATGAATGTCCTGAGACCTTCCGCATGGTGTAGAGTATGTGGTAGATCTAAAGTTGAATCCCACGATAGATGGCTAATTCGTGCATAATTTGCCCGTGGAGTTCCTCGAAAATACTCGAGTGCAGTAACCCTGTGTATTAGGTTATTCAGTAAATCACGCATCTTAAAAGACGTCACATTTCCAAGTTCATCTTTAGTGCAGTCTTGAAAGAAATTCCTCCTCAGTAGGTCCATGAAATAGTCATGAGCAATATCTTCTATATCCTGATCTACGTTGTCTATGGGCTGGATAAATCCTTCTGCTATCCAGAGAGTCGTCAACATTTGCTTATCAATCACCCAGTCTTTGGGAAACAATGAACAGGAGGCTAAGCACTGTTTTAGATGACATGGGAGATGAATATAACTAAACTCACATATTGTCTCAAAATCAAACGGATTTGAAGAATATTCTCGGATCTCACGCTCAAAATGTAACCACTCAGCTTCAGTTTTCTTGGAGAATAATAGACTTCCAAACATTCGTATTGCAAAAGGGATTCCACCACACTTTTCGACTATCCGCCTCCCGATATCTACCTTAGTTGGATTTCTAGTCTCTTCTTCTTCCTGACAAGCGATTCTCATCAATAAATTAAGAGACAACTCTATTGGAAAGGCCTCAAGAATATATAATGCGGTTGTACTCGTAAAGTCCGCAGCTAACCCACAGCTTGTAGCAACTAACTCACAGCTTATAGTTATCAGAATCTTGCTTCCTTGGGCACCTCCCATCAAAAAACTTTTCAATTGCCCCCATTCCTCAGGACTCACAAGCGGCATATCGTCAATAACTAGGAGATATTTTCGCAGTTGCTCCATGCCATCTACTCTCTCTGTTGTCTCTCTTCCTCTGATTTTCTGCACTTCCCTTTCGAGATAACGGAAGTCCTTGTCGTTATCCATACAGAGCCATGTCCTTAAATCGAAATAATCCTTGACCGTGTGATGTTCGTATAGACAGCGAGCAAGAGCAGTCTTTCCAATTGACCTCTCACCGCGTATTGACATGACGGAAATTGGTTCATCAGTTTCAGAGTCTAACAAGAAGTTCATAATTGCGATCTTATCATTCTCTCTCCCTATAATCTCCTCATCGTACACAAAGGAGTCCAACCACTCTCTTCTCTCTACCCGCACAACCTCCGCGCACTCTCGCAAGCCCAAATCTCTCCCTTTGGCAGCGATGCGTTCTATTCTCTTCACGATTGTCTTCGCACGGCGATTCTCCAGCCTTAAATCAGGTTTTTCAGAAGGCGAAGAGGAGGAGAGAATTACCTGCTTCAACTTCTCATCTTTGCTCGGCGATTCTCGTAATTGCATAACTTCCAGGTTCCATTCTTCGAGTAAGTCCTCCGCATCATAGAAAGCCTCTTTGAGATCCCCCAGCCATCGTCCGATTCTCCAGTCTCCTCTGAGGATCCGCTTTTCCGCATCGGGCACTATACTTCGGAGAAAGGAAAAGGTTTTCTTCAGCTCGGACAATTCGCCGCCAGCGCCCCATAATTGTCCACCCTCTGGGAAATCATCCAAGAGTTTAGCTACTCTCAATATGAGTGCTTCCGCCATGGCTCTTCGGGGGGGTGAAGGGGATCCTGCGCCTCCTTTTTTTTCCTTTGGGGAGGATGCTCTGCCGATGCCGCGTCGCGACCTGTTTGGTCTCCTCCCGTTCTATGCACAGCCGATCAGTATCAAAAAGACGAAAATACCCTCATTTGACTATACAGGGACTAAAATCGACGATACTATTGCCGTGGCCCCATTCCCCATCTTCTCTCTCTATGACTTTATTAAAGATTTTCCAAGGACTATCATCATCATAAACGGAAGTAATTATGCGAAGTCTAATATAGTAAATAATTTCCGGAGATATCTAATGTGGGACTTTTGTTTGAGTAGGGATCTAATATGGAAAGAAAAATGCTGCTAAAAGGTCCACCAGAAACACAAATGAGGATTACGAGTTTAGAAGATAATTAACGTTTACAGTCTTCTAAATTCATTGTTGACACACCCCATAATTGTGCATCATTTGCCAAATCATCCAGAAGTTTAGCAAACTTGGAGACGATTGCCTCCGCCATTGCTCTTCCCTTCTCTTTTTGTTTCGGGAGGATGTTCTAACGATGCTAAGTAGACATGGGTGGTACGTCTAATCAGTACTTACAGTACCCAAGAAAGCCCACAACACAGCATACACAACAACACGAAGTAAAACCGAATCATGTGTTGCAACATCTCGTTCAAACGTAACCGGACGAATTTAAGAGACAAGATGGTTTATGCAATGCCCCGGAGGAAAACATCTATCCTAACTAAAGAATTTAGAATATCATAGGAACTATCCATTTAAGACCACCGTTTCACCAATAAACTGTCCATCCCTTCATTGTATGCCAACAGTTCAGTTCATCCGACAAAATTTGCTTTCTAGAGTATAAAGAATAGCTCAAATGTTTCTTGAAATCTGCAGCATCCAGGTTCGTGCTTTAACATGTTAAGTGGTTTTATTTGTCCATCCGTGGCTTCGCAAACTAATTTGCTCAGGTACAATGCCAATCAAGTTTGTTTTCTTTGTGCTTCCGTAGGTATAGCTATTGGCAAGTGAGATAGAAGTACTCACCACGAAGGAAAAGAAACTTGCACTGCAAAACCCCCCTGCAATCATCAAACAAACTAAAACAATTAATGGAAATACTCACCACAAAGCAAAAGCTATAATTTGCACTGCAAAACCCCCTGCAATGATGCAATCAGAGAACTAACTATATTGGCAAGTTTCAATTTTTTTTTATGGCGTCCTCTGTTCTGTAACTGAAAGGAAAAGCAGAACAGAAAATATGAAAGCTTTTGTCTTCCTCGTAACACTCTCTTCTCTCTCTCTCTCTCTCTCACTCTCATCCTCTTTGTTTTGTCTCTAAGCTAGGCATCGTAAGATTTGCTCGTTTCTCACCAGTTGGGTCTCTCATCACTCACTCTCTCTCTCTCGCTCTCTCTCGCAACAGAACAATCTTGTATTTTAGCTTGGTAACATACAACGCAAAGCCCAGATCAGTCAATCCTTCGAAATCAAACCTCCAACCCTTCCAAGAAAGCAAAAGGAAAAAGGGTTTACCAAAAACATTAAATTTCAGACTCACCTTACTTGCTCTAAATAGCTGCGTCGGAGTGCAAGCTGCAAAAGAGAGGCGATGGTGATGAGTTTGCGTCTAGCGACAACGAGCTGGGTTGCGTTCCTAAAGCTCCAATGGTGGCGACAATGAGAGGCAAACCGTTTTTTTAACAATGGCTAAAAATCGGTTCTAAAACCCATACGACTCGTGGGCACCGGACGGGTCTTTACTTAGAATCGAGAACCAGACTAGTTCCAATCGGTTCCCAAAAACTAGAACCGGTCGGACCAGTTCAATTAGGAACGAGTTTCCAGACTTATTTTTTGGGTGGTCTACTGATCCAAATCACATTGCTCTTAAGCAATTTTCAATCCTTGCACTGGTTGGTCGTTGGATTGGGCTCGACCAATTACGTATAAGTTGTTCTCACATTCAATTAATTACATGTATAGCAATCCATAATAGGGGGCAGGGCTGGATATGAGAAAAATTCAACCAAGTCCCAACCACCATTCCCTTTCGAAAATTAGTTGGCGTTGAGATGGTCAAGAGTTTTGCTTGGAGTAGCAATCGAGATGTCTAATATGGTAAACAATTTTGGGAGATATGTAAAGCGCGATTGTTTCGCGAAATATGAATATTAAAAAAAAAAAAGGATTGCTTGTATCCTCTCAAAAAATAATAAGGGAAAAGTATTTTCATTGTTCGTGAAAATATTTATATATAAATTTTCATCGGTGTTAAAAATATTTCTTATCGACTAATTATTTCAAATGGTATAGACAATCATTTTTTTGATTCCAAATAATTCATTTCCAGCGAAACAAACGGAAGCCCTAATATGGGAATTTGTTTGAGTAGGGATCTAATGTGAAAGAAAAATACTACTAAGGGTCCATTCGTTTCACTAAAAATGCAATGTTTCTAGAAAATACTTTTCAAGAAGTTATTTTCCAAGAAAATGTCATTATTTTCTGGTTTGCTTTTAAAACCTGAAAATGAAGTGAAAATATTTTTCGTTGTTCGATAAGGAAAATATTTTATCTATACATTTTTTTTCAATAATTTTATTATTATTATTATATTTTTAAATCAGTTTTAAAATTATTTTTTAAATCGATTTTTTTTTAAATAAATCGATTTTTAATTTTTTTAATTTTTTTTCTTTCTTTTTATCTTCTTCTTTGGCTAATCATTGACCATGGTGACTGCTAGCAACCGGCCAAAGGCTAGCTTCCACTAGCTCACCGATCTGGCGAGCAACAAGCTAGGCGAGGCCTAAGGCCAATGGCAGCAAGCCTCGAGCTTAAGGCTCCCTTATGGCCAGTCGTTGACCAGCCATGCCAACCGACGACCGGTCAAAGAAGAAGGTGAAAGAAAAAAGGAAAAAGGAAGAAAAAGAGAAAAAGAAAAAGAAAAATAATTTAAAATTCGAATTATAAAAAAAAGAAAACAAGAAAGAAGGAGGTTAGTAGGGTATGAGATAAGAGAAAGTGAGTAAGGAAAATGTTTTCCCCAATTTAAAAAGTGAAAAACATTTTCCTCTCTTTTAGAAGATTTTTTTTCCTATTAGTTCATTTTCCGTGAAATGAATACCAAAAAAATCTGGAAAATGTTTTTCTGGAAGTTATTTTTCATGAAACAAATTAACACTACAAGTTTAGGAAAAAATCAATGTTTATAGTCTTCCACGTTAGGATTTTTTTAAGACATAATTAACATTGAAAATCTATCGGAAGAGAAGACAAAGCAATGAGGATCGTTCAATACAATAATGTGAGTACATATTTTAATGGGTAATTAGAATAACATGACGTGACGGCATCATCATCACTAGTTTAATACCCTTCCGAACTTGGAAGTGGTCTATACAAATTTTGTGGACTACTTATATGAATTAAACTAGTATAATGTTCTTACTTAAGCACGGCCATGGGTGACCCCCTTCATCCCCACTCATTCTCATCTCCCGTATCGAAAAAAAGTTGAACGAACATTGCTCTAGCGTCCTTTCATGTGGGTCAGCGCCAAAATCACATCGATATGGTCCGAATTCTGCGTTGGGTTGGGGAAAATGCCAATTTTACCTTCATAAATTCTATTGCAATGCCGTAAGGCGCGCTAGTTGTGAGCCTTTTACCCACCCTCACACACCCTAGGTGTGGATGGCTATTATACTAGTCTACCCGGCGGTAGCCGGAACATGCAAGCATGACCTGCGTGGAGTCTACCTTCCCTACCGTGAGACCCCCAAATTCCCCGTCTATCTTTCTCTTATCGACAAAGAGGGAATATGGAGGATAGCGTGGGGTTTCCCACCCCAGGGCAGATCTCCCGCTTGTTTTCTCCTTGAGCCTTTTAAGGACCTACATAAGTTTAAATATGCCGATTTTACCTTCATAAATTTTGTGTTGAATTGCCTCGTTGGATCCTCCACCCGTATCATGCCAATCACCCTCCTCTACCTCTGAATGGGTGAACGAGGTGACTTTGGATCTATACCAATCACTTTACTATGCGATTTGTGCAACTTTGAACTAGATAGCCACTTTGTCGATTCTGAACATCCATTTGATTTCTAGAGTATATGTTTGATTCGAAGTATCTCTTAGATCATGATTCTAATTCTGACAATATGTTTTATTTGAAGTATCTCTTAGATCATGATTCTGTTGTAATCTCTATTGTAATATTATGTTACTTTAGATAGCCATTTTGTAAAGCTTATAAATAGGCTCATGTATAGTTTAATGAAATATACTGAAAATTCCATAACTTTATTTTACGCTTTACATTTATCATGGAATCAGAGCATTGCACTTTCAAGATAGCAAGTCTAGTCTCTTCAATCAACAACTCCGAGACAACTGCTTCAAAACGAGGTAGTTGATCTTGATGTGGAAGAGAAGCTCCCATAGGTTCAAAGTCATCATTAAGTGCCATCAGAAGTTGCATGACACATATGCGATCGCGATATTCAATGAAATTACAAGCATTGGAATCCACATCCCATTGTCGTTCAGATAATACTAGTTGATCCCATATAACATGCATTGATGATAAAAAATCATTGATGGACGACCTACCTCTTGATGCATAAGATGTAGATTTCTCAATAGCTTATATTAATGAGCAATATCTGAAGTTGAATATCGGCTAGTAAGTAAATCCCAAGCTTCCTTGGCCGTATTAAGACAACCAAATTGAAGTACGATTGAGGGAATTAAAGTGTTCCAAAACCATGTAAGGACTTGATGGTTTTTGCTATCTCAATCCTTTAAGCGTTCACTAAATTTATCCTCAGTTTCACCAACAATCCGAGTAGGTTCACAAATAGCACCAGTGACCAGTGCCAAAGTGGGCGTCCTTTAAAAAAACTAGATGTTTCTTGAGCCCATAAAATATAATTGGGACCATTCAAAATGGTCTGAATGGGTATTGAAACTTCCAAATTTTCCATAATATGCAATAAACTAGTATAAACCTAGGAGATTATTTACTGAGTTCAAGGAAAATAGATACTTCTAGAGCTAATATGTAGCAGAAAAGGCCATAGATAGATTCAGAATGTCAAAATACCTCAGGAACCGATCGGAAACAAGTCAAACCGGCCCGAAAAGTAGGTGAACTGGTCTGGTCAACGCTGGTTAATGAAAGTCAACGACGGTCAACAGTCAATGTCAGAGGCTGACGTGTCAGATGATGTGGCAATTGCATAGCAAATGACATGTCAATTACGTGGGCAGATGACGTGGTAGATGACGTCACTCTGAGGCTGGCGCGATGAATCACGTGTGATGCACGTGGCGAGTGAAGACCACTCGCATAAGCTTGCAGCAACGCATGAGGGTTGTGAGACGTCAGACGACGACTGGCTTTCTAGATCCTGATTCCTCATGCGAAGTACAGGTGGATGGTTGTGTTGGTTTGCCGAATTATGGTATGAAAGATGTCGGAACAACATCGAAATTTATCAAGGTCGGTGAATCCCGAGAGGTGGCGGCACGTGACTGTGTATGAACACATGGAGTTAGAATCTCGTGCTCGCTTATGTTGTTCTCTTGAGTGTGACATTGAGCACAAAAAATATAGATATTGTGAGCTAATATCTAATTGTTTATGTGTGTCTCGTCATGTTACTTTTTGGGAATATAAAATATTCTCTTCTCTCCATCCTTTTCGGTCATCTCCAACTATTTGCTTCTTCACTAATCCTTCGATGGAACTATTTCTTGAAGGTGACGCATTGGCATCTTCCTCTTTGGAGTTGTCATTCTCTAATCCTGATGCAAGTACATCTGATGATCCCATTTCAACAACTCCTAACATGTCTGTGCCATCCGCGGATTCTCCATCCTTAGAAATACCTTCTTCTCTTGTTCATTGTTCTACACGTGTAAGTCAACCTAATATTTGGCTTCAAGACTTTCATTGTTACTCTACCATTGCTTCTTTTCACAAGCCTCGTACATATAGAGAAGCTCCTACTAATCCTCTTGGCCGACAAGCAATGTTGGATGAGTTGCAAGCATTAGATAAATTTCATACTTGGGATTTGGTTGATTTGCCACGTGGAAAGTCTACTATAGGTTATAAATGGCTGTATAAGATCAAAACAAAGGCAGATGGTACAATGGAATGCTACAAAGCTTGACTAGTTACAAAAGGTTTTATTTAAGAGTATGTGATTGATTATGATGAGACGTTTGCTCCAGTTGCACGTGTTATGTCTGTTCGAAATTTGCTTGTTGTCGTCTCTATTAAGCAATGGCTTTTTTTTCCAAATGGATGTTAAAAATGCTTGTATCAATGGTAATCTTACTGAGGAAGTATATATGGAACCTCCTCCTGGATACACTACTTCTAATAAAGTGCATTGATTATGTCAAGTATTACATAGATTGAAGCAGGCTCCTCATGCACAGTACTTTAAGGCCCTGTTTGGTAACCATCCAAACAGGGCCAAATTCTGATTTTTTGTTCCCAGAATTAGTTTGGGTCGAGAATCACGTTTGGTAAAATTTTTGTTCCCGTGAACAGATTGGGAGTGGAATTAAGAATAAAAAAAAAAAGTTGATTCTTATTCCGGGAACGAATTTGAGAATCAAAAACCAATTCTTCTTCTTCTTCTTCCCTTTGGCCATCTCGCAACCGCCGTCCACCCCCACCTGCCGTCGCCCGCCATCCCCATTCGCCGGCTGCCGTTCGCCGCCGCCGCCGCCACCTTCAGCCGGAGGCTCGCCAGGCCAGGGCAAGATTCGGCGAGCTCCCTGAAGGCAAGCCCAACCACTAGCGAGGCCGAGCCTCGTAGGGGCTGGGCAAGCCTCGCGATGCCCGGCCCGTCGGTGGCCGGGCGAGCCTCGCCGGTGGCCGGGCGGGCCTCGCCCGCCCGGCGAGGCCGGCCCGGCCACTGGTAAGGCTAAGCCTTGGCGTGGCTGGGCGAGCCTCGCCTAGCTACTAGCGAGGCTCGGGCGACGAGGGTTGGCCTTCTTGTCGGCCGATCGGCGGTCCGGTGACCGGCCACAAGAAGAAGAAGAAGAATAGGAGAAAAAGGAAAAAAAGAAAAGAAAAAAGGAAAAAAGAAAAAAATTATTTAAAAATTAAAATAAATTGATTTGGAATAGAATTAATGAGTACGGTACCAAATGCAATTTTATTCCAAAATCAGAAATTTTGGACAGTTACCAAACGGCTTAAAATGCTTAGAATCAGTTCTTGGGAATAGAATAAAAAAGAATAATTTCTGATCAGAGTCTACTCCCGGGAATAGAATTGTTATCAAACGCGCCCTAAGTATAGCTTTACTATGGAACGCCTTGAATTTAAATCCAATCCTTATGATAATGCTTTATTTGTTCAATGAAGATCTCATGGGTATATTCTACTACTTTAAGTTGTGGACAACATGATTATTACAGATGATGATTTTACTAGCATTACAAAACTCTAGCAGTATCTTAGTAAATAGTTTGAAATGAAAGATCTTGGCCAACTCAGTTATTTTTTAGGCTTGAAGGTTACTTCAAATTCCTCTTACTATTATCTTTCTCAAGCTAGGTATGCCTGGATCTTCTTTCTAGAGCAAGACTTATTGATAACAAGATTGCTACCACTCCCATTGAAACCAATGCCAAATTTAATGACAAAGATGAGACTCCTCTTTCAAATCCTACTCTTCATCAGCAGCTAGTTGGTAGTCTTGCATACCTCACTATGACTTGTCTTAACATAGCCTACACTGTTCACATTGTTAGTCTATTCATGACTGCACCGCGAATCACTCATTTTGTTGTCATTATTCACATGCTTCGCTATGTTAAGGGCACTCTATTTCATGATCTTCATTTTTTTGCTCAATATATCTTGGAGTTAAAGGTTTACTCTAATGTTGACTGGGTTGGAAACCCTCTTGATCATCGCTCCACTACTGGCCATTGCTTCTTTAAAGGTAACTCACTGATCTCACTGCATAGCAAGAAACGAATAGTTGTTGCTTGATCTAATACAGAAGCAAAATATTGTGCCATTGTTGATACAATAGCAGAATTATTATGGTTGTGATGGTTATTAGAGAACATGGGTGCTCATCATCACAATGGAACTATATTTTATTGTGACAATTAGAGTACTATCCAAATAACACGTAATGATGTTTTTCATGAACACATTGAGCATATCAAGATAGATTGCCATTTTATTTGTTCTCACATGCTTCAAGGCAACATTCGTCTTGTCTCCACTTCATCAATTAATCAAATTGCCCATGTATTCACTAAGGCACATCCACCAGGGCGTTGTCAAGATCTCCTCAAAACTCAGTTGACTTCTTCCATATCACCTTGAGTTTGAGAGGGGATGTTAGACATATATTGTCTGAATTGTCTGATTCTGAGTATCTGTCTAATTTTGAGTGTATATGTTTGATTCTAAGTATCTCTCATATCATGATTCTGATCTTTGAGCATTTGTTTGATTCTAGAAGTATATCATGGTTCAAACTTGGGCTGACTAACATTTTGAAGATAAATAAAGTGGAATACCTAATTGGGTTTTCATTTTTGATTGGCACTATTGAAGTCTAGCAATATCACCTAGAGAGGGGGTGAATAAATGTTTTTAACAAATCTTGACAAATTTAAAGTGGAATTGAAAAAGTCGAGATCTAAGTTTGAACTAGAGTGCAAAGTTCAAAATCTAAACAAAGATCAAAAGTAGTTTACTAGTGTGTAAGACTATAAAAAAATGAATCAATAATAGTTTAGGGATAAGAGAATTTGCACACAAAATATGTAGTGATTTGGCTTATAGTAAGCCGACGTCTACTATCCCAAAGCTGACAGCTTACTGGTTGGATTTTACTAGATGATCAATAAAAGATTATAGGTATGAATGATAATCCTTAGTATATTGATCATACATTGAATCTGAGTATATTTACTTTCTTGATCTGAGTACATTTACTTTATGAACTAAGTATATTTACTTCTCGAATCTGAGTATATTTACTTTCTGAATCTGAGTATATGTATTTTCTAAGCCTGAATATGTTCATTTGTTCAATTATATTTCACTAGGTCTAAATAGGTTCACTTTTTATCACTCGGATTTTACTGAATCAAAATATATTCATTTATTTGTCCAGATTCATTTTCAAATTCACATTGAGGCTCAGTTACTAATTATATTCATTTGTTTTTCTAAATTGATGTTCAAATTCACGTCTAGACTCAATTCCTTTGTTTGC
Source organism: Eucalyptus microcorys (assembly GCA_014182515.1). Lineage (NCBI taxonomy): Eukaryota > Viridiplantae > Streptophyta > Magnoliopsida > Myrtales > Myrtaceae > Eucalyptus > Eucalyptus microcorys. Next base: position 30,439,663 of record CM024566.1, on the reverse strand, counting down.
CTAGAATCACTTTTGATATATTTCTAGCTTCTAAATATATCCAACTATTGACTCTGATCACATTTTACTTCTTACTTATTTGTTTAGGTAATGCTATTCATTTCTTTGAGGAATATGTGGTGAAGCAAGAAAGTTGGTATGTGCGTTGAAACGTGTGTAAATATTTATTGTCATGACTTGCATAAGAAAAATATGTTTTCCGTCACCCATAATTATGGTGACAATACCCATGAGTTGCAATGGCCTAGGAGATTAGAGATGCCTCACGAGTTGGGATGACCCAAAAGTATTAAGGGGGAGAAATAACAATGAATATAATGCATGATTATGTCTATGTGTAGATCCAAATATTGTTCAATTGGTTGCTTTGTATCGGAACATGTTATGCCATATCCATGAGTCTAGATTGAAATATTGGGGAGTTGTGATGGCCCAAACCCTAAGGATGGGACATTATGGTTGGGATGGTAGGGGAGGCTGCGTTGATGAGCGATTGTGACCCAAAAGGGGGCGAGCCTAAGTTAATGTCTCCTATCCCACATTACCAAATGGGGGGGTCCTAGGCTAGTTGATGAGGCTTGGATTCTCCACTCTATGTGACATGTTTTAAAGCCGTAAGGGCCAGAGGTTTAAAACATATAATATTACATGGTGGTAGCTCTTGAGTCCTTACATGTGGTATCGGAACTGACTTCCAACAATGTTTGGGGCAACAGCAAGGGCACTATGCCATGAAGGGTGACGAATGTGACGACCCAGACCCTAAGGGTGGGCAGCATGGTTAGGATGTTAGGGGAGACTATGCTGGCGAGTGATTGTGACCCAAAGGTGGGGGAGGTTAAGCGCATGTCTCCTGTCTCATATCGCCAAAGGGGAAGTCCCGGATTAGTTGATAAGGCTTAGATTTTCTACTTTGTGTAACGTGTTTTTAAAGCCATGAGGGTTAGAGGCCCCAAGTGGACAATATCACACAATGATAGTCCCCAAGTCCTTACAGAAATAATGATTACTATGGCATATCAAAATGGAAAAAGTAAAATTTATTCATGTTCTCACGATACTTATTGGTTTATTATGTATTTTTTTTTTTTTTTGGTAAGAGGTAAGAATATATTGACTTTAAACCAAAGAGCTATATATAGCTATACAACAAGAACTCGGCACCAAAAACTTACACTCACAAAGACAAAAGTCATAACGAGTGGAAGGGTGCTAAGATAAAAAAAACCAAAGGCAAAGCCAAAACAGCGGCAGAAGCACCCAAAGAGGCTACTAACAAGCAAAACAAACAACACAAAGGCAACCATTACAAAAAAAAAAAAACAAAAAACAAAAACAAGAGCAGGGAATGGATCCCAGCTCAAAGATTATGCGTTCATGTTGCCTATACCAAGTAAAGTGGTAAGATGATTTTCTAACTTAAAACTAAAGATTTCATTATAGAGTTTCGGTTCATTCCTTTATTTTTAGATGTGTAGGATGGACCTCCCACCACCTTTGCGCTTTGAAGTTCCTATGACTACAAGGGTGTTTATGAGAGTGTATTTGTACCTGAGTCTAAAGTAGTATCTACCAAGTGTAGTTCTGCTACATGGTCGGCATAGGTTTCATGGAGTGGGTTCCCCATCGATTCATCCTCGATGGCAAGTTGGTTGCCTCGCTGAGGGGTTTCGACATTGCGACAATGGTGATGTAACAAATGGTAAAGTTGTCGACCCATCATGTCAGTCTAGATTTTCGTACATGCGGTCTTTTGGAATAGAATATAGTATGGAGATGGGTGACCTCGACCCAACCTAGCATGGACAATGTCATGAAGTTGTGAATATGAAATGTAACATAAATAAAAGAAGCATAAGTACATTTACTATACTTGTGCGACTTTCTTTAAAAAGGGATATTTGAATGTTTGATTTCAATTCCTCGTGCTACTACTTAAAAGAGGATTTAATTATAAATGATATATGCCGCGCGTAACGTTTTGGGGTGTCATAATTTGGGCATACACTGGTCACTTTTTGATACAACTATCTGATGGCTACATCGCAATGACGACTTTGCTGGTTAAGTTGTATCATTGTCCAAACTTTGGTTGGCTATTGATTTGAAGATAATTCTAAAAATAATACCTAATCAAGTTTTTATTTTTGATCGGCACGAAGTTCAGAAAGCCTAAAACAATTGTTATGATGTTAAATTATGTGTGAACTAAAATGGCTCCGTTCCGCCCCTCAATCATCCTAAGAAAAAAATGGTTAATAAAAAGTGACAAGGAAATAATCCGTACCACCAACAAAATGGAACATGCTATTTCATGTGGTGCCAGAATATTCCAAAGACATGGACTCAAACAAAAAGAAGAAAAAAAAGGGGCATCCGTCGCGGATGAGGCACTCTTACGAGTCTAAGATAGAGGAGCCGGACAGCCAACAAGCGCATCTCAATCCTCCCTGGATATTCAATTGGATATTCTAGCGCTTTCTTTGTTTTAAAATCAGCTTTCTTTGCTTTAAAATCAGCTGGAACTTAGTATGTGCTTAAAGTGTTATGTCTAAATTCTGAGACGTAAAAATTTGAGAGTATTCTTTAAAATGGAGAAAGAAAAATTTCCCTTAATTTGGGATGTAAGACATACAAATATCGACATGTTAAAATAAAAAACGTATCTATGCAACCCGCTGCATCAGCGAACAGCGGCAAGGGCCCCCATCGGTGGCTTTTGTGACCCGGGCTTTCGTGAGTTACCCTCAATAACCACCGCGAAGGATCCTAGGGCATCTCGATCCTCCCTGAATATTCCATTGGATATTCAAGCGCTTTGATTGCATTAAAGTCAGCACAAGGCAGGGTCTTCGGAAGCAATTTGCCTCCGACTCGTACTTGTCATATAGGTGCGTTTGGACGAAAAATAATTATAATTTTAAAAATAATTTTTTGAAAAAAATAATTATTTATATCATTTGAAATAATTAATTAATGAGAAATATTTTTATTAACGATAATAAATTATTTTTTAAATATTTTAGTAGACAATAAAAATATATTTTGTTCATTCATTTTTATAAATGATACGAGTGATCATTTAAAAAAATATATATTTTCTAAACTATTCCGTTTTTGCGAAATAAAGGCATTAGATAAAAAAAAAGATTTTCAAACAAAACTTGGATCAAGACGTGTGCCAGCTTCCTTGTAATCAATAAAAATCGTTGTCATATTGAAGGAATAATAAAAACGCTAAAATTTTCAATAATTGCTAATATGCAACATTGAAGGTCATTAGAATTATTTGTTTTTTGTTCGACAAATTCATGGTATTGAATGAGAGAATCACAAATCTTAGTTGGAAACAAAATTAAAAGAGAGTGTGATAAAGGTATTACTTACCAATAGAATGATCAATTTTGACCCAAAAAAACAAAAAAAAAATGATCAATCCATCACCATTTAGAGTCGTATGTAGTACTTTTAGAGGCAATCCTTAAGAACTTGTTGTTATATACTTTTATAGATATTTTTATTCGGTACCTATCATGCACCAGTCAATATCTTAATTAGATTAATATCGTTGGCTGACAACTTGTTGAGAGGAAAGTTGTTTCCAAGGGTGAGCGTAATTCAGGTTAGACGATCTAACAGTTAACCCATGGACCAACCCACCAGCACTTAACCTCGGAGCCAACCCACATAGTGTTGGTCTCCAATTTTTAGGTTAAAAAACTAACCCTTTTGAGTCTGGAACCAAGTACCGAACTGACCTTATGGGTCTAGTTTGGTTTTAGGGTCAATCCGAAACAATCCAATTATTTTTCCGTTTCACTTTTTGTTTTCCTTGAAAGCATAATGTGACAAATTGATCAACAATGCGACATTGAACAATGAAACTATGTACATGTTATATATCAAACATAAATCTAAAATAATGTAACAACATAAATCTTCATTTGCGATTGTTAAGCTACATTTGTGAGTTGAGCTAAAAGAAACAAATGATTGCACTAGGTGAGCTATGCTTGTGAGGCAACCTAGGAAAGGTTAGAGGCCAAGGCAAGTGAATAGAACAAGGCGAGTGAAGAATCAAGGTTGGATTTATACTTTCTAGTTTACACGGCAAAATCGCAAAAAAAAAATAATAATAACAACAGAGGCAAAGGCTCTAGAGTATATCATATATGTAATGTATAATATGTACAGAGTTGATTTTGGTTGGATAGTCTAGCGAGTTACTGTTCACTTTTACTGTAACAGTAAGCTAGGGAAATGACTATTTACTGTCACTGTTTATACCGTGCCAAGGACCATCTCGCACAATGCAGGGTCTAGGGTCTTAAGACCAAGAATTAGCCCAGTCTCCTTGGTAATTGGATTAGATCCAATCGGGTTTGGCTAATCTAGTGTTGATCTAGAGTTGACCTTAGGTCAATGCACACACCTAGTTATTTCCAATGCTACTGTCACATTTACCATCTCATTTTCCACTAACTTTGTATAACTTTTTTCTTTTACATTTTTTATGTAACTTTTCATTATTGTTCTTTGAATTGTCTAAAACTATAAATTGATTTATATACTTGACATACGAAAATACTATAAAACTGAGAGACTTGACTTTAGTTATCTTTTGTGAGCTGTCCCTTTTGACTTTGTTGAGCGTTTGTCCCCCTCCCATGTCCTTTTCACTATTATTTTTACTCCTTCGTTTAGTGCTTGTTCCTTTATCTCGCATTTCCCTCCCATGTCTTTCCCGATCATTTCGATTCCTTTATCTTTTTCCACTACAACTACACATGTTGCGTCTCTGACGAGGCAGAATCCAATGCTAGACTCACGTCCCTTAATCCCACTTGCTACTCCATCTTTCAAACTTTTTCTTTTCCACAATAATTGTACCTTTGTCACAGATGTACGACTAAACTTTTAACGGGATAAGAAAGTGAATTTCTTTCAAGAACACTAAGTTATCAGCCCGGAGCACTATTTAGTACAAAAATTCGGTATGCACATAATGTAGATTACAAGTGAGCACCACTCAATCTTTTGGCCAATCCTGAAAGCACATCTTCAAAGCTCACTTATGGGCCAACTCATCGGACGTAGCATTGTCTTTGGGCTGATCGTCTGGTACTAAAATATGTGGAAGCCCAACTTCCGCACAAAGTGCAATCTAAGTCCAGTAGTTCTCGCATGAGATGTAGTCCTAAACCTTCTCGAATAAATGTAATATGACCTTTTCGATTTTTCACTTCTCCCTGTGTGGCCCGCAGGGTTACCATGACCCTTCGCTTTGTTTAGAAGTAAATATTCTCCTAAACCTTCACGTCGTTCCCATAATCGACACTTTATTTGGTGATCAAATATGAGCCGCAAAAAAAAAAAATAACTACTCCGTTTTTACCTCCTATTTTATTTTCACAAATAGAAGAAAGATTTCCCTCAGGGTTATCATGACCCTTCATTGCTTTTTGCTTTCATCAATCCGAATGCACTCCGAGTCAAACATTTCTTACGTCATATTTTACAAATTGAATTTATAAGGAACTACATCTATTTAATGACTTGACTGTTTGATGATTCCTTTTGGAGTGACGATTTCCTTGTAACATCGACTTCAATATTGTATTTTGCTACATGTAATAGATGAAACCAAAGTCAATTTACTCTCTACAATATATAATATTGAAAGCGGCAAAGTCAATTTCTTTTGTCCGTATTCTTCTATAGATGTTTGAGTAGATCTTTTATATAAATCTACCAGATCTAGGATCATGCATAGTAGAGTACGTTAATTATAAATATGATTGCTTTCCCATTCTCGTAGAGCTAATTTCTATATAGTTCATTAGATATTAGAAAATAGATGTAATATCTATAACTATGTCAAGTTTTTCTTTTTAAAAAAAATATCATTGTTTTTCAAAAATATTTTATCATCCCCACCAGGGGTACTGGTCAGCACGTCAGATGATAGACACCAGCAGAAGTCGAAACTTTAACAAAGTCCAGTAACCTGATGTACAACCTGGATGTCCTTCTTTTTTAATGTGCAGCGGCCCGGACCTCTGCACCCCCCAAACCCCCCCGCCCCCCTCTCGCGCGGGAGTTTATGAGAGTGTGTTTGTACCTTACCCTGAAGTAGTATATATGAAGTATAATTCTACTATATGGATCGACATGGTTTCATGAAGTGGGTTCCCTATCAATTCGTTGCCTAGTAACGGAATCTTGACAGTGAGTTGGTAGGCTCATTGAGGGGTTTCAACATTATGAAGATGGTGATGCAATAGAGGGTGAAGTTATCGACCCATATGTCAATCTAGACTTTTGTACATGCAGTCCTTTGGAGCATAGTGTATATGAAGATAGGTGACCCTGACCTACCATGAACTTTTGTATTTTGTATTTTGTGTGAACAATGTTGTAAATTTGTGTTCTTTAAAAAAGGATATTTGGATGTTTGATTTCGCTTTTGCGTGCTATTACTTAAAATAGGATATAATTATAAAGGATATGTATCACGCGTGACGTTTTAGGGCTTCACACTTTAGGCATACACTGGTCACTTTTTGATACAATTATCTGACGCGGACATTGCAATGACGACTTTGCTGGTTGAAGTGTATTATCGTCCAAACTTCGGTTGGCTATTGATTTGAAGATAATTTTAAAAATAATACCTAATCGAGTTTTTATTTTTGATTGGCACGAAGTTTAGAAATCCTAAAACAGAATTGTTTTTTATGTTAAATTATGTTGGACTGAAATGGCTCCATTCCGCCCCTCTATCATCCTAAGAAAAAATTGGTTAATAAAAGTAACAAGGAAATAATCCGCACCACCAATAAAATGGAACATGCTATTTCATGTGGTGCCAGAATACTCCAAAGACATGGACTCAAACAAACAAGAAAAATAAAAGGGGATCCGTCACGGGTGACGCACTCTTACGAATCTAAGATAGAGGAGTCGGAAGCGCTGTCGTTGCTTTAAAGTCAGCTGGACCTTACTACGCCCTTGCACTGCCACATTTAAATTATGGGACGTAAAAACTCAGAGGCATTTCTTAAAATAAGGGAAGAAAAACTTTCTCTTAATCTGATGGGTGAAAAGTGCAAATATCGGCTTGTTAAAATAAAAAAAATTGCAGTGAACAGATGGCAGAGGAACTTGTCGATGGCTTCTGTCATCCTTGCTTTGGTGAGGTGCCCTCGGTGACCACCACCGCGGATCCAAGCCCGTCTCAATCCTCCCTGGATATTCCATTGGACATTCAAGCGCTTTAGTTGCTTTAAAGTCAGCAGAAAGCAAGGTCTTCGGAAGCAAATTGCCTCCAACTCGTGCTTTCATTAAGGTGCGTTTGCACGGAAAATAAAAAATTTAAAAATATTTATTTTAAAAATGATTATTTATATCATTTGAAACAATTCATTAAATATTTTTATTAACAATAATAATTTATTTCTAAATATTTTTGTAAACAATGAAAATATTTTTTATTCATTCATTTGTATAAATAATACAGGTAATCATTTCTAAAAAAATATTTTTTAAATTTTTTATTTTTCGCGAAACAAAGACATTATATAGAAAAGGATTTTCAAACCAAACTTGGATTGAGACATACTGCCTACTTCCTTGTAATCAATGAATATCATTGTCATATTGAAAGAATAATTACAAATGTTAAAATTTTCAATAATTGCTAATATGCAACATTGAAGATCATTAGATTTATTTTTTTTTTGTTCAACACATTCATGGTATTGAATGAGAGAAGCAAAAATCTTAGTTGGAAACAAAATGAAAAGAGAGTGTGATAAAGGTTTTGCTTGCTAATAGAATGATCAATTTTGACCCAAAAAAAGAAGAAGGAATGTTCAATCCCTTACCATTTTGAGTCGTACATAATCCTTAAGAACTTGCTGTTATATATTTCTATAGATATTTTTATTCGGTACCTATCATGGACTAGTCGATATCTTAATTAAATTAAAATTGGCGGCTGACAACTTCTTGATCAAATACAAGGAAAAGTTGTTTATAGGAGTAAGTATGGTTCCAATTGAGCGATCTAGCACCCAATTCGAGAGACCAGCACCCAATTCAGAGACCAACTCACATAATTTTGATTTCAAATTTTTGGGTCTAGGGACCAATTTTGTTGAGCCTAGGTTCGTGGACCAAAGTATAGATCTGGTTCTATGCCAATTAATTATTTTTTGTACTCCTCGAAAGCACAATGCGACATATTGAGATCAATAATGGGACATTGAGAAATCAAATTATAAATATTATTACATATCAACAAAAATATAAAATAATATAACAAAATAAATCTCCATTTGTGATTTGAGCTAAAAGAGGGGAGCGATTTCTCCAACTGAGCTATGCTCATGAGGCGAGTAAGGAGAGGCTAGTAGTAAGTGACAAGGCCAAGGCGAGCAAACAAAGTAAGGTGAGTGAAGATAATTTCTATTTATTTTTTTGGTCGAATTAAGGCTGTATTTATACTTTCTAGTCTACATACAGAATGGTAAGAAAGAATAGAGGCACAGGCTCTAGAATTTGGAGTAGCCAAAAATATATTATATAATATTATATATTTTCTATGTAATGGTTGGTTAGGATTAGATGGTCTAAAGCTCCGAGATCAAGGATTTACTCACATAGTGTAGGGTCTAAGGTTTTTAAGACCAAGAACCGGTCCAATTTTCTTGATAATTAGACTAGGTCCGATCGGGTTGGACTGACCTAGGTTGGACCCTCATGCCTTGTTGTTTCCAATGCTACTCTCATGTTCTCCTGCTCTCATTGTCCACTAACTTTTGAAAAACTTTTTTCTTTTACTTTTTTATGTAACTTTTCATTATTGTTCTATGAATTATCTAAAACTATAAATTGATGTACTCTACAATATACACTTGACATACGAAAATACTATAAAACAGGGAGACTTGACTTTGCTGAGTGCTTGTTTTGGTCATCTTTTATGAGCTGTCCCTTTTGACTTTGTAAAAGCAAAGTAACTTCGTTGATTGCTTGTTCCTTTATCTCGTGTTTCCCTCCCATGTCTTTTCCCGACCATTTCGATTCCTTTATCTTTTTTCGCTACAACTACCCATGTTGCGTCTCTGACAAGGCAGAATCCAATGATAGACTGACATCTCTTAATCCCACTTTCTACTCCATCTTTCAAACTTTTTCTTTTCCACAATGATTATAACTTCGTCGCACACGTGTTCCACACTTTTGACGAGATAAGACTGAATTTTTTTCAAGAACAGCAAGTTATCAGCCCGGAGCACTATTTAATACAAAAATTCGGTATGCACCTATACTGCGGTAGATAACAAGTGAGCACCACTCAATCTTTCGGCCAATCCCGAAAGCACATCTTCAAAGCTCACTCATGTGCCAGCTCGTCGGATGTAGGGTTGTCTTTGGGTTCATCGTGTGGTACTAAAATACGTGGAAGCCCAACTTCTGAACAAAGTATAATCTAAGTCTGGTAGTTCTTACCTTATGAGATGTAAGATAAAATTAGGTCAGATAAATGAGGTATGATATATCAATTACCTTTTTACCATGTTGACTGTTTGTCCCCTCCATCCACTAAATTTAATTTAGATTTATAATATAGAAAAGGTAGATTCGAGATATATAATTAGGTACTTAATTGAACAATTGGAATCCTCCCATTCTTTTTTGACTTGTAAGTTTTCACTTTGTTGACTGTTTGTCCTCTCCCATGTCTTTTTTTCACCATCACTCCCGTTGCTTTGTTGAGCGCTTGTTCCTTATCTTTCCATTCCCTCTCACGTCTTTTTGGCAATTATTTTAATTAAAGGAATTAAAATAATTGCCAAAAAGACGTGAGAGGGGAATGGAAAGATAAAGGAATTCAAATAATTGTCAAAAAAAGAAAAAGAAATCAAAGATAGAGTAGAAAGCGGAGCAGGTAATGTGAATGCAGCATTGGATTCCACCTTGTCAAAGACGCAACATGTCCATTCCCCTCTCACGTATTTTTGGCAATTATTTTAATATCTTTATCTTTTTTGGACTACGTCTTTTTGGCAATTATTTTAATATCTTTATCTTTTTTGGATTACATCTTTTTGGTAATTATTTTAATATCTTTATCTTTTTTGGATTACATCTTTTTGGCAATTATTTTAATATCTTTATATTTTTTGACGTCCTCTCACGTCTTTTTAGCAATTATTTTAATATCTTTATCTCTTTTGGACTACGTCTTTTTGGCAATTATTTTAATATCTTTATCTTTTTCGACTTCGTCTTTTTGGTAATTATTTTAATATCTTTATCTTTTTTGATTATCATTACACATGTTGCGTCTTTGACAGGGCGGCATCCAACGCTGCATTCACATTACCTGCTCCGCTTTCTACTTTATCTTTGATTTTTTTTTCTTTTTTAACTTTTTATGTAATTTTGGTTTTTTTTGTGAAATTATTCAAATCTAAAACCTTTATGTAATTGACAATATATAATTGACACATCAAAATACGGTACATCACAAACAAAATACGATAAACAATTTGATCTTGACATAATATAAGCGTAATTCTACTCACATTAATCGTATTTTTGTAGCATATGTAGACTTGCGCTTACTTTTATCCCATGTGCACCTGTTGTTAATTTAACAAGGTGTATTCCATTATGATTGGATTCCTATTTTAATTTGACATTTTTAAGTCATATGTACCTCTAAACTTATATCAGGATGATAGGGCAATTTTTTTCATGAACATTAGGTTATCTGCTAGGTATATTTAATATGTAGATTATCAATTTAAATAAGTAGTCTTGAACTTCTTTAGCTATAACTCATATATTATAAAATCTTTGTTCAAAAGATTAAAGAAAATTACTGCTCAATATATATGCACTCATCTCACTTATGGAGATATCAAATATATTTGTGATAAGTTATTATGAAATACCAAATATTTTTTTGGCAAAAAAAATTAAAAAAAAATAATTCATTGCATATATGTAATTGGTACCTTGGCTTCACTACCTGAGCCAACAAGGAGCACTACTTAATACGGAAATCGGTGTGTACATAATGTAGTAGATTTCAAGTGAGCACTACTCAATCTCTTGGCCATTCACAAAAACGCAATTTGAAACCTCGCTCATGGGCCAACTCGTCGGATGTAGGATTGTCTTTAGGTTCACCATCCGGTACTAAAATATCTGAAAGCCCAACCTCTAAACAAAGTGCAATCTAAATCCGATACTTCTTATCTTATGAAATATAGTCCTAAACCTTCTCAAGTAAATGTAATATAATCAATCCTCTTCGATTTTCCGATTGTCCCTACGTGGCTCCCTGTTCCTGCGACCGACACTTTGTTTGTTGATGAGATATGAGCCGCAAAAAGAGGTAGCTACCTCATTTTTACCTCCTATTTTGTTTTCCCATATAGAAGAAAGATTTTCCTCTGGGTTATTGTGACCCTTCACACTTCTTTTCGCTTTCGTTAATCCGAATGCAATCCGGGTCAATGTTGAAAGTTGTTTCGAGGGAGAAGTTTGGTGCTATATGCATCTTTAGAGAAGTGTCTAGGATGACAAAATAAAGAGGTTTCGAAATTGACCGCATCCTGCCCAGAAAGAAGATGTCTAGCACCTCAGCCTCCAGCCAGAGAGCCTCCACTAGGCATGTTCACGCGAAGTTTGTCATGTGATTGGGCCAACAACCCGTCCACATGGCACCTGACAAAGTTGTCATTGAAAGCCCAGATCGTCTAAGCTTAATTTTGTTTTTGAAACCCACATTCTAAGGTTCTTCCAGGCCAAGGCTGGACGGGTAATAGTCTTCAGAGAGGTTATGATCGTAGAAATCAGCCATATTTAATTTTGGTTAAATTTGTAAGTAACCTAAAAAGGTTAGGAATAGTCCAAAACATCCCAAATGAGCCCACATGTCTCGTAAACAACCTTAAATCATGATGAGAACTCTCAATTCCATCGATTCTTCCGAAGAAACCGTTATTTCTTTATAAGGGAAAAAAATTCAGGATATGAAGTGGTGAAGTTATTCTATTGGAATCTAGGATGGCATTGTACTTTCAATGCGTACTCTGAAGATTAAGACTACAACTGTGGCCCTAAATTTTCTGATTTAAATTAAGCAAGGAGCCATGGCCTGTGTGCTCAATAAATTAACTGCCATGAAGATGCATAAATATTATGATTCGGGATATCACATTAGACTATTGGCAATAAGTACCGTCTCAACTTACATAATTTCCAATTGCATTTTTAATGTTAGGATTTTTAATTAAGACGATAATAGATGTTAATACTTGAGTTAGGTGTTTTGACTCCCCGGTATTTGTTATTGGGTTATGTGAAAAAGAGAAGACGCTATTATATATTTATATAGAGCTTGTTATATTTACGTAGATGTTTTCTTATTCTATACCTAACATGATCATGTCAATATCTTAATATATTAAAGGGATATATATATATATGCATTATAAGTCCTAAAACTTGTCACGAAAATGCAATTAAATTCTAAAACTTTTAAAAAGTGTAATTAAGTCCTAAAATTTATTATGGAAGTGTAATTGAATTTTAAAATTTTCTAAAAGTGGAATTAAGTTTAAAATTTATTAAATTGATCTAATCAAGTCCTTCAATTGATTATATTTTTTGAAATTTTTAAGACTCAATTACACTTTCATGATAAATTTTAGCATTTGACTGCAGTTTTCAAAAATTTTAAAACTCCATTGCACATTCGTGACAAGTTTTAGGACTCCTAATGCATTTATCCCTACATTAAAATTGGTGGATTGACAATGAAAGGGTTCCCCATTTTGCTTACAGTCTTCACACATTTAAGTTATCCTTTTTGCCCAAATTTTTACCTAACTTATATTCTTTAAACACGCTTCGAGGAAATCCTACTCTACCCTAATATAGGTTCTCTTGATTCTAAGTTTCAAGATAGCCCCGAACATTATCCTCCTTTTTCTTCTCCTTTATTGGTGAAGTACTTCCAGCTATAACAAGATATTTTCTTGTATTTGTCTTCTTTGCACCAAGGCACTTTGGTTAGGCATTATCAACTCAGGAAGCCATGGCTTGAGCCTTTTAGCCAACGCTTTTGCGGTAACATTGTGTGCAAACCTGCATAAGCCTATAGGACGATATGGATCAGAGGCTTTCAGGGGTAGGGACTTTAGGAATCACAATAATTTGCGTTCTGTTTAACAGAGGATGGAGGGTCCTGATACAAAGAACTACTGTACTTCTTTGAAAATATCCTCCAATACCACATCCCGATTCTCTCCATGAAACAAAGCATTCATTCCATTAGGCCTAGTTGCTTTAAGGGATCCCAGTTCAAAAAAAGTCTATTTCACTTCTTCCAAAGTTGACAGTTTGAGTTAGGGAGTTATCCAAGTCCTCAGTCACAAAAACAGGACACTGATCAATTACTGCAAAGAAATTGCAACATCCTACAGAAGTGAATAGCTCCTGAAATACTGCAGTGCCATTTGTTTTATCTTTTCGAATTCTCTACACCGTCATCAGGAGTGTGGAGAATAGAGAATCTGTTTCGCCGTCCTCTTTGAAGGTAGTTGCATGGAAGAGTTTCGTTTAATCATTTCCCCTATGCAACAAATTAATTTGAGCCCTCGTACCCCAATACGCTTCCTCTCTGCACCACGGTTTCTCTTCCCAGGATTTAAGGTAAGCATCTCTGTCTCTATCATCCATATCTGTATTGCTATTTATCAGACGCTGTTACTCAGAACTCAGGGCCTCCTCTGGAAGTCTTGCAGTAGACAATTTTGTAATACTCCAACTAGCTAAATTTCTCTTAGACATGTTCTATTATTCCGAACAAAGTTTTTCCACAGGAATAGCTGGAATTCCGGGCTTCACAAACGATTTTCTGACAATCTTCAGGATTCGCTATATCTGGTAACAGAACTAGTGTTAACACAGGCTATATGTGCCGAATTCTCCTATAAATGCACTTAGAATGATTACTGATCATGATGATGCTTTTAGTAATTGCAGATGATGAACCATACTTGGATTATGAATAATAGGTGATGCTTTTCAGAAACATGTGTAGAACCCCAGCAGAATAAGTTCACAAGGGAAAAAAGAAAGAACAGGAAGCAAACAATAAGGAAAGAGTATCTGCCAAAATCATTTGGCTTTAAGTGCAATAAATTTAGCTAACATGATATATGCTATAAGGGTGTCTAAGTTTTTGTATACATGATGACTGATGAAGTCCGTCTTCAGTGTCACTCCCCCTCTACCAGAAAGACAATGCTATGAAGAGCAAAGCACTTTCGCACCCGACCCATGATTTCTCATGACGAGCAACAACCGGCCTTCTTGACGGCCGAGACATCGTCCCTGCTCCTGACGTTGATGGTCTGTCCCTTTGGCAGGGCTGCAGGGTCGTCGCCAATGTCGAGGGCTTTCCTGCTGACCACGCGGTAGATCTGAGTCAACACTTCCGTGAAGGCATTCTCGACATTGAACGCCTCCAATGCAGATGTCTCCATGAAGAAGGTGTGCTCTTGCTCAGCGAACGCTTTGGCATCATCGAGGGAGACGGCACGGAGATGGCGCAGGTCCGCCTTGTTCCCAACGAGCATGATCACGATGTTGGCCTCCGTGTGGTCTCAGAGTTCCTTTAGCCACCTCTCCACATTCTCGAACGTGACGTGCCGAGTGATATCATATACTAATGAAGCACCCACCGCACCTCGATAATACGCACTTGTGATTGCACGGTATCTATGTTGAACACAACAGATTATCAGAAAAATTTTACCGCCTAAAAAGATCAGATATAATTAAGAACAGAACATGAACAACTTCCTATTCACAAGCAGGCCTCTACTCGCTGTAGTGTTACATTAGCCAGTAATGATCTTTACCAAACACACAAACTCTAACTCATTCCCAAAGCTGGCAATTAAACTGCCTTCTTATTCAATGATCACGACAACTTGTATTAGCATGTTTCTTTGTTCGTGTAAATCCATGCCAGTTCAGAATTGCAATCCAACTCTTTAAATGATTTATTGGGGAAGAAGCAAATTTGAATAACCGCAATTGGCGGCACGCAAATGTAGCAAGCGAGTTGGCCGTTGTGACAGAACTTCTTGCACGCGACTTGCAAACAACTATGCTAGTGTAAACTTTTTTTCCCCCACCCATAATAAACTTGCTTCATCGATTTTGGATCCCGCAACAACAAATCTTTCATCAAGTGTTATATTTTGATTTTTATTGAAGAAGACTTAGATTCTGTATTGGTTTTGGATAGAGATGATCAAATGCGAACAAGATTATATACTTTACAATCTTGCGATTAAAGAAGTCACTGGCCTGTCGCACATTCGATACCAGTGATAATCAACGTTGAAACTAATTAATGATATTATTGAGACCCACTTTACATAATAATGAAAGCCCATTAAAATTAAAGTAGTCTATACAATATCAAAGACACTTCGACAATGCTAGGCTCAAGTAAGACATCTAACAAAACACCACTTTCTACTAAGTTCAAGGACACAACGTCGAAATTTAATCAATAACGTTGAGTAGTGGTGAACACCAAGTAAGCCATGGTCTGAGATAGATATGAGGACACAACGTTGGAATCTCATCAACGACACTGGATAGTGGTGACAACACCTAGTACACACTGCTCTTGGATGCGTATATGGACACAACGTTGAATCAAATCGACGATGCTGAACCGAAGCAATGCCTAATGAACACCGTCTTTTGACGAGGATAAGGACACAACCGGAATCTAATCAATGACGCTAGATAATGGGTTAGCATTGGAATCTCATGACAGCACTTCCCAAGATTTAGACACTTGTTGGAATTAAATCTATGACAAAAATCTCAAGTTATAGCTAGTCTAAGACTAAGTAAAGATAAAGGCGATGTAAAGTAGTTTTGTGTGTTGTTTGGGGGATTCTCTGTTAGATGGCTTGTGGTACTTATAGATTAATTTGGTAACCGTCAGTAATTGGTTACTTCCACCTTAAAAGTCACTCCACGTTTCAAGTTGAGCCGTCTTATCCATACTCGTTCGACAACTGTCATGATTTGCTTGGCAAGTATTAACCGCTCCTCCTTCGAGTTTGGCGTCTCTTAACCTTTTCCCATCTATTTTCATAGCCAAGGTTGCGTGTTCCTCATTGATCTTCGGCTTTGACACGTGGTGCTCTATCGCTTCATTGTGATATTACTTGTTTTGATCTGTCCAAACTCAGCCCAGAAATCCTCAAAAATCTTTAATTATCTTCATGGGCTGGGTCAATGTAAATTACAGCCCATATATCGTTGTAATGATTGTTTCAAGATTTTCTATCCCTCGTGCCTTACACGTGCCCGCAAAGGTATATTTGGGTGTCAACAAAATTTAATCATTCGCGAATTCTTGGCATATATTAGTTTGCATATGAAAACCGATCATATACAAATTATCATCTCTGCGCATACATGAATCAAGGTGGGTTATTACATCCGAACATTGTCAATCTTATCTACCACACATCCGCACGAATCGGTCATAAACCATGTAATAGCGCTGGTCAACAAGTTAAAGGTGGAAGGAAAAATGTTGACTTAGTCAACGGAACAAGGAAAAGTGGACGCTAGGTTTAAAAGGAAATCGAGAGCTCGCTCTCGAGAAAAAGAAAAGGAAAGAGAGAAAAAGAGGGAGAGGGAAAGAAAGAAGGGAAGAGGAGGAAAGAGGAAAAGAGAGCGCTTTCCGCGAACATGTTAAAACTCTAGATTTCGTAACTGATAAACCGAGATAAGTATAAGAAAAGCGGCTGGTAGATTTTTAAGACAAGATAGCAGTACACATTTTGGGAAACCTACTATGATTAGTGAAGCGATTGCAAGAGCAATCCCGATACTGGCAAAGAACCTCATAGCGACTCTCAAACAACTAGCTAATCATCCTATTGAAGACCGTACAGTATATAAGGAGCAGTGAAGAGAATTGGCTGTAAGAATAAAATACATGAAATACTATTATTGTCTTCTAAGCTATAAATCTTCATTGGTCCTTATCTATAAACACTTTCGTATTTGGTTTGACACTATAATAACTTTTAGTCAAGTGTATAAAAGTAAGTTTTGTGTTCTTGTATCCCAATAATATGATCTATTAAGTGAAGAGACCTACACTAGCTAATTGTAACTTGCACTGCCAATTATTAGTGGAATCTAGTCATTAATAAGGCCATTAGTCTAAGAGTAGATGTAGGCCTGGTCATAAGTTGATTCACTATACATCTATGTGTGATCCGTTTATTCTAGACTAATTTACTTACTAGCATCACAAATACCACTTTGTCTAAAACACCATCTTGAGTGTTGATTAGTTTTTTTTGTTTTTTTTTTTGGGTCTAACAGTGTTGATTAGTTGATATGCCACAAAAAATCTTAATCCTTCAACACTCAACCTATTCAACCCCCCTTCTATATTGTATAGTTAGCCTCAACATATGGACGTTATAGTAATATTTGAGATTTCATTTTCATTTTGTGCAGAACACTAACGATTAGTCATATCCTTGGTGATTAATCCTATATTTGGATGCCGAATTCAAGTTTTAGCTTGCTTCTTATAGACTCGACAGTCCGATCAGAGTAGGTTGTGTGTTTTGGTCAATATGGATCTACGTCGTAAATATATTATTTTGAACAGATCAAAATTTGATCAACCCATACTCGAGCTATTCAAACCGGTTAAATCTAGCGGTCTTGCTAAGGACTTTTCTTAATTAGTATTGTTGATTGTGTTAAAACACAAGAAAACCGGAAAATGATTCTTGTACAACTAGTGTCCACCCATGAAACAAAATCTTTCTACATCCTACGACCTGTTCTCATTCGTTGAAGAGTCTGCGAACTTGGTCCTTGAAGGAAAAATAAAGGAGCGCTTCATGTACCCAAGGTGTCATCCCCGTTCGAGAAACATTTACGCGATGATTTCTCAAAGCAAACCCTAGCCTGAAGCATCCCGGAACAACAACCATCTTGAAGCAAAGAACTCAAATGGTTCACGACCCGGTAAACCCAATGGGCTATTACCATGTCTACTTTAAGTGTGGATTTGTTGCTTTCTAATTAGGTTTGCACCACCAAATTTTCATGGTTTGGTCCAGGATGACATTGTATCCTCAATATGTATTCTGAACTGACACTACAACTTTGGCCCTAAGTTTTCTATTTCAAATTAAGCAAGAAGCCAAGGCCTGTGCAATCGATCCATTAACCAGGACAGGTGCAAAGACAGTCCTAACCGTTTGCATTTTGCTTATTCCAGTTGCATCTAATGCATTTCTTGTTGATGATTGATCTAGATAACTCTTCCTAGAAGCAGTAGACCAAAGAGAGAAAGAGGAAGAGGTTGGAGCATGACCAACAATCACCAAAACCTAACCATCTAGCTTGTGAATTCGAGATTCTAGTAGGGATCCACGTGACAAAATCTTAGCCACTTAAAGCCATCACTTCACATTATGCCACATTTTCTACAATGTTAAAAACTCCTACTGTCACTTCATATTCGTCATCCCGCGTGGTGCGTTCATAATATCTACCCTATGGAATACCGATACCCTCATAAGCTGTGGCCTGTCTTTATTTTCCAAACACAACGTGTAGCTCCATTCCTATAACCAAAAAGAGGACCTGGACCGTTCATCTCTGGAGGTCAGGATCTGATTGAAGAGGGACAACTTTCCTATAATATCTAGGTTCATGAGTGAATTCATGAACTTGCAAAAACCATTTACAGGAAAATGAAAATGAATGACAAGGCAATGCAAGCTTCAACAGAAAGATTATTCGGTCCTAGCATTTGATTGTTGACAAACCAACAACAGTGAAGAGGTGCTACGAGTTTAGAAAATTTAGAACCTGACAGAGCTAGTGAGAGGACCACTATAACAACGAGAAAATAACGTGATATCAAGTAAAAATGTCTAGAACTAGGAAGTACAGTTGGGTTTAGCAACAACTTGCCCAAGTTTCCTCGAGACTTGTTTTGCATCTGACACCTATGCACAATCTGAATTAAATCATAGGATGCTGCAAGCAGCAAACCCAGGAATTAGCATTAGGTCATTCAAACTCAATCTCTTGCATTTCCAAAGCAATTCCCTCTGCTTTGGCATCTATCACTTCAAAATTGAATGTGGTAGTATATGCTTGTAGTCCTAAGATGGGGATCATGGTATTGGTATGTCTGAACTAATGTGATAAAAATCCTTTACTTTTTCGTGCTGCTGATAATAGCCCTATGCAGAAAAAGAAGAAGAAAAGAAAAGAAAGAGAAGGAAGGAACCAAAATTACATACAAAAGACTCAATAAGTTGGTAGACATAAGAGACAAAAACAACTAAAGTGACCCCTGCCAATCATGTGACGTCAAGGAAGTGAAAACAGAACCAGTTGCAAAGATGATGGAACAAGCTAATACAAAGATACTATATGGTTTGAGATATTTTCAACATATAAAGATTGCAAGTAGTAAACTATAATAGAGGGTCCAGATACATGCTGTCAAAAGAAGTCTCTCCAAGCACAAAAGGGAAAAATAAAGGAGTAAAGAGTAGTGTCTTTCCAATACAATATCTCTCTTTCTTCATTGAATAACTTGTACTTCAAACGTTCTAAAAATCTTCTAGTTCAAGCTCTTGAAAACATAGCTGGACATCAATCATGCACTCTGATGGAAAAAAAATAGCTTTGACATAAGTAGACATGTAATCTGTCAATAGAAGAGCAGTTGACAAAGTCAACTTTGTCAGTTATCCACTTAATTGTTTAAGCCTGCATGGATAAGAAATTTCCGAGACATGCCTTAGTTTTGACCTTATGACTAAAGCATGACATGGACAGGTTCATCTGCATTTTGTTAATAACAAGGTCTGAGCTAGAACAAGATTATTACACCGTCTGCATACAGATGCTATCATCTAACTCAAGGATGTAGAGACTACATTGCCCATAACCTCTGGCAAGCACGTGAGAAATACTGGTGCACTTTATTCTCAAGATTCTCAAAGAAAACAATCCTATCATGTCGCAATGTCCACTCAAATTTCTATAGTGGGTGAAATCCAACTCCTTAAGCTCCTGAAGATCTTTTACAGCTTCAGGAAATTCATCAAGGTAAGTATGAACCATCTTTAGCACCTCAAGATTTTTCAAATCCTTGACAGAAGAAGGTAATTCCATGATTAAGGTGTAAGATAGGTCCATTTCCTGCAGCAGAACAAGCTTTCCAATGACAGGTGGAAGTTCTCTTAGCCCTTTGCAACTTCTTAAAGTAAGCTTCCGAAGATTCTTTAACAATCCAATGGAGTCAATGACTTCACCCAATGCTTCACAGTCGCAGGCACTGAGAGTGCTGACAAAGAGCCTTCCTTGAAATGAAGTCTTTCTATTTTGGTCCCATCAGTGAGAAGCTCCTTCAATGCTTTCAGGGAACACAATGCTTGCAGCAAATGTTTAAAATATTTGCAATGCTTCATGTTTAAGGATGTTGAAGGGAATAAAATTCTGTATTGTATTATCTTAATCAAGAGGATTACAAGAATATATATGGGTAACTCTTTCAATATAAAATAACTATGGACTATTTTACCCCTATCGTTATTATTTCTTACCACTCCCCCTCAAGTTGAGATGTAGATATTAAACAATCCCAACTTGTACATAAAAAATCCACTATATTCTCCGGTAAGGACTTAGTAAAGATGTCTGCAACCTGATCCTCTATCCCTATATGTTGAAGAGTAATCTCCCATTTCTTATATAAAGTGACAATCAACCTCAATGTGCTTAGTTCGCTCATGGAATATAGGATTGTTTGCAATATGGATAGCTAATTGATTATCATAACATAGTATTGATGGTTCCGATGTCGACATCCCAATTTCTAATAACGGCATCCTCAACCAAAACAATTCACCTGTCACATGTGCCATTGCTCTATATTCTGCTTCAGCGTTTGATTGAGAAACTACATTTTGTTGGGGTAAGTGCACTAGAAGTACCAAAAGTTGTGTCCGACGCTTACTTTGATGCCAAAAGTTTCCACTAGACACTTAAGTGCCAAATTGGATGAAAAAAGATCACTTTGGTGCCACTGATGAGAGATTCTAACCAAATTGGTTACGTGACTTTTATATTAAAAAAAAAAAAAACGTGGAAAAAATTTAAGAAGGCAGTCCACATGGAATGACATAAACTACGCCGTTTTCATTTCTCCCTAAGAAACAATGTCGTTTTTCCATCATACATGGACTCCCTTGCAAAAATGATGCTACATAGCTCACGTGACCAAAATGGCGTCGCTAAAGGGGGAGTGAAATAGGGTTAGTCATCTGCATACGAACTTTGACCCTCACCTAACGCCGACCGTAGCTTGCTCCCCCACCATTGCTTGCCCACAATGGCTCAACCACCATCGTAGTTGTGCCTTCGTTCGCCATCGATTGGTGGCCGTGTCCCCAACTCTCACTCATTCAGTTTTGTCATGTTCTCTCCATAGGTCAATTGGGTGGAAAATTTAGGGTTCCGACAAGTAAATTAAGGCGTGGAGGGCAAATTGAAGGCTTGGCTTGAAGGAAAAGTGGTGGAAAAAGTGGTGGGAACCTCACTTTTGTTTAATAACATGATTCGGTTTCTTTTGTGGGGACCGAATAAAAAAAAAAAATAGGGCGCGAAGGGGAAAATGAGGGTTCGACTTGGAGGGAAACAGTGGTGGATCTCATTTTGTTTAATTAGTTGGACTACTTCTGTAGGGGACTGAATGAGATTGAATTGAAAAATAAGTGGTAGGGACATCAATTTATTTATTCAATTTGGCTTCCTTTGTTTCTATAAGGGGACCGAATTGAATAAATTGGTTGCTTTTATTCTTTTTGATAAAACAACAAGGACCTGCATGTGAAGTTGCTAATTCTACTATGTGGTCCCAAAGATTAATGACTTTTTTTTCCTCATTGGGTGTAGCATCGACGTGGACGAGAATTATGTAGACGTCATTGTTTGCTATGGTGGGGAGTTTGTTATTGGCGCGATGACCAGGAATATGCCAGTGCAAATGAAGGTACTATCTATGTCAATGTTAGAAAGCCATCACATATTGATTTTGTGAGGGATTTGGTGTATTTTTTACGATGTGAAGTGCAAAAACTGCATTATTATGTTCCTAGGAAGGAATTAAAGGACGGTTTGAGATTTTCTAATGATGATAATGGTATTAAGGATATCATTTGCCATTATCTTCATGAGGATGAAGCTAATGTATATGTTGAGTATTATAGTGATGATGATGATGGTGAGGATGAGGATGAGGATGAGGATGAGCAAACCACTAAAAGAAGAGAAGTGAGGGATCCTACTCAAGCGAGCAATTTGGTCGGGGATGAGTTTAGGTTAGATGGAGGGCAAAATGAGAGACAAGTGAGGGAGGAGAGGGAGACAAGTCATATTAATAGAGATGAGCAAACGGGAAAATGTCCTAAAATCTCAGGTGAAGATGTGGACAATGAAGACTTCATTAGATTAGAATAGGAAGTTGTTGTATTTAGTGAATCGAAAGATGAATATTTGGCAACAATAAATTTCCCAAGTGACGAAGATAATGATGAACTTGCATAGTCAAGAGAAAAGCAAAGGGAATCTCTCAGAAAAAAAATATTGTAGCTTTAAAGAAAGACCCGAGCAAATAAATAGAGATGGAACTCCAGCTGAAAGTAATAGAAGTGAAGATAAAGAAAATAGCATCGATAAAATTATTGGTTCAAAGAATGAGCTTGGCAATGATAATGAAGAACCTACGTGTAGAAAAAAAAAAAGTAAGTACCCTTGCTACGATCCAACTGTTCGTAAACCTATTTTGTCTGTGGACATGAAACTTGACAATGCCAAACAATTATAAGAAACTATTGTCAAGAGCTTCATTGCTTAATAGAGGAGCATTAAATTCATTAGAAATATGAATGAATTTGTCGGGGTTAAGTGCTTACAACTCAATTATCCATGGAAGCTCTATGACGTGCTGAGTAGGAATGGGTCATTCCAGATTAGATCATTCTAGGAGGAGCATACTTAAAAGAAGGATAACAAGTATGTAGTTGTTGAAACATTTTTTCAATACTATCAAAGTAATGCCCGAGATCAAGAGTCCTTAGTTTCAGCTATTAGTGAAGAAGCAATTAGGGTTAATGTAGCGAAGAATCGATATAAGAGAGCTAAGCTGAGAGTGATGAAAATATTGATGAGTCGATATAAGAAAGAATATGCATAGGTATGAAATTATGCCAGCAAATGTATGCCTCAAAACCTATCAAGTATAGTGTATGTAGAAGTTGTGGAGATGTCACTACCTAATTGTGGGCCTAGATTTGATAGATTTTATATATGTTTTGATACATGCAAGCGGGGTTTTTTGGCTGGTTATAGAAGAGTTGTAGAATTGGATGGATGCTTTTTGAAATGTTTATACAAATGGGAGTTGTTGGCTGTTATAGGGAGAGATGCTAACAATTAAATGTTTCTAATAACTTTGGCAGTAGTAAAGATAGAGAACAAGGATATGTGGTAGGGGTGTGCAAAATACCCGGGAACCGCCTGGACCGCCCGGAATCGGACCGGAACTGGCGGTTCTTGAGGGAACCGGTCCGATTCCCGGTTCCAATTTTTCGGAACCGGTGGGTACCGGTTTGGTTCCCGGTTTTATGGGCGGATCTGCCCACCCGGACCCAACCGAAACCTTTTTAATATTAAAAAAAAAAAAATTACTAAAAGAAACCTTAAATTAGATCTTATCTCCTCACTCCCTTCGTCTTCGATTCTCTCTCTCTTTGTCTCTTCCTCGTTCCTCCTAATCCTATCGCCATTTCGATTCTTCCCGAGTATCGCGCTGCTGCCGCTACTATTTGCCCCCTCGCGTTGGCCGCCACCCGCCACAGCCGCGGAAAATTGTTTCGTGACCGTTCTATGTTGAAAACCCAACCATAGACCTCCTCCCCTCCTTCCCAACTCATAGACCCGACTGTTTTATGTTGAAAATCAAAATTGTTTCGCGTCAAGATCAGTTCCATGGATCCACCCGGGGAACCGGACCGGACCGGTGGTCCGGTTCCCGGTGGATCCATGCAACAAACGGGTTGATCCCGGTTCCAATTTTTCGGAACCGGTCCTTAGCGGGCGGTTTCCGGTTCTAGGTCGGGAACCGCCGCCCGGACCATGCACACCCCTAATATGTGGTCATGGTTCCTCAAAAATTTAATGGCTAACATTAAGATAACCAATGGGGGAGGATGAGCATTCATGAGTAACCAACAGAAGGTAATATCATTGTCAATTAATTCCCTTTAAATATTAATTACTTACATATTTTTTCTAACTTGTATTTGTTGGTTTGAATTTTTGTAGGGACCTGTTCCTGCGTCAGCTGAATTGATGCCATATGCTAAGCATAGAATGTGCGTGGGGGACATATACACAAACTGGTCAAAGAACTTCAAATGAGATAAGCTGCAAAAGCAATTCTGGCAAAAAACGAATAGATTTGCCATCCACTTTGGAATAGAGATAATAAATATGAGATCATTAAAAATTATGAGAAGTATGTTGTTAACCTAGATAGAAGAAAGTGTCCATGCCAAGCCTGGTAACTAAATGGAATTCCCCGTGCCCGTGACATTTGTGCCATTCAGATGAAGCAGCAAAACTTAAAGGATTATCTAGATAATTTATACCAAAAAAAAAACTCATACCTTGCTTTATACCAATTCATAATACAGCCTATCAGAAGTAGTAAATTTTAGGAACAAATAAATCGCGAAGGCCCTTTACCTTTGCTACGGAAGAAACAAATAAGAAAGCCAAAAGGGAGACGAAGAATGCAGCAGGAAAAAGCATCAAGTCAGAGGATGAATAGAACTAGGGTAAAGATGAAATGCTCATATTGTCACAAGGAATGACATAATAAGAAAGGTTGTGAGCTGGAAAAAAAACAACATCAACAACAAAATACAAAGGCTAATTTAGGACTAAGAACAAGGCCTACTACATAGCTTGTTATTGGACTTACTAGAGGGAGGACATAAAGCCCTGCTGTAAGGTAAGTATCATCTTTGCCTCAAAAATTTTTAGTTCATATTCGATAAAGTTTGATGGTTGACCATGCTTTGCTTCTCTTATCATTTTCCTTTGTCATGCACTTGTAATTAATTTGAAAAAATTTCTCTATTTATTTCCACCATGAAAATGAGTAAATGTCCAATTATTTATTTTAGTTGGCCATAGTCTCGATACAATGCACTGTTGTAGGGCCTAATAAAGGGCCAACAAAAGGCCTTATTGTAGGCTCAAGTGTAGGAACAGGGACTGGTACAGGTAAGACAACAATAACAACAATTGAGTCTATTGTTGAACAAATGAGGAAAAAATATATTATAAGTTGTACATCGCTGTATTTGTCTTTTATGGGCTGAAATTTAATTTTATTATATGTGTCTTAGGTGAGAAGACGAGCAACTGCACAAGTTGCACAAGTTGCTTCCCTAAAGGTTGCTGTTGAAAGTGACACACCACAACGAACAAAAGGGGCTATTGGAAAAAGATAAGGTAATATCATTATGAGATTTAATAGATGAACATACTGGAATGACTATTTTGAATGTAAGATTTGTAGGGCTCATATATTTAATTGGTGATACTTTAATTCATTTGGTTGATAATATGGCTATGTTCTTGTAGCCTAGGAGAACTTTGGAGTTGTTTATCTCTCAAGGTGGGCCAACTCAAGAATCAATGGCATAGCTAAAAAATAGTACTCCAAAGAAGAAGATAGCAGCTACAGCTCCAAAACAGCCACAAAAAAAGAACCCAGCACTAGTTTCATTTCAATCGATTGATCAAGGGAGTAATAGTGATCCTACGGATTAACACATGACACCTAGAAAGAAAATAGCCGCTACCAAGAACAAGGAAAATGATATGACAGAAAGGCCAATTAAAGAACCTACATGTCTAGTTCAAAAGAGTGCTTGGATTATGAATCAATTCAAAGCTCCATAAGGAAAATAAGGTGAGGGTATTATGTATATTAACTGATAGGAGGGTATTGGATATGGTATCCTTTTATGTTTTTTTTAGGAGGGTGTTAGACATTGTATCTTCATCGATGGGAGTTGATGCCATTATTTTTTTAGGAGGGTGCATATTGACATTGTTTTTTTTATGAGGGTGTTGAACCTTGAGTGATTAGGGAGTGAAGTCAGATATGTTTTTTCTTTGTAAAGAATCAATCAATGTTAGTGGCAATGGCTATTTGTGTTATTTTCTCTTGTCTTGGTTTCGATTGGTAATTCAAATGGCAATTTATTGATTCTTTGTAAAGAATCAATCAATGTTGTGTTGTATAAGTTTTTTTACTACCGGTGCAACGTTGTTATGAGGTTGATGTTGTTTTTAGAAGTAATGTGTGTATATATTGTTGTCGATTGAAGTTGTGGGTGCTGGTGCAAAGACAAAATACACCAGTATGCTTTGGCGTAGTTGTAGGCGCTACATTCTTTTGCTCAAGCACATACAAGCTAGTGCAAGAACAAGATGCATCAGCACAACTCTGGTGTAATTTTGAGCGCTGGTGCATCTTGTTGCATCAACACTTGTATGGGCTAATGTAAGAACAATATGTACCACCAACCCAACTACTGTAATAAGATGCACAACGACTGGTGCAAGCCAAGTGACATTTGAAACTAATATGTTCTATTTTTAAAACTTATGCAACACAAGTGATCACATTTTTAACAACAATTGACACTTAAATAATCACTTCTAAAAAAACTTGGCACTCAAGTGATCACTATTTATAACTTATGGCACTAAAATAGCTAATTGTGAATTTATCACCATCTCTTAATTTCACCATGGTTTGCAATAATAGTTGTAGCAAACTAGCAAACCAGCAAACCATTACCAAACAAAAAATGCAGCAAAGAATTACATCTAAAGCAAAAAATAAGCAAAATGAATATTGACAATACATAACTAAGCAAAGCAAAAAAACTTTTAAAAACCTTTCATTTGACCATAGATTGTAACAAAACCTTTTGTTCCACACAAAAATTGCAGCAAACCAAGAGCACACTTTACTTACAAATAAGCCAATAAAAGTATATATTCTACGTCTTCGACTATGATAGACATACAAACTTTTTCTCATTATTCACTTCACATTTCAATAGATTACACAAGAGAATAACAATACAATCAACGCTCGATAAAAGTTTCTTTCTGCCTTAAAATCTCTTTCTTCAAATGGCCGATTAAAGATGTTAAACCCTTCATTTGAGCTTGCATTGAGTTGACATCCTCCAACTCGTCCATTGATGTAGGTGGAGGTTGATGTCGGTCTTCAAGTAACTCCAAAATCATCTTTGCTGCCCAACTGGAAAATTTCGCATCAATGCATTGGAAACATTTGCACTTTGAGCCTTTTCTATGTCTGCCGCACTTATGGAATCTTCTCTCGAGATTCAACCGGGTCCAAGATGTTCTTCTCGAACTTGGTAGCCCACAATAACAATAACACTCACCATCTAATTCTTTTTTTTTTGGAGCGAATGTGAGCCACTATTGAAGTTTATATTCTCTATTTGCAAGATCGAGCTAATAATTTTAGGAGAAAATCAAAGTAGGTGCTTAAATTATGGATTTAGGATTTTGAACTTCCAGTTCTATTTAATTTGGGGATTTAAGGTTTTTACTATACTTCCTAGCGAGCCATGTCGGCTTCAAAAATTAATAAAAAATTGCCACGTTGGATTTTCGGCCAACCAGGTTGGCGTTGGCACTGAAATGATCGTTTTTGAAATTTTTTGGCACTTAAATGATCCAAAATAAACTTTTGGCATCAAAATGAGCGCCTTACACAATTTTTTTGCATTTCTAGTGTTCTTACCTCACATTTTGTTTCTTGCTCTTCCAAGCAACCAAATTACCTCCAAGGAATACACAATAACATGACGTAGATCTTCTACTAGTAGGACATCCGGCCCAATCTACATAAGAGAAACCTATAATATTCATATGGTCATAATTCTTGAAAATAGTCCTTTACTTGGTGCTCCTTTCAAGTATTTGATAATCCGAAGCATAGCATCCCAATGAGTAGTCTGAGGATAACTCATGAATTAACTTACAACACTGACAGCAAAAGATACATGAAGTCTCGTGATAATAAGATAATTCAGTTTACCAACCAATCTTCGATATTTCACTGGATCATGTGATAATCCTCCATGTTATACATCAAGTTTCACATTGAGTTCCATAGGAGTATCAACTGGTTTTGCTCCAATAAGCCTAACCTCATCAAGATATCAAGTACATATTTTCACTGGGTTAAATTAATACCTTTATGCGAGTAGGCAACCTCGATACCCAGGAAATACCACAGATGTCCCATATCCTTAGTACTGAACTGTGTATGTAGAAATTATTTAAGTCGTTGGATACCATTCGAATCACTACCAGTAGTGATAATATCATCCACATATACCACTAGAAGAATACACATAACTAAGAAGACAGAACTAAAGACTGAATGATCTACTTGACATTGCTTTAATCCAAACTTGATAACAGAATCACTGAACCTGCTAAACCAAGCACTAAGAGATTGCTTTAGTCCATACAATGCCTTATGTAAATGACATACCAGATTCTCCCCTTGAGCAACAAACCTTGGAGGTTACTCCATATATATCGCTTCAGTCAAAACACCATCTAGGAACACATTTTTGATATCCAATTGATGAAGAAACTATCTTAAAATGCATTGCTAGAGAAATAAAGACACGAACAGATGAAATTTTGGTTACAAGTGAGGAAGTATCATCATAATCAACACCATAGGTTTGAGTATATCCCTTGGCAATCAACCATGCCTTCAATCGATCAAGTGTGCCATTGAGATGAACCTTAATGGCGAAAACCCGACGGCAACCAACATGTTGCTTTTCCACAAGTAAGGTAGTGAGTTGGCAAGTGTGGTTCTCAATGAGTGTCTTCATCTTCCATGACTTGTCGCCACCCAAGATGAGCAAGAGTTTCAGCAATACTACTAAGCACAGAGATAGAGGACAAGGATGAGACAAAGGCAGAAAAGGTAGGAGATATAGATCATAAGACAGAAATTTGGAAATAGGGTGACGAGTATGAAGACAATCAAAGTAAAATGTATAACAATCCATAGGACAACCAACGCAAGAACGTGTATCTTTTCGAGTAGCAATAGAGGGATCAGGATCAGAATCAAAAGACAACATATCAACTGATGAGGGAATAGATAAATCAAGTTATGGTTGTACTACTATAATGGGAGCTGCTTCACATCTATGACAGGTGCGATAAGCAAACTGAAATCCTATGGATGATGCTAGAGGAAGTGTGATTGGTGGAAGTGTCCGTAAGACACACTCGTTATCACGAGGAGGCATTCTAGGGACCATCTGAGTGTTATAGTATGGTGGTCCTCAAAAAATGTCATATCGGCTGACATAAGCACACAACAAGGAGTAGGACCATAACATTTGTAACTCTTTTGAGTTCGAGAATATCCAATGAAGATACATTTTTTAGCGCGAGGTCCAACTTTTCAAGACCTGGAGTCAGCGAATGAATAGAACAAACACAACCAAAGACAAGTAGAGGTAATTGAAATGGAGAACGAGTGGGATGTGAAGTGGAGAAAGGTGTCTCCCCCCCAAAAACAGAGATTGGAAGCCGATTAATTAAAAAACAAGCTGTAAGAACAGCATGGCCACAAAAAGTTTTCAGTAGATGTATGTGAAACATAAGGCAATGAGCAACATCAAGAAGAAGATGCTCTTTGCACTTAGCTAGACCATTTTGTTGTCTACCTTTCCCCCTCTCTCTCTCTCTCTCTCTCTCTCTCTCTCTCTCTCTCTCTTTTGTTAACCTTGGAACCACCGTACAACCGGTAGCCGACGGCATAAATTAGGGGGAGCACTAGCACGGGGGCCCACCTCCCACGGCACTCCACCTTAGTCGCACAATGGGGGCACAAAGTTTCGAATCCCTCCCCTCTCGGATGAGGGGGCAGGGCGCAAACCAGCGCGTCTTTCTTTTCCTATCATTCGTTTGATATTTTGGCAGTTATGTCCTTTCAATGACCAAGTCAGTATCAATGACCAAGTCAGTATCTTCCGAAGACAAATTATCCCGCTAAGAGAGTTATCTCATTATTTAAGTATATATTGTCACACCCCAACTCATCAAAAATAGCCGTCATTTCTTCAATAGCCATCATTTCTCCCAAAAGGACGCAGTTTCAAATGTTACCATACTCAACCTTTTATCGAAATATATACATTTATAAATTATGTATTTGATAAAAAAAAAAAGTCACCTAATTACCATATCAGAGTTTTCTATTATTTACCAAAATGATATATACACACATCCTACAAACTATAAACTCAATAAATCATTATAACTATATACAACTCATACACAAAAAAAGAAAAAAAGAAAAAAAGAAGAAAAATCTCCACCATCCAAAAGTCCTACTACAATAATGTTCTCATCCTATTCGTGGTTTGTTGAAGAACCTGAAAAACAAGTAAGATGAAAGAATGAGCTATCATGCTCAGTGAGTAATACATTTCTTCTAAGCAAATCAAACATTCACTATGTATCGTTACAAAATGATATCATGACTAATCATTTCATTTTCAATATAATATATACATAAAATGTCGAAAAAGTATAATAATTTTTCAACAAAACTTTTTACATACGAGATTAGTTAATAAAACCACTCAACAATAACAAATAACCTATCAATGGTCTATTTATTGATAGATCTCCTCAAATCATACGTTAGTAGTCAATTCCATTAGCTAATCTAATATTCATCATCTAACTATGATCAAGCTTAATGCCCGTGACAAAGGCAACTAAGTTTACCCCCTGGCTAGGTCTACTACCTATATCAACTAGTGGTTTGTTCTAGAAAAATGTCCCGACAATAGTATACATACTCCATCTTCAATGGGTTCTCTTCATAGTAATATGAGCAATATCAACCAATATCTTTCTCCAAGAACCGGCAATCAAAACAGAAAGCCATTTCATAAACCGGTGTTGATAGTTAAACTAGATTAATTAAATGGCATGTAGTCTCTTAGGAGCTGTTGCGTTATTAGTAATAGATAAACTCATGAATTGCATTGAAGCAGTGGTGGTGAATGGGCTTGAGTCAATTGCGTGGACGGAGGCCCACAACAAGCAAAATTCGGCCAAGCATGGGGAGTGCAACAGTAGCCGCAAATTACAAGTTGAAAAGGGGAGCTCCAAGCTTTAATTGAGCTAGGTTCGGCCTATTTAATTAGAGGTGGAATATATTTAAGGTTTTGAGCCTGATTCAGCCCATGAACATGCAAAATTCTGCCAAACCCTTACACACTAGGGTTGGCCGAAATTTGCTAAGAGGAAAGGCCATCGAGTCATAATTGATCTAAGTTAGCCCATGAGAGCTTCAATTAATGAAAGAAATAGTTTATCATAGCACGTTATTTCAATAAGGCTAGAGCCAAGCCAGCTAATCAACCTAGGTTAATACTATAAATACATACTTATGCCTCATAATTCCAGGTCGACAAGTTCATTCTCATAACACAGAGCGAAACACACTTGAGAAGAAAAGAGAAGGAGACAAAAGGAGTCGCTGCCGGCTCTGCTCCTGGCTGCGCCTGGCCCCTGGCTGAGCTTTGTACCCGCTTGCACCTAGTCTTGACTGAACAGCAGGCTCCCTCATCCGGCAACCCCCTACTGCGCCACTTCTTCCCCAACGTTGAGATGTACAAGTGATGAGAGGGTATGAATTCAGTAGTGGCAACTAACGTCTACAACGGCTCCCGTGGGAATTTGGGAGTTTTCAACTCCTTGAGATGTGCAAGTGGTGGAATCCGTTCCAAATTAGGACGCTCCCACATCCTAGAGAAAAAAAATAGGTCAAGTGTCAAAACTTAACACAATAAGACATTTAGGTGCCAAAAGTTAGGAAATTGACACTTAAATGCCACTTTTAAAAAAAAAAAAAAAATTGGGACACTTGAGTGTCACCTCCGGCGAACTCCTCGGAAATCCTATGTGACGATTTTTTAATTAATTTTGTTTGCATATGTGGCTCGCAGGAGAGCTAACTCAGTAAAGAAATGCAAAAACAATGTCGTTTTCGTGCGAATTTGAATTTGAATTTAAAAATTAATTAAATTAAATTTAAAACCATTTTTTTTTTTTTAAAAAGGAAGAAGATGAACAGCTGCTAATGGCTCAACTATCGCCACCGCCGCCTCCCTGCTGTCGCCGGGAAGGGCTGACAATAATGGGGGAAGGTCGCCGTCGAGGTTGCCGAGCTTTGGTTAGGGGTCGGTGACCCGGCCGACCGGTGGCGAGGACCTATGAGCCATCGCCTAGATTTGGGGCGAGGGTCACGGCCCTCCCCTAGATCCGAAGAGAGTCACCGCCCTCGCTCGACCAGGCTAAGGGCTGCCGCCCACTGGGGCAACCCCCAGACAATAACGGCCCTTGGCCTGGCTGGGGGAAGGCTACAACCCTCGCCCAAAATCTAGACAAGGGCTCATAAGCCCTCATCACAGGTCAGTTGGGATTGTCGGCCCCTACCTCCCCCTATCGTCGTCAGCCCTTCCTGGTGACAACGAGGGCTGAGCCCTTAGCAGCTGTTCATCTTTTTTTTTTTGGTTTTAAATTTAATTTAATTAATTTTTATATTACTTATTTAGTCACCTCAGTAATAAAAGGACGTCATTTTTCACTTGTCTAACCACATCAGCATACAAAATAACGTCGTTTTGCACTCGTCATTTTGCACTTGCCTCACTAGAAAATCATCACGTCAGTATTTTGATTGGATATTCTTGCCGTTAGCACTTATCTCATCCATTTTGCCTCAATTTTGGAACTTAAGTGTCGATATCCTAACTTTTGGCACTTAAGTATCTCCGTACCAAATTTTGGCACTCTGGGTGTCCTTCTGTCCATATCCTTAATATAGACAGATTAGGAAGTAATGAGAGGGTATGAATATCACTTCTTGTGTACTCCGCTATAGGTAGCTCACCAATTTTCAAATGCTCGAGCCTAGTGAGCTCGCCAAGTGATGGGAGACTTTTGCATCCTGCACAATCAAACAACCATAGCTGAACTAATTTGGGCATGCAAGACATGCAGCTTGGAAAACTTGTGCCCCCATAGCCTCTTATTTCTAAGCTTCGAAGATTTAAGCTCTGCCGCAACTCTTGGAGTAGAATTTCATCGCTCTCTTTTCCGGGAAAGACTAATACGAGTGAAACTAAGTAATCCTTTTCGTTCAATTTTGAGGAATTTGAATTTGCTACTGCATCCTTTATTTCTCCCTTAACTTCAAATCCGAGGCTTCCTTTCAAATTGTTTAGCCTGTTCGACTTCCCTAGCCCACCGTACCTCTTTGGGCAAGAATTATCCCCTGGCAAAATGAAATCTGTCAGCATGCAAAAGAGTCAACTCGCCCATCCCTTGTCGCATATAAGATAGGGCATTACAATTGCTAATCTCCAGTTGCCTTACGATTCCTTCATTTTCAGAGAGATCCAGATATGTCAAAATACTTCGACTCAGAAATGGAACTTGGCAATTTCTCAGTAACATTATCATGCCAATCCAAGGCACGCAAAATCTTGAAAGTAGAAAGGAATTTGCAAAGAGTTTTTTCACCCATTTGAGTTCCACACCACCCGCTTTTTGTTTGGTCCATTTGGATGAATGTCCTGAGACATTTCATTCTGAGTAGAGTAGGTGGAAGTCCCTGTGATAAATCTAAAGTTGAATTTCTCGACAGATGGCAAGTTCTTCCATCAATTGACCGCAGTGACTGATGAGTCCTTGAGAATAGTCGCCTACAGTAACCTTGCATGCTAGGTCATTCAGTAAATCATGCATCTTGCAAGACGTCACATTTCCAAGTTCATCTTTAGTGCAGTCTTGAAGAAATTCCTCCTAAGTAGATCCATGAAATATGCATGAGCAATATCTTCCATGTCCCGATCTTTGTTGTTTATAGGCTGGATAAATCCTTCTGCTATCCAGAGACTCGTCAACATTTGTTTATCAATCACCCAGTCTCTGGGAAACAATGAACAGAAGGCAAAACACTGTCTTAGATGGCATGGGAGATGAATATAACTAAGCTTAAGATTGAACTTAGGTTATGAAAATTTGCAGAAATTTCTGGAATCTCGTCCTCAAAATAGACCAATCAGCTCCAATTATCTTGAAGAATAATGGACTTCCAATCTTTCGTATTTCTTTTTGCTCCATTCCACTAGAGCCTCTGTTACTTGCTGAATCTTTTGTGACATGCTTCTGTTATCTTGGTGATTTGCAGCCCAAGCATTCTTAACGACATCCCTACATGTCTCCTCATCTAACCAGTAAGCTTCAAATCTGAATTCACGTTTTCTATTGCCATGACTAGGATGTAAAGAGAGGAAGAGGGGGCTATGGTCCGACCCCACCGCTGGTAATGCCAAGATTTCAGCATTTGGGAAGGTGATTCGCCATTCCATTGTGCAAACTGCTCTGTCTAAACGCTTTTTTACTAAATCTTCCCCTTCTCTGTTGTTAGTCCATGTAAACATACAGCCTTTGCTGTCAATCTCCATTAGTGAACAGTCGTTTAACATATCCCTAAAGGCTGCAATTCGATAATAATCAGTCTCCCGTTTGCCTTCCTTTTCCCAGGTATAGAGGGTATCATTAAAATCTCCCATACAAAGCCATGGTAAGTGATTGGTTGCATGAAAACATCTTAGTTGTTGCCATAATTGAAGTCTATCTTGGTAGCTTGTTGGAGCATGAAGGAATGTTATCCTCATTAGTTTGCCACTTCGGGGGTCATCACATTCCATATCTATGAAATAGTTTCAACTGTGGCACCCCTCGATGGCCCCCGATCCGATTAGGGTCGCCACAGTTCGCTTACCATTCACTTTTCCTAATAACATGTCACTCTGATGTCATTTCAATTGCAGTGGGTCCATATAACTTGGGGGTTTACATCTTTTAGATCGGTCCCTTGCGCAATTTATATAACGGAAGCATATCTAAACAACTCCCTTCCCTATATTCAGAAAACGATGCACACCTACTAAACATTTATAGGTAAAGGCCAAACACTTTTATTTACTTAAACCAGATGGACATCATTTATCGGTACATCAAAATGCCGTCGTCTTCTATACTCGGCTACACTTCAAAAGATGACTGACATCTCCTCCAATAGTCATATACTTAAAGTCCATCGATCAGTGTCAGCGTCCAAAAGTTCCTTCCTTTGCTATTCTCCTCCTCGCGGTCATATCCAACCACTCGATCCATCTACCGGTGGCAGTGGCAGCAGAGGTACCTTATCTAGTCTGAAATGTTGGTCCCCGAAGGGGTGAGTACAACCACTCAGCAGGTAAAGGACCAATAAACCACTCAATGCATCATGCCACACAATCATCACAACCATAGCATCACATGTCATTAAAGCATCCATGCACAACTTACCTTGGTATCATGCACATGTCATCATACCTCATGTACATACATCATCATATAGTCATCACCATCATGACATACACTTACCATCATCATGTATATCATCATGCATAGTTACCATGCATCCATGCACATCTCATCATCATATCACATGTACCATCATCATTACCATGCATCCATGCACATCTCATCATATCATGCATATATCATCATGCATAATTCTATTTCAATTTCTCAATTTCATCCTTTCATTTTGGACCGCCACATTTCTCTTTCCTGGGACCAATGTTTGCATCCCACATGTATCCAAGATACAATCAGGCATCCGGCTCCCCCACTCTCCGGGCATCTCGTACCCCAACTGGCATCACGAGGACCCTCCGGCATTCAGCCATTTAAGGCCACCGGGCATCCGGCATTTACACTCCCTGGCCAGGCATCTCGCACCCCAACTAGCATCGCGAGGCATCCCTCCGCACAATACCTACCGAGCTTCCGGAATTATGTACCGACATACCACCAGGATCCCCCCCTCCTCTGGAATTACGTACCGTATACCACCGGGCATCTCGAAACTCCCAAGGAAATCTCCGAGGCTCGCCATGAAAATGGTTTCCCCTACCCTCCGGAATTACGTACCAACATACCACCAGGCCTCCCCTGGAATTACGTACCGTATACCACCGGGCATCCCGACACTCCCGGGGCATCGTCGGCTCACACCTCCGACGGTCTTCTCATCACCATGGTGCATATTCTCATACATCTCATTTTCAATTTCACATTCACAATTATGGCTCAATTTCAGCATGGCATATGATATGATGGCTAACAAGATCATTTTCATCATTTGATTCTTATATGCATTTCCAATCATCATCATACATGCAGCAAGACACAATCACTCATAACAATACAATTCATGGAGTCCATACAATTTAGAATAGTCCATTTATCATGCCTTTTTGAAGTTTACAAAATTCCAGCTTGTACCTTTTTTGAAAACATTTAAATTAAATATCAATATGATTCTCAAAATAAGATAACAATTTCATGAAGAACACATGCCCAAAAGAGTTCCACACAAGAAGATATAACTCACACAAATACAGCATGCAATTTCGGATAGAATCAGATTGCGCAGTTTTTGAAATAATTCGATGAAAATACCCGAATGACCTCCGCAAATTATGAAATTTTACCAGGTTATATTTAAGATACTAAAGTAGATTTTTCATGAAGACATCTAGGCCAGATTCGTTCTAGATCATTTTCTATAGACGTCCGAAGCTCCTGATTCTAGTACCGAAACGTTCAGTATAGCTATCTCCGAAATGTCGAGTTTTCACCCACTTATCCTTCTTTTTTTCCTCTGAAATGTGGATATGTTTTGCTTCAAGAGGTCCCCTACAACTTTCATTAAGGGATCTAAGTCAACTTTCCAAATAATAGTCACCATATGGGTCCAAGAAGTCTCGGGTGTCCAGTACCGTGTTTCCAGATTTACCGTCTTCAAGAGAAAGTCGATTCACTAGGCTACACTTGCTCATTTTACCTAAAATTTGAGTATGTTAGTCTTTAGGATGTTCTATACAAGTTTCATGAAGAATTCGAAGAGAGATTATTGGTAAAAAGCAACATGCAACCCACAAAACTACCAAAAGGTCAGCAAAGCAGTTCCAGATCTAGTGTCTTCATAGAAAGAGGGTTTTTGCCCCTTAAATCTCAACCATTTTGTCCCAAATTTTAGTATGTTGTAGTTTAAGATGTTTTCTACAACTTTCATGAAGGAGTCGAAGTCAAAATCCAACTCGAAACCCACATGCAAACCTCTACAACGTTCGGGGTCAGGCAGCACACACGAAAACAGAATACATTTTCAAGAACAACACACTCTAGCTCCGGTTTTGCATACCCTAAACATCCGAGATCTACCACCAAACAATCACGCATGCAAGACACACATGCAAGAGCAGAATATGGATCCCAACTTGCCTTTGATTCAAGCACAAAACAGCAGCAAACAGAGGCAAAGCAACAACGAACGGCGGACGAACTCTCTTCCTTCTTCTTTGCACGGCCTCCCTCTTCCTCTCTCGGTTCCTCACTCTCTCAGCACCCTCTCTCTCTCTCTCACTTGGCTTGGACGACAACCCCCTCAACCGGCCACTCTCCCACTCTTAATTTCCCTTTCCTTTAATCATTGCAGCTGCATGTGGCCGCCCAAGATGGCCAATGGGGGCAGCCACACCTTGCGCAACCCCCATGCCACTTGGCAGCTCGCATGCAAGGCTTGTGGGGTTCAAGGTTTGGGCCGGTCTTGGGTCTTCATGGGCCGGTCGACCAAGGGGCTGGCATGGGCTGGTTGGACGGGCTTTTGGGCCTAAAAATCAGCCCACCCTCTCCTATTCCTACTCCATTTAACCCTTATTTAAATAAACTTCTAATTTCAACTTATAAGCCCACAAAAATTTATAGTTTAAATCATTAAAATTCTACTTATAAAGTGCACCACCAAGAATAAGATTTCTATATCAATTTGCACTTTAATAAATCCTTGGGTCACTTGAAGATACATCTCCATCCAAGCAATCATCATTTACAATGCTCGGCCTTAAATTAATTGAAATTCGTCAACTCAATGGCTAATACAAAATCAAACGGCACTTCCATTACCTAATCATGGTTCATGGTATATCCAAGGGTTGTCATGAGATTTTGGGATGCCACATGAACTGCAACTCACTTTCACCTGAATCTCTTCATTCCACGGGAGAGCGAGTCCGCGTGCAAGTCCTGTTGGTTATACCAAAAAAGACTGTTGATAGTTAAGTCTCCTCCTTACCCTTTCCACCATAGATACTTTATTTTTAGTTTCCATCAAAAACACCACAGTGGGCCTTTACTAAGCCACTAAGGCTCTAAGCTCTTGGAACATTAGGGGGTTGCCTAGCCCCTGACAGTTCCAGCTCAGGATCCTCATAATGTCGCCGATGGCTTATTAGGGCTAGCCACCAAAGCCCAATCATTCCCTTCTTTCACCAGCTGGATGGGAGTGTCTAGTAACTCCATGTCTTCTATCATTAACAAGCTTGATTCCTCGATCTTCTTCTACTTTTTTGCTCTAATAAGCTTTGGCCCCTTCCTGGTGGAGCCTCTTGTGTCAGGGCGTCCTGCCTCAGTCGAGTCTAATAAATATAAGGGCTGCTTTCCTATTGCTGACTTTTCTGCTATGGTTCACATGTCTTCTGCTCTTTTTTCAGATGATGATGGATTTTCTGCCCTCTTTTTGCTTCGATTAGGTCCAGCCGCAAGTCCAGGGCAGCCCACGATCTCGAGGTTAGATTGAAGAGGAGTTTCAAGTACATGCTCCTCAGTCTCTGGGTTATGTGTTACTATGCCATAAAACGCTTCCCAGTGAGGGCTTTTGTCTCTTGCCTCTACTTTAAGCCACGATCCATATTTCCCTATCTTGTTTGTTGCCCATTCTGACTGTTCATAGGGTATTTCTTTGCAGTTGGCAGCGTAATGCCCCATCCTGCCGTAGGAATAGTAGTAATGGGGGAGGCGTTCGTACTTGAACTCAACCCATATCTTTTTGGCGCCCATCTGCACTAGAGTCCCAGTTTTCAAGGGGGCTGATAGGTCTAATTCAACGCGTACTTTCCCAGGTTTAGTGAAAGCATTGCCTTGCAATTCTAACTTGATTTCCTTCACTTTGCCTATTTTGCCAGCCACATCAGCATATACTTCCTCCAGAATCCACCCAGGAGGCAGGCCGAGAATATGGACCCAAAAATCGTAGCAGTGTTCAGGAATTTCAGGTACGCACTGTTTCAAAACTAGTAAATTGCTTGAAAAAGACCAAGGATCAAAATTTAGCACTCGCTCTTTATCTCCGTTTGATTCAAACATGAAGGAGAAAAACCCAGGTTCTTTTTGGGTTATTACAACTGCATCTAGTTTGAATGGGTACTTAAATTATTGTCACTAAGGATTGTCATTCAACTTGCTCACATTCTACATGTGCTGATGATGAATATCATATCACGATGTTGAGGAGTTAACAATGATGATGGTAAGTTACGTAGCTAAAGATGACTATTGATAGTATAAAAAATAGCTGTTATAAGACTAGACTCCATGGCTGAAAAATCGAGGAAGACATCTTAAAAGCAACCAACAGGTTTCTACTTTAGTAAAGTGATGCAACAAACTCCATTTTAGAAAACTGCCAAAGTAAAAAGAAACGATTGTATAGGCAATCCTAATTTTGGCATAGGGATTTGATAACTCTTAGACGGCTAGCTGAATTTTTTTAAAGGTCTCCAATGGTTGGCTTAAAGACTTCTATAAATAAGGATCATCAAAGCTTAGAAGATGTTGGACTCGAGAATTGGTGGAGTCGTACTTTAAGCTAGAAATCATCTTTGTTGCTATCTCTTTGTAAAAGTTTAGCCTTGTAATAGCAAATAGTCAAGTATACAAGTATAATTGCAGTGATTGAGTCCTAATAATGTGATTTATCATGTGAAAGAAACAACACTTGCTAGTTGTAACTTACTGTATTGATTTCTCATGAATTCTAGCTGTTGTTGAGCCGTTTGTTGGAGATTAGACCAAGGCTTGAGTATAAAGTCGAATCACTATATATTGCTATGTGATCTATCTTTGGTGTTTATCATCTGCTTTGATTTGTTAACTATCATCACACACACCCATCAACTTCATACAATCTGGTTTGTTGATTGTTATTATTTCGTGAAAATTTTTCAGTAGTGCTTCGCTCAACCTATTCAACCCCACTTGTAGGTTGCATTATTAGTCCTAACAATTGATATAAGAGTCTCATTACTTGTTATCCGCATTGCTTTAATTCTAAGTATAAAGATTTGTTTGAATGGCTAACCTTAACAACTTTCTTGCTCCTGATTTTCATGCACCGAACAACCCTCTATGCTTTGATGGAACCAACTACGAATATTGGAAGCAAGGTATGCAAGCTTAACCATTGCGGTTCCCCTTCCCACATAGGAAGGAGGAGGTGGGGGGTTTGAATCTAAGGGGTTGGGATAAGGACAATTATGTTTTCTAGTCTAGATTGCAACTCCAACGCCCTACAAAGTGATAAGGTAAAAGTTTAAAAATGAGTTGAAAGTTAAAGTACGACCGACAAAAAAAAGGATATGCAAGCATATGTGTGTGTGTGTGTGTGTGTGTGTGTGTGTGTGTATAGAATAGATTATTTTAGGACACAAATGACTTTCATTTAATTTTAATATCTTAGATTCAAATTAGTTTAAAGAAAACTTAAAATGTACAAAATTAAAACATTCAAATCCCACTCTAGATATGGGTCATGTATCCTTGCCAATTAAAGCTTTAATCGATCTCATTTAAGTAATTTGTTTTAGTCCAATGGAAAAATTGTACTAAATGAATGTTTTCACTTTGAGAAATGAAATAACTTTTATATATGTAACACAAACCATTAATTTTACTTATTTATTTTAACTATGCGGAAATCAACTGCAATAATTATACACATTACATTGATATTACAATAATAGAAATTTGGCTCAAACATTATGACTTCTACTTATGGCACATTAATCATGGACCTTCATAAAGTATGATATTTTTTCACAAAATTATAAAACAATTTATACAAATCTCATCTTTTTCTCTTACATAACCCCTCATATTAATGGATTACTAATGATTCAAAGATACGCACGATGGAAATGCCCGCACCTAGTATCAAACGAAGCCCTCGTTCGCTCGATTCCTCCCTGCCATTAACTTACTTCAGTCCCCAACAATTTGCTTTATTATAAATTTACTACAACAATTGAAAAGTCTTGAGAAAGATTTGCGAGAGGGACCGCGGGCACCGTAAGGGGAAGAAAATCACCGCCCAGGCAGTGTCAAAATGTGAGCGCAGTTTCAGAGGAAGCTCAGATACTTTGATAGGAAAAATCAGCAGAAACAATAACAATTATCCGGATACTTACTGAGCACAACCGGGGCTAAGTAGAACAGAGACCGGTTTCAACGACCTTGTTATCCAAGTTACCCAATGATGAAACGATGCTCCACCTAAAGCGTACCGGACGTGACCTCAAACACCCAGCACCACTCTTTGAAACAAAGACAAATTCTAAAGATTAGACACATTTTTCTTCAGTTTTGGACTCAAATGCACACTAACCAAACCAGAGGGAAGTGCTGGCAACTCATGAAGCATGTCGCAGTGGAGTACATCAAGAGTCTCCAGCTTGGAAAGATGCTTGATTTCAAGAGGTAGGCTGGAAATGGCTGAATATCGCAGCGTCAAGATTCTCAGATTAATTAGCTCCCCAATATCTCTAGGAATCTCCCCTTCTAAATTCCTACACGAGGAGGCATGTATTTCTTCAAGGCTATGCAGATGCCAAATAAAACTAGGAAATTCGCTTATGAAGCAATAGTCCATCTTTAACACTCTCAACTTCTGTAAATTTCTAAAAGAATCTGGCAATTCTGAAACGCCTGTTCTCGAAATATCCAGCTCCTCTAAAGAGCTTCCCAATTGGCCAATGGACTCTGGAAGATCTTGTATCCAACGACAATTCCTCAATGACAAGCATCGGAGGTTCACCAGCTTTCTAAATCCATCAGGGAGTTTGGCAATCTTTGAATTATCTACTGAGAGTATTGAAAGTGATGTGAGGTGTTCAATTGAATGGGGCAGGAAACTCAATGACAAGCAATTGGAGGCAGAAAGAGTTTCAAGTTCCTTTGAATCACCTCCCAAGGGAATATCACGCACTGAAGTCTCGTCAATGAGGAGCTCTTTCAGGGCTTTCAAGGCACCCAGTTCGGCAGGCAACCTGTTGAGTTCAGTGCAGGACTTTAAATTCAGGCAAAACAATTTTTTGAGGCCACCAACTGAAGGATCTAAATGGACCAATCGAGAGCATTGCTCTAGAATTAGCATCTCCAAGTTCGGGAAGCTAGAAAATGTCGGACTTGTCAGTAAGTCAGTACAATTTGTGAGATTTAAGACTTTCAATTGCTCCATCTGTAAAACAGGAAACATCATAATGTCAATTGCCAGATGATTAACAGAATAAATGCATTGGAGCAGTGAATAGGAAACCACCTTGATTTTCCTCCAGCCTTCCCAGTCTTCGGTGACTTTGCTCCATGAAAGATCAAGAATGACCAGTTCAGTCAGACTACATTCTGCTGCTTCAAAATCCCTTGGGCACCCTTGCCAACGAAGCCACCTTAACTTTGGAAATACATTTGCGAAATTTCCAGTCATACTTGCATGATCCAATTTTAAGAACCTTATGTTTGGCATGCTCTTGAAATCGGTTTCCGCAAATGTACGGCGATGAAGATTTTTGAAGTCAAAGCAAAGGGCTTCCACCTCTTCCACTCCCTACATTTGGCAATAGTAACAATTCAATCTGAAGCTACAAAACACAATGGTAAAATTTTCCTAAGCGATAAGGGCTAAGGTGCTTTCTTTTGTGTGCCTATAGATGGTAAAATAACTGAAGAACAAGATAACAAATTAGAACTTATGCGCCAAGGCTTTCATTTTACAGAAGAAAACAAACATTGAACCAAAAGCCTTTACCTCTTCCCTGTTGATTACTTCCAGGTCTGTAACATACATGTATTGTCTACTGTGCCTTCCACGATATTTAGGTTCTTCTAGATCTATACTTCTGCTGAGGTGCTTCAACAGTTTATGCATCCACAGCATGTTGTCTCCTCCAATTTTGGCTAGAGGCATCAAAACATGGTGAGAAGGCAAAAGATCTCGATCGGGCCACGAATATGATGCAATTCGGCTGTCCACCCCATTGGCAAAACATGCTATGTCCCAAAATATTTGTCTCTGCTTTTCATCTAATGCTTCATAACAGAATTTCAAAATCTCCCTACAATCCTTCAAAATCTCTCGTGAGTTCTCCTTCTGTGGTTTTATCAAGTCCTCTATCTTCCTCCAATCTTCTATTGTTTTTCCACGTAGAAAAGAACCAATAACCTCAATAACCAAC
The DNA here is from genome assembly GCA_014182515.1 of Eucalyptus microcorys. NCBI lineage: Eukaryota > Viridiplantae > Streptophyta > Magnoliopsida > Myrtales > Myrtaceae > Eucalyptus > Eucalyptus microcorys. Next base: position 30,395,888 of record CM024566.1, on the reverse strand, counting down.
GGAACCTGCCCTGTAGCTTTGACAATATGTTTCCCAATTTCAAGATAGCTAGGTATTGAACAGTTTGTTACTAAAGCATGCTTGCAAAAGAGTTCAAGAGCTCGATCAGTATCCATCTCATTCACTTCATACATTCGAGCCAAGCCTTGAGAAACACATGTTTGGAGAATTCCACCATTTTCTAAAGTAACGATTATTCAACTTCCAGGACCAAACAAGTCAAGCTGGTCTCCTACAAGATCATCAAGATGAGACTGTTCTTCCACATCATCTAGGACAATAAGAACTTTTATAGTGCAAAATACATCTTTGAAAAATTTGATTCCCCCTTCGAATGAAGTAACATCTCCATCTTGTTCAAGAACATCACATATCAACTTAGTTTGCACAAACTGAATACCACCGACATTTTGTGTAGTTTCTCCAATCCTTGCAAGAAAGCTACAACTATCGAAACAAGAGGAGAGTCGGTCATATACAGCCTTCGCAAGAGTTGTCTTGCCAATTCCACTAGTTCCATGAATTCCAACAATGCGCACTCCAACCTCATCATCCTTTACTTCCAGTAAATTGATTACATCCTCCACTTGATCATCAATACCAATTACATGTTCAGTAGTGGCGACTAAAGTCTGCAATGGCTCCAAAGGGAAAGTAGGAGGTTTCATCTCCTTGAAATGTAGAAGCGGTGGAATCCATTCCAGATTAGCACACTCCCATATCCTCAATGTAGAGAGATTAGGAAGAGATGAAAGGGTATGAAGATCACTTTCTGGGTACTCCACTATAGGTAGATCACCAATTTCCAAACGCTTGAGGCTAGTAAGCTCACCAAGTGGTGGGAGACTTTTGCATCCTGCACAATGAAACATCCGCAGGTTAACTAATTTAGGCATGTGAGACATCCAGCTTGGAAACCTTGTGCCCCCATAGCCTTTTATTTCTAAGCTTCGAAGATTTAAGCTTGGCTGCAGCTCTTTGAGGAGAACTTCATCGCTTTCTTTTCCGGCAAACACTAATACTAGTGAAACTAAGGAATCCTTCTCCTTCAAGTTTGCAGCATTTGATTCTGCTACTGCATCTTCTATTTCTCCCTTCACTTCAATTCTGAGGCTTCCTCTCAAACTGCTTAACTTGTTGAACTCCCCTAGCCCACTGCAATTCTTTGGACAAGAATAATTCCCGGGCAAGAGGAAATCTGTTAGAGTGTGCAAAAGGGTCAACTGGCCCAACCCATGTGGCATATGAGATAGGGCACTACAACCGCTAATCTCAAGTTGCCTTAGGTCGACCAATTTCTTTATATCCCTTGGCAATGCTATTAAATTGTAACACATATTGAGTTTAAGTACTTGCAAGCTTCGCAATCTTGTCATAGAATCAGGAAGCCTTACTATTCCTCTGTTTTCAGAGAGATCTAGAAATGTCAGGTGCTTCAACTTACAAATGGAACTCGGCAACTTCTCAATACCACTATTATGCCAATCCAAGGCACGCAAGAACTTGAAACTAGAAATGAATTCACGAAGAGCTTTTTCACCCATATGAGTTTCACATCTCGAGGTTTCTATTTGATCTGTCTTGATGAATGTCCTCAGATGTTCTGCTCTGAGCAGAGTAGTTGGAAGTCCCAGTTTTAGATCTAAAGTCGAACCCCATGATACATGACGAATTCTTTCAACATCTAACGACCATGTCTGATCAATTCCTTGAGAATACTCATTTTCGGCAACTATACGTGCTAGGGTATTCAATATACCATGCATCTTACAGGACGTCACATTTCCAAATTCATCTTCAATGCAATCATAGAAGAAATTTCTCCTAAGTAGATCCGTGAAATATTCATGAGCAATATCTTCCATATCCCAATCTACATTTTCTGTGGGGCGGATAAATCCTTGTGCCATCCAGAGGCTTGTCAACATTAGTTTATCAATCACACAATCCTCAGGAAACAATGAACAGAAGACAAAGCACTGTTTTAGATGGGATGGGAGATGTTCATAACTAAGCTTTAGATGTGAAATTATACCATAAAAATCTGCAGAGACTTCTGGGATCTCATGCTCAAAATGTAACCATTCAGCTGCAGTTTCCATTGAGAATAATATACTTCCAATTGTTCGTATGGCCAGAGGGATTCCACCACATTTTTTGACTATCTGCCTCCCGATAGTTAGCTTAACTGAATCTCTAGTCTCTTCTTCGTCCTTACAAGCCATTCTCATCAATAAATCTAAAGACGAGTTTTCTGAAAGGGCCCCAAGAAAATAAGATGGGGTTGTGCCCATGGAATGCGCAATTGACTGAAGGCGCGTTGTTATCAGGATCTTGCTTCCTTCAGCACCTCCCATCAGTAAACTTTTCAATCTTCCCCATTGTTCATGAGACTGTGACATTACATCGTCAAGAACTAGGAGATATCTTTTTCCCCGAACAAGTTCCATAAGTTGATTCTGCAATTGCTCCAACTCAATGTCATATGCTCCCTCTTTTGTCGCGCTTTCTGTGATTCTTTGCAATACCATTTTGAGATCACACAAGTGACGCACACAGACCCATATCCTCAAATCAAAATGCTTGTTGACCATGTCATCTTTGTACAGACATCGAGCGAGAGCAGTCTTTCCAACCCCGCCCTCACCACATATTGAAAGGACGGGAATTCTTTCTTCAGCTGCAGAGTCTAACAAGAATTTCAACATTGCACTTTTAGCGCCATCTCTCCCTATAATCTCGTCCTCGCGCACAAAGGAGTCTGACTGCTCTCTCCTCCTCGGTCCTCTCTCTACTTGCACATCCTTCGCGTGCTCTCGCAGGTCAAAGTCCCTCCCTTTGGCAGCGATGGCCTCCATTCTCCTCCTAATTTTCCTCACGCGGACGCTCATCTTCAGTCCCAGAGCAAGTTGGTTCGAAGGAGAAAAGAAGGTGATTACCTGCTGCAACTTCTCATCTTTGCTCGGCAATTCTCGTCGCATAACTTCAATGTTCCACTCCTCGAGCAAGTCCTCCGCATCGTAGAAAGCAGCTTTGAGATCGTCAAACCAGTCTCGGATTCCAGGGGTTTGGACCACCATGAACTGTTGATCTATGAAGTCGTCGAGCAGCCGCTTCTCCGCATCGTGCACCATGCTTTGGAGGGCGGAAACGGTTTTCTTGAGCTTGTATAATTCGCCGTCGACGGCCCATAACTTTCCATCCTTCGGCAGGTCATCCAGAAATTCAGCTATCCTCCAGATGATCGCCTCCGCCATAGCTCATCGGGGGTGAAGGGATCCTGCTCCTCTTCCTCCTTCGGGACGCTTCTCTCGCTATGCTCCAAATGATTGCTTCCGCAATTTGTTATCGCTACGCGTCTTGGGGAGGGCTCCACCGACCATGGCAGAGCTAATCAACATGGGGAGACGACAGTCACATCGGTGAACTCTTTGGTAACTCTTGCTTGGTCGTTCAATTAAGGCTCAATTGGTATCTTTCTCATTTTTTCCAGGTAATTTACAAATCCTATACCGAATAGAATTTTTAAAAAAAAATAAAAGTCATAAATTTAAGGGAAAATTTCAAATAATGATCCAAAGTGAGCTTATTTTCTTAAATAAGGATCGAAGTGTAAAAGCGACCGAATAAGGGCGAAATTTTCAAAAAGTTGAATTCAACGGCAAGAGTGTGACATAAGTGGTCGGAATATGGGCAATTTTATCCAAAAAAATATAGATAGAAATTAACAAACTCTTCATGTTCTCACGTTTTTATTCTTCTGCTCTTCATCTTCTCCGTTCTTTGTCCTCTCTTGCTTGGAGCACGAAATTTTTTGTTAATGGAACACAAATTGAAACACAACAAGAAACCCCTACCTTCGTTTGTTCACATCTTCTTCTTTTGTTTTATGTCTTCGTTTCTTTCCAATGAAGAAGACAAATCTTGAGTAAAGCCACCTTTTCATTATTGAGACACTCGTGTGTAACACAAGGGCCTCAATTCTTCATTATCTTTTCCTTGGTTCGCCATACACTTTGATTCACACTCCCGTTCAACCGAGGCCAGTTTCATTCAAATTGAGAGAGAGAGGGAGAGAGGGAGGGAGGGAGGGCACGTACCTTTGGAACTCGGGAGACAAAGATCTTGCTCCATCAATAGAGAATTTGGGTTCTCTAAACGAGAGGGGACAAAGAACGTAAAAGATGAAGAGCGGAAGAAGAAGAACGTGAAGAGTTTGGGGGTTTTGTTTTTAGGGTTTGTTAATTTATATCTATAATTTTTGGGACAAAATTGCCCATATTCCAGCCACCGGAAAATGTCAAATGCTCGCCGGCCGGTGAACATTTTGGCCAACTAGTGGGGGTCCTTATTTGAGACTTGTTAGCCACTTCAAGTCCTTATTTGGAACAACAGTCACTTCAGGTCCTTATTTAAGAAAGTAGGCTCACTTTGGGTCTTTATTTGAGATTTTCCCTAAAAATTAATTACGAAAGTATAATCAAGTTTTAAAACTTATTGCAAATATCCAATCAAATCCTAAAATTTTCAAAATGAAGAATCAACGAAGTGACTTAATTGGACTAATTTGAAAAGTTTTAGAATTTGACTATACTTTCTGAAAGTTTTAAAATTTAATTATACTTTTACTATAAGATTTAAGATTTCTAATGCATTTATCTCATTTTAAAAAAAGAAAAGAAGATAGTCTATTATGTGATTGGCCTACTTTTACGAAAAGCATTTTGAAGTAAACTAAGTTGGTCATCAAACTATTACTATACTCTATTTATGTTTTAAGATTTTATTTAATATGGTTTTTGAACTTTAGTCCAATATGCAATTTGGTCATTAAACTTTTAATTTGTTCTGCGTGATCCCTGGACTTTTAGTACGTATTCAATGTAGTCAAAAAACTATATGAAAATGTTAAATATTTGAATAAAAGTTTAAGGATCGTATTAAACAAATTAAAAGTTTAAGGATCACATTGCACATTAGGTCAAAATTCATTAATCATTTATGTCATTATCCATTTTCATTCTGTGCATAATGCTAATGATTTGTCATATAAGCTGGTGAAAATAGCCCCATATTTGGGTCCTAAATTCAAGATTTGGCTCGCTTCGAGTAGACTTGGCAATCGGATCGAGTCGATTTGAGTGTTTGGTCATTATAGAGCAAAGCTATGTTATAAATCATTTAGTTATAAATGAGTAAAAATTTGATCAACTCGTACTCGAGCTATTCAAACTGGGCTGTCCTTTATTTACCTCATTTTCCCTTGACAAATGAGTCGTTATCCAAAAATCCCACGAAATACATATTCTTAGTCAAACTAATAAGCAGCAAGTTTATACACTAATTGTGACAGTTTCGAAGTTTTTTTGAATATGCAGATAATGTCATAATTAGTATTAGGTGATTCTAACATGATGAGTGCTCTATCATTGTCAAAAAAAGCTCTATCAATATCAAGAGTGAACAAGGTATTTGGTGTCGATATGTCTACAAGCTGGAAGGACCAAGAAGGAGAATAGCTTTGTAGAGTTTAAACACCGATATGCTTGAAAGGACCGGTAGATAGAAGAGTGGATCATTATCGGGAGCAGCAAATTGTTGCCAATGAGCAATTGCCTTAAATAGATAAGGTGGATTATCGTAATGATATCAATGACCTAATTGAGTTCCATGAGATAATGAGGTGTTCTACTTGACTTGGAGTTACTATGGTCAATCTTTGATCAAGGTGGCATCTTTGAAAAATGAGATACTCAAGAGGATCATGGAGGATCATGAGATGATTGATCGCAAGTCATCCCATACGATTTAATAGTTGCGTTCTAATTATGGGTAAGGGATTGCTTTGATATCAAGTCATAGAAGGTGTACGTCACTTGTTCATCTAATTTGAACATCGATCAAGATGAAATCCAGAATATGAGCAATTATGTAAATAATGAGCATGAGACATGTGGACACTTGATTCTTAGCCTACAAGTCATACAAAGTTAAAAACTCAAGATTAAAGGTCCCTAATTGCGAAAAAGTCTGTTTCTTGTCCAAAAAAGAGTTGCTTGAGTGTTTTAAAACAAAATTCAAGTTCCATTTTATTCTGTCTAAACCAATGCATTGATTTCACCAATAATCCAAAAAAAGTCTTTAGAGTTGCCTTTTGAACTGAAGTCAACTTTCTCCGTATGGAGCTCTCCTCTACTGTCTGTGTAGCTATGGCAACCCCCATTTTCCCCTCTTCAAACCCTAATCCCTCACCATAATCTAGCCTTCAATCCAGAATATTTCTCAATGAATCTCCACTGTTCCATCCATTTTCCATAAACCAAGTACTGATCTCTCCACTATTCAGTCATTTGACCCAGAATACTTCTCAACGAATCTTCACTGTTCCATCTATTTCCCATAAACCCAGCATTGATCGCTCGAGTAGGGGTGTGCGGAAGTGGTGTTCTTCTTTCCCATCAACCCAGCATTGATCGCTTGAGTATGAGAGTGCGGAAGTGGTGTTCTTCTAGAGAAATCTTCGATGGTGAGTCCTGCATCTCGCATCCCTCGACCGCTTGTGGATGAGTGTCCTTCTTGAGGGATCTTCAACTGTGAGCCCTGCATCTCGCATCCCTGGTGAATATCTCCCCGTTCGAAAGGATAGAGCAAGATTTACGGCAACAAACACTTGAAGCTGTACCCAACGAACATGGCAGGGGAAGAAGAAGCAGTGGGGCGGCTAGCCAATCTCTGCAATAAATTGGGTAAGTTGATGTATGAGAATGATATGACAATCCTGGATGAGGAAATTTCAGAAGAAAAAATACAAGAATGACGGTTTTCTCTTGTGGGGCAATTGTACAAGAACCCTAATGTAAACTTTCAAGCACTTACAACAGTAATAAAAAAGGCCTGGAAAATTGAGACTGTGGAAGTTAAACCTTTAGAAAATGGGAAAATCAGCTTTATCTTTAGAAATGAAGCGGACAAAAACCGAGTACTTGAGGGAAGTCCCTGGTCTTTCTCTAACCATTTACTGCTTTTGAGAACTTGGGAGCCGGATACCCCACCACATTGTTATGAATTTAAAACCTGTGTATTTTGGGTTAGAATCTTCGGCCTTCCTTTGGAATGGAATTCGGAACGTATGATTAAGAAAATAGCAAGTTCAATGGGGAAAGTGCTGGAGGTAAAAACAGATGTTAGAGGCCCTGCCTTTCAGAGAATTAGGAAAGCAAGAGTGGAGATGGATGTCGAGGCTGAATTGAGGGTGGGACAATTGATGAGTCATGGGTATAAGAAAGTCTGGCTAGACTTTAAGTATGAACGATTGCCCTTTTTCTGTTTCTCATGTGGCAAAATAGGACATTATGCTAACTATTGTCCAGACATACCTTATGAGGAGGAAAAATTCTCAACTGAGCTGGGAGGATGTTTTGGAGGTTGGATGAAAGCAGAAGTGTCTGAGCACAGCCCATTCTGGAAGGTGTTCTACCATGAAGTGTCCTATGCATCAAATGTAGAAGAGGTTGTTCCTGAAACTCCTGAATAATAGAGACAAGCTGAAGTTATGGAAGTTGGTCAGCCTATTACTCCAATTATTCATCAGAATTTACAGCAAGGAGGACCTCATCACAACATCACAAATGAGGTGAATATGCACAACTCAGGGAAAAGAATACTTATGCTTACCGGTCCGGAGAACGTACATAACACAGAATTCCAGCCAGCAACAACCACTGACAGTAACAAAAAGAAAAACCTGTCCCAACACAAAACCTACTCATTCAAGAAACAAAGAAAATGCAGCACACATATGACAATTACTCTGGCTCAAAGAGTGCTGGATGAGACTCAACTGATGGAAACTCCTATTCGGATGACTGAAGAAGTGGCATCATGGGCTTTGGTGGCTAGCCCTAATAAGCCACCAAATGAACTATGAATATATTAAGTTGGAACTGTCAAGGGTTGGGCACACCTTTGACAGTTCGAGAATTGAGAGCCGTTACGGCTCAATTTAGGCCCTCGATGGTTTTTCTTATGGAAACAAAAAAACAAGACTGATGTAGTGCAGAGAGTTAGAAGAAGACTTCAATTTCAGAACTGTTTAGTAGTTGATCTAGTGGGTACGGCGGGCAGTTTAGCTCTTATGTGGGATGATGGGCTTATAGTGGAGATTGACTCAATGACTGAAAGTTATATCAACTTGACATATGAAGAGGGGGTCATGGGGAAAAAATGAGAATCACCTTTGTTCACGCGCCCTATACATACTCAAAGAGGTTACAACTTTGGGATAGATTGCGACATATAAGCTACACTAATATGCTGCCATGGGTGTGCATGGGAGACTTTAATGAAGTTCGTTTTTATTGGGAAAAAGTGGGGAAGAGGATGGCTGAAAATTATAGAATGACTGCGTTTCGGGATTGCTTGGATGCATGCTCTCTAATGGATATTGATTGCAAGGGATGTGCCTTGGGCTAATAACAGGGAAGGGGAAGAATATGTGAAAGAGTGACTAGATCGAGTAGTGAGTACCATTGAATGGAGGCTGATGTACCCTGAAGCTGAAGCTTGTGCTCTTCCAGCAGTAGGCTCAGATCACAGCCCTATTATCCTATCTCTTCAATCACCTCAACCTAGAAGAAACAGAATATTCAGGTTTGAGGCTTTTTGGCTAAATAGTGCTGAATGCAAGGAAGTGGTACTAAAGTCATGGGAATGTACAAATCAGCACAGACAAAATTAGAAGGTAAACTTCAGGATGTACAAAAAGCACTAACTAAGTGGAGCAAACAGAAATTTGTGAATGCCAAGAAGAAAATCAGTCAATTAAAACAGGAACTAGAGGACCTTACGAATCATGTTTATGATGTTTTCAACAAATCACTCTTCAAAAAGTTACAAAATGAAATAGACGAGCTTGGAAGGCAAGAGGAGATGTACTGGGGGTTAAGATCGAGAATTAATTGGCTGAAATGGGGAGACCAGAACACCAAATACTTTCATGCAACAACCATACAAAGAAGACAGAGAAACAGAATTTCTATGTTACAAACTATAGAAAATACATGGCTGGTTGAGCAAGATCAGTTGAGAGAACATACTGTGCAATTCTTCAGGGAGTTATATCAGTCCAACGGATCTCGGAATTTTGCGCCAGTGATAGACCAAATACCTGCAAGAGTAACCGAAGCCATGAACAGGCAATTACTTGCTGTAGTTACTATGGATGAAGTCATAGAAGCTGCATTTCAGCTTGGAGCCACAAAAGCCCCCGGCCCAGATGGTTTTAATAGTTTATTTTATCATAATCACTGGGAAGAAATTAAATGGGACATATTTAAGGAGGTGGAGGACTTTTTGGCCACTGCATCTTTATCACCGGCACTAAACAAAACAATTATCTCCCTTATTCCGAAAGTCCCGCACCCAGAGAGATTGGACCAATATCGTCCAATTAGTTTATGCAATTTTGGATATAAAATTATCTCCAAAGTGCTGGCAAATCGACTCAAACCCCTTCTAACAGAAATTATAGCACCAAAACAGAGTGCCTTCATGGGTGGGAGGCAAATCCAAGATAATATCTTCATTGTCCAGGAAGTATTGCATCAAATCAGAATCAGAAACAGAAAAAAGAAGTTTCAAGCAGTCCTGAAATTAGACATGAAGAAGGCATATGATCTCGTGGAGTGGGACTTTTTGGAGGCGTGTCTCCTAAAAACTGGCTTTGATGAGAAATGGTTGAAATTGGTGATGCAATGTGTTACTACGGTCACATTTAGTGTCAAATTCAATGGCGAACCACTACAATATTTTCAACCTTCAAGAGGACTCAGGCAAGGGGATCCCTTATCTCCGTATCTTTTTATTATTGTGGCAAATGTTTTATCCTCCTTGATGAAGTAAGCTGAAGAGAATGGTACTATTACAGGAATAAAGCTAAATCGAAATTGTCCTACACTTTCTCACTTATTGTTTGCTGATGATTCAATCTTTTTTATGAATGGTACCATACTAGAATGTCAGAACCTAGCTATGATTCTGAATCAATATTGTCTAGCTGCTGGACAAGAGATTAATTTGAACAAATCGGGCATATTTTTCAGTAAGGGTTGCCCTTAATCATTGAAAGATAATATGGCCAGAGAATTGAGGGTTCCTATTATTGATAAAACCGGTAAATATTTGGGAATTCCCTCGGACTGGGGAGAGTCGAAAAAACAAATGTTTGCATGGATCCTAGGGAGAATTAGTGCAAAATTAGAAAGCTGAAAGGAGAAACTGCTATCTAAAGCAAGGAAAGAAGTTTTGCTGAAAACAATGATTACTTCCTCAATATGCTATGTCAGTATTTAAAATCCCAGTATCAATTTGTAAGGCCATTGAACAGAAAATTGCTTCATTTTGGTGGAAAACTAATGAAAAGAAAGAAGGTATTCATTGGAAGAGATGGGATATATTGAAAATCAAGAAAGATCGAGGTGGTATGGGTTTTAGAGATCTTCTCTCTTTTAATAGAGCAATGTTAGGGAAGCAGGCATGGCGATTGGTACAACAACCATCTTCTCTGTGGGGCAGTCTATTCAAGGGGTTATATTATCCCTACATGGATTTTTGGCATGCAGCAAGGGGAATTAGACCTTCATGGGGATGGAGAAGCCTGGTCATAAGGAGGGATTCTATAGCTCCCAAAATCATGTGGAAAGTGGGAGATGGAACAAAGATCAAGATCAGGGAGGATAAATGGCTGCATAGAGGTATTATTGAGGGTCCAGTGCATGTTAATGAACCTTCTCTAGTGTCTGAAATTATAGACAAAGAGCAAGGGAGATGGGATGAAATCAAAATAGCAGCACACTTTGATGAAAAATTAGCTGGAGAAATTCTGACTATCCCCATCAAGCCACAAACAGAAACGGATCAAATTGTATGGATTGGCACGCAGGCAAGCAAATATACAGTGAAGAGTGCATATAATTACATCAAGGAGGCTAAAGCACAAGTTCAGGAGAATCAGCCAACAACTTCTTTTCAACCTCCCCCCTTACTCTGGAAAGAAATATGGAATTTGCACACCCCACCCAAGATAAAAATCTTTCTGTGGAAGAAAAATATTACCTGAACCCATATGCCCATTATGTAATCTTGAGAGGGAAACAGTTGAACATCTATTCTTGCTGTGTCCATGGACAAAACAGATTTGGAACAAAGAGCTGCACATTAAAATTTCACGTCAAGGCTTAACGAGGATAGAAGAATGGTTTTGTCAACTCAAAAAGAAGACAACGAACCCTCCAAACCTGAACACGGTGGCTGTAACATTGTGAAATATGTGGAAGGCCAGAAATCAGGCAGTCTTTCGGGGTAGAAAACCAGAAGTGTCGGCAATAATCGACTCAGCACAAGTGCTCCTCAAAAGTTATCAAAGGTGGAATCAAAGGAAAGGTGGATCTCGAGATAGCGGTGTAGGCGAATTTGCAAATGGAGGAACAAGCACAGCGATAAGAGAGAATAATACAAAGCTGAGACAGGGGAAGACTCAAATGCAGGAACAAAGAGTAAATGATGGACTACGAATCAGGGTACATGAGTTGAGAGATAACATGAGCCCAAGCTTGTGCGGAGAGATGAGTTCATGTAGGAGAGAGGTGTCGAGCATAAGAGGGGAAGATAGTAGAACACGGGGACGAGAGAAGCAACCGTGGCCAAGCGCCTCTTACCAGCAACTAAGTAGTGCAGCCGGGTGTGAAACAGAGGAAGTAAGAACCAGTAGGCAGAATGGCGAGCTGCGAGGAGCCGAAGAGCACGATCAATTCCTTCACAGATCTAGGACTCGGCGAAAAGCATGCTGGAGGACCCACGAAGAGGGCAGATCTGAAACTCGAGAAACAGAACCCTCCCAACTCAGCAATGAATTTTGTTGAATAATCAGTAAAGCAGAGAGTGAGGTAGATAAAGGACTGACCAGTGGGAGAAACGGAGACCAGCAAATCCGAACCAGATCAGAGAACGCCGAAAGGGACAGCAAATCTGGAAGGAGTGCAAGTGCGATGAATGGAGAGCGGAGCACTAGGCTAAGTGATGAGTCGCAACGCAACCATCGAGCGCCGAATTGGAGGGATGCGTTGGTGCAGGGGGCAGAGTAAGCAGCCCTTCAACCTGACACGCTACTCATAGAAAAACCCTTGAAATCGACAGATCTGCAACTTGCCCAACAAAACCGTCTCAGACATGGATTCCACCGCCAGAAGGAGCTTTGAAGATCAACATAGACGGACCATTCTTACTTGGTTCGCTGGAGAGTTTTGTTGCTTGCATCTGCCGTGATTCGGAGGGGTGGGCAGAGAGGCAAAGACGATTAGAGCCTCCTCCCCTTTGATGGCCGAAACCCTAGCACTTTGGGAAGCCCTCAACTTTTACTACCCTAAAAGACACGAAGTACTTCACTTTGAGTCTAACAGTTCACAACTTGTTCAAGCAATGACCAGTTCAAAGCAGTTCAGTTGAAAAGTTCAACCTATTATCAGCAAATGCAAGGAAAAAATGCAGGCCTTTTCACATGTTCGATAGTCCATTGCTCTAGAGAGGCCAATTGTGCTGCAGATTGGGTAGCAAAAGCCCATAGGAACAACTACTTATTTCTGAATTGGGTTTTATCACATCCACAAACTTTATGGGACATTTTGTGTAATGATGCCCATTTACTGGGTGCTTCATTTTAGATTACATAATGAAATGCTTTAAATTCAGACCAAAAAAAAAAGAACTGAAGTCAACTCTTGGTCAACTTTTTTTGAAAAAATAAAAAAGTTGAAAAATTCTTAAATCAACTCATTTTTAGCTTGTTTTGACTTTGAACTCATCAATTTTACAAATAATATTAAAAATTGACTTTTTCCCAACTTGTTGATTTTGATTTCCAATCGACCAAATTCAAAATTAACTCAATTCTAGTCTCCTTTTAGGAAAATTTCCTTCACGGCATTTAATCAGAAGGTAGTTCCAGATTCAATTGTCAAACCAATTTTATGATTCAAAGCTTAAGGCAAATTCGCCTAATGTAAGCCCTAGTTAGGGTTCTGATCGACACTTCATGAGTATTGCAAATTACCCAAAATTGAGTCTGATAAAAATTCAAGCAACTCAATTCGAATGTTCGATGATTGACAAATCCAAAAGGGATTGATTTAGTTAAACCAATTAAGTTTAACACATGCTAGATTAGCATTCAATTTGACTAATTGAAGTCCAATTTGGCCAATTGAACACCAATTGCACACATTTGTCTAACTCATAATGCCACGTAAGGAAATTTTGATAGAAATTAGGGAGATTGAGGTGTCATGTGTTAATCTGATTGAACCAAGTCAAACCAAATCGAATTGGGCCAATCCGATTAAATCCAATTTGACTTGAATCGTTAGGATGATCTTCAATTTAGTCCAATTGAATAAAATGTCACATATAATTAGCAAAAGTCGAGCAAAATTAGAAAAATGCCAACCTGATTGAATCTGGCCAACTTGGGCAAGTTTGGCATATTTTAACATTTTCATTTAAAGACTACTATCTGTGACGCCCCAGCACGTTATGGCTAATATAATTATCTATTTCTTTCCATTTTTAAGCATGCAATGGCATGTAACGACAACCTAGTACACACTAATTTCAAGCAATGCACGCATAAATATAGAACCGAACACTTTCATTTCTTATTCATATATGTGTTAGGTAGGTGACAAGGTTGGGTACACTAGCGGACGAGCAAAAGGTACTCTACTCCATACTACATCCAAAAGCTCTAGTAGCTGTATCATCTCGACTTGGATACTACGTGTGTATTGTGTCATCTGTCTTCCCTTATAGTGAATCCAAAATATTGACTTGGTCTGCCCAAAATGCTGTTGATCTGAAAAATAATGATTAGCCACGACTAAGCACAAAGCTCAGTAGGCAAACTATTGACTTTTTTTTTTTTTTTGGGTGACCTAGGAACCCCGTACAGCCAGCAGCCAGCGAGTAAACCTAGGGGGACACGTAAGCGGGAGGACCCACCACCCCCAGCGTCCCACTTAAAACCCCAAGCGACTGTGAGGGGATTCGAACTCCTCCTCTTCGTGAGGGGGAGAGAGCCCAAACCATCGCGGCTACCAAGGCGGTGATCAAAATATTGACTTATTTATACTACATAAGTCAATAATAGCACATACAGAGAAGTTTAAATATGAAAGATAAAATGTCATTATGATATCAACTTGCCTGATAACCTTTCTCAAAATTAGGATAGCAAATAAAAAACAGTTTCTCTAGAAACAAGTAACCTAGTAAGCTTGAATGAAATCTGGAAGTGCAATTGATCATCTTTACTGTAAATTGACTACCACCATCTTTCGAGTAATCTCATCACCCCCCAGGTATCTCACATCCATCCGGCATCGCGAGGACATCTAGAGGATCCGTGTTATAGCCCCCAAGCATTCAAGGTGACTGTGTTACACCCTTCAGGCATCCCTACTGCAACCCGAGGTATTGTCGTCCCAATGATCGATGGCATTCCCAAATCATACACTCATTCCATGGTGCAGTGATTCAAATATCTCAATATAAATTGGCCATCCAATGAGTAAAACGCATAGTAACAATTCAGTATCTACCACCAACTATCCTATAAAACCCGAGAAAAGATACAAACATTTAGTTGCTTGCATCAGTTCAAAAGACTGATAGCAAAACAAAGATTTATCTAGAACTAACATAAAAGGGCAGTTTGCCCGTCCGTAGAAATCAAGGGTATTCGCTACGCAAATCAATACAAAAAATAATGAAACTTTAAAACGATGTGGACAAGACTCCGATGAACGTTTTTTTGTAAAGAACTCGAGGTCCAGTTTAACTCACACCGGTCCCAATAATTTTCTAAATTTCAGGTCAAAATAGTGCACAAATCCAGATTGCAATCAGGTCAGGAAATTGCATTTTGGACATCTAAATGGACTCCGAAAAATCATGGAAAAACTCCACATTATAGTTCAAAATGCGGCCTAAAAATTTATGAAGGACACTAGTTTAAATTGTTTGTAGAAAACCCAGTAGAAAATGGTAATCGAGCGAAGGTCTGGAAACAGCTTGTAAATACAATTTTGGACCCAAACAAATTTTGAAATATATTTTGCACAAAGTCCAAAAAATCTGAAATTAAAGTATGTTATAGGACAAAGTATAATGCGAAAGTTTCTCGAGAAACCCTCACAAAATTTGTACCACAAGAACCAACGTGAGAAACCCTCTCGGAATCCCAGGCTACTGCGGTTCAAGAAGATGGCGGCCCAAGTTGTCGGCCAAGCTACGAGGAACGATGGTGATGTCGCAGCGTTGAAGGTGAGGAGAGCGTTCGGTCTCACAGGACGGAGGGGGAACAATGGTCATGTAGGATGAAAATGAATGAGCGAGCCGTGTTTTCGGTGATGCGGCCATGGTCTTCAAGCATCCACCGCTGTTGACATTGAGCGGCTTGTTGGACGCTGGCAGCAGGAGAGAAGACCGACTGGCCATGCGTCACGCCCAAGAGAGAGCAGATGGCGTTGGGGCTGACTTTTTATACTCTTTTTTTTCTTTCCCCACCGCCTTTGCATGACCAGACTTCAGTTTTGGGTGACATGTTCTGGTCAACTTGGCAAAGCATGGAGGATTGGCTTGCCGAGGAAGGGAAAAACGTGGCTGATTTTGGGTTCATTCTCCCTTAATTATCAGCCACGCCTCATGAAGAGAGGGCTGTGGTGTTGTGAACGTGTCATGGAGGTTGAATGGCCATGGAAAGAAGACATGGCTCGGTGGCGCGTGCACGGGTTTGAGGCAATGGTGGTGGCAAGACAGCATCGTGTGGCGAGTTGACGTGGTACGGTGACAAGTTTAGTGATGCGGCAATGACGACCTTGGTACCCAAGAGCACTCGGTTTTGTGTTGAGCGAGGACCTAGATGTCATAAATCTCCCCCTCCTAAGAAATTCCGTCCTCGAAATTGGATGTCCTTTAAACTCAACTAAACAAATGAGGGTATCTTCACCTCATTTCTTCCTCCTCTCCTACGTCGCTTCCTCTATTATATGGTGTCGCCACCAAACCTTGATGAGTGGGATTACCTTTCTTTGAAGGACTTGTTCCTTCCAATCTAAAGTTTGCATTGGCTCTTTCACGTATTTCAAACTTTCTCATCCACTTCAATTGTTTTATAGTCCAAGATATGAGTGAGGTCTGGCTGATATTTTCTCAGCATCGATACATAGAAGAGTCATGTACGTTTGCCAACTTAGGTGGCAGCGCCAATCAATAAGCCAATTCTCCTGTCCTTTCAAGAATTTCAAAGGTCAGTGAATTTTGGGCATAACTTGTCATTCTTTCCAAATTTTGATACGCCTTTCATTAGTGATACCTTCAAGAATACATGATCTCCCACATTAAATTCCAAGGACCTCCTATGCTTATCTATGTAGCTTTTCTTTTGACTTTAGGCTATCTTAAGCCAGCTCCCAATGATCCCTATTGCAACGAAGGCAACTTGCACTGACTCTAACCTTGTTAATTTTCACTCGTCCACCTCATTCTAGCATATAGAGGTTCTACAAGTCCTTCCATACAATGCCTTGAATGGGGCCTTTCCTATACTATGTTGAAGACTATTGTTATAGGAAAATTCTATTAGATATAGCTTCTCGTTCCAATTACCTTTAAAATCAGTCACATAAGCCTTTAACATGCCCTCTAGTACTTGGATTACTCTTTTTGTCTACCTATCCATCTACGGATGAAAGGCACTGCTAAACTGGAGTTTCATCTCTAATGCAGTTTGGAGATTCCGCCAAGAATTTGATGTAATTCTTGAGTCTCAATCTAAAGTTATGGTCATAGGGACAGGGACTCCATGTAAGCGCACTATTTGCTTGGTCACAAGGACTCCATGTAAGCGCACTTTTTGCCTGGTCACAAGGACTCCATGTAAGCGCACTATTTGCCTTACATATATTTTCACATACTAATCCATTGAGTAATCTATTCGTACAGTTAGAAAATTGATAGGTTTGGTTAGACGATCTACTATCACCTAGAGAGAGTCATGACCATTCGACGTCTTTGATAATCTTTGCACAAATTTCATCGTTATGTGCTCCCATTTCCATTCGGGAATATCCAATGGTCTTAGCATTTTTGCAGGCTTGTGATGCTCTGCCTTTACTTGTTGGTAGGTCAAACACTAAGAAACATGATTAGCAATGTCCACCTTCATCCCATTCCATTAGTAGCATTGGCGAAGGGTTTTTACAATTTTTTTTTTTTTTTGTTGCTTCTTGGATGAATGCTATAATTACTCCTATGTGTCTCTGACAAAATTTCCTCCTTTATTTTCTCATTTTCAGGCACACGTAGGCTTCCATGAAATCTTACTATTTCATCATTCGTAACTTGAAAATCCAACTTCTTTCCCTTGATCTCAAGATTGAACTGTAATAACTTCATCCTTTGTATAGTTTCAGGTTCTATCCTAAGTGCAGCCATCAATCAAATTCAAATTTAACAATTCCACCTCTCAGCTCAATCGAACGTAACATTTAGCCGAATTATTCCTACACCTTTGTGACCACAATTCAAACCTAGAACCATCAAAATCGACACCATTAATAACTCATCTGGTTCAGTCCAACCAAGACATTGACCATGCCTTCGCCGCAACATGGATTCAAGCCTAAAATACGGCACCATTCATTTGGTTCAAAGATCGATAATCTACCCAGATTTATTCAACCCAAAGATCAACCTAGTATATCTCAAGTCTCACGCTAAAGGATCATCACTTGGAATAATCACTCATCAAATCCATAACTTAAGCTTTCGCCATTTCACTTTGGAAAGAGTATAACCACAATTCATATCCACTAATTCCACATAACCTTTTTTAAACTAAGATCATCTCCTAAAATTAGAAGTTGACCACCATCGATTAAACCTATTATTCCGATATATAAACCATAAGTAATTTCATGTCTCATATGACCACTCAAACTCATGACTTCCAAGATCAATCTTTACATACTAAATGCCTCCATGAAGACTTTCAATGAGATCCTCTAGTAGGAAGTCACAGCTTAGCTCAAATGATCATAACTTAGTCCTCAAATTCATAACTCGCTCTCCATAATTCACCTCTTAAGCTTTGTAATCCAATCCATCTATGCCATCAAGAATCAAAATTTATCCATTAAGACTTGCTATAATAATACAATTGCCTATAACCTTTCAAATAATATCTAAGCACTCCAAAAGATCATATTTATTAGTAGAGCCTACAGCTAAGACTTAACACTTCCAAAATCCTTTCTTATCATGAAGCAATTCTACTAATATTAATATCCTCAAGTCTCAAACAGTTGCTTACGAAGTTGATACATCCTTGAGATAATGGTCTTGGAAGCGTCTGCTTCCTCTCAGTTGACCACATATATCCTTTCTTGGGCCGGTGGCCTTTGTTGGTTCTCTTGTGGAGGTTCTCCACCCTAATGCTATTGCACCTGTTATGCCGAACCATCATTAGACTATGTCCTTTTCCCCGGATAGCTCCTCTTGATGTGGCCCTACTGTCCACATCTAAAACATCTCTTTTATTCTTGACATGGTCGTGATTCATGTTGTTCACCACACCTTTGACATGGACCGTTTTGATATGGCACCCGATTCATAGCTAGACCTTTCTCGGCTCCTCCGTATTTTGCAAAATTTCATTATAGTCCTTGATGTTGAGGGGCACCAATTGCTTCCTAATATCCATCCTTAAGCCCTTCAAAAATCTTTTGGCCTTCTCCTCTAGATCCTCAACTAACCTAGAGACATACCTAGAGAGTTCAGAAAATTTTGCTTCGTACTAATCCTTGATCAGCTCCTTTTGACTCAGCTAGACAAACTCAGTTACTTTTCTATCTTTGGTACAGTCAAAAAAATGCTTTCTATTGAAAGTTCTAACAAATTCGTCCTATACCATTGGTGTACTAACTGGGACTATCATATCCCTAGAGGCTCTTCGCTAGTACTTGGCATTTCCTCTAGCCAATATTCCGCTAGGGTTAACTTGTCTGCATCATTATAATTTAATAGCTTGAAGATTCTTTCCATCCCATCAATCCACTATTCCGCTTCTTTAGGCTTCCCATTATGGTAAATGTGAATGGCTTCAATTTTAGAACTGTCCTAGCAATCCCTGGGTATAACATTCAACTCCAGATTATTGCTAGGCTGGCCTCTCCATCAAGGTTCCTATATTAGCAAGTGCTTGCAAAATG
This sequence comes from Eucalyptus microcorys, assembly GCA_014182515.1. Taxonomy (NCBI): domain Eukaryota; kingdom Viridiplantae; phylum Streptophyta; class Magnoliopsida; order Myrtales; family Myrtaceae; genus Eucalyptus; species Eucalyptus microcorys. Next base: position 30,376,569 of record CM024566.1, on the reverse strand, counting down.
TCTTCCAGTTGGGGTTCTTCCCTTGAAGCAGTAGGTTCCATTCTTGATGGAGAAGAACTTCTTAATCACACCATACTTCCCTGAAGATTACTGAGCATTGCCCTTGTAAATAATTGGTGACCGGGTTTCACTAATCGCATAAACGTTACTGGGATGCATCAGTAACATATACATGTTATTGGAATACACATGTAACGTACAATCGTTACCCGCATCTCACGAGTGATAATCCATCACCCGTTGTCCTAAAACGAATCAAACACATGCATTTAGTATCTTATCTCGCATGTGTCAATCCTATTCCCTTTCGCCAGTAGTGCACCTTATGGCTCCAAGAGAAACCTATGCTCTTGAGCTGTGATGCCCCCAGCACATCACGACTAATGTAACTATCCAATCTTTCCATTTTTAAGCATGTGAAAACATGTAACGACAATTCAATACACACTAATTTCAAGCAATGCACGCAAAAATATAAAACCGAACACTTTCATTTATTATTTATATACATGTTAGGTGACAGGGTCTGGTACATCGGGGGATGAGCAAAAGATACTCTACTCCAAACTACATCCAAAAGCTTCAATAGCTGCATCATCTCGACTTGGATACTACGTGTGTATTATGTCATATGTCTTCCCCTACAGTAAATCCAAAATCTTGGCTTGATCTTCCCAAAATGCTACAGATTTGAAAAATAATAATTAACCATGAGTTAGCACAAAGCTCAACAAGCAAATTACTGACCTATCTATACCACATAAGCCAACTGCAGCACAAATGGGGAACTTTATAAAATATAGGAGGTCATTATGATATCAACTTGCTTGAGAACCTTTCTAAAAATCAAGATAGCAAATTGAAAATTTTCTTTGGAGACATTAACTCAGTAAAGCTTGAATGAAATCTAGAAGTGCAATTGATCATCTTTACTGTGAATTGACTACCATCGTCTTTCAAGGAACCCCATTACTCCCTGAGCATCTGGCACCCATCTAGCATTGCGAGGACATTTGGGGGACCCATGTTACCCTCCAAACATCCGAAGGAACCCAGTTACCCCTCTAGACATCTTGCACCCATAGCTTTGCAAGGACATCTGGGGAACCGTGTTACACCCTAGGCATTCGAGGGAACTGTGTTGCAACCCTCAAACATCCCTACTATAACCCGGGGCATCATTGTCCCAAGGAGCGACAACATTCCCAAATCATACGTTCAGTCCATGGTATAGTAATTCAAATATCTCAATATAAACAGGCCATCCACTGAGTAAAATGCACAGTAACAATTTAGTATCGACCACGAACTATCCCTTAAAAACCGGAGAAAAGATACAAATATTTACTCGCCTATATCAATTCAAAAGACTAATTGCAAAACAAAGGTTTATCCAAAACTGACATAAAAGGGCAGTTTGCCCGTCCGTAGAAATCAAGAGCATTCACTAAGCAAATCAATATAAAAAATCACGAAACTTTAACATGATGTGGACAAAACTCCGAGGAAATTTTTTTGTGAATAGCTTGAGTCCAATTTAACTTATATCGGTCCCGATAATTTTCTGAAGTTCAGGTCAAAACAGAGCACAAATCCAAATTGCAATCAGGCTAGGAAATTGCATTTTGGACATCTAAATGGACTCCAAAAAATCATGGAAAACCTCCGCATTATTGTCTAAAAGCATTCTAAAACTTTTATGAAGGACACTAGTCCAAATTGTTTATAGAAAATCCGGTAGAAAATGGAAACCGAACGGAGGATTGGAAACGGTTTATAAAAACAATTTTGGACGCAAACAGTTCTTGAAATATATTTTGCATATACAAAGTCTGAAAAATCTGAAATTAAAGTATGTTATAGAAGAAAGTATAATGAGAAACTTTTGTGAAGAAATCCTCACAAAATTCATATTACAAAAACAGGTATAAAATTGGCAAAAGTATGGTCTATAGCAAACTGAACCAAAAATAGCTATATCCTCGGATTCGCCCACGATTTGTGCCATTACAAATCTCAACATTCAGTATTCAATGACACCTCAGTGAACTCACTAAACCATAATTTCAACAATGCTCACAATGTACGTTTTCCTAAATCGCTAACTAACCCGATTATGTAAGAAATCAACCGAGACAGACAAAAACATGAGGAAATCGACCTCGACGCACGGCAATCAACCTACGTAGCATCAAAAGCAAGGTAATTTACTTGCCTCAGGTCTTGGACGAGTGGTGGCTGCGGCTCGCCGAGCTCTCAGAATCCCGGGTTGCTGCGGTTCAAGAAGATGGCGGCACTAGTTGTCGGCCAAGCTACAAGCAACGATGGCGATGTCGCAGCGTTGAAGGTGAGGAGAGCGTTTGGTCTCACAGAATGGAGGGGGAACAAGGGTCGTGGGGATTAAAATGAATGAGCGAGCCGCGTTTTCGGTGATGTGGCCATGGTCTTCAAGCATACCACGGCTGTTGACTTTGGGCGGCTCGTTGGACGTTGGCAACAGGAGAGAAGACCAGCTGGCCATGTGTGTCGCGTCCAAGAGAGCAGATGGCATTGGGGCTGACTTTTTATACTCTTTTTTTTTTCCCCACTGCCTTTGCATGACGAGACTTGAGTTTTGGGTGACACGTTCTGGTCAACTTGGCAAAGCATGGAGGATTAGCTTGCTAAGGAAGGGAAAAACGTGGCTGATTTAGGGTTCATTCTCCCTTAACTATCAGCCACGCCTCATGAAGAGAGGGCTGTGGTCTTGTGAACGTGTCATGGAGGTTGAGCAGCCATGGAGAGAAGACGTGGCTTGTGGCGCGTGTGCGGGTTTAAGGCGGTGGTGGCGGCGGCAAGGCAGCATCGTGTGGCGGGTCGGCGTGGTATGGTGACGAGTTTAGTGATGTGGCAATGAAGAGCTTGATACCCAAGAGCTCTCGGTTTTGTGTTGAGCGAAGACCCGAATGTCGCTGCACTTTTTTTTACCAATTTTCTTCACTTGTTTCATCTAATTCCCGAGCATCCTTGGCCGATCTAATCATTGTGGTTAGTTCCTCTATGGTGTCCCCAAAATCTCATGGTGATTTAATGGCGAGATCTTCACTGGAGGTCCCTCGGAGAAGCCGCGTAACTCAATTACTCGCCGGAATTTCGATATTCCAGGTAAGTACTTTAAACTAACACGTTTAATTTCATAAAACTTCTAGAAAATCACATGTTCAGGAATTTTCATGTTCTATTTCATCACTAGCTAAGCATGTATAGCCTGCTTTAATGTCAATTTTAAATCTTGAATGAATTGATTTCCTTAGGATTGCATTATCGTATGTTCTGCATTTTCGGAGTATAATAAGCCATTGTGTTTAATCCGATGATTAGGCCGATTAAAACTCAAAATCATGAGACTAGAGAAACAATCCTGACAGCTTAAGCTTCAATTTGACAGGTCATAAGCCAAAATTGAAAGTCATTTGCTAGACCAAATTCATTTAGAAACATTGTACAGAATATGGAAAGCTGGAGTCGATTTCTGGAAAACTGGAATCTGCCTTGTCTCCGACTCTTCTTTGATTTTTCCACTTTTTTGTGTTTGGACTTTGAAAAAAAACTTTCTTGATAGAAGTTGAAGATAAGATTTCAATATTTCCATTGATATAAATTTCATAAAAATCCAACGTCATTTGATTGGTTTGAGGCTCGCCCCAAAAAAATATCAAACCTGGTGTTTGATCCGTCTTTCTGGCTCCCGCATTGACTGATTTTGTTTTGCAAATTCGGTACAGTTGGAGTCCTTTTTGCAAAAATTTAAAACTACAAAGTTATTCGTTAGGGTCTAAAATGATAGAATGGAAATTTTTTGGACTTTTTAGTAAATTTTGGAGGTCCTTAATTGCAATAAATCGGACAAGGTCCGTTCTGCCTTAAAAAAACTGTTTTCGATTGAGTCCCTGGGAGCACTTGCAATTTTAGCATAGTTCGAGGTCTCTTTTGCGAAAATTCAAAACATGAAAAATGTTGATAACAGACTGAACTAACTGTCTGTAAATGTTGGCAGGATTTTTATTTTTCTAAATATTTTTTTGTATTTTCAAATTTTCCGGTCAGACTCGGGTCAAGTTCAGGACACTTGGGACTAATCGGTGATTTTCGGGTTTGTTCGGGTCGGAATCAGGTCAATTGGTCTCATGAGATTTAAAGCAGACATCATAAGCATTCTAATGACACCTGAATCACTCAAATTGAAGTTCATATGGTGGATTAATGAAATGGAACCATAACTGTCCAGAATCTGTTAATAATTGGATAAGTGATCCAATTTGGCTTACTCAATTAACTGTTGATTGTTCAAGACCATTTGGCCTAAATGCATGCTTAGTTGAGCTATGCATGTGATTTTTAGATGAATGTTTAGGCTTGTGATGCATGTCGATCGGCGGGTAGATTAGTGAAATGATCATAAGTGATTAAGGATTAATGATGTTTGCCCATTGCTATGAAAATTAAGTGGGGGCAATTATCATTAATCTTAATTATTGAACCCCTATTAGAGGTGATCGGTTCCCATCCAGTCCGATCCCACCTAGGAACCAAGAATTGAACTGGGAGGACTGATTCTCATTTTTTGAGACTGGGGACTGGATCGGGCAATTTTGAGACCGAGAACCAAATTGGACTAATCGATCGGGTTCGATCTAATGTAATCGGCCACTTAGCAAAAAAAAAAAAATTAAAAACCAAAAAAAATATTGGAGTTGTTATTGTTTTAGAGTTTATTACTATTTTTTAGAACATAAAAAAATATTTTTCAAAAAAAAAAAAAAAGAAAAGGTTGGTCTGGTCTCGATTCTCTCTAGAATCAAGAACTAGACGAAAATTACCAATTTCATTTTTATGAAACCAGGAATCATACCAATGCCCTTGGGAACTGGACCAAATTAGTTAGTCCGGTCTAATCTGAGCTGGTCTGAGCGGTTCCCAGTTCGATCGATCTAATATGCTCACCCCTAACCCCTAGTGGATTAGGAGATGGCTCAGGATAATTGAATTGCATGATTAATTTCAAAGGTGATCCCAAGGCAAATTGAATATTGATTTGATGTGAACATTGTTAATTGCTTGCTTTGCTTTGACAGTGCATATGGTGAATGATTGGATGACAAAATCGACAATGATGAGAAGGTCGCTGAGAGCGGTGGCCGAATAGAGCTGGTGGTGATGATAGGCTGATGTCCATTCCGGTCTTTAATCTTTTGTAATAGCCTTAGATTAGTGTAATCTTAATTAGGCTAGTTTAGATACTTGTAAGTTAATAAGCCTAGGCTATAGTTAATAAAACCAATTTAGACTTAGCCTTACATTTTAAATAAGTGACTAGGGTAATCTAGTCTAAGCTTGAATCAATTCATTAGACTCAAGCTCGCCTTAGTGTCAAATAGCAAGCCTCCAAGAGATCATGTATCGATGCTCCATGACAAGGCATTGTATATTTTTTGTCCAACTTCGTATCAGGTTTCACATTTTCGCACCTAGACATATGCTTTCAATAAGTTGGATGTTTACTTATCACACCGCCTTCCAATACGTTGATTATTAATTGCTTTTCTAGAAGAGGATATGATTAGAAGAGACTTTCAATGAACCCTATAAAAACATTTGCATGCTCACTTAGTGGATTGTTGCCTTTAGGATCAATAATGGTAATCAAGAATGAATAGTCACTTAGATAACACACTTTCAAGTTAGGTACTGCAAGGGCCTATTAGTATAATAAGGTCCCCGAACTTAAAAACTTTGGTAGCATAGGAAGCAAAACGACACTCACGTCTCGATCAGTTTCTAATTGACTCTAAATGACTAGTGTCAACTCCTAAAACTATTAGGTTGTTAAAAGAATTTTAAAATGAAATGCAAGGTATAAACTTGAGAGAGCTTGCGCTCCTAATTGATGGACCATTTGGATCCCTAGAATCATTTGATTCAATGAATCATCTGGACCGTCTTACAAGCAATACCTCTAAATCTATTCTCCAAAGTGGGTTGTGATAAGACAAACTGACAGAAGTACATCAACAATATTATGGGAAATTGCTACTTTTAGAGAGACGTTGCCAATGTTAGAGAGCCCTTCAGACAATAGAATCAATAGCGACTGGAAGATTTCAATGGGGAACGGTCATATAAGGATGGATGGCTATGTATTAAGTCAGAGAGAAGTAATTATATTGGGTGGAAACAAATAAAGAAATTCTCTTTTATATACTCTCTATATATATATTTGTTTATTTATTTATTTAGTTGGATATATGCATTCACGATCAAAGCTTTAGTGAATTGGGACTTCTTTGTTTTGGCCATACGAAAGGAAAGTGTGTGGGAGCCAAATCAGAGAAAAAAGGACATAAAACAAGAAGTGGATACAAGACGTAGAGTTTGGGACACCTGAGTGCCATAACTTGGCACGGAGGGAGACTTAAGTGCCATAACTTCGGAAAGGTACACTTAAGTGCTAGTTCCGGAGTAAAGTGAAACACTTAAGTGCCACTGGTCAAAATCCGGCCAAATGGTGACGTGGCAATTTTCCAAATGAAAGTGGGTGCAAAACGGCGTCATTTTGCACGTTGACATGGCGAGAAAATGCAAAAACGACATCGTATTGTGTCGATGTGTAAATAATTAATATAAAAATTAATTAAATTAAATTTACACTTAATTTTATTTAAAATATTCTAAAAAATTAAAAATTCAAAAACTTAAAAAAACTTTAACACATAAAAAACATAAAATTAAAAATAATTAAAAATAATTAAAAATAAAAAAATTTATATTAGAAAAACTTTCAATTAAAAAAACTTTCAATTAAAAAATTTAAATTAAAAAAATAAAATTAAAAAACTTAAAATTAAAAACTTAAAATTTTAAAAACATTAAAAATTTAACAATTTAAATTTAAAAACTTTAAAAATAAAAAAATTTAAATTTAAAAAAATTTAAATTAAAAAAGCTTAAAATTTAAAAAAATTTAAATTTGAAAAACTTAAAATTAAAAATCTTAAAATTAAAAAATTAAAATTTAAAAAACTTAAAATTTAAAAACTTAAAATTTAAAAAAAAAGTTAATTTAAAAATTTAAAAAACTTCCATATTTAAATTTTAAGTTTTTTAAATTTTAAGTTTTTCTAAATTTTAAGTTTTTTAATTTTAATTTTTTTTAATTTTAATTTTTTTTAATTTTAAGTTTTTGAAATTTTAATTTTTTGAAATTTAAAGTTTTTTATTTAAATTTTTTTAACTTTAAAGTTTTTTAAATTTTAAGTTTTTTTAAATTTTAAGTTTTTTTAAATTTTAAGTTTTTTTAATTTTAATTTTTTAAATTTTAAGTTTTTAAATTTTAAGTTTTTTTAATTTTAATTTTTTAATGTTAAGTTTTTTTTAATTTTAAGTTTTTATTTTTAAGTTTTTTTTTTTTTAATTTTAAGTTTTTATTTTTATGTTTTTTTAATTTTAAGTTTTTTATTTTTTAGAATATTTTAAATAAAATTAAGTTTAAATTTAATTTAATTAATTTTTATATTAATTATTTACACATCGGGCACAAAATGACGTCGTTTTTGCATTTTTCTCGCCACGTCGTATGCAAAACGACGCCGTTTTGCACCCAATTCGTCGGAAAATTACCACGTCGGTCATTTGGCCGGATTTTGGCCAGAGAGGCACTTAAATATTCCACTTTACTTGAAACTAGCACTTAATTGTACATTTCTAAAGTTATGGCACTTAAGTATCTCTCCGTGCCAAGTTATGATACTTGGGCTATTCTTCTACCCAAGAACATACAAAAGTTCATACGCAGCTCTCTCTTGCTTTGCTTGAACACCCGGTGACTTGTAATGTGAGTTTTACGTCCAATTGAGTTTATTTATAAATATTTTGAATTTAGACTTAAATCTAAGTGTATGACACATTAGAGTATGCGAACGATTATAATTCTAATTCTCCAATTATAGTGGGTTATTTACAGATAACTCTCCCTGTAAATTTAGAGATTGAAGCTCTCATCGAACTACGTAAATGTATATTGTTCTTATTATTCTTTGTTTATTTCTCTAGTGGTTTTGCGTTGATTTAATTGCAAGTTCATAGTTAGTTTCCCCAATAATATTACAACAAATACGTTGCAGAACCTTTATTGCATTGGATGATAATAAAATTTCGCCTTTGCTTTGCTTAACACATCGAGGTTCCTTTTTACTTTCTAGCAATTTATTTATTTCTTTATTTAATTTGAGTGTTAAATTATTGCTTGTGCACTGGCATAATTACCTTACACATGTTAGTGGTTTATGATTAAAATTGATCAAAATTGTTTGTAAAATATTTTTAAATCAAAGAGAAAAGTATTGAAAAGGGGTTGGATATATCTAGTGTAACTAAGTACCTGTATCCATGATATTTCTAATCCACAAAAGTCAAATATTCCTCCTTTTAAATTGACTCATAATAGATAAGTGAAGACTCCTGATTGCATATTTAATTTATTAAAGTAAAACCTTAAAATTGCGATTGGTATGGATTTTGGAGAATCCGTGTAAGAGTAAGCTTGGTAATCCATTAACTTTCCCTTGGTGGTTCACCTTGGAAAAGGTTGCGTCAATCATGTCTAGAACTAGGAAGTTCAGCGGGGTCTAGCAACAGATTGCCCAAATTTCCTTGAGACTTGTTTTGCAATGGGCACCTATGCACAACACGATTTAAATCCTAGGATGCTGCAAGAGGCAAACCAAGGATAGAGCACCAGGTCATACTAACTCAACCCCTGCATTTCCAAAGAAATTCCCTCTGCTTTCTCATCTATCACTTCAAATTGAATTTGGCAGTCAATGCTTTGCAGTCATAAGATGGGGATCATTGGACTTGTATGTACTACTGAACTAATGTGTTAACAATCCTTTACTTTTAATTGCTGCTGATAATAGCCCTATGCAGAAAAAAGAAAACAGAGAAAGGAAAGGGACAGAGAAAACAAACAAAATTGCATACAAAAAACTTAACAAATTGAGACACGTTAAAAACGAAAACCAACTACCCTGCCGATCATGTGAAGGGGAGGGAGACAAAACAGAACCAGTTGCATAGACGATGGAACAAGCAAATTCAAAAATGCTCCCATAGGTTGAGATTAAATTCAATTTAGAGACCACAGACACGAGGAGTAAACTACGATAAGAAGGTCCAGATGCATGCTGTCAAAAGAAGAGTACTGTCTCCTAGAAGGAATGACGAGTGGCGTCTTCCAATTAGAAGATCTCTATTTCTTTGTTGATTACTCGTACTTCAAATCGTTCCAAAGATGCTTCAAGTTCAAGTCTTCAGAAACATGGCTTCGGATCATTCATAATCACATGCAGAATTCAGAGGTTCTGACATCAACAGTTATGTATTCTGTCAAAAAGAGCAGATTGACAAAGTCAACTGTCTCAGTTATCCACAAACACCTTTAAGCCCGCATGGATAAGAAATTTCCAAGACATACCTTAGTTTTCCACCTTCAAGACTAAAGCATCACATACCCAGGATAATCTGCATTTTGTCCATAACAAGGTCTGAGCTAGAGCAAATTTATGGAACTGTCTGCCAAACGATGTTATCATCTAACTCCTGGATGTGGAGAAATACTTGCCCATTATCTCTGGCGAGCACGTGAGAAATTCTTGTGCATTTTAATCTCAAGATTCTCAAAGAAAACAATCCCCTAATGTTGCAATGTCCCCTCAAATTTCTGCAGTGGGTGAAATCCAACTCTTTAAGCTTCTTAAGATCTTTTATGGCCTCAGGAAATCCTTTTAGGTAAGTGCCAACCATCTTTAGCACTTCAAGATTTTCCAGATTTTCGACAGAAGGAGGTAATGCCTTAATTAAGGTGTCCGACAAGTCCATTTCCTGTAGCAGAACAAGCTTTCCAATGACAGCTGGAAGTTCTATCAGATTTTTGCAATTTCTTAAAGCAAGCTTCTGAAGATTCTTTAACAATTCAATGGAATCAGTGACTTCACACAATACTTCACATTCACAAGCACTGAGAATTTCAAGTGCCGGCAGAGAGCCTTCCTCAAAATGAAGTCTCTGAATTTTAGTTCCATCAATGATAAGCTCTTTCAATGCTTTCATGGAACACAGTGCTTGCGGCAAATGTTTAAACAATTTGCAACGCTTCATGTTTAAGGAAACTAAATTCTCAAAGTTAGAAATGGATTTCTGAATTGTTGGGCTGAATAATAAACAACCTTCCAGGATCAAGCATTCTAAATGCCTTGAGGCAGGGAATTGCATAGATCCATTGATCCAAGTACAATCTTTTAGGTTCAAGACTTTCTGCAAAAACAACATGATTCATATGTTTATTTACTACTTCAATAACAACTCTAAGAATAAAGTGCAGGGCGCATTTGTACATAAAGAAAAGAGCACAAGCACATATAGGCTTTACCTCCATCAAAAGTTTCCAATCTTCCAAATTCAATTTGACTGAGCTTGTACATAAATTGAGAATTACCAGCTTTTCCATTTTGAATGCAAACAACTTATATTTATCATGGCATCCATGCCAATCAAGCCATACTAGGTTTGGAAGAAGATTCTCAGGATTTCCATCAATATCAACATTGTCCAATTCAAGAAACCTCAAATTTGATAGATGATGAAATACTTCACCATCAACTTGAATAAAATCACGGGTTACACGAAGAGCTTTAACCTTGCTGGTACCCTGCCAATTTATTGAGGAAATGGAAGCAAGAAATTCGAACAAAGAATTATGCAATGAAATATAAAATAATAAGACGAAAACTTGACAAGAATACTGGAGAAATCTCAGTGTGATTTTACCTTCTGTTTGCACAATGTTGTTTGGACATCTTCGTAATTCCACACCCTACTCCGCTGCCGGGGTCTTCATCTTCCTTCTTGACAATTTCTCTTCCCAGGAATTTTAGTTGGCCGTGCATCAAAACTCATTTTTTCTCCAGTTTTTAGAAAGGACATGTTCGAAGCTCATCAACACCTATATCGGGGCCAAGTTTACGAGCAGCCCACATGTAAAAGGGCATTGTCTTTTCAATTCTTGTAAAGAAACATGCTACATCAAGGAAAATTTCTCTTGCCTTTTTGCCCAAAAGTTTATAGCATGCCTCCAACATTCGTTCCACTTTTTCTTGCAGCTCTCCTTTTTAGTCATCCAAAGTCTGTCTCCATATATTTTCATTCTTCCCATTCAAATATCTTCCCACAATATCAATAGCAAAAGGAAGATTTTCAATGGCACAAATGATTTCCCTTGACATTTTATCATAGTTCTTTGGGGGATGATTCAGTCCAAAAGCACACTTACGGAAAAGTTCGAGAGCATGATTTTCATTCATCAGTAAAATCTCATGGTCATGCTTATATGAAATGACTTGGTCCTCGCTTCTTTGAATCTGGTAAACATCTTTTCTTCTGGTTGTGAGGATGATCCTGCTTCTTGGACCAAACCAAGTTAGCTCAACCAATGGTTTGATCTGTTCAAAGTCGTCCACATCATCCAAAACAATGATCACTCTGCTTTCTTTGAATAGCTGTCGTATCATTTTGGTACCTTGATTGGGAGATTCCACAATTGAAGAATCTCCTCCTCCTTTGAGGTCACGAATTAACTTATTTTGCAAAGATACCACTCTTTTCTCTTCAATCTCTTCCCGAACATTTTCAAGAAAACTACAACCTTCAAAGAGGTGGCTGATTTTGTTGTATAACACCTTTGTGAGAGTGGTTTTCCCAACCCCAGGCAGACCCCACACTGCCAACACCCATCTCCCTATCATCTCCCGTTCTTTGACAACTTGTCCATCCTCATAAAATCCAAGCTTTCGCATCATCTCTGGCACGTCTCTGTCTATTCCAACTAAATTTTTGGTCACGTCTTGCTCATCCATCCTCAAGAGTTTCCGAAGTTTGGAAACAAAATCCTTTAGACATTCGAGATACCTAAGAAATGAGAAATGGGAGTTTACTTTTCTTGTTTTTCTTCTTTTTATAGATAAAAGGCGGGGAGAGGCGACCAACACTAACACTCCCTCTCCACCTTACAATAAGGTCCCAGACCGGTTACAGAACGGTTTAATTTCAGGGAAGGTGCACAGGGCAACACGAATCAACACGATAAAAAAAACATGAGGAAGACTGCAGTGAGAAGACAAGACGACATACACCCCTGCATTGCTATTGAAAAGGCAAGAAAAAAGGGAATATCCAGAAGTCAATTGGATCCCAGAAAGAGGGCGGCGAGCATCTTAATGTACCGAGCCAGTTATCCTATCTTTTCATTCCGCAAGCTAAACAAATAAAGCAAAATCAATCGAGCGAGCAGTCAGACTTACCCGCCGTTGACATTCTTGAATGTCGGACCCATTTTCCCAGCAATCTTTCCCAACGCAGTCTTCCACTTTTCGATTGAGTCGGGATATCTATTTTTGCGCTCGTGCTCGGCGAAGGAGTTTTCATATGTTCCCCGCTGGTAGCGGACAACGGAGGGTTCGACGCCATAGAAGATGGGAAGGATGGTTTTGTCCGACTCCACCATTTGGGCCACTTCCATCAGGCAAGCTGGGCTGGAAGCGAAGTCCTCGGAGAAGACAGGGACGCAGATGTAGGAACGCTTGATGGCTTCCACGATCTTGTCATCGATCCTTTCACCGTACTCGATCTCTTTGCGGTCTAGGAATGCCACAATCCCCGCGCCTTTGAGCTGGTCGTAGAAGCACTCGAGGAAGCTGTCCCGAACATCCGGTCCTCTGAAGCTAAGGAACACTTGATAGTTACAGACAGCAATTTGAAAACCCATTTACCTACGCATATTCTGGCTCGAATGGAGATCAGGATGATGAAAGTCGTTCCAGTTCACAGGTCTGAATCTGGAGCGTCGACCTCATTATCCTTCTTTAGTCTTAGTCTTCCTCCGTGTGAAGACTTGTCTCCTCTCTCTTCTTTTCTTTTTTATTTTATTCGTTTTTGATGTTTTGGCAATTCTATCCTTCCAATGATGGGAGACAGGAAAATTATTACACAGGGTATAGCATTTAGGAAAATTATCATATCATTTTCGTGTGATTGTTAAATAGAATTTGAATGATGGTATCATCTTGAGTTTTAAATAACAGTCAAAATTCAATTTAAAATATGAATATTAAATTCATTCCATAATAATTAATAACAAGTAGCTGGTACCCCACATAATTGAATTACCAATGTGACACTAAATATCTTCTTATTATTTACGGACCTTTGCATCTTTTTTTTCCATAAGCAAATAGTCCGAACTTTGTAATCCTTGTAAAATTTGTGAGCTGTTAAAAATGAGAGAATACATATTAACACCTGCTCTTGTCCACTTCTATTTTTTTTTTTAATTATTTCTTGCTTTCATAATCTGAAGGTATGAGAACTAGGAACATCCTACAAGCCAAACCAATTAAGTTTAGATCTTCGAATTATGTAAGTAGTCCTGATTCAGAGTAGTTTATATGCAGTTGGTGGAATATGAATAAGTGATCTACAGTACCTAAGTTGAAAATCCAAGATAACTAACTATCAGGATTTTTTTTATTGTACTTTTTTTGTCAAAATACACCGGCAACTTACTCTCTAATCCTCTTTTTCTTGATGTTGATTATTGTAAGAGTTGATCACTGTAACCCAACCAAAGAGTATTATATATAGATATTAGAGACAAACAAAGGAGAGACATTCGAATTGTATAAATGATATTGGGCTCATTCTAATTTAACACTTTTCAATTACTTTGGGTGTCCCCAAGTTAACAACAGGAGAAGGCATTGGACTTCATTCTGAAAAATGGTTAATCAGCTATATCTGATTTGTGAACTTTCAATTCCACTCTTTCGAATGATGCTATATTTCATTTAGTAAATAGGGCTCTATACTTTCCCAAGAAAATATTTTCCAAGTGCTAGCCAAAGTAAAAAAGAACGATCATATATATACACTCACTTTGTTAAAGATACATAGCCAATCAATGTTAAAAGACGAAAAAACCCCATCCAACAATACAAGGACTAAAATCGTATAACTGGGCTGCCATTTCCCGTTCTGTCTCTATGACGTTAAAGACTTTTGAAGATGGATCATCTTCGTTGACGGAAGTAAACAAGGCATTACAATGAAAGGACATCGGTAATCCTACAGCATTTCCAAATCACGTTGCTCTTAGGCGATTTTCGATCCTCACACTGTTGTAAGGTCATTCAGTTGGGCTCTAGGCTGTTCTGACATTAAATTTATTAGTATTGTAAAAAAAATGTTGGAAAAGATGAAGACAACAAAATTTGATTAACGCACAAATCGTGGACCGGGCTGCACCGTGCCTCCAGCTTCCTGCAACATGGCGATGCTGTCCTGATATCTCCCCTCCGAGTCATGTGACGCTGGCTAGCCTCCTGCGGCCAGCAAGCCCCCACATCAATCATGCTTGCACTTTTCCTTTGCTGGTTCTTGGCGACATCGGCGAGTCTGGATTCTTCAAAGGGATCAAGAGGGCGTTCCCAATACAAAAGAAGGGGTGAAATTTGTCCTGTTTTGCCCAAGCTTTTTTAAAGGGTGAAGCTTGATAGCAAAGTCAAAAGAAGCCAAAGTTCTTGGACAGAATTCCAGAATATTGGGTAAGTGAGAAACGAACGAACAGAGGAGACCACTCCGTGATCAGCATCACCGCAAGCTCCTGAACCGATCGGCTTCAATCCCACAACACCAACAGCGAAGGACCGAGACCTGCTGTCCTTGCCCCCGTCCATTAACGATTCTCGGTCCCTTGCCTAGCTTGGAAATTTCTGTTTCGCGGGTCTTGTGGAACCCATCTAGCGACTACTGCAAACCGTGAGTGCCACCGATCGCCAGTCACCCTCACCGTGATTCACATGATCCATTGTCCGTCCGAATTCGGAAATGTCATCCTCGCAACATCCTAGGTAAGATGATTAATTTGATTTTCATATATCTCGTTGCCTAATTCATAAAATTGCGATCTTGTTTGAATATTTGGTCAATATTGCCATATTTTAAAAAAAAAAAAAAACTTTTGAATCCCCATGAATTAGGAAATTTTCTAACTTCACAACGTGCAATGATCAATAATCTAATTTCATGCCCGAAATACGACTAGCGATCGTGTGAAAAATTGGCCAATCTGATCTCACATCCAAGATACGTTTCGTCAATATTATTTGTTTCCAAAATTAGATGGATATAGATTATATCTTGGGTGGTGGATGTAATTTGTTGGTTGATTTTATTTGATTTTATTTGTATTCTTATTTAAAAAGAAAATCACAAGATATGTAGACTTTAATTGGTAACATTGCATATGATTGCATGTTTAATTTGATTCTATATAATATTATTTAAAAATTAATTAAAAAATTTTAGATAGCTCGTTCTAGATAAATTGCATTCTAGTTAGGGATTATCAACTTAAGATAACATTCTAATTTAAATTAGCATTCGGCCTAATTTAATCCTTAAATTGAATTGGGTAATATCTAGAAGTAGGTAATTTCTTTTGGTTATTTTCTAATTTCGAATTTTCATGAAAAAAAAAAAAAAATATATATATATATATATATCATGTGCGTGTCATGTTGAATTAGCTCATCAGATGCATGTCATTTAGTAGTTTCTTGTTTAGGAATCATATTAATAAAAGCGTGTGACATGTTGAATAGTTGCATTAATTTTTACCTGCCGTTAGATTACATCATTTACTAAATGTCGCGTGACATATAGTTTGCATTTTAAGTCGCATGTTGCATTTGCAATTTTTAGGTTTCATTTAAGTATATGAAGCCCCAAAAATTAAGCGACTACTTGTTAATTAAACATAATGTTTAAGATTTATTATGTGAATTATGAGCTAACATTGTAAATATTTTCATTGCTCTAGGGTAAGTTTTTCCTCCCCATGTTTGTAATTTATTTACTACTTTGTGTTATTGAGTGTTAAATAATAGTTGCGCACTTGCATGGTCACCTATAAGTTAGGAGTAGGTAAAAATCAATATGAGTTGCTTGCAAAATGTTTTTTTGAAAATAAAAGAGAAACTATACCAAAAGAGCGTTAGAATAATCCAGCATAATCAAGTCCCTAAGCTCACAATCTTTGGCTCGTAAGAATAAAGCATTATTCTCAATACTTTATTTGAATGTCTAATCAACCCATCAAAAAATGATTAGTGGCGACTCCTAAATGAAAATGATTTGCATGCTAAATAACATGAACTTAAGTTGCAAATTAGTATGGACTTAGAAGAGCTTTAGCTAAGTTTTGGCTTAGTAATCCATTAATCAAACCCTATATGGTTTCACCCACTTCGGGGAGATCACAACACCATGAAAGTTTTTTAGTAGCTTCACTCAACCTATTCAACCCCACTTGGGGGTTGCATTATTAACCCTACCAATTGATATAATAGTCTCATTACTTGTTATCTGCAATGCTTTAATTCTAAGCATAATGATCTGTTTGAATGGCTAACCTTAACAACTTTCTTGCTCCTAATACTCATGCACAAACAAGCCTCCATGCTAATTAGGGGTTTGCTCCAGTAGTCACCATTCCCAAATGAGAAGAGAGAAGTAGGGGGTTCGAATGTCCACATTCTCAGGGGGGTTGGAGTGATGATGATTAGCTTTTAGTGTGTAGGTTTCAACTTTCATGTCCTACAAAAAGGTAAGGTAAAAGTCTAAAAGTGAATTGAGAGTTAGAATAGGACTATGCAAGCATATATTTTTTGACTTTTAGAATGGATTATTTTATGACCCAAATGACTTTCAATTAACTTTAATAATAAAAAAGTGAAAATGGACAAAAATAGAACATTCAAATCCCATTCTAGATATGGGTTATGTATTCTTGCTAATTAAAGTTTTAATTGATTTCATTTGAGTAATTTGATTTAGACCATTAGAAAAATTGTACTAAATAAATAAATTCACTTTGAGAAATGAAATAACTTTTGTATATATGTAACACAAACCATTAATTTTTTCCTTTTAACTATGCGGATGTCAAACGCTATAATTATACCCATTACATTGATATTACAATAGTAGATATTTTTCTCAAACATTATGACTTCTACTTATGACACGTTAATCATAGACCTTCATAAAATATGATATTTTTTCACAAAATTATAAAACAATTAATGCAAATCTCAACTTTTTCTCTTACATAGCACCGATATGCACAGTGGAAATGGCCGCGCCTAGTATCAAATGAAGCCACCCAACCACACCCCCCGCCCCGGCGCGCCCGGTTTGCTCGATTCCTCCTCGCCACCAACTTACTACACTCCCCAAATATTGCATTAATTAGTCCTTTTTATTATTAATTTTCTACAATAATTAAAGAGTTGAGAGAGAGTCCGGGCACCCTAAGGGGGAAAAATCCTTGCCCATGCAATGTAAAAATGTGAGCGCCGTCTTTTGAATGATCCACCAATCAACAAGTGTCAAACAGCGCACAGTGCCTTGGGCCTCTAAAAAAATAAAAAGAGCATGCAATATCAGAGGAAGCTCAGATGCCATCAAAGGAAATATCAGCAGAAAGAATGACAACTATCCGGATAACTTACAGAGCATAGCCTGACACGAAATAAAGAAAAATACTTGAGGAGAAGACGTAAGTGTAATCTGTCGTTCGGTTCCTTGTACAAATATACATTCATATTTATAATACAATAATAAATATGATTACATTTTCCTATTTTTATCTCTAAATATCCACGACAAAATCAATTAGAATCGGAGCAAAGAATAAAATCAAATTCTTTCTCCAACTTAGTAGAAGCTAAGTTTAACAATGACCGGTTTCAACGACCTTGTTATCCAAGTTACCAAATGATGAAACAATGCTCCACCAAATGCGTACCGGACGTGATCTCAAACACCCAGCACCAAACTCTTCAAAACAAAGACAGAATCTAAAGATTAGACAACTTTTCTTTCAATTCTGGACTCAAATACACATTAACCAAACCAGAGGGAAGTTCTGGCAACTCATGAAGCATGTCGCAGTGAAGTACGTCAAGAGTCTCCAGCTTGGAAAGATGCTTGATTTCGGGAGGTAGGCTGGAAATAGCAGAATGTCGCAGCCTCAAGACTCTCACATTAATTAGCTCCCTAATGTCTCCAGGAATCTCCCCTTCTAAATTCCTACACGAGGCAGCATGTATTTCTTCAAGGCTATGTAAACGCCAAATAAAACTAGGAAATTCGCTTATGAAGCAATAGTCCATCTTTAACACTCTCAACCTTTGCAAATTTCCGAAGGAATCTGGCAATTCTGAAATGCCTGTTCCCGAAATATCCAGCTCCACTAAAGAACTTCCCAATCGGCCAATGGACTCTGGAAGTTCTTGTATCCAACGACAATTCCTCAATGACAAGCATCGGAGTTTCACCAGCTCTCCAACTCCATCGGGGAGTTTGGCAATCTTTGAATTATCAACCGAGAGTATTGAAAGTGATGTCAAGTGTTCAATTGAATGGGGAAGGAAACTCAACGACAAGCAATTGGAGGCACAGAGAGTTTCAAGTTCCTTTGAATCACCTCCCAAGGGAATATTACGCACAGAAGTCTCATCAATGAGGAGTTCTTTCAAAGCTTTCAATGCACCCAGTTCGGCAGGCAACTTGTTGAGTTCAGTGCAGGACTTCAAATTCAGGCAAAGCAATTTTTTGAGACCACCAACTGAAGGATCTAAACGGACCAACCGCGAGCATCGCTCTAGAATCAGCATCTCCAAGTTGGGGAAGCTAGAAAATGTCGGACTTTCCAGTAAGTCAGTACAACTGGTGAGATTTAAGACTTTCAATTGCTCCATCTATTAAACAGGAAATATCATAATCTCAATTGCCAGATAATTAACATAATAAATGCATTAGAGCAGTAAATAGGAAACCACCTTGATTTTCCTCCAGCCTCCCCAGTCTTCAGTAACTTTGCTCCATGAAAGATCAAGAATGACCAGGTCAGTCAGACCAAATTCTGCTGCTTCGAAATCCCTCGGGCACCCTTGCCAACGAAGCCACCTTAACTTTGGAAATACATTTGCAAAATTTCCAGTCATACTTGCATGATCCAATTTTAAGAACCTTATGTTTGGCATGCTCTTGAAATCGGTTTCTGTAAATGTACAGAGATGAAGATTTTTGAAGTCAAAGCCAAGGGCTTCCACCTCTTCCGTTCCCTACATTTGCCAAGAGTAAAAAATCAGTCTGAATCTACAAAACACAATGGTAATACTGAGTGATGAGGACTGAGGTGCTTTCTTTTCCATGCGTGCAAACAAGACCTATAGATGGTAAAATAACTGAAGAACTGGATAACAAATTAAACCTTATAAGTCAAGGCTTTCATTTTACAGAAGAAAACAAACCATTGAACCAAAAGGCTTTACCGCTTTCCTGTTAATTACTTCCAGGTCTGTAACATGCATGTATTGTGTTCTGCGCCTTCCAGGATACTTAGGTTCTTCTTGATCTATAGTTATGCTGAGGCGCTTCGACAGTTTATGCATCCGCAACATGTTGTCTCCTCCAATTTTTGCTAGAGGCATCAAAACATGGTGAGAAGGAAAAAGATCTTGATTGGGCCACATATATGATGCAAGTCGGCTGTCCACACCATTGGCAAACCATGCCATGTCCCAAAATATTTGTTTCTGCGTTTCATCTAATGCTTCATAACAGATTTTCAAGATTTCCCTACAATCCTTTAAAATCTCTCGGGAGTTCTCCTTCTGTGGTTTTATGTTTATCAAGTCCTCTATCTTCCTCCAGTCTTCTATTGTTTTTCCACGGAGAAATGAACCAATAACCTCAATAACAAATGGAATCTGCCCCGTAGCTTTGACAATACACTTCCCAATTTCAAGATAGCCGGGTATTGAATAGTGTGTTCCTAAAGCATGCTTGCAAAAAAGTTCAAGAGCTCGATCATCATCCATCTCATTCACTTCATACATATGAGCCAAGCCTTGAGAAACATATGTTTGGAGAATTCCACCATTTTCTAAAGTAACGATTATTCGACTTCCAGGTCCAAACCAGTCAAGCTGGTCTCCAACAAGATCATCAAGATGAGACTGTTCTTCCACATCATCTAGGACAATAAGAACTTTTAAAGTGCGAAATACGTCTTGGAAAAACTTGATTCCTCCTTCGAATGAAGCAACATCTCCATCTTGTCCAAGAACATCACATATCAACTTAGTTTGCACAAACTGAATACCGCCAACATTTTGTGTTGTTTCTCCAATCTTTGTGAGAAAGCTACAACTATCAAAACAAGAGGAGATTCGGTCGTATACAGCCTTTGCAATAGTTGTCTTGCCAATTCCATCAGTTCCATGGATTCCAACAATGCACAGTTCAACCTCATCATCCTCTATCTCCAGTAACTTGATTACATCTTTCACTCGACCATCAATACCAATTACATGTTCAGTAGTGGCAACTAAAGTCTGCAACGGCTCCCAAGGGAATCTAGGAGGTTTCAACTCCTTGAGATGTACAAGTGATGGAATCCGTTCCAAATTAGGACACTCCCATATCCTTAATATAGACAGATTGGGAAGTGAAGAGAGGGTATGAATATCACTTTCTGTGTACTCCGCTATAGGCAGCTCACCAATTTCCAAATGCTTGAGGCTAGTGAGCTCACCAAGTGATGGAAGACTTTTGCATCCGGCAAAATCAAACAACCGTAGCTGAACTAATTTGGGCATGCAAGACATCCAGCTTGGAAAACTTGTGCCCCCATAGCCTCTTATTTCTAAGCTTCGAAGATTTAAGCTTGGCCGCAGCTCTTGGAGTAGAATTTCATCGCTCTCTTTTCCAGGAAAGACTAATACTAGTGAAACTAAGTAATCCTTCTCGTTCAACTTTGCAGAATTTGAATTTGCTACCACATCTTTTATTTCTCCCTTAACTTCAATTCTGAGGCTTCCTTTCAAATTGTTTAACCTGTTCAACTCCCCTAGCCCACCATATCTCTTTGGGCAAGAATCGTCCCCGGGCAAAATGAAATCTGTTAGTGTGCGCAAAAGAGTCAACTCGCCCATCCCTTGTGGCATATAAGATAGGGCATTACAATTGCTAATCTCCAGTTGCCTGAGGTTGACCAACTTTCTTATATCTCTTGGCAATTCTATCAGCTTGTAACACATATTGAGTTTAAGTACTTGCAAGGTTTGCAATCTTGTAAAAGAATCTGGAAGCCTTACGATTCCTTCATTTTCAGAGAGATCCAGATATGTCAAGTACTTCAACTCAGAAATGGTACTTGGCAATTTCTCAATTCCATTATCATGCCAATCCAAGGCACGCAAAATCTTGAAAGTAGAAAGGAATTTGCAAAGAGTTTCTTCACCCATTTGAGCTCCACACCTCCCGCTTTTTGTTTGGTCCATTTTGATGAATGTCCTGAGACATTTCATTCTGAGTAGGGTAGGTGGAAGTCCCTGTGATAAATCTAAAGTTGAATCCCACGATAGATGGCGAGTTCTTCCATCGATTGACCGCAGTGACTGATGAGTTCCTTGAGAATACTCGCCTACAGTAACCTTGCATGCAAGGTCATTCAGTAAATCATGCATCTTACAAGATGTCACATTTCCAAGTTCATCTTTAGTGCAGTCTTGAAAGAAATTCCTCCTAAGTAGATCCATGAAATACGCATGAGCAATATCTTCCACGTCCCAGCTTTTGTTGTTTATAGGCTGGATAAATCCTTCTGCTATCCAGAGACTCGTCAACATTTGTTTATCAATCACCCAGTCTCTGGGAAACAATGAACAGAAGGCAAAGCACTTTTTTAGATGGCATGGGAGATGAACATAACTAAGCTTAAGTATTGAACTTAAGTAATGAAAATTTGGAGAAGATTCTTGAATCTCGTCCTTAAAATTAGACCACTCAGCTTCAGTTTGCTTGAAGAATAATAGACTTCCAATCATTCGTATTGCCAAAGGGATTCCACAACACTTTTTGACTATCTGCATCCCGATATCTACCTTAATTGGATTTCTAGTCTCTTCTTCTTCCTGACAAGCCATTCTCATCAATAAAGCAACACACGATTCTGTTCGAAGGGCTTTGAGACAATAAGATGGGGTTGTGCCCGTAAGGTGCGCAACTGCCCGATGGGGTGTAGTTATCAGAATCTTGCTTCCTTGGGCACCACCCATCAATAAACTTTTCAAGCTCTCCCATCGTTCCTCAGACCTTAGATCGTCAATAACTAGGAGATATTTTTGCAGTTGCTCCATGTCTTCTGCCCTCTCCGTTGTCTCTCTTCGTCTGATTTTTTGCAATTCCCTTTCGAGATTACAGAAGTTGTCGTCACCCACACAGACCCATATCCTTAAATCGAAATAATTCTTGACCATGTCATCTTCGTATAGACAGCGAGCAAGAGCCGTCTTTCCAACCCCAGCCTCACCATATATTGAAAGGATGGAAAAATGTTCATCAGCGCCAGAGTCTAACAAGAAGTTCATAATTGCGCTTTTCTCATCCTCTCTCCCTATAATCTCCTCATCGTACACAAAGGAGTCCAACCGCTCTCTGTTCCTCGATCCTTTTTCTACCCGCACATCCTCCGCGCGCTTCTGCAAGTCCAAATCCCTCCCTTTAGCAGCGATGGCTTCTATTCTCGCCCTAATATACCCCGCGCGGGCGCTCATCTCCCGCACTAAAAAACGCAGGTATAAAGGCGAGGAGGAGGTAAATACCTGCTGCTTCGATTCCTCATCTTTGCTCAGCGATTCTCGTTGCATAACCTCAATGTCCCATTCTTCGAGTAAGTCCTCTGCATCATAGAAATCATCTTTGAGATTGCAAAGCCATCGTCTGATGCCCCAGTTTCTGAAGCTCCGCTTTTCCGCATCGGGCACTATGCTTTGGAGAAAGGAAACGGTTTTCTTCAGCTTCTCCAATTCGCGTCCGAAGCCCCATAACTTTCTATCCTTTGTGAAATCATCCAGAAGTTCAGCTATGCCCCAGACGATTGCTTCCGCCATAGCTCTTCGGGGGTGAAAGGGATCCCGCGCCTCCTCTGTTTTTCTTTCGGGAGGGCGCTCTGGTGATGCAGAGTCGCGACTTGTTGGTCTCCTCCCCGTTTGGTGCACAGACGATCAGTATCGAAAAGACGAAAATACCCTCACTTGACTATACAGGGATTAATGAGATCGAGCTCAGATTAAGAATTTAGGAAATGATCAACGTTCAGAGTCTTCCGAAGGGGGGCGCATCAAGAATTGTTGACCGGAGGAACCGGTCAACGCCAGCCGAAATTGACTTGCTCTCTCTAATTTATGGGGAAAGTCAGCCTTAGTGGGCAGGGAGCCCAAAAGTTTTTCCTATATTTTCCTCCTCTCCCATCGTCTCACCCTCCCCTTTCTCTTTTGTTGATTTTGTTTGCATTTTATTATTCTTTTCTTACTTTTTCTTCTCTTCCAATTTTGGGAGCTTTTTTCTCCTGATATAATTCTCGATTTGAGAGTTTGAACTCTCTTAATGTAATTTTAAATTCGGGTGATATCTTCTCCAAATCTTATCTGAGAGTTTAATAAATATGCTTTTGGGATTTAATATCCCTCTGCTATATTTGTGTACAGTTATCTCTGTATGATGATAGTGTAGAGGAAGCTGAACTTAGGTGTGCGCTGCCAACTGGCAATATCGTAATTATTAAATAATAAATTTTCGACGTGTACTCATCACTGATAAGGACACTAGATCCAATAATCGGCCGTCAATTTTGTTTGACAGATTTGTTCATATGAAACAAGTTTTTGCTTAACTTCATAAATGCTCCATCGATCCTCCTTGTGTTCTAGATTTGGCTTTATTTTTAAGTATTCATACTCTGTTTCAATTTACTTTGTCATGAAGACTATGTGCTTCTACATTCTTTGGATGAGAATTATCCCAAGCAAAATGAAATCTGTTAGTGTGCACAAAAGAGTCAACTGGCTTAACCCATGTGGCATATAAAGCAAGGCATTACAATTGCTAATGTCCAGTTGCTTGAGGTTGACCAATTTTCTTATGTCGCTTGGCAATTCCATTAGCTTGTCACACCTATTGAGTTTAAGAACTCGCAAGGTTAGCAATCTTGTCATAGAATCAGGAAGCCTTATGATTCCTTTATTTTCAGAGAGATCTAAAAATGTCAGGTGCTTCAACTCACAAATGGAACTTGGCAACTTCTTTAATACCACTATCATGCCAATCCAAGGTGCGCAAGAACCGGAACTCAGAAATGAACTTACAAAGAGTTTTTTCATCCATTCGAGTTTCCCTCTTGAAGCCTCTTGTTTGATCAACTTTGATGAATGTCCTCAGGTGTTTTGCTGTGAATAGAGTAGTTGGAAGTTGCCGTGATAAAAGTGAATCCCACGATACATGACAAGTTTTTTCATCAATTAATGACCACGAATGACGAGTTACGTAAGAATACTCACTTTGAGCAGACAACATTATTAGCTCATAAAATGAACTATGTATCTTACAAGATGTCATGTTTCCAAGTTCATCTTTAGTGCGGTCTTGAAAGAAATTCCTCCCAAGTAGATCTATAAAATAGTCATGAGCAATATCTCCCATATCCCTATCTACGTTGTCTATGGGCTGGATAAGTCCTGCTGCCATCCAGAGACTCGTCAACATTAATTTATCAATCACCCAACCTCTGGGAAACAATGAAGAGAAGGCAAAGCACTGTTTTAGATGGGATGGGAGATCATTATAACGAAGCTTAAGATGTGAATAACAACTTGACTTTGAAGAAATTTCTAGGATCTCACGCTCAAAAGGTAACCACTCAGCTTCAGTTTTCTTGAAGAATAATATACCACCAATTGTTCGTATAGCCAAAGGGATTCCATGACATTTTTTAACTATCCGTTTCCCGATATTTAGCTTAAACGGATCTCTAGTCTCTTTTTCTTCCTTACAAGCCATTCTCATCAAAAAATCTAAAGACGAGCTTTCTGAAAGGGCCTCAAGAAAACAAGATTGGGTTGTACCCATGGAATCCGCAGCTAACTGAAGGGGTGTAGTTATCAGAATCTTGCTCCCTACGGCACCGCCCATCAGTAAACTTTTCAAGCTCCCCCATTGTCCAGCAGAACGAAAATTTACATCGTCCATGACTAGGAGATATTTTTTTCCCACGAATGTGCTCCACCAGTTGATTTTGCAATTGCTCCAGCCCAATGCCATATGCTCTCTCTGTTGTTTCGCTTTCTATGATTTTTGGCAATAATACTCCTCCGAGAGTACAGATGATGCGACCCACACTGATCCATATCCTTAAATCAAAATGCTTGCTAACCATGCCATCTTTGTACAGATATCGTCCAAGAGCAGACCCCATATCGAAAGGACGGAAATTTTTTCATGAGCGTCAGAATCTAGCAAAAACGTCATAATTGCGCTTTTAGCTTCATCTCTCCCAAGAATCTCCTCTTCGTACACAAAGGAGTCCAACCACTCTCTGTTCCTCGATCCTCTCTCATCTGGCAGATCCTTTGCGCTCTCTCGCGGATCAAATTTCCATTCTTTAGCAGCGATGGCTTCTATTCTCTTCCTAATTTTCCTCACACGAACAAGTGGATTAGAAGGTGAAAAGGGGGGAATTAGCTGCTTCAACTTCTCATAGTTGCTCAGCGATTCTCGTCGCGTAACTTCAAGGTTCCATTCTTCGAGTAAGTCCTCTGCATCATAGAAAGCAGCTTTGAGATCATCCAGCCATCGTTTGACGTCCCAGTTTCTGAGGCTCCGCTTTTCCGCATCGGGCACTATAGTTTGGAGAGTGGAAACGGGTTTCTTGAGCTTGTCAAGTTCACCATCAACACCCCATAATTGCCCATCCTTGGGAAATCATCCAGAAGTTTAGCTACCTTGGAGACGATCGCCTCCGCCATACCTCTTCGGAGGTTTAGGGGGATCCTCCTCTTTTTTCTTTCGGGAGGATGCGCTGGTGACGTCAAGTCGCGACTTGTCAGGGCTCCTCTCGTTCTAAAATCGAGCTTACTGTGCCCCCATTTCCCCTTCTCTCTCTCTCTCTCCGTCTCTCTCTCTATACGACGTTAAAGATTTTTCAAGATCTATTATCGTCGTGAACGAAAGTAACGATGCGAA
Source organism: Eucalyptus microcorys (assembly GCA_014182515.1). Lineage (NCBI taxonomy): Eukaryota > Viridiplantae > Streptophyta > Magnoliopsida > Myrtales > Myrtaceae > Eucalyptus > Eucalyptus microcorys. The sequence continues at coordinate 30,350,331 of CM024566.1, read as the reverse complement.
GTCTTAACATGATTAATTTTGGGAGATATCTAATGTGGAAAGAAGAATGCTACTAAAAGTCCACCAGAAAGACAAATGAAGGATTAAAAGTATAGGAAATGATCAATGTTACAGTCTTCCAAAAGAGGACGCATTAGGATTTGTTAAGACATAATCAAGATTGACCGACCCAAAAAAAAACCAACATTGAAAATCCACCAGGTGAGCAAATAAATGAGGATTAGTAAGGCAGTGAGGAATATTCAGAGTCTACCAAAATAAAAATGTGGATCCGGATAAGCAAGAAAATTAAAAAAGAGAAAATGAAAGAAAGCATGGCTTTATACTCTTTCCTAAATTCTAATACAATGTTTTGCAACATTGAAGCTCATTAAAACTATCTTTTTATGTTGAACAAACTCGTGGTATCGAATGGGGCAAGTACAAATCTTAATTGGAAGCAAAATGAATAGATAGTGCGATGAAGGTATTGCTTACTAGCACAATGATCAACCCCTTGCGATTTAGGGCGTGCATGGAAACGTTCCAAAAAACGTTTCTGGAACACTTTTGTACTTTTTTTTTGTTCCTGGGAACAAAAAAAGAACAGAAACGTGTTTGGTTGCGTTTGTTCTTTTTTTTTTTTGTTCCCGGAACAAAATTGGAAAAAAAAAAGAAACACAAAAAAGTTGTTTCTGGAGAAAAGAAACACTTCTTCAAAGCCAAAAAGAAACGCTTCTCTTCTTCTCTCTCTTCTCTTTTCTTCTTCTTTTCTTCTTCTTTTTTTCTTCTTTTTTCTTTGGCTGGTCGCCGGCCTCGGCCATGGCCGGCGACCGCCGTCGAGGGCCGGCGACGCCCTCGAGGGTCGGTGACCTCGTCGGAGCGTCGCCGGCCCCGGCGAGGCCGAGCTCGCCCAACCAAGGCGAGGCTCGGCCTCGCTCGAGGGGAGATCTTCGGCTAGGGTTCCGGCGAGGGGCTCCGGAGGACGGTGTGACGGCAGCGCGGCACTAGAGGCTTCGGGATCGACACGGGGCAACGCGGGCAAAGACTAGCGACGGCGTCACAAATGGCATGGTGAGATCGGGACGGCGTCGAGCTGCGGGCTTCGAGGCGCAGGTGCTCGGCCGACGGAAGGCCGGCGAGGCTCGGCCTCGCCCGCGCCGGTGACGCCAAGCCACGCCCAACCACGGCGAGCCTCGCCGTGGCCGGGCGAGGCTGCCGGCCGAAAGAAGAAAAAAATAAAAAGAAAGGAAAAAATGGAAAATAAAATAAAAATATTAAAAAATTAAAAGAAACAAAAAAAGAATAAAATTTATCAAATGTGTTTCTATTCATTTTTTATTCCCGAACAAACGTTACCAAACGCGTTCTTTTGTTTAAAAACCGTTCCCGGAACAAAAACACTTTTTTTTGTTTCTGTTCCGGAACAGAAAATGAAAGAAACATTACCATGCGGGGCCTTAGTGTCCTATGTTTTATTTTTAAAGGCAATCTATATTATTATTAATATTGTTACTCAGTACCTGTCATGCACCAGTCAATATCTTAATATATTAAAATTGGTGGTTGACAGCTTGTTGATCAAATACAAGGAAAAGTTGTTTCCGATGCTACTCTCACGTTCACATTGCTCCCATTTTCCACTATCTTTTTCGAACTTTTTTTCTCTTACTTTTTAATTTGATTTTACATTATTATTTTATAAATTTTCCAAAACTATAATTTTATGTACTTGACAATATATAATTGACATACCAAAATACAATATTATTGTTTCGCGGGAATTAAATCACCGACAAAATATTTTTCACCAAAATTCGTTTTTTGCTTTTATTGAGGAGAGATAGATTTTGTGACGATTTTGGACATAAGTTTTATCAATGGAGCACAAGAAACAACTAATGGAATTTAATCAATGATAAAGTGCATTAACATAAAAATTAGAGGTGATCGGTTCCCGGTTCGGTCCGGTTCCAAGGTGAACCAGGAACCAGACCGGGAAAACCGGTTCCCAATTTTGGGAACCGTGGACCGGACCATCGGTTCCGGTCCAGTCCGGTTCGGTCCAATAGGATCGGCACTTTCTTTTTTCACTAAATAACGATCATTCATTAAAGAATGACCATGCTCCGGATCGATCAATCCAATTCGGTTCCCGGGCGATCTAATAAAGCTACTCACACGTGTTTTCATGTGCAAAATATTCAAATTTCACTTGCGTGAATATTAATCATAATTTATGTGTTTCACTCTTAATTTTAAGCATAAAAGCCATGAACAATTTGAGTAAAATTTGTGTTTGGCTTAGGTTTTATAGACAATCTCTCTTTTATGCTTTAAATGTTTAGTCGATGTCGGACTCTTTGAGGCTTGAAGTGCCTTATCGTTTGCAAGTGAGGGGAGCAAGAGAGAGAGAGAGTGAGCATGAGGAACTCCTAAAGCCTTATCCCACATCAAGTAGAAGATAAAACTAATAAATAAGTTTTCTAAGAGCTTTGGTGGTCTCTTGGCCACATAAGAGGTTGTTACCTCAATTGCAATTCCGATTGCAACAAGTTTCATATATAATATTCATATATTATATGTGTTTATATATTATATATATATAAATTATATAAAAAAAAAAAATTGGTCCGGTCCGGTCAGTCCGGTTGGTCCGGTTCCCACCTTGGAACCCGCCATGACTGACCAATTCAAACATTTTCATCCGTGCTTCTTTCAGGGTTTCTGAGTATTACTTGTTCCAGGTGTGCAGACGAGACCTGAACTCAAAATGAACAAAATCAAGAACCTAGTGGATCAAATCCATTTGTGTCTGCTACGAAAAAGATGAGCCTTTCCAAATCTTGACATTTCACTTTTTAAATGAGACTTCTCCTTTTACGAACAACTTCTGATTTTCACCATCGTTCAGTTTCAAGCAACCCTGTCTTTCCCTCTCAGTTTGATAAATGTTCCTGTTCGTGCAAATGACTACCATGTAAGCTTACAACCACTCCCCTCTTTTAAGTCATTGGAACCAAAATATTTTGGACTCTGATGGGCGAACTAGAACCCCCAAAATTTAACCATCTAGCTTGCCAATTCAAGACTCCAGTAGGGATCCAAGTGAGAAAAATCTTAGCCACTCAAAGCCATTACTTCACATTCTGCCACATTTTCGGCAATGTAATGAACTTTTGCTGTTGTTACTTCATATCTTCACCCTGCATTGTGCATATACAATATGAATGTTATGAAATACTCGTGCCCGCAAAAAGATTTCTCTGTCGGCCACTACGCTTGTTTCTATTTTCCAGCGAGACCAAGAACCTCCATTCCAAAAACAGGAGATGCACTGGGACTGTTCATCTCTGGAGGTCAGGACCTCATTGGCTGATCAACCCACTAAATTCATGAGGGACAACTTTCCTTTAATGTTTGGGGTCATAAGCGAATTCATGAATTTGCAAAAACCATTTACAGGAAAATGGAAGTGAATGGCAAGGCGATACAAGCTTCAACAGAAAGATTACTCAATCCTTGCATATGATTGTTGACAAACCAACAACAGTGAAGACGTGCTATGAGTATTAGAAAACTTAGAACATGAGACCTAGTGAGAGGACCGCTATAACAATGAGAAAACAACATAATGTGAAGCAACTATGCCTTGAACTAGGAAGTCTTAGTTGGGTTTAGCAACAGCTTGCCCATGTTCCTTGAGACTTGTTTTGCATCTGGCACCTATGTACAACCAGAGTTAAATCATAGGATGCTGCAAGCAGCAGACCAAGGAATAGCATTAGGTCATTCAAACTCAACTTCTTGCATTTCCAAAGAAATTCCCTCTGCTTTGTCCTCTATCACTTCAAATTGAACTTGGTAGCATATGCTTGTAGTCCTAAGATTTGGACCACCAAATTGTTTGTATTGAACTAATGTGATAAGATAACAGTCTTTTTTTCCTTACTGCTGAAGACAGCCCTGAGAGGAAAATGAAGACGGATAAAGGAAAGAGAGAAGAAAAAGACCAAAATTACATTAAAAAAAAAAAAAAAAGCTCAATAAATTAAGACAAATAAAAAGCAAAAACAACTAAAGTGACCCTGCCAATCATGTGATGGCATGAAAAAGAAAACGGAACCATTTGCATAGATGATGGACCACGCTGATGCAAAAACGCTCACATAGTTTGAGATAAAACTCGACATACAATAATCAGAGATCCAAGAAGTAAATTGTAAGAAGAATGTCCAGATATATGCTGTCAAAGGAAGTGTAGTGTCTCCAAGCACCCAAAAAGTAAAACAGGGATCAACAATAATGTCTTTCCAAATACAAGATCTAACTCTCTTTGTTGAATAACTCATACTTCAAACGTTTAAAAGACGCTTCATGTTCAAGCTCTTTAGAAACATAGCTTGACATTACAGGATCATCAGCATTTTGTCAATAACAAGGTCTCAGCTAGAGCGAAATTATGAGACCGTCTGCATGTCAACACCATCATCTAACTCAAGGATGTCAAATTGCCCATAATCCTTGGCAAACATACAAGAAACTTTCGTTCTTTTTAATCTCAAGATTCTCAAAGAAGACAATCCTCTAATGTCACAATCTCCAACCAGACTCATGCAGTGAGTAAAATCCAACTCTTCAAGCTTCTCAAGAATTTTTATGCCTTCAGGAAATTCTTTAATGAAAGTACGAACCATCTTTAGCACTTCAAGATTTTTCAAATCCTTGAATGAAGAAGGTAATTTATTAATTGACGTGTAGGACAGGTCCATTTCTTTTAGCTGAACAAGCTCTCCCATGGAATGTGGAAGTCCTCTTAGCTGTTTGCAACTTCTTAAAGTAAGCTTCTGAAGATTTTTTAACAATCCAATGGAACCAGTGACGTCTTTCAAAAGTTCACATTTGCAAGCACTGAGAATTTCAAGGGCTGGTAGAGAGCCTTCCATGAAATGAAGACTTCCAATTTTAGTCCCATCAATGAGAAGCTCCCTCAATGCTTTCAAGGAATACAGTGCTTGCGGCAAATCTTTAACATATCTGCAATTCTTAATGTTTAAGGTAACTAGATTCTCTAAGCTAGATATGGATTCATGAATTGTTGGTAATAATAATAGACAACCTTCCAGGATCAAGTGTTCCAAAGACATTGAGGTAGGGAATTCCAGAGATGCTATGATCCATAAACAACCTTTCACGTCCAGAACTTTCAATGTCTTAGCCTCCTGCCAAAATAACGTGATTCATATGTTTAGTTAATACTTCAACAACAATGTACTAGGGTAAAGTGCAGGGGGCATTTGTTCAAAACAAGCACACGCATGCCTTACCTGCATCAATCTTTTCCAGTCTCTTAAATTCATTCGGATTGGGCTTGAACATAAACTGAGAATTACCAATTTCTGAATATTAAATGCAAACAACTTAGATATCTCGTTGCATCCACGCCAATCCAGCCATACTAGCTTTGGAAGAAGATTATTAGGATTTCCTTCAATATCAGCATAGTCCAAGTCAAGAAACCTCAAACTCGATAGAGGATGAAATTTTTCACAATGAAAACGGTCGAATTCTGGTTCGTCTTGGTTATAATTAGGGGTTACACGAAGAGCCTCAACCTTTCTGCTTCCCTGCCAATTCGGTTAACAAATGGAAGTGTGAAACTAGAACAAAAATGTCTGCAATGCAACAATAACATAATCATCATATCCAGAGAACACTTAACAAGAATACTGAGAAATCGCAGGGTGATTTTACCTCGCTTTCCGTTAATGTTATTCGGACATCTTTGTAATCCCACAGCCTGCTGCGCTCCCCAGGGCTGTTAATATTTTCATTCTTGACAATTTCTCTTCCCAGCATTTTCAATTGGTTGTGCATCCAAAACTCATTTTCTTCTCCGACTTTTAGAAAGGAGACATTCTGAAGTTCATCAACACCTCTATTTGGGCAACCTTCACAAACCTCCCACATGCAAAAGGGGATTGTCTTTTCAACCCCTATAAAGAAACATGCTATATCTAGGAATATTTGTTTTGTCTTTTCCCCCAAAAGATTATAGCTTTCTATCAACAAATCTTTTACTTCTTTTCCCGGTTCTCTTTCTAATATTTGCAAAGTCTCTCCCCATATTGCTTCACTCTTCCTGCTCTTCCTACACAAATACGATGCCACAATTTCAATAGAAAGAGGAAGGTTTCCAACTGCAGAGATGATGCTTTTTGGCAGAGAACCATAGTTTTCCAGGGGAAAATTCAGTCGAGAAGCATGCTTATAGAAAAGTTCAAGAGCATGACCATCATTCATAGGTAAAACCTCGTGTTCCTTGATTTCTCCATCCTCGTAGCCTTCTACGACATTTTTGTTTCTGATTGTTAGGATGATTCGGCTTCCTACACCAAACCAAGTTAGCGCCTCAGCCAATGGTTTAATTTGTTTGAAGTGGTCCACATCATCTAGGACAATGAGAACTCTTCGTTTTAGAAATAGTTTTTTTATCAATGTGCTACCTTCATTCGACGATTTCACTTCTGGACAGTCTCTTCTATTGAGGTCTTGAATTAACTTCTTTTGCAGAGATACCACTCCATTCTGTTCAATATCATCTCGAACATTTTCAAGAAAACTACAACCATCAAAGAGAAGACTGATTTCGTTGTATACCACCTTTGCGAGAGTGGTTTTGCCAACCCCTGGCAAACCGCATATTGCAACCACGCATCTCCCCATCGTCTTCTGTCCTTCGACAACTCGTCCATTCTCATAACTGACACCAAGTTTTTTCATCATATCTCTCACATCTCTGTTCAGTCCAACTAAATCTTTAGGCAGGCATTGCTCATCCGTTCTTAACAGTTGCCTAAGTTGGGAAAGGACCTTCTTTAGAAATTCGTGACACCTACAAAATGAAAAACAGAGTTTTTATTTTTTTATTTTTTTATAGATAGGAGACGGACGTGCTGGTTACCGCAACATTAGAGAGAAGACAAGACGAGATATGAAAATGCATTGCTATTAAAGAAAAGAAAAATCCCAAGAAGTTAATTGATCCAGAAGGAGCGTGTGGTGAGCATGTTAATACACTAGCCAATTATCTAATCTTTTCATTCCGAATAGACAAGTAAAGCAAGATTAATCAAGACGTCAGACTTACCCCTTGTCCACATCCTCCAATTCAAATCCCAAAATCCCAGCAATATTTGCCAGAGCATTCTTCCACTTTGTGATTGTCTCGGCATCCCTGCGTCTCTCGTGCTTGATGAAGGCCTTTCCATATTTCCCCTGCCTGTATTGAACAACGCAGGGCTTGACGCCGTAGAAAATGGGAAGAATGGTTTTCTCCGACTCCACCATCTGGGCAACTTCCATCAGGCAAGCTGCGCTGGAAGCGAAGTCCTTGGAAAAGACAGGGATGCAGATGTCGGAACGCTTGATGGCTTCCACGATCTTGGTGTTGATCCTTTCACCGGGATTGATCTCTTCGCGGTCTCTAAATGCCACAATCCCGGAGCCTCTGAGGAGGTCGTAGAAGCAATCGATGAAGTTATGGCGGACATCTGCTCCTCTGAAACTGAGGAAGACTTGGTAGTTACAGACGGGCAACTCTTCAACGGTACCGTTGGCTAACGGTGAGGGGCCACTGGAAACTTGAGCACCCATTAGCGTACACAGAAACTCTGGCTCGAATGGAGATCAAGAAGATCGAGCTTGATTGAAGCCGTTCGAGTTCACAACTCTGAATCTGGAGCGTTGACTTGGATTCTCTTTTAGTCTTCGCTTGCCCCAAGTGAAGGAGTCGAGACCTGTTTCCCCTCCCTCTCTACCCCTCCTTTTCTTTTTCTTTCGCAGTTAACCGGGTCAGGAACTCCGAAAGGGAAATTATTACTCTGGGAACAGCATATAAAAAGGTATTATATTCCTATGCTATGCAGAATTATATTGAAAATCCTGAAATTCATTACGAAAATATAATTAAATTTTATATTTTTTAAAAACATAATTAAATCCTGAAATTTATCAAATTAATTTAATCAAATCATTTCATTTATTAGGATTAATGAAAAATGTTGATGTGGAATTTTTTTATTATTTTCTCTTTCCTAACTGGCCTTTTTTTTTCCATTTTTTATTTTACTTAAGTTAAATTAAATAACTTAAAAAGGATTAAAAAAAAAAAAAAAAAGAGGTAACAAGTCCTTCCATATGGCCACCACCCAGGTGAGGACTCATAATTGGAACAAGCCAAGGACTACCAAGGCCTTGCCCTGGGTCCGCGAGGCCCAAGCAACCTCCACTAACCATTTATGGCAATGGGTGACGGCACTAGTCAATGAGGACCTCACTTTATTTTTGTTTTTTATTTTTATTTTTTTCAATAACTTTTAGCCTTTTCATTTTTAAAACTAATTTAGTTTATATTTTCTTTTTAATTTTTAAATACTTTTCCGATGTGGCGCTTGGAAACTGTGAAAATTTTGAGTCCATTGCAAAATTCTATATAAATATTTCAGCACTCAGCAGTTCTTTTCAACAAGCCTAATTGTTCAATCAAATTAGGATATACATTCATGATAGAACATTAAACTTGAACGAAGATAGATGAGGTAGATCCATATCATTGACACCCAAAATAATCCAAGTTATGACAATCTAAGGAGAGCCTGTCGTGCGTCGTCAACAAGTCGGCTGTAGACTAATATAAAAAAAACGAGCATTCAAATATCAGAGGAAGCTCAGATATTTTGAAAGGAAACAAGAACAATCATCCGTATAATTAATTGAGCATAGCCAAGGCTAAGTAGAACAAAGACAGGTTCCAGTGACCTTGTCATCCAAGTTACACAATGATGAAACGACGATCAACCAAAAGGTTAGACACCTTTTCCTTTAGCTTTGGACTCAAATGCACAATAAACAAACCAGACGGAAGTGCTGGCAACTCCTGAAGCATGTCACAGTGAAGTAGATCAAGAGTCTCCAGCTTAGAAAGAAACTTGATTTCAGGAGGTAGGCTGGAAATAGGAGAATATCGCAGCTTCAAGATTCTCAGATTAATTAGCTCCACAATGTCTCCAGGAATCTCCCCTTCTAAATTCGTACACGAGGAGGCATGCATTTCTTCAAGGCTACGTAGATGCCAAATAGAACTAGGAAATTTGCTTATGAAGCAATAGTCCATCTTTAACACTTTCAGACTTCGCAAATTTCCAAAAGAATCTGGCAATTCTGAAATGCCCGTTCCCGAAATATCGAGCTCCTCTAAAGACCTTCCCAATTGGCCAATGGACTCTGGAAGCTCTCGTACCCAATGACAATTCGACAAGGACAAGCGTCGGAGTTTCACCAGCTCTCCAACTCCATCAGGGAGTTCGGTAATGTTTGAATTATCTATTGAGAGTTCTGAAACTGATGTCAGGCGTTCAAATGAAAGGGGCAGGAGACTCAATGATAAGCAATTGGAGGCAGAAAGAGTTTCAAGTTTCTTTGAATCACCTCCCAAGGGAATATCATGCACAGAAGTCTCATCAATGAGGAGCTCTTTCAAAGCTTCCAAGCCACCCAGTTCGGCAGGCAACATGTTGAGTTCAGTGCAGGACTTCAAATTCAGACAAAGCAACTGTTTGAGATCCCCGACAGAAGGATCTAAATGGACCAACCGAGAGCATTGCTCTAGAATCAATATCTCCAAATTGGGGAAGCTAGAAAATGTAGGACTTATCAATAAGTCGGTGCATCCAGTGAGATTTAAGACTTTCAATTGCTCCATCTGTAAAACAGGAGAGAAAATATTATAAGGTCAATTGCGAGATAATTAACAGAATAATTGCATTAGAGCTGTAAATTAAAAAACCACCTTGATTAACCTCCAACCTCCCCAGTCTACAGTGACCTTGCTCCATGAAAGATCAAGAATGACCAGTTCTATTAGAATAAATTTTGTTGCCTCAAAATCCCTCGAGCAACCTTGCCAATTAAGCCACCTCAACCTTGGAAATACATTTGTGAAATTCCCAGTCATGCTTGCATGATCCAATTTCAAGAACCTTACGTTTGGCATGCTCTTGAAATCAGTTTCCGTAAATGTATGCCGATGAAGATTTTTGAAGTCAAAGCAAAGGGCTTCCACCACTTCCATTCCCTGCATTTGCCAAGAGTAACAAATCAGTCCAAAGCTATAAAAGACGATGGGAAAACCTAGCTAAGCGATAAGGACTAAGGTGCTTTCTTTTCCATGCACGCAAAGAAGACCTATAGATGGAAATTAACTGAAGAACTGGAAAACAAATTAGACCTTATACATCAAGGCTTTCATTTTACAGAAGACAAAAATTGAACCAAAAGCCTTCACCTCTTTCCTGTTGATTACTTCCAGGTCTGTAACAAGCAAGTATTGTCTACTGCGCCTTCTGGGATATTTGGGTTCTTCTTGATCTATAGTTCTGCTGAGGCACTTCAACAGTTTATGCATCCACAGCATGTTGTCTCCTCCAATTTTTGCTAGGGGCATTAAAACAAGGTGAGAAGGCAACAGATCTTGATTAGGCCACATATATGACGCAATTCGGCTGTCCATGCCATTGGCAAACCACGCTATGTCCCAAAATATTTGTTTTTGCTTTTCATCTAATGCTTCATAACAGAATTTCAAAATATCCCTACGATCCTTCAAAATCTCTCGCGAGTTCTCCTTTCGCAGTTCTATCAGGTCCTCTATCTTCCTCCAATCTTCTATTGTTTTTCCACGTAGAAATGAACCGATAACCTCAATAACAAGTGGAATCTGCCCTGTAGCTTTGACAATACGCTTCCCAATTTCAAGATAGCCAGGTATCGGACAGTTTGTTCCTAAAGCATGCTTGCAAAGAAGTTCGAAAGCTCGATCATTATCCATCTCATTCACTTCATACATACGAGCCAGGCCTCGAGAAACATATGTTTGGAGAATTCCACCATTTTCTAAAGTAACAATTATCCGACTTCCAGTACCAAACCAGTGAAGCTGGTCTCCTACAAGGTCATCAATTTGAGACTGTTCTTCCACATCATCTAGGACAATAAGAGCTTTTATAGTACGGAATACATCTCGGAAAAACTCGATTCCTCCTTCAAACGAAGCAACATCTCCATCTTGTTCAAGAACATCAGATATCAACTTAGTTTGCACAAACTGAATACCGCCAACATTTTGTGCTGTTTCTCCAATCTTTGTGAGAAAGCTACAACTATCGAAACAAGAGGAGAGTCGGTCGTATACAGCCTTCGCAATAGTTGTCTTGCCTATTCCATTAGTTCCATGGATTCCAACAATGCACGCTTCAACCTTATCATCCTCTATCTCCAATAACTTGATTACATCCTTCACTCGATCATCAATACCAATTACAAGTTCAGAAGTGGCCACTAAAGTCTGCAAGGGCTCCACAGGCAAACTAGGAGGTCTCAACTCCTCGAGATGTAAAAGTGGTGGAATCCATCCCAAATTAGGATACTCCCATATCCTTAATGTAGACAGATTAGGAAGTGATGAGAGGGTGTGAATATCACCTGTGTACTCTGCTATAGGTAGCCCACCAATTTCCAAATGCTTGAGGCTAGTGAGCTCACCAAGTGATGGGATACTTTTGCATCGTGCACAATGAAACAACCGTAGCTGAACTAACTTAGGCATGCGAGACATCCAGCTTGGAAACATTGTGCCCCCATAGCCTCTTAGTTCTAAGCTTCGAAGATTTAAGCTTGGCTGCAGCTCTTTGAGTAGAACTTCATCACTTTCTTTTCCAACAAATACTAATACTAGTGAAACTAAGGAATTCTTCTCCTTCAAGTTCGCGCCATTCGATTCTGCTACTGCATCTTTTATTTTTCCCTTAACTTCAATTCTGAGGCTTCCTCTCAAATTGTTTAACCTGTTCAACTCCCCTAGCCCACCATAACTCTTTCGGCAGGAATCATCCCCAGGCAAAATGAAATCTGTTAGAATGTGCAAAAGAGTCAACCTCCCCAACCCACGTGGCATATAAGATAGGGCATTACAATTGCTAATCTCCAATCGCCTGAGGTTGACCAATTTTCTTATATCACTTGGCAATTCTATTAGCTCGTAACACATATTGAGTTTAAGTACTTGCAAGGTTTCCAATCTTGTTACAGAATCAGGAAGCCTTATGATTCCTTTATTTTCAGAGAGATCTAGAAATGTCAGGTGCTTCAACTCACAAATAGAACTCGGCAACTTCGCAATACCGCTGTCATGCAAATCCAAGGCACGTAAGAACTTGAAACTAGAAATTAAATTGTGAAGAGTTTTTTCACCCATTTGAGTTCCACACCTCCCCTTTTTTGTCTGATCCATTTTGATGAATGTCCTGAGACATTTCATTCTGAGTAGAGTAGGTGGAAGTTCCCATGATAAATCTAAAGTTGAATCCCACGATAGATGGCGAGTTCTTCCATCAATTGACCCCAGTGACTGACGAGTTGCCTGGGAATACTCGCCTACAGTAACCTTCCATGCTAGGTCATATACTAAATCATGCATCTTACAAGACGTCACATCTCCAAGTTCATCTTTAGTGCAGTCTTGAAAGAAATTCCCCCAAAGTAGATCCATGAAATAGTCATGAGCTATATCTTCCATGTCCTGATCTTTGTTGTTTATGGGCTGGATAAATCCTTCTACTATCCAGAGACTCGTCAACATTTGTTTATCAATCACCCAGTCTCGGGGAAACAATGAACAGAAGGCAAAGCACTGTTTTAGATGGCATGGGAGATAATTATAACTAAGGTCAATTATTGAACTTAAGAGATGATAATCTGCAGAAAATTCTGGAATCTCGCCCCAGAACTGAGACCACTGCTCTTGAGTTTTCTTGAAGAATAATAGACTTCCAATCATTCGTATTGCCAAAGGGACTCCATAACACTTTTTGACTATCTGCCTCCCGATATCTACCATAATTGGATTTATAGTCTCTTCTTCTTCCTGACAAGCCATTCTGATCAATAAATCAACAGACGACTCTGCTGCAAGAGCCTCAAGAAAATAAAATGGGCCTGTTCCCGTAACATTCACAACTGACCAATCACGTGTAGTTATCAGAATCTTGCTTCCTTGGTTACCTCCCATCAGTAGACTTTTCAAGCTCTCCCACTGTTCAGGATCCACAGACCGCAGACCGTCAAAAACTAGGAGATATTTTTTGCCACGAATGTGCTCCTTAAGTTGATTTTGCAATTGCTCCAACTCAATGCTGTATGCTCTCCCTGTTGTTGCACTTTCTATGATTTTTTGCAACACGATTTTGAGATTAAGCATAATTGCATCCACACGGACCCATATCCTCAAATCGAAATGCTCCTTGACCATGTCATCTTCATATAGACATCGAGCAAGAGACGTCTTTCCAATGCCAACCATACCCACTATCGAAAGGACCGAAATTTGTTCATCAGTGTCAGAGTCTAACAAGAAGTTCATAATTGCGCTTTTATCATCCTCTCTCCCTATAACCTCCTCATCGTACACAAAGGAGTCCAACCGCTCTCTTCTCTCTACCCGCACATCCTCCGCGCACTCTCGGAAGCCCAACTCCCTCCCTCTGGCAGCGATGGCTTCTAGTCTCACCGTAATTTCACCCGCACGGAAGAATATCTCCTGCCTTAAAGCAACTTGTTTTGAAGTTGAAAAGGAGGTAATTACCTGCTGCTTCAATTTCTCATATTTGCTCAGCGATTCTCGTCGCGTGACTTCAAGGTTCCATTCTTCGAGGAAGTCCTCCGCATCATAGAAAGCCTCTTTGAGATCCCCCAGCCATCGTCCGATTTCCCCGGCTTCTCTGAGGCTCCGCTTTTCCGCATCGGACACTATACTCTGGAGAAAGGAAAAGGTTTTCTTCAGCTTGGACAATTCGCCGCCAGCGCCCCATAATTGTCCACCTTCTGGGAAATCATCCAGAAGTTTAGCTACTCTCAAGATGAGTGCTTCCGCCATGGCTCTTCGGAGGTGAAGGGGCGCCTCCAGTTTTTTCTTTCGGGAGGATGCCCTGCCGATGCCGAGTCGCGACCTGTTTGGTCTCCTCCCGTTCCATGCACAGCCGATCAGAATTGAAAAGACGAAAATACCCTCAATTGCCAATACGGGGATTAATAAAATCGAGCTTGCTGGGCCACCGTTGCCCATTCTCTCTCTCTCTATGACTTCATTAAAGATTTTCCAAGGACTATCATCATCATGAACGAAAGTAATTATGCGAAGTCTAATAAAGTAAATAATTTTGGAGATATCTAATGTGGGACTTTTGTTTGAGTAGGGATCTAATATGGAAAGAAAAATGCTGCTAAAAGGTCCACTAGAAAGACGAATGAGGATTAAGAGCTTAGGAAATAATTAACGTTTACAGTCTTCCAAATTCGTCGTCACCACACCTCATAATTGTGCATCATTTGCCAAATAATCCGGAAGTTTAGCAAACTTGGAGACGATTGCCCCCACCATAGCTTTTCGGGGGTGAAGGGATCCGCTTCTCTTTTTCTTTCAGGAGGATGCTCTAGCGATGCTAAGTAGACATGGGTGGTAATCCTATAAGCCACACAGGCTCCTATTCTATACACAACCGATCAGTGTGAAAAAGATGAAAATACCCTCACTTGACGATACAGGGATTAATAAAATCGAGCCTTCCTTGCCTCCATTCCCCACTCTCTCTCTCCACGATGTTAAATATTTTTCAAGATCTATGATAAGTAAGCATGGGTGGTAATCCTACAGCATTTCCAAATCACATTGCTCTTAAACAATTTTCAATCCTTGCACTGGTTGGTCGTTGGATTGGGCTCGACCAATTACGTATAAGTTGTTCTCACATTCAATTAATTAGATGTATAGCAATCCATAATAGGGGGCTGGGCTGGATATGAGGAAAATTCAACCAAGTCCCAACCACCATTCTCTTTCGAAAATAAGTTGGAGTTGAGATGGTCAAGAGCTTTGCTTGGAGTAGCGATCGAGATGTCTAATATGGTAAACAATTTTGGGAGATATGTAGTGCGCGATTGTTTCGCGAAATATGTTAAAAAAAAAAAAAGAGGATTGCTTGTATCCTCTTAAGAAAGAATAAGGGAAAAGTATATTCATTATTTGTGAAAATATTTATATATAAATTTTCATTGGTGTTAAAAATATTTCTTATTGACTAATTATTTCAAATGGTATAGACAACCATCTTTTTGATTCCAAATAATTCATTTCCAATGAAACAAACGGAGCCCTAATATGGGAATTTGTTTGAGTAGGGATCTAATGTGAAAGAAAAATGCTACTAAGGGTCCATTCATTTATTTTGAAAATGCAACGTTTTTGGAAAATATTTTTAGGAAGTAATTTTCCAAGAAAATGTCATTATTTTCTAGTGTGCTTATAAAACTTGAAAATGAAGTGAAAAATATTTTTCATTCTTCGGTAAGGAAAATCTTTTTCTCTATACACTTTTCTTCAATAATTTTATTATTATTATTATTATTATTATTATTATTATTATTATTATTATTATTATTATTATTATTATTATTATTATTATTATTATTATTATATTTTTTTAAATCAGTTTTAAAATTATTTTAAAAAATAGTTTTTTTAAAATAAATCAATTTTAGTTTTTTTAATTTTTCTTTTCTTTTCTTTCTTTTTATCTTATTCTTTGGCTAATCATCGCTGCGGTGATCGCGGCGATCGGTCAAAGGCCAACTTCCATTGGCTCACCGATTTGGCGAGTGGCAAGCTAGGCGAGGCTTAAGGCCAATGGTGGCAAGCCTCGAGCTTAGGGCTCCCCCTATGGCCGGTCGCCAACCATAGCCATGCCAGCTGACGACCGGCCAAAGTAAAAGGAAAAAGAAAAGAAAAAGAATTTAAAATTCGAATTATAAAAAAGAAAAAAAAAAAGAAAGAAGGAGGTTAGTAGGGTATGAGATAAGAGAAAGTGAGTAAGGAAAATGTTTTCCTCAATTTAAAAAGTGGAACCTCTTTTAGAATACTTTTTTTCCTACTAGTTCATTTTCCGTAAAACAAACACTGAAAAATCTGGAAAATGTTTTTCTGAAAGTTATTTTTTATGAAACAAATGAACACTAAGAGTTTAGGAAAAAATCAACATTTATAGTCTTCCACGTTAGGATTTTGTTAAGACGTAATCAACATTGAAAATCTATCGGAAGAGAAGACAGATGATGATTGGTTAAGCAGTGAGGATCATTCAATACAATAATGTGAGTACATAGTTTAATGGGTAATTAGAATAACGTGACGTGACGACATCATCATCACTAGTTTAATACCCTTCCGAACTTGGAAGTGGTCTATACAAATTTGGTGGACTACTTATATGAACTAAACTAGTATAATGTTCTTACTTAAACACGGCTATGGGTGACCCCCTTCATCCCCTCTCATTCTCACCTCCCGTATCCCAAAAAAAAAGTTGAATGAACATTGCTCTAGCGTCCTTTCATGTTGGTCAGCGCTAGAATTACATCGATATGGTCCGAATTCCGCGTAGGGTTGGGGAAAATGCCGATTTTACCTTCCTAAATTCTGTTGCAGTGCCGTAAGGCACACTAGCTCTACTGTGAGCATTTCACCCACTCTCACTTACCTTAGACGTGGATGGCTACTATACCAGTCTACCCAGCGGTAGCCAGAACATGCAAGTATGACTTGACGTGGAGTCTACATTCCCTACCGTGAGACCCCAAAATTTCCCGTCTATCTTTCTCTTCTTGACAAAGAGGGAATATAGAGGATAGCACGGGGTCTTCCACCCCAGGGCGAATCTCTCGTATGTTTCCTTCTTGAGCTTTTTAAGGACCTACTTAAGTCCGAAAATGCTGATTTTACCTTCATAAATTTTGTGTTGAATTGCCTCGTAGAATCCTCCACCCATGTCATGCCAATCACCCTCCTCTACCTCTAAATGGGTGAACAAGGTGACTTTGGGTCTATACCAGTCACTTTACTATGCGATTCGTGCAACTTTGATCTAGATAGCCACTTTGCCGATTCTAAATATCTATTTGATTTCTAGAGTATATGTTTGATCCGAAGTATCTCTTAGATCATGATTCTGATTCTGAGCATATGTTTGATTTGAAGTATCTCTTAGATCATGATTTTGTTGTAATCTCTATTGTAATATTACGTTACTTTTGATTGCCATTTTGTAAATCTTATAAATAGGCTCATGTATAGTTTAATGAAATATACAAAAAATTCCATAACTTTATTTTCTGCATTACATTTATCATGGAATCAGAGCGTTGCACTTGCAAGATAGCTAGCAAGTCTAGTCTCTTCAATCAACAACTCCAAGACAACTGCTTCAAGACGAGGTAGTTGATCTCGATGTAGAAGAGAAGCTCCCATAGGTTCAAATTCATCATTAAGTGCCATCAGAAGTTGCATGACACGTATGCGATCAAATTCATCATTAAGTGCCATAAGAAGTTGCATGACACGTATGCGGTCGTGATATTCAACGAACTTACAAGCATTGGAATCCACATTTCATTGTGGTTCAGATAATGCTAGTTGATCCCATATAACATGCATTGATGATAAAAAATCATTGATGGACTGACCTGCCTCTTGAAGCATACGATGTAGATTTCCCAATAGCTAATATTAGTGGGCAATATCTGAAGTAGAATATTGGCTAGTAAGTAAATCCCAATCTTCCTTGGCCATATTAAGACAACCAAATTGAAGTACGATCGAGGGAATTAAAGTGTTCCAAAACCATGTAAGGACTTGATGGTTTTTTCTATCGCAATCCTCCAAGCGTTCACTAAATTTTCTTCAATTTCACCAACAATCCGAGTAGGTTCACAAATAGCACAAGTGACACAGTGCCAAAGTCGGCGTCCTTTAAAAAAACTAGATGTTTCTTGAGCCCATAAAATATAATTGATACATTCAAAATGGTCTAAATAGGTATTGAAACTTCCAAATTTTCCATGATATGCAATAAACTAGTATAAACCTAGGAGATTATTTACTGAGTTCAAGGAAAATAGGTACTTCTAGAGCTAATATGTAGCAGAAAAGGCCACAGATAGATTCAAGAACTGATCGGAAACAAGTCGAACCGGCCTGAAAAGTACGTGAATTGGTCTGGTCAACGAAGGTCAACGGAAGTCAACGATGGTCAACGACCGGTCAACAGTCAAGGTCAGAAGCTGACGTGTCAGATGATGTGGCAATTGCATAGCAAATGACATGTCAATTACGTGGGCAGATGATGTGGTAGATGATGTCACTCTGAGGCTGGCGCAACGAATCACGTGAGATGCACGTAGCGAGTGAAGACCACTCGCATAAGCTTGCGGCAACGCATGAGGGTCGTGAGACGTCAGATGACGACTGGCTTTCTAGATCCTGACTCCTCATGCGAAGCAAAGGCGGATGGTTGTGTTGGTTTGCCGAATTATGGTATGAAAGATGTCAGAACAACATCGAAATTTGTCAAGGTGGGTGAATCCTGAGAGGTGGTGGCACGTGATTGTGTATGGACACATGAAGTTAGAATCTCGTGCTTGCTTATGTTGTTTTCTTGAGTATAACATTGAGCACAAAGAGTATAAATATTGGGATCTAATATCTAATTGTCTATGTGTGTCTCGTCATGTTACTTTTTGGGAATATAAGATGTTCTCTTCTCTCCATCATTTTCAGTCATCTCAAACTATTTGCTTCTTCACCAATCCTTCGGTGGAACTATTTCTTGAAGGTGACACATTGGCATCTTCCTCTTTGGAGTTGTCATTCTCTAATCCTAATGCAAGTACATTTGATGAACCCATTTCGACAACTCTTAACATGTCTGTGCCATCCGCAGATTCTCCACCCTTAGAAATACCTTCTTCTCCCGTTCGTCGTTCTACATGTGTAAGTCAACCTAATGTTCGGCTTCATGACTTTCATTGTTACTCTACCATTACTTATAGAGAAGCTCCTACTAATCCTCTTGGCTGGCAAGCAATGGTGGATGAGTTGCAAGCATTAAATAAATTTCATACTTGGGATTTGGTTAATTTGCCACATAGAAAGTCTATTATATGTTATAAATGGGTGTACAAGATCAAAATAAAGGCAAATGGAATAGTGGAACGCTACAAAGCTTGACTAGTTACAAAAAGTTGTATTTAAGAGTATGGGATTGATTATGATGAGATGTTTGCTCCAGTTGCACGTGTTATGCCTGTTCGAAGTTTGCTTGTTGTCATCTCTATTAAGTGATGGCTTTTGTTCCAAATGGATGTTAAAAATGCTTGTATCAATGGTAATCTTATTGAGGAAGTATATATGGAACCTCCTCCTGGATACACTACTTCTAATAAAAGTGTGTTGATCATGTCGAGCATTACATAGATTGAAGCAGGCTCCTCATCCATAATACTTTAAGTATAGCTCTACTATGGAACGCCTTAAATTTAAATCCAATCCTTATGATAATGCTTTATTTGTTCAATGAACATCTCATGGATATATTATACTACTTTAAGTTGTGGACAACATGATTATCACATATGATGATTCTACTAGCATTACAAAATTCTAGCAGTATCTTAGTAAATAGTTTGAAATGAAAGATTTTGGTCGACTCAAGTTAATTCTTAGGCTTGAAGGTTACTTCGGATTCCTCTTACTATTATCTTTCTCAAGCTAGGTATGCTTGGATCTTCTTTCTCAAGCAGGACTCATTGATAACCAAATTGCTACCACTCCTATTGAAACCAATGCCAAATTTAATGATAAAGATGGGACTCCTATTTCGAATCCTACTCTTCATCGATAGCTAGTTAGCAGTCTTGTAAACCTTACTATGACTTGTCTTAACATAGCCTACATCGTTCACATTGTTAGTCTGTTCATGACTGCACTGCGAATCACTCATTTTATTGTCGTTCTTCACATGCTTCGCTATGTTAAGGGCACTCTGTTTCATGATCTTCATTTTACTACTCAATATATCTTGGAGTTGAAGGTTTACTCTAATGCTAATTGGGTTGGAAACCCTCTCGATCATCGCTCCGCTACTGGCCACTGCTTCTTTAGAGGTAACTCACTGATCTCACGGCATAGCAAGAAACAAACCATTGTTGCTCGATCTAATATAGAAGCAAAATATCGTGCCATTGCTGATACAATAGCAGAATTATTATGGTTGTTGATGGTTATTAGAGGACATGGGCGCTCATCATCACAATGGAACTGTATTTTATTGTGACAATCAGAGTGCTATCCAAATAGCACATAATGATGTTTTTCATGAACACACCAAGCATATTGAGATCAATTGCCATTTAATCCGTTCTGACATGCTTCAAGGCAACATTCGTCTTGTCTCCATTTCGTCAATTAATTAAATTGCCCATGTATTCACTAAGGCACATCCATTAGGGCATTTTCAAGATCTCTTCTCAAAACTCCAGTTGACTTCTTCCATATCACCTTGAGTTTGAGAGGGGATCTTAGACATATATTGTATGATTCTAAGTATCTATCTAATTTTGAGTTTATATGTTCGATTCTAAGTATCTCTCAGATCATGATTCTAATATTGAGCATTTGTTTGATTCTAGGTATCTCATATCATGATTTTGATTTATTGTAATCCTTATTGTAATATTATGTTACTTTAGATAGCCATTTTGTAGAGCTTGCACCACTTTATTTTCCGCTTTTATTAGAAGTATATTATGGTTCAAACTTGGGCTAACTAACGTTTTAAAGATAAATAAAGCAAAATACCTAGTTGGGGTTTTCATTTTTGATTGGCACTATTGGAGTCTAGCAATATCACCTAGAGAGGGGGTGAATAAATGTTTTTAACAAATCTTGACAAATTTAAAGTGGAATTGAAAAAGTTGAGATCTAAGTCTGAACTAGAGTGCAAAGTTCAAAATCTAAACAAAGATCAAAAGTAGTTTACTTGGCACAAAGGGACACTTAAGTGTCATAACTTACGAAAGTGATACTTAAGTGCCATATTCAAAGAAAAACGGATCACTTAAGTGCCACTCTGGCCAAAATTTTGCCAAAACGCTGATGTGTCAATTTTCCAGCGAAGCGAGTGTAAAACAATGCCGTTTTACATGCTAACATGGCCAAATAATGCAAAAATAGCGTCGTTTTGGGCTGACGTGGTAAATATATAGTATAAAAATTAATTAAATTTAGTTAAAATATTTAAAAAATTTAAAAAGGAGGGGGAGGGGAGGCGGTTGAGGGTGCCGCCGCCTCCCCGCCGTTGTTGGGAAGGGCCGACAATGGAGGGGGAGGGTTGGCCGAGGTAGCCGGCCCCGGCCGGGCCGGCGACCCAGCCCGACCGGCGGCGAAGGCTCACAAGCCCTCGTCCGCCGGGCGACCCCGCAGGCGGTAGCCCTTGGCCCGGCCGGGTGAGGGCCGCCAACCCTCGTCGGATCTAGGCAAGGGGTGCGACCCTTGCCTAGATCTCGTGGTGAGTGGCCCTCGCCTAGATCCGACGAGGATCGGTGGCCCTTGGCCCGATCGGGCGAGGGTCGCCGACCCTCGCTGGATTTGGGCGAGGGCTCGCAAGCCCTCACCGCCGGTTGGCCGGGGTCACTAGCCCCTAGCCTAGGCTCGGTGATCCCGGCCAACCCTCCCCCTCCGTCGTCGCCCTTTACAACGACGGTAGGGAGGTGGTGGCGGCCGAGGGCGCCCGCCTCCCCCCCCCTCTTTTATTTTTTATTTTTTATTTTATTATTTAATATTAAAATTATTATTTTAAAATATTTTAACTAAATTCAATTATCTTTTTACCATGTCAGCTCAAAACGACGTCATTTTTGCATTATTAAGCCACGTCCGCGTGCAAAACAGTGTCGTTTTGCACTCGCTTCGTTGGAAAAATACCACATGTGCAATTTGGCTGGATTTTGGCTGGATTGGCACTCAAGTGATCCATTTTGCTCTAATTTTGGCACTTAAGTGTCCCTTTTTACCAAGTTATGGCATTCCAGGAGTTCGCGTGTCAGTGTGTAAGACTATAAAAAAAAGTAATCAACAATAGTTTAGGGATAAGAGAATTTGCACACAAGATTTGTAGTGATTTGGCTTATAGTAAGCCTACGTCTATTATCCCACGCTGACAACTTGCTGGTTGGATTTTACTAGTTGATCAATAAAAGATTATAGGTACGAATGATAATCCTCAGTATATTGATCATACATTGAATCTGAGTATATTTACTTTCTAAATGAGTATATATATTTACTTTCTTGATCTGAGTACATTTACTTTCTCAACTTGAGTATATTTACTTCCCGAATCTTAGTATATTTACTTTTAGAATATGAGTATATGTACTTTATGAGACTGAATATGTTCATTTGTTCGATTAGATTTCACTAGGTCTGAATAGGTTCACTTTATCACTCAGATTTTACTGAATCAAAATATATTCATTTGTTTGTCCAGATTCATTTTCAAATTCACATTGAGGCTCAGTTACTAATTACATTCATTTGTTTGTCTAGATTGATGTTCAAATTCATGTCTAGACTCAATTCCTTTGTTTGCCTAGAATCACTTTTGATATATTTCTAGCTTCTAAATATATCCAACTATTGACTCTGATCACATTTTACTTCATACTTATTTGTTTAGGTAATGCAATTCATTTCTTTGAGGAATATGTGATGAAGCAAGAAAGTTGGTATGTTCGTTGAAACGTGTGTAAATATTTATTGTCATGACTTGCAAAAGAAAAATATGTTTTCCGTTACCCATAATTATGGTGACGATACCCATGAGTTGGAATGACCTAGGAGATTCGGGATACCTCGGAGTTGAGATCCTGCACGAGTTGGGATGGCCCGGAAGTATTCAAACGGAGAAGTAACAATGAATATAATGCATGATCATGTCTACGTGTAGATTCGAATATTGTTCAATTGGTTGCTTTGTATTGAAACATGTTATGCCATGTCCATGAGTCTAGATTGAAATATTGGGGAGTTGTGATGGCCCAGACCCTAAGGGTGGGACATTGTGGTTGGGATGGTAGGGGAGGCTGTGTCGGCGAACGATTGTGACCCAAAAGGGGCGAGCCTAAGTGTATGTCTCCTATCCCACATTACCAAATGGGGGAGTCCTATGCTAGTTGATGAGACTTGGATTCTCCACTCTATGTAACGTGTTTTAAAGCCGTAAGGGCCAAATGTTTAAAACATATAATATTACACAGTGGTAGCTCTCAAGTCCTTATAGGTGGTATTGGAACCAACTTCCGACAACGTTTGGTGCGACAGTGAGGGCACTATGCCATGAGGGGTGAAGAATATGACGACCCAAACCTTGAGGGTGGGCAGCGTGGCTAGCAATCACTATGCCATGAGGGCACTATGTTAAGGGAGGCTGCGCTAGCGGGCAACTGTGACCTAAAGGTGGGGGAGGTTAAGTGCATGTCACCTGTTTCAATCGCCAAAGGGGAAGTCTTGGACTAATTGATAAGGCTTAGATTTTCTACTTTGTATAACGTGTTTTAAAGTCATGGGAGTCAAAGGCCCAAATCAAACAATATCACATAATGGTAGCCCCAAGTCCTTACAAAAATAATGATTACTGTGGCATATCAAAATGGAAAAAGTAAAGTTTATTCATGTTCTCATAATACCTATTGGTTTATTATGCATTCACGTTGCCTATACCGAGTAAAGTGGTAAGATAATTTTCTACCTTAAAACTAGAGATTATATTAGTGAGTTTTGGTTTTTTCCTTTATTTTTCAGATGTGTAGGATGGACCTCCCACCACCTTTGCGCTTCGGAGTTCCTATGACTACAAGGGTGTTTATGAGAGTGTATTTGTACCTGAGTCTGAAGTAGTATATACCAAGTGTAGTCCTGCTATGTGGTCGGCGTAGGTTTCATGGAGTGGGTTCCCCATCGATTCATCCTCGATGGCAAGTTGGTTGCCTCGCTGAGTGGTTTCTGTTGGGGTTTCATGAATCATGTATAGGTAAAATTAAAAAAAAAAAAAAACGCAGCGGAAACAAAGATATATTTTATATATGATTCTCCGAAGGCGTTGTTCGTGCGTTTTAATCAAAAATATGAATATTAAAAGGGAGTTAAACAAATTACCTCTCGACGCGCGCTTTAAATGAGTCGGTTCGGATGTTCTACAGTTCAAGTCCCACAAACGTTGGACATCTAGTTCAGACACACCAACAATGGATGTCAAACAGAAGAGAGAACTTTCAGATATTTACCACAATGATCGTGCTAGCAATCTCATGGAGATAATCCGCTGTATCTTTGATGTATTATAGTCACGGCCCGAACGAAAGAACACTCTTCTTTCTTGCGTCTTGAAAAACACAAGAACAGACAAAAACCACATGAACACGCACACACGATTTTTCTTTATTTTTCAGCAACCCGTCGTATGTCCACTCCTTTTCATTTCGGACTTTCTCTTTGTTTATTCACAAATCAGCAACGGTTGCCGATCGTGGGATCAGCAACCGTTGCTGATCCTCATTCTCATGCACGATCGTCTCGATCGTGCATGAACGGAACGGTCAGCGGTTGCTGACCGTTCATGCACGATTTCGTGCATGCATGTGCACGATTCGTGTGAAATGGTCAGCAAGAATTGCTGACCATTTCCACTTTAATTAATTAATTAATTAAATGAATAAATAAATAATTAATTATATGAATAAATAATTAATCAATCCCCTTAAAAATAAAAAGAACATAATCTTTATATGTATATTTGGAATACACTAATATGTATTCACTTTGGGCATGCGTGTGCATCAAATGCAAGTGGGCTCGTGACTATAATACAAATTAAATTAAATCTCATTTAATTTAATTTCAAATCGACTTAATTCGATTGTAATAATTGCAAATACATTTGCAATAATATTTCTCTCTTGTTCCACGTTATCCTAATTGTTTATGGTGTGTGACATCCCTAGATTCATTACTAAACTGGTAATAAGACTTGTACTAACACATTAATACTCCCAAAAGAATTAATTGTCCTTATTAATCTTTTAGGTCCTACAAGCCATGATTGACATCTAGCAATATGTCATGGCTACCCAAATAGTGTGAAAACTTTAAGAACATAATGAACCTGTCAACTTTGGCTACAGTGTAATTCAATCCCTCTGTCTTACTATTTCTCGATCAAACAAAGACCATGAAATACTTGTCAAGTCACTAATTCGATCATATGCACAAATCTAATTGACATGCATTTTATTTGAGACATAAACAATTTATTCTCAATTACAACCTCGGCTGAGGATTTTAATGCAGTGTCATAATTATACCTTCCATATAACAAGGAGACAGATCCCATATTGTGCACACGTGCAACTTTGTATATGAACAAACTATGACCATCATGTATAAAGACGGATCAACGACTCGGCATTATGTGCACCCGTGAACCATAGTTGTTCGACACACAAGTTAACATTGTGCCTCAAGTCTAAGGATTATTTACACAAGACCAAAGCATGAACAATTAGACATTGACCACGCTAAAAGCTTCCATGTCGCTAATCGTTCCATATGCATCACGTTCGGTGAACTTGTCTAATACAAACACTTATGTTCTTAATTCAGGCATCACAATACCCAATGACTTGTGACTCATCATTCCCTTAAGTATCCAATACTTAAAGGTGAAGTTATGAACACACCAGTCTTAACAAGATTATTAATATCCACTCAATAATCCATCGATCGGGAACGATTTAAAGATTCAGTCTAACTATGAACCCGTCACATATATTCTTGATGTCTCAAGAATAAGTCTAGTTGCAACTAATCTTACGAAATCATTCATAAATATAAAATAATTGGACAAATGAATGAATACGTCATTGCCATTTATTAAATAATAATAATGAAAATACAATTGAAATCCCTAATATGTAACTATTTCATAGTAGTTTTAGGGCATACATCCAACAGTTTCGACATTGTGACGATGGTGATGCAACGAAGGGTAAAGTTGTTGACCCATGATGTCAGTCTAGATTTTCTTATAGGCGGTCTTTTGGAATAGAATATAGTATGGAGATAGGTGACCTCGACCCTACCTAGCATGGACAATGTCATGAAGTTGTGAATATGAAATGTAATATAGATAAAAGAAGCATAAGTACATTTACTATACTTGTGCGACTTTCTTTAAAAAGGGATATTGAATGTTTGGTTTCGATTCCGCGCGTTATTACTTAAAAGAGGATTTAATTATAAATGATATATATCGCGCGTAACGTTTGGGGTTCCACAATTTGGGCATACACCGGTCACTTTTCGATACAACTATCTAATGGCCACATCGCAATGACGACTTTGCTGGTTGAGGTGTATTACCGTCCAAACTTCGGTTGGCTATTGATTTGAAGATAATTTTAAAATAATACCTAATCGAGTTTTTATTTTTTTATTGGCACGAAGTTTAGAAATCCCAAAACAGAATTGTTTTTGATGTTAAATTTTGTTGGACTGAAATGGCTCCGTTCCGCCCCTCTATCATCCTAAGAAAAAATTGGTTAATAAAAAGTAACAAGGAAATAATCCGCACCACCAATAAAATGGAACATGCTATTTCATGTAGTGCCAGAATACTCCAAAGACATGGACTCAAACAAACAAGAAAAATAAAAGGGGATCCGTCACGGGTGACGCACTCTTACGAATCTAAGATAG
The DNA here is from genome assembly GCA_014182515.1 of Eucalyptus microcorys. Lineage (NCBI taxonomy): Eukaryota > Viridiplantae > Streptophyta > Magnoliopsida > Myrtales > Myrtaceae > Eucalyptus > Eucalyptus microcorys. The sequence goes on along the minus strand of CM024566.1, from coordinate 30,323,597 downwards.
AGGAGTCGGAAGTGCTTTCGTTGCTTTAAAGTCAGCTGGACCTTACTACGCCCTTGCACTGCCACATTTAAATTATGGGACGTAAAAACTCAGAGGCATTTCTTAAAATAAGGGAAGAAAAACTTTCTCTTAATCTGATGGGCGAAAAGTGCGAATATCGACTTGTTAAAATAAAAATAAATTGCAGTGAGCAGATGGCAGAGGAACTTGTCGATGGCTTCTGTCATCCTTGCTTTGGTGAGGTGCCCTCGGTGCACCGCGGATCCAAGCCCGTCTCAATCCTCCCTGGATATTCCATTGGACATTCAAGCGCTTTAGTTGCTTTAAAGTCAGCAGAAAGCAAGGTCTTCGGAAGCAAATTGCCTCCAACTCGTGCTTTCATTAAGGTGCGTTTGCACGGAAAATAAATAATTTTAAAAATATTCATTTTAAAAATGATTATTTATATCATTTGAAACAATTCATTAAATATTTTTATTAACAATAATAATTTATTTCTAAATATTTTCGTAAACATTGAAAATATTTTTTATTCTTTCATTTGTATAAATAATACAGCTAATCATTTCTAAAAAATATTTTTAAATTTTTTATTTTTCGCGAAACAAAGACATTATATAGAAAAAGATTTTCAAACCAAACTTGGATTGAGACATACTGCCTACTTCCTTGTAATCAATGAATATCATTGTCATATTGAAAGAATAATTACAAATGTTAAAATTTTCAATAATTGCTAATATGCAACATTGAAGATCATTAGATTTTTTTTTTTTTTTGTTCAACACATTCATGGTATTGAATGAGAGAAGCAAAAATCTTAGTTGGAAACAAAATGAAAAGAGAGTGTGATAAAGGTTTTGCTTGCTAATAGAATGATCAATTTTGACCCAAAAAAAGAAGAAGGAATGTTCAATCCCTTACCATTTTGAGTCGTACATAATCCTTAAGAACTTGCTGTTATATATTTCTATAGATATTTTTATTCGGTACCTATCATGGACTAGTCGATATCTTAATTAAATTAAAATTGGCGGCTGACAACTTCTTGATCAAATACAAGGAAAAGTTGTTTATAGGAGTAAGTATGGTTCCAATTGAGCGATCTAGCACCCAATTCAGAGACCAACTCACATAATTTTGATTTCAAATTTTTGAGTCTAGGGACCAATTTTGTTGAGCCTAGGTTCGTGGACCAAAGTATAGATCTGGTTCTATGCCAATTAATTATTTTTTGTACTCCTCAAAAGCACAATGCGACATATTGAGATCAATAATGGGACATTGAGAAATCAAATTATAAATATTATTACATATCAACAAAAATATAAAATAATATAACAAAATAAATCTCCATTTGTGATTTGAGCTAAAAGAGGGGAGCGATTTCTCCAACTGAGCTATGCTCATGAGGCGAGTAAGGAGAGGCTAGTAGTAAGTGACAAGGCCAAGGCGAGCAAACAAAGTAAGGTGAGTGAAGATAATTTCTATTTATTTTTTTGGTCGAATTAAGGCTGTATTTATACTTTCTAGTCTACATACAGAATGGTAAGAAAGAATAGAGGCACATGCTCTAGAATTTGGAGTAGCCAAAAATATATTATATAATATTATATATTTTCTATGTAATGGTTGGTTAGGATTAGATGGTCTAAAGCTCCGAGATCAAGGATTTACTCACATAGTGTAGGGTCTAAGGTTTTTAAGACCAAGAACCGGTCCAATTTTCTTGATAATTAGACTAGGTTCGATCGGGTTGGACTGACCTAGGTTGGACCCTCATGCCTTGTTGTTTCCAATGCTACTCTCATGTTCTCCTGCTCTCATTGTCCACTAACTTTTGAAAAACTTTTTTCTTTTACTTTTTTATGTAACTTTTCATTATTGTTCTATGAATTATCTAAAACTATAGATTGATGTACTCTACAATATACACTTGACATACGAAAATACTATAAAACAGGGAGACTTGACTTTGCTGAGTGCTTGTTTTGGTCATCTTTTATGAGCTGTCCCTTTTGACTTTGTATAAGCAAAGTAACTTCGTTGATTGCTTGTTCCTTTATCTCGCGTTTCCCTCCCATGTCTTTTCCCGACCATTTCGATTCCTTTATCTTTTTTCGCTACAACTACCCATGTTGCGTCTCTGACAAGGCAGAATCCAATGATAGACTGACATCTCTTAATCCCACTTTCTACTCCATCTTTCAAACTTTTTCTTTTCCACAATGATATTTAATACAAAAATTCGGTATGCACATATAATGCGGTAGATAACAAGTGAGCACCACTCAATCTTTCGGCCAATCCCGAAAGCACATCTTCAAAGCTCACTCATGTGCCAGCTCGTCGGATGTAGGGTTGTCTTTGGGTTCATCGTGTGGTACTACAATACGTGGAAGCCCAACTTCTGAACAAAGTATAATCTAAGTTTGGTAGTTCTTACCTTATGAGATGTAAGATAAAATTAGGTCAGATAAATGAGGTACGATATATCAATTACCTTTTTACCATGTTGACTGTTTGTCCCCTCCATCCACTAAATTTAATTTAGATTTATAATATAGAAAAGGTAGATTCGGGATATCTAATTAGGTACTTAATTGAACAATTGGAATCCTCCCATTCTTTTTTGACTTGTAAGTTTTCACTTTGTTGACTGTTTGTCCTCTCCCATGTCTTTTTTTCACCATCACTCCCGTTGCTTTGTTGAGCGCTTGTTCCTTATCTTTCCATTCCCCTCTCACGTCTTTTTGGCAATTATTTTAATTCCTTTAATTAAAATAATTGCCAAAAAGACGTGAGAGGGGAATGGAAAGATAAAGGAATTCAAATAATTGTCAAAAAAGAAAAAGAAATCAAAGATAGAGTAGAAAGCGGAGCAGGTAATGTGAATGCAGCATTGGATTCCACCTTGTCAAAGACGCAACATGTCCATTCCCCTCTCACGTATTTTTGGCAATTATTTTATATTTTAATATCTTTTGGTAATTATTTTAATATCTTTATCTTTTTTGGACTATGTCTTTTTGGCAATTATTTTAATATCTTTATCTTTTTTGGACTACGTCTTTTTGGCAATTATTTTAATATCTTTATCTTTTTTGGATTACATCTTTTTGGCAATTATTTTAATATCTTTATCTTTTTTGACGTCCTCTCACGTCTTTTTAGCAATTATTTTAATATCTTTATCTCTTTTGGACTACGTCTTTTTGGCAATTATTTTAATATCTTTATCTTTTTCGACTATGTCTTTTTGGTGATTATTTTAATATCTTTATCTTTTTTGATTATCATTACACATGTTGCGTCTTTGACAGGGCGGCATCCAACGCTGCATTCACATTACCTGCTCCGCTTTCTACTTTATCTTTGATTTTTTTTTCTTTTTTTTTTTTTTAACTTTTTATGTAATTTTGGTTTTTTTTGTGAAATTATTCAGAACTAAAACCTTTATGTAATTGACAATATATAATTGACACATCAAAATACAGTACATCACAAACAAAATACGATAAACAATTTGATCTTGACATAATATAAGCGTAATTCTACTCACATTAATCGTATTTTTGTAGCATATGTAGACTTGCGCTTACTTTTATCCCATGTGCACCTGTTGTTAATTTAACAAGGTGTATTCCATTATGACTGGATTCCTATTTTAATTCAACATTTTAAAGTCATATGTACCTCTAAACTTATATCAGGATGATAGGGCAATTTTTTTCATGAACATTAGGTTATCTGCTAGGTATATTTAATATGTAGATTATCAATTTAAATAAGTAGAGTCTTGAACTTCTTTAGCTATAACTCATATATTATAAAATCTTTGTTCAAAAGATTAAAGAAAATTACTGCTCAATATATATGCACTCATCTCACTTATGGAGATATCAAATATATTTGTGATAAGTTATTATGAAATACCAAATATTTTTTTGGCAAAAAAAATTAAAAAAAAAAAAATTCATTGCATATATGTAATTGGTACCTTGGCTTCACTACCTGAGCCAACAAGGAGCACTACTTAATACGGAAATCGGTGTGTACATAATGTAGTAGATTTCAAGTGAGCACTACTCAATCTCTTGGCCATTCACAAAAACGCAATTTGAAACCTCGCTCATGGGCCAACTTGTCGGATGTAGGATTGTCTTTAGGTTCACCGTCCGGTACTAAAACATGTGAAAGCCCAACCTCTAAACAAAGTGCAATCTAAATCCGATACTTCTTATCTTATGAAATATAGTCCTAAACCTTCTCAAGTAAATGTAATATAATCACTCCTCTTCGATTTTCCGATTGTCCCTACGTGGCTCCCTGTTCCTGCGACCGACACTTTGTTTGTTGATGAGATATGAGCCGCAAAAAGAGGTAGCTACCTCATTTTTACCTCCTATTTTGTTTTCCCAAATAGAAGAAAGATTTTCCTCTGGGTTAGTGTGACCCTTCACACTTCTTTTCGCTTTCGCTAATCCGAATGCACTCCGGGTCAATGTTGAAATTTGTTTCGAGGGAGAAGTTTGGTGCTATATGCATCTTTAGAGAAGTGTCTAGGATGACAAAATAAAGAGGTTTCGAACTTGACTACATCCTGCCCAGAAAGAAGATGTCTAGCACCTCGGCCTCCAGCCAGAGAGCCTCCATTAGGCATGTTCGCGCGAAGTTTGTCATGTGATTGGGCCAACAACCCGTCCACATGGCACCTGACAAAGTTGTCATTGAAAGCCCAGATCGTCTAAGCTTAATTTTGTTTTTGAAACCCACTTTCTAAGGTTCTTCCAGGCCAAGGCTGGACCGGTAATTGTCTTCAGAGAGGTTACGATCTTAGAAATCAGCCATATTTAATTTTGGTTAAATTTGTAAGTAACCTAAAAAGGTTAGGTGTAGTCCAAAACATCCCAAATGAGCCCACCTGTCTCGTAAACAACCTTAAATCATGATGAGAACTCTCAGTTCCATTGATTCTTCCAAAGAAACCGCTCTTTCTTTATAAGGGAGATATGAAGTGTTGGAGTTATTCTATTGGAATCTAGGATGGCATTGTATTTTCAATGCGTACTCTGAAGATTAAGACTACAACTGTGGCCCTAAATTTTCCGATTTAAATTAAGCGAGGAGCCATGGTCTGTGTGCTCGATAAATTAACTGCCATGTAGATGCATAAATATTATGATTCGGGATATCACACTAGACTATTGGCAATAAGTACCATCGCAACTTACATAATTTCCAATTGCATTTTTAATGTTAGGATTTTTAATTAAGACAATAATAGATGTTAATGCTTGAGTTAGGTGTTTTGACTCCCTGGTATTTGTTATGGGGTTATGTGAAAAAGAGAAGACGCTATTATACATTTATATAGAGCTTGTTATATTTACATAGATGTTTTCTTATTCTATACCTACATGATTATGTCAATATCTTAATACTTTAAAGGGATATATATATATACACACACACGTTATAAGTTCTAAAACTTGTCATGAAAATGCAATTAAGTCCTGAAACTTTTAAAAAGTGTAATTAAGTCTTAAAACTTATCACGGAAGTGTAATTGAATTTTAAAATTTTCAAAAGGTGGAATTAAATCCTAAAATTTATTAAATTGATCCAATCAAGTCCTTCAATTGATTATACTTTTTGAAATTTTTAAGACTCGATTACACTTTCATGATAAATTTTAGCATTTGACTGTAGTTTCTAAAAGTTTTAAAACTCTACTGCACATTCATGATAAGTTTTAAGACTCTCAATGCACTTATCCCTACATTAAAATTGTTGGATTGACAATGAAAGGGTTCCCCATTTTGCTTACACTCTTCACACATTTAACTTATCCTTTTTGCGCAAATCTTTACCTAACTTATATTCTTTAAACACGCTTTGAGGAAATCCTACTCTATCCTATTATAGGTTTTCTTGATTCTAAGTTTCAAGATAGCCCTGGACATTATTCTCATTTTTCTTCTCCTTTATGGGTGAAGTACTTCCAGTTCTAACAAGATATCTTGTATTTGCCTTCTTTGCACAAAGGCACTTTGGATAGGCATTATCGACTCAGGAAGCCATGGCTTGAGCCTTTTAGCCAACGCTTTTGCAGTAACTTCGTGTGCAAACCTGCATAAGCCTATAGGATGATATGGATCAAAGGCTTTCAGGGGTGGGGACTTTAGGAATCATTAGCGTTCTGTTTAACAGAGGATTGAGGGTCCTAATACAAAGAACTACTGTACTGCCTTGAAAATATCCTCCAGTACCACATCCCGATTCTCTCTATGAAACAAAGCATTCATTCCATTAGGCCTAGGTGCTATAAGGGACCCCAGTTCAAAAACAGTCTATTTCACTTCTTCCAAGTTGACAGTTTGAGTTGGGGAGCTATCCATGTCCTTAGTCACAAAAACAGGACACTGATCAATTACTACAAAGAAATTGCAACATTCGACAGAAGTGAATAGCTCCTGAAATACTACAGTGCCATTTGTTTTATCTCTTGGAATTCTCTACACCGTCATTAGGAGTCTGGAGAATAGAGAATCTGTTTCGCCATCCTCTTTGAATGATAGTTGCATGGAAGAGTTTCATTTTATCATTTCCCCTATGCAACAAATTAATTTGAGCCCTCATACCCAAATCCGCTTCCTCTCTGCACCACGGTTTCTCTTCCCAGGATTTAAGGTAAGCTTCTCTCTGCCTATCATCCAAAGCTATATTGCTATTCATCAGACGCTGTTACTCAGAACTGAGGGCCTCCTCTGGAAGTCTTGCATTAGACAATTTTGTTATACTCCAACTAGCTAAATATCTCTTAGACATGTTCTATTATTCCGAACAAAGTAATTCCACAAGAATAGCTGGAATTCCAGGCTTCACAAACGATATTCTGACAATCTTCAAGATTCGCTATATCTGGTAACAGAACTAGTGTTAACACAAGTTATATGTGCCGAATGTTAGACGCAAATTGCGCAACCCCAAGATCTCCATAACTAGAACAAGAACATGCATAATTGAGTAGAAAGATTAACGCACCTGTTTTGGGATCCATTGTTCTTTAAAGCGGAAGCAGAAAATGGATTATCCACGCATCAAGGGGATTACCCACGCATCAAGTCCTTCTCCTCTATTACCCTCCGTATCACTGGCTCAATGAGGCGGCCCCCCTCACGTTTAGCGTTAGGTAAACGCTCTTAGGTGAGGATATATGTGAGAATTAAGGTTAGAGGAGAGACTTGAGCATTATTTATAGAGTTTCCAACCAGGCCCCTCATTACGGGCCAGGCTCAACTCGGCCCACACTAGCCAGCTCCATATTAGACTAAATAAGAAACATTCTATCTTACCTTAGACCAACCCTATTTTACGGTAACCGTAAAAACAGTAAATTATAATATCAATTAATATTGTCAACATTAGGAAAACTCTTATATTCTCTCACTTGGACTATATTAATTGAAATCGTATTGTATATGCACACATTTGGTCCAAAGATAATTCTTAATAGTCAATCATATCCCATAAAGTCTTGAACACTAAATCATGGCGGTAACTGCATATATACACACAGAGCCTTCCATGGTCACGAATGCTTTCAACTTTATCGATATGAATTCAATATGGTAGTGTGGCAAATGGATAACATCTCTCATAGAGAGATCCTATTTTCCAGTCACCATTCTCTTACCTTAGGCGTCACAAAAACTTGTGCCATTAGAGAATGCTTTATGGTTCCAATGAACCTACATATGTCTTGTCCTTACGGTTAACCTTTCTTTATGTATAACAAGGCATATGTATAAGATTAATAACCAGATGCCCCTAGCCTCCACTCAAGGTTTAAGCAATACCTTTAGACTTTTATCAATATGTATTCAATATAATAATAATACATTCAAAAATATTTTATTGAATGCAAAAGTTGATACATATCAAACCGTTACAAAGTATAACGAACACAGATAAAACTTTTATCAGAGTAAAGTCAAAATAGCTCACACTAAACAACAGCATCTCATGATGCTCCTAGGCCCATGCTAATGACATGTCGCTCAAATACACATGGGTGTAGGTCTTTAGTTAGCGCCTGTGAAAATATGTTATATTAAAACGTTATATTTTTGTACCGTTTCTTTATGGTAAAAAATTTTGACCACTATATATATTTAGACCCATTGAGACATCTGTTGTTAATACTACAAATTTATTGTCTCAATACAACCGTATGGGTTAATCCATAAAATTAAAAACGGTCAACTCCTTAATGAGGTTCTGGAGCCTAATAGCTCAAGTAACAGTATAAAAGAATGTTACAAACTCTACTTCCATAGTAGAAGATGACATAGAACTTTATTTACTGCACTTCCTACTAACATAAATATGTATTATGTTATTACTCTCATGTTATCATAATAGCCAGCAAAGTTTACATCTAAATACCTTCTAACTGCAAGAACTGAACATGTCTGTAAATTAGCATATAATCTCTTGTCCTCTTTAAGTACTTTAAAACCTTCTTGGTAACAACGCAGTGATCGCGTCCTAGATTTGACTGATTTCTGCCTAGAAGTCTCATCGCAAAGACGATATTTAGTTTAGTGCAAATTCAAGCATATATTATACTTTTAAATGCACTAGCATAAGGTACACCATTTAATTAGATTTTCTCAATATCTAAATAAGGACAATGTGATAGATTGAATCCATCACCTTTAATAACAGGAGCAATTCCTGGCTTGCAATAATGTATATTGAATAATTTCAAAATACGATCAACAAATATCATTCGAGAAAATCTAATATAATATAGAAAAGACAATCCTTACAGACCTCAATACATAGGATAAAATATGTCTCAATGTCACTACTTGTAAGCAAAATATCATGTATATAGAGTATGAGAAAAATAAATTTCCTCCCACTGACCTTGCAGTATATATTAAATTACTTTATTCCCAATTGAACGAAATAATAATAACACTATGAAACTTTAATAATATTGTCTGGAAACTTTATTAAGATTATGAATAAGACTTTTCAGTTTACACATAAGTTTACTTGAATCTGCTGCAAAATCCTCCAATTGCACTATATAGATTTTGTATCTATTTGACATAACTCCATATAAAAAATGAACTATTAATGCCACGTTCACTTTGAAAGAATATTTAAAGAAATAATTATTTCTTCACTATAAACTATCCACCCCTTTTTCAGAGTGAAAAATTTAGTTACTAATTTGACTTTAAATTCCACAATCTTTCTTTGAAATCCTTTTGGTTTTGTACGCTAATTTGCAACTAATGAACTTGTGATCTTTAGGCAAATCAGTAAGTTTCCAAATACTATGATGTTTCATAGATTGTTTATTGCTTTTTATGGCATTTAATCACATACTTGATTGAGGATAAAAACAACATTTATTTATGTCGCTAAATCAACCATGTAGTTGATATTGCAGTCATACTCTCACAAATAGACTATATAGTTTAATGGAATAACTGATCATCTTTCCCTAATAAATCTCCCGAGTAAAGTTACAACCACTTCATTCTATACTTGAGAGGTTTGAAAAAATTTCATCATAAACTATATCAAAAATAGTACCTTGAACCTCAACAAGTTTATTTTATGGTACAAGAAATTCCACAATTATCTGTATAGGTAAAGACAAAGATATAGTGATATCCATCGTACTATTATCCTTAATAGTCTGAGAGCAGTTACTTTATACAATTACGTTGAACTGTAGAAACTTTATAGTATGTGATTCCATAATTCTTGTACCTTCTTTAGGGTCATAAAATCAAATACCCCTTTAACAATCTAGGTAAGAAACACGTTTTTATATGTGAAAAGAGTTGTTTTCAAAATATCAGCCCATAGTAAATTGGATAAATTAGTCTTACTAATCATACATATCACCATGTTCATTATGGTGCTTCATGCCTTTTAGCCAAATATTCTTGTCATGATTTTCAGGCATAGTAATTAAATTACCACCCCAGAATCTACCAAGTATTTGACAAATGACCTTTTAAGCTATTTCGCATTGTCATACTTGCCAAAATACTCATGGCCACTCTTAAGCCTGACAACCTTTTAAGACTAATTGTAATTGTTTTATTCTTTATCTCGGTCATTTTTCTTAAATAGAAAACTTTTGAAAACAACCTTTTAACCATATACGGAATGTATATATCATTAGGACTTAAACACAATCTTTGTAGATGTGTCCTAAATTCGATATTAGATAATACATAATTACAAGCCACTAAGGCTTCCATCATCTTATAGCAGTGTAGTCCGCATACAAACCACTTTTCAAGTGTTCTAGAATAGAACGCTTCATGGACAGTAAGCAAATTCTATTGCTTTTTTCTCAAACAATAAATCATATGTCCACAACTTAAAATTTGAAGTAATAAAAAACCTCAATAATAGTTGAGTTATTCATTATAGAAAATGTGACTGAAAAACAAGCAATGTATATAATTAGCATCATGTGAGCACCGTGTAACTTGACATACAAGTACATATTCAGAGAGTTACACGCATGATCATATAATCACCTTTAGGCAGAATACATGACATGCAGTTGTACACTCCCCACATGATCATATAATCTCCTTTGGGCGTATGAACCACTAGGATCAGTCACTCCTCCACCACACCATCATGCATCCCTCCAGGAACTAATACACAATCACCTCCTTTGGGAGTATGACTATGCATTAGATTATGAGACATCCCAATCAATATACGAGATCAAAATTTCTCAAACCCAATCAAGTGTGCCACTTTAGCGGTCACAACTCAATTGAATCCTTGAAACTCTCTTATACCAGGGATATAATCTTTACATCTCACATACACCATATACATGTGATTTTAACTTTAGTGATAAGGGCAACATATTACTGAAATCACATATCATGCTAATTACACAGCTGTATTCATTAATAAAAATCAATCATACATATATATAAATATATATATATATATATATATATATATATATGAAAGACAAATTCCAATGAGATCACCGATCACAGCAACACAAGGAACTTCTCATAACAGAGAAGAAAGCATCTCTTATGCACCCCAATTACAGATTGCCAGAACAACATAAAAAGAATGCTGATCTAAAGGATCTTTTACAAGTCAACATCAATAGCAATATGGGGTACATCGGATTGAAAAACCTAACAGCTGATCCACTATTGCTAATAAATTTAATAAGGCAAACATGACTCCAAGGCCAACTGCTGATATATTAGCCAATTTTAAGTAACAAATATCATTACATCAACCAATGTCCTATAAATTGAGTCAGACCACAGAACTAAATATCTAAATCATAACAATAGATACTATTCCTCTGCGTAAATGTTGTCATACTCCTTAATCATAAACAATGCTCAACTTGATAGACATTAACAAGTGACCATGGAATTTAGATACAATATGCAATAACTTAACTAACATGCATTACCCATATTCAACAGATGTGTTAATTAGTATAATCAATCTGATCACGAGTTCTTAAGAAGTCCATCATTCAAAGGTTACCAGCATGTAAAGGAGTATACATAAGCAACAAAAGTTTTATAACCTTTTACTGTTTCTCATCACCTTAATACATAGTTCAATTACTATCCCTTAATGGTTGTATCTCATTAAGCCAGCTTCAAATCACAATAAAGTTTAATTTTTATTAATGAATCACACAATTATAATGTTTATGTGATAACATACCTATAACCCAGCACTTGTATTTCCAAAATCACAGAAAATACAAGAAAAATACACAAAAATACACTAAAAATACACGTATTTAGGGCTTTGTATGTATTTTCACATCTATAAAATCATCAAACATATAAAATAAATACACCACAAGATAGAGGAGGATCATACGAATCCAACGCCGCCAGCCACGCGCCGCTTGAGTGCGTGGCGCGTGGAGCGCACGGGCAAGCCGTGCCCCGCGCGTGAGGGCATGTGACCGCGCGTGGGCGCGTCTCCAATGCCCTGGCGGCGCATGGCCGCGCGTGGGGGCACATGAGGCCTCCCCCAGCGACGCGCCGCCGACCGTCTTGCACGTCTCGTCGAGCCCAGTCCAAATTTGTGATTTAATTTTATTTTTATTGAACAAAAAATCTCAAAAAAATCACAAATTAGGACAAAAACTTTATGCGTTCAAGTTTTAGGATTATAGTTGCTCTGATACCACATGTTAGATGCAAATTGCGCAACCCCAAGATCTCCATAACTAGAACAAGAACATGCATAATTGAGTAGAAAGATTAACGCACCTGTTTTGGGATCCATCGTTCTTTAAAGCGGAAGCAAAAAAGGGATTATCCACGCATCAAAGGGATTACCCACGCATCAAGTCCTTCTCCTCTATTGCCCTCCGTATCACTGGCTCAATGAGGCGGGCCCCCTCACGTTTAGCGTTAGGTAAATGCTCCTTAGGTGAGGATACATGTGAGAATTAAGGTTAGAGGAGAGACTTGAGCACTTTTTATAGAGTTTCCAACCAGGTCCCCTCATTATGAGCCAGGCTCAACTTGGCCCACACTAGCTAGCCCCATATTAGACTAATTAAGAAATATTCTATCTCACCTTAGACCAATTCTGTTTTACAGTAACCGTAAAAACAGTAAATTACAATATCAATTAATATAGTCAACATTAGGAAAACTCTTACACCGAAGTCTCCTATAAATGCACTTAGAATGATTACTGATCATGATGATGCTTTTAGTAATTGCAGATGATGAACTATACTTGGATTATGAATAATAGGTAATGCTTTTCAGAAACGTGTGTAGAACCCCAACAGAACAAGTTCACAAGGGAAAAAAGAAAGAACAGGAAGCCAACAATAAGGAAAGAGTATCTGCCAAAATCATTTGTTTTAGTGCAATAAATTTAGCTAACATTATATATGCTATAAGGGTGTCTAAGTTCTTGTATACATGATGACTGATGAAGTCCGTCTTCAGTGTCACTCCCCCTCTACTGGAAGGACAATGCTATGAAGAGCAAAGCACTTTCGCATCCGACCCATGATTTCTCATGATGAGCAACAACCGGCCTTCTTGACGGCCTAGACATTGTCCCTGTTCCCGACGTTGATGGTCTGTCCCTTTGGCAGGGCTGCAGGGTCGTCACCGATCTCGAGAGCTTTCCTACTGACCACGCGGTAGATCTGAGTCAACACTTCTGTGAAGGTGTTCTCGACAATGAGCGCCTCCAATGCGGATGTCTCCATGAAGAAGGTGTGCTCTTGCTCGGCGAATGCTTTGGCATCATCCAGGGAGACCGCACGGAGACGGCACAGGTCCGCCTTGTTCCCGACGAGCATGATCACGATGTTGGCCTCGGTATGGTCTCAGAGTTCCTTTAGCCACCTCTCCACATTCTCAAACGTGACGTGCCGAGTGACATCATAGACTAATACACCGCCCACCACACCTCGATAATACGCACTTGTGATCGCACAGTATCTATGTTAAACGCAACAGATTATCAGACAAATATTACCACCTAAAAAGAAGATCAGATATAATTAAGAACAGAACATGAACAACTTCCTATTCACAAGCAGGCCTCTACTCGCTGTAATGTTACATTAGCCAGTAATGATCTTTACCAAACACACAACTCTAACTCATTCCTAAAAGCTGACAATTAAACTGCCTTCTTGTTCAATGATCACGACAACTTGTATTAGCATGTTTCTTTGTTCCTGTAAATCCATGCCAGTTCAGAATTGCAATGCAACTCTTTAAATGATTTATTGGGGAAGAAGCAAATTTGAATAGCCGCAATTGGCGGCACACAAATGTAGCAAGCGAGTTGGCCGTTGTGACGGAACTTCTTGCAATAGACTTGCGAACAACAAAGCTAGTATAAACTTTTTTTTTTTCCTTCCCACCCATAATAAACTTGCTTCGTCAATGTTGGATCCTGCAAAAAAAAATCTTCAATCAAGTGTCATAGTTTGGTTTTGATTAAAGAAGACTTAGATTTTGTGTTGGCCTTAGACAAAGAGGGTCAAATGCGAATGAGATTATACACTTTATAATCTTGCAATTAAAGAAGTCACTCGCCTATCGCCCATTCGATATCAGCGATAATCAATGTTGAAACTAATTACTGATATTATTGAGACCCACTTTACATAATAATGAAAGCCCATTAAAATTAAAATGGTCTATACAATAGCGAAGACACTTTGACAATGCTAGGCTCAAGCAAGACGTCTAACAAAAAACCGCTTTCTACTAAGTTCAAGGACACAATGTCGAAATTTAATCAACAATGTTGGGCAATGGTGAACACCTAGTAGGCCATGGTCTAAGATATATATGAGGACACAAAGTCGGACTTTTGGTAAGCCATTTTGGGAAGACCTCGAACTAGCTTTTAAGAAGAAAGTTTGGCAATCTGTTTCATATTTACATGTCCAAGCTTGCGATGCTAGAGATTTGTTTCATCTTGAATAGAAATGAGTAATTGAGAGTTCTCTGGACTTATATCTAGAAAATAAATAATGCCATGTCTTCGCCCAGTAAAGGATTGAGACAAATCTCAACTTACTCCAAAGCAAATATCTTATTGAAAATTGATTTTGAAACTTGTATCGCATAGTTGACTTATGTTCAAAAGATTATAATTCAAACCTTTTACTAGTGAAACATTGTTAATGATTAGACTTCAAATCTTCACTGTTCCATGTCTGATAATCTTTCCTTTGTTGTTCCCACCAAAAGAAACATTTCCTCCTTTTTATCTTTCAAGCTTTACGAAACTGTTTGAATCTCCTGTCATATGCCTAGAACAGCCACTATCCAAGTATCATTTGCCTTTTCTTTTAATAATTACCTGCAATCAGATGGAAATCTCAAGCTTTTTTGGTACCGAAATTTTCTTGGGTCCAGGAGAGTTAGTGTTAAAAACTGCATTTTCCCAATTCTTCTTAACAGGTCTCCAAACTTTAGGATATTTATTCTCAAAATATTCTTAGCTATTACACCTAGAACATCTGAGAGCATTTCGACCGATAGGCTTTACGAAAACTTTTTGAAAATGGTTTTTGTAAAAAAACTTTGGAGGTTTTTGTTTAAGTATTTCCTTTACTTTGGGAAAATCAATTAAAGGAATTGTTTCATGGTTTATTACCAAACTAGATTTGTTAAAATAAGGTATTTGAGCTGAAAGAATTTTTTCTAGCTTTTATGATCCTTTGGAAAACTTTTTAGAAATATTTGAAACCTCCTTTTTCAAACAGTTATTTTCTTTCGAGAGAGAATCATCATTTTCTTTCAAATTTTTTAAATCATTTTTCAGATTCTCAAACTTTTATTTCCAAGATTCATCCTTTTGCTTGAGTTTTGAGTTTTCCTTTTTTAGTTCAGAAATCCTTTTAAGAGAAGATTTAAGGTTAAGAAAAAGTTCATCTATATACTTGGAAACTTTGACAGGAATCTCTGATTAACTTACCTCAATTTCCTTGTCAGAATATGAATTTGTGTCTGCTTCTGAGTCTGAGTCTGATTCTGAGTGAGCCATCAGATAGATATTTGCAAATTCCTCTTTGCT
Source organism: Eucalyptus microcorys (assembly GCA_014182515.1). Taxonomy (NCBI): domain Eukaryota; kingdom Viridiplantae; phylum Streptophyta; class Magnoliopsida; order Myrtales; family Myrtaceae; genus Eucalyptus; species Eucalyptus microcorys. Next base: position 30,307,970 of record CM024566.1, on the reverse strand, counting down.
TTCCTCACATTCAGTGTCACTCAAAGTTTCTGCTTTAAGAGCTTTTTTGTACTTCTCATACTTCCCTTTCTTCTTTTTCAGCAAGGGACAGTTAGGCTTGATGTGTCCCTTTTTCTTGCATTTGAAGCATACTACATTTTTGCTTATTTCAACATCTTCCATTGGTCTCTTCTGGAAATTCTGCTTACTTTACTTCTTCCAATTCAGCATTCTTTCTTTCCTATTTTGTTTTCTGAATTTCTTTATCATAAGGGCCAGTTCCTCGTCATCAATGTCATTATCTGTATCTGTGTCATTAGAATTAATATAAGATTTAAGTGCAATTGACTTCTTACCTTTTGGATCATCTTTATCATTAATCTATTTCACTTCGTATGATTGAAGTGTGCCTATCAGCTTGTCGACAGAAAGAGGTATGATCCTTTGAGTTTCTCTGATTGAAGTGATAACGCTAGTATGAATACCTAGAGGGGGGTGAATAGGTGTTAAAGAAGTTTTTGCAAGACTTAACAACTTAATTCAACTTATAATAAAATACTAGATTGAAGATATAAAAGATTATAAGCTGATATATAAGACTGCAAATTAAGTAAAGAGATTAGGGAAAGAGAATTGAAACACAAGATTTATAGTGGTTCGGCTTAGACCAAGCCTACATCCACTTTCCCGCACTGACAGCCCACCGGCTGGATTCCACTAAGAATCAAAAGAGATTTTACAGTACCATGTCCTTGATTCCACAGTGTAAAGACTCTGCTACACTTCCTCAAGGTCTCACGAGAATTTGATCTCTCTTTTGAGTGCAGTTTAAGCTCGACAAATTGTAATAGCAAAGAACTAAGAGTTTCAAACTTTGGAATTTTTCTTTCACGCACACTCTCGAATAACTTGAGCGTCCTCCTTATATACTCCTCCATGCTATCATAACCGTTGGCAGTTTCTAAAGGAGTTCTTCCAATCTTCCCGTTGGACAGAATCAATTCGGAAGATCTCAAATTATTTAAGGAATGTGATGATAGCCCACCAATCCTACTTGCCCATACAATCGGGATCTAGGTTTCCATAAGTAAAACCTTCAAAGTATACTTCGCCATTCAACGGATCTAATTATTCAAGTTGATTTCAATAAGAATAATTGATCACGAGATGCAATTTCCAGCCGTGAGATATTCTTCAACTGTACGAATCAAATCCTTAAAGATATACCTGTATCTAGATAAGTCTTCTTCATTGGATGAAACTTTTTTTCGTCGGTCTGGAAACTATCAGTGAGGGCAGACTTTAAATCTTGAGTCTGGAGGTCTTCAGACTTTGACGATAGAGTCTCCAAGTCTTTAGACTAGATTGATAGAAATGTTTTGTCAACTTCAAAACAGATAAGGAAGTTTTTTCAACAATCTCCCCATTTTTTATGGTGACAAAACTTTCCCGCAGATTTGGACACTTTGACCTACAAAACAACACTTAAGCAAATCAAGATTTCTTATAAAAGATAATTAGAGATTAGGATAAGGATAGTAGCGATTATGCAACCACAGAAAATGTGTTAGTCCTGTAAAAGCAACTATCTTTATCATAATCAATAATATAGCTTAAGTTACTTGCAAGTATCATTAGTCCAAACCAGTCCAAATCATAACCACACCAAATAGAAGATAAAGTCCAAAACAAAAAGTCATCAAATCTGCATAAAACCTCTCCCCCTTTTTGTCAATAGCAAAAAGTGGAGAACAAATGAAAAAGAGTTGGTTGAAAATGGAGTCAAAATTATAGCTGTTTAGGAAGGCGAACAAGCTCGAATTCTCCCATAGAATGCACTGTCTTCTCAAGCCTTTCAAAACTCTGCTTCAATGACTAAAAATCTTCACCCTACACAATAGATTGTACTTGAATCTTCAGGGCGTTCAACTGGTCATGCAAAGACATTGAAGTGGCCTTAAAAGCATTCTTGAGATCCTGCATCTCAAATCCTATAGCATATTGTTGTTTTCTGATGTCCAATAGAATTTCCAGTAATCTCGAAAAGTCTGCTGCTTGAGCTGTTGCAAAACTAGAACCAGCTAAGTCAATTCCATGGATTTTGAGAATGGACGGAGCTTCAGCAGATTGTCCACTATGACTGTCTTCTGGGTAATGTGGGGCATACACATCCTCTAGGTCTGCTGCAGAACGACTTACATCACTAGCAAATAAAAGTGAAGAAATACATTTTGGTCCAACAACTCCCCCTGTTTCGTTGCCTTCAAGTGGAGTAGGTAAGGTTTCTTCTTGTTCAACTTCATCTTCAGAGTGATGAGCGTCAGCAGTTCGAGTTCTTGCCATCTCAGAATCACTAGACAAGGAGACAGCCAAGGTTGGCTCGAAAGAGTCTTCTTGACCCTGATCGTGTTCTCCTTCTCTCTCTTCTTGTTCATCTTCTTCTTCATTTTCTCATCTTTCTTCCTCTGTCCTCCTTTGTTCTTCATCTTCCTTCTCTGTCTCTTCTCTCTCTTTTCCTTCTTCTTCTGGCTCTTTTCTTGTCTCATGAAAGCTGACAAAACTCTTTAAGTTTCTTAAGGCTGAAAGAGTCATTTCATCCTCATTTTCTTCATCTTGCAAGATGAGAGTTCTTTTCTTCTTTGCTGGAGCAACCATGGGCTCCTTGCCTTTCCTCTTCGCTGCAGCAGAGTCTTGTTTTGCTTTGATGGGAGACTTTTCCTTCATATGCTCCAACACCTTGTTCAGCTCTTTCAAGCGCATCTTTATGACCATTTTGAAACCAATCACCATTGGAGAAATGATTGTCAAACATAATGGTACAGAGATGTGAATTTTAAAGTGTCTAAAGAGACGCATGATAAGAGCATAATAAAAGAATTGTCCCTTATCGTTCACCACAGTTCGGTACATGTGAAACAAGATAGTGTGAGGTATAGAGAATTTAAATCCAGTATTGATGGCACACATCAATTTCGCTTTAGATCGAGAGACATCAGTCTTGGATGTTGACTTGGGACGAATGCAATTTGATCACAATCTTGTGCAGCAAGATGTTAGAGGCACTTATCCTTGTGTAGGAAATCTTGCCTTCAACATCCCTATCTCTCACTAACGACAGAATAGCATGAGCAATAGACACCCTAATTGGTTGGAAACTCGTTCTTTCCACCCCAATTATGTCAGCCAACGATTCCTTGTCCTTCACAATGAAAGTAAAACTGTTTGCATCTAAGAAAGATAGGTTCGAGTAAAAGTACGCGGTGAGTTCTGGATAAGCAGTAGTGGATTCAAAACAGAACCGTTCCAATTGTAGTAGAGCAAACTTCTCTCGCAGATTGATCTTTATCGAATCAAAGAAATCAAAGTCAACAGTCCTAGGATTCATAACGCCTCTCTTCATAAGATTCGAAAAACCTTCTTGTGATTCTTCGATCTAAACAGATTGGAACCATTAGCAATATTTGTAGCCACTCCCATTCTAGGCTGAAAATGAGTAAACATCCGTTCATCGTCGTCCAGAACTTGTGGTTGATTTGCAGTGCCACAGAATGGGTCACTCGGGAAATTTGCAAAAGTTCTTTCAGCCGTTTCTTTCTCTACAACTCCTAACCTTTCCAACTCCCGCAAGAACATGGTTTCATTCTTGTATCCTCTATCTCTTAAGAATTTATCAATTAAAGACATCGGCGTTCCTCCTTTCTTTAGATTATAGTAAAGTTTAAAAGCAACCTTAGGAGTTAGTGTTCTTACAGGTTCAGCCTCCTTAATAACTTCATTGTCTGGTTGAGTCAGTGGAGAAGATTGACGTTGCTGAGAAGGTTGTTGCTGACTCGGACGCAGTGGTGGAGAAGAATCTTCTTCCTCGATTAAGTCAAAATGCGTAGGACCCTCGGGCAAATGTCGTGGTTTCCTGCTTGCAATCCTTGAAGACTTTCTTGAAGATATTGTCGCTTCAAGGGAGGAATTCACCAACTTGCTCAAAAAAGGTGAAAACTCTTGGACAGATCGAGAGTGAAAGTGAAAGCAAATAGGAATTTTGTATTCTAGAGTTTTAGTGTAAAAACGAAGAAGACGGATCTCAGCAGTATATAAAGCAAGTGAAACGAGATAAACAAAATGTCGTAAAAGGAAAAATAAAAATACCTTTTTAAAACGAATAACTTCCCTTTTTTGAAAATAACTGTCTTTTCAAAATTGATAACTGCCTTTTTGAAAAAGAAAAACTTGGAAAGATAATTTCAATCAATTAGCAGTTAATAAGTAACCGTACCTTTTCAAGTTTAAAATATTGGAATAGAAACAACTTACAGTCGTAACTCTTGGTCTTCTGAGTTTGAATACCTTCAGACTTTACCTTTGAGTCTTGAGCACATCCAGACTTTACTAGGTAAGAGATGATGTTCAGTCTGGTGTAAATAGACTCAAATAGGCTTTTCTCCAGAGACTTTGTAAATATGTCCGCCAGTTGATTCTTTGAGTCAATGAATTAAATCATAACTTTTCCATTTTGAACGTGATCTCTAATAAAATGATGTCGAACCTCTATATGCTTTGCTCTTAAATGAAGAATTGGATTATTTGTGAGATTAATTGCGCTGGTGTTGTCACATTTCATCTCAATGTAAGAGTCTTTGATTCCAAAGTCTCTCAGTTGTTGTTTTATCCATAAGATTTGAGAACAGCAACTTCTAAGAGCCACATACTCTGCTTTTGTTGTTAAAAGAGCTACAGTGCTTTGCTTCCTTGAGAACCAAGATACTAACCTATTTCCCAGCACTTGGCATGTACTAGATGTACTATTTCTATCAATTCTGCAACCTGCTAAATCTACATCTGAATATCCAAGGAGGGTAAAGTCTCATTCTTTGGGATACCATAGACCTAAATTTGAAGTAGTTGCAATGTATTTGATGATGCGTTTTGCGGCGCTTAGATGAGACTCTTTTGGATCAAATTGAAATCTAGCACAAATGCAAACACTAAACAAAATGTCAGGTCTAGAAGCAGTAAGATAAAGAAGTGAACCAATAATACTCCTGTAAATTTTTTGGTCAACTTTTTCCCCCTTCATCTTTATCCAGCTTCGAAGAACTAGACATTGGTATCTTAGTCTTTTTGCAATTCTCAAATCTGAACTTTTTAACAAGATATTTCGCATATTTTTCTTGGTGAATGAAGATTCATTCCTTCAATTGTTTTACTTGTAATCCGAGAAAGAAGGATAATTCACCCATCATGCTCATCTCAAATTTATCCTGCATAGACTTAGAAAACTTCTTGCACAGGTTTTTGTTAGACGATCCAAATATAATATCATCAACTTAAATTTGAACAAGTATAAAGTTTTTACCTTCTCTTTTAATAAACAAGGTAGTATCCACTTTTCCTTTAACAAAACCATTTTTTATTAAAAACTTACGTAACCTGTCGTACCAAGCTCGAGGTGCTTATTTTAAACCATAGAGAGCCGTTTTTAGTCTGAATACTGAGTCTAGTCTCTTTGGATCTTCAAATCTAGGAGGTTGTTCCACATAAAATTCTTCTTGGATAAATCCATTCAGGAATGCACTCTTGACGTCCATTTGGAATAACCTGAAATTTTTATAACGGGCAAAAGCAAGTAATAATCTAATTGCTTCTAACTTAGCTACTGGAGCGTAGGTTTCATCATAATCTATCACTTTTTCTTGCGTATATCCTTTGGCCATGAGTTTTGCTTTGTTCCTGATCACTTTTCCTTTTTCATCCAACTTGTTCCTGAAAACACATTTAGCTCCAATAATAGATTTACCTTTTGGTTTTGGAGTTAACTCACATACATCGTTAATGCTGAATTGTCTGAGTTCTTCTTGCATTGCCTCAATCCAACTTTCGTCAGCTAAAGCTTCTTCTATGCTTTTGGGTTCTATTTCAGAATTAAGTGCACGGCACTAGACTCTTCTTGCCTTTTGGATCTGGTGCGAATTCCTTCATCAATATTACTAATGGTGAGTTCTTTGGAATGGCCAGATTTGTGCTTCTAGTTGCTTGATGGTCTGGCAAGAAGCTGTTCTTCTACTTCAATTGATTCTTCAACTTTCTTTTGTTGATTTTCAGAGGTTTGAGCTGCTTCAGGGGAGGTAGACTTTGTAGAGTTTGGAGCAGGTTCATATTCTTCAGAATAAGTCTGAATTAGTTGATTCTGCAAAGAGTCTTGGAATTTGATATTCGTAGATTCTTCCACAGACTGAGTCTTTTTGTTGAATACTCTGTAAGCTTTGCTAGGGGTTGAATATCCAAGGAAGATTCATTCGTCTGATTTTTCTTCAAACTTACCAGTTCGATCATTCACATTTTTCAAGACAAAACATTTGCAACTAAATACATGAAAGTAAGAAACAATTGGCTTCTTTCCTTTGAATAACTTATAAGGAGTTTTCTCGAGAATATGCCTTAAAAAGACTCAATTAATAATATAATATGCTGTAGAAACTGCTTTCGCCCAAAAATGAGAGGAAATACCATTTTCTATTAAAAGAGTTCTTACCATCTCTTGCAAAAATCTATTCTTTCTTTCCACAACTCCATTATGTTCTGGAGTGTATGGAGAAGAAAAAACATGTTGAAAACCTAATTCATCACAAAATTTTGCAAAGTCTTGATTTTCAAACTCACCTTCATGGTCTGTTCGTATGCTTGAAATAGCATATCCTTTCTTATTCTGAACTTTCTTAGCAAACTTTGAAAAATAAGAAAAGGCTTCAGACTTATTTGACAGAAAGTAAACCCAAGTGAATCGTGAATAGTTATCAACGGTTACTAGACAGTATCTCTTTCCGCCTATGCTTCTAGTTTTGGTTGGCCCAAAGAGATCCATATGCAGAAGCTGCAAAACACGATTAGTAAAAACTTGATTTAATGGTTTAAAAGAACTTCTAACCTATTTTCCCAATACACATGGTGTGCATAAGTCAGATTTTTGAAACTTCAGGTTGGGCAATCCTCGAACGAGATTCTTAGAAGAGATTTTGGCAATCTGCTTCATATTGACATGGCCAAGCTTTTGATGCCAAATATTTGCTTCATCTTGAATTGAAATTAGACATTGAGACTTCTTTGGTTTTATATCCAAAAGATAGATGTTCCCATGTCTTCGTCCAGTAAAAGATTGTGAAAGATCTTTACTAGTTCCCGAACATATTCCTTCTTGAAAATTGTAATTGAGTCCTTCCACTAAGGAAACGTTGTTGATTGTGAGACTTCCAATTTTTACTGTTCCACATCCAACAATTCTTCCTTTGTTGTTTCCACCAAAAGAGACTTTTCCACCATTAACTTGCATAAGTTTTATAAAACAGCTTGAATCTCCAGTCATATGCCTTGAACAACCACTATCTAAATACCATTTAACATTTTTCTTGATAGTGACCTGCAATTAAAAAAAAAAAACTCAAGCTTTCTTTGGTAACCACATTTTCTTGGGTCCAGAGGAGTTAGTACAGTAAGCAGTCTTTGCCCATTCCTGCTTAACAAGTCTCCAAACCATAGGACATTCTTTCTCAAAGTATTATGAGATGTTGCACTTAGAACATTTGAGAGCACTTCGCCCAATAGGTTTTACAAAGACTTTATGAAAATGATTTCTGTAAAAAGTTTTTGTGGGCCTTTGTTTGATTCTTTCTTTCACTTTTGAAAAATCAATTACAAGAATAGTTTCAGAAGTTATTCCCAAGCCTGATTTGTTAAGGTAGGGTCTTTATACTGAAAGAATCTTTTCCAATTTCTTAGATCCTATTGAAAACCTTTTTGAAATATTTGAAATGTCATTTTTCAAAAATGTATTTTCTTTTAAAAGAGAGTCTGCATTTTCTTTTAAAGTAACAAAACTTTTGTCTAAATTTTCAAACTTTTCTTTCCATAAAATTTCCTGTTGCTTCAGTGTAGAATTCTCCCTTTTTAGCTCGGAAATCCTCTTGAGAGAAGTTTTGAGACTAAGACATAGTTCATAAATGTATTTCAAGACTTTAGTAGGGATTTTTAAATTACTTACCTCGATTTCACTATCTGAGTCTGAGTCTGTATCTATTTCGGAGTTTGAGTCTGATTCTGATTTTGCCATTAGACAAATATTTGCATAATCTTCATCACTTTCTTCGCATTTCAGCTTTTCCTTTCTTTTCTTTTTTTTTTTCAATATGGGACAGTTGGGTCTGATGTATCCCTTTTTCTTGCATTCAAAACATATCACATCTTTATTGAATTCATCATCCTCATTTGATTTGTTTTGAGACTTTTGAGTGCTTTGTTTCTTCCAATTGAATATTTTCCCCTTTTTGTTCAATTTCCTGAACCTCTTTATCATAAGAGCTAACTCTTTGGGATGTTCTTCTTCATTGATTTGCTCCAGTTCATAGAACTGAAGTGTGCCAACCAATTTGTCTACAGAAAGTGACATGATCCTTTGTGTTTCCCTTATCAAAGTCTTTATGTGATTCTAGTCTTTGGAGAATCCATGCAGCAACTTGTTAACCTTCATGGGTCCTGAGATTGGTTGTCCCTGATACTCTATACCATTTACAATTTCTGTAAAATAACTAAACATGTCAGTAATAGATTCTCTTGGCTTCATCTTGAAGGTTTCATACTGTCCGAGTAGAATGTTGATCCTTGTCTCTTTCACTCAATCAATTCCTTCATAGGTAATGTGTAACCTGTCCCAGACTTCTTTGGTTGTTTCACAAGAAGATATTTTGTTATACTCAGTAGGAGATAATACACAATATAAGGAGTAAATTGCTTTAGCATCAAGAGCTTGTTTGTTAGTTATTTCTTCTTGAGTCATCTTGCCAGCATCTGCAACTTCTTTTCCCCTTGAAACTAATGTAGCTTTAGGAATAATTCATTTTTCTACCACATCCCATTCTAGAGGGTCTTTTGATCTTAGGAATGCCTTCATCTTGTTTTTCCATATGTTGTATTCATTTCCATCGAAATAAGGCGGTTTGGTGTTGCTTTGGCCTTTGACCAAACCTGGAGCCAACATACTAGCCATGGATCTTTAACTTAGAAGTAAAAATACTTCAATTAATTGAGTACACAAGCTCTGATACCAATTGATAACACTAGTATGAACACCTAGAGGGGGGTGAATAGGTGTTAAAGAAGTTTTTGCAATACTTAACAACTTAATTCAACTTATAATAAAACAGTAGATTGAAGATATAAAAGATTATAAGCTAATATATAAGACTGCGAATTAAGTAAAGAGATTAGGGAAAGAGAATTGAAATACAAGGTTTATAGTGGTTCGGCTTAGACCAAGTCTACGTTCATTCTCCCACACTGATAGCCCATCGGTTAGATTCCACTAAAATCAAAAGAGATTTTACAGTATCATATCATTGATTCCACAGTGTAGAGACTCTGCTACCCTTCCTCATGGTCTCACAAGAATTTGATCTCTCTTTTGAGTACAGTTTAAGCTTGACAAATTGTAACAGTAAAGAACTAAGAGTTTCAGACTTTGGAATTTTTCTTTCACGCACACTCTCGAATAACTTGAGCGTCCTCCTTATATACTCCTCCTTGCCATCATAACCGTTGGCACCTTTCAAAGGAGTTCTTCTAATCTTCCCATTGGACAAAATCAATTCGGAAGATCTCGAGTTATTTAAGAAATGTGATGATAGTCCATCAATCCTGCTTGCCCATATAATCAGGATCTAGGTTTCCATAAGTAGAACATTCCAAGTATACTTCGCCATTCAACGGATCTAATTATTCAAGTTGATTTCAATAAGAATAAGTGATCACGAGATGCTATCACCAACCGTGAAATATTCTTCAACCATACGAATCAAATCCTTAAAGATATACTTGTATCTGGATAAGTCTTCTTCATTGGATGAAACTTTTCTTCGTCAGTCTGGAAACTATCAGTGAGGGCAGACTTTAAATCTTGAGTCTGGAGGTCTTTAAACTTTGACGATAGAGTCTGCAAGTCTTCAGACTAGATTAATGGAAACGTTTTGTTAACTTCAAAACAGATAAGGAAGTTTTCTCCAACATGAAGTCTTCACATGATTCCAGTTCTTTGAAAGTCGACACAGTAATTTGTTGACATTCATTGATTCAGAAATTGGTTGACCCTGATAAGCCAAGCTATTTACAATTTCAGTAAAGCGACTGAACATGTCACCAATAGACTCTCCAGTCTTCATTCTAAAATACTCATACTGTCCAAGTAGAATGTTTATTTTTGTTTCTTTTACACGATCAGTCCCCTCATAAGTGACGTGAAGCCTATTCCAAACCTCTTTAGCTGTTTCACATGAAGAGATTCTGTTATACTCAGGAGGAGATAAATCACAATATAAAGAATAAATAGCTTTAGCATCAAGAGCCCGTCTCTTGGTAATTTCAGCTTGTATTGATTCTTCAGCATCTTCTTCTAACATTTCTTTTCCTTTGTCTAAAGCTAATGCTGCCCTTGGATTTATTCCTCTTTCAACATCTCATTCCAGATGATCTCTGGATCTTACGAATGCCTTTATTTTGTTTTTTCATACATTGTACTCTTTTCCATCAAAGTAGGGTAGTTTGATGTTGCTTTGTTCTTCAACCAATCCTGGAGCTAAAATACTAGCCATAGAAGATCTTTAACTTAAAAGTAAAAACACTTCAACAAAATAAGCATCGCAGCTCTGATATCAATTGAAAGTGCTAGTATTATCACCTAAAGGTGGGGTGAATAGGTGTAAAAAGAAATTAAGCTAAGGCAGTAAAAATTATTTTCTTCAAACAAAGTTTGATTGATATTAGACTTTTGATATGAATTCAAATTCAAATACAATGTTTTGGAAATTAGCAGAAATCATAAAAATATTGCAACAAACAAATCAAAAGAGTTTAGGGAAAAGAGAATTGGACACAAGATTTATAGTGGTTCGGTTTAGATTAAGCCTACGTCCACTCTCCCACGCTGACAGCCTTCTGGCTGGATTTCACCATGAAATCAAAAGAGAATTACAGTACTTTGAGTACGATCACTCAGTGAAGAGTTTCTTCTCACTAAGTCACTCTTTTGTGTTTTTCTCTCTTGAGTACAATCGTAAGCACTATTGATGAAGAACAAGCGAGTGGAAAGGCTTCAATTTGGAATTTTAATTCTCACACACACTCTCAAATGAAATGAATGATCTCCTTAAATACTTCTCCATGCTTTTCTAACCGTTGGCACTTTCTAGATGGATTTCTTTCAATCAACACGTTGGATAGAATCAATTAAGGAAATCTTGTAGCCATTTGAAGATTGAGGTGAAAATCCGATGATCCTGATCGCCCATACAATCAGAATCTAGGTTTCCATAAGTAGATTTTTCCCAAAAAAGAACTTGTCTTCAAGCTTGATTTCACCGATCCATGATTGATTTTATCAATATATTTGGAAAATGAAAGTGAGATTTTCCACCAGAAAGCCATATATTAAAGATAATTTCTTGCACGAACTGAATCCTTGTTGAACGACTAATAATCCTGAGTCTTCGTTTTTGACTTGGGTTCAGTCTGTATCTTCGTTAGAGTGGGAAAGACTTCTGATGTAAAATAGACTTTGGCAACATTCCATGATATAACACAAAAGTCTAATATTCCTCAAAGTAAGAGTAAGAATAAGAATAAGAGAGGGAAAGTTTTGTCAACTTCAAAACCTAATAGGAGTTTTCTCAACAATGGTCATTAATGAAACTTAGCCTATAAATAGGAGAATCACCACCATTCATTCTCAACCTTTGGCTCACTTCTTCCCCTCCTCCTTTCTTGCACATCCTCTCCCTCTCTCGGCCTTGCTCGCCCACCACCTCACAAGATGACCCTTTCTTGGTAAAACCACATATAGTCTATCAAGGTTTATCGAAGGTAAGTAGAATCTCTAGCTTTTTGCTAGGGCAATAGCCTACGTCGTCAAGTTTAGTGGTGTGCTCACCCGTATAAGTCACTTGTATGTTGTGATGTTCATTTGTATGGTTAGCTCATGTTTGCATGCTTGAGTGTGTTCATGCCCCCGGACGAGGTCAAGGTTCACTCGATTTGGAATCGATGTTAAATCGCAATAGTCTAAGCCGCGAGGCCTTAGATTGGTATTGAAGTGTACCAATTCTAAGTCTTGCTTGGTGCGGACATCAGCCTAGGCATACGGCTCAAGCCACAAACCAAAAATCGTGCCTAGTATATGATATAACATGATGTTAAGAACCACGGTACACTCACTAAAATGAGCACACCTTTGGGCCATGTGAGTCAACTAAGAAGAAAAAGTAAAAAACCGACCTGTGTAATGCACTTTTATGATGCACTTAAAGAAGAAAAAGCGTCCGTCGTCACATAATGTTGTCGGTGATGCCTCATTCATTGAACGGGATACCCTAGTTGAGTCAGGATGCCTGAATTTGAGCTCGGATGTCTCGGGTAAGCTAGCCCCGAGATGCCCTGGTTGAGCCAGGATGCTTGGGTTGAGCCTAGATGCTTTGGTGAGCTAGCACCAAGATGCCTTGGTTGAGCTAGGATGCCTAGCTTGAAGCCGGATGCCTCGATTGAGCTGGAAGGACCTGGTTGAGCCAGAACGATGATAAATGAATTTGCATGAGTGTCGGTTTATGCATTAGCATGATATGTTGATATGTTCATTGATAAGCTGAAAGTGAGCATGTTACAATGGACATTTGCATGTAGTTGAGGTGTAGCAATAAATTTGCTAATAATCTGCCATCGACATTGCATTGTGAGTGTTATACCTACTAGATTTTGATGATGAGATGTCCTCCTAGTAGAGAATTATATATTTTACTTACTAAATCCATGACTCACCCCGTTATTTTTCAGAATTGTAGTATGTATGGAGAAGTTGCAGTCTTGATAGATGAGCTAAGATTTACTCTAGCCTTTTGAGCATAGAGCATGTAATGATTGTAAATATAACGGCCCATGACAAAATGACTTGTAAATACAACTAATGCAATTGTGTGTATGTACATTTCTGCATGTGCTTAATGAAAAGATAAAAATAAATGGGATGGCGACGCGCTTGGGACGTCACGAAAATAACCCTTACTACTTGAGACCATGTAGATGGAGTTTGGGTCGTTGCATCATCTCACTTTCAATATAAGATATACATAAAATGTTGAAAAAGTATAATAATTTTTCAACAAAACATACGAGATTAGTTAACAAAACCACTCAACAATAAAAAGTAACCTATCAATGGTCTATTCTATTGATAGATCTCCTCAAATCATACATTAATGGTCAATTCTATCAACTAATCTAATATTCATCATCTAACTATGATTAAGCTTAATGCCCGTGACAAAGGCGATTAAGTTTACCCCTTGGCTAGGTCTACCACCTATATCAACTGGTGGTTTGTTCTAGAACAATGTCCTGACAATAGTATATATACTCCACCTTCAATGGGTTCTCTTCAAAGTGATATGAGAAATATCAACCGATATCTTTTTCCAAGAACCTGCGATCAAAACAGAAAGCCATTTCATAAACTTGTGTTGATACTTAAACTAGATTAATTAAATGGCATATAGGGCGTGTTTGGTAATGTTTTTGTTCCGGGAAATAATTTTTGAATAGAAATAGTTTTTTTTTTTTTTTGTTCCAAGGAACAATTTCTGAGTATAAGAACGCGTTTGGTAACTTCAAAAAATTTCTAGTCCAAGAGTAGAAACGAGTTTGGTAAACTTGTATAATTTTTTTGTTTCTTTTAATTTTTTAATATTTTTATTATATTTTTCCTTTTTTTCTTTTTTTCTCCATTCTTCCTTTTGGCCAGTCGCCGGCCTCGGCCATGGTCGGCGACTGGTCGACGAGGGCCGGCGACCTTGCCAATGGCTAGGCGAGCTTGGCCTTGCCAAATCTGGGGGAGCTTGTGCTCGCTCGGCCAAGGCGAGGCCTGCCAAGGGTTGGCGACGCTCCGGTGGGTCGCCGGCCCTCGACGGCCGGTCGTCGGCCATGGCCGAGGCCGACGACTAGCCAAAAGGAAGAAAAAATAAAAAAGAAGAAAAATGAGAAGAAAAAAAAAGTGTTTTTTGGAAGTGTTCCCGAGAACAAGAAATAAGTTTTTCTACTTCTTGTTTTGTTCCAAATCTGTTCCTGGGAACAAAAAAATAGATTTTTTGTTCCTGGGAACAAAAGTGTAAACAAACGTGTTTTTGTTTTTTTTTTTGTTCCAAGAACGAAAGAACAAAAATTAGTGTTCCAGGGAACAAAAACACATTTTGCCAAAATTCGGCCAAGCATGCGGAGTGCAACAGTAGCCGAAAATTACAAGTTGAAAAGGGGAGTTCCAAGCTTTAATTGAGCTAGATTCGGTCTATTTAATTAGAGCTGGAATTCATTAAAGGTTTTGTGCCTGATTCGGCCCATGAACATGCAAAATTCGGCCTAACCCTTACACACTAGGTTGGCCGAAATTTGCTAAGAGGAAAGGCAGTTGAGTCATAATTGATCTAAGTTAGCCCATGAGAGCTTCAATTAATGAAAGAAATAGTTTATCATAGCATGCTATTTCAATATGGCCAGAGCCAAGCCAGCTAATCGACCTAGGTTAATACATAAATACATACTTATGCCTCATAATTCCAGGTCGGCAAATTCATTCTCATAAACACAGAGCGACACACACTTGAGAAGAAAAGAGAGGGAGACAAGAAGGAGTTGCTGGGGGCTCTGCTCCTGTCCACGCCTGGCCCCTGGCTGAGCTTTGTACCCGGTCGCGCCTGGTCCTGACTGAACCCTGTGCCCAATTCCTGGCTGCGCCTTAACAACTTTCCTGTTGGTGCTTTCTTTGCCGGCCGATGAGCTGCTCCTTCCCTCAACGACCACACTGCTCCTTACCTGGCCACGAAGCTGCTGCACTGCAAATCACTGCAGGCTTCTTGATCCGGCAACCCCCTTCCGCCCCACTTCTTCCCCAACGTTGAGATGTACAAGTGATGAGAGGGTATGAATTCAGTAGTGGCAACTAAAGTCTGCAACGGCTCCCAAGGGAATCTAGGAGGTTTCAACTCCATCAGATGTGCAAGTGGTGGAATCGGTTCCAAATTAGGACACTCCCTTATCCTTCATATAGATAGATTAGGAAGCGATGAGAGGGTATGAATATCACTTTCTGTGTACTCCGCTACGGGTAGCTCACCAATTTCCAAATGCTTGAGGCTAGTGAGCTCACCAAGTGATGGGAGACTTTTTGCTTCCTGCACAATCAAACAACCATAGCTGAACTAATTTGGGCATGCAAGACATCCGGCTTGGAGAACTTGTGCCCCCATAGCCTCTTATTTCTAAGCTTTGAAGATTTAAGCTTGGCCGCAGCTCTTGGCGTAGAATTTCATCGCTCTCTATTCTGGGAAAGACTAATACTAGTGAAACTAAGTAATCCTTCTCGTTCAATTTTGCAGAATTTGACTTTGCTACCGCATCTTTTGTTTCTCCCTTAACTTCAATTCTGAGGCTTCCTTCCAAATTGTTTAACCTGTTCAACTGCCCTAGCCCACCATATCTCTTTGGGGAAGAATGGTCCCCGGGCAAAATGAAATCTGTTAGCATGCGCAAAAGAGTCAACTCGCCCATCCCCTGTGGCATATAAGATAGGGCATTACAGTTGCTAATCTCCAGTTACCTGAGGTTGACCAATTTTCTTATATCCCTTGGCAATTCTATTAGCTCGTAACACATATTGAGTTTAAGTACTCGCAAGGTTTCCAATCTTGTCACAGAATCAGGAAGTCTTACGATTCCTTCATTTTCAGAGAGATCCAGATATGTCAAGTACAACTCAGAAATGGAACTTGGCAATTTTTCAATACCATTATCATGCCAATCCAAGGCACGCAAAATCTTGAAAATATAAAGGAATTTGCAAAGAGTTTTTTCACCCATTTGAGTTCCACACCTCCCAGTTTTTGTTTGGTCCATTTTGATGAATTTCCTGAGACATTTCATTCTGAGTAGAGTAGGTGGAAGGCCCCATGATAAATCTAAAGTTGAATCCCACAATAAATGGCGAGTTCTTCCATCAATTGACCACAGTTGACTGATGAGTTCCTTGAGAATACTCGCCTACAGTAACCTTGCATGCTAGGTCATTCAGTAAATCATGCATCTCACAAGGTGTCACATTTCCAAGTTCATCTTTAGTGCAGTCTTGAAAGAAATTCCTCCTAAGTAGATCCGTGAAATACGCATGAGCAATATCTTCCACGTCCTGATCTTTGTTGTTTATAGGCTGGATAAATCCTTCTGCTATCCAGAGACTCCTCAACATTTGTTGATTAATCAACCAGTCTCTGAGAAACAATTAACAGAAGGCAAAGCACTGTCTTAGATGGCATGGATATGAATATAACTAAGCTTAAGTAATTAACTTAAGTTCTGAAAATTTGGAGAAAATTCTGGAATCTCGTCCTTAAGATTAGACCACTCAGTTTCAGTTATCTTGAAGAATAATAGACTTCCAATCATTCGTATTGCCAAAGGGATGCCATAACACTTTCTGACTATCTGCATCCCGACATCTACCTGAATTGGATTTCTAGTTTCTTCTTCTTCCTGACAAGCCATTCTCATCAATAAATCAACGGACGACTCTGTTCCAAGGGCCTCAAGACAATAAGATGGGCTTGTGCCCGTAAGGTCCGCAACTGCCCGATGGGGTGTAGTAATCAGAATCTTGCTTCCTCGGGCACCTCCCATCAATGAACTTTTCAAGCTCCCCCATAGTTCAGCATCCTCAGGCCTTAGATCGTCAATAACTAGGGGATATTTTTGCAATTGCAACACGTCATCTGCTCTCTCTGTCGTCTCCCTTCCCCTGATCCTTCGCAATTCCCTTTCGAGATTACGGAAGCCGTTTCCCCAAATGCTTAAATCAAAATGCTTCTTGACCATGTCATCTTCGTATAGACATCGAGCAAGAGCAGTCTTTCCAATCCCACTCTCATCCCATATCCTATATCGAAAGGACGGAAATTTGTTCATCAGTGTCGGAGTATAACAAAAACTTCATAATTGCGCTTTTAGCATCCTCTCTCCCTATAATCTCCTCCTCCCCGTGCACAAAGGAGTCTGACCGCTCTCTGCTCCTCGATCCTCCCTCTGCATGCACATCCTTAGCGCGCTCTCGCAAGTCCAGAAAATCCCTTGCGAGGGCGCTCATCTCCAGCCTTGAATCACGTTCTTTAGAAGGCGAATTCTCGTCACTGCATAACATCTTCGACGTTCCATTCTTTGAGCAAATCCTCTGCATCATACAAAGTAGCCATGAGATCGCACAGCCATCGCCTGATGTACAAGTCTCCGACACTCCGCTCTTCCGCGTCGTGCACTACATTCTGGAGAATGGAGACGGATTCCTAGAGCTCGTAGAACTCGCCGCCAAGACCCCATGATCGTCGATCCTCTGCGAAATCATTCAGAAGTTTAGTGACCTTGGAGACGATTACCTCCGCCACCATACATCTTCTTCGGAGGTGACGGGGGATCGATCCCTGCAACCTCCTGTTTTTCTCTTTCGCTTTCGGTTTCAGGAAGATGCTCTCCCCTCTTCCACACATCGTCCCCAACTTTCATATGTAAAAGTTTTCATAATATGGACAACATTAATTGATATTGTAATTTACCATTTTACAGTTACTGTAAAACGGGGTTGGTCTAAGATGAGATAATTAGTGGCTAGTGTGAGCCAAGTTGAGCTTGGCCCATAATGAGAGGGCTTGGTTGGAAACTCTATAAATAGTGCTAAAGTCTTTCCTCTAACTCTAATTCTCACATGTATCCTCACATAAGGAGCGTTTACCTTAACGCTAAAGGGTAAGGGAGCCGCCTCATTGAACCAGTGATACGGAGGGCAATAGAGAAGAAGGACTTGCGTGTGGAACATCAATTTCTGCTTCCGCTTCAAGAACGATGGATCCCAAAACAGGTGCTTTAATCTTTTTACTCAATTATGCATGTTATTGTTCTGATTATGGAGATTTTGGAGTTGCGCAGTTTGCATCCAACACCATACATAGCAAATCAATGTCAAAAAGACGAAAATACCCTCACTCGACGATAACTTGATTCATTAGATGTATGTATAGGAGCAAGCAAATCAAAATAATAATAATAAATAAATAAATAAAAATCTCCCCCACTCTCCTTTTGAAAATCTATTGGAGTTGGGGATGGTCAAGGGAGTTTGTTTTGGAGAAGGGATCTAATGTGGAAAGAAAAATGCTACTGAAAGTCCACTGGAAAGACAAATGAAGGTTAAGAGTTTAGGGAATAATCGGCATTTAAAGTCATCTTTCGAAAGAGGACACATTAGGATTTGCTAAGACATAATAAACATTGAAAATCTACCAACAAAGAAGATAAATGAGGATTCGTTAGGCAGTGAGATGTTCAATATGATAATCTCACCACATAGTTTGATAGGGAATTAGAATTAACATGACGGGACGGCATCATCGTCACTAGTTTAGTACTCTTCCAATTGGAAGTGGTGTACACAAACTCGGTGGACTACTTATATGATCTTGTTTACTATAATGTTCTTAATTAAGCACCACCATGAGCAAACTTCTTCATCCCCTTGCATTCTCACCTCTCATACCGTCATTGCTCTTTTTCGAAATATATTACATGATTCTATGTGTCTTTTAAATTGCAGTCTCATTTTTCTGATTGATTGTGATTTATATTATAATATTATGTTACTATAACCTCATATAAAGCCTATAAATAGGCTCCTATATAAAATATAATGCATAGAAAACAGTTCTATAACTTTATCTTCTGCTTTATTCATATTATGGTTTCAAAGCTATTATAGATTGAGGAAACATCATTGAGTCTATTACAAGGTGGTGATCGTGACAACATTACCTCTGCTGCGTCATATCCGTAGTTTGCCAAAACCGTCGCTTGTTTGAAGATCATATAGTGGAGGAAATCATGTTTATTCCACTAAGTAGAAATGCTAAGGAAGATAGACTGATTTGGACAGCAAACAAAGCAGGACGCTTTGCAGTAAAAAGGGTGGATAAATACTCCACATTTCAAAAGCAAAGTACAAATCAAGCATCATCCTCCTACCTCCGACAAATATATGGGAACTTAAATCCTATAAGATTCGTCTATTCTCATGGATTGTGCTCCAGAACGCAATTCCTACTGAAGACGATCTTTACCAGATCCACTTTGTCCCCCATGCTACCAGATGCCGAAAACAGCAGAGCATTTGCTCCTCCTTTGCCCCCGGACAAAAGAAGTTCAGATTACCGAAGACTAAGATTTTGTTTGTTTCGGAGAAAATATGATACTTTTTTTTGGTCGAAGAAGAGCTTTTATTTAATTATAACCGGAGAAAAGTCAGCAGCACCCAAAGCTGGAGCATCAGTACATAAAAGAGCTCAAAGGGCCTACGGAGTAGAGGAAATCCAATTGGATGGCAATGTTTCCTTCCTGTGTTCACGCGCGGCCCAGTCTGCCACTGAGTTGGCTGTTCTTGGACAAAAGTGGAGGTCCATGCACGGTAGATTTAGTAGAAGACTTTTACACTCTGCCAAAGGTGCACGTGCACCTTGGTTGGGATAGCGTTTTGAGTGACACTCCATAGTAAGATCTTCACTTTAGGGTTGACGTGCATATTCCATATAGCGTTCCATAGTGCTATGGGTGTTTGGTAGGACGAAGAAGGCTGTTCAGTTGCTGCCTTTACTATCATCTCTTCTCTAAGCATGTTATAGCCATTTTTGACTGTAGAAGACCCATTCTTAGTCCCTGTCCATACCAGTTCATCGTTGATAAGTTGCCGATTAATTGGTATAGCAAGGATCTCTTGACTAGTCTGTTCATCAAAAAGGTTGTTAATTAATTGTTCATTCCACCGCTCCTCTTCAAAGTTCATCAATTCTGAAACCTTTTGTGGATCATTTCTATTTGCCGGTCCCCCAATTAATCCTCTCTTCAGCCATCTGTCAGTTCTAATGTTGACATTTTCCCCATTTCCAACTGACCACCTCACTAAGTTCGATATTGCCTCCCTTCCCATAATCAAACTTTGCCATCCCCATGAAGGCTTAGCTCCTTTCTTAGCATGCCAGAAATCTATTCAACTGAAGCAGAGCCCTTTTATCAATTTGCTCCATAAAGCTTCTGGATTTTTAACCAATCTCCAAGCTTGTTTACCGAGGAGAGCCTTGTTTACAGTAAGTAAGTCCATGAATCCCGTTCCTCCCCTATCCTTTCTAGATTTCAGAATTTCCCATCTCTTCCAATGCAGATCAGCTTTTGTTTCACTAGTTTTCCACCAGAAGTTAGCTATTTTCTTCTCAATAGCTTTACAAACTGATATTGGAATTTTAAACACTGACATTGCATATTGTGGTAACGCCTGCATCATTGATTTCAGGAGGATTTCCTTGCCCGCCTTCAATATGTTCCTTCCACCCTTCCAATTTCATGTTTACCCTACCCAATATCCATGCAAACATCTGTCTCTTCGAGGCTCCCTAGTCAGAGGGGATTCCTAGGTATTTTCCTTTCTGATCCAGCTCTGGAACTCTCAATTCTCTCGCCATGTTGTCCCTTAAAGGTTGAGGGCAGTCCTTGTTGAAAAAAAATGTTTGATTTGTTTAGGTTTACTGCTTGTCTTGAGGCATAACAGTACTGATTTAATATAGCCGAAATATTCTGACATTCCTAGATGGACCCATCAAGAAAAAATATAGAGTCATCCGCAAATAATAAATGGGTCAAGGTGGGGCAGAATCTATTCATCTGGATTCCCTTTATGCTCCCATCATTTAGAGATTTTTCCAACAAAGAAGACAAATAATTTGCTATTATGATAAACAAGTAGGGTGATAACGGATCCCTTTGTCTAATACCTTTGGAATGATTGAAAAAAGGGAGAGGTTCACCATTAAATTTGATACTAAATGTGACCATAGTAACACATTGCATAACCCAGTTAACCCATTTTTCGCAGAAGCCCATTTTCAGCATACATTCTTCTAGAAAATCCCATTCTACTCTATCATAGACTTTCTGCATGTCTAATTTCAGCACTGCTTGGAAATGCTTTCTTCTTTCCCTTGATCTCAGCTGGTGTAGCACCTCTTGTACAATTTATATGTTGTCCTGAATCTGTCTCCCACTAACAAACGCACTTTGTTCCCCTGAAATCAGCATCGGCAACCATCTTTTAAGCCTATTTGCCAAAATCTTTGATATAATCTTATATGCAAAATTGCAAAGGCTAATAGGGCAAAACTGGTCAAGTTTTTCTGGATTGGGTTTCTTCGGGATAAGAGTTATATGGGTTCTGTTTAGGGCTAGTTCTAAGACTCTCGTACGAAAAAAACCCTTGACTTCTTCAAATATATCCATGTTGATTATGTCCCAGTGGTGTTGATAAAATAATCCATTTAAACCATCTGGATTAGGAGCTTTTTGTGCACCAAGTTGAAAAACAGCATCATGAATTTCTTCCATAGTTACTTCTGCCACTAGACATTCATTGATATCATTTCCAACTAATGTAGGGCATTGATCTAGTATCAGTTGATAGTTTCTAGGCCCTACTAAAGTGTATAGATATTTGAAGAAAGAGATTGTGATGTTCTTGAGTTGCTATTTGTCCCTTATCCAGAGTTCTTCTGAATTCTTCAGCATAGTAATTCTATTTTTTTGTCTCCTTTGGATAGTTGCTGCATGAAAATATCTCGTATTTTTATCACCCCATCTCAGCCAATTTACTCTAGATCTTAACCCCCAGAACATTTCCTCTCTTCTCCATAACGTTTCAATTTCCTCCTTTAAGAGCCGAACCCGGGTAGAGTCTTGAGTTGGGTTTACTCTATTTGTTAGAGATTGTAACTCCTGCTTGAGGGCCGATATACGAAGATTACTATTTGGAAATTTCTTTTTACTCCATTCCCACAAAGCATGGGTTACTGCTTTTATTTTGTCCCTCAAAATAGCTTCATTTAAATTATGAGAAAACCATGATTGTTTTACAACTTCTCTGCATTCATCATCTTCAGTCCAAAAGGACTCAAATCAAAATTCTCTTCTTTTTCTAACAGGTTCAACACTACATTTTTCTAACAGGTTCAACACTACATACCAGAAGTAAAGGACTATGGTCGGACCCAATAGCTTGAAGAGCAAACGCCTATGCTTTTGGGAACATAAGCCTCCAGTCTAGATTGCACAATACCTTATCCAGTTTCTCCTTGACCAGGTCAGCACCTTCCCTGTTGTTTGACCAAGTATAAGCACACCCTTTGCACTCTACTTCCATCAACGAGCAATCATTTAAAAAAATTTGGAAAGCCTGCATACAATAGTTTTCAATTATTCTATTTCCCACATTCTCCCACTTCATTAAAATCCCCCAAGCAAACCCATGGAAAATCCTTCGAATTACTCCCCTGTCTCAGTTGTTCCCATAATTTTAATCTATGTCAAAAAAGATTAGGAGCATGAATACAAGTTACCCGCATTTTGTTCCGTCTATCATAATCCACACACACCAAGTTTAAAAAATATGATACTTTTGAAAAATGTCTTTTAAGAATTCATTCTTTAAGAAAATAATAATATTTTTTAGTGTTTAACTGAAACTTTTGAAGATAAACCTGAAAATGTTTTCCATTATTTGATAAGGACAATCATAGTATTTTTCTTAAATAGATATACACTATTCAAACGCTAATGACTCGTCAGCCAAAAGCTGTCTCAGTGGAAGGGGAGGCCTTTTCACTACAGAGAGCCACTTGAGACGGAATCTAAATGCGACAAAAGCAAAATCAATAGAACAGAAACTCAACCAGAGAAGTGGGTCCCGTCTGGGGTCTTGAAATTCAGCGCAGGCTACTCTCCGATGGAAGGAACGAAAGACCAAAGCCATTGCTGATGTGTGTTGAGACTCAAACTTATTGGCACCTAAATTTTAAAGAAGTGTAATTTTTCATTAATTATATAGAAAATTAAAGATTAATTTGTAATCTTTAAATAAAAATAATTTTCTTTAAATTGCATTACATATAAATATCATGAACATTCACATATTTATCAGACCGGTGACGGATATAATTAAGTGAATGGCCTTGAGCTTGAATGAATTAACTTGGCTTAGTTCTAAAGATTAAATATTTGTCTAAGCCAATAAGGGAGTATGATGGCCGAAGTTCACAATTGATACCTGCATTGGAGCCGAAAGAATTTGACAATCGGCTGAATTGGAGGTGATATTCGTACATGGCGCAGAAGGTCTACCATCATTCAATGGCGCAGAAGCTGATAATATTCGATCGACGAACTCCTCTCCCGCAGGTCCTGCTCTTCGCGCCCTTTCAAGCCAATCGTTGAGAAGCGTCGCCGCTAGAGCCGCCTCGCCATGCTGCGCCACCTCGACCTCTCCAACAACGTCACGTTCCCGCCCTGGCTCGGCTTGCTCAAGAACCTCCGCGTCCTCGACCTCTACACTAATAACATGACCGGAGACCTCCCCATCGCCGTCGCGAGATGCTCGAGCTGCGTCATTTGCAGCTCGGAGGCAACTACTTCGCTTGGAAGACCCCGCCCCAGTGGGGCCGGTAGGAGTTCCTCGAGCACCTGGCCGTCTTCCAGCAACGAGCTCACGGATCGGGAACCTGACGAAGCTGCGAGAACTTTATCTCGGGTACTACAACAGCTACGGCGGAGGCTTGCCTCCAGAGATTGGTGACCTGAATAAACTCGTTAGGCTCGAGCTGCTAACTGCGGATTGTGCAGCGAAGTACCGCCCGAGATTGTCAAGTTGCAGAATCTCGACACCCTGTTTGTGCGAGTGAATGCGTTTGCAGGGTCTCTGACTCCCGAGTTGGGCTACTTGAAGAGCCTCGAGTCTCTGGATTTGTCTAACAACATGTTCTCAGGAGAGATTCCCGAGTCCTTCTCTCAGCTGAAGAACCTGATCCGTTTGCATCTCTTCTGGAACAAGCTTAATAGTGAGATTCCTGAGTTCTTTGCCGATTTGCCAGAGTTGTAGAACGGTCATTTGCTTCTCTTTAACCCAATGCACACCCTGTGTTCGACAAAATGTTTAAACCATGTTGTGCCCATTTTCGTCCCTTTTTTAGTTGCTTAATGGTGATCTTTCATTGACCTCAATGCACGTTCTTGTCACCATTGTTCAACATGCTTTCTGTTCCTTTCGAGTCTTGCTCGGTGCTTCTATGGTGTTTTTGGTGAATGGGGGCGACGTTATAAGTGAGAATAGATGATGGCCGGCGACGCACGGGTGGTCCGGCGAAGTGCGGGTGGTGGAAGACGATGGAATTTCATTCGATATTTGAGACGGCGGTCCATGAGTGACGCCTTCTTTTGTTGATTTTAAGTCTTAACGTTGACGGTCGGTGAGTTCGCGTTCTAGGGTGGATGAAGAGAATCGAGAAAGAAGGAGGCCTTCACGTTTTGGAAAGGGGGCGTAAAAAAGAAAGGAAAAAGAAAATGGGCTAGGTTCTTCCAAAAGTTGGGCCGATTCTTATTGTGGGCTGAGATTGGCTGGGCTGGGCTTTAAGGTCGGCCTGGTTTTTTAAATTCAACCCGGACCGATAGGGTCCGGGTCGGCTTGGTTGGGCCGGGTCTCTTGACCCGGAGAGAGCCATGGCGGATGCCATCGTCTCCAAGGTGGCTGACATTCTGGACGATTTCACGAGGGATGGGAAGTCAAGGGATGTCGTCGGCGTGCGAGGAAATAGAGGATCGAGGGAGAGATTACAGTCGGGCGCTCTTGTCGTAGGGAGAGATGGTGCTAAAAGCGCAACGGCTGCCTAAGGCGCTGTGCAAGCAGAGAGAGGATCGAGGAGGAAAGAGCGGTCGGACTCCTTTGTGCACGAGGAGGAGATTATAGGGAGAGATGGCGCTAAAAACAAGATCATGAAGTTCTTGTTAGACTCTGCAGCTGAAGAAAGAATTCCCATCCTTGTAAGATGGGGTATGAATGGGATTCGAAAAACTGCTCTTGCTTGGTGTCTGTACGAAGATGACATGGTCGACCGGCATTTTGATTTGAGGATACGGGTCTGTGTGGGTGGCGTCTCTAATCTCGAGATCCTGTTGCAAAAGATCATAGGAAGTGCAACAGCAGAGAGGGCAGATGGCATTAGGTTGGAGGGATTGCAAAATCAACTCGAGGAACACATCCGTGGGAAAAAAATATCTCCTAGTTCTTGACGATGTATGGTTACAGTTTCGTGAACAATGGGCGAGCTTGAAAATTTATTGATGGGAGGTGCTGAAGGAAGCAAGATTCTGATGGCTACACATGATAAGTCCATTTTGGATTTCGTGGGCACAAGCCAATCTTATTTTCTTGAGGCCCTTTCGGAATCTTGTCGTTAGACTTATTGACGAGAATGGCTTGTAAGGAAGAAGAAAAGAGTAGATATCCGGAAAAGCTAACTATTGGGAGGCAGATCGTAAAAAAAATTCTTGTGGAATTCCTTTACTTATACGAACAATTGGAAGTATATTGTTCCTCAAGAAAATTGAAGCTGAGTCCTATAATTTTGAGTGCGAGATTCCGGAACTCTATGCAGAGTCAGATTATTATCACATTCACTCATATCTTAAGCTTAGTTATCATCATCTCCTATTGCATCTAAAACAGTGCATTGCCTTCTGTTCATTGTTTCCCAAAGATTGGGTGATTGATAAACTAATGTTGACAAGTCTCTGGATGGCAGAAGGATTTTTCCAGCCCATAGACAACATAGGTTGGGATATGGAAGACATTGCTCATTACTATTTGATGGATCTAGTTAGGGGAATTTCTTTCAAGACTGCACTAAAGATGAACTTGGCAATGTGATGTCTTGTAAGATGCATGGTTTTGTAAATGAGCTAGCATGTGCAGTTGCTCGTGCTGAGTGTTCCCGAGACATTGATTCAGCATGGTCGTTAAATGATGAAAGAACTCGGCACGTATCATGGGATTCAACGTTAGATCTATCACAGAAACTTCCAACTACTCTACTCGGAGCAAAACGGCTGAGGACATTCATCAAACTGGATCAAACAAAATGCTTGAGTTGTGAAACTCTAATGGTTGGAAAAACTCTCTGTGAACTCACTTCTAATTTCAAGCTCTTGCGTGCCTTGGATTGGCATGATTGTGATGTCAAGAAATTGCCAAGTTCAATTTGTGAGTTGAAGCACCTGACATTTCTAGATCTCTCTGAAAAATGAAGGAATCACAAGGCTTCCTGACTTTGTGACAAGATTGCGAACCTTGCAAGTCCTTAAACTCAATATGTGTTGCCAGCTAATAGCATTGCCGAGTGACATAAGAAAGTTGGTCAACCTCAGGCAACTGGAGATTAGCAATTATAATGCCCAATCTCATATGCCACATGGGTTGGGCCAGTTGACCCTTTTGCACACTCTTTAACAGATTTCCTTTTGGCTGGGGATGATTCTTGTCCGAAGAATGGCGGTGGGCTTGGGGAGTTGAATTGGTTAAGCAGTTGGAGAGGAAGCCTAAGAATTGAATTTAAGGGAGAAATAGGAGATGCAGTAGCACAAGCAAATGCTGCGAACTTGAAGGAGAAGAATTCCTTAGTTTTGCTAGTATTAGTGTTTGGTATAAAAGAAAGTGATGAAGTTCTGCTCAAAGAGCTGCAGCCAAGCACAAACCTCCGAGGCTTAGAAATAAGAGGCTATGGCGGCACAAGGATTCCAAGCTGGATGTCTCGCATGCCTAAGTTGGTTGAGCTACGGTTGTGTCACTGTGCAGCATGCAAAAGTCTCCCACCACTTGGTGAGCTTACCAACCTCAAGCGTTTGAAAATTGATGGGCTACCTATCGTGAAGTGCACCAAAAGTGATCATCATGCCCTGTCATAACTTCCTAATCTCTCTGCACTTAGGATCCGGGAGTGTCCTAATTTGAAATGGATCCCACCACTTCTAGATCTCAAGGAGTGGGAACTTCATAATTTCCCTTTGGAGTTGTTGCAGACCTCAGTTGCCACAATTGAATGGGTAATTGGTATTGACAATCGAGTGAGAAGGTAATCAAGTTAATGGAAATAGAAGACGATGGGGGTAAACCACGCATGGTTGGAATCCATGGAACTAATGGAATCGGCAAGACAACTATTGTGAAGGCCATATGCAACCAACTCTCCTCTTGTTTCGATAGTTGTAGCTTTCTCGCAGAGATTAGAGAAACAGCATGAAATGGTGGTATTCAGTTTGTGCAAGCTAAGTTGATACATGATATTCTTAAGCAAGATGGTGATGTTGCTTCTTTTGAAGGAGAAATCAAGTTTTATCTGGATGTATTCAGCAACATAAAAGCTCTTATTGTCCTAGATGATGTGGAAGAACAGTCTCAACTTGATGATCTTGTAGGTAACCGGCTTTACTGGTTTGGTCCTGGAAGTCGGATAATTGTTACCTCAGAAAATCATGGAATTCTTGAAACACATGTTTCTCAAGGCAGGGCTGATATCTGTGAGGTGAATGAGATGGATAATGATTGAGCTCCTGAACTTTTTTGCAAGCATGCTTCAATACCTTGGTGTCCTGAAATTGGGAAGTGCATTGTCAAAGCCACGAGGCAGGTTCCATTTGTTATTGAAGTTATCAGTTCACTTCTACGTGGAAAAACAATAGAAGATTGGAGGAAGATGGAGGACTTGATAAAACCACACTCTCAAGAGATTTCAAAGGATTATGGGGAGATTTCAAGAATCTGTTATGAAGCATTAGATGAAAAGCAGAAACAAATATTTTGGGACATGGCACGGTTTGCCAATGGCATGGATAGCCAAATTGCATCATATATGTGGCCTGATCTAGATCTTTTGCCTACTTACCAAGTTTTGACGCCCCAAGCAAAAATTGGAGAAGACAACATACTGTGGATGCATAAACTGTCGAAGCGCCTCTGCAGAACTGTAGATCAAGAAGAACCTAAATATCCTGTAAAGCACAGAAGACTATACATGCATGATCCAGACCTGAAAGTACTCAACAAAGAAGAGGTAAAGGGGTTTGGTTCAATAGTTTGCTTTCTTCCGTAAAATGAAAGCCTGATGTATAATTTTTAATTTGTTTTCCAGCTTTTTACTTATTTCACTGTGTGTAGGTTGTCTTTGCATGCACGGAAAAGAAAGCACCCTAGTCCTTATCACTTAGAAAAATTGTCCCATAGTATGTTATAGCTTCGAATTCGTTTGTTAAATGTAGGGAATGGAAGTGGAAGCCCTCTGCTTTGACTTCGGAAATCGTGGTCGCCATACATTTACAGAAAAAGATTTCGTGAGGGTGCTGAACATAAGGTTCTTGAAATTGGATAATGCAAGTACGACTGAAAATTTTGCAAGTGTATTTCCAAAGTTAAGGTGGCTTCATTGGCAAGGGTGCCCAGAGCATTTCAAAGAAATAGAATTTTAATCTGTCCAAACTGGCCATTCTTGATCTTTCATGGGGCAAAGTCACTGGAGACTGGGGAGATGGGAGGAAAATCAAGGTGGTTTCTTATCTAGTGCTCTAATGCATTTATTCTGTTAGTCATCTAGCAATTGACCTTGTGAAAGAGATAATTATTTTCTATTATTAAAAAGTGAAAAGGGTTACAAATATATATATATATGCTCATATGTACTTAACCCTACTCATAACTAAGTTATTATTTTACCCTTATTACTCACAATATTTCTCAACACTTCCCCTCGAGTTGGGATATAGATATCAAATAAACCCAACTTGTTACATAAGACGCTCACTCTATTCCCCCATAGAGATTTCGTAAAAATGTCCGTGAGTTGATCCTCCAACTTTTTGTGTTGCAGAATAACCTCGCCTTTCTGAACTTTTTCTCGCACAAAATGACAATCAACCTCAATGTGCTTAGTTCACTCATGGAAGACTGGATTAGATGCAATATGAATAGCGGATTGATTATCACAATATAGAACCGATGGATTTGACGGTGACATTCCAATCTCTGATAGTAACATTCTCAACCATAGTAATTCACTTGTCACATGTGCCATAGCACAATATTCAGTTTCAGCACTTGATCGGGAAACTACATGCTCTTTCTTGCTTTTCCATGCAACTAAATTACCTCCAAGAAACACACAATAGCCTGAAGTAGATCTCCTATCCACAGGACATCCAGCCTAGTCGACATCAAAAAAGCCTGCAGTGTTTAGATGGTCATAATTCTTGAACTGTAGTCCTTTACCTGGCGCTCCTTTCAAATATTTGACGATTCGAAGTACAGCATCCCAATAAGTGGTACGAGGAGAACTCATGAATTGACTTACTACACTAATCGCGAAGGATATATCAGGTCTCGTGATAGTAAGATAGTTTAACTTACCAACTAACCTTCGATACTTTGCTGGATCATGTAGTAATTCTCCATGTTCTGCATCAAGTTTCGTATTGGGATCCATAGGGGTATCGACTGGCTTTACTCCAAGAAATCCAACCTCACCAAGGATGTCCAGTACATACTTTCGTTGCGATAAATTGATACCAACATGTGAATAGGATACTTCAATACCAAGAAAGTATCGAATACGTCCCAGATTTTTAGTACTGAATTCTTTATGCAGAAATTGCTTAAGTTTTTGAATACCACTTGAATCACTGCCAGTAATAATGATATCATCTACATATACAACTAGAAGGATACAGCCACTTGAAGACACGGAGCTGAAAACTGAATGATCTACCTGACATCGCTTTAATCCAAATTTGATAACCGTATCACTAAATCTACCAAACTAAGCACGAGGAGATTGTTTAAGTCCATACAAAGCTTTGTGTAAACGACATACCGCATTCTCCCCGAGCAATAAACCCAAGTGGTTGCTCCATGTAGACCTCCTCAGCGAGATCACCATGTAAAAAGGCATTTTTCACATCCAATTGATGAAGGATCCAGCCAAATTGCATAGCCAATGAAATAAAGACACGGACAGAGGGAATTTTAGCCACGGGAGAGAAGGTGTCATTATAGTCGACACCATAAGTTTGAGTATATCCCTTCGCAACTAACCGTGCCTTCAATCGATCAAGAGTACCATTCGGGTGAACTTTAACGGTGAAAACCCAATGACAACCAACAGGTTGCTTATCGGTAGGTAAGGAAGTAAGCTCCCAAGTTTTGTTCTGAATTAGTGCCTCCATTTCATCTTCCATGGCACGATGCCAACCCGGATGAGCAAGAGCTTCAGCAACACTGTTAGGCGCAGAAATAGAAGACAACGACGAGACAAATGCAGAGAAGGTAGGAGATAAACGATCATATGACAAAATTTTTGAAATAGGATGACACGTACGAACACAATTAGAAAGACCAGAATAGGGAGAATAACGATCAATAGGATGACCAACACAAGAACGTGTACCTTTTCGAGATGCAACGGGCGGATCA
Source organism: Eucalyptus microcorys (assembly GCA_014182515.1). NCBI lineage: Eukaryota > Viridiplantae > Streptophyta > Magnoliopsida > Myrtales > Myrtaceae > Eucalyptus > Eucalyptus microcorys. The sequence continues at coordinate 30,277,507 of CM024566.1, read as the reverse complement.
GGATCAGAGGCTGGCACTGCAACTAATGGGGAAACAGATGAATCAGGTGTTGATGAAGGCTGTACTGTCATAGTTGGAATGTACTTCGTCGATGATAGGTGCGGTCAGCAAACTGAAATTTGCTGGAAGTAGCTGGAGAGATAGAAGGCAGTGGAAGCATTGGTAGGACACAATCATCACTATCACCATGTGTCCGTGGAACATTCTGAGAATGAAAATATGACTGATCTTCAAAGAACGTCACATCTATAGACATGAACATACGATGACGACTAGGACAATAACATTTGTATCCTTTCTGAGTTTGAGAGTATCCCACAAAGACACATTTTTCTGCACGAGGATCTAGTTTATCAAGACCTGGAGTAAGATTATTTACAAAACAAACACACCCAAAAACCCGAAGAGGTAAGGAAAAGAGAGGACGATTTGGATGTAAAAGTGAGAATGGTATCTTCCCTTGAAGAATTGAAGTGGGAAGCCTATTAATTAAATAACACGCCGTAAGAACAGCATGGCCCCAAAAGTGTTTAGGTAGATACATATGAAACATGAAACATGAGGCAACGGGTGACATCAAGAAGATGGCGATTTTTACGTTCAGCTACACCATTTTGTTGTGCACAGTGAATGATGGGATTCTTCTCACCTCTTTTACAGATGGAGCAATTGAAAGTCTTAAATCTCACTGGTTGCGCTGACTTACTGATAAGTCCTGAATTTTCTAGCTTTCCGAATTTGGAGATACTGATTCTAGAGCGATGCTCTCGGTTGGTGTATTTACATCCTTCAGTTGGGGCTCTCAAAAAATTGCTTTGCCTGTATTTGAAGTCCTGCAGTGAACTCGGCAGGTTGCCTGCTGTACTGGGTGCTTTGAAAGCTTTGAAAGAGCTCGTCATTGATGAGACTTCCGTGTGTGATATTTCATTGGGAAGTGATTCAAAGAAAGTTGAATGCGTGACATCACTTTCAATACTCTCGCAAATAATTCAAAGATTACCGAACTCCCCGGTGGATCTGGAGAGAAACTCCGATGCTTGTGATTGAGGAAAATTCATTGGATACAAGTACTTCCAGAGCCCATTGGCCAATTGGGAAGCCCTTTAGAGGAGCTGGATATTTTGGGAATAGGCATTTCTGAATTGCCAGGTTCCTTCGGTAAATTGCAGAGGTTGAGTGCTAAAGATGGACCATTGCTTCATAAGAAAGTTTCCTAATTTCATTTGGCATCTACATAGCCTTGAAGAATTACGTGCCGCCCTCTTTCCAAGCTGGAGACTCTCGATGTACTTCACTGCAACAAGCTTCATGAGTTGTCGGCACTTCCCTATAGTTTGGTTTTGTGCATTTGCGTCCAGAATTGAACGAAAAGATGTCTGACCTTTCGGGGAAGCATTGTTTCGTCACCGTGTAACTTGGATGACAAGGTCGGTCTTTGTTCTACTTAGCCATAGTTATCCGGATAATTGTTTCTGTCTCTGCTGATATTTCCTTACAAAGTATCTGAGCTTTCTCTGATATTTGCATGCTCGTTTTTTTCTTATGGCCCAAAATACCGCGTGCCGTTTGACACTTGCTGATAGTGGATCATTCAAAAGACGGCGGTCACATTTTGACACTGCCTGGGCAGTGATTTGTTTTTGTCCAGTAATTCGGTTTTGCGCAACCGTCACAACAGAATTCCATTATGAAAGCCTAAGAGACCTTGTTCCTTTTTTGGCAATTTGGCCCCTCTCAATTTACAATTAAGTCCTCAAATTCTGTATTTTGCTAAAACAGATCATCCTGAACAACTCTTCAGTTTTACATTTTTGCAAAAAGGAACTCAAATTTTTTCAAATTTGCAAACGCAAATCAAGCAGATTCCGGCTTGATCCAGATGAACAATTTTCCAGATTCAACGAATCTTCACGATCTCGCTAAAAATATCAAAAGATGCTTTAGAGTACAGAGAGTTCAACATTTTAGCAATTCCACAAATTCCGACCATAAGCTTCAGGGTCGAACTCACCCAGCAAATGATATATGTTCGAGAAGCATAACATAGCAAAACGAAGCTTAATATGCATAGGTTGAACGTCTAGTTCGTCACTTTGCAAGATAGCGACATTTAAGAGCTCGAAACATGTCTAACAAAAACATGCTCATCCAAACACGAAAATCACAGAATCTCATAATCTATCCACAATCAATCTCTAATCATACAAGCATCAATTCTAACTAGTTTTGGAGTGTATGCTGGCCCCGAGCATCTGTGAACAATCATGTAATTGACACAGGAAACTCTCACCCCATCGAACCCTTTTTAAAAGGTTTGAGAACGCCTTCCTTTATCGTTCTCGATTCAATGATGAATCAAGCAATCCGGCCTTCATTCTTACTCCGGCGATGTTATGGAATGACCAAGGATTGCTCAGCGATTCTTTCAAAAGAATATGTGCATATCAATATGAGTATTGGATCAAATAAACTGGTGATAAACTTAAGCTAAAGCTGAGAGAGGATCGAGAGCTTTGGTGACAATTTGCTTGGACTCCAACCCCAGGGAGGTGAAGGACATGTCGGAGGAAGTGATCGCAAGGTTCGGATTGCCTGTGGAGGTTGTTGGACCGCCAAAATGGCCGTTGAGGCTCGTCAGCTCATGCTGTGATGTGGAGCATGGGCTTGGTCCCGAAGAGAAAGATTAGCCGAAAGGGGTGGCTCCGGCTACTGATCGGCGCAGTGAAGGTTGCGACCGACGAAGGAGGAGGCTGATGGTCGTCGGAGAGGCAATAGCTCCTCAGGGGAGGCAACAGTCGGCCAGTGAGGGGCTGAGCAGTGTTCGGCAGAGAGAGAGAGAGTTTGTTGAAGAGAGAGAAAGTAAATTTGAAAAATGAGGCCCTCCAATTTTTGGAGGGAAAACGCTTACATATTGCAAGTTTGAATCCTAGCCCTTAGATTGATCTAATGGTTAGTTATTGATATCTTATTGATTAAGATAGCTTCCTATTGGCTCAATTCGTTAATGACATGTCATTAAGATTAGACAATATTAGATGGATGACATTAATTGCTTAATTTCTAAGATTACCGTTTGGTAATCATGATAAAATTTATCATATCATGTGTTTGGTACTTGGTCAAAACATGATAAAGTCGGATATAAAAGGGATATAAGTTGAAAAAAAATTATTTTATGAGGGAGGTAGGATAAAGGTAAATATGATTTTTAATATCCATAAAATGAAATTTTTCTCAAATAAAAAAATTCTTAATTAACAAATTTAAAATTATCTTTCAATATAAATAATATTTAAATTCTAATGTAAGAAATTCAAAATAACCAAAAAAATCTATATTTTTAATTTAATATTATTTTTATTTATATATTCAAATTTAAATATTATCTTATAATATAAAATTCAATATATAAATGTATATTTATATTTATTACATATATTTGGTATTTCAGTATTTTAGGTATATTAGTATAGTTTTCTATTAATAAAATTTTATTAGAGAATGAAGGATGGGAAAGAAAGAAATAACAAATTAATTAAAAAAGAGAGGAAAATAAAAGTAAAAGTAAAGTTGATAAGAGTGTTCCAAGAGATTTTTTACCATCTCTATCTATAAAATTTGCGATTAATTTATATTGATATGGCATTTTAACCAAACAATATCTATGATATGATGTAAATATATCCATCTTTATTACTACAATCACCAAGTAGTTGATATGATATAACAAAATTTTCTAGATTTCATAACTTATCTTATCCAATTATATCCTAATTGGAAATCCAGATAACCAAATGTAGCCTAGGTAAATATTTTAATTGACTTATTCTTAATGACATGGATTAATACATGGCATTATGGGCATTTTGTAATTTCACCTTCGGGCAATCCTATAATTTTATGCTCATGGGAGAAGGGTGGCTAACCAATGGTTTGGCTGGTCGAAGATGACACAAGTTGGCCGGAAAATGGCCAAAATTCGGCCATTCTCGCCGAATGGCAAGTCCTCGCTAGTTTGAACCATTCGGACCGGATTGGTCCGGTTCGCTTGGCTCGGCCATAGCTCTGACCAAAACTTAGCAATTTAGTCCCCGTAGGGCCTAATGATAAAGGATTTCTCATCAACTATCAAAGAAATGTACCAAATTGGAAGAAAACAACCCAAATCCCATCAAATTGATTCAATTAAACACATCAACACATCTCAATTGAACTGATTTGGTCCAATTACCTCATGGGTGATATTAATTTTATCTCAATTGAATGGCCTCATGCAAATGGGGGTTTCAATCAATTAATGCAATTTTTGCAATTTTTGTCCTCAATTGTCAAATTGGCTATAATTGAATTCAACTAACTTCACAAGAAATCAATTAGTTCAATCAATTGAACTCAAGATACTCTAATGCATCCACATTGATGCCAGACAACATGCATAGAGGATAAAAAATCATCAATGCCACCGACCTGCCTCCTGATGAATGCAATGCAAATTCTCTAACAGCTGATAACGATGGGTAATATTTGAAATAGAATATTGGCTGACACATCGCATGCTTATTTTGTTGCATTGAGATGACCAAATTGAAGTTTTGATAGAAGAAATCAAAGTGTTTCGAAGCTATGTAATGATTTGATGATTCTTGCTATCACAATCCTTCAAGTGTCGATTAAATTTCTTCCTAGTTTCACCAGTAATCTGAGTAGATGCACGAATAGCACTAGTGACGTAACGCTAGAGCCAGCATCCTCAAGAAACTAGATATTTCTTGAGCCCATCAAACATAATTAGAACCATTCAAAATGGTATGAATGGGTACTTAAATTATTGTCACTAAGGATTGTCATTCAACTTGCTCACATTCTACATGTGCTGATGATGAATATCAGATCACGATGTTGAGGAGTTAACAATGATGATGGTAAGTTACGTGGCTAAAGATGACTGTTGATAGTATAAAAAAATAGCCGTTATAAGACTAGACTCCATGGCTGAAAAATCGAGGAAGACATCTTAAAAGCAACCAACAGGTTTCTACTTAGTAAAGTGATGCAACAAACTCCATTTTAGAAATCTCGCAGTTTCTACCGAAATGGTAGCTCTCTCTCTACGCTATGTAGAGCGCTTCTACCGAAATGGTAGTTTCTTCTTCTTCAACACCTTCTACCTGGTTTTCTTTTACTGAGCGTTTCGGAGGTGCTACTTCCAGCTGTTAATTTCCCAATTCCTTCTGACCCACTCCATCCTTTCATTCTCTGTTCTATCGGCCCTTACCCACATCCTTTTCCTTTTGCATGTCATCATCGGCCTCACAACTTTGCTGAATTCACTCGATTTCACTTGTGTCGCTTTCTCTGGTTGATACCTTCTCCTTGGTTCGGGTTTTCAGCATCCTCTGTTATTGGGTCTTCTGCTGAGATTTCTTCTCACTGTTAGTCTTCGTTTCTTTCAAATGGACCACCTCACTGCCACAGATGACGCTTGTCTGGCAGCTTTATGCAGTCGCATGGGTCGATTATGGTCCGAACAGCCAATTGAGATATGGGATGAGGAGGTGCTTAGTGACAAAATTGAGGAATGTCAGCTAACTCTGGTGGGTAAGCTTCTCACTAACCCCTCAGTTAATTTTCAGGCTTTTCAAACTACTATGAAAAAGGCTTGGCGCACCGAGTTAGTGGAATTCTCACAAGGCGACTCTGGACTGTTTATTATCAAGTTTAAATCTTATGACGTCAAACAGAGAGTTATAGAAAATGGACCATGGTTGTTTGGTAATCATCTTCTTATCTTGAAACCTTGGATAGCTAACACGCCGCTGTCTTGCTATGACTTTAGTACTTGTGCGTTCTGGGTCCACATAGTTGGCTTGCCTTTGGAGCGCTGCACAGAGAATATAATTCGTCGGGCTGCCGGTCATATTGGAAAGGTCACTGAAGTAAACATAACAAGTAAAGATGGACTACCGCTTAGAGCAACGAGGGCAAGGGTGGAATTGGACCTTAAACGACCGCTGAAAAAACGGGGCTTCTCCTTAATGTTGAAGGCAAAAATTTCTGGTTGGACTTTAGATATGAACGTTTATCTTACTATCTTGTTATTCCCGTGGCATACTTTGGGACACTATGCCACGGCCTGTAAAACCTTTCCCTGTGATGAAAATAAATTAGATGAAATCAGTTTTCTATATGGATCTTGGTTAAAAGTAGAGGCACGGGAATACAGCCCTTTCTGGCGTACCTTTTATGATACAGAGATTATCCCTGAGACCCCTCAAACTTCTTCCGCAATTATTTCTGTGCCGGACTCTGTTCATGCTGTACCTGATACTTCAGTGCAAAAATCTGTTCATGCTGTACCTGACATTTCAGTACAAAAAAATAAGGGTAAACACACTATGGAAACATCAGTCAGAGATCCTATTATCACAACAGCAAACCAAGCTACTCAGGATCTTCATACTCTTGATCAGCAACTCATATTGGCAAACCCCCCCTGTTGCTAGTTCCTCTCAGTTGAAAAAGAAGCTTAAACACTCACATCTTAATGCACGATCCGGACCTCTTAAGAAGGTAAAACGAGCTCTGCATCATGAAGTTCGACATCACCTACAGGAGCAGTTTGATGAATCCGCTTTACAAGACACTCCTATTACTGAGGCAGACACGTCTGCATGTTGGGCCCTGGTGGCTGGCCCTAAAAAGCCACCAGGTGAACAATGAGACTTATAAGTTGGAACTGTCAGAGGTTGGGCAATCCCCTGACAATTCAAGCGCTTAGGGTCTTAGTGACCTAGGAGAAGCCCGATATCATATTTTTGATGGAAACAAAAAACCAGACTCAGCAGCTTTTGTCTATCCAACGAAAACTCAATTTCTCAGCAGGTTACATACAAGATCCAGCAGGATTGGCAGGAGGTTTAGCCCTTTTTTGGACTGACAAGGTTTCTTTGAAAGTTACTTACCAGTCATCAGATATGCTAGACTCCATTTGTACTGACCTGGATTTTGGTATCACCATGCGTCTTACCTGCTTACATGCTCCTGCTCGCTATCCTCTTCGACAACACCTTTGGACAGTTTTAAGACGCATCAGTAATTTTAACTCCCTTCCTTGGTTATGCACAGGGGATTATAATGAAGTATTATATCCATGGGAGAAAGTAGGGAAGTGTCCTGCCGAGTCTTACAGAATGATTTCTTTTCGTGATCTTATTAATGACTGTTATCTTATGGACCTCGGCAGCAAAGGATGTGCCTTTACATGGACTAATAACAGACAGGGTGATGATATGGTAAAGGAAAGATTAGACAGAATGCTTTGCACAAAGGATTGGAGATTGGCTTACCCTCTTGCCGAAGTACTCGCCCTTCCAACCCTCGGCTCTAATCACAGCCCTCTTCTCTTGTCTACTGAAGTACTTCCTAGCTGTAAACGGCGAAAATCTTTCTATTTTGAAGCTTTTTGGCTCCAGGATATCGAGTGCCGTTCCATTATTGCTGCATCCTGGACCTCTTCTCAGCTTGGAGAGGTGACACTTCCTCAAAAACTACTCTCTGTTTCTATTGCATTATCCAAATGGAGTCGTTCCAAATTTAGGAATGCACAAACTCAACTTTATCATCTCAAGAATCAGCTTCGAGTCTCTCACCAATCAAACACATCTTCACTCAAATACGATGTGATATCGACCGAAAGCAAAAATACATAACTTATGGCAGCAGGAGGAAAAATTTTGGGCAATGCGATCCCGGGTTAATTGGCTTAAATGGGGGGATAGGAACACCAAATTCTTTCATGCCACTACGGTTCAACGACGACAACAAAACAAGATCAGAATGCTTCAGGATGATCAGCAAAACTGGATTCGAGACCCTACTGCTCTTAAAGAGATGACTTTCAATTATTTTCAACAGTTATATTCATCTACAGGGTATAGAGACTATGGCCCAACATTAAATCTTTGTAATCAGATTGTGACAGAGGAGATGAATGAACATCTAACAGCTACAGTTACCTGTGAGGAGGTCCATACTGCAGTATTCCAATTAGGAGAAACAAAAGCTCCCGGTCCAGATGGCTTGAATGGTCAGTTTTATCGAGCCCATTGGGATATCCTGCAAGATGACATAACATTAGCTGTGCAACAATTCTTTCATACAGGGATCTTATTATCGGAGTATAACCGCACCTGCTATTTCCCTAATTCCTAAGATCCCTCACCGTAACGTTTGGACCAATTTCGTCCTATTAGCCTCTGCAATTTTATTTATAAGATTATTTCCAAGATTCTTGCAAACCGTCTTAAACCCCGGTTGCCACAGGTTGATAGCACCGTAACAAACCGCTTTTTTGTTGGTGGTCGCCAAATCCAGGATAATATCATTGTGGTTCATGAAGTCTTACATTAGATTAGAATCAGAAAACGCACAAAGAACTTTCATGCAGTGCTGAAACTAGACATGCAGAAGGCTTATGACCGGGTTGAATGGGATTTTCTCCGAGATTATCTCCTAAAGCTTGGTTTTCATACTAAATGGGTCCACTGGATATTCCAATGTATTTCTACGGTGTCTTATAGTGTCAAATTAAATGGAGAATTTCTACCGTTCTTCCATCCTACCAGAGGTCTCAGACAAGGCGACCCGTTATCACCGTACCTGTTCATCCTAATGGCTAATGCTTTAACAACTCTTATCAAAAATGCAGTGGACAATGGCAATCTTAAAGGTATTAAACTTAATCGATGGTGTCCCACTCTCTCTCACTTATTTTTCACTGATGATGCCATTTTTTTCCTTGATGCGAAACTTATGGAATGTCAGAACTTAGCTGCTGCCCTTAATGAATACTGCCTAGCTATAGGACAAGCAATTAATCGAAACAAATCAGGGTTATTTTGTAGCACAGACTATCCTATTGCCTTGAAAGAAAGTTTAGCTGGAGCCCTTAGAGTTCCTATATTACATCAAACAGGCAGATATCTAGGCATACCTTCAGATTGGGGCAAATCTAAACGGGAAATGTTTTCTTGGCTTATGGGTCAAGTGCATTCAAAACTCGAAGGTTGGAAGGAAAAACTCATCTCAAAAGGAGGCAAGGAGGTCCTTATTAAAACTGTTGTGCAAGCTATACCCCACTACACCATGTCGATTTTCAAATTCCCTGCTGCTATTTGTAAAGCAATAGAACAAAAACTAGCTAAATTCTGGTGGCAGTCAAATTACAGCAAGAAATGCATACATTGGAAGAACTGGGATTGCATTAAGAGAAGGAAAGATGAAGGGGGTTTAGGATTTCGCGACCTTATGGTTTTTAATAGAGCTCTCCTGGGTAAACAAGCTTGGCGTCTAGCCCAAAATCCTAATTCATTGTACAAAGAGGCTACTAAAAGGTTTATATTTTCCATCTCAGGATTTTTGGCATGCTACTAAAGGTGCTAGACCCTCTTGGGGTTGGCAGAGCATTTTGTTAGATCGGGAATCTATTGCAGATAAGGTTTTATGGTCTGTTCGTAACGGCACTCAAATTAAAGTTCGTGAGGATCACTGGTTACCTAACGGTGTCATTGGAGGTCCTGCTCCTAGGGATGAACCAGTCTTGGTTGCAGGTTTTATATTATCTGATTCAAACTCATGGGATACTTCACTTTTAACTCAGCACTTTGATAGCCAAAGAGTTGAGGAGATCTTATCAATTCCTATTCGCCCTAACTACACTCAGGATAAACTAATATGGAGAGGAACGCAGAATGGCCTTTTCACAGTAAAGAATTACTACAATCAGCTCAGAGCCCAGCAAAACAACAATATTACTAATCAGGCCTCCTCATCTTTTCAGCCACCCCGCAGATTATGGAATGCTATTTGGAAAATACATACTATGCCTAAATTAAGGTCATTTCTCTGGTCTCTTTGCAGTAACGCACTAGCGACTAGAGAGAATTTATATAAGCGACACATCTTGACAGAGCCAACTTGCTGTATGTGTGATAATCAGGTACCCGAAACCCCAGAACATCTTTTCTTGTTATGTCCATGGACCTATGATGTTCGGATGCATCCAGATTTAGCTATCAAAAGTTCTACAGTTGCTGTGCATCGCATCGAAAGCTGGTTACTACAGTTTATTGACAGTAAGGATTGACTTACCGGATCTTGAAACGGTTACGACTGTCCTCTGGCACATTTGGAAAGCCCGTAACGATTTCCTTTTTCACCAAAAACAGCCGGATGCTGAACGAGTTGTGCAGTTGGCGATCGCGGAGGCCCACTCCAGACGTATTTTCGCTTCCCCAGAGCTGCGTCCTGTTCCAAAACAGCGTATCTTGAACCACAAATGGCATCCACCAGACCACGGAGTCATAAAAATTAACATTGATGTAGCTTACCACTCATCGTGCAACGCGGCCTCGGTGGCTGGGGTGTGCAGGGACTCATCAGGCCACTTGATTGACGGTTTTGCTTCTTCTGTTCGTGCCTCCTCCGCCCTGCAAGCCGAGGCGATCGCTTTCAACCTCACTCTGCCATTTCTGCTTCAGAGAGGACGCGAGACGGATCGGATCATCGTGGAATCGAACCGCTTGCTCATGGTGGAAGCTGTTCGTGATCCCGCAAGACGCCCGTGGGAAGTTCGATCTATCCTCGACGAAACCCTACGATTGCTGATTCGGTGCCCTAATCTCCAACTTCTTCACTGTCATAGAGAAGGCAATGTTCTAGCGGACTGAGTTGCAAAGGCCCATCGGGCCTCTTTACTCCCACCGAATTGGGTTTCTCAGCTACCCCTTTTTGCAAGATATTGTGTTTTCTGAACTAAATGTAAATTCTATGTTGCGAGCTTAATATATTGTTGTTTCCGACCAAAAAAAAAAAAAACTCCATTTTAGAAAACTGCCAAAGTAAAAATAAACGATTGTATAGGCAATCCTAATTTTGGCATAGGGATTTGATAACTCTTAGACGGCTAGCTGGATCTTTTTAAAGGTCTCCAATGGTTGGCTTAAAGACTTCTATAAATAAGGATCATCGAAGCTTAGAAGATGTTGGACTCGAGAATTGGTGGAGTCGTACTTTAAGCTAGAAATCATCTTTGTTGCTATCTCTTTGTAAAAGTTTAGCCTTGTAATAGCCTTGTACAAGTATAATTGCAGTGGTTGAGTCTTGATAATGTGATCTATCCTATGAAAGAAACAACACTTGCTAGTTGTAACTCACTTTATTGATTTCTAGTGAATTCTAGCTATTGTTGAGCCGTTTGTTGGAGATTAGACCAAGGTTTGAGTATAAAGTCAAATCATTATATATTGCTATGTGATCTATCTTCAGTGTTTATCATCTGCTTTAATTTGTTAACTATCATCACACACACTGATCAACTTCATACAATCTGGTTTGCTGACTGTTATTATTTCGTGAAAATTTTTTAGTAGCGTTTCACTCAACCTATTCAACCCCACTTGTAGGTTGCATTATTAGTCCTAACAATCGATATAAGAGTCTCATTACTTGTTACCCGCAGTGCTTTAATTCTAAGTATAAAGATCTGTTTGAATGGCTAACCTTAACAACTTTCTTGCTCCTGATTTTCATGCACCAAACAACCCTCTATGCTTTGATGGAACCAACGACGAATATTGGAAGCAAGGTATGCAAGCTTAACCATTGCGGTTCCCCTTCCCACATAGGAAGGAGGAGGTAGGGAATTTGAATCTAGGGGGTTGGGATAAGGACAATTGTGTTTTCTGGTCTAGATTGCAACTCCAACGCCCTGCAAAGTGGTAAGGTAAAAGTTTAAAAATGAGTTGGAAGTTAAAGTACGACCGACAAAAAAAAAAGGATATGCAAGCATATATGTATATATACTTTTTTTTTTAGAATAGATTATTTTAGGACACAAATGACTTTCATTTAATTTTAATATCTTAGATTCAAATTAGTTTAAAGAAAACTTAAAATGTACAAATTAAAACATTCAAATCCCACTCTAGATATGGGTCATGTATCCTTGCTAATTAAAGCTTTAATCGATCTCATTTAAGTAATTTGTTTTAGTCCAATGGAAAAATTGTACTAAATGAATAAATTCACTTTGAGAAATGAAATAACTTGTATATACGTAACAAAAACCGTTAATTTTTGTTTCTTTTAACTATGCGGACGTCAACCGCAATAATTATACCCACTACATTGATATTACAATAATAGAAATTTGTCTCAAACGTTATGACTTCTACTTATGGCACATTAATCATAGACCTTCATAAAGTATGATATTTTTTCACAAAATTATAAAAAAGTTTATACAAATCTCATCTTTTCTCTTACATAACCCCTCATATTAATGGATTACTAATGATTCAAAGATACGCACGATGGAAATGCCCGCACCTAGTATCAAACGAAGCCCTCGTTCGCTCGATTCCTCCCTGCCATTAACTTACTTCAGTCCCCAACAATTTGCTTTATTATAAATTTACTACAACAATTGAAAAGTCTTGAGAAAGATTTGCGAGAGGGACCGCGGGCACCGTAAGGGGAAGAAAATCACCGCCCAGGCAGTGTCAATATATGAGCGCAGTATCTGAGGAAGCTTAGATACTTTGAAAGGAAAATTCAGCAGAAACAATAACAATTATCCGGATACTTACTGAGCACAGCTGGGGCTAAGTAGAACAGAGACCGGTTTCAACGACCTTGTTATCCAAGTTACCCAATGATGAAACAATGCTCCACCAAAAGCGTACCGGACGTGATCTCAAACACCCAGCACCACTCTTTGAAACAAAGACAAATTCTAAAGATTAGACACCTGTTCCTTCAGTTTTGGACTCAAATGCACACTAACCAAACCAGAGGGAAGTGCTGGCAACTCATGAAGCATGTCGCAAGTGAAGTACATCAAGAATCTCCAGCTTGGAAAGATGCTTGATTTCAAGAGGTAGGCTGGAAATGGCTGAATATCGCAGTGTAAAGATTCTCAGATTAATTAGGTCCCCAATATCTCTAGGAATCTCCCCTTCTAAATTCCTACACGAGGAGGCATGTATTTCTTCAAGGCTATGCAGATGCCAAATAAAACTAGGAAATTCGCTTATGAAGCAATAGTCCATCTTTAACACTCTCAACTTCTGTAAATTTCTAAAGGAATCTGGCAATTCTGAAACGCCTGTTCCCGAAATATCCAGCTCCTCTAAAGAGCTTCCCAATTGGCCAATGGACTCTGGAAGATCTTGTATCCAACGACATTTCCTCAATGACAAGCATCGGAGGTTCACCAGCTTTCCAAATCCATCAGGGAGTTTGGCAATCTTTGAATTATCTACTGAGAGTATTGAAAGTGATGTGAGGTGTTCAATTGAATGGGGCAGGAAACTCAATGACAAGCAATTGGAGGCAGAAAGAGTTTCACGTTCCTTTGAATCACCTCCCAAGGGAATATCACGCACTGAAGTCTCGTCAATGAGGATCTCTTTCAGGGCTTTCAAGGCACCCAGTTCGGCCGGCAACCTGTTGAGTTCAGTGCAGGACTTTAAATTCAGGCAAAACAATTTTTTGAGGCCATCAACTGAAGGATCTAAATGGACCAATCAAGAGCATCGCTCTAGAATCAGCATCTCCAAGTTCGGGAAGCTAGAAAATGTCGGACTTATCAGTAAGTCAGTACAATTTGTGAGATTTAAGACTTTCAATTGCTCCATCTGTAAAACAGGAAACATCATAATGTCAATTGCCAGATAATTAACAGAATAAATGCATTAGAGCAGTGAATAGGAAACCACCTCGATTTTCCTCCAGCCTTCCCAGTCTTCGGTGACTTTGCTCCATGAAAGATCAAGAATGACCAGTTCAGTTAGACTACATTCTGCTGCTTCGAAATCCCTTGGGCACCCTTGCCAACGAAGCCACCTTAACTTTGGAAATACATTTGCGAAATTTCCAGTCATACTTGCATGATCCAATTTTAAGAACCTTATGTTTGGCATGCTCTTGAAATCGGTTTCCGTAAATGTACGGCGATGAAGATTTTTGAAGTCAAAGCAAAGGGCTTCCACCTCTTCCACTCCCTACATTTGCCAATATTAACAAATCAATCTGAAGCTACAAAACACAATGGTAAAATTTTCCTAAGCGATAAGGACTAAGGTGCTTTCTTTTCCGTGCCTATAGATGGTAAAATAACCGAAGAACTAGATAACAAATTAGAACTTATAGGACAAGGCTTTCATTTTACAGAAGAAAACAAACATTGAACCAAAAGCCTTTACCTCTTCCCTGTTGATTACTTCCAGGTCTGTAACATACATGTATTGTCTACTGTGCCTTCCACGATATTTAGGTTCTTCTAGATCTATAGTTCTGCTGAGGTGCTTCAACAGTTTATGCATCCACAGCATGTTGTCTCCTCCAATTTTTGCTAGAGGCATCAAAACATGGTGAGAAGGCAAAAGATCTCGATCGGGCCACGAATATGATGCAATTCGGCTGTCCACCCCATTGGCAAAACATGCTATGTCCCAAAATATTTGTCTCTCGGTTTCATCTAATGCTTCATAACAGAATTTCAAAATCTCCCTACAATCCTTCAAAATCTCTCGTGAGTTCTCCTTCTGTGGTTTTATCAAGTCCTCTATCTTCCTCCATTCTTCTATTGTTTTTCCACGTAGAAAAGAACCAATAACCTCAATAACCAACGGAACCTGCCCTGTAGCTTTGACAATATGCTTCCCAATTTCAAGATAGCTAGGTATTGAACAGTTTGTTACTAAAGCATGCTTGCAAAAGAGTTCAAGAGCTCGATCAGTATCCATCTCATTCACTTCATACATTCGAGCCAAGCCTCGAGAAACACATGTTTGGAGAATTCCACCATTTTCTAAAGTAACAATTATTCGACTTCCGGGACCAAACAAGTCAAGCTGGTCTCCTACAAGATCATCAAGATGAGACTGTTCTTCCACATCATCTAGGACAATAAGAACTTTTAGGGTCAACTGGCCCAACCCATGTGGCATATGAGATAGGGCACTACAACCGCTAATCTCAAGTTGCTTAGGTCGACCAATTTCTTTATATCCCTTGGCAATGCAATTAAATTGTAACACATATTGAGTTTAAGTACTTGCAAGCTTCGCAATCTTGTCATAGAATCAGGAAGCCTTATTATTCCTCTGTTTTCAGAGAGATCTAGAAATGTCAGGTGCTTCAACTTACAAATGGAACTCGGCAACTTCTCAATACCACTATTATGCCAATCCAAGGCACGCAAGAACTTGAAACTAGAAATGAATTCACGAAGAGCTTTTTCACCCATATGAGTTTCACATCTCGAGGTTTCTATTTGATCTGTTTTGATGAATGTCCTCAGATGTTTTGCTCTAAGCAGAGTAGTTGGAAGTCCCAGTTTTAGATCTAAAGTCGAACCCCATGATACATGACGAATTCTTTCAACATCTAACGACCATGTCTGAATTCCTTGAGAATACTCATTTTCGGCAACTATGCGTGCTAGGGTATTCAATATACCATGCATCTTACAGGACGTCACATTTCCAAATTCATCTTCAATGCAATCATAGAAGAAATTTCTCCTAAGTAGATCCATGAAATATTCATGAGCAATATCTTCCATATCCCAATCTACATTGTCTGTGGGGCGGATAAATCCTTGTGCCATCCAGAGGCTTGTCAACATTAGTTTATCAATCACACAATCCTCAGGAAACAATGAACAGAAGACAAAGCACTGTTTTAGATGGGATGGGAGATGTTCATAACTAAGCTTTAGATGTGAAATTATACCATAAAAATCTGCAGAGACTTCTGGGATCTCATGCTCAAAATGTAACCACTCAGCTGCAGTTTCCATTGAGAATAATATACTTCCAATTGTTCGTATGGCCAGAGGGATTCCACCACATTTTTTGACTATCTGCCTCCCGATAGTTAGCTTAACTGAATCTCTAGTCTCTTCTTCGTCCTTACAAGCCATTCTCATCAATAAATCTAAAGACGAGTTTTCTGAAAGGGCCCCAAGAAAATAAGATGGGGTTGTGCCCATGGAATGCGCAATTGACTGAAGGCGCGTTGTTTTCAGGATCTTGCTTCCTTCAGCACCTCCCATCAGTAAACTTTTCAATCTCCCCCATTGTTCATGAGACTGTGACATTACATCGTCAAGAACCAGGAGATATCTTTTTCCCCGAACAAGTTCCATAAGTTGATTCTGCAATTGCTCCAACTCAATGTCATCTGCTCCCTCTTTTGTCACGCTTTCTGTGATTCTTTGCAATACCATTTTGAGATCACACAAGTGACGCACACAGACCCATATCCTCAAATCAAAATGCTTGTTGACCATGTCATCTTTGTACAGACATCGAGCGAGAGCAGTCTTTCCAACCCCGCCCTCACCACATATTGAAAGGACGGGAATTCTTTCTTCAGCTGCAGAGTCTAACAAGAACTTCAACATTGCACTTTTAGCGCCATCTCTCCCTATAATCTCCTCCTCGCGCACAAAGGAGTCTGACTGCTCTCTCCTCCTCGATTCTCTCTCTACTTGCACATCCTTCGCGTGCTCTCGCAGGTCAAAGTCCCTCCCTTTGGCAGCGATGGCCTCCATTCTCCTCCTAATTTTCCTCACGCGGACGCTCATCTTCAGTCCCAGAGCAAGTTGGTTCCAAGGCGAAAAGAAGGTGATTACCTGCTGCAACTTCTCATCTTTGCTCGGCAATTCTCGTCGCATAACTTCAATGTTCCACTCCTCGAGCAAGTCCTCCGCATCGTAGAAAGCAGCTTTGAGATCGTCAAACCAGTCTCGGATTCCAGGGGTTTGGACCACCATGAACTGTTGATCTATGAAGTCGTCGAGCAGCCGCTTCTCCGCATCGTGCACCATGCTTTGGAGGGCGGAAACGGTTTTCTTGAGCTTGTACAATTCGCCGTCGATGGCCCAAAACTTTCCATCCTTCGGCAGGTCATTCAGAAGTTCAGCTATCCTCCAGATGATCGCCTCCGCCATAGCTCATCGGGGGTGAAGGGATCCTGCTCCTCTTTCTCTTTCGGGGCGCTGCTCTCGCTATGGTCCAAATGATTGCTTCCGCAATTTGTTATCGCTATGCGTCTTGGGGAGGGCTTCACCTACCATGGCAGAGCTAATCAACATGAGGAGACGACAGTGCCATCGGTGGACTCCTTGGTAACTCTTGCTTGGTCTTTCAATTAAGGCTCAATTGGTATCTTTCTCATTTTTTCCTGATAATTTACGGATCTTATACTGAATAGAATTATTTTTTTAAATAATTGCACCAAAAACCATAAAACTAGTCACGAAAATGCAATCGAATTTTAAAACTTATTACAAATATCCAATAAAATCTTAAAATTTTCAAAAAGTGGAATTAACGGAATGACATAATTGGACTACTTTGAAAAGTTTTAGAATTTGACTATACTTTTGAAAGTTTTAAAATTTAATTATACTTTTGTAATAAGATTTAAGATTTCTAATGCACTTATCTCATTAAAAAAAAAGAAGGTAGTCTATTATGCAATTGGCCTACTTTTAGGGGTGCATTTCGATTGTGGAGACTATGTTGACCGGAGTCTTTTAAAATTTTTAAGGTGTGGGAATAACTTCAACCTTTCAAAATTACAAAAAGATAAATGAGTTCATAAAAAAAAATCCATTTAAGATAATAAATTCCAAATCGAACAAAACTTGTGTAATAGGAGTGGTAGGCCACTTTGCCTTCGGGGCGATTATAGACTTCCATTTCATAGTGATTACATGACTAATATTTAATTAGAGCCGTCACATCATATTTTGTCTCAACATATGAAATAATATATTGATAAGCCAATAAATAAAGAGGCAGGGGCATGATGCCATGGATGGATTCCTGGCCTAACCTATGGACCATTTCCACCAAATTGAATCTCAGGGATATCATAGTAGTCCAATTCTATTAGCATATGAAGTAAACTGAGTGGTCATCAAACTATTAGATACTCTACCTTTTTTTTTTAAGATTTTATTTTCATTTGAGAAAATGACACAAATAACTCTTGAAAATTTGGCCGAATATGCAATGTGACTTCGAACTTTTAATTTATTTAATATGGTTTATGAACTTTAGTCCAATATGCAATATAGTCCCTAAATTTTTATTTGCTCTGCGTGATCCCTAGACTTTTAATACGTATTCAATATAGTCCAAAAACCATATAAAAATGTTCCATGTTAGATTAAAAGTTTAAGGATCATATTAAACCAATTAAAAATTCAAGGATCACATTACATATTAAGTCAAAATTCAGGAATCATTTATGTCATTATTCATTTTTATTTTGTCCATAATGCTAATGATTTGTCATGTAAGCTGGTGAAAATAGCCCTATATTTGGGTCCTAAATTCAAGATTTGTCTCACTTCGAGTAGACTTGGCAATCATATCGGGTCAATTTGAGTGTTCTGGTCAATACAGAGCAGAGCTATGTTATAAATCATTTAGTTATAAATGAGTAAAAATTTGATCAACTTGTACTCGAGGTATTCAAACCGGGTTGTCCTTTTTTTACCTCATTTTTCCTCAACAAATGAGTCTTTGTCCATAGATCTCACGAAATACATATTCTTAATCAAACTAACAAGCAGAAAGTCTATATACTAATTGTAACAGTCCCGAAATTTTTTTAAATATGTAGATAATGTCATAATTAGTATTAGGTGATTCTAATATGATGAGTGCTCTATCACTGTCAAGAAAGCTCTGTCAATATCAAGAGTGAACAAGGTATATGGTATCGATATGTCTACAAGCTGGAGTTTAAACACTAATATGCTTGAAAGGACCGGTAGATAGAAGAGTGGATCATTATCAGGAGCACATATTGTTGGCAATGAGTAATTGCCTTAAATAGATAAGGTGGATCACTGTGAGGATATCAATGGCCTAAGTGAGTTTAATGAAAACTAGGTACAAGAATGAGGATTTTGATAGGAGAAGAACAACTCAAAGATAATGAGAAGTTCTACATGACTTGGAGTTACTATGGTTAATCTTTCATCAAGGTGACATCTTTGAAAGATGAGATACTCAAGAGGATCATTGGATAATTGATCGTAAGTCATCTCTTACGATTTATTAGTAGACAACATCAATAGACTACTAAAAATCTATGCATTCTGATTATGGGTAAGGATTGTTTTGATATCGAGTCATGGAAGGTGTAAGTCACTTGTTCATCTGATTTGAACATCAATCAAGATGAAATCTAGAATATGAGCAATTATGTAAATAATGAGCATGAGAAATGTTGACACCTGATTCTTAGCCTACATGTCATACAAAGTTGAAAACTCAAGATTAAGGGTCCCTAATTGCGAAAATACTTGTTTCTTGTCCAAAAAAGAGTTGCTTTAGTGTTTTAAAACAAAATTCAAGTTCCATTGTGTTCTGTCTAAACCAATGCATTGATTTCACCAGTTGTCCAAAAAAGTTTTTAGAGTTGCCTTTTGAACTGAAGTCAACTCTTGGTCAATTTTTTTTGAAAAAAAATAAAAAGTTGAAAAATCCTTAAATCGACTCATTTTTAGCTTGGTTTGACTTTTAACTCATCAATTTTACAAAAATTATTAAAAATTGACTTTTTCCAAATTGTTGATTTTGATTTCCAATCGGCCAAATTCAAAACTAATTCATTTCTAGTCTCCTTTTAGGAAAATTTCCTTCACGACATTTAATCAAAAGGTAGTTTCGGATTCAAATGTCAAACCAATTTTATGATTCCAAGCTTAAGGCAAATTCGCCTAATGTAAGCCCTAATTAGGGTTCCAACTGACTCTTCATGAGTAATGCAAATTAGCCAAAATTGAGTCTGATTAAATTCAAGCAACTCAATTCGAATGTTCGATGATTGACAAATCCAAAAGGGATTGATTCAATTAAACCAATTAAGTTTGACACATGCTAGATTAGCATTCAATTTGACTAATTGATGTTCAATATTGATGTCCAATTTGGCCAATTGAACATCAATTGTACACATTTGTCTAACTCATAATGCCATGTAAGGAAATTTTGATAGAAATAGGGAAATTGAGGTGTCATGTGTTAATCTGATTAAACCAAGTCAAACCAGATCGAATTGGGCTAATCGGATTAAATCCAATTTGACTTGAATCATTAGGATGATCTTCAATTCAGTCCAATTGAATAGAATGTCGCACATAATTAGCAAAAATTGAGCAAAATTTAAAAAAAAAAAAAATGCCAACCTGTTCGAATCCGGCCAACTTGGGCAAGTTTTGCATATTTTAACATTTTAATTTAAAGACTACTATTTGTGATGCCCCAGCATGTCATGACTAACGTAATTATCCAATTCTTTCTGTTTTAAACATGCATAAACATGTAACAACCCATTACATACACACTGATTTCAAGCAATGCATGCAAAATTATAGAACTAGACCATTTCATTTCTTATTCATTTATGTGCTAGGTGACATGGTTGGGTACATCGGGGGATGAGCAAAAGGTACTCTACTCCGTACTACATCCAAAAGCTCCAGTAGCTGTATCATCTCAACCTAGATACGACGTGTGTACTGTGTCATATGTCTTCCCCTACAGTAAATCCAAAATCTTGACTTAGTCTTCCCAAAATGCTATTGATCTAAAAAATAGTGATTAACCATGAGTGAGCACAAAGCTCAGTAAGCAAACTACTGACCTATCTATACCACATAAGTCAATAATAGCACATACGTGGAAGTTTAAATATAAAAAATAGAATGTCATTATGATATCAACTTGCCTGATAACCTTTCTCAAAATTAGGATAGCAAATAAAAAACATTATCTCTGGAAATAGTAACCCAGTAAGCATAAATGAAATCTGAAAGTGCAATTGATCATCTTTATTGTGAATTGACTACTTCCATCTCCTGAGAAACCCCGTTACCCCTTGGGTATCTTGCGTCCATCCGGCATCGCAAGGACATCTAAGGGAACCGTGTTACACCCTTCAGGCATCCCTACTACAACTCGAGGCATCGTCATCCCAATGATCGACGGCATTTCCAAATCATACACTCATTCCATAATGCAGTAATTCAAATATCTCAATATAAACAAGCCATCCACTAAGTAAAATGCATAGTAAAAATTTAGTATCTACCACCAACTATCCTTTAAAAATCCAAGAAAAGATACAAACATTTAGTCGCCCGTATCAGTTCAAAAGACTAATTGCAAAAGAAAGGTTTATCCAGAATTGACATAAAATGGCAGTTTGCCTGTCCGTAGCAATCAAGGGCATTCACTAAGCAATCAATATCAAAAATCACGAAATTTAAAACAATGTGGATGAGACTCTGAGGAACATTTTTCGTGAAGAACTCAAGGTCCAGTTTAACTCAGACCAGTCCCAATAATTTTCTAAATTTCAGATCAAAATGGAGCACAAATCCAGACTGCAATCAGGTCAGGAAATCACATTTTGGACATCTAAAATGGACTCGAAAAATCATGGAAAAACTCTGCGTTATAGTTCAAAATGCGGCCTAAAACTTTTTATGAAGGACACTAATCCAAATAGTTTGTAGAAAATCCAGTAAAAAATGAAAACCAAGCGAAGGTCTGGAAACAGCTTATAAAACAATTTTGGACCTGAACAGTTTTTGAAATATATTTTGCACCTATAAAGTCCGAAAAATCTAAAATTAAAGTATGTTATAGAACAAAGTATAATGAGAAACTTTCTTGAGAAACCCTCACAAAATTCGTACCACAAAAACCAACGTGAGAAACCATCTCGGAATCCCAGGCTAGTGTGGTTCAAGAAGATGGCGGCACGAGTTGTCGGCCAAGCTATGAGCAACGATGTTGACGTCGCAGCGTTGAAGGTGAGGAAAGCGTTCGGTCTCACAGAATGGAGGGGGAGCAATGGTCGTGTGGGATTAAAATGAATGAGCAAGCCGCGTTTTCGGTGATGCGGCCAGGGTTTTCAGGCATACCATGGCTGTTGACTTTGAGCGGCTCGATGGACGCTGGCAGCAGGAGAGAAGATCGGCTGGCCATGCGTGTCACATCCAAGAGAGAGCAGATGGCGTTGGGGCTGACTTTTTATACTCTTTTTTTTCTTTTTTTCCCACTACCTTTGCATGACCAGACTTGAGTTTTGGGTGACACGTTCTGATCAACTGGGCAAAGCATGGAGGATTGGCTTGCTAAGGAAGG
The DNA here is from genome assembly GCA_014182515.1 of Eucalyptus microcorys. NCBI lineage: Eukaryota > Viridiplantae > Streptophyta > Magnoliopsida > Myrtales > Myrtaceae > Eucalyptus > Eucalyptus microcorys. The sequence goes on along the minus strand of CM024566.1, from coordinate 30,255,263 downwards.
GAAAAATGTGGCTGATTTTGGGTTCATTCTCCCTTAATTATCAGCCACGCCTCATGAAGAGAGGACTGTGGTCTTGTGAACGTGTCATGGAGGTTGAGCGGCCATGGAAAGAAGACGTGGCTAGGTGGCGCGTGCGCGGGTTTGAGGCAAGGGTGGTGACGAGGCAGCATCGTGTGGCGAGTTGGCATGGTACGGTGACGAGTTTAGTGATGCGGCAATGACGAGCTTGGTACCCAAGAGCACTTGATTTTGTGTTGAGCGAGGACTCAGATGTCATAAATCTCCCACTCCTAAGAAATTTCGTCCTCGAAATTGGACGTCCTTTAAACTCAACTAAACAAATGAGGGTATCGTCACCTCATTTCTTCCACCTCATTTCTTCCTCCTCCTCCCATGTCACTTCCTTTATAGCATGGCGTCACCACCAAATCTTGACGAGTGGGATTACCTTTTTTCGAAGGACTTGTTCCTTCCAATCCAATGTTTACACTGGCTCTTCCACGTGTTTCACTTTCTCATCCACTTCGATTGTTTGATAGTCCAAGATATGAGTGAGGTATGCCTAATATTTTCTCAGCATTGATACGTAGAAGATGTCATGTATGTTTGCCAACTTTGGTGGTAGTGCCAAGCAATAAGCAAATTCTCCAATCCTTTCAAGAATTTCAACTGGTCCAATGATTTTTTGGCATAACTTGTCCTTCTTTCCAAATTTCGACATGCCTTTCATTGTTGATATCTTCAGGAATACGTGATCTCCCATGTTAAATTCCAAGGACCTCCTGTGCTTATCTACGTAGCTTTTCTATCGACTTTAGGCTGTCTTAAGCTAACTCTTAATGATCCCTATCACATCCAAGGCGACTTGCACTGACTCTAACCTTGTTAATTTTCGCTCATCCACCTCATTCTAGCATATAGGGGTTCTTCAAGTCCTTCCATACAATGCCTTGAATGGGGCCTTTCCTATACTCTTCTGAAAATTATTGTTATAGGCAAATAATATTAGATACAACTTCATGTTCCAATTATCATTAAAATCAGTCACATAAGCCTTTAACATGCCATCCAGTACTTGGATTACTCTTTCTGTTTGCCTTTCCATCTATGGATGAAAGGCATTGCTAAAATGGAGTTTGATCTCTAATGCAATTTGGAGACTCCGCCAAAAATTTGATGTAATTTTTGAGTCTTGGTATGAAGTTATGGTCATAGGGACTCCATGTAAGCGCACTATTTGCCTTACATATATTTTCACATAATTATCCATTCAGTAATCTATTCGTATGGTTAGGAAATTGACAGAGTTGGTCAAACAATCTACTATCACCCAGAGAGAGTAGTCACCGTTTGATGTTTTTGGTAATCTTTACACAAAATCCATCGTTATGTGCTCCCATTTCCATTCAGGAATATCCAATGGTCTTAGCATTCCTATGGGCTTGCGATGCTTTGTCTTTACTTGTTGGCAGGTCAAGCACTGAGAAACACGCTTATGAGAAACATACTTAGCAATGTCTGCCTTCATTCCATTCCATTAGTAGTACTGGTGAAGGTTTCTATACAATTTTTTTTTTTTTTTTTGCTTCTTGGATGAATGCTATTACTCCTATGTGTCTCTAACAAAATTTCCTCCTTTATTTTCTCATTGTCAGGCACACATAAGCGTCCATGAAATCTAACTATTTCATCATTTATAACTTGAAAATTCAACTCTTTTTTTTTTTTTTATCTCAAGATCGAACTGTAATACCTTGATCCTTTGTATAGTTTCAAGTTCTATCCTAAGTGCAGCCATCAATCAAATTCAAATTTAAAGAATTCCACCTCTCGGCTCAATCGAACACACCATTTTGTCACTACCAATTCAAGCCTAGAACCATCAAAATCGACACCACTACTAACTCATCTAGTTCAGTCCAACAAAGACATTCACTACGCCTTCACCGCAACATGGATTCAAGCCTAAAATACTGCACCATTCATTCGGTTCAAATATCGACAGTCCACCAAGACTTATTCAACCCAAAGATCAACAATCCACCAAGACAATAACTTGTCTAGTTTCCACCAAGTATATCTCAAGTCTCACCCTTAAGGATCATCACTTGGACTAATCACTCATCAAATCCACAACTTAAGCTTTCACCATTTCACTTTGGAAAGAGTATAACCACAATTAGTCATATCCACTAATTCCACATAACCTTTTTAAACTGAGATCATCACCTAAAATTAGAAGTCAACCACCATCCATTAAACCTATTATTCCGACATATAAACCATAAATAATTTCATGTCTCATATGACCACTCAAACTCATGACTTCCAAGATCAATCTTTACATACTAAATGCCTCCATGTAATGCATCAAGACTTCCAATGAGATCCTCTAATAGGAAGTCACAACTTAGCTCAAATGATCGTAACTTAAACCTCAAATTCAGAACTCGCTCTCCATAATTCACTTCTTAAGCTTTGTAATCCAATCCATCTATGCCATCAAGAATCAAAATTTATCCTTTAAGACTTGCCATAATAATACAAATTGTCTATAACCTATCAAATAATATCTAAGCACTCCAAAAGATCATATTTATTAGCAGAGCCTACAGCTAAGACCTAACACTTCCAAAATCCTTTCTTATCATGAAGCAATTCTACTAATGCTAATATCCTCAAGTCTAAAACAATTGCTTACGAAGTCGATACATCCTTGAGATAATGGTCTTGGAAGTGTTTGCTTCCTCTTAGGTGACCACATATGTCCTTTCTTGGGCTAGTGGCCTTTGTGGGTTCCCTTGTGGAGGTGCTCTACCCACTATTGCACCTGTTATGCCGAACCAACATTCGACTATGTCCTTTGTCACGCCCTGATAATCGAGCGTGTGCCCATCCCTCGGTGGTCGATAAAATTTTGCGACTTTCCAGGACGAGTCGCCGACCCCTTTCATTTTAATGCACATGCGGAAGCGAATAACAAATCCCCTAACAGTAACCATCTAGGGATAGAAAAGAAGGACAACATATTCACAAACAAAACATACTTGTATACACATACCGAATCATATCCAAGAGTCTACAATCAAAAGACTTCAAAAGATCGACTCTCAAAAGAAGCTGTCCTATCTACACTTCAGATCACCTCAGCTCGACTCTAGGCCTTCCACCCTACGGTCCTGAAAAGTTAAGCCCACAACGAGGTGAGATATAAATCTCAGCGAGTTCACGCTCTAAACCCCGATTAGGAGGGTAATACGCCTAGAGTGTCCTAACCACACAATCATACAACCACAAAAACTTACCTCATCTCAAATCCTCCCTGCAGTTAGTATAGTTTATATTCCACCCATATGCATATAGCAAATTCACATATCAATTGGAACATCTAAATCAATCACTACTCACACAAGCAAGAATTACCAATATATGTTAGTCCATCATTTCAATCAACATGCGTTCCAATTAATTAATACTACCCACACAGGTAGTTTTACTCGACACACGCTGGTCCTCTATCCACCAACACACATCGGAGATAGGTAACGTCCACCAACACACACCGGGGATAGGTAATATCCACCAACACACAGCGGGGACGGACTCTCTTAACCAGCACATGATCATTCAATTTCGGTCAAGGACACTTTGTTTTGCACTCACATGTCTCAATTAAGATAACAACATTGGCCTGTTTTCTTCTTATTAAAAACATCCGTTGAAAATATCGTGTGTGGGTACACGATCAGATCGAGCCCAAAAAATTGATATCTTCCTTTTTAAAATCTCACTATTTTATATAGTATATAAAACCATTTTCGGTGTTAAAATCCAACACCCGGGATTTTCTAAATAAATATTGAGATTCACAAATTTTGGAATAAATAATCAAAATTCCAATCAGCACTCAATTTGCACAAATTAACACCCAATTGCATAAATTGAACACACCATTGCAATCAGCACGAAATTCCGGTCACCGGTTATCCTAGTCTAATTTTTGGAAAATATTAAATAATTAAATAAATTACAAAATAATTAAATAAATGCAATTAAGTAAATAAATAAATTGTGATTAATTAAACTGAACTACTTAATTAACCTAACCATGCAGACACGTGATCAATCAGGTCAATTTTAGCCTCCTTAATATAGCCAAAACTCCAAAACCCCCTTTTAAAAATAAACTTGGTACCCTTTTTTTTTTTTTTGTTCAAACTCTCCGAAATAAATTCGTACGGGGTCCCGTATTTGAAATTAACCTGCCAAACTTTGCACGCACCTCATACAAAACCTCCTCATTTTATTGAGCACACAAAACTTGGCGTCCAAACCCGACACCATATTTCTTTTCTAATTTCTTTTCCAAACACCCCTTTTTGGAACTAAACTTTAGTAACCCCTCTTTTTTTTTTTTTTGTTCCAAACGTTTAGAAATAAATTCATAGGTGCTCACGTACTCAAAATTAAACCGTCAAAATTTGCACGCACCTAGTTTAAAACCTTATTGTTTTATTGGGCAAATAAGTTTTGGTGTCCGGACCCGACACCTCATTTATTTTCTATTTAATAGTCCAAGAGGTCACCTTTTATAATAATACTAAACAACCAACATAGTGCAATCCTCTCATCACCTCACACCTAAGTTCTCAGCATGCCACAAGTCCACCATATCACTAAATACACCTTATTCAGCAAGCACAACATGAAGAACAACCACAAAACCATAACCGGTCCTAATTGGCAGAAACCGGACCACTCACACGTCTCCAAGTTTAAATCTATAAATATAATCAAATGAGTTCGGAAAATTCGTAAATTTGAATATGTTGTAAAAGACACATAAACGAACATTTTTTATTGAGACAACTTAACCCAGATCTTTCTAGATTAAGCCTAGTAAATTGCTCAATCCAGTACCAAAAACTGGATCCGTTTCCGGAAAGTCTGTTTTCCACAATTAGTTTGGTTCGAGATCCAAAACATGTCCGTTTGATCTGAAATTTGAGTATGTTAAACTATAGGATGTGAAAAACAACATTTGTGAAGAAATAATTTTTAAATTCGAACCCTAAGAGTTAATAAAAATCCCTAGAATCCCAAAAGGTCACAAATTCCAGTATAGTCTGAGACTGTTTGCAAATGACGGAGCTGATATCTCCTTCTTTTTAATCCCTAAAAATCTTGATAAAATTAGATGTTATAGTTGAATGTTTCTAAAACATTTCTCAAGGAGGAATCAATCTCAAATTCGCAACTCATTTCGATCTATAAAAATGGCAAACGGCGAGGGTCCAGAGATCCGAATTACAGAAAGTCCACTGATTTGGACTAATCCATCTCAAAGGTGCTAATCTCACTAATTAGATTAACACTAATCAATTATAAGACTAATCTAACCATTCCAGATTATCATTAATCCATTCTTAAGCTAATCTAACCAACCCTTAAGCATAATTAACCTCCTAAGCAAGGTTTAGTAAGTAAACTCACCGGTTTAGCGGTCCGATGAGTCCACAGCGATGGCGATGCAACGGTGAGAGAAACACAAGCCCACGGAAACACCAAGCGAGGCCTGGATGAGGCTGAAAAACAACCTGCAAGCTTCACAGTTGTTGCTGGCTTTGGTTCTGTTTGCTGCTGGTCGGGCTGGATACGAGCTGGCTGTGGCGCGGCTGAGCTGCGGTGGAGAAGCTGCTGGAGTTGGCGGGGCCGTTGGATGATGGTGGGAAGATGGAGGCTGTTCGGTGGCCGGTGTGAGGGTGGGCTAGCGGTGGATCGGTGCTGCTGTTCTGGACGTGAGATGGCTGAGCGGTGTGGAGTTGTTGGCGTGGGACTGTTGGGTAGTGTGAGGGATGAAGGCGTGAGATGCTGGTGGCTGAGGCGTGCAGCAAGAAGAGGATGATGAAGTTGACGATGGTGGGGCGCTGCAGCAAAAAGAAGAAAAGGTTGTGGGTGCAAAGGAGAGGGGAAGGGAAAGAACACATGAGGGAAAGGGAATAAAGAAAGAAGGAGAAGGAGATGGTCAGCCAGAGGGGGGATTGTGCGTGAGAGAGGAGAGAGAGAAGGAAAGGGAAAACCAAGAAGTCAAGGGTAAATATCTAATGCATTCATTGCCTTACCTCTAAAGTCTTCATGCTTTATCCCTTCCTCCCAAAATACTATTTTGAATATAAATTCCCACAACAAATCCATTTTGGGCAGTCATTTCCCCCATTTCCCCCTAATTCCGAATTTCCTCTTATTTTCCAATTTGTCCGAAAAATCGGTTTTCCGCAAAAATCTCGGACTCGTCGAAATTTCGCCGAAAGATGAGACGACATCCTAAAAAGAATTGTGATACGCTCGAACGTCTGTTTCCTAAAACTGATGGTTAAAATCGACCGAACACGATTTTAGTCCAATCCGACTTATCGGGTAGCTTTTAGGGATTTTATTGCGGTTATACCCCTTAACGGCTTCACCTAATAGATTGATTAACTCGTGAGTGATCAGCTCAGAGAAAAAGGACCATAGGCGCGCTGACGAAAAGCCCATTTCATTTTATCAAGATGGGTCGAACATTCAGGATGTCACATCTTTTCCCTCGCATAGCTCCTCTTGATATGGCCCTACTATCCACATCCAAAACATCTCTTTTGATCTTGACATGGTCCTGGTTCATGTTGTTCACCACACCTTTGACATGGACCATTTTGATATGGCACTTGATTCATAGCTAGACCTTTCTCAGCTCCTCATAGTTTGCAAAATTTCAAGACTTATGAGAGGTACTTGCCGGTTCTCGAGATGGGTGAGGTCTCTTATCGTGTCGACCATAACTTGGTGCCATTCGTCATTTGCTCTTCACTTGCTCACTCATTGGCTCTTGTTTTATGAGCTGGGCTCGCTTGTAAATTTCATTATAGTCCTTGATGTTGAGGGGCACCAGTTGCTTCCTAATGTCTGTCCTTAAGCCCTTCAAAAATCTTTTGGCCTTCTCCTCTTGATCCTCAACTAACCTAGGGGCATACCTAGAGAGTTCATAAAATTTTGCTTCATAGGTCGGCTCCTTCTGACTTAGCTGGACAAACTCAGTTATTTTTTTATCTTTGGTACAGTCAGAAAAATGCTTTCTATTGAAAGTTCTAACAAACTTGTCCCATACCATTGGCGTATCGACTGGGACTATCATATCCCTAGAGGCTCTTCACCAGTATTTGGCATTTCCTTCTAGTTGGTATTCCGCTAGGATTATCTTGTTTGTATCATTACAATTTAATAGCATGAAGATTCTTTCCATCCCATCAATCCACTGTTTCGCTTCTTTAGGCTTCCCATTTTGGTATAAATGGGCAACTTCATTTTTAGGAATTGTTCTACCAATCCCTGGGTACGATGTTCAACTCTAGATTATTGCTAGGCTAGCCTCTCCATCAAGGTTCCTATTAGCAAGTGCTTGCAAAATGTCTTCCATTTGGGGTTCCGCCCTTGAAGTAGTGGCTTCCATCCTTGATGGAGAAGAACTTCTTGATCGCACCATACTTCCTTGAAGATTACTAAGTATTGCCCTCGTAAACGATCGGTGACCGGGTTTCACTAATCACATAAACGTTATTGGAATCGCATCAGTAACATATACATGTTACTGGAATACATAGGTAACGTACAATCATTACCCACACCTCACGAGTGATAATCCATCACCCATTATCCCAAAATAAATCAAACACATGCATTTAGTATCTTATCTCACATGTGTCAATCCTATTTCCTTCCACCACTAGTGCACCTTATCACTCCAAGACAAACCTATGGTCTGATACCACTTGAGCTATGACACCCCTAACACGTCATGACTAATGTAACTATCCAATTCTTTCCATCTTTAAGCATCTGAAAATTTGTAACGACAACCCAATACACACTAATTTCAAGCAATGCACACAAAAATATAAAACTAAACACTTTCATTTCTTATTTATATATGTGTTAGGCGATTGGGTCTGGTACATCGAGGGATGAGCAAAAGATACTCTATTATGTACTACATCCAAAAGCTCCAGTAGCTACATCATCTCGACTTGCATACTGGTGTGTATTATGTCATCTGTCTTCCCCAACAATAAATCCAAAATCTTGGCTTAGTCTTCCCAAAATGCTATTGATTTGAAAAATAATAATTAACCACGAGTGAGCACAAAGCTCAGCAAGCATATTATTGACCTATCTATACCACATTAGTCAATAATAGCACCATACGGAGAAGTTTATAAAAGATGGAAGGTCATTATTATGATATCAACTTGCCTGAGAACCTTTCTAAAAATCAAGATAGCAAATAGAAAACATTTTCTTTGGAAATAGTAATTCAATAAAGCTTGAATGATATCTCTGGAAGTGCAATTGATTTTTACTGTGAATTGACTACCACCATTTTTCGGGAAACCCCATTACTCCTTGAGCATCTAGCACCCATCTAGCATCACAAGGACATTTGGGGGACCCATGTTACCCCCCCAAGCATCCAGAGGAACCCAATTACCCCTCCAGGCATCTTGCACCCATAGCGTCGCAAGGACATCTGGGGAACCGTGCTACACCCCAGGCATTTGAGGGAATTGTGTTGCAACCCTCAGACATCCCTACTATAACCCGAGGCATCGTCGTCCCAAGGAGGGATGACATTCCCTAATCATACATTCAGTCCATGGTGTAGTAATTCAAATATCTCAATATAAACAGGTCATCCACTGAGTAAAATGCACAATAACAATTCAGTATCTATCACCAACTATCCTTTAAAAACCTGAGAAAAGATACAAATATTTAGTCGCCCGTATCAGTTCAAAAGACTAATTGCAAAACAAAGGTTTATCCAGAACTGACATAAAAGGGCAATTTGCTCGTTCGTAGAAATCAAGAGCATTCGCTAAGCAAATCAGTATAAAAAAATCACGAAACTTCAACACCATGTGGACGAGACTCCGAGGAATGTTTTCTGTGAAGAACTTGAGGTCCAATTTAACTTATACCGGTCCTGATAATTTTCTGAAGTTTAGGTCAAAACAGGGCACAAATCCATATTGCAATCAGGCCAGGAAATCGCATTTTGGGCATCTAAATGGACTCCAAAAAATCATGGAAAAACTATTGTCTAAATGCGGTCTAAAACTATTATGAAGGACACTAGTCCAAATTGTTTATAGAAAATCCGGTAGAAAATGGAAACGAGCAAAGGTCTGGAAACGGCTTATAAAAACAATTTTGGACACAAACAGTTTTTGAAATATATTTTGCACACAGAAAGTCCAAAAAATATGAAACTAAAGTATGTTATAGAAAAAAGTATAATGAGAAACTTTCGTGAAGAAACCCTCACAAAATTCATATCACAAAAACCAGTATAAAATTGGCAAAAATACGGTCTATAGCAAACTGAACAAAAAATAGTTGTATCCTCATATTCGCCCACGATTTGTGTCATTACAAATCTCGACATCCAGCATTTCAATGACACCTCAGTGAACTCACAAAACCATAATTTCAACAATGCTTGCAATGTACGTTTTCCTAAACTGCTAACTAAGCCAACTATGTAAGAAATCAACCGAGACGACTAAAATCTGAGGAAATTGACCTTAACGCGTGGCAATCAACCTACGTAGCATAAAAAAGAAGGCAATATACTTGCCTCAGGTCTTGGACGAGCGGTGGCTGCGGTTGGGCGAGCTCTCGGAATCCCGGGTTGCTGCAGTTCAAGAAGATGGCGGCACGAGTTGTCGGCCAAGCTACAAGCAACGATGGCGATGTCGCAGCGTTGAAGGTGAGGAGAGCGTTCGGTCTCACAGAATGGAGAGGGAACAATGGTCGTGTGGATTAAAATGAATGAGCGAGCCGCGTTTTCAGTGATGCGGCCATGGTCTTCAAGCATACCACGGCTGTTGACTTTCAGCGGCTCGTTGGACGCTGGCAACAGGAGGGAAGACCAGCTGGCCATGTGTGTCACGTCCAAGAGAGAGTAGATGGCGTTGGGGCTGACTTTTTATACTCTTTTTTTCCCCACTGCCTTTGCATGACCAGACTTGAGTTTTGGGTGACACGTTCTGGTCAACTTGGCAAAGCATGGAGGATTGGCTTGCTGAGGAAGGGAAAAACGGGGCTGATTTTGGGTTCATTCTCCCTTAATTATCAGCCACGCCTCAAGAAGAAAGGGCTGTGGTCTTGTGAACGTGTCATGGAGGTTGAGCGGCCATGGAAAGAAGACATGGCTTGGTGGCGCGTACGCGAGTTTGAGGCGGTGGTGGTGGTGGCAAGGCAGCATCGTGTGGCGGGTTGGCGTGGTACGGTGACAAGTTTAGTGATGCGGCAATGAAAAGCTTGGTACTCGAGAGCTCTCGATTTTGTATTGAGCGAGGACCCGGATGTCACACTATTCCGAACATTTTACCAACTTTGTTCATTTGTTTCATCTAATTAACGAGCATCCTTGGCCGATCTAATCATTGTGATTAGTTCCTCTATGGTGTCCCCAAAATCTCTTGGTGATTAAAGGTGCATTTGTTTGTGTTTCTGTTCCAAAATTGTTTCGGGCAATAGAAATAGAAAAAATTATTTCTGTTCCGAGGAACAATTTTTGATCAAAAAAATGCGTTTGGTAAACTTATTCCGGAAATAAAAAAAAAACAGAAACACGTTTGGTAAATTTGTGTTCTTTTTTTGTTTCTTTTAATTTTTTAATATTTTTATTTTATTTTTCCTTTTTATTTTTTATTTTTATTTTTATTTTTTATTTTTTATTTTTTCCTTTTGGCCGGTTGCCGCCTCGCCCATGGCCAGCGACCGGCTAACGAGGGCCGACGGCCTCGCCTTGGCTAGGCGAGCTCACCCAGATCCGGCAAGGCCGAGCTCGCCCAGCCACCGGCGAGGCTCACTGGGCCGGCACGAGGTCGGCCTCACCTTGGCTGGGTGAGCTCGAGCTCGCCCAGATCCGACAAGGCCAGCTCGCCCAGCCACCGGCGAGGCTCGAGCTCGCCTTGCCAAGGGCCAGCGACACTTCGGCGAGGTCGCCGACCCTCGACGGCGTCGCCGGCCATGGCCGAGGCCGCGACGGCCAAAGAAAAATGAATAAAGAAAAAAAAAAAAAAGAGGAGAGAAATGTTTCTTGGAATTGTTCCAGAAACAATAAACAAGTTTTTCCTATTTTTGTTTCCGTTCCAAATTTGTTCCCGGGAACAAAAAGATATATTTGGAACAAAAACGCAAACAAACGCGTTTCTGTTCTTTTTTTGTTCTCCAGAACAAAAAAACACAAATTGTGTTCATAAACAAAAAAAAAAAGAACACAAACAAACACTACCTAAATGGCGGGATCTTCACTGGAGGTCCCTCGGAGAAGCCGCGTAATTCAATTACTCGTCGGAATTCCAATATTCCAGGTAAGTTCTTTAAACTTACACGTTTAATTTCATAAAATTCTTGAAATCACATGTTCAGGAATTTTCATGTTCTATTTCATCACTAGCTAAGCATGTGTAGCCTGCTTTAATGTCAATTCTTAATCTTGAATGAATTGATTTCCTTAGGATTGCGTTATCGGATGTTCTGCATTTTCGGAGTATAATGAGCCATTGTGTTTAATCGGATGATTAGGCCGATTAAAACTCAAAATCATGAGAAATGATCAACTAGAGAAACAATCCTGACACCTTAATCTTCAATTTGACAGGTCATAAGCCAAAATTGAAAGTCATTTGCTAGACCAAATTCATTTAGAAACATTGTACAGAATGTGGAAAACTGGAGTCGATTTCTGGAAAACTGGAATCTGCACCTTGTCTCCGACTGTTCTTTGATTTTTCCACTTTTTTTGTGTTTGGACTTTGAAAAAAATTTCTTCATAGAAGTTGAAGATAAGATTTCAATATTTCCATTGATATAAATTTTATTAAAATCCAATGTCATTTGATTGGTTTGAGGCTCGCCCCAAAAAGTATCAAACTTGGTGTTTGATCCGTGTTTTTGGCTCCCGCATTGACTGATATTGTCTTGCAAATTCGGTACAGTTGGAAGTCCTATTTTGCAAAACTTTAAAACTAGAAAGTTATTTGTTAGGGTCTAAAATTATTGAATGGAATTTTTTTGGATTTTTTAGTAAATTTTGGAGGTCCCTAATTGCAATAAATCGGACAAGGTCCGTTCTGCCCTAAAAAACTGTTTTCAATTGAGTCCCTGGGAGCACTTGCAATTTTAGCATAGTTCGAGGTCTCTTTTGTGAAAATTCAAAACATGAAAGATGTTGATAACAGACTGAACTAACTGTCTGTAAATGTTGGCAGGATTTTGATTTTTCTAAATATATTTTTCAAATTTTCGGGTCAGACTCGGGTCAAGTTCAGGGCACTTGGTACTAATCAGTGATTTTCGGGTTGTTCGGGTCAGAGCCAGGTCAGTTGGTCTCCATGAGATTTAAAGGCTTTCTAATTCCTCTCCTTCAATGGAGTTTTTTCCCTATCCCCCAAGGTGATAGCAGCCACACCAAACCCTAAACCTTATGATTACAGTCTAAAAGAGAGTTAGAATGGACAGTCAGGAGGAAAACCAGCTCCGTGTTGCTGCTCTATGCAGAAGTCTAGGGCATCTATGGTCTGAAGATGATGTGGTTCCCGTTAGGGAGGAAGCCCCACCGAATAAGATTATTGAATGCAAACACACTTTATTCGGGAAATTACTATCGAAGCCGAATGTTAACTTTCATGCTTTTTGTAACACGATGAAAAAGGCGTGGAGAGTTGAATCAGTGGAGATTTCCCAAAAACAACCTGGATTTTTCTCCTTTGTCTTTGAAATAGAAGTGGACAAAGAGCGAGTACCAAAATCTGGCCCTTGGTCTTTTGCCAGTAACTTGCTGGTACTAAAGCAATGCAAACCAAATATACCTGAACACTGCTACGATTTCTTGCACTATGACTTTTGGATCCATATTATAGGACTGCCTCCTGGATGGATTTTAGAAGAAGTATATGCTGATGTTGCTGGAAAAGTGGGAAAGGTGAAGGAAATTCAGCTAGAAAACAGAGGAAATTTGCCAAATAAAACGGGGAAAGCAAGAGTTGAAATTCAACTATTGGCTCCTCTAAAAACAGGAGCTCTAGTGAAGATTGGAGATAAACAGATATGGGTGGAGTTTAAATATGAAAGACTCCCTCATTATTGCTATTCCTGTGGTAGACTAGGGCATTATGCTTCCTATTGTGAAGAAATTCCTTATGAGAAAACAGAATGGGCAGAAAACAGGGCAGGGAAATATGGGCCTTGGCTCAAAGCGGAGGTAAGGGAAAGAAGTCCTCATTGGGAAGCTTTTTATGGCAACATTGTTTTAACTCAAGAGGAGGAGGAATACATACCTGAAACCCCCATTCAATCACCTAATCTTCAGATTGTGGGAAGGAAAGAGGCAGAAAATGCTGCAAGCCCTGCTCGTAGCAAAAAAAGGGTAGAAAACCCATCATCCAATGAGCATAGAGAAGAAGATAGAGGAGAGTCAGCAGACAAAACAGGGAAAGGGAAAAAACCACTATATTTGCTAGATTCTACTGATGAAAGACTGATTGAAACAGGAGGAAGCAATAGAAAGGGATCCAAAGTTATAAGAGCAAAAAAACAGAAGAAGGTTGAGGGATCGAGTCTGTTACTAATCGATGAAATGGAGTTATTAGAGACTCCTATTCAACTGGTGAAAGAAGGGAAAGAATGGGCTTTGGTGGCTAGCCCTAATAAGCCACCGGCGACATCATGAGGATATTGAGTTGGAACTGTCAGGGGCTGGGCAACCCCCTGACATTCCAGGAACTTAGAGCCCTAGTGGCTCTTGAAAGGCCCAGCTTGGTTTTTCTGATGGAAACCAAGAACAAGGAGGTGATGGTGGAAAGGGTGAAAAGGAGACTTAATTACCAACAGTCGTTCTTGGTACAGCCAAGGGGAATTGCGGGAGGTTTGGCTCTGTTGTGGAGAGAGGAGTATCAAGTAAATGTTAGAGGCAATTCAAATCATTTTATAGACACGGAATGCGAGGATCCAACAAGCGGCCAGAAAATGAGAATTACTTTCCTTCATGCTTCAACAAACTTCCAGGAGAGGATTCAACTATGGCAACAACTTTGCTGTTTTTCTACATCCAACAGACTTCCATGGCTATGTATGGGGGACTTTAATGATATTTTGTATAATTGGGAGAAGGAAGGAAAAAAGGAAGCAGATTATTACCGCATTGCAGCCTTTCGAGACATGCTAAATGAATGCTCCTTCATGGATATGGAGAGTAAAGGATGCAAGTTCACATGGACTAATAATAGAGGAGGAGAAGAAAGGGTGAAAAAACGCTTAGATAGAGCCGTCTGTACAATGGAATGGAGAGTTACCTTTCCAACTGCTGAAATTTTGGCGCTACCAGCGGTGGGTTCGGATCATAGCCCCCTTCTGCTTTTAGTACATCCTGTTTATGGCAAAAGAAAGAGAGAATTCAGATTTGAAGCATATTGGCTAGAAGAAAAAGAGTGCAAGGAAGTCATTATGGAAAGTTGGGCAATAGACCATAACAGATTCTCAAGAAAAATCCACCAAGTCACAGAAGAGCTAGGGAGATGGAGTAAGCAGAAAGTCTCTAATGCAGCATCTCAAATAAAAGGTCTGAAGAGGAGACTCACGGACCTCACAAACAGCAACAATGTAAATTCCAGCAGACAAGAAATGCAGCAGATAAAAGAGAGAATTGACCAACTGTGGAGACAGGAAGAGATGTATTGGGGATTAAGGTCTCGGATTAATTTGCTCCAATGGGGGGACAGAAACACTAAATATTTCCATGCCACAGCAGTCCAAAGACGACAATGAAACAAAATCACAATGCTGAAGATTGACGACCAGAATTGGAGCAGAGATCCCAAGATGCTTAAACAACACATAGTAGAGTATTACCATGCTCTCTATGAATCGGTGGGCTCCAGGAATATTCAACCCATCCTGAACCAATGCAAGAAAATAGTGACAGAAGAGATGAATGCAGATTTGTTGGCAACCATTTCACCCGAAGAAGTAAAACAAGCTGTGTTTCAACTAGGCACTCTAAAGGCTCCAGGACCAGACGGTCTAAATGGGCAATTCTACCAGCACTTTTGGGAGGAAATACAGGGGGATGTAATGCTGTTGGTCCAGAATTTTTTTGAATCAGGTAACCTTGACCCCATCCTCAACAAAACACACATTGCACTAATACCGAAAGTTACAAATCCAGAAAGTATAAGTCAGTTTCGACCAATTAGCCTATGTAACTTCAACTATAAAATTATATCAAAGGTGTTGGCAAACAGATTAAAGCCTTGGCTACCACAGATCATTGAACAAGAACAGAGTGCCTTTGTTCAAGGTAGGCAAATACAAGATAACATCCTCATAGTACAAGAAGTGTTGCATCAAATGAGGGTAAAGAAGAGGAAAAAGAAATTCTAGGCAATATTGAAGCTAGACATGCATAAAGCATATGACAGAGTGGAATGGGACTTTCTTCGGCTGAGTATGTTACAGATGGGCTTTAGTGAACAATGGGTCCAGTTAATCATGCAATGTGTGTCAACCGTTACTTATAATGTGAAAGTAAATGGTGAGTCAACAGAGTATTTCTCTCCAACTCGGGGTATTCGACAAGGAGACCCGTTATCCCCATATCTATTCATATTGACAGCCAATGTTCTTTCTTGGATGATGAACACAGCAGTAGAGGATAGAAGTCTTAAAGGGATAAAACTAAACAGGAATTGCCCAACTTTATCTCACTTGTTGTTTGCCGATGACGCAATCTTCTTTATGGACGGAACGATTAGAGAATGTCAAGGTCTAGCAGCTATCCTAAACCAATATTGCTATGCGACGGGGCAGACAATTAACCTGAATAAGTCAGGTATTTTCTTCAGCAATGGCTGTCCACAAGCGCTGAAAGAGAACATGGCCCAAGAAATGCGAGTGCCAAGCATTGAAAGAACGGGGAAATATCTAGGTATACCATCTGATTGGGGTCAAACAAAAAAAGAAATGTTTGCGTGGATCTTGGCACGAGTTAACATGAAGCTAGAGGGATGGTAGGAGAAATTTTTGTCCAAAGCAGGGAAAGAAATACTGATTAAAACAGTTGTGCAAGCACTGCCACATTATGCAATGTCCATTTTTAAAATACCTATCTCAATGTCGAGCCATTGAAAAAAGAATCGCAGCATTCTGGTGGAAACAAAATGAAGCGAAGAAAGGCATACATTGGAAGAGTTGGGAGGTCCTAAAGTCCAGAAAAGACAGGGGAGGTTTAGGCTTTAAAGATTTGCTCACTTTAAACAAAGCTTTGTTGGGAAAGCAAGCGTGGAGATTATCCCAATCACCCGCAGCATTGTGGAGTAAGATTCTGAAAGGAATATACTACCCTAATGGTAACTTATGGCAAGCAAAAAAAGGCTAAAGACCCTCTTGGGGATGGCAGAGCATCCTAATGGGACGAGATGCCATCGAACCAGATATTCGGTGGAATGTTGGAGATGGGAAATCCATTAGTATTCGCCAAGATCATTGGTTATCACAAGGAGTGCTAGGAGGCCCAGAAAATAGAGAAGATCCTCAAATGGTAGCAGAATTAATTGATGAGGAAAAAAGAGAATGGAAAGAACCGGTGCTGAACCACTTTTTTGAAAGGAGAATCGTCGATGAAATCTTGTCTATACCCATCGCGATGCAGACTAAACCAGATCAACTGATTTGGACCGGCAACAACACAGGGACTTACACAGTCAAAAGCGGGTATTATAAAGTGTATGATAGATCCAACCAACAAGATAGAAACAGGGCATCAACATCATATCAGCCACCCCGAACTCTATGGACAAAACTATGGCACCTATCAATTCCCCCCAAACTAAAAGTTTTCTTGTGGAGCCTCTGTCAAGATGCTATCCCAACAAAAGAAAAGCTCTACCAGAGAAGAATCCTACCTGATCCTCTATGTCCGCTCTGTTGCAAAACCCCCGAGACAGTCGAGCACTTGTTTTTCTTCTGCAAAACAATTAACAGAGTATGGTCAGATCCAAGCTTGAATCTCAGCAATAGTACACGATCAGCCACTAGAATGGACAAATGGCTTGCAGAACTCTTGGAAGCAAAGACAGACTCACCGGATGAAGGGCTAGTAGCGGAGGTGCTCTGGCAGATATGGAAACATCGCAACAACCATATCTTCCGGGACAGGAAGCCAAAAACAGAGTCCATAATGGTGAATGCCCTAGCACAAAGTCGCAGCTTCTAAAGATGGAACCGAAGTACCAGAAACGGAACAGCTAAAGTGCTGAGCTTACCCACGAGCTGGACTACGCCGGAAGATGGAGATCTGAAACTAAATGTCGACTGCTCGTGGGTGGAAGGAGAAGCGAACAGCTCGATTGCAGGTCTTCTGCGAAATTCCAGCGGAGTAATCGTTAAGGGCTTCGTCAAAGCCATCCACGCCTCCTCAGCGGAAAACCCTCGTTCCATGGAGGCGCTTCGAAGGAGAAGAACGAGATCACGCCAGTGATGCCGCACGGTTGTAGACTCCATTATGGGCCGGATAGAACCATCATGGGCTGTGAAGAACTTGATACGGGATTGCCAGCAGATGTTGGCCCAAATGCCCCACGCAACTGTCATATACTACTCCAGAGGTGCAAATCACGCGGTAGATTGGGTGGCCAAAGCTTTTCGACTAAAAATCCTTCCCTCAAGATGGAAGCTCGAGCCACCGCAACCCCTATGGAATATTTTATGCTCTGATTTCAACTTATCCTTTCCTTGTAATTCTCGTTTCAAAGAATGAAATGCAAGTACTACTTTCGACCAAAAAAAAAAAATGACACCTGAAGTACTCAAATTGAAGTTCATATGAGGGATTAATGAAATGGAACCATAACTGTCCAGAATCTGTTAATAATTGGATAAGTGATCCAATTTGGCTTACTCAATTAACTGTTGATTGTTCAAGACCATTTGGCCTAAATGCATGCTTAGTTGAGTTATGCATGTGATTTTTAGATGAATGTTTAGGCTCGCGATGCATGTTGATGGGCGGGTGGATTAGTGAAATGATTAGAAGTGATTAAGGATTAATGGTGTTTGCCCATTGCTATGAAAATCAAGTGGGGAGTAATTATCATTAATCTTAATTATTGAACCCCTAGTAGGGGTGATCAGTTCCCGGTCCGGTCCGATCCTAGGTCCGGGAGGACTGATACCCATTTTTTGGGACTGGGGACTAAACCAAACAGTTTTGGGATTGAGAACCAGAGCGGACTAATCAATATGGTTTGGTCCAAAGGAACCAGCCACTTAACAAAAAAAAAAATTAAAAACCAAAAAAATACTAGAGTTTATTACTATTTTTAAGAACATAAATATATTTTTCAAAAAAAAGTTGGTTCAGTCTAATTCTCTCTAGAATCGGGAACCGAATCAAAATCACCAGTTTCATTTTTATGGAACTAGGAACCATACTAATGCCCTTGAAAATCGGACCAAATTAGTTAGTCTAGTCCGGTCCAGGCGGTTCCCAGTTCGGTCGATCTAATATGCTCACTCCTAACCCCTAGTGGATTAGGAGATGGCTTGGGATAATTTAATTGCATGATTAATTTCAAAGCCGATCTCAAGGAAAATTGAATTTTGATTTGATGTGAACGTTGCTAATTGCTTGCTTTGCTTTGAGAGTGCACATGGTGAATGATTGGATGACAAAATCGACATTAATGAGAAGGTCGCCGAGAGCGATGATCTAAGGAGGCAGTGGCCGAATAGAGCTGGTGGTGATGATAGGCTGATGTGCATTCCGGTCTTTAATCTTTTGTAATAGCCTTAGACTAGTGTAATTTTAATTAGGCTAGTTTAGACACTTGTAAGTTAATAAGCCTAGGCTATGGTTAATAAAGCCAATTTAGACTTAGCCTTACATTTTAAACAAGTGACTAGGGTAATCTAGTCTAAGCTTGAATCAATTCATTAGCCTCAAGCTCGCGTTAGTGTCAAATAGCAAGCCTCCAAGAGATCATGTCTCGGTGCTCCATGACAAGGCATTGTATATTTTTTGTCCGACTTTGTATCAGGTTTCACATTTTCACACCTAGACATATGCTGATTGTTAATTTCTTTCCTAGAATAGGATATGATTAGTAGAGACTTTCAATGAACCTTATAAAAACATTTGCAAGCTCGCTTAGTGGATTGTTGCCTGTAGGATCATAAATAGTAATCAAGAATGAATAGTCACTTAGATAACACACTTTCAAGTTAGGTACTGCAAGGGCCTATTAGCATAATCATGTCCCCAAACTTGAAAACTTTGGTAGCATAGGAAGCAGAACGACACTCTCATATCTCGATTGGTTTCTAATTGACCTTATATGACTAGTGCCGACTCCTAAAACTATTAGGTCGTTAAAATAATTTTAAAATGAAATGCGAGGTACAAGCTTGAGAGAGTTTGTGCTCCTAATTGATGGACCATTTGGATCCCTAGAATCATTTGATTCAATGAACCATCCGGACCGTCTTGCAAGTAATACCTCTAAATCTATTCTCCAAAGTGGGACATGATAAGACAAACGGACAAAAGTACATTGACACTATTATGGGAAATTGCTACTTTTAAAGAGACGTTGCAATGTTAGATTGCCCTTCTGACAATAGAATCAACAGTGACTTGAAGATGTCAATGGGGGAATGGTCATATAAGGATGGATGGCTTTATATTAAGTTTGACAGAAGTAATTGTGTTGGGTAGAAACGAATAAACAAGGGCTCACTTATTTACTCTCTCTTGATATATATATATATATTTGGTTGGATATATGCATTCATGATCAAAGCTTTAGTGAATTGGGACTTCTTTGATTTGGCTATACGAAAGGAAAGCGCGTGGGGCCAAATCAGATAAAAAGGACATAAAATAATAGTAAGGGGCTGTTTGGTAACCATTCAAATAGTACCCGTTTCTGATTTTTTGTTCTTGAGAGTAGTTTTGGAACATAATCGCGTTTAATAAATTTTTTTGTTCCGGAGAACAAATTTCTATTTTTTTCCTAGAAGTAGATTTGGAATAGAATCAAGAATAAAAGAAAAAAGTTGATTCTTGTTCCGAGAACAAATCTAATAATCAAAACAAACTCTTCTTCTTCCATTTTCTCTTCTTCTTCTTCTCTTTTCTTCTTCTTCATCGACCGCCATTCCGCGGTTGTTGTCCGTTGCCGTCCGCCACCGTTCGCCGCGAATTGCCGGCAACCGGTCCGGAGAGCTCGCTAGGCCAGGGCGAGGTCCGACCTCGCCGGGGCTGGGCAAGCCTCACAATCTAGCGAGGCCAAGCCTCACCGGTGGCCAAGCAAGCCTTGTCCAACCCCGGCGAGGCCGACCTAGCCACTAGTGAGGCTCGGCCGAGAGGCTAACCCTCGTCAAGGGCCGGCGACGCTCCGATGAGGTCATCGGCCCTCGTCTGGCCGGTCGCCGGTCCGGCGACCGGCCAGAAGAAGAAGAAGAAGAATAGGAGAAAAAGTAAAAAAAAGAAAAGAAAAAAAGGTAAAAAAGTAAAAAATATATATATTTAAAAATTAAAAGAAATTGATTTGGAACAGAATCAATGAGCATGGTACCAAATGCAATTCTATTTCAGAATCAGAAATTTTGGACAATCACCAAACGACTTAAAATGCTTAGAAATTATTCTCGGGAACAAAATCAAAAAGAATGATTTCTGATCAGAATCTATTTCCAAGAACAGAATCGTTACCAAACATGCCCTAAGGGTTTTTGCTTTTAGTGGGTTTCCTTTGGTGATCGCCGCGAGCGAGTTTTCTCGAGAATGGCCAAGAAGCAGCAAAAGAGTTGGCAGCCGCGAGAAGTGGATAGGAGAGCATACATGTGCAACTCTCTCTTGCTTGGCTTGAACACCCCGTGATTTGTAATGTGAGTTTTACGTCCAATTGAATTTATTTATTTATAAATATTTTGAGTTTAGACTTAATCTAAGTGTATAGCACATCTGACTATGTAAGCGATTATAATTCTAATTCTCCGATTATAATGGATTATTTACTAATAACTCTCCCTGTAGATTTATGAATCGATGCTCCGATCGAACTACGTAAATTTATGGTGTTCTTATTATTCTTTATTTATTTCTCTAGTGGTTTCACGTTGATTTAATTGCAAGTTCATGGTTAGTTTTCAATAATATTACAACAAATACCTTGTAGAACCTTTATCGCATTGGATGATAATAAAGTTTTGCCTTTGCTTTGCTTAACACATCGAGGTTCCTTTTTTTTTCCTAGCAATTTATTTATTGCTTTATTTTATTAAGTGTTAAATTCTTGCTTGTGCACTGGCATAATCACCTTACACATGTTAGTAGTTTCTGTTTAAAATTGATCAAGATTGCTTGTAAAATATTTTTGAAATCAAAGAAAAAAGTATCGAAAGGATGTTGGATATATCTAGTGTAACTAAGTACTTGTATTCATGATATTTCTAATTCACAATAGTAAAATATCCCTCCTTTTAAATTGACTCATAATAGATAAGTGATGACTCCTGAATGAATTAAATTGCATATTTAATTTATTAAAGTAAAACCTTAAAGTTGCGATTGATATGAACTTGGGAGAATCCATGTAAGAGTAATCTTAGAAATCCATTAACTTTCCCTTGGTGGTTCACCTCGGAAAAGGTTGCAACAATCTTGTCTAGAACTAGGAAGTTCAGCGGGGTCTAGCAACAGATTGCCCAAATATCCTTGAGACTTGTTTTGCAATGGGCACCTATGCACAACACGATTTAAATCCTAGGATGCTGCAAGAGGCAAACCAAGGATAGAGCACCAGGTCATACTAACTCAACCCCCTGCATTTCCAAAGAAATTCCCTCTGCTTTCTCATCTATCACTTCAAATTGAATGTGGCAGTCAATGCTTTGCAGTCATAAGATGGGGATCATTGGACTTGTATGTACTACTGAACTAATGTGTTAACAATCCCTTACTTTTAATTGCTGCTGATAATAGCCCTATGCAGAAAAAAGAAAACAGAGAAAGGAAAGGGACAGAGAAAACAAACAAAATTGCATACAAAAAACTTAACAAATTGAGACACATTAAAAACGAAAACAACTACCCTGCCGATCATGTGAAGGGGAGGGAGACAAAACAGAAACAGTTGCATAGACGATGGAACAAGCAAATTCAAAAATGCTCCCATAGTTTGAGATTAAATTCAATATAGAGACCACAGACACGGGGAGTAAACTACGATGAGAAGGTCCAGATGCCTGCTGTCAAAAGAAGAGTACTGTCTCCTAGAAGGAATGAAGAGTGGCGTCTTCCAATTAGAAGATCTCTATTTCTTTGTTGATTACTCGTACTTCAAATCGTTCCAAAGATGCTTCAAGTTCAAGTCTTCAGAAACATGGCTTAGGATCATTCATAATCACATGCAAAATTCAGAGGTTCTTACATCAATAGTTATGTATTCTGTCAAAAAGAGCAGATTGACAAAGTCAACTGTCTCAGTTATCCACAAACACCTTTAAGCCCGCATGGATAAGAAATTTCAAGACATACCTTAGTTTTCCACCTTCAAGACTAAAGCATCACATACCCAGGATAATCTGCATTTTGTCCATAACAAGGTCTGAGCTAGAGCAAATTTATGGAACTGTCTGCCAAACGATGTTATCATCTAACTCCTGGATGTGGAGAAATACTTGCCCATTATCTCTGGCGAGCACGTGAGAAATTCTTGTGCATTTTAATCTCAAGATTCTCAAAGAAAACAATCCCCTAATGTTGCAATGTCCCCTCAAATTTCTGCAGTGGGTGAAATCCAACTCTTTAAGCTTCTTAAGATCTTTTATGGCTTCAGGAAATCCTTTTAGGTAAGTGCCAACCATCTTTAGCACTTCAAGATTTTCCAGATTTTCGACAGAAGGAGGTAATGCCTTAATTAAGGTGTCCGACAAGTCCATTTCCTGTAGCAAAACAAGCTTTCCAATGACAGCTGGAAGTTCTATCAGATTTTTGCAATTTCTTAAAGCAAGCTTCTGAAGATTCTTTAACAATTCAATGGAATCAGTGACTTCACACAATACTTCACATTCACAAGCACTGAGAATTTCAAGTGCCGGCAGAGAGCCTTCCTCGAAATGAAGTCTCTGAATTTTAGTTCCATCAATGATAAGCTCTTTCAATGCTTTCATGGAACACAGTGCTTGCGGCAAATGTTTAAACAATTTGCAACGCTTCATGTTTAAGGAAACTAAATTCTCAAAGTTAGAAATGGATTTCTGAATTGTTGGGCTGAATAATAAACAACCTTCTAGGATCAAGCATTCTAAATGCCTTGAGGCAGGGAATTGCATAGATCCATTGATCCAAGTACAATCTTTTAGGTTCAAGACTTTCAAACTCCCAGCCTTCTGCAAAAACAACATGATTCATATGTTTATTTACTACTTCAATAACAACTCTAAGAATAAAGTGCAGGGCGCATTTGTACATAAAGAAAAGAGCACAAGCACATATAGGCTTTACCTCCATCAAAAGTTTCCAGTCTTCCAAATTCAATTTGACTGAGCTTGTACATAAATTGAGAATTACCAGCTTTTCCATTTTGAATGCAAACAACTTATATTTATCATGGCATCCATGCCAATCAAGCCATACTAGGTTTGGAAGAAGATTCTCAGGATTTCCATCAATATCAACATTGTCCAATTCAAGAAACCTCAAATTTGATAGATGATGAAATACTTCACCATCAACTTGAATAAAATCACGGGTTACACGAAGAGCTTTAACCTTGCTGGTACCCTGCCAATTTATTGAGGAAATGGAAGCAAGAAATTCGAACAAAGAATTATGCACTGAAATAGTAAAATAATAAGACGAAAACTTGACAAGAATACTGGAGAAATCTCAGTGTGATTTTACCTTCTGTTTGCACAATGTTGTTTGGACATCTTCGTAATTCCACACCCTACTCCGCTGCCGGGGGTCTTCATCTTCCTTCTTGACAATTTCTCTTCCCAGGAATTTTAGTTGGCCGTGCATCAAAAACTCATTTTTTTCTCCAGTTTTTAGAAAGGACATGTTCTGAAGCTCATCAACACCTATATCAGGGCCAAGTTTACGAGCAGCCCACATGTAAAAGGGCATTGTCTTTTCAATTCTTGTAAAGAAACATGCTACATCAAGGAAAATTTCTCTTGCCTTTTTGCCCAAAAGTTTATAGCATGCCTCCAACATTCGTTCCACTTTTTCTTGCAGCTCTCCTTTTAAGTCATCCAAAGTCTGTCTCCATATATTTTCGTTCTTCCCATTCAAATATCTTCCCACAATATCAATAGCAAAAGGAAGATTTTCAATAGCACAAATGATTTCCCTTGACATTTTATCATAGTTCTTTGGGGGATGATTCAGTCCAAAAGCACACTTACGGAAAAGTTCGAGAGCATGATTTTCATTCATCGGTAAAATCTCATGGTCATGCTTATATGAAATGACTTGGTCCTCGCTTCTTTGAATCTGGTAAACATCTTTTCTTCTGGTTGTGAGGATGATCCTGCTTCTTGGACCAAACCAAGTTAGCTCAGCCCAATGGTTTGATCTGTTCAAAGTCGTCCACATCATCCAAAACAATGATCACTCTGCTTTCTTTGAATAGCTGTCGTATCATTTTGGTACCTTGATTGGGAGATTCCACAATTGAAGAATCTCCTCCTCCTTTGAGGTCACGAATTAACTTATTTTGCAAAGATACTACTCTTTTCTCTTCAATCTCTTCCCGAACATTTTCAAGAAAACTACAACCTTCAAAGAGGTGGCTGATTTTGTTGTATAACACCTTTGTGAGAGTGGTTTTCCCAACCCCAGGCAGACCCCACACTGCCAACACCCATCTCCCTATCATCTCCCGTTCTTTGACAACTTGTCCATCCTCATAAAATCCAAGCTTTCGCATCATCTCTGGCACGTCTCTGTCTATTCCAACTAAATTTTTGGTCACATCTTGCTCATCCATCCTCAAGAGTTTCCGAAGTTTGGAAACAAAATCCTTTAGACATTCGAGATACCTAAGAAATGAGAAACGGGAGTTTACTTTTCTTGTTTTTCTTTTTATAGATAAAAGGCGGGGAGAGGCGACCAACACTAACACTCCCTCTCCGCCTTACCATAAGGTCCCAGACCGGTTACAGAACGGTTTAATTTCAGGGAAGGTGCACAGGGCAACATGAATCAACACGATAAAAAAAACATGAGGAAGACTGCAGTGAGAAGACAAGACGACATACACCCCTGCATTGCTATTGAAAAGGCAAAAAAAAAGGGAATATCCAGAAGTCAATTGGATCCCAGAAAGAGGGCGTACCAAGCCAGTTATCCTATCTTTTCATTCCGCAAGATAAACAAATAAAGCAAGACCAATCGAGCGAGCGATCACACTTACCCGCCGTTGACATTCTTGAATGTCGGACCCATTTTCCCAGCAATCTTTCCCAAAGCAGCCTTCCACTTTTCGATTGAGTCGGGATATCTATTTTTGCGTTCGTGCTCGGCGAAGGAGTTTTCATATGTTCCCCGCTGGTAGCGGACAACGGAGGGTTCGACGCCATAGAAGATGGGAAGGATGGTTTTGTCCGACTCCACCATTTGGGCCACTTCCATCAGGCAAGCTGGGCTGGAAGCGAAGTCCTTGGAGAAGACAGGGACGCAGATGTAGGAACGCTTGATTGCTTGCACGATCTTGTCATCGATCCTTTCACCGTACTCGATCTCTTTGCGGTCTAGGAATGCCACAATCCCCGCGCCTTTGAGCTGGTCGTGGAAGCACTCGAGGAAGCTGTCCCGAACATCCGGTCCTCTGAAGCTGAGGAACACTTGATAGTTACAGACAGCAATTTGAAAACCCATTTACCTACGCATACCCTGGCTGGAATGGAGATCAGGATGATGAAAGTCGTTCCAGTTCACAGGTCTGAATCTGGAGAGTCGACCTCATTATCCTTCTTTAGTCTTGGTCTTCCTCCGTGTGAAGACTTGTCTCCTCTCTCTTCTTTTCTTTTTTATTTTATTCGTTTTGATGTTTTGGCAATTCTATCCTTCCAATGATGGGAGACAGGAAAATTATTACACAGGGCATAGCATTTAGCAAAATTACCATATTTTTTTCGCGTGCTTGTTGAATAGAATTTGGATGATGGTATCATTTTGACAGTCAAATTTCAATTTAAAATATGAATACTAAATTCATTCCATAATAATTAATACAAGCAGCTGGCACCCGGCATAATTGAATTACCTATGTGACATTAAATATCTTCTTATTATTTATAGACCTTTGCACCTTTTTTTTCCATAAATAAATAGTCCGAATTTTGTAGTCCTTGTAAAACTTGCGAGCTGTTAAAAATGAGAGAATACATACTAACACCTGCTCTTGTCCACTTCTATTTTTTTTATTTATTGCTTTCGTAATCTGAAGGTACGAGAAGTAGGAACATCCTACAAGCCAGACCAAATAAGTTCAAATCTTTGAATTATGTAAGTAGTCCTGATTTAGAGCAGCTTATATGCAGTTGGTGGAATTTGAATAAGTGGTCTACAGTATCTAAGTTGGAAATCCAAGATAACTAGTTATCAGGATTTTATTTATTGTACTTTTTTTTGTCAAAATACACTGACAACTTACTCTCTAATCCACTTTTTCTTGATGTTGATCATTGTAACCTGGAGTTGATCGCTGTAACCCAACTAAAGATTATTATATATAGATATTAGAGACACGCAAAAGAGACATTCGAATTGTATAAATGATATTGGGCTCATTCCAATTTAACAATTTTCAATTACTTTGGGTGTCCCCAAGTTAACAAGAGGAGAAGGCATTGGACTTCATTCTGAAAAATGGTTAATCAGCTATATCTGATCTGTGAACTTTCAATTCCACTCTTTCGAATGATGCTATAATTCATTTAGTATATAGGGCTCTATACTTTCCCGAGAAAATATTTTCGAAGTGCTAGTCAAAGTAAAAAGAACAATCATATACATACACTCACTTTATTAAATATATTTTATACATAGCCAATCAATGTTAAAAGACGAAAATACCCCCATCCAACAATACAAGGACTGAAATCGAGTAACTGGGCGGCCATTTCCCGTTCTGTCTCTATGACGTTAAAGACTTTTGAAGATGGAAGTAAACACGGCATCACAATGAAAGGACATCGGTAATCCTACAGCATTTCCAAATCACGTTGCTCTTAGGCGATTTTCGATCCTCACACTGTTGTTAGGTCCTTCAGTTGGGCTCGACTAATTACATATAGGCTGTTCTGACATTAAATTTATTAGTATTGTAAAAAAAGGTTGGAAAAGATGAAAAAAACAAAATTTTGATCAACGCACAAATCGTGGACCGGGCTGCACCGTGCCTCCAGCTTCCTGCAACATGGCGATGCTGTCCTGATATCTCCCCGCCGAGTCATGTGACGCTGGCAAGCCTCCTGCGGCCAGCGAGCCCCCACATCAATCATGCTTGCACTTTTCCTTTGCAGGTTCTTGGCGACATCGGCGAGTCTGGATTCTTCAAAGGGGTCAAGAGGGCGTTCCCAATACAAAAGAAGGGGTGAAATTTGTCCTGTTTTGCCCAAGCATTTTTAAAGGGTGAAGTTTGACAGCAAAGTCAAAAGAAGCTGAAGTTCTTGGACAGAATTCCAGAATATTGGGTAAGTGAGAAACGAACGAACAGAGGAGACCACACCGTGATCAGCATCACCGCAAGCTCCTGAACCGATCTGCTTCAATCCCACAACACCAACAGCGAAGGACCAAGACCTGCTGTCCTTGCCCCCGTCCATTAACGATTCTCAGTCCCTTGCCTAGCTTGCTTGGAAATTTCTGTTTCGCGGGTCTTGTGGAACCCATCTAGCGACTACTGAAAAACCGTGAGTGCCATCAATCGCCGGACATCCTCACCGTGATTCACATGATCCATCGTCCGTCCGAATTCGGAGATGTCATCCTCGCAACATCATAAATTAGGTAAGATAATTAACTCAATTTTCATATATCTCGTTGCCTAATTTCATAAAATTGCGATCTTATTTGAATATTTGGTCAATATTGCCATATCCAAAAAAAAAAAAAAATCTTTTGAATCTCCGTGAATTAGGAAATTTTCTAACTTCACAATGTCCGAAATACGACTGGCGATCGCATGGAAAATCGGCCAATCTGATCTCACGTTCAAATACGCTTCGTCAATTTTATTTGTTTCCAAAATTAGATGGATATGGATTATATCTTGGGTGGTGGATGCAATCTATCGCTTGATTTTATTTGATTTTATTTGTATTCTTATTTAAAAAGAAAATCACAAGAGATGTAGATTTTAATTGGTAACATTGCATATCTAGATAAGATTGCATGTTTAATTTGATTCTATATAATATTATTTAAAAATTAATTTAAAAAATTTTAGATAGCTCTTTCTAGATAGGTTGCATTCTAGTTAGGGATTATCTAGTTAAGATAACATTCCAATTTAAATTAGCATTTGGCCTAATTTAATCCTTAAATTGAATTGGGTAATATCTAGAACTAGGTAATTTATTTTGGTTATTTTCTAATTTCGAATTTTCATGAGAAAAAAAACAAAAAATATCATGTGCATGTCATGTTGAATTAGCTCATCAGATGCATGTCATTTAGTAGTTTCATGTTTAGGAATCATTTAAATTAAAGCGTGTGACATGTTGAATACTTGCATTAATTTTTACCCGTCGTTAGATTAGATTATTTAATAAATGTCGCATGACATATAGTTTGCATTTTAAGTTGCATGTTGCATGTGTAGTTTTTAGGTGTCATTTAAGTATATGAAAACCCCAAAAAATTAAGCGGCTACTTGTTAATTAAACATGATGTCTAAGATTTATGATGTGAATTATGAACTAAGGCTCCGTTCGTTTCGCAGAAAATATTTTCCGGGAAAACGTTTTCCGGATTTTCCGGCGTTCATTTCACGGAAAATGAATTCCTAAGGGAAAATGTTTTCCATGAAAGGGAAAATGTCTTCTAAATTTGAGGAAAATATTTTCCACTTTTCACTTGATCTCTCTTATCTCATACCTCTACAAATCATCACTTTCACCTCCCCTTTCTTCTTCTTCTTTTCTTTTTTTATTCGAATTATTTTTAAATTGTATTTTTTCTTTTTTTATTCGAATTATTTTTAATTTCCCTTTCTTTTTCTTTTTCCTTTTTTCCTTTTTTTTTTCTTTTTTTCTCATCTTCTTCTTTCTTGGCTAGTAGTCAATCATCACCAGGTGAACCTCAAGCTCGTCAATCTCAAGCTCGCACTTGTCGATCTGGTGAGTCTCGAGCTTGACGCTCGCGCTCGCCAATCTAGTAAGTGGAAAATATTTTCCTTACCGAACACCAGAAAATATTTTCTGAAACATTTTCAAGTTTTAGCCAAACACCAGAAAATAGTTATTTTCCTGGAAAATGACTTCTAGAAAAATATTTTCCAGAAATGGCCCATTTTCCACGAAACGAACGGTGTAAATATTTTCATTGCTCTAAGATTATTTTTTCCTCCCCATGTTTGTAATTTATTTACTACTTTGTGTTATTGAGTGTTAAATAATAGTTGCACACTTGCATGGTCACCAACATTTTAGGAGTAGGTAAAAATCAATATGAGTTGCCTGCAAAATGTTTTTTTTTTAAATAAAAGAAAAAATATACCAAAATGACGTTAGAATAATCTAGCATAATCAAGTTCCTGAACTCACAATCTTTGGCTTGTAAAAATAAAGTATAATTCTCAATACTTTATTTGAATGTCTAATCAACCCATCAAAAACTTATTAATGGCGACTTCTGAATGAAAATGATTTGCATGCTATATAACATGAACTTAAGTTTCAAATTGATATAGATTTAGAAGAGACTTAGCTAAGTTTAGGCTGATTCACTAGCCAAACCTATATAGTTCCACCTGCTTTGAGAAGATCGCAACACCGTGAAAGTTTTTCAATAGCTTCACTCAACCTATTCAACCTTACTTGGGGGTTGCATTATTAACCCTACCAATTGATATAAGAGTCTCATTACTTGTTATTTGCAATGCTTTAATTCTAAGCATAAAGATTTGTTTGAATGGCTAACCTTAACAACTTTCTTGGTCCTGATACTCATGCGCCAAACAAGAATCCATGCTATTTAGGGGTTTACTTTAATAATCACCCTTCCCAAATGAGAAGAGAGAAGTGAGGGGTTCAAATGTCCACCTTCTCAAGGGGTTGGAATGATGACGATTAGCTTTTCATGTGTGGGTTTTGACTTCGATGTCTTGCAAAAAGATAAGGTAAAAGTTTAAGAATGAATTGAGAGTTAGAATAAGACTGGAAAAAAAAAAAAAAAGGTATGTAAGCATATATTTTTGACTTTTAGAATGGATTATTTTATGACCCAAATGATTTTCAATTAATTTTATTAATAAAAAATTGAAAATGGACAAAAATATAACATTCAAATCCCATTCTAGATATGGGTCATGTATTCTTGCTAATTAAAGTTTTAATTGATTTCATTTGAGTAATTTGATTTAGTCCATTAAAAAAATGGTACTAAATAAATCAATTCACTTACAGAAATGAAATAACTTTTGTATATATGTAACACAAACCATTAATTTTTTCCTTTTAACTATGCGGATGTCAAACACTATAATTATACCCATTACATTGATATTACAATAGTAGATAATTGTCTCAAACATTATGACTTCTACTTATGGCACCTTAATCATGGACCTTCATAAAGTATGATATTTTTTCACAAAATTATAAAACAATTTATACAAATCTCATCTTTTTTCTCTTACACAACACCGATATGCACAGTAGAAATGGCCGCGCCTAGTGTCAAATGAAGCCCCCGTTTGCTCGATTCCTCCCCGCCACCAACTTACTAGAGTCCCCAACTATTGCTTTAATTAGTCTTTTTATTATTAATTTTCTACAACAATTAAAGACATGCAAGAGAGAGTGCGGGCACCCTAAGGGGGGAAAATCACTGCCCAGGCAATGTAAAAATGTGAGCGCCGTCTTTTGAATGATCCACCAATCAACAAGTGTCAAACAGCGCAGTGTCTTGGGCCTCTAAAAAAAACGAGCATGCAATATCAGAGGAAGCTTAGATGCTATCAAAGGAAATATCAGCAGAAAGAATGACAACTATCCGGATAACTTACAGAGCATAGCCTGACACGAAATAAAGAAAAATACTTGAGGAGAAGACGTAATTGTAATCTTTCGTTCGGTTCCTTGTACTTATATACATTCATATTTATAAAACAAAAATAAATATGATTACATTTTCCTATTTTTATCTCTGAATATCCGTGACTGAATCAATTAGAATCGGAACAAAGAATAAAATCAAATTCTCAAAGAATAAAATCAAATCCTTTCTCCAACATAGCCGAAGCTAAGTTTAACAAAGACGGGTTTCAACAACCTTGTTATCTACCATATGATGAAACAATGCTCCACCAAATGCGTACCGGACGTGATCTCAAACACCCAGCAAAGAATAAAATCAAATTCTCAAAGAATAAAATCAAATCCTTTCTCCAACATAGCCGAAACTAAGTTTAACAAAGACGGGTTTCAACAACCTTGTTATCCAAGTTACCATATGATGAAACAATACTCCACCAAATGCGTACCGGACGTGATCTCAAACACCCAGCACCAAACTCTTCAAAACAAAGACAGAATCCAAAGGTTAAGACAACTTTTCTCTCAATTCTGGACTCAAATGCACATTAACCAAACCAGAGGGAAGTGCTGGCAACTCATGAAGCATGTCGCAGTGAAGTACGTCAAGAGTCTCCAGCTTGGAAAGATGCTTGATTTCAGGAGGTAGGCTGGAAATAGCAGAATGTCGCAGCCTCAAGACTCTCACATTAATTAGCTCCCTAATGTCTCCAGGAATCTCCCCTTCTAAATTCCTACACGAGGAGGCATGTATTTGTTCAAGGCTACGTAAATGCCAAATAAAACTAGGAAATACGCTTATGAAGCAATAGTCCATCTTTAAAACTCTCAACCTTTGCAAATTTCCAAAGGAATCTGGCAATTCTGAAATGCCTGTTCCCGAAATATCCAGCTCCTCTAAAGAGCTTCCCAATCGGCCAATGGACTCTGGAAGTTCTTGTATCCAACGACAATTCCTCAATGACAAGCATCGGAGGTTCACCAGCTTTCCAAATCCATCAGGGAGTTTGGCAATCTTTGAATTATCTACTGAGAGTATTGAAAGTGATGTGAGGTGTTCAATTGAATGGGGCAGGAAACTCAATGACAAGCAATTGGAGGCAGAAAGAGTTTCAAGTTCCTTTGAATCACCTCCCAAGGGAATATCACGCACTGAAGTCTCGTCAATGAGGAGCTCTTTCAGGGCTTTCAAGGCACCCAGTTCGGCAGGCAACCTGTTGAGTTCAGTGCAGGACTTCAAATTCAGGCAAAGCAATTTTTTGAGGCCACCAACTGAAGGATCTAAATGGACCAATCGAGAGCATCGCTCTAGAATCAGCATCTCCAAGTTCGGGAAGCTAGAAAATGTCGGACTTATCAGTAAGTCAGTACAATTTGTGAGATTTAAGACTTTCAATTGCTCCATCTGTAAAACAGGAAACATCATAATGTCAATTGCCAGATAATTAACATAATAAATGCATTAGAGCAGTGAATAGGAAACCACCTTGATTTTCCTCCAGCCTCCCCAGTCTTCGGTAACCTTGCTCCATGAAAGATCAAGAATGACCAGGTCAGTCAGACTAAATTCTGCTGCTTCGAAATCCCTCGGGCACCCTTGCCAACACAGCCACCTTAACTTTGGAAATACATTTGCAAAATTTCCAGTCATACTTGCATGATCCAATTTTAAGAACCTTATGTTTAGCATGCTCTTGACATCAGTTTCCGTAAATGTACAGAGATGAAGATTTTTGAAGTCAAAGCAAAGGGCTTCCACCTCTTCTGTTCCCTACATTTGTCAAGAGTAAAAAATCAATCCGAAGCTACAAAACACAATGGTAATGCTAAGTGATAAGGACCGAGGTGCTTTCTTTTCCATGCGTGCAAAGAAGGCCTAGAGATGGTAAAATAACCGAAGAACTGGATAACAAATTAAACCTTATACATCAAGGCTTTCATTTTACAGAAGAAAACAAACCATTGAACCAAAAGGCTTTACCGCTTTCCTGTTAATTACTTCCAGGTCTGTAACATGCATGTATTGTGTTCTGCGCCTTCCAGGATAGTTACGTTCTTCTTGATCTATAGTTATGCTGAGGCCCTTCGACAGTTTATGCATCTGCAACATGTTGTCTCCTCCAATTTTTGCTAGAGGCATCAAAACATGGTGAGAAGGAAAAGGATCTTGATTGGGCCACATATATGATGCAATTCGGCTGTCCACACCATTGGCAAACCATGCTATGTCCCAAAATATTTGTTTCTGCTTTTCATCTAATGCTTCATAACAGAATTTCAAAATCTCTCGCGAGTTCTCCTTTTGCAGTTTTATCAGGTCCTCTATCTTCCTCCAATCTTCTATTGTTTTTCCACGTAGAAATGAACCGATAACCTCAATAACAAGTGGAACCTGCTCTGTAGCTTTGACAATACGCTTCCCAATTTCAAGAAAGCCAGGTATTGGACAGTTTGTTCCTAAAGCATGCTTGCAAAAAAGTTCAAAAGCTCGATCATTATCCATCTCATTCACTTCATACATACGAGCCAAGCCTTGAGAAACATATGTTTGGAGAATTCCACCATTTTCTAAAGTAACAATTATCCGACTTCCAGGACCAAACCAGTCAAGCTGGTCTCCTACAAGATCATCAATATGAGACTGTTCTTCCACATCATCTAGGACAATAAGAACTTTTAAAGTACGAAATACATTATGGAAAAACTTGATTCCTCCTTCGAACGAAGCAACATCTCCATCTTGTTCAAGAACATCAGATATCAACTTAGTTTGCACAAACTGAATACCACCAACATTTTGTGTAGTTTCTCCAATCCCTGCAAGAAAGCTACAACTATCGAAACAAGAGGAGAGTTGGTCGTATACAGCCTTCGCAATAGTTGTCTTGCCTATTCCATTAGTTCCATGGATTCCTACAATGCGCACTTCAACCTTATCATCCTCTATCTCCAACAACTTGATTACATCCTTCACTCGATCATCAATACCAATTACAAGTTCATTAGTGGCTACTAAAACCTGCAACGGCTCCAAAGGGAGACTAGGAGGTTTCAACTCCTTGAGATGCACAAGTGGTAGAATCCACTCCAAATTAGGACTCTCGCATATCCTTAATGTAGACAGATTAGGAAGTGATGAGAGGATATGAATATCACTTTCTGTGTACTCCGCTGTAGGTAGCTCAACAATTTCCAAATGCTTTAGGCTAGTGACCGCACTAAGTGATGGGAGACTTTTGCATCTTGTACAATCAAACAAACGTAGCTGAATTAATTTGGGCATGCAAGACATCCAGATTGGAAACCTTGTGCCCCCATAGCCTCTTATTTCTAAGCTTCGAAGATTTAAGCTTGGCTGCAGCTCCGTAAGTAAAACTTCATCACCTTCTTTTCCGGCACACACTACTACTAGTGAAACTAAGGAATTCTTCTCCTTTAAGTTCGCGGCATTTGATTTTGCTACTGCATGTTTTATTTCACCCTTAACTTCAATTCTGAGGCTTCCTCTCAAATGGTTTAACCTGTTCAACTCCCCTAGCCCACCGTAACTCTCTTGGCAGGAATCATCCCCAGGTAAAATGAAATCTGTTAGAATGTGCAAAAGAGTCAACTCACCCATCCCTCGTGGCATATAAGATAGGGCATTACAGTTGCTAATCTCCAGGTGCCTGAGGTTGACCAATTTTCTGATATCCCTTGGCAATTCTATTAGCTTGTAACACAAATTGAGTTTAAGTACTTGCAAGGTTTCCAATCTTGTCAGAGAATCAGGAAGCCTTATGATTCCTCCATTTTCAGAGAGATCTAGAAATGTCAGGTGCTTCAACTCACAAATAGAACTCGGCAACTTCTCAATACCATTGTCATGCAAATCCAAGGCACGTAAGAACTTGAAACTAGAAATCAATTTGTGAAGAGTTTCTTCACCCATTTGAGTTTCACACCTCGAGCTTTTTCTTTGACTAGTTTTGATGAATGTCCTCAGACGATATGCTCTGCGTATAAATAGACCTCCCTCTGATAAATCTAAAGTTGAATTCCACAATACATGACGAGTTCTTTCTTCAAGGCATGACCGTGAATGATCAATTCTTTGATAGCCAGTTCCAGCAACACAGCGTGCTAGGTCATGTGCTAAATGATGCATCCTACAAGACATCACATTTCCGAGTTCATCTTTAACGCAGTCTTGAAAGAAATTCCTCCTGAGTAGATCCATGAAATAGTCATGAGCAATATCTTCCATGTCCCAATCTCCATTGTCTATGGGCTGGATAAATCCTTCTGCTATCCAGAGACTCATCAACAATTGTTTATCAATCACCCAGTCCATGGGAAACAATGAACAGAAGGCAAAGCACTGTTTTAGATGGCATGGGAGATGACTATAACTAAGCTCAAGTATTGAACTTAAGCTGTGAGAAACTCCTAAGATCTCGTCCTCAAAATGTAACCACTCAGCTTCAGTTTTCTTGAAGAATAATAGACTTCCAATCATTCGTATTACCAAAGGGATTCCACAACACTTTTTGACTATCCGCATCCCGATATCTACCTTAATTGGATTTCTAGTCTCTTCTTCTCCCTGACAAGCCATTCTCATCAATAAATCAAAAGATGACTCAATTGGAAGGACCGTGAGACTATACAATTGGGCTGTGTCCCCATAGTCCACCCCGAAACTATTCCAAATGTACCTCATTCTTTCAGTTATCAGAATCTTGCTTCCTTGGGCACCTCCCATCAATAAACTTTCCAATCTCCCCAATTCCTCACCATCCACACGCTGCAGATCGTCAATAACAAGGAGATATTTTCGCGGTTGCTCCATGTCATCTACTCTCTCTGTCGTCTCTCTCCCTCTGATTTTTCGCACTTCCCTTTCGAGATAGTGGAAGTCGTCGTCAACCACACAGACCCAAATCCTTAAATCGAAATGATTCTTGACCATGTCATCTTCGTATAGACAGCGAGCAAGAGCAGTCTTTCCAACCCCATCGTTACCCCGTATTATAAGGTGAGAAATTTGTTCATCCGTGTTAGAGTCTAACAAGAAGTTCATAATGGCGCTTTTATCATCCTCTCTCCCTATAATATCATCATCGTACACAAAGGAGTCCAAACGCTCTCTTCTCTCTACACGCACATCCTCCGCGCACTCTCGCAAGCCCAAATCCCTCCCTTCGGCAAACATGGCTTCTAATCTCTTCCTGATTTTCTTCGCACGGGCGCTCATCTCCCGCCTTAAATCACGTTTTTGAGAAGACGAAGAGGAGGAGGGAATTACCTGCTTCAACTTCTCCTGTTTGCTCGGTGATTCTCGTAATTGCATAACTCCCAGCCCCAAGTTCCATTCTTCGAGTAAGTCCTCCGCATCATAGAAAGCATCTCGAGATCGTCAAGCCATCGTTCGATTTCCCCAGGGTCGTCTGAATCTTCGCTTTTCCGCATCGGGCACTATACTTTGGAGATAGGAAACGGTTTTCTTCAGCTCGGACAATTCACCGCCAGCGCCCCATACTTTTTTAACTTTTGGGAAATCATCGAGAAGTTTAGCTACTCTCAAGACGAGTGCTTCCGCCATGACTCTTCGGGGATGAAGGGGATCCTGCGCTTCCTCTTTTTCCTTTGGGGAGGATGCTCTCTGCTGATGCCGAGTCGCGACCTGTTTGGTCTCCTCCCGTTCTATGCACAGCCAATCAGTATCGAAAAGACGAAAATACCCTCAATTGCCAGTACGGGGATTAATAAAATCGAGCTTTTGGGCCACCATTTCCCATATTCTCTCTATGACGTTAAAGACTTTTGAAAATGGGATAGTTCGCAATTTGTCAGAAAAGACAATTATTCATTTTGTTAACCGTCCAGCATGATTAATAGAAATTATAAATGTGACTTTTTAAAATATTTTCTCTTTCTCACGTGATGATGACGTGATAAAAATGATATCGTTTTGATCAAACTGATTTTTAATATAAATTTTTTCAATTAAATAATAAAGAAAAGAAGGAGATAATAATTAAAAAAATTTAAAAAGGAAAAAATTGTACTAAAAATCATATTTGGACCAAAACAATATCGTTTTAGCCTTATGTTTTGTGTTTTAGTTTTGTCATCATCACGTAAAAGGAAAAAAAAAATACTCAAAAAAGACACGTCTGCATTTTCTATCAACCAAGTTAGACGCAATCGATAGAAGGATTCGATTGCATCATTCTAACAAGTTTTAAGACTTGATTATATTTTTTACAGATTTTAAGACTCAAGTACACCTTTCTAACAAATTTTATGACTTTTAGTGCATATATCCCTTTGAAAATCTATCATCGTCATGAGAGAATGTAATGGTGCGAAGTCTAATATTGTTAATAATTTTGGGAGATATCTAATGTGGAAAGAAGAACGCTACTTAAAGTCCACTAGAAAGACAAAGAATGAAGAGTTTAGGAACTACTCAATGTTTAAACTCTTCCAAAAGATGACACATTAGGATTTGTTAAGACATAATCAACATTGAAAATCTACCGAAAGAGAAGTTAAATAAGGATTAGTTAGGCAATGAGGAGACATTGAGTCTACCGGAATGAAAATGTGGACCAAGATAAGCTAGAAAATTTATAGAGAAAAGAAACGAATGCACCGCTTTATACTCTTTCCTAAATTCTAATACAATGTATTACAACATTGAAGCTCACTAAAACAATTCTTTTATGCTGAACAAACTCGTGGCATCGATTGGGGCAAGTACAAATCTAATTGGAAGCAAATTGAATAGATAGTGCAATAAAGGTATTGCTTACCAGCAGAATGATCAACCCCTTGCAATTTTTAGTGTCCTATGTTTTATTTTTAGAGGCAATCCCTAAAACAAAGAGCTTGTTGTTATATATTTTTATTATTGATATTGTTACTCTTACTTGTCATGCACTAGTCAATACCTTAATAGATTAAAATCGGTGGTCGACAGCTTGTTGATCAAATACAGGGAAAATTTGTTTCTAATGCTACTCTCACATTCACTTGCTCCCACTTTCCATTATCTTTTTTACGAACTTTTATTCTCTTGCTTTTTTAATGTGATTTTACATTATTATTCTAAAATTGTCTTAAATTATAATTTTATGTACTTGACAATATATAATTGACGTACCAAAATACAATATATATTATTTCGCTAAATTAAATCAACAATGAAATATTTTTCACTAGAATTCATTTTTCGGTTTCATCAAGAAGGGATTGATTCTATAACGATTTTGGACATGAGTCTTATCAATGGAGCACAAGAAATAAATATGCTTCAATAGAATTTAATCAATAGTGAAGTGCAATGGCATAAAAATTTCATTGGAATTTAATCGATGATGAAGTGCAATGACATATAGATACTTCGCCAAAACTTAGTTGATGACGAAATATCTAGAAAGTACATTTAAGGCATAGAATTGGAAAATAACAGGTTTTTATCATAATTTTTTGGGGGGGGGGGTTTACAAAGAATTTGATGTGACTATTTAAAACTTACAATTGACAATTATAAATGGTTATTCAATTTAAAAAGATAATTTCATAATTTTATCTTTGAAACAAGTAACTTCCAAATCATATCTACGGTTACAATAAGTTGCATTATTTTCAATTTTTTATTATCTAGTAACACTTATACAAAAGAGTTTCCATATCCAAAAATATTGCTATTTGGTAGTTACAATTCAACATCGATGACTTCATCACAAGATAACTAATGTTTGCCATCAATAACTTCATTAGTTGTCATTGCTCTTCAAGTTGTAACCTACTCTTTCATTTTGACTTCTACTATTCACCAAATTGCTATTATTGACTAAATTTATCATTTGTCAATTATAACCAAAAGTTGGTCATTTTTTTGGTGTCCATATTGCTTCCTTTAAAAGAATTGAATATATTGTCGATCATTCGACTCTTTTAAATAAGATAATCAAGAGCCATCATGCCCTCTTGTCATCGTCAAATTTGACTTTTTC
Source organism: Eucalyptus microcorys (assembly GCA_014182515.1). Classification (NCBI taxonomy): domain Eukaryota; kingdom Viridiplantae; phylum Streptophyta; class Magnoliopsida; order Myrtales; family Myrtaceae; genus Eucalyptus; species Eucalyptus microcorys. The sequence continues at coordinate 30,215,883 of CM024566.1, read as the reverse complement.
ATTGTCAAATATTATCCTAGTCAAATTCATGATCTTACTCATATATTTCTATTAAAGCCTATTTCGTGCAAAGTTTTCATGTGACCCTCTATCTCTTAGTGGCTGCCCATATTTAGATACCCTCGTTGCCAATTGAAAGAAATCAGCAAAATAATGACATTTGAATTTTTCTTTAAGATAGATTTTAACCCATTGAAAGCCAAGCTCATGAACTTTTTTTAAGAGAGTAAAGCACGGCATCTATGTCTAGCATTCTTAAATTAAACAAATTGATCAACCAATCTATGTCTAGCCTTCTTAAATTGAACAAATTGATCAACCAACACATTAGTGTACTGATTGAGTCTAGCCAAATTAGCAATCAGCACCTCAAGTTTCCTTCTCTAAAATTAGAATGGATTTGTCTTTCTATCTCTCCCCAATTACACACCAAATTAGGTGGTGAATTAGTGTAGTAGGTAAAGCAATTTTCAACAAAGACAATGGAAATAACATAAGTCTTAAAAACTTGTTTGTCTCTATTTCCTCATACTCGGCTATAAATCGACCAATATGTTCAATGATCAATTGGTTATCTTGGCCAGTGTAAACAATAAAGTTAGAAATTTTGAATTCTGTTGAGTAAGATATAGTGTCAACCTAATTAAGATGTTTCTTCCTATATATTAGCCCGACCATCCCTCTGTCGACACCTAATTGTTATAACACGAGTTCAACCAATTGATTAGGATTCGCAAGTTGACAAATTTGCCCTTCCTACCCTGTAGGTTCGAGGTAGATAGGTCGATAGACTTGACCTTCCTACCCTTAGGATTATTATTCAAACCTTGAATATCAAAGTTATAATTTACTAGCAAGTTACACCTGTTATTATTATTGACAAATCAAGTATTCTCCTTAACCAAATTAACTTGATTGGGATTTTCATACCTATGTAAAATCCTCATTGGTGGTGGGATTTCTTGGTCTAAATTATTTCCGCAATTTAATTTACCAAAAGTTGGGAGAACATACCATGCAAACGTTGTATTTAGTTGGATTGATATAAACTCTTTCAATGTCCCAACCTTGGAGATGACACCATCAATCATATTGACAATCATCAGCCTGATCGCATATGATATATGTCTCATATGTGATTCACCATCTCATTCTACTATTCTTGTAAAGCCTCTTGATAGTAGCCACCAAAGTGGGGTTTGGTCCTAACTCCTTCACTTGCTCCTCTATAAGGTGTCGCAACATTTTGACATTGCCTCCTTGGCTTGGCTTCACTGCTGTTGGAGTAGTTAAGGTATCGAACTAGATAGCCCTATCGCTAGGGTTGTTACCTGAAGCACGACAAGACTCTAATAAATTCCTCACTCTAGCCTATACTGAAGCATGATTAGACTTTGAATGATTCCTTACACTTCAGCATTGTTAATCCTATAGGCTTAACTAGCCAATAGCCATAAATGCTCCATCAAAGTATGGGGGCTTGCTTAGAGCTTATGATTCACTTACATAATCACCAAAGTTAATCATAAATGAATATCTTTATGCACAAAAATAATACACTTTAAATGACAAGCAACGAAATTCTAATACCAATTGTTGAGGCTAACTAAGTAACCTAGAAAGAGTGAATAGGTTGTTTTAACTAAATTTGAAGATTATGTGGAATTTAACAATCAATACTTGGAAATCAGGAGAAGCAAATAATAACGAGATTTGGTGAGGTTGATGTGCAACAAGATAGATAAAAGCTAATTAGAAAATGGCACACAGTAAAAGATCGTGGTTTCGTTCTATCATCAATTTTACGTCCACTCTCTAGACTAACAACTGCAACTTAGGTTGGAATGCTTACAATCAGGAAGCATTAATCTTATTAGATGATAGATCACATTATTAAGACTCAAGTACTAATGTCACACTTTTGCATTAATCTTTTCACGATTACAATGCAACAAGAACACTACGGCGGAAATCTCAACACTATCTAATCAAAATACAACGATGAATACTTTCGGCTTGTTCTATTTTTTTCGTCCAACTCTTTTTGGCTTCAATAATATTCTCTTATATAGACATCTCCAATCTTTCCATTGGAGATAGTCCTAAGAAGCAAAGAGTTGTTAGGATTCTTTGCAAGTTGTTATTTTGAAGCTAGACTTTGCAAACCGCTTGTTTTGAAGCTAGACTCCCCATACAGTCTTTTTCAATAACATTAGCAAGACTTCCCAAAATAGGTTATGTCCCCGTTGTCACATCGTCTGTTATTGTTGTAATTTTGCAAAATCTATTTCCAATTCTCTAACGATTTCCATTTATTTTGCCGCCTTGTCCCAATTGCCAATGACTATTTCTTCATTCTCATATGAACGTTACTCCAGCATCGTCAATGACTTGGTATTCTCATATTTGATTGTAAATATCATCATGAGCATATTATCACCAGTCAATTATTGCTACTTGTGGATAGGCTTTATAAAAGTGGCTTGCAATATCTTTTTCAATGAAATTACCAAGCAAATCAGCTCGTAGAGATCACATGATGAGAAGCTAATGATCACAGATCCACCAAACTCTTATGAACACAATGTCATATTTAAGTTGTCCATATCTCATTAAGATCTTCATCATCCTGGCTAGTTCAACCTAAAATTTACAGTAATCATTGATATCACCGCAGTCCTTTAGAAATCATCATAAACTTATGGATAGTTTTGTAATCATCAAAATTCCTAGGAATGTTTCTCCGGCACTTCTAGGTTGATCATTAGGATGAACAATTTTAGGTAGGCAAATTCCAAATCTAGAACCTAGAACCTATCAACTTGGGGCTAATTCCCAATTTTTGGAATGTGAAACCTACCTTGTAGATGCTAGAACTAGCCATGTCAATCCAGTCTGGTTCCACTATCTGAGAACCAACCAATTATTTCTTTTTTATGTTTCATTTCTTTTATTCCTCAAAAGACAAACTTTAGTAAAATGTTCCCTAATTTACAATTGTGACATATATGAATTACATCAAAATAGTAGAATAACAAAATAGCAAGAATGTGACATCCCAGAACGTTACCCAACATGAAAATCCTATATTATTAATCGTTTTTAGTATGCAGAAGTGTAATCAAATATTTATGAATATTCTTTTAACAATTAAAGCCTCACAATTATAACAAACATAATTATGCTTCTTTATTATACCACATATGAGTTCACAACTTCATTACATTTCAAGCAAAAAACAGAAATCTAAGTAGGGGTAGAGAGACCTATCTCCAGACTATATTATACTTTCAAAAGTTTGCCTATACAAATGACCAGATTGAGTCATGGCTTGATAACTTCTCCCTCTGCTGCGTCTCAAATATCCAAATCAAAGTTACTCAATAAACCGACTAACTCTCCATCAAGATTCCGGTACTAAGCAACAAATCGGAAAGAAACCCACTCCGCAAAGCCTCCCACATCAACCCATATCGTAAGATTACACCTGATATACATTATTCCAGACTTTGGTTCAAGCACACTTTCATAAAAAGCTTCATTATACATAGGGACTCCATAGTGCAAAAGTTAAGAGATGTCCATCTTACACATCTGAAAAATAAAAGGGATGAGCCGAAGCCTAGTAAATGAAATATCTAGTTTTAAATTAGAAAAATCATTTTACCGCTTCACCTTATATACACAAAATGAAAGTATAATCATCCGAAAAGTATGATACCAACATAAACAGACTTTACCTTTAATTTTCATCTACCATAGAAATTGTCAACCAACAGAACGTCCATCCAAACTCATGCATGTGCTTACCATGTTTCACATAATGATTTGATACTACACATAACAATGCATTTTATTCATTAATGCTTCATTCTCCCAAATACTCCTAGGGTATCCCAACACACAGGGCATCTCAACTCCGAGGCATCTTGCAAACTTTCATCATAGAGCATCTCCACCACAGGGGCATCTCAACTCCCGAGGCATTCCGAAACACTCCCCGGGGCATCCCAACCACTTGGGCATTCCGCAAACTTCCACTACGGAGTATCGTCACTCACCGCTATACGAGTGACTGAATCACATTAATTTCATTAATGCCATGATATATGCATACTCACAAACATAGCATACATATTTCAACTTAATTTAATGCATTAAACAAATAACCTCATATCTAATAACATGTAATCATATTATGATTGTCAAAATATGGACATTTAATGAGTACAACTCTGAGTTTGGACGTTGAGAGGGTTCCGGGCATTAAAAATCGAGTAAATCAAATGGGTATATATTCTGAATCTAAATATTGAGTAGGTTCTAGACATTAAAAATCGATAAATCAAATGGGCACGTTATGAGTATAAACATAAAGCGAGTTCTAGACATTAAAATCTAGTAAATCAAATCGGTATGTTTTAAGTCTGGACGAACAAGTACATTCTAATTGTAAAATTTGAATAATTAAAAGGGTAAATTCTAACTTGATAAAAGCTCATAAAACAAGAGAACATATCCAATAATAAACAGAATTACAAATGGAAAGATTTAACAATGGATGAAATCAACAGATAAGTAGATTCAATGAGAATTAGATTCAAATTCAGTAAAGTCTATTTGAATCAATAAAAAGACTTATGAACAAACAGATTCACAAGTTGGTAGATTTAGCGTGTAAACAGACTCACTAATGAATAGATTCCAGCAGACTTACAAATGAACAGATTATATCTTAGGAAATTCCAGTAGAAACAAGTGAAACAAATAGATTCCGACTGGTAGAATTCCAATAGAACGAAGTAAAACAAACATGCAATGGGTCATCGAGATAATTACGGCAGAATGACCAGATTTTAACTTCTCAGGATGAAGCAAAATGAACATGCAATGGATTAAAGAGAAATATAGCAGAATGACAAGATTCTAACTGTCTAGAATGAGGCAGAAAGAAGTAGAACGAACATACAATAAGTCATTAAGGCAAAGATGGCAGAATGACCAGATCCTAACTACCTAGAATGAGGTAAAAAGAAGCAGAATGAACATGCAATGAGTTACCAAGACAAATATAGCAAAATAAATAGATTCTAACTACCCAAAATGAGGCAGAAAGAGCAAAACAAATATGCAATAAGTCATCAAGACAAAGATGATAGGATGACCAAATTCTAATTACCCAAAATGAGGCAAAAAGAAGCAGAATGAACATTCAATAGGTCACCAAGACAAATATAGCAAAACAATCAGATTCTAATTACCTAGAATGAGAAAGAAAGATGTAAAGCAAACATGCAATAGATTATCAAGGCAAATATAGCATAATGACCATATTCTAACTATCTAGTGTCGCGACCCGATCTCACTGCCCTTGAATCCCTCATCATCACAAGGAGAGAAAATGGGAAAAGGTCGAGTTTAGGGGTACTTGATCGTGAGAGTTCCCTCACGGCTCGCATTCCAAAAGATGTCATCACCTCGCCTTTTGGATCAAGCCTCTCGTGAGTTCCCTCCACTAGATCGCGAGCTCTCCCAAGCTTATACCTCGTGTGACAGCGAAGTGTCGCAATCCATACCCACACGAGCGACACACCTTAGAAGAATGGGTCGGGTGTGGATATCGGATTTAAGGGTACCTTTACCATGGTAGCCCTCTTGACAGTTGCCTCGCCCATAAAGATGGCATCACTTCATCCTTTGGGTTACTCTTGTAACAAGTATGCTAAACCATGGTGAGTTTCATCGAAACTCATACCCCGCGTGACGAGTTTATTTATATGGTCTAGTTATTTATGACAACCTAAAAATAAGACGACGCCACTAGCCTCATTTTGGGGGTTGGCTAGAAAACCCAATCGAGGGTCGGGAGTGTTCCCTCGATTTCTATGCAACCAAATATTTAGGTTTGGGGACTTGGGTTAGGCTAATATTTCTATTGGCGCCCTTTCGTTACCTAAACAGTATGTTGTATTTTCCTAACATGTCCATGCGTTTCTTTTTACATTTTCAAGATCATTAGTCCTAAATTAAGTGATCATGCATGGTTGTCATTTCCCTTCTATTCTATTTCTAGAAAAACAAGAAAAGAAAGCAATCAATGGAATTGAAATTACAAGACAGTAAGTAAACAATTAAGGAAAGCAATAAATCTACCATGCAATCCTAAAAATATAAAAGAGAAACACAATTGAAAAAGATGAGAGAAAGAGAGAAAACTCACAACTCATCGGGTTTTATACAACAAATGAAACCCGGGACATATGTCGGGAAAATAAATAGTATATGATAATGGTCGAAACGGACATCAACCTCTACCATCTTCGTGCTTTCTCCATCTTCGGGGTTCTAATCTAATCTTAATCTAAGAAACTTGTTGACACATAAATTTTAACGGCCCGTTTAGTCATTAAAAGTTAGGGTTTAATTTTATCAAAAAAAATATATTTATTACATAGCATATAGATTTAGGTGCTTCGAGTGACGCCCACAGCAGCCTTCCGCCGAGCCATCTCCACCGAGTTGCTGCTGCAGATCCGGTGGTATCCGCTCGTCGCCAGCAACGCTTGCGACGTCCTCTTCGCCGTGCCCGAACGCCGTTTGCTTCCTCCGGTCCACTCGCCGCCGGTTCACCTTTGTCGGAGCTTTCTTGCCGGATTGATCAACCGGCTGCCCTTGGAGATCCGCGAGCAAGCCTTGCTCGAAAAAGGGAAAAAGGAAAAGAAAAAGAAAAAGAAAAATCAAATTAGGTAGTTTTTCTTTTATTTTTTTATTTCTGTTTTAGTGAAATTGTTCCTTTTAGTATATGATTGATATTCCAACATGAATTAGCCCACCTCAAATTAGGGATTGACAGTCCGATTTTTGCGCCTGAAATCCGACTCGCAATCCCTTGCAAAAAATCGACAATCCGACCTCATGCCCGAGATTCGATTCGCGATTTAATTTTAAAATTGGTCAACCCGATCTCATGCGCGAGATATGGTTCGCCAATTTTTGGATATCAAATCTTATCATGCTTGATTTGCTATTTTGAGTCAATTTTATTTTCGTAAAAAAAAATCAAAAAAATTCGAATTAGGGTTAAGTTTGTTTTAGAATATTCCTAGTCTTAGGTTAAAATCGCAATCTTATTTCAAATTTTTAAATAAGAAAATCAAAAATAAATCTGAATAAGGATTAGGTTTGTTTTTATTATCTTGCATATTTAGGATTGCAATCTTATTTCGAATTTTTAAATAAAAAATCCAAAAAAGAAAGTGCATTCATTTAGGTTGTTAGTTTTTTTATTTGAATTGCATGTTTAATTATGTGTTAGTTTTAATTTCGAATTTCTTAAAGAAAAACACACACACAAAAATCATTGTGCATATTAGATTAGAATTGCATGTTTCATTTTAAATTTAGATCATCTTTTTTAGATAAATTGCATTTTAGATTTAGATAATCCCTAGTTTAAATTAGATAGAATCTAATCTTATCATTTCAAATAAAATTTAAGATAAAAACTTATGCATTTTTAAAATAAAAAAACTATGTGCATTTTAATGTTCATTTTTAATTAGAAATTGTCCGTCATTAGATTAGGTTATTTAAGAAACAAGCATGACACATATTAAATCATTTTAGTTAAAAAACAATCAAAAATATCATTTCATGTTAAATAAAAGCATTGCATTGCATATGGATTATAGTCTCATGTCAAGATCCATCATTTGCCAAACATTTTTCAAAATAAAAAAAAGAGTAAAGTAAAGTGCAATACAAAAGTCAAGTTTTGAGGGTTTCGAGGCTTAACAATCCATTAGCCTTTGTCTTTCATGCAAAGAAACAAGCATACACATCAAAACAATAAAAAATAATACAGGTCCCACTAAGACAATACCCTAAGACAATACCCAATCCATTTTTTTGTGACTTATAGCAATTGTTGACCAATTGTATTCTCGCATGGCCAATAACACGTATAAGTCTCCTAATCAAGCGATCTATGTGATCCCAAGGTTTTCCCTCATTATCATGCATCAACCCTATCATTCATCTAAAAATCACATGCATTGCAAAGATGTAAACATGCATGCAGGTCTTTTGAACCTTGTTTCTCAACCAATTAAGCAAGAAAGTGAACCGTCGGTAGGTCACTTATTACCAAGGGCATGCGCCAATCACAAACACAAGCAATTTCCAATGCATGATTGGATTATATATATGAAGGATACATGTGATATTTCAAAAACATATCTCAGAATCATTCATGAAAAGTTTTGAGACAAGGTGAAGTCTCAGCTATGAAAGGCATTCAATTGCCAAGACTAGTCCGGAGCTCATATAAATGCACTCACAAACGTCGCAAGCATTTTGAATACAATTCAAACCGTGACTTTCACAATGTCAAAATGGGATTTTAAAAATGTTTGAAAATATTTAGGATTGAGGACTATCTAGGCTATGGAACACATTCAATTGCTATAGTTAGCCCAGAGCTCACATAAATGCACTTACAAGCGTCGCAAGCATTTTGAATATGATCCAAACCACAGTTTTTCCTTAAGCCAAATCGAGTTTTGGAGAAAAACTTTTTTTAGAAATCGTTATTTTCAGGGAAACATCACATGTACCAAATCATTTTTTTTTAAATGCAATTTGAAAAGGGCAATTGTTTAACAACAAAGATCGAAGCATTTAGAACAATTTTAATGGAGATCGCATGGCCTAATTTTATGCACAAACTAACCTAAAAGGTATAACTAAACAATCACAATCATGTTTATATCAGAAAATTTCAGAACAAGCGTATAAAGACAGAAAAATTGAGTAATACCCATTGACAATATAACTATGGAAAATTTTCCTAATGTGTACGACATGAAAATGAACAACTTTTTATGAACAAAGTTTTCTCGAACAAGCTACACATGAATTTACAAAAATCAGACAACAAGCAACAGCACATCAGAAATCTGCCAAAATAATAGGACATTCGGCTAATGTCATGAAGATTTGTCCTATTAAAAAATATCTAAAAATCATAAAATTTACACACAACATAGCTAACACAATGAAAAGCAAGTCTTATTAAGAGGCCAAGTTCATATTCCAAATAGAAAAAATGGAACAAAAATATCAAAGGTCTATCCAAACAGGGGTTAGAATAGGGGTCCAAATTTGATCCCTTATCCAGATTGTAGTTCTGACTTTGAAAAAATGGAAAATTGAGCCAAACGATGAGCGATTAGCATGAAATCAGCAGCATTAGAAACTTTTAAGCGTGCCTTACGTCTTCCTAGAAGAGCTCAAGTCCAAACTAGGTCAATTTGGTATGCTAAAATCGAGATCTCTAAAAGTGTTCGCACCAGTAATTAAAAAAAAAAATAGAATATAAGCATTCATTAGAAAACCTTAAAATCACTTAAAGAATGCCCAAATGGCATAAAGAAGTCATACGGGACTTAGGATTGGATGTGACAAAAAGTTTGGATAGTCATCTAATCCTAAGTCGGCATACAAAATGTCATACAATTTAAATGACATTATGAGATGATTCATAATTCCTAATGATATGTTTGGGAATTCTAAGTGTGATGAACACTTTTTGTGAGACAATTTAATGTGCAAGATGATACTCAAAGAACATGACCGAAACATGTATGCAAACCTTGCAACATGCGGTTCAATCAACAAGAAGGCATGATCGTAAAATTTGATCTTTAGATGACTCAAATAAGCATGGAAATGTGCACATATGACAAGGTTTCATTTCTATATTGAGTTTACAGAACAAGCATGATTTCAGCCATCCTCAAGACATGCATAAATCCTACCAAAAATCTCAAATACAAAGCATACAATGATGAAGATTTCTCATTAAGAGATCAAAACTCAATTAAGATCATATGAGTCGTAGTAAAAATGGCAAAACAAACAAACTATATGTCCAGCACATGTTGCTACAGTACTTTTTACTCTAATACATGCAATTGATTCACATTGCCAATGTAAAAACCTTGCAATGCATGGATCAATTGAACATATATATAATGTATTTCAACTCTCATGAGGGATTTGAGACCAAATAGGTGCATTTATGGACTCAATTTTATCAAAACAAATCTTGGATTAATGCAGGACAGACTAACCTATGTTTAGATCTAAGCAATTTTGACCTAACTAATCATGTTTAAAAATTTTGAAAAAAAAAATATAGGACATGCAAAACACGTATATGAAAAACTTTCATGCAGGAAAGTTGTTCCAAAAATCAACAAAAGAATCAGCACAAAAATAGTAAAATCAAAGATTGATATGAAACAGATTGACCTAAGCATAGATCTAAGTAGCTTTGACCTAGTTGAACATATCCAAAAATCATGAAAAAAAAAAAATACAGAAGATGCACGAGATGATTTGAAACAAAACTAATGAAGAAAATTTTGTCAAAAAATGATCATGAAAGTCGGCACAAAAATAACAAAGTCAAAAGGCGGAACAGGATCAAAACCAAAAAAAAAAAAAAAAAAAGAACCTAAACTACTACAAAATTTGGAGGGCCAAATGACGTTCATTTTGGGTGTATGACCTATCGTTTCGAAGCTCGGGATGTCTATTATCATATCTTAAGAAAACTTGAGCTGAAACGAGGTTGTTTCAAACCTTGTTTTGGCCAAAATAGTAACTTATATACAGGCTTACGAAAATCACAAATTAGGTTCAAAATCATAATTATCATTCAAATCATCAACAAATCATTATAGCATTCATACTCATCAATCTTAAGCATGTAAAAGCTTCTAATCTTGAATCATAGCCCTGATCAACTAATTCGATCTCGCTTCATCAGATTCGAGTTTCGAATCGTTACCTTTCATCGCGATTTTCGTTGATTTTTATCGCAATCAATCAGATCAAGTTGCCGAATCACGATCAAGACTCCAAGGACCTAGATTAGGACACTACGGCTTAGATCGGGACCAATCGAACCACCAGCTCAAGGAAAAAAGGAAGAATCAGTTCAAAATGGATCGGCCTTGACTCGCCAGCAAAGATCAGGCCATGAGTGAAGATCCGGCCACCGATCTAACCTCCTCTGTCCACAACAAGGTCAAAGACCCCTGCTATAGTAGATGACCAGCAGCTTGAAGGCTTGGGAGCTCCGGCAACCATCGGTTCGGTTCGAGCCTAGAACAAGACCGATCTAAGAGGCAAACCGAAACTTAGAGAGAGAGATAGAGTGTGTGTGTGTGATCTGTTTGTGCAGCATTTTGGAGGGAGAAAGAGAGAGAGAGAGAGAGAGAGAGGCTGAGGAGAGAGAAAAAAATTAGGCAAATGAACCCCCCTCCTGAAAATAGAAGAGATTTCACTTATATATTCCCACATTAAACAATTTTGGCCGTCGATTTGACTCGACAGCCAAAATCTCAATCCAACGCAAAAATCCATTTTGAAGGCTCCATTGTGATCTTGAGGTGTAGGGTAATTGATTTAGTGAGTTTGATTTGCAAAAAACCAAGCCAAAATCGGGAATTGCGTCAAAATGTCTAATTAGGGGTTAATTTGCAATTTGACGAAATTCGATGACCAATTTGTAAAATTTTGGGAAATTGAATGTGTAGAAGTGAAATTAGGAGTGAGAGGGTTCCAGAACCGGTGGCCGGATGCCAAGAACCGGCCGAAAAGGGCCTGAATCGGCCAGTCCCACCAACGGCCGGTCAAATCGGTTCGACTAGTTCGGTCTAGTTCGGTCGGATTTTGATCGGTTCTTGACCGGTTTTGTCCAATTCCTGCTATTTTGTCCAATGGGAACCCTTGTGGGTCAAAATTTATGCAATTTGAACACTAAATGACCTAATTGAAAAGGAATTTTATTCTTTTTATGAAGAAATTGACCAATGAAGATACAATTAAGCTAATCAAACCTTATGAACGTGATTTAGGGGTCTTTCATTGACCTAATTGAATGATTATCATGGAAAAAATGAGTCAAAACCATGGGTGCTTTGAATTGAGCCTAAAGGGCTAAAATGGTAAAATTTGCAATTCAATGGACAAAATTGCAAATTAACTAAAATTAAACTCAATTAGTGTCATAATTGCCCTATCTAATGAGCTACCCATAGGTAAGATCACTTACCACATTCAAATTGACCTTGAATTGAAGTGCTCGAGCTTAGGTCAAAAATGGATCTAAACCTAATATTAAAATTGGACCTAGATTTATAAAATTAAACCATAGCCATGAATGGGTCAATTCGAATTTTGTCAATTGAAGCTTAATTGCTTGACTTTCTAATGCTTGGGAGGATAAAATTCTTCAAATTCATGAGTTCTTGTGTGAATTTCGCAAAATCGATCTCGAATTTGGACTTATCTTAAGAAAATGAGTGAGAAACAATTGTCCGTTTGCAAATTATGAATGATTGATTTTTGGTCCCCTGATTATGGCTCAAAACTACAATTCGTATTTCGACTCAATAAATCACGAAATTGAATGCTCAAACAAATTTCAGATAGTTCCTAAACCAAATATCAAAGAATGAACTAAACTTAATTATGACTAGTATAAAAGTAATTTTATTTTTAGTCGATTTAGAACCCGAAACTGAAAAAATTTAGAAATTAAGATTTTTAATCGAATTTTATGAAATTTTTTCACAAAAGTCAAATTGACATTAAAAAGAAATTATTTGTGCATTTTTTATTTTATTTTTTATTTTTTATCAAAAGTTTGACCAAAAGTCAACTTTTTCTAACAGGTTGATTTTTTGGTCAAATCTTTGAATTTTCAAGAAATTGATTTGAAAAAAAGGAAATTAAATGGAAATTTTTTTTGGTAAAAAGTCAATTTTTGACTTGGAGTTGACTTTTGGTCAAATGATTGACCAAAAAGTCAACCCGAAAGTCAACCGTTTGACTTTTCGGGTTTTTCTTGAAAATAAACTAAAAACTGCTTAAAAACGATAATGCAAAAGAAAGAAATGAAAAACAACATTTTTTTGGTCAAGAGACAGGGTTCTATCGCGATCAAAAACCTAAATCTCGATTTTTTTTTTTTAACTTTTAATGATGCGTCGACTAAAAATCGATGTCAACACCTAGAATGAATGAAGCCAAACGAACATGTAATGAGTTATCAACACAAATATAGCAAAATGAGCACGTTCTAACTACCTAAAATAAGGCAGAACGAACATGCAATGAATTATCAAAGTAAATACAACATAATGACCAAATTCTAACTATCTAGAATGAGAAAGAAAGAAGTAAAATGAATATACAATGAGTTATCAAGAAAAATATAGTGAAATGACCATATTCTAATTACTTAGAATGAGGCGGAAAGAAGTCAAACGAATATGCAATAAGTTATTAAGACAAATGTCACACCCCAAAACTACAAAGAATGGGGATGACATGGCCGTCCTTTAACATGAAGGACGTGGCCTCAAACACAACTAATAACCTGATATCAACTTATATATATATATTATCAAACCACATAGATACATATCAGATAAACCAACAAATTGGTTGCAACATCAAAGTTTTTATAATCCACCAAAAAGAGATATACATTTAGAACTCAGACAATCCAACCACTAGCAAAGATCATGTGCACCACTTTCTTAAACCATACCAAACAAAAGTAGAACTCCCCAAAAGTTTCCCACCGACAGCGCTCTCGCTCTATTTGCTGCTAGCCAAGAAACTTGAAAAGATTAAAGGAGGAGTGAAATGAGCAACAACGTCCAATGAGTAATACATATCTTTTAAGCAGATCGAACAACCACTATGCATGTATACAAAACAATACCAAACTTTATAACGCCAACTCAATATATAAAATACGTATCGAATCATATAAGAGTTATTTCTTATCATCAAAACTTTATACTAATATGGAAAACTCATTTAAATCACCATCAAAAGTCAAGTATCAATAGTCAAATCCATTGAATAATCTCCATCAAAAACACATATCAATGGTTTATCCATTGATTCATCTCATATCAAACATACGTCGATGGTCCATCCATCGACCAATCTTTTGCTCAATAACCAACCATGATCACGACACAACGCCTTTGACAAGGCAACCAAGATTCTCCCCTTTGCAAGGTCTTTACCTACAAAGCCGATGGCTACGCCCAAAAGAATATCCTAAACCTGGTATGCATACCCCTAAAAACCTTGCATTGGGTTCAGTCATATTGAGCATAAATAACCATTCTCTAATACCAGAAATTCCAATCCAGAAATCAATATCTTAAACCAAACAAATAACATTTACAACATAGCCCATCATCCATTCCATATTAATTTCTCAAGACAAGGAAATGAGGACGAATTCAATCCAATCAATCAACAGATCATGAGCATAAAAACTAAATAAATAGGATGGATCTGATCCCAATCACGACCATATGTGATTTAATTAGCATGTTATTTCAATTGTCTTTTTAATTCAACCAACATGATCGTTCAGCGTTCTTTAATCAAGAACATCCCTAAACGGTCGGTAGTTAGAGTATATATAGTCTTAAAATACTTCATCACTCGCTTGGAGACTTATGGTGATCAACTCTTAAATAGTATACAAAACTTTCAAATGCTCTTCAAGACCTTTCTAATTCCTCGAGTATAGTTCCTCAATAATAATATCTTCAAGATCAATCCTTCTCAAAACCACTTAATCATTAGCTACTTAATACATTTATAACAACATTCATAAAAATCAAAATACTAAATCAAAACTTAAGATACTTTCAATCATTAGAAAAGATCTACTTCTAAAATCTCAATCTTATTGTCTTCCAAGATAATTTACCTTATTTCTTTCTATAGGATCGGATACCACCAAAACAAGAATTCAATCCATATTTCTTGTCATGCCCTGAACCCCGAGCACGAGCACATTCCACTATGGTCGATCAGATATGCGATGTTCCCAGGACGCATCACCGACCCATTCATTTTAAATGCACATGCGGAAGCTTATTATAAAACCCCTAACAAACTAATACAGGATAGGAAAGCAGGAACCAAACTCATTCACAACCATACTTTCATATATACATATACACACCAGAGTATATATACAACAAAGTCAGCCACAAAAAGATCGGTCCATCAAAAAGGAACGGTCCTATGACTACTAGTCAGACTCGTTCACCGATCCCACTTCTGACTCTTCAACCTCCGGAGATGACGGGTCCTCCACCCAACCATCGGGAGGATCAACTATATTCTCTCCCAGAATGGCCTTGACAACAGCAGATGGAATATCAAAACTTCTAAGAGGACCAATCCCAAAACCATTGATTCCAAAGCGAAACCACGTTCTGTATCGATGAGGCACCCTAACAAGCATGTCCTCTTCGATTCAAACAATGATCCTCACAAGCTCATAGATCCAATGACTTGCAAGATTTGGAAAACTATGCACCTGCTCGGTAATCTGCACCGGGATACCATATCGCTCCAAGGGTATCGCCATCTACGGACTTGGAAATGGTTATTCAATAACCAGTGAGACTACGTCTCAGCAAGTCTCTCTCCTAAACCCCTATTAGGAAGGAAATACACCCTAGGGTGGCCTAGCCACACAATATAGAGGACTTATCTCGCCTCAGTTCCTTCTTGCAGGTCAATACAATTTATATCACTCAATCACTTACAGTAATAAAAACTTAAACAACTGGAACGCAAACACTTTCACATAACCAACAACCACTAGGCCCCTGATTATAAGATCATATCGTTATGACACATCCCATTTCATGACACACAATTCTGTCCCATAATCCGGCACATCAATAACACTCAGCATGCGTTCCAATTGTTATTCACTACTACACATGGGCATAGCCTACTCGCAATTTAGCTATCTACTGGCATTTAGCCAAGTATCGTCTCCCCACCTTGGAGCACGGCTTCGTCACTATGTTGACAGCATTTCCGAAGGAGTATAGGTCTAGTCAGCCTAGCCTCTATTGCGACCCGAGCCCACTATATGGTTCATTCCATATCAAGTATCGTCCGACTTAAATGCCCCTGACGACTTCACATTAGCCAACACACGGCAATTCAATGACAGCCCAAAATACCTTGCATTTCACTCAAATGCTTCGATTAAAATAGTAATCCTAGCCTCTTTTTTTCGTAATAAAACATCCGAGAAAGTAGTCGTGTGTGGGTCCACGTCATTTCAAACAAGAAAAGATAATACATTTCTTTTTCAAACCCCACTGTTTGATATAATTCATTAAAATCCAATTTTGGTGTCAAAACCCGACACTCGAGATCTTCTTAATAAAATACATACCTTTCATAATCAGCACTCAATTTCACAATTCAGCAAATCAATTGCATAATCTAACCACATCACAGTAGTCAGCATAGAATTCTAACGAACAGTTCCCTCGGTATCATTTTCGGAAAATAATAAATAATTAAATTTATTTCGAAAATTAAATAAATAAATAATATTATATTATATTATATTAATTTAATAATATTTATTTATTCGAAATAATTAATTAATCTAAAATAATTAATTAACGTCTAAACAAGATTATAATAATCTAAACATCTACTTAGCCTTAATTAATTATACATTAAACTAATCACACCTCTTAATCTAATCCACACTTAAATAAACTAATCTAACCACCTAATCTTACTTAGCTTAATCTAAACACCCCTTAAGCATAATTAACCTCCTAAGTGAGGTTTAGAGGATAAACTCACCGGAATTGCTTTCCGATGAGTCCACGGTGACAACAATGGCGAGGTGAGTGACAAACGAGCTTGTGGTGACACCAAGCAAGGCAGGGAAAAGCTTGAAAACGGACCTTGAAGTTCCAGACCTTGCTGGAACTCCAGCCACTGATCTTGCTAAAAGGAAGCTGCTCGATTTGTTGGTTGAACTTGAAAACTGCAAGGATGGACAGCAGCAGCTCAAGCGATGAAGATGGAGGCTCGGCGGGCTGCACGGCGATGGGACAGCCTCCGGCAACAACGAGCAGCAACTGGACGACAGCCCTGGAGGGTCCTGGTCGCGCAAGTAATGGTGGAGCAGCGCGCGAGCTGCCAAGCGCGAGGGCGAAGGAGAAGTGGCACCAACGGGCGTGCAAGCGGGTGAAGGAGAAGGAAGGGGAAGCTGTCGGTTCTCTCTGGTTTTTGCTGAGCTTTTCCTCCCCAACAACAATGGAGAAAGCCTAAAATTGAGGGAGAAGAAGCTGCTGAAGAGAGGGTTTCTCCTTGGGCTCTTTAGAGCTCAACACTTGTCAATTTCTCATTTGCTTTGCCCCCACCATGACATCTCATGACATCATCCACTCTCTCTCCTCAATCTTCCTCCACAACCTTGCCAATAGGTGCAAAATAGCTCTCCCCCCATGGCATACGAATTTTGAGTATTTGTACATCAAATTTAATCCATTTCATTCAATTCCTAAGCCAAGCAATCCAACTTGAAGCTCATAAATTCATCCCATGTAACCACACTTCAATCCACATTTTTTCATGTCCATAGAACCATCTTGGATCCCAAAAGTGCGACCAAAAGCAAGCCTACCAATTTTCCCGAACCAAAATAACCATACTTTGATTTTTCACTAAAAAACTCGGTTTGCAGAAAAATCATTTGAAGATAAGTCAACGTTTTTAAAATGATTCGTGACACAACAGGACCTCCAATTTCTGAATTATGTTTCACTTTCACGATTAATTTCATTCTTGCGCGAATTTAACACGTCTTAATCTACCAGGTAGCTTTTAGGAATTTTTGTGCATTTGACCTGTGGTTGATTATTTTCAAGCCACAATGTACATCTTCGACACATTAGCAACTCTCGGTTGTCGTGAAAAACTCAAGGTTTCAAATACATATACAAAGTACCAAAATGACTGAAGAATCGATCTAGTGCTAGTCGACAAGAATTGTGCAATTAGGTGGAA
Source organism: Eucalyptus microcorys (assembly GCA_014182515.1). Taxonomy (NCBI): domain Eukaryota; kingdom Viridiplantae; phylum Streptophyta; class Magnoliopsida; order Myrtales; family Myrtaceae; genus Eucalyptus; species Eucalyptus microcorys. The sequence continues at coordinate 30,197,931 of CM024566.1, read as the reverse complement.
TCACCCACATTAAATCACATGCCTTTGTCGAGTCGATCTATCTCTGAACTCTAATTGATTTTTAACTGTGTCGTAATGATTTTGCAAATGAGCACGGTCGAGAAATCGTTTCCTGGTCGAATTCTCAAGTCTGATGCGTTAGAATCCCTTAACGGCTTCACCTAATAGACTAGTTATCTCGTGAGTGGCCAACTCAAAGAAAAAAACTATAAGCGCGAAGATGAAATGCTCAACTCATTCTATTGAAAACGGAATTGGAAAATCAGGATGTCACATTTCTTATAAAATATCACTACAACAAAGATCATCTCTTGAACTTGAATAACTAATATCCTCCATAATAAGAGCTTACATTTAATCCACAAATTCTTCAAATGAATAACCACCGAATTAGATAGCCTTTGATCGAATGGCTTCAATCTTCTCAAATCCCCAAAGATAAAAACTTGCCAAATTTTCACTAAATAATCATTAACTTTTCTACCTAAAGGACCATAAGTTAGAATAATCACTCGTCAAATCCTCGACTTAAACTTTCTCCATTTCCTCTTGAGAAGAGTGTCACCACCAATGATCATATCCACTAATTCCACAAACTTTTAAACTGAGATCATAACTTATAGCTCATAAGTTGACCGCCATTGATTACAACGATCAAACCTATTATTCTGACTTGCAAATCACAAGTAATTTTATGTCCCGCATGTCAACTCAAGCTCATAATTTCTAAGATCAATGCTTATGATACTAATAACTTCCATATGATGCACCAAGACTTTCAATGAGATTCTCCAATAAGAAATCATAACCTAACTCAAATGATCATAACTTAATTCCTAAAATCATATCTTACTTTCTATAGATCATAACTTAATCATAACTTGTTATCCATAACTTATATCTTGAGTTGTGTAATTTAATCCATCTACGCCCCCCAAGGATCAAAGTTTATCCATAAAGACTTGTTATGACATATCATTTGCCTATAGCCTTGCAGATAATATCTAAGCACCCCCAAAGTTATCATTCAACATCAGACCTTAGATTTAAAACTTAACACTTCTAAAATCTATTCTTATCATGAAGCAATTCAATCAATTCTAACATCATCAAGTCTCCAAAAGTTGTTTCTTGAATTACTTAAACTTGTAACTTATCAAATAGTCTACACCCATAACACTCCTTCAAAGTTAGGCATGACATACCCCTATTTTGCTTCCTACAAGTGCAACAAACATTAGTAGAATACTGCACCTGCATCGCCGATCGATTGTTTTGTGTGAATCTAGACCCTCAAGCATTGTTCCTTTTATTCGGAACAAATGGTTGTTTTTCCATTTACATAGGCCTCTTATTATGGCAGAAATTTGGTCAAAAGACTTGATGATTTTGCCTCACTCGAAAAGTTGTTGTTGACGCTTGTTCCGTGAAATTGCTCGACGAATTAAGTACGTTCGTAGAGTTCATTATAATCCTTCAGATTCAAAGGTATTAGTTGACTTTGGATGTTTGATCTTAAGCCATCTTGAAATTTCTTTGCCTTATCTTCTTTGTCTTCAACCAACCTGGGAACAAACCTTGAAAGTTCTACAAACGTTGCTTCGTATTGATCCACAGTCATATCATTATGCTTCAATTGCATGAACTCCATCACCTTTTTAACTTGGGCACAATCTAAGAAATGTTTTTTGAAGAATGCCTTGACAAAACTACCCCACAACACAGTGGTGCTAGTTGGAAAAATGGTTTCCTTGGATGCCTTCCACCAATACCTAGCATTTCCTTGAAGTTGGTATTCTGTTAAGGCTAAGTTGTTGATGTCATTACAATCCAACAAGTTGAATATCTTCTCCATCCTATCTATCCATGACTCTATGTCTTCAAGATTCCTTATTCCAATAAATTTTGATGGCTTCAACTTTAGAAATTGCTCGATCAAACCTTGCAGATGGCGTTACCCATTTCCTGAGTGAGAAATAGCCCATTGTTATGCCTACTACTCCATCAAACTTCCGACATTAGCTAGTGCCTGAAGGATTCCTTCCATTCGAGGATCTCATTCTAAGTTCTCACCAAGGCTCATTTTCTTTTACAAAGCCTTGACACATATGGCTTAACTTAGTGGCCACTAATAAGTAATAGAAATTATTTATTCAATCAACTAACATTAACTAATAAGTAACCGAAGTTACTTGTTCAACCAATCAAGATAGATACATGCATTCCACATGCGTTTGTGATCGACTACCCAATTCACTAATTATATCTTATCACTCCAAGGGTTAACTTGCTCCGATACCATAAACGGAGCTGTGACATCCCAAAACTTTACCCAACATGAAAATCTTATATTATTAATCTCTTTTAGTATGTGGAAGCATAATCAATGATTAAAGCCTCACAATTATAACGAACATACTTCTGCTTCTTTTATTTATACCACATGTGAGTTCACAACTTTATTATATTTCGAGCAAAATACAAAAGTTTGAGTAGGGGTAGGGAGACTTATTTCCAAACTATATTATACTTTCAAAAGTTTTCTTATGCAAATGACTAGACTAAGTCATGGCTTGATAACTTCTCCCTTTGTTGTGTCTCCAACATTCAGATTGAAGCTACTCAACAGACTGACTAACTCTCCATCAAGATTCCGTTACCAAACAACGAACAGGAAAGGAACCCATTCCGTAAAGCCTCCTACATCAACCCATATCATAGAACTACACTTGATATATATTATTTCAGACTCTAGTTCAAGTACACTTTCATAAAAAGTTTTATTATACACAAGGACTCCATAGTGCAAAGGTTGAGAGGTGTCCATCCTACACGTCTAAAAAATAAAAGAGATGAGCCGAAATCCAGTAAATGAAATCTCTAGTTTAAGTTAGAAAAATTAGCTTATCACTTCATCTGGTATACACAAAATGAAGGCATAATCATCCAATAAATATGATAACAACATAAACAGACTTTATCTTTCATTTTCATCTACCATGGAAATTGTCAACTAACAAAATGTACATCCAGACTCATGCATGTGCATATCATGTTTCACACAATGATTTGATACTACACATAACAATACATTTTATTCATTAATGCTTCATCTTTCGAACACTACTAGGGCATCCTGACACATGAGGTATCTCAATTCCGAGGTGTTCTACAAACTTCCACCATAGGGCATCCCTACTACAGGAGCATCTCGACTCCCACGGCATTCCGAAACACTCTCTGGGGCATCTCAACCACTAGGGCATTCCACAAACTTCTATCACGGGACATTGTCACTCACTGCTATACGGGCGATAGAATCACATTAATATCATTCATACCATGATATATGCATACTCATAAGCATAGCACACATATTTCAACTAAATTAATGCATTAACCAAATAATTGCATATGTAAAAATATATAATCATATTCTAGTTGTCAAAGTATGGACATTTAATGAGTACATTCTGAGTATGGACGTTAAGAAGGTTCTGGACATTAAAAATCAAGTAAATCAAATCGGTATATTTTGAGTCTAAACATTGAGTAAGTTTTGGACATTAAAAGCTAGTAAATCCAATGGGTATGTTCTGAGTCTAAACATTGAGTGAGTTTGGACATGAAAATCCGGTAAATCAAATGGGTATGTTCTAAGTCTGGACAAACAAGTACATTATGGTCGTAAAGTATGAACAATTAAAAAGGTAAATTATGGCTTGATAAAAGCTCATAAAACAAGAGAATAGATCCAACGATGAACAAACTTATAAATGAATAGATTTAACAATGGACAGAATTAACAAATGAGCAGATTTAATGAGAATTATATTCAAATTCAGAAAAATCTGCCTTAACCAATAAACATACTTATGAACAAATAGATTAACAAGTTGGTAGATTTAGCAAGTGAACAAACTCACCAATAAACAGATTCGAACAAACTCACAAATGAACAAATTCTATCTTAGGAAATTCCAGTAGAAAGAAGTAAAACAAACAAATTTTGACCAGTATAATCTCAACATAATGAATCGGAACAAACATACAATGGGTCATCAAGATAATAACAACAGAATGACTAGATTCTAACTACTCAAATTGAACCAGAAAGAAGCAGAACAAACATGCAATGGGTTATCGAGACAAATATAACTGAATGACCAGATTCTAACTATCTAGAATGAGACAGAAAGAAGCAAAACGCACATGTAATAAGTCATCAAGACAAAGATAGCAGAATGGTTAGATTCTAACTACTCAAAATGAAACAAAAATAAACAGAACGAACATGCAATAGGTCACCAAGACAAAAATTGCAAAACGGCCATATTCTAACTACCTAGAATGAGGTTAAAAGATGTAGAATGAATATGCAATGAATTATCAAGGCAAATATAGTATAATGACTAGATTCTAACTACCTAAAATGAGGTAAAAAGAAGCAGAACGATCATGCATCGGTTATCAAAACAAATGTAACAGAATGACCAAATTCTACCTACTCAGAATGAGGTAGAAAGAAAAAAAAACATGTAATAATTCATTAAGACAAAAATGGCAGAATAGCAAAATTCTAACTACCTAAAATGAGATAGAAAGAGGCAGAACAAACATGCAATGGATTATCAAGGCAAATACAGCATAATGACCAAATTCTAACTACCTAAAATGAGGCAAAAAAAAAAAAAGCAAAACGAACATGTAATGAGTTATCAAGACAAATATAGCAAAATGAGCACGTTTTGACTACCCAAAATCATACAAAACGAACCAAAACAAACCAAAGCGAAGCAGAACAAACTTACAAGAAATTATCAAGCCACTTAACAACCAACATACCAACATCAAGACTTCACCTCTCACCCAACCAATCAAGATAGAAGTAACTAAGTAGATTTAAGCTAACTTAATACTATAAATTTCACTTACCTCGAGCGCAAACCACGAACTACCGTTTATCTTTACCACCTTAATTGCAATTGAATACGAAACTTTGCTCTCCAAATTCATGGATTGAAAAGTGGAAAATAACACATGTAGCTTCTGTTTGGATTTTTGGAAGGAACGGAAAATGGGTCTTTGGCAAGATAAAATGAGTTTTGTTAAAATTAATTAAGATAATTTAATTCCTTACAATGCTAGGTGTAAAATTGGATTTTAATCTTCAGCTTGATGTGGCAATAATGCAAAATACCTTTGCACGTAGCCAAAGAAAATGCATGAAGAAAATGAGTCATCTTCAAATAATCCATACTCAGTTCAAGTGTAAAAGCATTTAACCACAAAATATTATGTTCTAAGAACAGTGGCTATGCAAACCTTTGTTCAATGACATGTGGCAATTCTAATTTTAATTAATAAATTTTGCAATGGAAAATGTAGCGAACAAAATGTATTCTCATTCTTCTAGCACCTTTAACACAAATTATTCCACAATATTATTATCAGTTAACTAAAACTTATGCGATTAATAACAACCATTAATTAGTAAGACTATATTAATTTAATTAATACTATTCTATTATTAACACGCATATAATTTGATTCACACGTTGAAATCGAGATTTAAGTTCACAAAAATTATTGGACGCATCCCACAAAATTTACAAATTTTATTAAAGTCTCTGCGTGCTTGTCTGAACACTAAGGCAAATAATACTTAGCTCAAAATCTAAGTATCATTATCATAACACGAATTTCCGAATATTGCATAATTATAAATACAGAAATTCCGGATGTCACAAAGAAGTACAATGCAAAACAAACGAAAATATAAAGCAATTAGCAAGTGTCTAACTCATCCTTTAATTAAGCAAAATGAAAGTTAAAGCAACAAAGAAATTTTCATTTGCCAAAAGTAACAATCCATAAAAGATGAAAAATATACGACTTCTTCAACTATGTTATTGTGGAGTGTTAAAGATCATCAATGGCTTGAAAAAATTGAATTCTTTGATGGAGGTGAAGATCAAACAAGGCATGTCCCGAAAAGTTCGCCCATTGAGTCAGCATTCACCACGTTGGAGACAAATTGGACGCCGCCAAAAGCTGCAGAGCAGACCATTCAATTGAGGAAGCGATTGTGATTTTTGGTATTATAGGACCAATAAGCACCATCCTGAAAATACAACTTCCGTTGAACAAGCACGTAAGGTGTGCAAGTTAAGGGTGAGCGGATACAAGGTGAGTAAGTTCCAAACCTAAAACCCGAAACCTACTATGTTTGGACTAATTTTCAGTTTTTTCAAACCTAGAATTTACATCGTACACACTATAATTGGACCAAAACTGGTCATGTAGGGTCCGTTCCGTCTGGTTCTAGGGTCTACCCTAGCATGGTGCTCACCCCTTGGGATCATGGACTTGCATTTTGTAGTTACATGACCAATGTTTAATTAGAGAGGTTAGATCATATTTTCTCTCAATAGACAAAAAAAAAATATTGATGATCCGATAGATAAAAGATGCTAGAGCTTGATGTCATGAAAATGGCAGTACTTAACCCAATTTATCAACCAGTTTGATCAAATTGAATCTCTTGAATATCAATATTCTCCGGTTCTATTAGCTTGCGAAGTCAATTAAATTGGTCATCAAACTATTGAACATTATATTATAATATTTAAGACTTTATTTTCGTTTTGCACAGATCGCTAAGGATTTGTCATATCAGTTGGTGAGAATAATCCAATATTTTGGTCTCGAATTCAAGTTTTAACCTGCTTCTTGGAGACTTAACAATCAGGTCGGTCAGTTTGTGTTTTTTGGTTGTATCGATCCATGACACAACTCAACGACAATCAATTGGCAATCAGGTTGGGTCATCAGTAACACTTTTGAACAAAGCTTATGATATCGAACGAGGAAAATATAAATAAAGATGCCTCTACCATTCTTTTCACAAACAGGGACTAAAATCGAGCCATTGGGCCACTAGTCCCCACTCTTTATCCCCATTTGGTTTAACTTTTTCGAGGGGCCTAAAAAGTAAGAGGTGTTACAAGTGTTTTGGAACCCCATTGGCCAAATGCTAGCATTGAAAAAACTAAAAACTCAAAGTAAGTCCCCACCTTATTTGGGCTTTTAGCATTTTAGGAATGCAAGTCTTGGCGTTGTTCACGTTCATTGTTCATCTACTTGATTTGCATAGAAGAGCTAGAGGCTGATGACCACCACTTGAGGGCTCGTGTATCCCCAGTGACCACCGCTTGGGTTGTCTTTTGAGGTCACTCGGCCTAGGCGACGTTGCCTAGGTCGTGGGAACCCATGCATTCCTAAGGTCGCACAATCTAAGGTGGCCTCACCAAGCGAGACATCTAGCGGCCAGAACCTTAGGCAACCTCCCCTAAGGTTGGGCAACCTCAGGCGAGGCAATCTAACGGCGGCTGAGCTCTACCAAAAATAATTTTGAGACTTATTTAAGAAAAGTTAGTAAAAACTTTTTATAAATATAGTTTTTACCAAACAACATTTAAATCAAAATTATTTCTCAATGCATTTTAAAATAAAAATTTACCAAATAATATAATATTTTGAAAGATTCCTTTAATTTAAACATATTATATTTTTCCAAAGTTATTTTTTCAATGATGAATCAAACGGCCCCATCTCTATAATGTTGAAGAAATCAAAGCTTTTTTACTAGAATCCGTGTAGTGGATTTATAAAGGAAAAAGAGCCGGCACATGGACCGAGTGAATCCATGTGCCACGCATGGACATCATTGTTGCTCAGCTTTTTCGGACAAAGATGCCCAGGTGCGCAAGTCTAAATCATCATTGTATAATGTTGAAGAAATCAAAGCTTTTTTACTAGAATCCGAGTGGATCTATAAAGGAAAAAAAGCCGGCACATGGACCGAGTGAATCCATGTGCCACGCATGGACATCATTGTTGCTCAGCTTTTTAGGACAAAGATGACCAGGTGCTCAAGTCTAAATCATCATTGTATAATGTTGAAGAAATCAAAGCTTTTTTACTAGAATCCGTGTAGTGGATCTATAAAGGAAAAAAAGGTAGCACATGGGACCGAGTGAATCCATGTGCCACGCATGGACATCATTGTTGCTCAGCTTTTTAGGACAAAGATGCCCAGGTGCGCGAGTCTAAATCATCATTGTCTTAGGTGGAATTCGCACTTTCGACTTACTTCCAAGTCATCCTAGTCAGCATCGGCTCCTTTGATTGTCTTTACACAAACGCAAAGCATTTTTCTCCCAACTCCCGACTTCTTTCCTATATAATAATGATTCATCAAAACCAATGTTACCTCGTCCCCATATAACACGAGGAAAATTAATCGAAAAGAAGATAACGCCTTTTTATTTCTCGCATAAAAGGATAGCTTCCCCAAACTCATTCTTGGATGATATACGAGATCATTTCTTTAATCTTAGAATTAATATCGCAACTGGTGCTAAAATTCTGAAAAATGGGAATGAAGAATCACCACACGTTCGTCATAAACTATTCTTGTTCAATTTTAGTATTTCTAACTAGTGTTATACTTTTGGATTAATATTATGAAAAAATTCTAAATTAGTATAATTGTAACAAATTTATCACAAACTAATTTTGTGACCACAAAAAAAAAAAAAAAAAAAACCCTAAAATTGGTGCATATATGACAAAACTCTCTATCAATTTCCATTCAATTGAATTAATAGTTTGAAAAACCATAAATTGCTACACCTCTAATAAACTGTGGGTAAAATACCAAACTGATATACCCGTCAATTGTTATGTGTTATTCAATTCAGTAATTTAACATTAAAATTTAATGGAAACTAATAGATAGTAAATTTGTCATATATATGCCAATTTGGGGTTTTTTTGTGGTATAAATTCTATACTTTTAGTCTTGTTTTATCCTGAGGCATACCAAACATCCAATTCAATAATATACTGGCAGCATAATTCTGAGTTGCACGGCAGTGAATTTTTTTATCCATCTAAAAGTAGAATCGACATTATTCATTAGATTGTATCCTAGTACATATGAATCTTCTTCCGCTATTAAAAAAAATTAAGGTGGGTTTTTTCGTTCATATTTTATATCAATGTAAATATAATGTAAAATATAATCACTGGTTAATAGTTAGGAAATTCCTAATTGTCCTTGTTGTATGACAGGTGGATATTTTACATGTAGCCAAGTAGATTATTGAAAAATTGAAAGAAAATATGAAAATTCATGAAAAAAACTCTAAGGAAATATATAATAGGAAGAGTCACAAAAAAAAATGTTGAAATTTTTACTAATTGCTAATTTGCAACATTGAAGCTCATCATAACTATTTTCTTTTGGTTGAACAGAACTCATGATATTGAACAGCACAGATCCAAGTTGGAAGCAAAAATAATAGAGAGTGCAATAGAGATATTGCTTGCAAGGAGAACCCTCAATCCCTTGCAATCTAGACTCCTGTGTATCGCTTCTAGAGGCAATCTCTAATAAAGAGCTTGTTGTTGTATATTTTAATAGAGATCCTTATTCCGTGCCTGTCATGCACTAGTCGGCATATTAATACATTAATGTTGGTGGTTGACAGGTTATGGATCAAATACAAGGAAAAGTTGCTTCCAATGTGACTCCGACAATCACCTATTCCCACTTTCGATATCCTAATAAATTAATCGTGGTGATTGACAGCTTGTTGATTAATTCGAGGATAAGGTGCTTCCCATGCTACTCCCATAATCATCGAGACCCACTTTCTACAATCTTTTTCAAACTTCTGTCTGAAACTATAATTTTTATGTAATTGACAAAATTTAGTTGACGTACAAAAATAAAGTATATTACAAACAAAATACTAAACGTGTTTCGCAATTGTGTTGAAATAAAAACCGCATCATCAATTTATGTTAATTCAGCATCTTTCGAGTTATATATGTACTTCCAAACTTATAACGTAATAAGACGATGAATTTTTTTTTATTCAATATGTAGATTACCAAATTTCAATAAGTAGAGCCTCTTTTGTTAACAATGTCTTGTATAATAGAAAAATTCGGTTTGAAAGATTAAAGAAAAAGATCATGCTCAATATATATGCACCGATTTCATTGATACCACATTAAGTATATATTTGATGATAAATTACAACAAATCACCAAACATTTCTCGATTGAAACAATAAAATAATGAATTCATTGAGCATCTGAATTTCACATACCTTGCCTTCACTAGATGAGCCAACAAGGAGCACTATCATTAGATATAAAACTTGGTATGTCAATAACGTAGTAGATTACACGTGAGAACTTGAATATGCAAATAATATGTGACAAAGAATTACAGCGTGTCACAGAAATCAAGTTTATTAACCGATTGTAGTATACCTAGCATCATCTTTCGGCCATTGACAAGTTTTGCAGGGACTCGAAAAAGCGCGTTTTGCTTCTAGGAAACCCCATAAAGCTGGCAATTGTCAGATGGCCATCCCCTTTGGGCTTTATCCTCTTGTCAGATGTCAGAGAATCAGCAGCCGAGATAAATGGCCCTTTGGGCTTTATCCTCTGAAAAATATATATGTGGAAGCCCAAGCTAGTTGCTTTTTTTCTTAAAAATATCAGCAGCATCGATTTTATTTTTATTTTTTAAAATAATAAAAAAAAAATAAATGGCACCTTTTTTTTTTTTTTTGTCATTTTTATATTTTGACAATCAATAGAAATCAATCTAGAATGATCATTAATTAAGGAAGATGATTAAAACTACAATAATAAAAAAAAATCATTCAAAGTTGAAAACAAATCTAAAAGAACCATAAGCCAAAAGTTGAGCTTTGCATCTAATCTATAATCAAATTCTTTTAATATAAATTTTAAATAAATTTATTAATATATATCTTTTACATTACTTTCAGGTAAAATGTTATATAGTCATTGTTTCTTTTTGCAATTTTAAAATACTAAAACTAAAAAACTTAATTTGGTCACACTAAAGGGCTTTTCAAATATATGTTTACCAAACAGTCTTGCATTTCCCTAAAACACCTATAGTTTAAACAAAGTCTAGAGCAAGGTATTTATAGTCCTAAATTTAACAAAATCAGCATCATAAATCTAATTGTATATCCTTGAGCAAGTGATAATCCTAAATTTAACCAGCATCATAAATCTTTGAGCAGTGTGAAATCTAAGTCCGATACTTCTTATCTTATCATATGGAGCCCTAAACCTTCTCAAGTAAATGTAACATAATCTCCTCTTTTCAATTTTCCAACTCTCTCTGCGTCTTTCTCTGTTCCTGTGACCTGCACTTTGTTTGGTGATGAAATATGAGCCGAAAAAAGTAGTTACTTTATTTTTACATCCTATTTTATTTTCCCAAAAGAAGGAAGATTTCCCTCTGGGTTATCATGACCCTTCACTTCTTTTCGCTTTGATCAATCTGAATGCACTCCAAGTCAAATTTTTGAGTTGTTTCGAAGGAGAAGTTTGCACTTTATTTGCATCTTTAGAGAAGTGTCTAGGATGACAAAATAAAGAGGCTTCGAACTTGGCTACATCCAGCACAAAAAGAAGATTTCTGGCACCTCAGTCTCCAGCCTCAGAATCTCCATTAGGCATGTTTGCACGAAGTTTGTCTTGTGATTGGGCCAACAGGCCGCCCACATCGCACCTAACAAAGTTGTCATTAAAAGTCCAGATCGTCTAAGCTTAATTTGCTTTTGAAACCCACATTTCAAGGGCTTTCGGGCCAAGGCTCCACAGGTAATACTTTTCCGAACTCCTCCAATCATATCCATGAGTGGTGAGTTACAAACGTGAGAATCACCCATAATTAATTATGATTAAATTGGCGTGTAAGTGATATTTATAATTTGTGGCCCATCAATAAAATGTAGGGTTAGACATGAGCTGATACCATGCCCACTAAAGAGGTTTAGGAGTAGTCCAAGACATCCCTAATGAGCCCACCTGATTCATAACCAACCTTGAATTTTGATAAGTACTCTCAATTCTTTCGGTTGAAATAAAATTTAAGTTGTGAGGTGGTAAAGTTATTCTATCTAAATCTGGGATGACATTGTATTTTCAATATGTATTTTGAAAATTCAAACTGCTGCTATCGCCCCAAATTTATGAGTCAAATTAAGCAAGTTGGCTAAGGTCTACGTGCTCGATAAATTAACTGGGACGTAGATGCATACATATAATGATTTGGGATACTTAATATTCACACTAAACTACTGGCAATAAGTGCCATCGCAACTTACATAATTGCTAATTGCGTTGTTTGATGTTAGGATTTTTAATTAAGACAATAATAAATGTCAACTCCCGAGGTAGGTGTTTTGACCCCGCAGCATCTGTTATTGGGTTATGCGAAAAAGAAGGGACGTTATTATATCTTTATATAGAGCTTATTATTATATATTCATATAGAATTTTTTCATTCTATACCCGTCATGCAATTGCTAATATTTTACCACGTTTAAATGGGTGGGTTGACATTGAAAGGGCTCCCCGTTTAGCTTGACATTGAAAGTTATAGTCTTCACACATTACGTTATTCAATTCGCCCAAATTTCCACAAAACTTTGAACATGTTTCGGGAAATTCCACTCTACCCCCGTCATAGGCTTTCTTGATGTCAAGTTTTAGGATACCCTAGGCATTCTTCTCCTTTTTCTTCTCTTTAAACTTCATTTATTTCGTGAAAAAAAAAAAATTGGGAAAATATTTTTTACATTTTCCAGCGTTTGAATCATTTAAGAATATAAGTTAATGAAAAATGTTTTCAAAGTTAACGTAAACCTATACTTAAATTCAGGAAAATGATTCCATTTTTACAAAAGCAGAAATCATTTCAAAAATATAACTAGATATCGGCAATTTGACCAAAAATTCTGCATTTGAGCAATAGAACCCTAACGCTTATCCCCATTCCCCAGCATCCCACGATTGGGTCCCTAATGCTTGAGCTTGAATCCATTGAGGCCTAGCCCAAGACCTAGTGCCCATGCTCAGATTCCTCACACCTACCAGTGCCTGGTCCTTGACAACCGGGCCTAGGTCCTAAAGACTAGGGTCCCTAGCCCAGCCTTGATGGACTTGAGTTCAAACACCGAGGACCCAGGATTGGTTGTCGAGGACCCAGGCACGAGCACCAACATCCCTAGGCCAACCTCGGTGGACTAAGGCTCGACTGTTGGGGATTCTAGCCTGAGCACAAGGTACCTAGGGTCCCATGCTTAGCCTTAATGTTCCACGCCCAACCTCTATGGCCTGAACCGAGGTGCCAAGAAGTCATGCACGAGCACCTCTGGATTTTGGGTTATGTGGACGTGAGATCAATGCCAGCGCTCTTGCTTAGGACCTAAGTGGCCTTGCCCAAGTCAAGGTCCATCAAGGCTTGACCCATGTATCTTGGTGCTCATGCTTATAATTGGTCATTCTATTGCCATCCATAATGGAAGGGTTCTCTGGTTGCCCACGTGCAAGTCCCTAAAGCCCGAATAGTTTATGTTTATTTAGGAAAATCAAATTAGATTTTATTTTCCAAACAAAAAAGATATTTTCCAATTCTTTTTCAGACTTCAATCAAATATCAAAAAATATTGCAATTTTCGTGAAAAATGACTTTTCGGAAAACATTTTTTAGGAATGTAACATTTTCTGTGAAATAAAGCTATCTTGTATTTGTCTCCCTTGTACAAAGGCACTTTGCTCAGGCATAATCATTTCAGGAAGTCCTTTTAGCCAACGCTTTTGCAATAACTTTGTGTGCAAAACTGGATAGGCCTATAGGACGATATGGACCAAGGTTTTCAGGGGTAGAGACTTCAGGAATCAGAGTAATTTGCCTTCTGTTTAACAGAGGATTGAGGGTCCCTGATTCAAAGGACTACAGAACTTCCTTGAAAACATCCTTCGGTACCACATCCCAATCCTCTCTATGAAACAGAGCATTCATTTCATCAGGCCCAGGTGCTTTAAGGGATACCAGTTCAAAAAAAGCCTATTTCACTTCTTCTAAGTTGACCTCTTGAGTTAGGGAGCTATTCATGTCCTCAGTCACAAAAATAGGACACTGATCAATTCCTGGAAGGAAATTGCAACATCCTACCGAAGTGTATAACTCCTGAACTACTGCAATGTCATTTGTTCGATCTGTTGGGGTTCTCTACACCGTCATAAGGAGTCTTGAGAATAGAGACTCTGTTTTGCTGTCCTCTTTGAATGGTAGTCGCATGGAAGAGTTTCGTTTTTTATTTCCCCTATGCAACATATTAATTTGAGCCCTTGTACCCTAATACATTTCCTCTCGGTGACACAGTTTCTCTACTAAGATTCAAGGTAAGCTTCTCTGTCACTATCATGCGTGGCTCCATTGCTATTTATCAGTTGCTATAACTCAGAACTCAGGGCTATTACTGGTCGTCTTGCATTAGAGAATTTTGTTTTACTCCAGCTAGCTAATATCTCCTAGACATGTTCTGCTATTACAAAATTTTTCTGCAGCAATAGCTGGAATTTCAGGCTTCGCAAATGATTTTCTGACAATCTTCTGGATTCGTTATATCAGGTAACAGAACCAGTGTTAATACAGGCTACACATAATGAAGTCTCCTGTAAATGTTTTAGAATAATTACTGATCATGATGATGCTTTTAGTAATTGCAGATGATGAACCATGCTTCGATTATGAATAATAGGTAATGCTTTTCAGAAACATGCGGAGAAACCCAGCAAAATAAGTTCACAAGGGAAAAAAGAAAGAACAGGAAGCAAACAATAAGGAAAGAGTATCTGCCAAAATCATTTGTTTTTAAGTGCAATAAATTTAGCTAACATTAATATGCTATAAGAGTGTCTAAGTTTTTGTATACATGATGATTGATGAAGTCCGTCTTCAGTGTCACTCCCACTCTATTGGAAAGACAATGCTATGAAGAGCAAATCACTTTCACACCTGACCCACGATTTCTCATGACGAGCAACAACCGGCCTTCTTGACGGCCGAGACATCGTCCCTGTTCCCGACGTTGATGGTCTGTCCCTTTGGCAGTGCTGCAGGGTCGTCGCCGACGTCAAGAGCTTTCCTGCTCACCACACGGTAGATCTGAGTCAACACTTCCGTGAAGGCATTTTCGACATTGAGCGCCTCCAATGCAGATGTCTCCATGAAGAAGGTGTGCTCTTGCTCGGCGAACGCTTTGGCATCGTCAAGGGAGACAGCACGGAGATGGCGCAGGTCCGCCTTGTTCCCGACGAGCATGATCACGATGTTGGCCTCCGTGTGATCTCGGAGTTCCTTTAGCCACCTCTCCACATTTTCGAACGTGACATGCCGAGTGATATCATAGACTAGTAAAGCACCCACTGCGCCTCGATAATACGCACTTGTGATCGCACGGTATCTATGTTAAACACAACAGATTATCAGACAAATTTTACGGCCTAAAAAGAAGATCAGATATAATTAAGAACAGAACATGAACAACTTCCTATTCACAAGCAGGCCTCTACTCGCCGTAATGTTACATTAGCCAGTAATGATCTCTACCAAACACAGAAATATAAAACGGAGAATGTCTCTAACTTATTCCTAAAGCTGGCAATTAAGCTGCTTTCTTTGTCAATGATCACTGACAACAATTTTCATTAGCATGTCCCTTAGTTCGTGTAAATATGCCGGTTCAGAAATGCAATCCTCTCTTCGAATGACAAATTTGGGAAGAACCAAATTCTGAATAACCGCAATTGACCGCACCATGTATGTAGAATGCGAGTTAAAATTGCCACCGAACTGCTTGCCAGTGACTTGCAATCAACAACGCTAGCGTAAATCTTTTCTTCACCCGTAATGGACTTAACAATGACTCATTGATGACATGTATTAGTTTGCATCTCAAGATCTGTCATATCCAAATTTTCTTCTCTGCATATACACGAATCAAGGTGGATCATTACGTCCAACCATTGTCAATCTTACCTACCCGACATCCACAAAAACCTGACGAAAACCAGGTTTAAGAAAATCAAATCATTTGTCACTAGAGTTTATAATAAGGATTGCTTGAGGTTTGACTAAGATCTCATTAGCAGATTCTAATTTTGAAAAGATAGTTCTTAAAAAACGCAACATCCTTCTAAGAAAGATAGTCTCAATTAAAAGCAGTGGAGTCTATAATTCGTAATAAATGGCAATCCATGGAAAGGAGGAGGAGATGTAGATATTATAAAATTGGGTCAAACCTTTCTTGGCCTGCAGTGTCCCAAATCTGTGCCTTGACGACCTTATCATCGACTCGAATGCAACGAGTCCCAAACTCGACCCCGATCGTGGATTTGGATTCCATGCTGAACTCATTCCTCGAAAACCTCGAGAGCAGGTTGGATTTGCCAACACCGGAGTCGCCGATCAACACCACCTTGAACAGATAGTCATAGTCATCGTCCGACCGATATGTCCCCATCGAAAACCACAAATCCCAGAAACCAACAAAGATGGAGGAATTTCTCTTTCGAGTTTGTCAAAACTCGGTTGAGAATTGTCAATTCTTTCTTGGTTGAGGTTGAGAATGCATGGTGAATTGGAGATTGAGGAAGAACGAGAGACACAGAGAGAGAGAGAGAGCCAAAGAAAGACAAACCTAGAATTATGGAGGGAAATATATACTAAAGTTGGAAATTGTTGAGAGGATTTGTTCTGGTTGGAATCGACGGAAGCTATTCTTGGAAGGTGGCCTAAAACGACTAACGAGAAGAAAGGGAGATCTTCGTGGCTCGTGATCGGAGAAATCATGCGTTCCCACTAAGGCATTGGAACGACCAGGAACAGGTCTTCTCGTTTTCTCTCGTGCATGTCTGAATACTTGACTCAGACAAACAAACGAGTAAATTACTAGATTATGCGCGGACATTATTGTATCCGAGATTGAGGTAGGTATAACTTGGATTTAAGACTTGACTTTGATCTCTCTTAGGTCATTTTTTTAACCCTCTTTCCGACCTGCGAATCACCTCAAGCATGATGTCACCGGAAGTTCAATTGAAATCGAGTTGACATTTGGTGAAAGAGTTGAACTGGTCATGAAGGAAAGTCCTGAACATTGGTTTTTTCTTTTCTTTTCAAAGGATCGTTAGGGATGGCAAAATTGAATTGAATTGGGTTCTTGACTGATTTGAATCATACGGGATATAATTTAGTTTGTGTGGCAGGTTTAGGCAGTTGAATTCAATCGGTTCCTTGATATATTCAACTTATCTAGAATACATTCTAGCTCAAGCTGTTATTTTGAAATGAGTTATCCTCTATCCAAATCCATTCTTTTGCAATCCAACAGTCATCCTAGGAACGAATTCCCAGGGATTCGCTGAAATATTCATCCTCATTATATTTAAGTTGAATTCGGCGCCATTTCAATATCACTCTTTCCAGAATGTATCCTCATTTTCTCTTCCTAATTGTAAATTAGGGAAAGCAAATTTTGAGCTGATAAACTTATTATAAGACTTCTTTTTTGGGTCGAATTATAAGACTGAAAACGTGGTACAAATCACATTTATAAAAGGATTGACATTACAAAATAAGTGTCGCATCCACTCATTGGAGCTGGGGACAAAAAAAGATTTGAAGATGACGGAGGTATTCACCTATTTTGAGACGCGCACGACCAAGGAAACTTCAGGCATGTGCAAACCCTACTGAATTGAGGGTCGAATTCGATTCAAGGGATGATTGTGGATTCCATTGAAAGAAATATTGAGAGTTTGGTCTCTGTTGGAACTTGTTCATGACCTTATCTAGACATTCTAATCAAGGAAAGTCCGGATACAGCAAATCTTGATCAAACTCGATGAGTAAATCCCTCCATGGAGGAACAGGCTTTACACAACAAGGAAAGCACAACAAAGAAGACAAAAAGATGAGACGAGGACCACCGGCGGAGGACGTGGACGACGGCCAGCGTCGGTGGTCCGTCTAGCTTTACACGGCTTATTCTCATGCGGTTTAAACCAGTGAATAAATTCCCGATCGCTCCTCCATCTGAGGAAACCTTGGTTCTTTTGCGGCATTGGCTCGATTTGTTCTGGGCGTTGGAGAATTTTGGCTCTACTCCGATTAGTACTTTAGTGAGGTGACGATGATGAGTATGCTTTAATAAGTAGTTGCCTTAAGCCGAACATTCCGGATCTCATGCGTTGTATGATATAAATATAAATATAAATCTTTGTGTATCCAAAATACAGGTTTAAAACGTGAGTGATAAACAATTAAGAAATATGCTGTTACTTACAATTAAAGTAAATATTATATCACTTTACAGAAATTAAAAGGTTGAGCTAAGGAAAACAATTTACAATAGAACTGCTTGGGTCACCTGAACAAATTTAATTTACTTATATCATTTCACACTTGAAAGAATTAGGTATAAATGGATAGATCGATTTTTTTTCTAAGATCTATTAGCTTTTTACCAATGCTTGAGGACCCTATTGTTAGACATCGATAACATATCATGCATCCATGCACGATTCAAATTGTTGACAAATAATCCTAAATATCTCATTACATAAGATTAATAAAAAAAGGAAAAAGTCAGGGTAATAATTTTATAAAGACATTATCATTCAGTTATAAACATCATTAAGTATATTGCATATTCCAATTTTGAAAATAAAGTATATTAATTTATCATTAGTTAGATTGACCACATTATTGTAGAAAGAGGGTAAATTTATTTTTACTCACTTGTAGAGGTAATCGATTCTCAAGTTACACCAGGTCCATTTTAAAATGAGAACTAGAAGGGCCAGTTCCTAGGTTCTTGGAACTAAGAATTTGACCGGTTAGTCCCCATCCGATTCCCAGGTTGGACCAATCCGGTTTAGGATTTTGACAATTTTGTTTTCTTTACTCTTTATAAGAAAATGAAAAATAAATTTATATATATTCCACACTTGGAACTAGAAATCGCTCTCAATCGGTGCCGGTTCAGTCCGACCCGGTCCGGTTCCTATGCACACCAATGTTCGCTCGAGCACTTTTTTATTTTAAAATTGGCCTCACTCTAACGAAACGCTTGTGAGCGGAATGGGCTTTTGGGGACCAAGATATAAATGAATCAAGAATAGGCCCTTCAGGCTCTGTGTTCTGGACCCGGCGAAATGCTTTTTTTTTCCACGTTATTATATAGGAGGAAATTTCTATGATTCTTTTCAATAAATAATTTCCCAAATTGAATATTTTCGTTTTAATTTTAATCTCTCTCTCTCTCTCTCTCTCTCTCTCTCTCTCTCTCTCTCTCTCTCTCTCTCTCTAATTTAGTTTACGTTTTGGACCTAATGACCTTCGTCTATTGTGTTCCGTAATTTGAATTTGTTTATTCCCACCATTGCGAATTTTCTTCAGCAATTTTAATATATTTGACATCAGTTTTAGCCTCTTTTTTTCTTTTTTTTTCTAATTAACATGTTATTTGGTAAAATTTATGATATTTTTTATCTTTCTGTGTTTGTTTTTTCCAGTTGACATTTTTGCTGGCTTTGTTCCATGGGAGTTTTCATTCTTTATTGCGTATTCCAGTCTTATAACTATAACAAATTAATTCCGAGCACAAATATTACTTGCCAACCGTGGATGTGTGGGTTCTTTTGTTTATTTTCTAACACAAGCAATCGACCTGATAAATTCTCAAGTTTTCTTTTTTTGTTGATGTTTCATGAAAACTGATAAAGTAGTAGTGACCCAACATAAAATCGATTTTTGGGAAATTGTCAATTAGTCCCCTAAAATGAATAATAAATATTGAATAGACCTGTTACCTAAATCAAGTGCTCAATTTACCTCCTAAATTAATTAAAATTGAAAACCCTAATCTCTCTTTCGGCAACCCTCTCTTTCCCAAAAAAATCCTCCCTCATTGAAACTTGACGTACATGCTTTCAGCTTTAATTTTCTAAAGCTGAAGCCTGCTTAGCTCTGCTTTTCTTTTCTAAACCTTGATTTCTTTTCTTTTTCTCTCCCAATTTTTTTTTTTGGTCGTACTCTTCCAATCTAATTTGACAGTCTTTGTTTACCTCATATGACATCCTCTTTCGCTCGTAATTATTATTGGTTTTTTTTTTTTTTTCTGGTTGTCATGGTGAATAAATTTGCCTGCAGCTGAAAATTTCATGAGAAAATTGTCATCAATCCAGCCAACAAGAAGCCCAGACGTGGTTCTTTAACTTCTCCGAGATTTGGCAAAAGTTCTCCTTTCCTTATTTAGGTGTAGATATAAATTTAGGAGCTTTTATCTCTTGATTTAAATCTAGATTTGAAAGTTTATTCAGGATGTTCAATTTGTAATGGTTCAAATTATTGTCTTCGTATGATAATGATGTTGAGAATGCCAAACTTAGGTACACACTACAAGTCATAATTTACGGAAAGGAAGATCTTGGCATGTGCCCCTCAATGGCAATTTGGGTGATTGGTTGTGTATGTATGGTATTTTGGGATGAGAGCATGTTCATAGCTACATGATGTACTCTTTTGTGTTTCTGATTTTGATTTTGATTTGTTTTACATCTCTTGTTGGATTTGTTTTGCTTGGAAGCTTTCTATATTCCTTTCATATTTAACTATGATAAATGAATGAAATTTTCCTTCGACAAAAAAAAAATTAAATTAATACCGCTACACCCTACCCAACTCGATAAGTAATTTGCGAATTATAGCTTAGCCAGAGCCACAAGTTCTTACATCTGCTCTTTCTATTGATCATGTCAAATGCATGTGACAATGAGACAATTCATAGATCGAGCTAAATTGACGTGATTTTGAGCTAATTCAGAGGGGCAAATTGACATATATCCAGGACCAAGGGATTAAAATAGCAATTTCTGTCCTTTTCAAGGTGGGTGATATTAATTCAACCATCTTTTCATGGCTCGAAAACCTCAGCTACGTTTCCGACATCGTGAACGCGACAGATTGCCTCCTTAAACCGCACTGGATTCCGCCACCTTTTTCGCCCTGCGCTGTTCGAAAGTCAAACCACGTGGGTTTGAATCTTTGGAAGAATCCTCTTCTGAATAATTATTATTAACTTGCGGAGGCAAGCCGTTGAAAATTCAAAGGTACAAAGGCAACGTCGATGAAAGAATTTTCTATAGGCCGGCAGCTCAACCCCCGTGACGACTGTTGGTACGTCACGAGGCAAGAAAAATATGTGACAAAACAGTCACATCCAATTATGGGTAAAAAAACAAGAGCATTACGTATAAAATCAAGGGTTAATTCATAAAAAAGAAAAGTCAAAATTTTGCCTCGTGAGATGTGAATACCTCAAGTTTTTTTTTTTTTTTTTGGGTAAGGGAATACCTCAAGTTCTTTTTCATCTGGTCGATATTCTAAAAATTGTATCATTGATCCAAAAGTACTTTCAACGTAATGACAATATGAAATTGTGCATAACGTTATCTACATGCCGCCCCATTGATATTTTAACGATCATTATGGATAGAATTGCAAAGGAATGTATTCTTTAACCATTGATGAGATAAATAAATAATAAAGAGTAAAAAAAAAGTTTAAGACTTTTTTATAAATTTTTCCCTCTAGTCAAACCATCTTCATTATTTCACATGGGATGATAATATTAGAGTCATATGTCGAGCTCTTAAAAGGACGTTTACAAAGCATATTTTACAAGAAACGGTTCGACTTTTATAGTAAATTAGTGTTTTGAACGATCTCATTTTCTGTCACTTAGCAAGATCTTATTAAAAATGCTCAATTTTCGAAGGGAGAAAAATCCGCGTGGGTTTCACGACGTTACTTTCTCTCCAAGGGCGAATGGTCTGTGCTCCCGATTCGCGTGCTTCGCAGGTTCACTGCACCGAGACAAGTCACATCGGTGTCTTCCGTTTGGTCAAACCCTATGACGTCACCTTTTCAATGGCACGAAGCCACCTCGAAGATGGGGCGACAACATGAAATTGCGAGATTGCCCCAATTGACGATTCTCTTGTTTTCTTTCCCTTCAAGTTTTGTACATGTGGCATCAAGATTGTGATGCTCGTTTGGTAAAGAGAAGAGCCCACGTTGTCAAAATCATCTCTCATTTATATGAAGTTTTCTCCTGACAACGCTAAAACGGATGGTGCAAAGTATTAATAATGTGGAAAGTACTTAAAGAGGTGACGAATTAAATATGGACTGAGTCACCCCATCCTAACCTTAACTATTTGGTGCTTGATGCAATTATCAATTGACAACTACAACCTATAAGGTTTCGTGTCAATTTTTATATTCTCGCTAAGGTATGGATAATATATTATTTACCCACTACAGATTTCTGCATTTTCCACTAGATATGATTATGTATATATAAAAGCTACGAATATAATTATGCAAGTGTACATATTGCCATCGTACGATGATTCGATAAAAACAAATTATACACCGCCGGCATGAAGAAAATCTTATTTAAACAACCTTAGTTATCACTAATTTGACGATGATAACTACATGCTCTCTTCAACCAATAGCTTATAAAATTGCTCGTGGGAGTTCTTTTTTACGTTGGCCATGTGTGCTATAAAGACTGTAGCTACTAGCTATCTAAATAATTAGTGTCCTTAAGATGCCTCAGAACAAGACAAAGAAAAGAAAAGAAAAGAAAAAAAATAAGCAAGACTTCCTGAAAACCCTACCAACCGCTAAGAATCCAAATCCATTCTGTCTTCCTCTCTCTCTCTCTCTCGCTGGTTCCTCTCACCTTCCTCTTCCAATCAATCTGTCCCAAAGACAAAACCCTTTTTGCTCAGATGAATTTATAGTCATTAAAACCAACTTAGACACAAACTCTCCCCACACTTCTTCCATCAAACCCCACCCTGATAAGTTCCCAGCAACATATAGACACTCACAGAAACACTCGCAAAACCTCTTTGCTGTCTTCCATGGTTCCGCCATTCCCGACTGCAGAACTGCCTCTGAACGAGAATGATTCGCAAGACATGGTCATCTACCATGTATTGAACGAGGCCATGTCCCAGAACAACTCGTCCCTCCCGCATCCGAACCGATCTGGGTCCCCGTCGAGCGGCGGTTCCCTCGAGCCGTCCGGGGGCATCACGAAGAAGCACTACAGAGGAGTCCGGCGGCGCCCGTGGGGGAAGTTCGCGGCTGAGATTCGGGACTCGGCACGCCACGGGGCCCGAGTTTGGCTCGGGACGTTCGAGACAGCCGAGGAGGCGGCGCTGGCCTACGACAGGGCGGCGTTCCAGATGCGCGGCGCCAAGGCCCTGCTCAATTTCCCGCCGGAAGTGGTGGCCGCGTCGATGCCGGTGGAGAGGTATGAGCCAAGCCGGAGCCGGAGCTCCGGGTCGGCCAACTCGGACACGAGAGGCCAGACGCATCGGTCGGATTCAGAGGTCGGCATCGCCGGAGGAGGATCCCGGGATGTGGCCACTGACCACCTCGAGAAGGTGTTGGATGTGTTCTGAGGTTGAGCGTCTCCGGTCACTCACGACTCTTGCGGGTAGCCTGGGCCTTGTACCTGGTATCAAAAAAGTTCTATTTTCTTGCCAATTTGGATTACTTTTTGGTGTCACATAAGTTTTTTCATCAACATGGTTTTTTGCTCGTCTTGAGTTTCAATGTGGCCCATTGTGTGATCCATTCTGTCTAAATGATGAGCAAATCCGGGCATCTCTTTCCAGATGATGATATCTTTATTGGTCCCTTTCACAACAACAATCAGAAGGACTATATTGAACAACTTTGCAAAATGCACAAAGTGCTACAATAAGGTATAGACATCACGAAGACAATGCATTTTGTCCTTGCTAGAGTTTTTGGTTTTACCGATTCATAGGTTGTCTTTTAGGTTATCGTACTTCGGCTACGTAGTATTGTATAAGCAATGCGAAAAAGTTCAGGTGTAAGCTTCTGATTGGGCTATATATACGCTCTGCATTTTTTGAGTAATTTCGCTTGAATGTACTTCAATTTGTACAGTTGATCGTAATGTATTAAGCTGCTTTGATTGAGAAAAAGGAAAAATGGGGATGATATGAATATTTTTCTATCTTTGGGTACAAAATCGCGCTTTCAGAGGAAAAGTCCTTTCTTTTATGATATTCAAAAAGAAAAGTCAAACAAAAAAAAAAAAAAAAAAAAAGAAGGAGAAGGGGAGAACAGTCTTGTTCTAGAAGATGGTAACACTTCTATTCTTGTGGGTCAAGATTGTAAGACTCTTAACAGAGAATTATTTTCTCATGAACGATTTTTCTTCTTTAATGATTCATTTACTATATATCTTTTGCCCTTTAACATTAACTCCGTTTGTTAGAAACTTCAATTTGTGAAAAGAAATTGAAAAAAAGAGAAAGAAAAAAGAATAATCATTTCTCCAGGACTGTTACTTCATCTTCGACCTCATTGTATCACCCACAATAAATTCTGTCTTGGGGATATTATCGCAATAATCGCATTGAAAAAACCATAATTGGTTAATTCTTACTAAAAGATGGCAGAATATATACCTTTGCGAATTGAACCAAATCGACATCACTTGGGAAATTAATTTCACCTCGTGCGACAATTGCCTTCGTGGAGGGGAAACTTCGAGGGAGGTTCGCTCCAAAAAAAACAAAAAAAAGAAAAACAAAAAAATTAACTGTTCAAGCAATTAAAATAGAATGCAAAATCCAATTAGGTCTTGATTAGATTTGTGGGTCTCACCTTCCATGGTCAAAATCCAATATCAGCCACAAGAATTTTCAACGATAGCGTGATAATGCCAAAAGACAAACCTCTCACGGTACTCCTCAATTTGGGCGATGTAACTTAATTAAAGTAGGACTAATTAGTAGAAAATGTATATCGACGTCGACCGACGGTCCTTTTCTTCTCGTCTTCCTTTGCTCAGAACTGCCTACAAGCCACAAAATCTTAATTGTTGGTCTAGATGGGTCTGAGTCCGGGTCTATAATTTTCTATAAAAACCGACTGGATTTAGACGATTCTCTCATTGAATGGATCATACTAAAAAATGTAACGTTTCTAACCAAAGCAATTCACTTTTGCTTCGAGTCTTGCCAGCCAAGGTGGTCCAGTGGGCTACAAGATCCATTGTTAGATCGGCATATGAGAGGCCTAAACGAACCATTTAGTTAAGTGACTTTGTTGCATATTTAATTTGATGGATACAATTAGAAACACTATGGTCTATCTTTTTTTAGATACGAAAGAAATTGCCTCCTTTACTATGGACGATGCTTGTGTCATGATCATTGTTTGTTCAATACGTACGATCAAGTGTCGGTGCTATTTCGTTAGGCCTTGAAAGGAGAAGGAATGGTATGATCATATTGGGAAGTCTACTATTGAATTTGCCAAGCATTCTCTTTCTTATCATCGATCGGATTAGCGTTTGGGATCTCGAATCCAATCTCAAGGATACTACAAGACTCTTTATAAGAGAAGAAAGGAAAACGAAATGCTCTATGATTTCAATTACACCTAAAGAAATCAAAATCGTGTCAAGTGATTAAGTGGGTCTCCTCTCAAAAAACATGTAAAAGCTAGGATTTATTCTGATATTTCGTAGGTAAATTAAGACATCTTTCAAGAATATTCTTGAAAGAAGGCGCTGACCAAAGAAAGAAAGAAAGAGAGCAGCACAAAGAGGAGCACGACTACTTCACCGGATCTCAGCAACGACCCCCCCCCCTCCCCTTCAAAGGAGCTATAGCTTGCATTTGCAGGGACGATCTGGGAAGAATTATTGATGGCTTTACTAAATCTGTGGAGGTGAGATCGGTTGAGCAAGCGGAGGTAATGGCTTTGGTTGAAACCCTATATTTTATTTCCTTGAAGCTGGCCCCAAATAGAATTGAAAAAGAGATACTCATAGACTCTGAGTGTAGTATGATGGTGAATGGGGTCCTCTCTTCGAAGACCTTTAGTTGGGAGATACAACCACTAGTGGACCAGGCAAAGCGAAAAATGAAACAGGCGTCGGGTATTACATTAGCCCATTGTAGTCAAACCACAAACAAGGTGGCTAACCGGTTAGCTAGGAATTGGGTTAATAACCCCCCGTCAGCTCTTTTGAATCTATTGTGTGTTGATGCTAGTGTTGTATTTGCTAAAAACAGTTCCTACTAATGCAATTACGTTTGTTTGATATAAAAAAAAAAAAAAGACATAAAGAAAGAAAGGAGGCATTACCTAATCATATGCAAAATGTTACTATTTGAAAAGATGTCATTTTGAGTAAAATTGATCACGTTAGTGTGCTGTATAAGATAGTCAATAATGATCGGATGCAACGTAAGTAATTTTCGATAATAAATGATTAAAAATTATATTAGAATTTAGCATGAAGGTTTATTGATAAAATTGAGAATTTAAAATTAAATTCGCATTTGTATAATAAAATTAAAACTGGTTCAGTAATTATCAAAATTCATGCGGTCACAATTTGGAATTGACAAATCTGGTCGGCTATTTATCAGATCTCTTCCCAATCTGTGGCCTTGCATGAACCAAGAGAAAGAATCTTAGGGGGCGGCTAAAAAGTCAAAGTGAGAATTTTTCTTCAATCATCTCGCTTTTCTTGAATATGCCTTCCAAGTTCAGTTGATACTCCTGTTCTTTTAACTTTTTAGAAAGCCTAATCAAAAAATTTTAAACCTCTTTTTTACCAAAAATAAAAATAAAAATTTAAACCTCTGAATAGAGAACAATTGCACATATATAAAAAAGTATATAAACACAGTAGAGAAGTAATATGAGATACCTTAACATAGCTAACAATCTCTTCCTTTAAGATTTTCGAAGAAAAATTTATTAATCTTCTTGTTTTTTACTTGGCCACCTTTTTCTTTTATTTTTTTCCCTTTCTCTTTTTTGGTAACTCTAGCTTTTGTGCTGAAATCATTTGAAAGAGGTCTTTTTAACTCTAACTTTTGTCCTAAAGTCAAAGATAACGTGATCACAGATAAAGTTAGTCCCCTGTGACCCTACATGCGACCGCATTGAGAACCTTGGGCATCCACTTAGACATGAAAATCACATTAGATCTTTCTATTTGCAGTTGTGCGATCACAGCATATAATTTGCAAAGTTCCAACCACGTGTTTTTGATGATGTGCACGTTTTCAATCCAACCACGTGTTTTGGGCTCTATCATTTCGTTTGATTCCAACCTCGTTGAAACATCCATCACTAGTAGTGATTAGAGTATTGTGTCTGATTTTGTCGGTTGATGTAATTAAAGTACGACACCTTCATTTAGAGAGATTGCCGGAGGATAGTTCATGTTCGTGCACATTACACATTCAGTTAAATCAAACTTCAATAAAAAAAAATTAATTCAATGAGTTATGTATCAATTAAAATATATTAATTGCTCTATTCCATATGGGTCTTAATAAATCTTTGCCTCACTTGTGAGCCTTTTATGATAAGGCCACTCCCCTTAATCTAGATATCATTCTACACTAACATATCTTGCCTCGAGAACCTTCAACTTGGGTCGGCCAATTTGGCAGATATTGGCAAGGATGACATCTACCCTTTAGACTCCACCTTATTTGCCCTGGCCCAGCCAAGCTTGGCAGGAAGTCGAGAGACACCATCCACCACCTCAATTGGGGTTCACATTTGAGATTCTTTTTTTGAGATATTCAAATGTCAATTCACATAGAGAGTGCACTACTAATCAATCATCACTGATACCAATTTGTTATGCAAAACAAAGGAAGTGCGGAACCAAACGAAACCACCAAGTCAAAAATAAATGTAGATTTTAAAATTGATACGGAAAAATTATAGGAAAAAGTGTCAGAAATGCCCTAAATCTATTGTATTTGTGGCAATTTAGTTCTAAATCTTTTGATTTAGAGACAATT
The DNA here is from genome assembly GCA_014182515.1 of Eucalyptus microcorys. NCBI lineage: Eukaryota > Viridiplantae > Streptophyta > Magnoliopsida > Myrtales > Myrtaceae > Eucalyptus > Eucalyptus microcorys. The sequence continues at coordinate 30,170,052 of CM024566.1, read as the reverse complement.
GAGTCATTTTGTTTATTTTTGGCTGGGTATTGCTTACATGGATGCTAGACTACCTATGTAGCATGTCCGTCATTGATATGGACATTGTTAAATAACATTTTAATAATTTTAATTTTTTTTTTTTTTTTTTTTTCCTTTTTTTTTCCCTCTCTTTCTTTCTTCCTCTTTCCTTAGGTGGTTGGCAAGGGTTGGCTTTGCCAGGCCTAACCCTCGCCCAGGCTAGAGTAGCCTTGTCAGGCGTCACTTGGTTGAGGAAGACCTAGTTAGGCATCATTCCCTCGCCGGAGCCAGGGCAATCTCGTCGGGCATCATTTGGGCCAAGACTAGGCTTGGTGAGGCCAACCCTTGTGCCTAGTGAGGCCAACCCTTGCCTAGGCGACACCTCGCCTCAGAAAATCTGGCGAAGGCGGCCTCATTGTAAGTCTAACGCAATTGGAGAATTTAATAAAACACAAGATTTTAGCTGCAAATGAAGATCATGCCCTTGAACTTTTCTACAAGCTTGTTTTGCCTATAAATAGTTTTTTGCTGGTTGTTCTGATCATACCGCATCCCACAATCGATTGCCAATTGTTATTCAAGCAATAATTGCAATTGTAGATAAACTTGGCATTATCAAAAGTTTAGACCTTTATGACACTTGAACTTCACTTATCATACAACAATTTCAATCTACATGGACTAATTTTTATGGAAACTATTTCTCCTCCAAATCATCCATTAAAGCATGTATAAAAGTCCTAAATTATTTTGCTCTATTTTACTCTGTAGTTGTTTCATCCCTCTTTGTTCTCTTCACGTTTTTCCATTTTATTAGCGGCACATACTCTATTTTTCCATACAAAAATTAGGTGAATGAAGAAACACCAAATTGTACAGGCCAATTTGTCATTGAATTGGAGAACATAAGCTCTTTTATGTCCACATGATTAAAATAAATTCAAGTAACTAATATAGTGTCGAGTTTAAATCTGAGAACTTCTTTTTGTTTGATATGCAAAGACTGTTTACCGGGTAGGCATGGGCTAACCTGGGGCGGACCTAATTTCTAGGGGCCTTTTCTCAGCCCACATGAATTTTGAGTATAATTCATTTTCAAATTTTCAACTAAGAAAAAATAAAAATGGGAAATAAAGATATAGTGCACAGGTTTGGGGATTTCATGACAAAAATAAAAATAATATACTCTTTCTATTGAAGGTTTCAATAACATGCAGAAAACAAATGCAATGAAAAACAAATGCAAGAGCATGAAGATTAGCATCGCCCATTTGGTATCTACCAATCAAGTCCAAATAGCCATGAAATTTGACTAAGAATGCATTCTTAAATTTGACTAAAGTCCAAAACCAAATATATTCTCAACTATGACGATTCATGATGAATATCAATATCTGAAATCTAATTTTGTCACATCCAAAACCAAATATATTCTCAACTATGACGATACCCGGCGTGAACGTCGCCCGGGTCAGCCATGATGCATAGAAGAAGAAAGATCCGGTGGCCGAACTAAAAAAAAAAAAATATATATATATATATATGTTTTTTTTTTTTAATTTAATAAAAGTCCTTTACAAATGTAAATTTTACCAAGCGATATTTGCATTTCGGAAAACCCCATTCACCTAAAGGTATTTGCATTTTGGCAAATGCATTCCCCAAAAGCCGAACCAAACGGGCCTTTTATGAGAGACATCTTTTCCAGTTAATATACCGGAAATCCAACTTGGTATATGAACATCCAATACATTTTCTAGATTGGTTTCCCACTACTCTGCCGTAAAAAGAGCTCAAGTACTAGTATTCACAACCAAAAGGAGACTTAAATGTCGGTAATATCAATGTATTATGGGTAATATAAACTTGTACTCTAGAATTTGTGTAACAAACTGGGGTAGTTGGTAGCTTGGAGATTGGATTTCCACCTTTAGATTAAGAGGAGATGTACGGTTATAATTAGATGGACTTATATATAAATAGGGTCTTATTTGTATCATTCCATTTCCAACACAATATGAAGGGTCCGTTCGTTTCGCGGAAAATATGCCATTTCCAGAAAATATTTTCCCAGAAGTCATTCTCCAGGAAAATGACAATATGTTCTGGTGTTCAGTTAAAACCTAAAAATGTTTTGGAAAATATTTTCCGGTGTTCGGCTAAAACCTGAAAAGAAGGTCAGATGAACAAACATAGAGATACTAGTTCTAAACACAATGGATATGAGAATCATCACATCCTGGAAGAGGCGAAAGGAGCAGAGCTGGCGAAGTAGAGTGCATGGGAAACTAGTTCTAATCTCACTTCACGAAGCTCTTGTCTTGATCTTCCATCTCCAAAAGAAAAGGAAAAAAGGAAAATGAAAATGATATAAAATGACCATTCACACCAGCCCATCTTCCGATTCGAATCCCGAAAGCACCTCGAAGACCGAGATGCGGATGAAGTTCAAAACCCTTGAAAATAAGCTCCTCCGCACACAAATTCTGAAGCCACAAAATCCCTCTATACATGCAAACAAGAGGAGAGAGAGACCAGCAGTGAAGAGGAAGCAAGGCACGTCGCGGAGATCGAGGACGAGGGGGACGCTTCGCCGCTGCTGATCATTGGCGTCGAAGGAGGAGGACGAGATCAGAAACCCAAGGCTTCGTGAGGACGGAAATCCAGCACCGCCGGATGAGGGGATGCCCCGTTGTTGCTAATCGTCGGTGTCGAAGGAGGAGGAGATGAGATCAGAGAGAAAGAGGGTAGAAATGGTAGCTTCTGGAGTAAATGAGTAAGGAAAGAAGTTCAATAGAAGATTGTGCGAGGGCGCGTAAGGACCAGGGAAATCATTTTCCACAATCTTATAAGAAGATTTTCCATTGACCGGAAAACATTTTCTTTGACCATTTATTTTCCGCCATCCGAACACCGGAAATTTCGAAAAATATTTTCTCGGAAGTTGTTTTCCGTGAAACGAATGGACTCGAAGTAATAGTACATTTTCCCCCAAACATTTCTTCTCAAGAGTGGGAAAGCTGAGCTTAGGGAACTTTAGCAAGGGGTGAAGCATGATTTCTAGGGACCAGGTTTTGAGGTAATGTCAAGTTGGGGACCAGTATTCCTCAATCAACACAGATTTTCATAAACTTTTACCTGTTGACATGTGATTTTTGCTGGCAAATTGAACATGCAAAAAGAACAAATAAATTGCAACAAAGGAATAAAAAATGGGGAGATTAGTAGTATGTAATCCTTTTTGCCAATATATATATATATATATATTTTCTAAATTTCGCTTTGCTTCTTTCATTTTATTTTCTCTTTCATTCATGTCAAATCACTCAAATCATCGTTCAATAGTGAGGAAAATTACCAAAATAATCCTAAAACATTAAAACTGTATCAATTCGGTTTTAAATTCTCTATTTTTTTGGCCAATTTAGCTCTAGATATTTTGCAATTATGCCAATCCGATCATTAATAAAATAAAAAAAAAAATCTAATGTGGAACATGATTGCCTTGAGAAAAATTAATAATGACAAAAAAGAAAAGAAAGATTTTCCCAATATTTGGTGTTTTTCCCAAATTGATATCAGAAACTAAATCTTCCCTAGACGGATCTCCCAAATTTTTGCCCCAATAATCCGTGATGCCTTCTTGGCTAACGATGCCTTCTTCGCCCATTAAAAAGACCCTGTTCTTATCTCTAAAACTCTAGAACCTGACACCACCTTTCCTATCCTCTTCCAAGTGCAGCATCCTCTTTTCCAAGCTCAAACAACATCACACAGAGCCCATCTAAAAGTTCCCTGCAACTAAAAACACTCTTCTTGTCTCACGCAAGTAAGCTCGCCCATCAATCTTCCACCACATTTTGTTTTCATAATACCCATGTGACCATCTCCAGTTTCTCTTGATTAGTGAATGGATTTTCCGAAAAATCTTGAGCTGTTATGATCCTTTTGGCTTTAGGTACTATTTCTATTGTAGAATTGTAGCAAATGCTGTTAGTCTTTTAGTGTTTGTGATAAAATCGCCAGTTTGAGCTCAACAGGGCGAAATTGCCACTCTTCATTGTTTATTTGCTTTTACTGATATATTGTCTGTTGCATCTCATTCTTCAATGACCAAAACAAATGAAAGCTTCATATTTTCTTCCCAGAGGGAAAATCACTCTAACGACATCTAAAAAGTAATGAATGAGCACTCTGGTGTATCAACATTGCAACATTATTTTCCAAACAACAGAACAAATACATACATGCTTACTCACAAACACCTTTAGGACATATAAAAAATGAGAAGCAACTTAAGGTCTGAATCCATTATGAGCATAACCTGCCATGACAGTAATCCATGAAACATCTCGAGTACGAATAAGGTCAAAAACTAGGCGAGCTGACTTGACATCCCCACAGTTTGAATATTTGTTTAGAAACTTCTGGGTCAAAATCCATCCTGATCTCATAGGCATGCAATACATCTACATGAATCAACATCTGCCAATCTTGAAATAGATGGAAACAAATTTAACAGGCTGATCAACTGGTGAACCCCCCCTCCCCTGTCAATTGCATTGTCTTAAAAAGCACCAAAGCCTCAATAGGATCCAAGCTATGTGATAGTCCAGTGATCATTGAGTTTCAGGCGACCACATCTGCAATTTATCATATATTTCTCGTAGACTCTCCTAATACCCGCCTTATAATACATATCTATTAGATCAGTGCATATAAACACATCTTTGTCTGGCCCTCTGTGATAAGCTTCACGGCAAATGCCTCTTGCAAATCCAGAGCACCAGCATAAGCTTTCAAAACAAAAGAGAAAGTAACCTGCCCAGTTCCAAACCTCTGTCCACCATGGAACGGTACATCTTTAGGCCTCCTGCAGTCAGTTTGATAGCTCTTATCATGGCGGCCTCCTGGAGTCGGTTCAATCTCAAATAAGCTCTTGTCATGGATTGCCACAGTGCAATGGTTGGAGGCAGCGCAAAGTCAAGGACGAAGCGAGCAAGGTCGCATCTTTGAAGCAGAGTGTAGGAGTTTATGAGGTGGGTTGTTATGGAGGTGTCTTGATCGTGGCCTGCAATTATTATGCGCATGTACTTTCTTGCACGAAGACAGCAGACGAATGTAGGTGTTCTAGCACATGTAAATGTGTCGTATATAAGGGGAGTGTTGCCACGAACATGGAGAGAACACAAGTTCAGTGCATATCGATACACTATCTTGAACGATTTTTTGTCTAAAAAAGAAAAGAAAAAAAAACAAAGAAAAGAAGACTTCGTAGCATTGACAAGCATTGACAAGCATCAACCATTCTCCTGGAGATTAATCGATCCAATCTCTAACCGAAGCGGTAAATTCAATTTAGATGACTTAGTCTTACTCGAGATGTGTTATTTGTCATATATAGAAGTAATTCTTACTAGGTGGATGGGTGATTTCTTTCGAGAAGGAGTGGAATATGTGAATCTGAATTTCGCTTATATTTATAAGTTTAGTTCAGCTGGATTCTCGTGCCTTATGTTCCTTCATGTGTTTATAAGGAAATTCAGTTTGTCCTCTGCAGTTAGTTTGTTATAAGTTCATTCTTGTTTTGTGGTCCAGGGTAATTATTCCTCTGTCTCTTTCTATTTCATTATTCAGATGCATTTTCTTAAAATTGTTCTTTCGTTTGCCTAGCCCTTCCTTTTTCTTCACGAGATGCACCAGCTAGGCACATTCTTTCTGATTTAGGTCAGATATTTCGTCCTCGGGCCTTCCCATCGTCTTGATTCAAACATTTCGAATGCAATTCCAAATAAAAATGACAGGAGGACCCAAAATGAGAGCTAAAGCAGTGAGTGAATTGGGCCGGAGGAGCTGATCAACTGGAATGCTGCAGTGATGGGCTTGGGCCACAGGATTAGGGCCCCACCAGCTGGGCCTCTCTTCTTTTATTTACTTATTTATTCATTCATTTTATTATTATTATTATTTGGTCTTGTTACTATTTTCTATCTTCTTCTTTTTTTAACCCCCCAAAAAAAAAAAAATGCACATTCACTATGTCGGCAAAAATTCAAATGTTCACACATAAGCGGAATACTAGTGGAATTCCGACTTAGGAAGGCATTGATGCTTTAGCTTAATCACGGGAATATCGAAGTTCTTGTTCGTGCGAGGAAGAATGAAAAAACTCGCACCCAAAATGGACACTGCCCTGTAGCTCAAGGCACTGGCTAGAGAGCATAAAAGAGCCATTTTTTTCTCATTGTATAAATGAAAGAGAAATAATAACGAGACGAGTATTTTTCTCAATTAAGAGAACATACATAAGAAGAAGATGGATGGGGAATTTGATAAGAAATTTTCATTCATGATTCTGACAATGACTATGAATGGAAAGTTGTATTCAACCAACACAGATTCAATACTAACCCATTTGCGTGGAAAGATTCTTATCTACATATTTGATGAATATAAGATTCGTCATCTATATAATATCACATCTCTTTGTTTTAACCCAATTATGTTGAGATTTATGAAATCAAGTTATTCTTATTTCATTTCATATCGTACCATCAACATAAACGCAATATACAAATTATACATATATTAATTTTAAATTTCTCTAATTCATCCATGAAATTTTAAGTTTATAACTTCATGGTCTCCTGTATCTACGATAACTAGTGAACATTGCTCGTGCTTTTGAATTAAGCCATTGCCTCTTCTTTTTAGCCAAGTAGCTTGAAGCGTTTCTTTCTCGGTTGAAGCTTCTTCGCTGGCATTTATATTCACCGGAGACACTTAGAAGGACATCCTATAGCTAGTTCAAACACCGTTCGTGACCCGTTATCGTGGCTTCAATATTAGATTCAAATATGTCCCAATTCCTTTATGAGCAAAGACAGAGGCAGTGATCCGTTGTTAAGTTTGTGTGAAAATTGATTGGAATCGAAGCTGTTTTTGATAAATTATGTTTGAATTGTCCTTGAGATAATTATCCTAAGCAATATATCGCCTGCGATTCTATGGCTAGTCTCCTGATTGTGGTGCATATTGCTTGTTCGATGAAATGCATGAATGAAATCAAAACATACATTAATTCAGTGTTTGACCTCCTATGATAATATTGCAATATCATCAAGTGATCGCATTACCTTTTTCCCAATGCAAGTGAAATGTGTGGGTCGGGTTAGATAAAAAATGATCTTATCTAAATTGAAAAATTTCCATACAAGAAGAATTTAGTGACCCATATCGGACTTAATCTATATTACTAGAACGCATTCATTTTTAACACAACCTATGAAAAATCCATATCTTCTACCCTTTTAACCCACTTTGCTTAAAATTTTATATCGACATAAAGAAAGTAAAATAACAAATAAGAAGATGCAAGTATATAATATTAAAAAAAAAAAAAGTAAAAGAACCTAAAAATCAAAAACCTATAAAGAACTACAAAAGTGTGCATTTGTTGTGACAACAATTATTTCTGGATGCATGCTTCGCTGATTGAACTAAATCTAATTCATTTCTCAATAATTTCCGCAAAATTCCTAGGCCTAATTATCTTTTTTTCAACACATAATGTGTGGTTATAACTAGTAGGTGGAACGAATTTACAACTCTCTTAACTTCACCTTCTTCTTCCACACATAGAACCATCACGAGCTCTCCCTCTCAGCTCACAAGTGCAGAGATTCCTATGCGAGAAAAACATACTCAATTCTATCAAACATAAAAACAAACATTTCCTGTGCAAATTTAGAGAGCAAATGTATACTAAAAAAGAACAACAAATCACTCATCGTGGATAAGCTAGTAAGTCCCTGGAGTCTCCATGGTGTCTTGGAAAGAACAGTAAATGTAAACAATTACGTAAACACAACTGAAAGACAAAACTACCATCATAATGAGTAAACACCCAAAGAGTGAAGAAAAATGGGATTAGTAATGTAAAAAGAAAAAGAAAAAGGGAAGGCTAATTCATTTGACACCCAAAGCAAAAGCTGATATCCTTCCACAAAACACAAGTCCATTCTTATGTAGAATTTTTATCACGTACCCACTATCAGCACAAGTGAGCGACATGGTCACTTAAAACAATATTTACTCACAGAAGATGAAAATACCTCATCCAAAACATTACATTCCATTGATGCCAAACTGCTTGTTGGAAAATTGACGTGTTAAGATATATGTATGAGTTTTGTTAAAGAAGTTCCATATCGAAGAATTTATATGATATTGAGTAGTTAATAAATCATAATTGGCTTATAATTTATTAGCTTAAGTTTTTGAGTGAATGTGGATCTAACTAGATATGTTGACAGATTAGGATCTAGTTTCTCTCTTGGCAATTTTTCCAAGTGAAGGTATCAGACTTCTGCTACACAAAAAGAACACAACAAGCGCATACACAAAAGTGAAACTCAAAACCCTAGAAATGGAGGAAACAAACAGAGTACCCCGAATCGTGGGGATGCCAAAGTGAAGGAATGGATGGCAAGTCGTCGAAGAGGAAGCGAAGGGCTGAGAGGGCACTTCCTAAAATGCTCCTTGCGGAATTTGGGCTGAAGCTGATAATAATATGGGTTGAATACGAGTCTTGTGCAAGCCCACCAAGATCCATATAAGACTCATATAGAGCCGGGTTCAAATGGTTTAAACCCATCACGGTCAATTGAATGACACTAGGTTCTACTTGCATTCAAAGACTTGATGATTCACGAAATTCTACAGTTCAGGCCAAGTACCGCAGTTTGCCATATTCTTTTTTCAAAGACATGCGAAGACTCGCCCGACCATCACTAATCGCAGGTTGGTTTCTCGGACCCAACTATGTTTGGCAAGGCGGTCAACCCCTTTTGTGGTGACCTGCTATGGCTGCCCAGGCGCATCATCTCTCTCTCTCATTTTTTAATATCTTTTCTTCGCGTTTCTGACCTGTTGAAACACGGCCCCTTGTGTTGAACCATCATACGTGTTAGCGATAACATACCAACATCAAAGGTTTTAGTGAACATCGATACTCTTGATGGAAAGACTTAATTTGTACATATCGATAAAGATAGAGTACACGCATGAAACTTTTTAACTCTTATACCATGAATATAAGTAAAAGATCTCAAGGAAAAAATGGCCCTTTTCATCCGCCATACATTGCTAATATCGAGAAATGGAATGATTGAGAGACAACTTGACAGCCAAATCGCACAAATTACGTAGATTGCTTCCCAATTTTACTTAATTGTATTTGTCACTATGATTCATGTTTAAATTGGTGCAAGAAATCATAAATTCTGTGGTAAGGGAGTGGGATTTATATTTTGCACCTTTCTTTTTAATAAATGAAAATTTTGCTGCACTTATTTGGGTAGAATTTTCGTTACCCAACATCATTCCCACAGCACAAAAATCTGTCCAAGCCCATCCAAGTGAAAATTCCATCCCATCGACTTGCTTGCTTATAAATTGATAGTCAGACTGAGCTTTGTCAATCAAACTTGAACTCGAGTCCAGAAAAAAATTGTCTAATTTCAAGGTTGAGCGTTAGCGAGATTCTATTCTATTTAAGCTTGAACTCAGAAGCCAAGCTCGAGATTAGAAACTGATGATACATGTCATATGGATTCAACTACTTTATTTCGGTCTCAATCTGCTTCAGTACAGTACTTATCAAAGTTGTGATCGAGTTAATTGAGTGCTCAAATTACTCGAACTTGATATTAATCGAATGGAGCTGAAGTAGTTTACCAACCGAGCTTTACGATCTCCCAAAGACTTAAGTTTCATCTTTTACTATAACACACCATCAGTCCTTTCAAAGTAGTGATTAGCTTTGATCATCAAAATTAGCAATGTAATGCAAGTGAATCAGAAGGACAAATTTATAGTAAATATAGCAACAGAGAAGACAAAATCTTACAAAGGTCTCGACCATGCAGGGATCCAACTACAATATGGTGCTACTTCAAAAGAATCTGTCTCAATGATGACTAAATTCACCATCTGCTCGTGTACTTTCACCCTAATAGGTTTTTTTGTTTTGTTTTCTTTTTTTCATGGCCACCAGTTTATAAACAAGAAAGTAAGCTATCCAACAAATCATTCCCCAAATCTTCAAATTCCACAACGTCAAATTCATCAATCCAGCGACTCTCTTCCGTGCTCTCCACCCTCTTCAATGGACGTCCCTCATTCACCATCGCCCCATCAAATCTCTCCCCCTCCCTCGCCCTCTTTCCTGGGTTGACGATTTGCTCTTCAAGACTCGGCAACGCGTGATTGCAGCCCGTTCCTTGAGAAATTGTGGCCGAACCACCTGGAATTCTGTACCGGCAATCCTTGTGTATAGCCTGAACAGCTTGCTCGATTGGGAAGTTTAGATATGCCTTAGGCCCTCTAATTCTTAGTGCTGCCTTGTCGTAAGCCAGAGCGGCTTCCTCCGCCGTGTCGAACGTCCCGAGCCAAACGCGGGCCCCTTTTCTCGATGAGTCCCGTATCTCAGCCGCGTACTTCCCCCATGGCCGCCTCCTTACTCCCCGGTAGTGTCGTGCAATCACTGCCTTGGCCGCTGGGGAGGTCACTTCAGCTTCGGAGCATGAGCCGCTTGTCCTGTCTTTAACATCTGATTGAGCCATTCCAGGGATGATCTCACTAAGGATCTCTTCCCAGGCTTCGGACCCCATTGACACCCACCTGCCTAAACTAGGCAGTCTTTGCAACATCCCCACCGACCCAGTTCTCTCGTCGAGACCGGGCAATTGTTCCCACGTTTTGGATGGCTCCGATGGACTTGCACCGATGAAGCTTGCCCAGACGTTTTCCAGGATTGGCTCGGATGCTGTGCTGTTTAGGTTTTTCTCCATTTTTCAAGGCGGGAATTGTATCGCAAGCATCTGTATCTAGGATTGAGGAATGTAGAGCTTTTGAGATATGATATGGACAGCTTAAATATGTTCAATTCTTGGGGTTGACTAAAGGAGGGTCCAGCTGGAAAAGCTTGTGCATCAATTTATTGACCTGCTAAATTCATGGGGATTATGAGTATTGGGACACAACATCAATGAAGGTTTATAATTTCTTCATAAGCACAGATCATTCCTTTGACTTGTGTGGTCTATCTAACCATTTATGATGCTCAATGTATGTGCAGATATCATCTTTGTGCGGAATTTTAGAATATTTATATGCTAATCATGATTCAAAATACAAGGAAGAGAGAATTGGAAGGACTTGAAATCTGGGGTTGAGCAAGAGAGAAGCTAATCTGAATTGTTGAAAGCTGGGTTTTGTCTTCTCATTTTGGCCAATGGGTTATGACTAGGTTGTGATTGTGTAATTCTGAAAAAGAGAGAGAGAGATGAGTGAGAAGCATGTTTTGTGGTCTCTTAAATGATACTTTTCTTCGCAGGGGCATTTAATTGCTGTTGTCCTGAGGTCCGGTTTCTTGTCAAGGTTCCAACATATTTATTATGTATCTTCTTTAATATTTAATTGAACCGATATTCTAGCTAGCTTTGGTTTCCTAATTTCAACAGTCAAGAAAGGATGCTTCAAAATACCATGAAGATATGTTTAAGCCGTCGGTGTAATACCGGAATAGAAATTTAAAATAGCATGAGTGGAAAATTCCACTATCCAGTTTAATAAAAAAGAATTTTTCCGTACTGGTAAATCTCTGATGAAGTTAGGAAGTGTCAAAAAATTTATGGTAAGATAAGTTGTCGGTTACCAAATTTCTTAGTAAGTTCGTGATTTACCTAACCGTTTTTACAAAATTACAAACTCTTTTTATAGTATGCAAATAACAGATTTTTATTTATTCTTTTACGACCTTTATTTATCTTTCTTATCAATATCTTAAATTTATTAACTCTTATTTGAATTTACGAATCTTAATTTGAGTGATTAATACTTTATTCCAAATAAATTACCGTCTAATTTCAAGTTACCGATAGATTATTGACACTATAAAACGAAAAGCGTGGTTGTGAGCAATTTTTCATTTTTTTCGAATCCTAAAGAGAAGTCCCGTTTGGGTAGTGATAACTATAGGGCAAAGCCCATTTATTCACCGCTAACCCCACAATTCTTGTGTTAACATTGAGGTAGTTAGCAAGGATCACCTAGAAAGGGTGAAAGTTTATTCTATAAAATTGACAAATTAATGTGGAATAGAACAAGTCAACATCAAAGTCTGAACAGGGAACAAATTTTGGAATAGGATTCAGAATTTGTTAAGCAATAGAATAGACTTTGGAAGCACCTTGTGAGTGTGCAATAGACTATAACAATAAACTATAAGAGTTTATGGTTGAGAGAAATTGCACATAGATTTATAGTGGTTCAAATTAAATCAAACCTATATTCGCTCTCCCCTGTTAACAGTCTATTAGTTGGATTCTACTTTGTGATCAACAGGAGATTACAACTTTGAATGTTAATACTCAGTAATAGATCATACTATTTTACTTGGTCACTCTTTCCATACTGTTCTCATGATTACAAAGTTGAAGCTCACGAAAAAACAATGGTATGGTAGAAATGTGGTCATATTTTGAATTATAAATTCTGCACTTTATCTCTTACTTGCTTCTCTGCACCTTGATCTCCTTATATACTCCTCTAATTTCAAACTAGTCGTTGGAAATCTCCAGAGGATCGTTTTCCAATCTACTCATTGGACAGATTAGTATTAAGAAGATTGGGCAGCTGTTGAGTGACAAAAACAGAATCTCCACTTGATTTTGATTACTCGTACAATCAAAATCTTGATTTCTATAAATAGAGCTTCTTTGTTTAGAAATAACTTATCTATATGATTGATTTACCAATCAATTAGATTGAGTCAATCAAATCTTTTCAGGTTTAAAATCCAAACTAGATCATTAGTCATTATACATCTAGATTGGTCTTGTTTTGAACTTGTCACATTTTAAGTATGCTTCATTTTAAACTTGCTATATTCTGAACTTCATCAAAATGGTAATGAGAGTAATTTTCTAACTCTCTCTCTTAAGTACAAAGTCTTGAGCTATGTTCATTTCACAAAAAATATAGCGTTGTTGGAAAATGTTTTCCAAGAAGCTATGTTTCGAGAAAATTATTTTATTTTTTGGTGTTTGGTTGAAACTTGAAAATGAGCTAAAAACTATAATTTGCTATTTGGTAAAGAAAACCCTTGATGCACCAATGTAAATAATTTTTACTATCATATATTTTGATTATTTAAATTATTTTAATTATTCCTTTTTTCCTCTTCTTCTTCATTGGATCTGGTGACCTCAAGTGAGGTTCAAGCCTCACTCAAGTGGCCAAATCTAGCAGTGCTCAAGCTCCTCGGTATTAGGTGAGCTCGACCTCGCCACAGGCCGACAAGGCTCGACCTCACCAGAATTTGGCAAGCTTGAGCCTCGTTGGACTATGTTGAGGATCCAGCTCACCTATGGCCAATCACTAGCCGTTGCCGTGGCTAGTGACCATGGCCGGCAGCCATCCAATGAAGAAAAAAAGGAAATAGAAAGAAGAGAAAAAAAAAATAATTAACAAATAGATTTTTAATAAAAATTAAAAAATAGAAGGAAAAAAACAAAAGGAAAAGGTTTTTAATGAAAGAGAGTGAGGTGAAAAAGGTGTGGAAAATGTTTCCATTTCTCCAAAGTGGAATTCATTTTCCTCTATCTTAGAACACTTTTTTCCTTTCATGAAAAATGTTTTCCCCCACCAATTCATTTTCGGTGAAATGAGCATTAGATAATCTGGAACATGTTTTCCTATAAATTATTTTCCGTGAAACGAATGGAACCGAGTTTGAGTATGTTCCATCTAAAATGGACTTCACAAAATGCACTTGAATTTGAGCTAGAACAAGATGTCTTCATTCCAAGATTTCTTTCTTGAATCCTCATACTTCAAGACAGTTATCAGACTCACTAATATCTAATGGATAATTTTGTCAATTTTAAAATCCATTAGAAATTTTCTCAACAAACATCACTCATTGTATTGTAACAAGTCAATCATTAATCAATTAAATATTCGCGTGTTGTAGTAAATAGGCAAATACTATCTTTGAGTTCCTATATCTTTGAACTTTAATGAGTGACACGTGGCATATCTAGAATGCCCATGAAGGTAGAGAGGTCCCATTTTTGCGCGATAGCAATTTCAAGAGTGCCCACTGTTGTCCCCATGGACATGGGAAGAGGTGAAAATGACACCACATTTTTAACAATAAACAAACACCTCGATTTGATTTAATTGAGCAACATCGAACATAGATTTCCTAGTACATAGAATAAGCGCACACGCTTGGTTGATGCCTTAAACTATGGAATCGCCGAGAAAAATGGATGGAGTCCCATTTGCTTGTCGCTCAAGAAGAAGTCATCGCAATCCGTATATGCGGCAACACACATTCAATGCATGAAGGTTGGGATGGAAGGAAACGTGTGGGCCATCGAGCCAGAAACAATCATCTGAATATAAGCATGTCATTGCCAACGTCACGAATTGCGAAAAGTTTGTGGACTTTTACATGTTCGATTTCTTCTTAAGCAATGGGATAAGATCAGATCCTTCCAAGTCGGACAAGTTTTTGACTTGTAACCTGGGGTTGGCTTAGTGATTAAGAAGCCTGTATTGAATTGTGGATGAGAATTGGTGCGGAAGAATTGATTTTCTATATCGTCTAATGCCAAATTGAGAGGATCCGGTCCTTGCTCACATATGAAATGTGTCTTCTGAGAAATGATACTTATCTCCAACACTTAGACATTTGCTGGAAATAACAACTAGTGCCAACTTACAGCATATGTTCTTTTAACTTCAATTACTCATTGCGCTAAATGATAATGAGACAATTCTTAGGCCCAATGGCCTGGTGGGCTCCTCTCTTGGACTAATAGCCTCCAGATTATGGGTCTAAAACCTTTAAACTGTGTTTGATCATCTAAATTTCTTATTAGGATAAGATTTGATGTGATAAGATATGAAACTCAGTAATTTTGCTATTCTTATCTATTATTTGGGGAAAGTGGTAATAAAACGCTTTCTTTTTTTTATATCAATGAACCTTAAATGCACAAATGGACATGAAAATAATCTTTCATGATTCACTATTAAGAAAATCACAAATGCAAAATGAGAGATAATCTTGAATCAATCCAAATCACAAGTTCGTCAATGACAATAAATGTAAATGGGTCACAGCAACATTGATGAGATAAATGAGCTATTAAATGCTAAATCTAGTAAAAGAGAGAAAATACTTTGTGATTCCAAAAAGTATAATGCTTTGACTTTCTCGCCACTTTTTTGAAACTTCAGCATAAGCCACAGAGTTACAAAGGAAAAGGAGTCTTGACTCTCTTGTTGCTTTTATAAATGTGAGCCAAAGAGTTACAAAGGAGAAGGAGCTTCGACTCTTCGCCATTTTTATAGAACTTTGATGTGAACCAAAGAATTATAAAGGAGTTGTGAAATTTCAACATGAACAAAAGATATGGACAAGAAGATAGAGATAGTAGGGTGTTTAAGAAATTTCATTGCCCCTCATTCTTTGAGAACTAAAAAAACCTTTACAAGTTTGAATTTATTGCTTTTAAATCTAGGTTATTCTACTTGATTTTAATTCATTTATTTTTTTATTATTTAATCTCTTTTTTTCTTTCTTTTTTATTTCCTTCCATCATTCCTTAATAAAAAAAAATTGATTAAATAATATGCCAAAAAATGTAATAAGTGTATATAATATTATATAATTGAAGAAATATAATAAATATATATATGAATAAATAAAAAATGAATTTGCTGTTACTTTTTTATTTTGATTTTTTTTGTTAGAATTTAAATATTTTTTTTATAATTAATTGATATTTTAATTTCAATAAATTAGTAATTTTATTATTCGAGAAAAATAAATTTTATAACATGGATATAAGAAATCATATCCACATTTACCCTACTCTCCATGGGATATTTAGTAGGATCCAAACTTGTGATAAGATAAATATTTCCATATCTTGACTTTTATCCTAACTACCAAATGGGATTGTGTAAAGAGAAGATAAGAAGAAGAACAACACTTAACAACAAGTAATTACTGCATGATCTATAAACATATAGATCAAGTCCATCTCGATTATTTATCATGTGGGTGGTCCTATCGCGTTATCCACATGATAAACCTTTTACATCAGAATTCATATAATTTTTGTGCATTTGTATGAATATATCACAAACACTGTCATTTTTTTACGTGCGAGAGCCTATCAAAATGTAAGCTAATTAAAACACCACGTTATGAGGGACATTAAATTCTTATGATAGCATTTGGTAGCCCAAACTTGAGTTTGGATAGGATAACAAATTATCCTATCATGTGTTTGATGACATTCTCCAGACTAGATAAGCTCGCAAACATCTGGATACAATGCCGGATTTGGCCTAGGGGTAGAATAAACCCAAATTAGATATAAATTCAGAAAATAACTAAAAAATTCACATTTTATCTTTTAATGGAGTGATAAAGTGACGCACTATATATTGCTTCTCCGGCACTACTGCCTACCTAAGGACCACCACCAAAATTATCTAGTCACTTTCGACCACCGCAAGATTGCTGTCGCCTTCGACCATGCCAATTATCACCATCGGCCGATAATCATGTTTCGACAAGTGACGGTGAAAAGGGGCCTAAAGACGATATGAATTTTGCAAAGATGATCCTTTCCACCCCAGTCACATATGCCCTTCACATTGAGCCCGACCTTTCACACATGACTCATAATCCAGTTGTTCACTTGTTGGTCGGCGAAGAACAGCCAGCACACTATTAGCTTCTTAGCAACCATACTCTTGAGCACCAAGTTCCAACATCAAGAACATTGAAATGGCATCGTGGTGCGGAACCTCTTCTTACGGACCCATCCCACGATGCATACATTCTTTGCGGTCGCCTCTCTTAACCACTTTCTTTGACAATGGAGTTCGGCCATACGACCCGCATGAAGTACCTCCTGCTGTTCATGAGGCTGTCCCAAAATTAAGTGAACTCGTGTCGATTGAGAAATGTCATGCTCCCGAGGTCAACTTCCTAGAGATGTGGTCCGGAGGGTTTGAGAGTTTGATGCACAGGAGGAGCATAATCGGAGATGGGATTTTCAAATTTTTTTAAAGATTTTCAAATGAGAAGGATTTTCAGAGATTTACAATCTCATCTTAAGTTGTGGATTTTCAAAAATTATTAAAAGATTTTTTTTAAAGATTCCAAATCAGATTTTAAGTTGCACCAATATATGATAGGATATTTTAACAATCCGAGGATGTGCAGAGGATTTCAAATTCTCATTTATTCTACCCTATCTCAATTTGAATCTGGATGACTAAATGCAGATTTAATTAATGATTTGATTATGGAGAAAAATTACAACAATGCACTCTTTTCAGCTCTATGAAAGTACAAGTCCACAAGACAAGACATTCCAGCATAATGCACTCTTCCACCTCGAGGCACTCACATGGCTTTTACTTTTCACTTTCAACACATGCACAAGCACACAAAGCAAAAGCCACTCCCTATCCACTCACGACGCAAGTCACATTGAGAAACTAGAAGAACAGGTACCGAGAACTAGAAGACCACACTAGACCATTCAGTTAGAGAGTCTTGCTTGCACATGACTAGAAATTCCAGGAGGGGTTATTTAGGACTTCTCTATAATTTTACACAACCAAGTTGTCTTTCACACATGAATAGGCAAGTACCCGCAAATCGGATCCATGTCAATGTTGATTTGCTTTTGAGATTATCTTTGACCTCAACGCCTCTTCCCCGAAAATTTGCCATCTTGTCTCCGGAAAAATAACTGCTTTTGACTGATTTTGTCTGTAATATCAAAAATGCTGACTTGTTCATTGACTTTTTGAGCAACAATTTGAGTGTGCCATTCCATCAAGGCATAGGAAACCATTCATCTCTGAATGTGCTAGACCTTGGGACCATGGTTTTATTCTGGTTGATTGCCACGTCTTTAGACTAGTCAAAATCCTTCATGTCGTTGCACCTAAGCAGCAATAAGCTTTCAGGAAACATCCCACCTTCTCTCAACAACTTATCAAGCCTATTAGAACTTGATCTTGGTAACAACTGAATGACCAGTAGTGTCTTACTATACTTTCCTTCCAGGGACTTTTGGCATGCGGAAAAGGCACAAGATCATCAGGGGCATGGCAAAGTTTGCTTCAGGGAAGGAACTCAATTATTCATAAAATGCAGTGGTTAGTGGGAGATGGTTAAAAGATAAAAGTTAGAGAAGACAAGTGACTGAGAAAAGGGGTGTTAGGAGGTCCTGCTCCTAGAGGAGAACTTGAGAAGGTGGTGGATTTTGCAAGTTTTGAACAGAACACATGGAATATCCAACTATTACAAAACAGTTTTGATGATCATACGGTTGAGGAAATCCTCGCAATTTCCTGTGAGACCCCAGACTACTATTGATACAAACCTATGGACAGGGACACAAGCAGGCACATATTCAGTGAAGAGTGGCTATAATTGCATAAGGTCAGCAAAACTAAACGAGAGACAAAATCAAGCATATCAAACACCTCCCAGTTTGTGGAGACAATCTGGGATTTCAAGATTGTCCCCTAAATCAGAATTTTCATGTGATCGCTATGCCACAACGCCTCTACCCATGAAGGAAAACATGTTTAAAAGAAAAATCTCACCATGAGCCGACTTGCGCTCTGTGCAAAGAAGGGGTGTTAGAATCGACTCAGCACCTTTTTTTTTTTTCCTTTAAATGCCCCAGGAAAACCGTGCTTGGGCACACCCACGGATTAATTTCAAAATCCAACAATAGCGCCTATCAAGATTCGACGCTTGGCTAGTGGACCTGAGAGGTAATCGAGGGAACTCACCTGATCCGGAGGTTAACGCCTCTCTCATGTGGCAAATGTGGAAGGTTTGCAACAACTTCATCTTCAGCAACCAATATGTAGATCCGACTGAGCTAGTGAAAACGACGTTTACTAAAGGCAAGAATCTCGTGTCTTTGGGGCCTGCAATCCTCCAAACCACAACTCGTACATACCAAATCGAACGTGCGTTGGTGCACACCGGAGCCTGGTCAACTGAAAATCAACATAGATAGAGCCTTTCCGGCCGGAAAATGGGAGCGCGTCGCGGCCTGTGCTGCCGAGATCACCTCAGTAGACTTGTCGACGGTTTTTCCAGCTCAGTTCGTGCATCTTCGGCCCTGCAAGTGGAGGTGCAAGCTTTACTTCTAACTCCAAAGCATTTGTTGCAGAAAAGAAATGAGAGAGAAGACTTAGTGATTGAGTCAAGACTGTCGCACTCTCGTTACTGCAGTACAAAATCAACTCCGTCCCCTTAGCAGATTCGGTTTTTTTCTTTCTTTCTTTGTTTTTTCGTTTTTTTTTTGGCTGAATGTGCTGAACTTATATCACTTTTCTCTATACTCTAGATCGGTCCTGTAAGGGAGACAAATTTTATTGCGGACACGGCTAAAGGCTAAGGACAGCAATGCCCTCATTCCGAACCAGTGTACTTCACCTCCTCCATTTCCATTAGACCTATATCAGAGCCCATTCGGCCTTGTTTTTCTTAGCCGAATGAAGCTACTTTATCCCTCGACAAAAAGGAAAAAAAAAAGATCAACCCATTTTGGAGAGAAATTCCTCACACCTGATTCAGAATTGAATTCATTACAAGCCCCGGACCTTGCAGAAATTAGTTTGACAGGCGAAAATCCTCCTATTCTTTATCGGGTTATCTTTTCCTGCCCCTTCATCATTAACTATATATATTTAAGGTATGACGTTAAGAAGTAAAATCCGTTGTAGTCTAGTTGGTTAGGATACTCGGCTCTCACCCGAGAGACCCGGGTTCAAGTCCCGGCAACGGAATTTTCCTTTTTCCTTTTTTTTTGGGGGGATAAAATTCGGGTCACGAAGCTGGTTGGATCGGGTCGATCCGAATCCATCCTCTTCCTCCGTCCTGCTGCACACGACGATGGCGGGAAAACCCCAAAAAAACCTTCAAGTCATCACCACTCACCGCCTCCATTCCCCTTCTCTCTCTCGCTCTCTCTCCAATTCTAGGGTTTCAAAAGTCTCCTCCGCGAGCAAGAAGCCCGGAATCTTCGAGGCGGACGAACGACAGCGATGGCGAGAGGCGGCGGCGGAGGGGGCGGCGCCGACGGTGGCGGCGGCGTCAAGAGGAGCGTCAGAGCGAGAGCGGGCGTCGAAGAGAACACCCTGGCGATCCTCGACGCCTTCGAGTCCAGCGACACTCGCTACTCCCACGACGACCGTACGTGTCCCCCTTTCTCCCCCACCCCGAAAGTTCGCGCCTTTCTTTGCTGGATCGACGATTCCGA
The DNA here is from genome assembly GCA_014182515.1 of Eucalyptus microcorys. NCBI lineage: Eukaryota > Viridiplantae > Streptophyta > Magnoliopsida > Myrtales > Myrtaceae > Eucalyptus > Eucalyptus microcorys. The sequence goes on along the minus strand of CM024566.1, from coordinate 30,149,659 downwards.
TTCCGCCGGCGTGTTTTGAAAATCGGCGAAATTTTTCGTTTCGGCTTCGTGTGCGAGCTTCAGTGTTGATGACTGTGATCGTTTTGTTGTCTGGGAATTGGGAATTTTTTTTTTTCAGGCATTGCTTTCCTGGAAGCGGTTCGCGGCGCCTCTGTCGTGGCGGAAAATGGAACTCCTCCGACCAAGTAATCCCCCATCGATCTCTCTATCGATTGTGGTTGTGCTGGATGTTGAAAATTGAGATCTCGAACGTGTTTATGTTAAGCTGAGCTCTACTGTCGAGACTTTAGTTCTTCGCGATCACCTATTGATTATGTCTGGTGTCATGAGCGCCAGAGGTTTTCGGACGATTTAATGGTTTTGAATTTTTGCTGCCGTTTAAGTTGATTGTGAGTTTCTTTTCGTTTGGTGGCGATAGCAAAATGTTGGAGGCTATCTTTCGGATTCTCAGGACGGGAGAGTCGCTGCAATCTATCATGGCGAGTTTCCAGCTTCTTAACGAGTTGGAAAAGGTAAATGGGCCGCTCTCTGTATTGATGTGCTCCTTTTTGGGTATGAACAAAGTTCTGATTTTGCGCTGTTTGAAGCGCTATCCTCGCGTGTGCTCGTCTGCTGGAGGTACATCCGAATCATCTTCAGCTGCTCAACCTGAGCTTGAAGTGCTAAAGGAGGTATTAGTATTCTCTCTCTTGCTCTCGCTCTTGTTCTCCCCCTCCCTCTCAATTGCTAAGGCAAACACCTCTATAACAGGCTTGGTCTCCCTTGTCTCTCGGTTCAGACAGCTCTACTAGTGGGAGAGCAGCAGTTACTGATAACCCTTGTGGACCAGTTGACCCCTCCGTGAGTTAAATTTAATATGTACTTCGTTACATTCATTTTACAGTACTTTGAATTGATTGAATTTGTGTATGCTGGCTATTCCGTTCTCTTTTCATTTCTCTTGAATCGATTGATTTGAAAGTTATGCAATGTCTTCGCTTGCAGTAGTAACAATCCTCTTGTTTTGTTGCTCTCAACACTTTCTGTAGGTTTGAGGCGCTAATAGTGATTAGTCATGAAACCCGCTTTTGAACTGAAATTCATTTAATGGTAGATATATCTGGACCTTGAATCATGTAAGCATGCATTTGAATGCGATAATTTAAAACTGCTACCTGACTACAGATCTATGATTGTGTTCCAATTTCTCATAATAACCAGGTTCTGGTTAATTGGACATAAAGGTAATCTTTCCTTCTGTTTTTCTTTTTATATTTCTAAATCCTAGGTAAAACTAAGAAGAAAAAAACATTTTTTTGATACTTTAGGTAGATGAAAGAAAGTTCTGTTGTACTTTCATGTTAGCAAAATGTGAGTTCTTTTATCATGATTCTTGGTGATGATTGAGCTTGTTTTCAGTTAACCTTCCTGATATTGTTCAAAGTTTTTTCTTAAGTGGTCCATAAACCTTGCCGTAGTTAGTCAAAGCTGTTTGATCCATCACTGCAGGGTTTTGATCTTCTGATACAAGGCCTATTTACACTGGTGGATGGGACAAATCATCAAGTGGTTGATATTGAGGTCTGCTTATCTATTTCTTTTTCAGTGCTATGTCAACTAAACAGAACTTTCTTGCTTTGGTGAATAGATGGTATGCCATGTTGGTAAAGGATGCTTACAAAGTTTCATTTACTGATATGTCAACTGATCATTCCATGTTGGGAAGAGTATGAACTGTGAAGTATATCCATCTGGTGGTCATATTAAATTGACTTAGTTCGATGAAGCTGGAAACCAAAAGGAACAAAAAGGAAAAGCTTGATCTATTTTACATCATGTATCTATTTTTTTGTGAACTCTTTGGGCTTTTTACTTCCTAAAACCCTCTTTCTGGTGGAACTTTTGTGTGTAAAATTAATAGCTGAAGCAGTAAGTTGAGCTAAAGATAAATTTAGAAATGATCAAGAACTTTTTTCCTCTTCTATCGTCAGAAAGTTATGGTAGTTACTAAAGAAATTCTAGTTAAAAAGGAAAAATTTAATGACACCCTGCACTCTTTCTGGTTAATGTCTCCTATTCTAGAATTTATTTGGTAACAGTCACACTGCACTGTTATTTGATCCTAACTGCTTATATCTGTTCCACTATCCTGACTTCTCAATCCTCTTTGCTGTTTAAGCCAGACACCCATTTATTTTTGTCTCTATGGCTCTACTCCGAGTGTATTTTCTGCATAAAAATTATCCTGGCATGTTGCATATATCTAACGTGATAACAGGTTCATGATCACTTGAATGACATCTTGAAATATTGGTTTTCCTCGTCTTAATTGACTGCAGTCTCTGAGAAATATGTTACTGCTCCAATATCTCATCAATTTTCTTGAAGGAGATTTTTCATCTCGCAGCAATTTTTATGAAGGTAAGACATCGTGTCTCATCCTAATGCCATTAATTTTTGCATTTGTGCTCTACAATCAAGGCTCAAAAGAGACTACATGGTATTGCAGAAATGAAGGATTGGACCATCATAAGGGAGTCTTTGCTGAGCATGCTTTTGGTATTCTCTTTATCTGCTAAATTACTAGTTCTTATGGCAATAGCAATGTCTTCATTTGCGCATATTCTAATTTGTTATTTAGAGAGAACAAAAAAAAAAAAAAAACTCTGTTCAACAATGCAGTATCAGTAGGGGAAGGATGTTATCTTGTAAAATCTTGTACATGGATGGTCAAAGTTATTATACATCATTATCTGTGTAGTGCTCAAGAAAATTCAGCTACAAGAACTTAATGAAGGATTGCCCATCTGTTTTGTGTGGATTGCGGCAACTTTGCACTGGATTTGGAAATGATCTTACACTTCCTGAGTTTTCAGAGGCCAAGTCATCCAAAGTTTGTGACACTTCGTTGGTTATTGCTTCACTTGAAGTTGTGGACAATACTTGCATGAGTATGCAGAAACTTATGACAATGGTAAATTTGTCTTTACTATATGGTTACTTAGAGCAATGCTTTCTACTTGAGATGCTGACTTGCATTCTTTTAGATTATGGAGCTTGATGTGTTAAAAAACCAAGCAGATAAGCAAGGCTGTACTACAAGAGCTGACGGTTTTAGGTACATGTTTCCCAGTTTTTGTCACCTTATAAACCCCCTTGGTTAGTGATTCCCTCTACCTGTTGAATATGCACTAATCATTGGATTCAGTGCAGAACTCCATTGCTGGAGATAATACTAGATGAACTGACATACAATTATGAGATCCTGTCTTCATTTCTTCAGGTATCAAGTATAGGACTGTCTCCACCTCTCACGAGGGGATGGACATATATATTTTATTTTTATTTATATATATATCTATATTTTTTTTTTTTTGGGTGGGGGGGGGGGGTGGGGGGGGGGGCTCTCAAACTTTCTGAAGAAGGATTTTGTTAAAAGGGGTACTTGTTAAGCAACCAAATATAGACATATTGCACTTTGCAATGCAGGGCTATCCTTGTGATATGCACAATCAATGTTTTGAAAATCGAATATTTCCTTATTAAGCATGTTTAATTAGTGTTTGGGGGCACTTGTTAGCAAGACCCTTTGAAAAAAAAAATCCTGAACTTTCTCATTTCCTAGTAAAAGGAAAAGTCATAAATCTTGTAACGAGACAAACATTGTTCCATTTCTTCCTTATTGGCTGTATATTGACTCACATTCATGATAAATTCTAGGGACAATTGAAAACACATTTATGAACTTTCTAATTTTAAATCTTCATGTTGCACCCTCCAGTTTCAAAATTTACTCTTTGCACTAGAGTTTTGAAAGAGCCTAATACTTGGCACCTTGGATTCTAGCACCATAAGCAAATGTGAGGTGTAGAGTAGTTTTGTTTGAAACTTTTGAAATGCAGAGGGGATGGTCTTAAAAGTAAGGTGCGGATATTGATCTCGAAACTAGAGGATGCAAAGTATGGTTACAAGAAACTTGAGGATGGTTTATCTAAATTTCCCAGTAATTTTATGTTCTGATACTACTAAGATTCATGTATCTATACAGTGACTTTTTAAATTTAGTGGTTGTTAGAAGATTGAGTTTAATTTCATGAATTGATTTCAGGTTTTTAATCAACCAAAATGGAAGCTGGAGCTTATCTTGCAGTATCTCTCCAAGTACACTGCCAAGGTTTAATTTAGACCATAGGATTGCTGTGAATTGTTTGATGAAGTGTTTCTATCTTTCCTTAATGGAAGTTTTCATTTAGACATGCTTTATACATGGACATATTAAGGGATGAATTACTCGTGTCATCCATGATAGCTGCATGCCCTTTTTCTTTCCCCTGAACAGCAGCCTTCCGTTCGCACTAGAAGATCAAGTGATTCTACTGATGATCCAACATTTGGTGGAGTTTTGAAGTGCCTCTCAAATGGGAGTAGCTTGAGAAGCCTTATGAAGAAGATTGGTGCAGAAACAGTCCAATTACTCCTAGCTCATGCTTTTGAGGTGAAGGATATCATTTAAATATGCACTACAGATGTCTTGAGGTCTGCATTACATTGTTTATTTTTCTTTCTTTTCATGGATAACCTTCAGGCCCACTTGGCTCTTTCTTGCAAATCTCATTCCGCTGAAGGTGCTTTGAAGTCCAACGGAGACGTCGTAGACCACTCCTTGATGGAAATATGCAAGCATATGATCTCTGCTTTTGATGGTTTAAAAAAAGTGGATGAGTAAGCATCTCCTTTGGTTTAGTCGTATAAATCCCAATATGCATGCTTTATTGTATTTGAGTATTATTATTTTCTATGTTACTTTAAAGTGTACTGAATCCACTGTTCCTCCAAAATTCACCGAGTGCTGTTTGCCATAGGTTTATGCTTCTTGGGTTCACTAACGTAGCTAAGATAGTTTCCATTTCAATTTTCATCTGCATGCATCTCATGATAAATGGACAGAGCAAAGTCAGAGACAATAGCACCACAGTTTTCGCTCTCTAAATGCTACAGTCATCCTCATTATCAACTACACAACTTTCATGGACAGGAAGATGGACATCTTACCAGTTGGGAAAGAAGCCTTGTTTGTAGCCACAACCATCCTGTCAATCAAGTCGTAGCAATGAACAGAATTGCCCTGTATCACCCCTCGGACTTTCTGAAGAATTCCTTCAACAGGTGATTTTGCCTTTTTTACTGTGTTTTCGACTCGTTACCTCTCATGTTGGCATGTTGCCTTCTAATCATGCCTGAACAGTCCTTTTCCTTTTATTTCTTTTGGTAGTCGGGATTATGATTGCCATATACAGCTATATTTATTGCATGTGCAGGTTGCGAAGCAGACCGATCCATATTTTCCCTTTGAATTGCCCCTTTGTTTCAGTTTAGAGAAGAATAATCTGATGGTTTTCACGTCAGAGTCTAAATACATTTTTCAATGTTGACAGGTTTAAGGATAGATAACAAATTGGTCTCTAAACTAGCAAGAATCGGAATATGGTCCTCAAACTAAATTTTCGTACCCTCACTCAAGCTTATTAATTTTTCTTTTCCCCCCTAATTTAGTCCTTCCATTACATGTTCTAAAAATCTAAAATTCCTGAAATAGGTGTCTAAAATTGAAACACAATCTCGGTGTTATTGCTTTCTTGTTTATAATTGCTTTCCTATGAAAAACATACTCATCGAATAACTTTTTTACGGAAAATAAGTCACAACATGAGTCCGTTCACAGCTGAAGAAATCTCATGGTATGCTTTTAAAAGGGGATCAACCTCAGGTTTGCAGGTCCACAGGCAAGTCCCCGAGGTCCGGCAACTAGTGATGAAGGTCCAGCCTAGAGTCACTGCAGTCTAGCAGCCAAGACCCGGGTCTGGCCATGGGGACCCATGGACGGCAGATACTGTACCTTGTTATGATTTATGAGTGTGCACGTTCTACCAACTATAAAACTTGTAAGCCCTGTTTCAAGAAATGAAAAGTATCACTTTGATGCCTGGGTCTCTGTACCTTCTTGAACCTTTAGAGTCGACAAACAAGTATACTACACGAAATATAAATTACATATTGAGGGGTACGCAATCACAATCGGTTCCGCAGCACCTGGGTCCACCAGCCAGGACCCCGAGCACAGAGGAACTGAATCCCTTCATGCCATAAATAGCATACATCTTTAGTCCTTTTCCAACTGAAATGATCACTTTAATGCCTGGCAAGCATCTTAAACTTTTGAGTCGAGAAAGCTACAGATTATAGAAGTTAACCAGGCACAGCAATTGCCAAGAATGAAGCTTATTCTATTATCGAGTGCTATTCTACCAGATAATACAGTGTTCACGTAATTGAAGACAAGACCCCAGTAACTTCAATAGGGGCATATTTTTGTCAATCATATCGTTACCGCAGATCAATGTGTCGGTATCATGCGATGTCACTACTTTCCTGACTCTTCTGCTGCAGTCTCTGCATTTCTGAAAAAGATTGACAATTTCTTGTCAGCTTTTAACAGCTGATACTTCAAAGGAGAATGTACTTAACGTCGCTTAGATCACCAATGATTACAGCGCATTCACCTGGTTGATTGTAATGAGTCGAGCTGCATGGTCACCGGTCCATCGTTAACTAGATTGACCTTCAAACCATAAGGAGAAACAATACTTTAAGAAGAAGCATGGTCAGAAAATGAACAACTATTGGAACGAGGAGCAAAAAAAGGAAGAGGAATGCATGCAAAGGTACCTTCATCATTGCCCCAAATATGCCGTCTGTTCAAGTCAATGGGACACGGTGAAGATATATCAGCACGTGAAGGGGAAAAGAGATGGTAGAATATGTACGATATCCAGCAGCAAGTGAATAGACAATGCATCCCCAGTGAACAAGAACAAGAACAACAGTTACATTATAGCCCTCGATGATGTGTCCTATTGCGACATGTAGCAAAGGTCCACCGAAATTTTGATTAACTATCTTTTATCTTAAATATGAGCAGATTTGACAAGCCAAAAAGTACAACAGCCAAAAATTAGCCAGCAAATGTCTCCTTTATATCTGTGATTGCAACTCATATGAAAACACCCTGAAAGTTCTCTGGAGCAGATACAATAGCTAAATGGGGCTGCTCCAGTCGGGCCATATAAATGTAAGAAGAGCCTCAAATTATCTTTCATACATCTGATGGTGATACCATAGTCCAAGAAAAGATACAAGAAAACTAGAGCAACAACCATGAATCACTTCCATGGTGAAACATTGCTGTAGACTCATAGGCATACAAATTTGCTATCTAATGCAGAGGATATTAACATTGATGACACCGAGAGATACACGTACTGGTTTAAATCTACTTTCATGCTTTTCATTGATCCAAATTATGAAATTGTACATCCAAGCTAAGCAAGACAACTAAAGAATCGAAAAAGATTTACCTTTAATGGCATCGGGGCTGTAAGCCTTCCGAAATCTCTCTACCAGAGACTCGTAGAAGGGCTTCGCCTTCTGAGGGGGCATCGCGACATGAAAGTCTGGCTTGTTACCCTTCAAGATTCCATACAATGTAAATTGACTAACTGTACCATCAAGTTACCCAACATGAGATTACTTGCTAATTCTACCTCAGTTGCAGAAAACCCCTAAAACCTCAGAATTTATCTGCAACGAGATACCATATAAGTAAACAGAAAACTATAAAATCCGCAAATTGCTCACCTAAAAGAACCCCATAATTCTTCTGCATCACCTGCAACGCAACAGCAGACGAAGCACAAAAATTAGAAGCAAGCACAGCCACATTCATTCCTCTATAGTGCACGCAAAAGCAAGATGAGTGAAGAAACTACATTTTGGTCCCACCCTCTCCCTGTACTCTCGTTCGTGAACAATCTCATGTTCAAGACCTTCCGACATCTGCAAAACCCATTTCGGAAAACACGAAAAAAGACCTTAAATTGTCGTCTCTCGAACTCAACCACCAGCAGGGCAAAGAGAAATGACGATCAGCGAAGTTAAAAAGGACGGGTTTTGGATGAAGGAGACGGGTGTTCCGTACGTACATGTAATCGGCATCGGAGTCGGTGTCGGAGTCGTGGATCCCGACGAGAACGAGGAGGCCAGGACCAATCTCCGACACCGTGCGGCCTTCCACCTGCGACGAAGCAGCTCACGTTAGCCCATGAAGCGTTTAGAGAGAGAGAGAGAGAGAGAGAGAGAGAGAGGGAGGAGACCTCGACGCTGGCGGAGGCGACCCTCTGGACGACGGCTCTCATGGCTCTGATCTGGAGGCGCCGCCGTTTCGTGGCTGCGGAGCGCGGCAGCGGAGCGAAGCGGACGCAACCAGAGCAGAGGCTGAGGGTGGGGAGAGAGTACATTGCTCCACTTTTACGGTTTACTTTTTCTTTTTCATTTTCTTTTTTGAATTTTCTATATGATAATATTGGTAATTTGCAGTTCTAAATTTTCTATATCTTTCAATATATTATTATCCCATTTTTCTGGAAAATATTGATTTTGCAATCAAATTTTTCCATGGATCGCACTAGTAATCTCTTACTATCTACAAACAAATTTCACTTTATGGTCTTTTAAAGATTAAATATTTTAACACATTAGTTGTCAAATTATGTCTATTATGCACTATAAAATCCTAATTATTTAATGGTAGTCGACTCAATCTTGTTTTTTTAGGTGTTTTGGATTTTATCCTATTTTTCAACATCTTATACAGAGTGTATATAAAGATATACTGTCTTTTTTTTTAATCATATTCACTGAATTAATTCTATCCATAATGAACCTTTAATATAAATAGAAGGGAAAATCTCAAATAAGAATCCAAAGTGAGCCTATTTTCTCAAATAAAGACTCGAAGTGACCGTTGTTCCAAATAAGAACCCGAAATGGCTAACAAGTCTCAAATAAGGACTTGAACCCACCGGTCAGCGAGCGTGACATTTCTGATGGCCAAAATATGGGCAATTTTGTCTCAAAAAAATATGGATAGAAATTAACAAACCCTAAAAACAAAACCCCCAAACTCTTCACATTATTTTTCTTCTGCTCTTCATCTTTTACGTTCTTTGTCCCCTCTTGTTTGGACACAACTCATATGCATTTTTTCGGACAAAAGAGACATTAACTCAGAAATCCGACAAAACAAGCAAAAAGAACACCATAAAAAAAGAAAAAAGAATTCCTCCTACTATCACCATCCTCGCTACCATCTATGTGATAGTCCACCACATGCCCGCGACTTGTCGACATGTTGCTTCAACAAGTTACAACCACTTTGACGAATGAATGATCGATTGCACCAATTTGAACGAAACTGACCTCGGTTGAACGGGAGTGTGAATCAAAGTGTATGGCGAACCTAGGAAAAGATAATGAAGAATTGAGGCCCTCGTGTTACACACGAGTGTCTCAATAACGAAAAGGTGGCTTTACTCAAAATTTGTCTTCTTCGTTGGAAAGAAACGAAGAAAGAAAACAAAAGAAGAAGATGTGAAGAAACGAAGGTAGGGGTTTCTTGTTGTGTTTCAATTCGTGTTCCATTAACATAAACTTTCGGTGCTCCAAGCGAGAGAGGACAAAGAACGGAGAAGATGAAGAGCAAAAGAAGAAATACATGAGAACATAAAGAGTTTTTTTTAGATCAAAAGAACGTGAAGAATTGGGGGGGTTTTGTCTTTAGGGTTTGTTAATTTCTATCCTTTTTTTTTTGTGGACAAAATTGCCTATATTTCAGCCACCGGAAATGTCACACGCTCGTCAGCTGGCGGGTTTGAGTCCTTATTTGAGACTTCATACCACTTCGAAGCAGTCCTTATTTGGAACAACGGCTACTTTGGGCCCTAATTTGAGAAAATAGACTCACTTTGAGTCCTTATTTGAGATTTTCCCTAAATAGAAATTAGGCTAAAATTCACCTAAATGAAAAGTGAATGTCGATATTAAATTTGTGTAGTCTGAAGTCCAAAATTGAATAATGCGAGGAAATTAATAATTGAATTATCTTAAATGAAGTGAATCCCAATTAGTTGCATGAACAAATCCAAAGTCAACAATCAACGAGTGAATGTGCCCAAAAGTATGCACGGACTCTCCTAATTTCTTGACAGCTCTCATCCATTCACAAGGCCTCACCTACAACTCTACAACACCACCACGCAATCAAACTCAACAAATCCAAACCCCAAATCCAATTAAAAAAAAAAAAACAATATCAAATTTGAAAACAAAGAAAGAAAAAGCATGGACGTTCACCCATGGAAGCTACAATCTCTCCTCCTCTCCCCATGCTTCCTCCCTCTCTTGACCCCAGTCATTCCCATCTTCTCCATTGCAGCTCCAAAAGCTTGAAAGAACTTCTGCTTATCCTTCGCCAGATCCTGCACCACCGGCCTCGTCCTTGGGTCCGAGAACAAGGCCTGGTCCGAGGCCAGCAGTCCCAACTTGGCCTCGAGATTCGCGTAATACGTGTGGTCGAACAAAAATGGCGTGGTCACGTCGAACGGCGCGACAATGTCCTTGTTCCCCCCGAATTGCGGGCACGACATCCTCAGGGCCTTCAAGAGCCTCGGGTCGATCACCGGGTCGGGCTGCTTCGTGCCCTTGAAGTTGTAGAGGCGGCTCGAGAACTGCTCGCAGTGCGCGAACCCGATCGTGTGCGCGCCGGAGAGGACTACCATGTCCTCTAGGGTTAGGCCCTTGGAGTTGAAGAGCTTGAGGAGCTGATCGACGGTCGAGTTTGCCCGAGGGATGTTAGGTGGCACTCTCGCGGCCTTTGAGATCCTACCGTCCCACCTCCCTTTCTTCACTTGGTAATATGGACCGCCGGACTGCAATCCAAGCAACATAAAAAATCATCTTCTATGCACACATTATACTAAATGCTCATCGTCTCTGACTATTAATCTTCTATATCAAAGTTGAATGTGCAATTCTGTTTTTTTCTTAAAAGCTTAAATTATTATAAAAAAGATCGGAAAAAAAGAAGAAGATTCTGATGGGTCTTGTCAAAAAGCCATCAAGTTGATTGGTCTTGTCCTTATGATGCTTTTAAAAAAAAATTAACAAAAAAAAAAAAAAAAAAACCCTTTTGTCTTTATAATGATGCCTTGCTGCCAAGCTTTTGGATCCCCCCAACTTGGCCAGAAAAGCCAAGTTAATAAGACGACAACCTATTACCAAAGTCTTGGCTGTTAAAGCTAATTTTACGTTAATAACGACAAAAGTTAGGTTCATATTAATCAAATATCACTTTAACTACGTTCTATTATGAACCTTGCACTTTGTGTAATCAACAAATATTGCCAACTATATTTTTCTCAAATCCTAGGTTATGTCTAATTTAATAAATTAATATTTTAAAATAAAAGTATTATGGAGAAGTTGATTGTCCTTTTAGATTGGACTAAATCATCACATTTTCACACCGTTAATCCCTTATATTAAACGAATAAATAAATAAATAAATAAATGAATAAGGACGAGAGGTTGATGGAAGTACCAAGTGGACAAAGTCTCTGGCAGCGATGGCAAGAATGTCAGCACAAGAAACGACGCCGGGGCATTTATTTTCCACCAAGGACTTGGCTTTCGCGATTGTCTCGAATCCCTCCGCCCTCAAATCTTTGTTGTCAATCGCGTCCTTCTCGGCCAGCTCCTTGCTTCCGGGCTTGCTCGATATCAATATCGACCCGTCACATCCCTTCCACATCGGTCATAACTCATGCAAAATCAGTAGTTTCTACACTAGGATTATTGCCCTACTAGATTGATTAACAAATGAGCCGCGTTTGCCGACAGTAATTTTCTCGCTAGTTGATGATTCTCCGTGTTTTTGTGGTAATTTCTCTAGCTTGCTATGAAAATGAAGAGAATTATCGACTCGGGACCCATGCCTGGCCGACTTTGATTGACAGTCGTGGCGGGTTCGGGGAATGCAATAATAACAAAACACGAAACACTCACCGGAGGGTTGAATTGAATTTTTGGTAAGATTAGCCGATGAAAACTGTAATTTCTTATTAGTGATGTTGTAAACGGACTCATTCGTGTAGAAACAAGAATATGCAAGGATTCGGTCACCATAGATAACAAAAGATGCTCAAAATGTGGGGAGTTGCTCAACTGCTAGTGGCATCTGCCTTAATATTGACTTCCTCTGCTGCTATTGCATGCACGTGAAAGTAAGTGCAGAGAGAGAGAGAGAGAGAGAGAGAGAGAGAGAGAGAGAGAGAGAGAGAGAGATTTTACCTCAACGAAGCAGTCATGGAAGAAGAGCCGGATGGTGGCCGACCCAGAGACCGGCGCTTCCTTGAACTGCTGGCTCGTGACCGACGCGATGAGTTGCTCGACCTGGGGGCACGTCTTGGCGTAGTAGTCGAACGACATCTGGTGATGGCGGCCCGTGGCATTGCCGGCGGCAGCTGCGGTGGATCGGTTCGGCTGGCTGCATATGAGGATGAGGGCGATGAAAAGGGTCGATGAGCAAGTTAGAGGGGAAGAATGAGAAATGAGATGGGGCATGTTTGTTGCCGAGCGCAGCTTGAGGACAAATCAGTGAGAAAAGTGTCGGAAGGACATTGAAGTTGTTGACAAAGGCGGAGTGTGAAGGGTTGTTGTCTCTTGGGACAGAATACCCATGAGAGAGAGAGAGAGAGAGAGAGAGAGAGAGAGAGAGAGAGAGAGAGAGGAGAATCAAGACCCGTGAAGCACGGACATAAAGTAAAAGAGCTTGTACACAAATCAATAATGTAAATGAAAATCATGAGGGATGGATGACAGCAAGAGGAAAAAGTCTATGATGTAATGCTTAATGCTTGATCATATAGCACATGGTGATGCTAACACGTTGTCAATTTGTTTTTTGGATTGTGTATATGGCATTCGGAACGCTCAAGGGCAAAGAATGCAAATTCATTCGATTCAAGTGCATCGGGTTCCGTATAAAAATACACCTGATGTTGCATCTAAAATTTTTTTTAGGAGGAAGACATAATTTCAACAAGAAAATAACTATCGCATTTGCATGAAGCGTGTCTAATCATTCAGCCAATTATCATACCAATTATCATACCATCATGATTGAGGATTCACAAGATTCTTTGTTGTATTTAGAACTTCGCCGCATTTGTAATCTCGTGCAATTAATAAAGGAGAGCATTCTTCTTCCAAGTGATAGGATGTTCAAGACTCCTTTCGTATAAGTCTCCCTATCCCACACATTGCTAAAGCCTGAAGGTCCATTCTCGTAAAACCTGAGAGGATGACCCCAAAAGATAGCAAATTGATTCGTACTCAGGCCACGGTGAAGAAGAAAATCACCAAAGGGAAGTTTTAAATGAACAAGAACATACTATACACGATTGTCGTTCAGCAATTGAGATTTGTGGACTAGTCGATTTTCTTTTTTTTTTTTTTGTCGAGCAGTGTCATCCAACGATTGAGAGCTAACCATGTTCAGTGCAAAGTTGTATAAGACGGTGGTTTTGACAATTTGGTTGGCTATCTGGAAAATGTTTGGTAGTGTTTCTAAAATAGAAGGCTGCAAAAGCTGATTGGTGGGCGCAATTGAATACCAGAGACGCCATACAAGCGTGAAGCTTCTTAAATGCAGGGCATGTGCAAAGGGAAGGACATCACACACATGGCGAGATTCTCTTCACTTAGTCTTGAAAGGGTTCAGGCCATTTGACTCCATTGCCTTCCCCCACTGCGCTTCTCTGGTCTGTCTTCAGTGTAAAGTGAGCCTTTCTGATGTGTGGAGTGCAGTTAAAAGCTGAGGACGAGGACCACCCTTCATATCATATGATAACATTGTTCTCTTATGTATGAAAAAAATTGAATTTCTTTAGAAAGTTAGGTACTCAGAGAAGTGGAATTCCACTTACATACATTTATATCAGCAACCATTAAGCTCAAAGAAAAGTTGTAAATTCACGTCGAGTTTGGCTGTCCGAATATGGATTGAGATATGACAAAATAATGTGAGATTTACAAATCTTTTTAAAATTGTGAAAATCCCATCTTTTATCCTTTGCATCTAAGATAAGATTGAAAATCCCATCAAAATGGAAATGGAATCGGTGGGGAAGCTTACTGACGAAGGCCTTCATATTGAGGGTGAGTCGTCGATCTACTAAATTGAATCTAAGTGATTGTCCATGCCTGCATATTCCTTTCGACTACCAATTGTTTTCATAGTCCTACTTGATGATAAGAGACATGCCTTAACGTATGCACAACGTATATGATGTTTCTTTTGCAGGTATTGTGATATCTCAATGTTTATAACATTTTACTTCACAAATTTAATTTTGGTTTTGGCATTTTTTTAGGGGGAAAATATGACGAACATATGGTGCAAATGATTTTTTTTTTTTTCCACAGCCTTCCGTATAGTAAAAGTCCAAAATTCAAATTGTCACTGGAGTTGGGAAAAGTAGAATATAAGATCCACTAAAATCATATCGATGCAATAAAAAAACCCTTAGGGTTCACTTGGTCTTAGAAAATAGTTTAATAGAAAATTAGAAACGGACATGTTTCACGATCTCGTAATGCACATGATCTTTAACACAACCATACTAGATGATCCTCTTCTTTTGTCACATTCATTGTCTTGTTTTCTCGTGAATCATTACAGCAAAAGAGTCGGAAGGAATACTTTTCATAGGTTATATCGGAAAAACAGCATCCAGTCACATGGCTTAGATAATCTATTTAGTATTTACGTGTATTTGTCATTTTTGGACAATACAAAACCCTAGAAACTACAAAATGCTAGTTTGGCCATTTCACATGCCTGCTTTGTTGATCAACGGAAAATGGACTTGTACGTCTCTTGAAGACACAGCTTAGAAAGTCAAAGTGAGGGGTTGTCGACTCGAAATGATAAAATATTATTGTTTTGATCTTTACACCCGGGAAAAGAACAAACTACGGCAGAAAACAAAGCCACTCATCTTATGTAACAATAATAAAGACAAGTATCTTATGGAGGTAGCAGAGAGAAGCTTTAAAATGACTTTGATCTGTTCTTTTCATAGCACCAATTTTGCACAAAATACGACAATAGTTGAAAATGAGCCCATAGATGTGATTCATTAAAAGCCTCGAAGTGAAGAAGGTCAAAAGAGTAATGGGGGTCTAAAAGAAAAGAAAAGGTTATCATCACGAAAACCCAAAACTAATATACATGTGATAAATTTACCATAAGCTAATTTTTTGAGCAATACAAATCATACACTGATACACCTATGACCAACTTATTCTCAATAATTTTTCATTAAATTTTACCGTTAAATTTATAAGTCGGATGATACGAGCTAATTGATGAGTATACCGATTTCGGATTTTACTTTTTATTTGTCACATGTGTATTGGTTTGTGATTTTTCATGGTATTAATCCAATTTAACAGAAACTAAAGGATGTTGTGATTTTTTGTTGTAAAAAATTAGTTTGGGATAAATTTATTATAGTTATATCGGTTTGGGATTTTTCATGATATTAATCTAAAAAAAAATGAGAAGGAGAATCATAAAGGGGGTGAAAGCGGAGTCCAGACCCATGCTTGGGAAATATCGTCCCACAATATGACATTTCCGATAATACGGAAGCCTCGGGCTATCTAAGTAAAGTATAAATATGCCCAGAATCAACTATTTGAGGTAAGAGATTTTTGCCCCACATTACTCGTTACCGTCCCAATAATAATCAAGCGATATAGCGGAGATCACAATCACACTCAATCACTCAAATATTCTTAATATTTCTCAAGCTCCAATTACACCTAATAATTTAAGCTGTGTTTATCTCCAAAATTTTTTGCGAAATAATCTCTCAACCTAAAATTCACAAATCTTACATTTCACGGCTACAATAACAATCCCACTCCCAAGCACTCGACAAACGGTGCTTCGAGATCTGTTCTTTACGTCAACAACGGCGAGAAGACCACGCAGCTTAACCACGCCATCTGACAAAACAGGAATATTTGTATGTGAACCACGCAAAAGATCTTGGTCAAAGTCAGATCACACTTTCCTTGTTTGAATCTTCTTCTCACGTTGGAAAAGTCCAACGCCAATTCGGACTCCAATACGAAATATAACCAAGAAAGAATATAAAAACAAATCATTCAGAATTTTATCCCTCCTCCAAAAGACCTTCAACCGAGTGCAAATATCCAACGTGATAAATATTGACAAAAAATATTTGAAAGTCGAATTTCATTCGTCGGCACAAATTTAAAACATATTTTAACAAAGAGAATATTGGAAGTCGATTAGATTGTGAAAAGAGAAAAATTAAGTTACTACCAAGCAAGTGTAGGCCCTGATAACTAGTGAGATGTTTGATACCTTGATGTGAAAGATGGACGACACCATCGACCCAAATCAGGCAGAAGAGGAAAAGTCTTATGTTCATTAAATTATGATGAAATCACTCTTGATCTTAGAATGTCTCCTATTGAATCATATGATGGGACACTAGATTGGAGGTCACGTAGAGACCTTTAAGGTCATGGCGATGATATATCATATGATGGGTCAATAAAAAATGGCGATGATATATCGTCAATAAAAAACTCCAATGATAATTAAAAATCTAATGTTTTGTGATACTTTAATTGGAGAAAATTTGGTGAGTCACGCTTGCTTAGGATGGGATTGTTAAAGGCAAATAAGAATTGTACCAATAGAAAAATGTTTATCTAAAATGGAAATTTAATCTAATGATAGTTAGTAAATCACTCTAATTAAGATTGGCAAATTCACTTTGGTGAATTTGAACTATTGAAAAGTTAAACAAATAAAAATTTGTAGTTTGCTAATTTTTACACCAACTAAAAAAGTTATCAAAATCTTATAAAACTGTTGATAAGTTACCAACAAATTGCTTAGAAAAAAAAATCTCTATTCATTCTTTTATCAATAGCTTCTTGACACTCACCAATGCTAATTAAAATTTACCGGCACGATAAAAAAAGGTCTGCATCTGTGGGCACAAAACATTAGAAATATGCTATTTTAAAACTCTCTAATCGTGCCAAGTACTATGAGTGCCTTACTTATTTCGAATTGCTATCAGCTTACAATGTTATGAAGTTTTTGTCGATCTTCTGGTGGGTTATTTTGGAGTCTTATCTTTGATTGCTTATGCAGTATAGCCTAAAGAATCAAAAGCCTAATCTGAACATGATTTTTTGTTCTATGTTCAGTAACTTAAGCCTGAAAGCGAGGACCAACAGCGCTCGTTTGCGTGAATTTCACCCTTAGTTGCTGTAATCGATCCTACATTTCCCACACACAGCATAGTTTTTGAAAGAGAACGAACAGAGTTCAAAGCCAAACCGTGAAGAACGAGCAATTGGTAGATTTACAGAAACCCTTTTCTTCTTCAAACATGTGTTTCCTAGTTTTCCTGTGCAAGAAGATGTTGGAACCAAAACAAAGATAATAAACTTTGCAAACTTAAAATAAGAACACTAGAAATTGGAGAGAGAACTTTTTATTGAGAATGCTTTCTCGTCTTTATATCTCGTGGACTATGATTTATGGCTTGATTTACAATTCACGATATCATCCCTTTATACTGGAATTGAAGTTTACAAATGCCTATGATTACATTTAAGACATAGCAACCAAGAAATGTCAATGATAGGAGTTTAATGAAGAAAACAAAATAAGCCCATACACGGTCATCAAAAGCACAATCAAAACGTATAATAAAGTAACAGAAGTCTCCAATAACTTTCATTTTGGAAGTCCATGCAGCCAACTGTAAAGCTTTTATGGCTCTTCTTCAATGCTTGCAGGTTCCTCATCCAGCAACCATCATCCAATAATCAATTTTATTTTATTTCAGCAGAAGATTCAAGAATATCCACGAGCTTAAAACTAGGCCACTGTACATCGATTTAAACTACAAAATACTCATCTCCGTCACGCTCATTTCATCGCCAGTGCTTCCTTGTTCACGATCCTGACGGTTCCTTCTCGTGCAGAGGCACGCAAAAAGGAAACAACCCGTGGAAGTGGCGATGGTGAAAACGTAGAGAGCCCAGAAGCTGTCGAGGCCCAACCTCGGTGTGTCGGTGGTGAAGTTCCTCATGGTACACTCAGGAAGGAACCACTTGTTCTCCAATCTTTTCATCTCACCGCTCTCTGAAACCTCCAAAATGGCCTCAGAGAAGTTTGCAGCTAGTGGAGAGTCTTTTGGGAACACCTGCACATGAACGGGAAAGGAGATTTTAAATAACAAGGAAGAGCAACTCCACAACCACTAATATCTAATTAATGTTTCCATAATTCCCTTCTTTCTTCTCTTTTTGGCTATACTAACCCCAAGAGAAGTATTGATATTCGAGTGCTAAGTGGGTTTTTGTTTATATATCAGTCCACACCCTATGTCAACACACAAACTCAGGATCATACTTACAAAGCCAAAACCGCCAAATCTGTAGTTTTCACGAATGGCAACATATCCATAGCAATACTCGGTGAAGAAAGCTCTCTCATATGGGTACTCCAGAAAAAGAGCGGAGATGTTGCCACTTCCGAATTCGTCTCCATAGCTGGTAGTATTGCTTATGGGGACGATGACATCCGTCGAGAAGTTCAGCGTGTCAGTCAGATATTTACAAACGAAAGCGTCAGGGTCACAACCCACTTTTGCTTTAGAAATTCTCAGCCATTCCATGGTGGTCACAGTTGGTTTGAGCTTCTGGATAGTGAGCATAGAGGTGAGGCCGGCCGTATAACTCTGCGTTAAGATCAATGCTACAAAGAACCAAATCACCAGCAAGATACGAGTGAAGCTGCGGTAGACTCTCTCCCCTGCAAAAGTCGGCAATAAATGTGTTTTTCGTTGAAGGTTTGGGCCCGAAAGCTTGTACACGGACTATAATCAACAGAGAGAAGCTACTTACTATGAGCAAAGAAGAGAGAGGAGAAAGTGAACCAAATAGCAGTTGAGAGCTGATTAGTCCAAGGGCCTCTAAATTCCGGATTGATCGGATGCTCCAAGAACCAAACTACCAACATTGTGTATATAAGGATGCCTCCAGAGGCAATCCACATCGTTGGAGTGAAAGGCTCCATGAAGATCAATGCCCTGTCCGTGTCCAGTTTTGCTGGGACTATCATTGAAAGTTCTGATGCCATAAACGGTTGTGTGAACTCAACAAACTGTGAGCGATTGGCCAGAATGGTTATGTCACCGACTGCAGCGTCGTAGGTCTTCCATTAATTTTATGCCATGAAACAACATCAAAGCGATCCACTTTAGGAATTGATACCAAAATTGCACTATCAAATCAGAACATTGGTATTAACAGGATGTGGGGCTTTGACGGTCTATTAATGCAAGGTGATCCAATCTTGTGAGTGAAAATCGATATCTGTGCGAAATGAACTTGTTGCTTGGGTTAATTTATTCAGGCTCTGATGGTTTGTGCATCAGAGAAAGTAACAGTTGATATTCTGCAATAAGATCATGCAACAATCATGCAAGAATAGAGATGATGCGGTACCATACCTTATTACGAACTTTGTTAACCAACTCCTCGTATGTTCCATCATGACGAGAAAACTCATAGTCTAAACGATCAGGAAAATGAGAAACAGCCTTCTCAAAAACATCTATGCAGAAGCCAACGTACTTTGCTTTCCCGGTTGTGTCGTCCATTTCCTCCTTCACAAACTTATCAAAGGGAGTTTTACCGGGAACTCCGATCACCATGGGCTTGTTCTCAACAGAAGTCTCTTCTTCTTGGGTCTTCGATATGTCTGCAATTGTGTATGCATTCCTTCTTGAACCTTGTTTTGCCACAAAACTCCTCGAGAAACTGAAATTGGGAGACCAAAGCTTAAGCTCTCTATATTCTTTTCCATTAACACTCACAAGTTGAAGTTTGGGTCGATATGCCAACTGACCATTCTCAAATTGTATTGGCCCGCTCAAACCCATGAGTCTGGTGTGCGATATTCTATTAAGCAAAATCTCAGGCATTATATCATGGCTCGGCCCTTCATCTATGGCATTTTTAACTGTCATAATGCAATCGTATGCTCGAACAGCATCAATTGCTGGCTCAAAATCGAACTTCTCTCCATACTTGTGACGAAACATATCCAAGAATTTAGATCTGAATACTCTATATGCCTGGTTTTTGGGACGGTAGGTGATTATTCCTATCACATCTTCGACAGGGGAGGAGATTGCTGAATGATCTACTGAAGTTAGGAGATTGGTGAATGGTTTTTCAGCAAATATCCAAATTGAATCTCCGTAGAAGAGTCCCATCTTCTTTGCTTCTTTGAGAAAATTGAGTGCTTCTGGGTGACGACAATCCTAGAACAATAAAGATTGGAGATGCCTTTCCCTTCAGCTTCATTAAATTTTCTTCCAAAGACACTTCTGCTTCGGTTGGAGATGAGAATGCTTGAAGAATCAGCTGGTCCTCTATTGTTGAGCCGATTTTTCCAAGCTCCTCTGACAAAGAATTTAACAGCTTGGAGTACATTGTATCGTATGCCCCGGCCTCATATATTATTGATACTCTTTGCCTGTTATAAGAACCAACTACATCTACGATGCATTTAATTTGGTCGGATTCATCGGTACTCATTCGAAACAGTGAAGGCCATAGAGTTTGTGCCATCAATGTCGGTGCTACATGGTCTCTGGCAAGGGATATGACTGGTATCTGAGATTGATTAGCGATTTCAGCTACTAAAGTTGCTCCCTCCCATGTCTCCAAGCCAATAATAACTTGCACATTCCTCCTTTTGATCATCTTTTCAGCTGTTAAAACGGAAAAAAGGGGAAATCGTTATACTTAATTTCCAGATTCAGGGCAATGTTCTTTGCCAATTTCTTCTGTTCATATCACTTATTTTCCCCTATTAATTGGGTTCTTGGAAGAGATTATTTCATCTCAACGGACATTACGTGTGAGGTACATGTCTATGAGGAAGAATATCAATTTACTGTTGTTATAACAAATCGTGCAAAAGCTTATATATCCTTGTGTATATCAAGTACAATTTGGTCAATAAAGAAATGGTACTTTTCTGCAATAAAT
This sequence comes from Eucalyptus microcorys, assembly GCA_014182515.1. Classification (NCBI taxonomy): domain Eukaryota; kingdom Viridiplantae; phylum Streptophyta; class Magnoliopsida; order Myrtales; family Myrtaceae; genus Eucalyptus; species Eucalyptus microcorys. Next base: position 30,128,599 of record CM024566.1, on the reverse strand, counting down.
GGTAAAAGAATCAAGAAGTTCATCCATAACTTTTTTGGTGAATGATTTGACATAATCATGGGGTGTCTTAAATACACAGCTTCATTCTGTAAGGGTCTCGTTGTGTAGCAATATTACTAAACTGAACAACTTATAGTAAACATTCAGCACATGCAGTGGAGAAAAAAGTAACAACAGGTACGTAATCTCAAATCAGACTTGGGGTGGTTTTTTCCTGTCACTGCTCGTGGCAACTAACTTGTTTCCAACAAACAAAGTAGAAATTATTGCAGGCTGCAGTTACCAAACTGAGGAAGGGCAAGGATTGACTAACCGGCTGAAATTGCACGAAGGGACTTTGCGTGGGAGTTTATGTAATGCGGCTTTATGTAATGAATTCCTGATGACGAGATGCTGTTCACTTCTTGGCATGCTATCTCGATTGCCATACGCATTTGGTTGCCGAGATGTGAGTCCAAATCAAGAATCACGCCCACTTTGAACACGTTCCTCTCATCTATGGCTTTGGTGGCTACACCAGAGTAGGTCGGGACGATGAGCAGCGAGAGCAAGAGGAACAACCTCGAAATGGACGGAACGTTTCTCCTACTTCTGTTACCCGAGCTTTGAAGAAAACCCATGACGAAAACCTGAATAACTCCTCCTCATAAACTAGAACAAGTGTCGAACTGTATTGCTTTGCAAATAATTGTCGTGTGTTTGTCATAAAAGGGACGACCCATTTCACAATTCCTCCATTAAGGGAGAGATTGGTTTACGTAGGTGCAAAGGAAATGATTTTCCAGGAAGATAGGGCTGAAAAAGGGCTGCACGGAAATGTTTGGCAGCGTGTGGGGCACGTACCGAAAAGTCAGTGTTGAATTGTTCTTTCCAGTGCTAAAGTAGTATTTTTAATATTTTCCTGGAATGTCTTTCTTGGACTGAAGCGAAGAGTCAATGGTCATTTCTCATGTGGGGAACACCCCCCGATCCTTCTGAGAGGCGAACTCTCGTCGACTTTGAGAATGGAGACCAAGTCATTGCCTGTTTTAATGGCATTAGGATTCCAATGCAGACAAACTTTCAAAGGATATCAGTCTCATCCCTGAGCCGTCATTCGCGATCAGGATGCTGTGGAATGGGTCCAACTTTTCAGCGATCCGGAATATTTCTTCTATACTAGAAGATAATTATGCTTGTCATTGTGTAATAGATTCATCAGTCCCATCAAATCAAATTGGTAGAATCTTGAAGCGGGCACGTAGGGGTGCCCATCAAGCACCGAATTTAAAGATAACCTCCTCTTCCCCCTTCTGTCTCTCTCCTCGGCCCAACTAGGCAACTTAAACCCAACCTCAATATGCATGAGGAGCTCCGGCCACCATTGCCGTGCTTGTGCCGCCATCTCCAATCATCGTACCGCTGCTCCTCCAACCACCGAGCTGGGCCGTGTATATTAGCCAAAGGGAGAGACGAAAGAGAAGGGGAAATAGGGAGATGGAATGAATGGTGGGATAGTCTCCATACTCACTAGCACTTCTTCCGTATTGTAGAAATAAAATGCGTGTAGGAGAGAGAGTAGCAAGGTGAAAAAGAATTTGCAGCTGTTCTAACGATTTTAGAACAGGAAACATGCAAGATAAAGCATTTGAACCAGAACTTTTGGTTATATCAGTTTGAAAATGATAATCATGAAACTTTGTCTGAAAGGAAATCGATAATAATATATAAAAAATCGAACTATTATTAATTAATAGTTTGAAGGTCTGGCGCAACAAAACTAGCAAGGAATCACGTGGCTGAGAGAGAGAGAGAGAGATGCGAAAATGGCTGCAGGCGATGTGACCCGTGCAAAAAGTCAAGTCGATTTGGTCTTTCGTGGGCTGTGAGCTGAGATGAAGACGAAATGACTAGCCCTGGTGCACCCGTCAGCATGGTCCCGGACTAATCATGGAAAGCCACGTGGACCGACGTTTTCTGCACCTAAAATAGTCATATATTTCTCTCTCATCCAGCCTGCATGGTGGATTGCTCTCTCTCTCTCTCTTTCCTCTGTAGAGTCTGCACGCATTGGTTATATTCTCTCCCCTCTTCTTCGTTCTTTCCTTCTAAGAAGGAAAGTCATTCCTCTCTCAAGATGCAAGCGAAGGCTTTCAAATTTTGAATCATTTCTTTCGCTCTCATTTGCTACTCCGCGCTTGTCCTTGCTGCTCCGGCATTGGTCAAGCGGCCACTCCCCGCCGTCACCCGACACTCGCTCGGTCTCTGCTCCGGTACTTGCTCGCGCTCGCTCGCTCTTTGCTCCGTCGCTTCCTCCGTCTCTGCTCCAGCGCAGCTTTCCTTCGTGCATTAATCTGCCGTGGTGGCCGAGATCTGGGATCCCATTTCTGCAACCACGTAATTTTTGTTGATCCCGTAACATTTTTCTTCTTTCGTGGCATTATAGGCTTTGCGCTTCAATATTTTTCCAAAAATAAATGACCGGCAGAACAGTTTTTTTTTTTTTTTTTTTTCTTTTTCTTTTAAGAGAGCAGTCTAAGCCAATGAAAAATCCAGCTAATCTCATTTTAAACCTGGTGAAATAAATTTTGAACTCATACGATGTATGAGAAAGAATTAAATTTTAACTTTCCATTTTGTGTGTATTGAACAATTGATCATTATTGTGACGTGGCGTCTTTAAGAATCTCTTGAATATCAAAGTGGTAGATTGACTCACCATTTGACTTCACTAAAAAAGGAGTATTATTCTTTGAAACGTGTTCCCAAAAGGAGACTTTTGTCTTCCTTTTGTTTTCAAGCTTTTCGAATTTTGCTAAGAGGTGCACTTGCTAGACACGTCAGTAAACAAAAGTTGTCAACTTTAATGCATTATTTTTCTCATATTATAAATAGTGGTGAATTAAAAATGAAAATATTTCTTTATTAGGTACGGTTAGTTAGTGCCTCAAGCACACTTATTAACAGGACCATTTTCATTTTAATGTACTTAAAAAGATATGACTTGACAATTAGGGGATATAAATAAGGGGTTAGTGACACCAATAGTCTTTATAATTTTCCTTATTGTTCAATGGTAGTCCTAAACATTTTGTTTTTCAATATTGTTCCTTAGCTTTTTAAATCTTGTTCAATGCAGTCATTTCATTGAAAATGTAATGTAATTTGCCAACATTTCATTTGATGTTACTAACTTATCTTTTTTTTTTTTTTCCGTTTACTTTTGTCCTTCAACTTTTGTTCGTTTGTTCAGTCTTGTTGCTAAACTACTATATTTTGATTTTTTTTTTCTCTCTAACAAAGTCCGCTTAAGCATGACTATGGTCATAAATTTTTTTTAAGACAAACTTCGTTGGCCCTTATCTAAAACTAGCAATATTCGACACACCTCTTGACAAGACATATATACTAGACGTCTTAATATGTTCGTATAAGTTTCACTGTGATGAATAATAAATATGCCAGGTGTGATTTAACCCTTTTACCCGTTTATAATGCGCTTGAATTCATTTGGTTAAGTAAGAAAAAAAGAAAAAAAAAAAGAAAAAGAAATCATTTAGTCAAGAAATTTAATTTATTCCTCGTGTTAACATGAAATGTTTATTTGCATTTAGAAATACTTACAACATTGAAACACAAGTAACCGTTTCCTTGAATGTTTTGTTTTGTGTTATACATTTTATTAATTTGTTACGTTTGTATTTAAATGTTATGAAATTATCTAATAAATACTCTTGTTGAAATTTGACATCGTGCTTTTGTAAGAGAGAATTAAAAAAAAAAAAAAAGCAATTAAACAAAGTATATGGACCAAATTGAACAACAAAAAATGATCTCATAAATGGCAAATTTCATCAATGATTTTAACGAAGGGACTACTTTGAATCACTTTTTAAAAGTTCATATTGAAAAATAAAAAGAATGATTATACTGAATAATAAGTAAAAGTTCATGGACTATTGGGGTCATGAGCCCTACAACAATTTATAAATGCTAATTATGTCTTTTTGAAATAAGCTGTTAAGCAAATTATTTATTTATTTATTTTGCAATTTGTGATTTATGTAGAATTCGCAAATTAATTCCCTATGGTTAGCCAAATTTTGAAGTAGCAAAGTTTATAATATCTATGTGGGAGTGGTGTGCAATGAACCATCCGAACCTAAAATTGCTTGGACTAGACCGAATTGGCCAGTTGGATCCAGTTCCTTGGAGTGTCGGTCCGATCCCGGTTCCTAAAAGTAAAACCAATGTTTGGGCGGATTGGTCGAGAACCGGATTGAATAAACTATATATACTTTTTTAAAAAATTTCTTAAAAAATAAAAGTGCCTATTTTTTTCTTTTATTATTTCTTCATAACATATGGCATCAAGTAGTAGGAAAAAAAAGGGATATGTTCCTTGGACCGGACCTATGGTTTAGTTTGGATTCCAATCCTAGGCCCAATTGGTCCTCCGATTCCCAATTTTGGGTATTGGACTTTTGATCCAGTTCCTGGTTCCATCTTAGAATCGGATTGGAGCGGGAACCAATCACCCCTACTATAAGGAGAGTGGTTTGAAACAGATTTAGAAAGTAAGAATGGCCAAAATAAGAGTGTTATATCTCCTTCTCACATTAATATGGATATCTTTCTCATCTTATATGAAATGAAGTTCATATCATGTATTACACATATTCAGCACGATAAGGATCTGATATATCAAGTTAAGTTGAGACCAAGCATCTTGATTAACCATTTCATATGGAGAACCAAACATGGAATATGATAGTAGGTCGGGCAGAGTTGAGCATAGCGGGAGTCCATTTAGGCTCAAACCTTATAATGTCTTGAATTGATCTGTTCTGATTACATCACTTAATTAGTCCTTGAACGTTTATCCAAGGAGTTATTGCCTACATGTATTAGGAAAGAGGATACTAGCCTGCCACAACTTTCTTTTGTTGCTCACTAATGGTGCTATAATTTTTCAGATGACCATTTAAGTGCAGTAACTTCTAATAATCTATATCGGCCATTTTTGTTGTCGAAAATCATGTGTGGCCCTATTTTAGAATAAATGACGTGTCTCGCCGGATATCTGAACACTCAAGATGCAAATTAAATGACATCTTTTGGCAATAGAAATTTGCCCCAAATTGAGAAAATATGTTCAATTTGTTTCAAAATCTAAACCCTAAACCCAAAATCTTTCGCCAAATTGAGAAATTAGGTTTAGTTTACTTCCCAAAAAACTATAGCTTCAAATTCCAATTTCATTTGGACCGGGTTGTTCATAGTGAGGCACCTGTATCGTCCAATGGTAACCAAGACGGTGAGATAACTAAACTTGAGCTTCGTTGGAAGGTTAGATGTCGACGTTTGTTGTGAAGGAAGTAATGGTGGTCTTGGAGGCAAGAAAGGACTTAAAACGGCGTCCTATTAGAACAATTTCGCTGTTATCATCTATCAAACAATCCACATTAGATGATTTAATATTAAATCAATCCATGTGGGATTTCCACGCAAGTGATCATCTATAAATTGGGTGAACTTTTTTTAAACAATTATGACACTAGAGTGACTATCATATGAAAGTTATGACACTATTTATGTCTTTTCTCTGATGTATTAGGTCTATTTAATTGTAGTGAACTTATGTGAAAATTGCATTTTTAGTTCTGAACTTATTGTATGGAATTATATTCAGTGTTAAACCTTTCAGGTGAATAAGTATAATCATAAACCTTTGAGTAAAAACAAAATCAAGTCGTCTTGGTCAAGTGTGGCATGAAATTTCCAACAAGGTGGTCCAAGCTTCGTGAGCGACTAGACTGCTTCATTTGATTTCGAGAATTTTTTTTTCTTTTTTCTCCTCTTATCTTTTCTTTCCTTCTCTTTCACGTTTACTATTCATCATTTTCAATCTCGCGCTTAATGTTCATCGTCCTTAACCTCGTAAGTACTTGACCAAAGCTTCTCTATTGCCCGTCTGTTGCGACCCACTACTGTCTAGACCTTCGGCGGCATGCTACCTCGATCATTGAAATGCGGAATGATTTTGATACTTAAGCCATTCAATGTTCGATTTGTTAACGGTTGTAATTGGAAGCGCCAGAGACAAAATTGAAATGGGATAATCTCAAAATCAACCGTACAAGATTTGGTCCATCTCCTTTTTTTGATGCGCTCTCCATTTGCTTTTTCTTTTGTGATAAGTGTGCCGAAAGTCCTACAACTTATCAGGAAAGTACAATTAAGTTCTAAAATTTACAAAAACTACAACTTGTCAAATTAGTAAAATTAAGTAATTCCGCTACATCCATCCAACTTGACTAATGGAACTGGCTAACACTGCTTTTTAAAATATTTTTCTTATCATACGTGGCTAAAATGGCATTGTTTTGGTCCAAATATGATTTTTATTATACATTTTATATAATTTAATTAAAAAACATGTTCAATAAATAAATGTGTGAGGAACAAGCAATGAGGGTTTGCACAGCCCTCGCCACCACTACCCCAACATTATTGAGAAGGGCCGGAGACGGTGGGGTATGGTTGTTAGAGGTCACGGTCCCGTCTAGTGGCCAATGACCCTTGTTAACCATAGGCGAGGTTCTATTCTCACCAAACTGGGCAAGGTCAGATTAGGCAAGGGTCACCACTTGTAGTTGATCCACCCCCTAATGGTGACTCGCCTATGATTGATGAGGGTCGTCGACCACCGGTCGAGGCCGACGACTTCCACCGACCATACTCCACCATCCCTAGCCCTTCTAGGTGATGGTGGGCCGGCGGTGGTGAGGGTTGTGCAAAGCTTTGCTGCTTGTTCCTCACATCTCTTTTTTTTTTTTTTTTAATTATTTTGATTTAGCATATTCATAAATAAAATTATATAAAATTTATATTAAAAATTAGATGTGGACCAAAACAATGTTGTTTTGGTCACGTTAGCATTTTCTGTTAACTAAATTGGATGGATTTAACATAAAGAGTCGATTGATAAATTGGACAAGTTTTTGGACTTAATTATATTTTTTGTAAGTTTTGTGATTCAATCGTATTTTTGTGACAAGTTTTATAATTTTCAATACACTTATCTTTATCTCTTTCATTTTTCATCTCTCTCCTCTAAAAGTCCTGATTGCTCTCCCACCATGTATCCTTATATCCATTACTTCAGAATATCACATTCTTGTTCTTTTTCTAGTTTGTGGGGGTGGCTAAATTTGAATTAGCTAAAAGAATACTAGAATGATGGGTTTCGGTTTGGTTGTAGAAAATGGTCAAATTGTGTGGGGTCGGCAAGTGTGCTTTTGTGCGCGACAAGCTCATCCTTGCCTCCATTTCTTCTTCATATACACTATTGCCGAGTTCCCTAAGATCACGGCGACCACAAGCTTGATGGCCACGAAGGATGGTGGCTGAGCTTGCCAAGATATGGAGTCTCAACCACGGTTGTTGGCCACGAGCTCGACAAGCAATGGCAATGGCTTGTGGAGTCGAGCAACAATAGCTTCTGCAAATTCAATAGTGTAACCAAGGAAGAAGTAGGCGCCAAATCTTGTTGAAGAAGGAGGAGCACAGAAGGAAATAAAAGAAAAGAAAAAGCAAAGAAAAGAAAGAAAGAAAGAACGAATTATATATGCATTTCGAATATGCCCAAAACACATTCGGACCTACCTTGAGCTAAAAGCCATTAGAGGCCCTTGGAAATGCAATGGCATCTCCCCAAAGCTCCCAAAAATAAGTGCCAAATCATATTTGCATTTGGTTAAGAGACTTTAGGAAAGTGTTCCTAAATGCACCTAAAGTGGCATTAGAAATCATTCGGATTGTAGAAAATCTCATCATATGTCAGGTGTAACCTAAGATTGAATTGAAAACCTTTAAAAATCATCTTTCGTGTCTAGCTACTTTGGCCCACACTCACTACTTTCGATACTCCTCATGGTGCCCCAAGTCTACTGTCCCATTCATCGCCCTCTTAATCGGCTTCCTTATGGCCGCTTTTGTCTATGAAAACCTCATTGTCTCTGAAAATCTTGTGCGAGGGCTGTGACCCCCTATCTACACCACAGAGACAAAGTGGTAGAGTTTGAAGGGATCGATCCAGGTTGCTTTTTAGTTGGAAACCTAGTCTTTCGCTTGGGTCATCGTTGAATTGCTCACTCGAGGACTTGTAAATGGACATCACCTGATGCAGATTGACTCCAAAATAAGAGTGCCCGCAAAAGAATTTGAAAAATAAGCAGAAGTGTGGTACCCTTCACCTCTCTGATGATCTCTTCATCTACTCAAAAGTAGTCTCTATTTTGGGAAACCTTCAATAGAATTCCATACAATGAAGTTAGTCCCATCCGAACGTCTTATAGAAGCAACAACATTACTGAAAAACAATTTGCAAAAACCAAATTGGACCACCCAAGAGCGGAACACAACCCCAAAAGAGCAACTTCAGCTAGAAACTCGTTGGTGAGCAACTAATACAAAGTCATTAGTCAGGAACTTTGAATCTAGAAGCTTGTGAGGCCCTTGTGATTTGAAGCGACGGCAATCATCTTTAATCTCCTTTTCACCCTCAATTGTTGGACCACAATCGGCTGGTCAACAATGATGATCAATGATGGTTAGAGGCAACGATGATCGTATGGTGGCTGGCGAAGTAATATCTAGATGCATCACTTCATCATTCCATTATTGGAAGATAACAAGATTTGTTAAGTTATTTTTAATTTTATTTATCTAATCTGAGTTTATCACATACCTCTTCTAGATTCCTTATTAGACATTTTATTTTGATATATCCGAATTTATCCGGTCTAAATAACGTCACCAAACATCAAATAAGATACTTCGTTGTCTTGTCGTGTTTAAATCTAGATTACCAAAGGCAGCCAAAAAGTCGAACATGAAGGACAAAAACATTCATTATAATGACACACTTCCAATCTCAATCATGAGCAAACATGCGTCACCTTGTAACAAGATCGGGTTTGATTGAACTAAAATTTCTTCACACATGGTTAAACATGGTAGCGAATCATTTCAGCAGCAATCCCTTACTATTGCATACCAAAGATCCTAATCGTCTAAATCTCCGAAGCAATGTCCTACATTCAATTAGGATACTCTTAGTGAGTGGTGAAATTTGACGAAGATTAATCCAACATTGAAATAGAATATAATGAGTTTTCAAACAATTAATAGAACACTCTTAATGCTTTTGATTCCATCTGGCAATGCATAGGTTTTAGCTAGTAAAACCATAGCACTCTGATGTTACCAGAAATTTCTTCATCAAGTTTCTGCCATAATTGCGGATCATGAGATGACCAGTAATATGGTGAATATGTGATTTAAAAACAAACTTGACAAATATATCTAAAATTTAAAAAGGTCAAGTGAATAATGGTGTGAATGTGAGAAATAGAGTGTTGATACCTGTGTTAAGATAATATTCAACAATGCAGGAGCTTCTATTCAATAATAAGTGTATATGAGCAGAGAGATAGAAGATTTTGCATATGAATTTTTATAGTGATTTGATTTAAATTAGGCCTACGTCATGACCACACTCTTGCGCTAATAGCCTATTAGGTGGATTCCACTAGTAAGTTTGTTGGGATGCAAGTGTGAGTTGTGTTAGAGAGAAGTCTCACATTAAAGAATTGATGTGATATAAAACAGTTGATATGTCTTAGTTAGCCTATAATTCAAAAACTTAAGTTTTTGAGTGAATGTGAATCTAATTGGATATGTTAACAAGCTTGGACTTGACCTCCCTTTGGACAATTTCTCCTGTTGAAGGTATCAAGCTTTTGTTGCACACTTTTAACAAATGGCATTAGAGCCAATGGTCAATTGGTGGGCTCTTAATCTACTCCAGTGTTTGATGAATATCTCAAGATAGTGGAAATTGCCATTAAAGTTGGTATAGTGAGAAGAGACCATAGCCAGTTGGTTTAGCGACACGAGATAGAGACTATGGATAGTTGGTTTGGCGACACGAGGTGATGCAATCCCAAGTTAGCAGTTGAGATGGTTATTGTGCTTTGTTGTGGGTGCATTGCAATTACTTGGAGATTCAAGTTGAGATAAGTTAATTCCGAAGGATACCTAATTAAGGAGGAGCATACTCAACACTGGAGCTCACATGTAAGGGGGAGCAAAAATTCTATATTAGAAAATTGATGTGGTATGGAGTAGTAAATATATTCCAATTGACCCATAACTCATTAACATAAGTTTTTGAGCAAATGTGAGTATAACTAGATATATTAATAGATTCAGACTTAAGCTACCTCTTAACGATCTCCTTGGCTGAAGGTATCAAGTTTTTGTTACTCGCTCCTAACAAATTCAAAGAGAAATTATTGTGGTGAGTGTTGCTTATTCACAAGCATTTCTCCTCAAACTCTAACACCTTATCAACACTTCTCAAATTATTATAACTGTAAGGTCTTTGAAGACAATAACAGGAGTGTGAAGCTCTCTTCGACTTTGGAATTACTAACTCTTAATCTATCTCTCTCTTCAATGCCTTGGTCTTCTTTTATACTCCTTAGTATCCAAAAATTCCCGTTGGAAAATCTCCATGGGGATTAATCTCAAAATTTAGCTGTTGGACAATTGAAGATAAGATTAGGATAGACGTTGAGATAGAACAATCAGAGATCTTGTAGATTTAGTCGCCCATACAATTAAATCTTGGTTTTTATAAGTAGAGTGGTTTTGCTGCAGAAAGTGCCAGGATGATTAAATATCAAGATATCATGAGTGAGTAGATATGTATTGATAATCTTGGTCAATTAGAATCTTCTACAAAAGGAATCCATACCAAATTACGAGCTATGAATGAATTAAATAATAATCCTGAAATTCATAGTAAAATTGTAATTATAATTAGAATAAGTATATTGCTCATATTCAGTCATCACATAACTCTCATGATATTCAACACTTGTAGATCATAGTAGTATCCAAGCAGCTTTTAAAAAAATTATCAGCATTTGTCCCACTGAATTTAGATGCAATTCTTGATTATATCGTCACAATTGGTCAGCTAATTCATAGGTTAGCCTTGCTGATATTCAAGCAATTCACGTGTTGATATCCACACAATTCGTTTCTTCTTACTTCTTGGATATGATCAACCATTCTTGCCAACGATAGCGAAGTAACATTGTGTAGATAAAAACTTGCTACATCCAAGTTAATATGAACTTTCCACTTGTTCATGTAGATCTTTTGGTCATAACGAACCTTTTCGGCGTGAGTATTACCTAAAGCACCACACTTCTTGCATTTATCAAGATCACTATAATGCATGGATAGGTTTATCAATTTCAAAATAAATAGGAGGTTTTCTCAATAAATTACACCTTCTTTTTGAGCAGTTTTTTGCTCCTCAATTCACTGCTCAATCTATATATACCTTGTGCCATCCATCTTTAGATGTTTTTCCCAAGATATGTTATAACAAGCACCCTTCTATCTATGCTCATTTCCTACGCAAACAGCTGCAGAATTTTGCAACTTTGATGAACTAGAAGCTGGTAAGATTTATCTTTGGGATCAAAAATGCATCTTTCACGTTGTTTCCAAAGGCCCCCAAAAAGGCAATGAGGAGCAGCAGAGCATTTCAGGGAATATTTCCACTAATTTCCACTCCTGTATAAAAGCCATTTCCATGCACTTTACCTCTCAAATGATCGAAAGAATTAGTGCAAACTCTTGGAGGAATTGTGTAACAGCCTGGTCCTGCGAGGGATGGGAGTGTGGCTCCATCTCAAGGATTAGGAATGAACTGAATCTTTTATCTCCTAGGGATGGTGAGGTAATGTGCTATATAAGGAGTAGCACCACTCTTAACTACCAACAAGGCATTTTTTAGGCGAAGCTCAAAGGAACAAATTTGTGAGGGCATAGGGCAATTGAGTCTTGCAACCCAAAGCCAACAATATCATTGGTGAGGCTAGAGATCGGTCCTTACAATTCAGAAGGCTACTCCATAACCTCTTGTCCTCGTTACGCTCTCTCAAGATATAAAAAGTGTATTCCTCAACTTTTTATGGGCCTTTTCTTTTTCATTTCTTGTCTCCTCTGTGATGTGAGCTTAGTGTGAGTTCATCTCATTGTGAAGAGAGAGAAAAAAATTTGTTAGAGGAGAGCGGGCGAGAGAGAAAGAGTAGATTCAGTTGAGGGCCTTCTCTGATGGGCTTCTGGGATAGGCTTGGCTAAAGAGCCATTACAGATCTCCATTGGTGGGCTAGTGGGCTGCATTTATGGATCTGAAGTTTGACGAGCTGATAAGTTGGGCCGACCAGGTCAATTCGAATTCGGACTAGGTGCTTTCTTATTTTCTTATTTGTTATTTATTTTTTATATTCTCTTATGTTTATATTTATATGTTCTTTTTTTTTTTTTTTATAAAAATGTGCATTCAAATTGTCGGAATTCAAGTGTTAACAAAGCTAGTAAATTTGAAGCATTGGTAAATTATGCAAATAAAATTGATTATATGTATAAAAGTTGCTCATTTGCACATGGTTATTTTGTTGTATCTAGAAAAAAAAATCTTGTCATTTTCTTTACAAATGCTTTGTAACTTACTAATTCATATTATAATTGAACAGCATGGGAAAAAATTCATATTTTTTTTTTTTGCATAATACATTAGAATATGAGATTTTAATTCTCTCTAATTGTTTTGTTTTGTTTTTTCTTTTTTTTGTAAATTATGTGAATGTTATTAATCAGATGAGGTGCAAAAGCTTAGGGAAATCCCCTAACATTTTAGAGAGACTAATTGTGCGAGAAGATGGAAGAAGGAAGTCTCCATATGATAGCCAATAAAACATTTGATTGGGAAGTACTACATTGTTGGTAGAGTGACAGCCTGCCTCTTACAACCTTTCAAATCATATGCGGTTGTGTTCTATCCGTACACAATAGATAGTTGCTAAGAAAGATAGCTTGAGGAGTCTCGTCTTCAAGTTTTTTTTTCCCTTGGTGGCCTTGCTAATCAATTGAAGTTCTGAGTTCCAACCTCTTCCAGAATGCCAAATTTCATTTTATGCCAAAATACTATGCCACACCCTACTTTTCCAGGTGCACTAAAATAATAAGTGGATCTGTCTTTTATGTGTGTATACAAAAGTTATACTTAGTATTTACCGAAGACAATCACTATGATATGGCTATTGCTGTCGGTAGCTTATCTCTACAAAAAAAGCCTGCCAATAAAATCTTGTTTACTAATACCGTTGGTCCAAATTAATTGATATCGGTCAACACTTGTCCCTCTAATTTGAATTCCTTATATATCTCTTTGCAATAGTATGTTTGGCTAGAGATAATAGGTGTTAGAGCAAGTCTTAGCTTGAGAATACATCACCAACCCCAAGCCATATTGCCATTTATGTTGAGTTGCATAGTGGGAGTACCTCTACATTTAATGTGATGAACCCAAGTACTCCATTGGGATGAGGACGGATGATTAATGAGGCTCCAAAACATGCGGCCCATCCATACTTTATTCTAGAGTCTCAGATCGAGCAAGCCTAGTTCACCATCCTTTTTTGATGAGCATACTACTTTCCATGCAACTTGGTGGAATTTGTGAGTTTCAGCGTTTCCTTCCCCTAACAATTACCTAATTTTCTTTTCAATGTCATCGATAGTTTGCTTTGGGAGGAGAAACATTTGTATCTAGTAAGTGCAAATGTACAAAAGTACCGATTTGGCCAATTGAAATCTTCTTGTGTAACTGCTATGCTTCATGCCCCATCGATCTATTTTGTGGAATATCTTTTATGTCAGGCCCTTACAATCTGTCTGCGTGAGCCTTTGCGTACATGTGTCCCTAATGCTACGATACTCTCTAATTGTACCACATACTATGTGTCCCTTTTGTTGAATCAATATTAGCTTACATGCAATGAAATTATTATTGATTTTCTAGTGTATATTTTCTTAGCCAGTCTTCAATAATTTATGCAAGAGCCTAAAGCCTCAAAAGCCTAATTTGAACATGACATTTGTTCTATGTTCAACGTCCTAAGCCTCAAAGCAAGGATCAGTTGTGCTTGTATGCATCGATTGTCCCCATAGTTACTGTGATCGATTCTACATTTCCCACACATATTATAATTTTTTCAAGAGTATGAATAGACTACAAAGCTAAACCTGTGAAGGGTTTCGAACCATGAATCGTTTGAAGATCTCAACCATTATCCTGTAGTTTCGAAAAATGAGCACATGTACATAGCAATAGACAAATGACTACAGCCCTTTTCATCTATGAAAATGTGCAAGAAGATTGCTTTTGAATTGATCAAGATTCAAGAATAATCTGTTCCCCCCTTATCATCGAGCCTGAAACTATGCCACTTGAAGAAATTAAAGAAGACACGATTTAACGAGGTTCAGCAATGTACCTACGTCCTCAGGTAATCCTCTCTCAAAGTTTTCTTTTTGTCATATCACCTTTAAGAGAGGGACTGCCATTTTATTGATGAAGTATAGGAAAGAAAGACAATGAAAAAATAAGGCAATTCCCAAAATTACAGAAATCAAAACGAATCTACATAATTTATTCCCATATCAAAACAAATCTAAATAATTTCTTCCTAGATAGAAGGGCCAGCACCAATCACGCCAACACTCCCCCTCAAGTTGGACCGAAGATATCATCGGAGGTCAACTTGCTCACTATCTCTTGAAATGGCCCCTTAGGAAGAGCTTTGGTGAACACATCCGCCAATTGTTCTCCACTCCGGATATAAGTTGTCTCAATGGTTTTGTCTTGAACCTTTTCCCGTGCGAAATGGCAATCCACCTCAATGTGTTTAGTCCTTTCATGAAACACAGGGTTCGAGGCGATGTGAGTAGCAGCTTGGTTGTCACAAAATAATTTTGTAGGTGAATCTGAGGGCCTACAACCCAATTCCTAAAGTAGCAATCGTAGCCAAACGATTTCACTAGTAGCAAATGCCATTGCCCGATACTCTGCTTCAGCACTTGACCGGGCAACCACGGATTGTTTCTTACTTTTCCATGTGACAATGTTACCTCATACGAACATATAGAATTCAGAGGTGGACTTTCAGTCATGAGGGCTTCCAGCCCAGTCTGCATCGGTATAGCCAATTATTTCTGTGTAACCACTGTTCTTCATCAATAAACCTCTCCCTGGTGTGGCTTTTAAGTACCTCGGCAAATAATCAACTAAACACATATGTCCTTGTGTAGGATTTTGCATGAATTGACTCACGAAACTAACGGCATAAGTGATATTGGGTCTAGTAATAGTTAAGTAGATTAGTTTGCCGACAAGATGCTGAAATCGACCCACATCTTGCAAAGGAAAGTCATCTGAAACCATTTTCTTGCTATAGTCCATAGGAACACTAGCTGGTTTTGCACCTATCTTGCCAATCTCCTTCAATAGATCCAAAACATATTTTCGTTGTGAAAGGAACAAGTCTTTGCTAGAATTTGCCACCTCAATACCCAAGAAATATTTCAGCTGTCTAAGATCTTTAATATCGAACTCCTGGCGCAACTGAGTTTTGAGCGCATCAATCCCTGATTGATTACTCCCAATGATGACAATATCGTCGACATATACAATAGTACCACAAGACCGTTTTCATCAACCTTGGTAAACATAGAGGAATCTGCTGCTCCTCGATTATATCTAAACTTAAGAAAATAGGTGCTAAGTTTTCCATACCAAGCTTGGGGGGATTGTTTGAGTCCATATATAGACTTCCTGAGTCTACACACCATCCCTTCTTCTCTTTGTAAGCGGTGCCTAGGCAGAAGATCCATGTAAACTTCCTCTTCAAGATCACCATGAAGGAATGCATTCTTCACGTCCATTTGAAATAGAGGCCACCCTCAATTGACTGTAACCGACATAAGAACCCTGACAGTATTCATTTTTACAACAGGAGCAAAAGTTTCCTTGTAATCAATACCACAAGTCTGGGTGTATCCCTTAGCAAACAATCTGGCTTTGTACCTCTCTACCGAGCCATCACTATTATATTTAACTTTATAAATCCAACGACACCCAACAATGCGCTTTCCATCAGGCAAGCGAACTACATCCCAAGTGTTATTCCTATAAAGTGCCTATAGCTCATCTTTCATGGCTTCAACCCATATAGGCCGCTTGCTGGCCTCCTCAAAACTATTAGGTTCTATGGTCTTTTCAAGAACAGATAAAAAACCAACAAAACTAGAAGATAACTTCTCATAGCCAATGTGATTCTGGATGGGATACTGTACTGTATGATAAGTGGTGAAATCCCGAAGTTGTGTTGAGGGTCTAGACACACGGGTAGATCTCCGAACAGGAGTAGGTTCGGAAGCAATGGGAACCAATTCGGCAGCTGTCTGATCCAAAGCTGTCCTTGGTGCGGGCATTGATTCGGGGCTATCCTTGCTGATTATTTCTTCAGTCTTATCTATTCCTTTGGGGTCATTCCATGGGTTACTTTCAATTCCAAGGCCATTGTTCAACTCATTAACCATAGGAATAGGAGCTAATTCAACTGTCAACTCATTGTACTCCCCCTGAATTAGACTCCTGGAATGAAAAAACATAGTAGATTCATCAAATGTAACATCATGCGATATATACATCCGCCTAGTGGTTGGATCAAAGCACTTGTATCCTTTTTTTGTTGATGAATAGTCCATGAACACACACTTCTTAGCACGAGGGTCAAGCTTACCACCGCTTCGAGAGTGCACATAACATACACTCCCAAAAACTCTTAAATGCAAGATATTAAGTTTGTGCCCGTAAAGAATTTCCATAGGCGTCTTGTAACCCAGCACACGACTAGGAAGTCGATTAATAAGATAATAGCTAGTTAAAACAACATCTCTCCAATAAGTCTTCGGCATGCCTCCAAAAAATAATAAAGCTCGAGTCACCTCAAGAAGGTGTCGATTCTTTTGTTCTGCCACCCCATTCTGTTGAGGTTTATCTACACATGAAGTTTGATTAATAATGCCCAAGCTGCTCAAATAAGATTGGAAGGTCTGATTGGAATATTCTATACCATTATCAGTGCGTAAGACCTTTATGCATGTTTTGAATTGATTCTGAATCATGCTAGAAAATTCCTGAAAAATAGTGATCACATCACTTTTAGCTTTGAGAAGGTATAGCCAAGTAGCTCGCGATTTGTCATCAATAAAAGAAAAAAAAAAATACTTAAAACCATCTCTTGAATCAATTGGAGCACTCCAAACATCCTAATGTACTAGATCAAACACTTCAGAAGCTAAATTAGAGCCTTAAGGAAAACGTAATCTGTGTTGTTTAGCATAATGACAAGAGTCACAAGTATTGCAATTATGAAATAAATTTTTATCAATAGCTTGCAACACACGGTCATAAGGATGACCCATGCACATGTGCCAAAGTCTTGAAGCATCCATCGCATTCTTCCTTGCCACCAAGGCATTTGTATGATAGTCAAGGACGTACAGGCCATTTTGTAGCCGTCCTTCACCAATCATCTTCTTGGTACTGCAATCTTGAAACAACACCTTTGAAGGAGAGAAGATAACATTGCAATTTAATTCTTTAGTGCACTTGCTCATAGAAAGTAAATTAGAAGACAAATCAGGCACAGCCAAAACATCAGATTTTTGTGAGAACAACTTAAGTTGTCCTGCTCCTTGCGTTGGAACTTGCATTCCGTTAGCCACAGTAATAGGTGGATATGAGGCACTTGAGGTGACATTAAAAAGTAAATCTGTTGAGCTGCACATGTGATCGGTAGCTCCTGAATCTAAGACGAATTGAGTACTAGATTGGGTTAAAAGAGCGGTACCCAATGGCTTAACCATGTTGACCGAATCTGATGAAGGACCGAAGATCCCGAACCAATCAGCCCTTGCCCTTGCATCTGAAGTAGTTGTTGAAATTGTTGTGCCAAGGACTCCGGTTTTGATTGAAACTCTGTAGAGTTTCTTGGAACAACAAGTTTTGCTTCTTGAACCTTATCTTTGTTGGCACAAAGATGAGGATGAAGTAACCAACACTTGTCTTTGGAGTGACCATCTCTATCACAATGGTCACAATGAAATTGAACAGACCTTTTATTTTTTTCCTTTGCCAATTTCGCCACAAATTCACCATGTTGGTTGTTCATCACAGCCTTATGAGTTGAACTTTCAGAGATTGGTTTATCAAGACTAGGCAAGACACTCATCACTCGATGTCTTGTCTCTTCTCCTTGAATCAAGCCACAGACTTCATCAAACGTAGGCAATTTTGGACTCATTAGAATTTGTCTTCTCACGTCTTCGTACTCAGGCCCAATGCTAGCCAATAACTGGAAGACGCGATCTTGCTCCTCCCGTCAAATATAATCCGCCACTTTTTGGGTCACTGGCCTATACAGACGAAGTTCATCCCATCTTCTCTTCATATTTCCAAGATGGTTGGTGAAAGATTGAGAGGGTTCTCGCTTAGAGTTAGCAATCTCTTGCTGCAATTCGAATACTCGAGATGCATTCTAAGCTTGTCCATACATCTTATTCAACGATTCCCACAATATTAGAGCTATAGGGGAATATGCAAAAATCTCATACACTTGAGATTCCATAGAGTTAAAAATCCAAGACATAACCAAACTGTTGTTGGCTTGTCATTCATCAAATTTCGCATCCCTCTCAGGAGGCGCTTTTATTTGGCCATTGATATGACCAAGCTTAGATCTGCCCCCAAGGGCCACAGTAATAGCACGAGACCATGGAAGAAAGTTCTTCTCATTCAGCAATATGTTGGTGAGTCGTTGACCGGTGGTGGTGGAGCCAGGTTCGGGATTGGCCGAACTCGAATCAGTCATGATTTGAACAACAACCGTGCATACACCAAGAAGAAGGACATGGATGGATCAAACACATAAATAGGTACGTACCTACTCTAATACCATTAAGAAATTAAAGAAGACACGATTTAACGAGGTTTAGCAATGTGCCTAAGTTCTCGGGTAATCCTCTCTCAAAGTTTTCTTTTTGTCATATCACCTTTGAGAGAGGGACTACCATTTTATTGATGAAGTACAGGAAAGGAAGACAATGAAAAAATAAGGCAATTCCCAAAATTACAGAAATCAAAATGAATCTACATAATTTATTCCCATATCAAAACAAATCTAAACAATTTCTTCCCAAATAGAATAACCAGCACCAATCACGCCAACACCACTGGACATTGATTTACACTACAAAATACTCATCTCCGTCACGCTCATGTTGTCGCTGTTACTCCCTTGCTCATGATCCTGACGGTTCCTTCTCGTGCAGAGACATGCAAAGAGCAAACAACCAGTGGAAGTGGCTATGGTGAAAACGTAGAGCGCCCAGAAGCTGTTGAGGCCCAACCTTGGTTTCTCGTTGGTGATGTTCTTCATCGTGCACTCGGGAGAGAACCACTTGTTCTCCAAAGTTTTCATCTCACCGCTCTGTGAAAGCTCCAAAATGGCCTCAGAGAAATCTGCAGCCAGTGGAGAGTCTTTCGGGAACACCTGCATATATGCAGTGAAGGAGAGATAAGTAAAAAGGAAAGGCATTTGCATAGCCACTATTAGCTACTTGACGTTCGTACAATTCCTTTCATTTTTCTCTTGTTGGCTATAGTAACCCGAACTGAGTTTAGCAGTCGAACATCAAGCATTGTGCTCTCCCTTGGGGAATTGCATATGTGCTGCTTCTGTAGCGGCGAGTAATTTGATGCTACTGCATCAATGCCCAGTTCACGAACTAATTGACTTAGTAAGTGTAATGTGGATAAATACCGAGGGGTTCATCTTCTGAGAGTCGTTATTCCCTCTATACCATTTTTATAAACTCAACTTGAAATACATGGATCAATTCATTTCCTAGAAGGAATATTCAAGTGCTAATGGGGGTTTTGTTTAGAGAAATGAGTGAATGACAATCTTTAAATTAATACGAGAATAATAGTTTGTTATGAACCACAAAAAACCAAATAACAAATAGAGAAATGATCAGTTAACAATCTTTAATCTACTTTAAGAATGACACTCTATTTCGTACTACAAAAATCAAATAACAAATAATTATATATTGTTGTTGGGCCCACTTTTATAAAAATTTGTAACTCGCACCAAGTTATTATTCTCATAGTAGTCTAAAGACTGTTATGCTAACGAGACCCTGATAAATAATTATAAATTATTATGGGATCCACTCCTTCAAGAATTTATAACTTATAATAAGTTATTATTCTTACAGTAGCTTAAAGACTAAATCCGTTTGGTTATATAACAGTCCTCACCCTATGTCATACTGATGTGGTATTTTAGTAGTCAAGCCCCTTTTTCTTTTTGACCCAGCCTAGAGAGACGCAACACAAAAATTTATGACGCTATTAGCACTTCAAAAATCAAGTCTACGCAGAATAACTGAGCCATACTTACAAAGCCAAAACCACCAAATCTGTAGTTTTCATGAGTGGCAACATATCCATAGCAGTACTGAGTGAAGAAAGCTCTCTCATATGGGTATTCCAGAAAAAGAGCAAAGATGCTGCCTCTTCTAAATTCATCTTCATAGCTCGAAGTGTTCCTTGTGTGGACGATGACTTCCTTCGAGAAATTCAGCACGTTAATCAGATAGTCACAAACAAAAGTATCTGGGTCACAACCCACTCTTTCTTGAGAACTTCTTAGCCATTCAATGGTGGTCACAGTTGGTTTGAGGTTCTGGAGAGTGAGCAACGAGGTGAGGCCAGCAGTATAACTCTGTGTCAAGATCAATGCTACAAAGAACCAAATCACCAGCACAATTCGAGTGAAGTTGCGATAGACTCTCTCTTCTGCAAAAGTCACCGATGCATTAGTTTTTTGTCGAAAATTTGGTCCGAAAGGAGTGCAAATGAACTACTATTAAGAGAGGGAAGTTACTTACTATGAGCAAAGAAGAGAGAGGAGAAAGTGAACCAAAGAGCAGTGGAGAGCTGATTCGTCCAAGGGCCTCTGAATTCCGGATTGATCTGATGCTCCAAGAACCAAACTATCAACATGGTGTATATAAGGATGCCTCCAGAAGCAATCCACATTGCGAGAGTGAAAGGCTCGACAAAGATCAATGCCCTGTCTGTGTCTGGTTTTGCTGGGACTATGATGGAAAGCTCTGATCCTATAAACGGTTGTGTGAACTCAACAAACAGTGAGCGATTGGCCAGAATAGTTATGTCACCGACTGCAGCATCGTAGGTCTTCATCGATGTCATAATATGGAACAACATCAAAGCAATCCACTTTAGAAATAGGAACCGAAATTGCACCATTGAAGCAAACGTTTGTATCAAGAGGATGTGAGACTTTGACGAATCTACTAATGCAAAATAACACAATCTTGTGAGCCAAAATTGACATCTGTGTGAAATGAACTTGTTGCTTCGTTTAGTTTACTCAGGCTCTGATGGTTAATGTAGCAGAGAAAGTAATAGTTAATACTCTATAATGCAATGATGCAATAATCATGCAAGAACAGAGACGATGTGGTCCCGTACCTTATCATGAACTTTGTTAACCAATTCCTCATATGTTCCATCATGACGAAAAAACTCATACTTCAAACCATCAGGAAAATGAGAAATAGCCTTCTCGAAAACATCTATGCAAAAGCCAACGTACTTTGGTCTCCCTGTTGTGTCATCCATTTCCTCCTTCACAAACTTATCAAAGGGAGTTTTACCAGGTACTCCGATGACCAACGTCACCTTCTCACTTGAAGTTTGTCCTTCTTGGGTCTTCACTAGATCTGAAATTCTGTAAGTATTTCTTCTTGAACTTTGCATTGGTACAAAACTCCTTGAGAAACTGAAATTGGGAGACCAAAGCTTAAGCTCTCTATATTCATTTCCCTCAACACTTACAAGTTGGGATTTGGGTCGATGTGCCAACTGACCTTTCTCAAATCGTATTGCCCCACTCAAACCCATGAGTCTAGTGCGCGATATTCTATTAAGCAAAAACTTGGGCGTAATATCATGGCTCGGCATTGCATCTATCGCATTTTTAACGGTCATAATGCAATCATATGCACGAATAGCATCGATTCCAGGCTCGAACTTGAAGTTCTCTCCATACTTGTGATGGAACATATTCAAGAATTTGGCTTTGAATTCTCTATATGCCTGGTTTTTGGGATGGTACGTGATTATTCCTATCGCACCTTTGACGGTGGAGGCGATTGCTGGATGTTCTACTGAAGTTAGGAGATTGGTGAATGGTTTTTCAGTAAATATCCAAATTGAATCTCCATAGAAGAGTCCCATCTTCTTTGCTTCTTTAAGAAAGTGAGCGCTTCCCCTTGCTGACAACCCTAGGACAATAAAGATGGGAGATGTTTTTCCCTTCAACTTCATTAATTTCTCTTCCAAAGACACTTCTGCTCCAGTCGGAGATGAGAATGCTTGAAGAATCAGCTGGTCCTCTATTGTCGAGCCAATTTTTCTAAGCTCTTCAGACAAAGAATTTAACAGCTTGGAGTACTTGGTATCATATGCCCCGGCCTCATATACTACTGATACTCTTTGCCTGTTATAAGAACTAACTATATCTACTATGCATCTAACATGGTCAGATTCATCGGTACTCATTTGAAACAGTGAAGGCCATACAGTTTGCACCATCATTGTTGGTGTTATGTGGTCTCTGGCAAAGGATATGACTGGCACCTGAGATTGATTAGCGATTTCAGCTACTAAAATTGCACTCTCCCATGTCTCCAAGCCAATAATAACTTGCACATTCTTCTTTTTGATCAGCTTTTCTGCTGTTAAAACATAATAAAGGAATTAAAGATATTAAACTTCAGGATTCAAGGCAATTTTCTTTATGAATTTCTTCTACTAATTGCACTTATTTACCCCTATTAGTTGGGTTCTTGGAAGAGATTATTGCAGCTAACATTCATTATGTGAGATACATGTTTAGATGGAAGAACGTCAATTTACAGTTGTTATAACAACCGTTCATGCAAAAGCTTAAGTTTTGGTCATGGATCCACAATGGATACCGAGTATTATTTGGTCAACATGAATGCTCTACTTATTATTAGCAAAAAGCCAATTTTCTACATTGAATATCGAATGAAATGATCATGTAGTTTGAATAAAGAGTTGCTAGTTTTCTGCAAGAAATAGTAAATGAATCAAGAAGTTCCATAACTTTTTTACTTGATGATTTAACATAATCATTGGGTCTCTTAGATACCCAAAAGGTTTCTGTAAGGATTTCATTGTGTATTTCAAACATTACTGAATGTAGAACTTCTAGTAAACATTTAGCACATGCAGAAAAATTGAGAAGAAAATATAGATGTACATGATCTCAAAGCAAACTTGGGGTGATTATTTATTACTGCTCATGGCAACTAACACGTTTCCAACAAACAAAGCAGAAATTATTGCAGACGCAGCCACTGAATTGAGGAAGGGTAATGAAAGACTAACCGGCAGAAATTGCTCGAAGGGGCTTTGCATGGGAGTTTATGTAATGTGGCTTTATGTAATGACTTCCTGATGATGATATGGTATTCACATCCTGGCATGCTATTTCGATTGCCATACGCATTTGGTCACCGAGAAGCGAGTCCAAATCAAGAATCACGCCCACTTCGAATGCGTTCCTCTCATCTACGGCTTTGGTGGCTGCACCGGTGTAGCTCAGGACGAGGAGTGGCAAGAGCAAGACAAACAGCTTTAAAGTGGACAAAATGTGTCCTGTACTCCTGCTCAATGAGCTTTGAACAAAACCCATCTCGAAAACCTTAATAACTCCTCAAAGCTAAACTAATTGTTGAACTATTTTGCTTTGCAAATGGTTCTTTTGTATTTGTCATAAAAGGGTCCCATTTCACAAATCCTACATATTTATAGTGAGAGAGAGAGAGAGAGAGAGAGAGGGGTATACGTAAAGTATATGAGGTGCGTGTACCGAGAAGTCAATGTTGATTTGGTCTTTCCGAGACTAGAGTTTTGTTTGTTTTATCGCAGAGTCATTCTTGAACCGAGGCGGAGAATCCACGAACGGTACTCTTGCGGGGTTCTAAGATTTGTATGTTCGTTGACTTGGAGAATAGACCAAGTCAGTGCTTTGTTTTGATGGCATTAAGATTCCACTGGACCCAAATTTCAAAGCAGGGAGTCTTCTCATCCTAGAGCCTTCGTTTCGTGTTTACGAATGCCGCTGACTGGTTCCAACTTCCGAGCGATATGGTATGTTCCTCCTATGCTACTTGATAGCAGGTCCTGTTGCTGCGTTTAGATTCGTGAGTCCCATCAATTTAAATGAGTAGGATTTGGAAGCGGGCATGTAGGGATGCAGGGTACTGTTCACACACCCTGTGACTCCTAACTGTCCCCATCTGATGAACAGTTGGAACAACGCTAGATGTCCGAAACCCCCTTATCTCCTCCCTTGTATCTCTCTCCTCTACCCAACCGGGATGGTCCAAACCCGACCTCAAGATGCGCATGGTGCTTCGGCTGCCAATGCAGCGCTTCTGCAGCCGCCTGGGATCCTTGCACCGCCGCTCCTCCCTCCATCGGGCAGGGCATAGTATATCAGCCAAAGGGATGGAGGGGGGAGAAGGGGAGAGTGGGAGATGGAATGGGCGGTTGGGATTTCCTCTATACTAACTAGCACTTCTTTCGCAGTGCAGACATGGACTACATGTAGGAGATAGTGGCAAGGTGAAAAAAAAAATTGTAGCTATTCTAACAATTTTTAGAATAGTAAACGTGCAAAATTAAGAATTGGAACCGGAACTGTTTGTTATATCAGTCTCAAAATGATAATTATGAAATGTTTTTGGCGAGGATTGATAATAATTTAGAGGAATTCAATTATTTCAAATTATCAAATAAAATCATGTGTTGTCTACTATATGTTATTAATATAACGTTTTGAGGTCCCGCAATGCAAAACAAGCAGTGAATTAGGGGGTTGAATGCTTATCATACATACAGAAGACTAGATTAAGTAATAAAAAAACTAATGACAAATTTGTAATTTTTTATATTAAAGAAATCGCCACTTGAAGGCTTTGAACACTAACCATGTCCATAGGCAACCAACTCACAACTGCACATTGCACAAGCACCATGATATATACATATACATATACATACACACATATATATACACACATAACCAACCTTTGGGAAAGAAAAATTGTTAGCAGCTTTACCTCAAATAATAGGTAACCAAATTAGAGATAAAATTAGAGAAAAATATAGTGGCCAAATACCTTATGATCTATTTTTATATGGAGAAATGGTCTCTTACGTTTACAGGTAAGGAACACAAATGTGTAATACAATCAAATTACAGAGATAACTCAAAGAATAACAATCTCCCACCAACAGAATTTTGGGAGATTTCTGTGCCAAATACAACCCCTCTTATAATAAAAAATCAAAATCAAAATGTAAAGAAACTTGTCCTTCTGAAAAAAGAAAAAAGGATACACTGCAACAAATTACAACCTCATAAAAATAAATGAAGACACCAAAATAGACCATACACTAATAATAAATATTTTAACGACATTAAATGTTACTCATGTGGTAGAAATGACATATCTCAAAATATTATAGAATTAATAAAAGATTAAATGAACTCTCTTTAGATGATAATACTTTATACCAATTAAACAACATCCTTGTAAAAACTAATGATACCTCTTCTGATGAACTTCTTGAAGAGGAAGGTCTTCAAATAAAGGGGTAAGTCAGTGCAAAAAGTTGTGTACGGTACTTATTTTGGTGCCAAAATTTTATTTTGGATCACTTAAATGCAAAATCGGAGAAAAAACGATCACTTTGGTGCCACCGGCGAGAGATTCCGGCCAGATTAATTACGTGGCTTTTATATTTAAAAAAAAAAAGTTGCGGTGGCTTTTAAACGACGTTGTTTTCCAATCCTCCTCAAGAAATGACGTCGTTTTGCCATCATACATGGACATCCTCGCAAAATCAAAGCTGTATAGCTTATATGTGGATTAAAATAAGGGTTTCTTTGTCTTCACCGCTTGGCCACTATCATTCGCCTGCCATCACTCAGCCACCGTCGCTCGGCCACCATCGTAGTTGCTCGACCAGGTGAGCGAGGAGAGACTAAGACTGTTGCTCAAGCAAGAAGTGGTAGGAAGAATAGGAAGGCAAGGGCGGAGGAGGAGGAGGAAGAAGAGGGGTCGAAGGTGCCGCTGCTGGTGCTGCTGCTGGTGCCATTATTGGTGCCACTGGTGGTGCTGTTGCTGGTGCCGTTCGCTGCTAGTGTTGTTCTTTGGGGAAGAAGACGACATGCCTCCTCTCTCTCTCTCTCTCTCAATTTGGGGATTTAGGGTTCTAAGTTGGGGGAAAGACGCCAAACGGTGTCGTTTTGTTGTATGGATGCTGACTCAACTCTCCGACGAGCCGCGTCAGCTTCAAAAATTAATAAAAAAGTGTCACGTCAGGTTTCCGGCCAAATTGATCGGCGTTGGCACTGAAATGATCATTTTTCAAATTTGTTGGCACTTAAGTGATCCAAAATAAACTTTTGACACCAAAGTAAGTGTCGTACACAACTTTTGGCACTAATAGTGTACTTACTACTTAAATAAATGAAATAGAAACCTCTTTAGAATCAAAATATGAAGATGCCTCTCCCGATAAACCTATCCCTACAAAAAATATGTTGACAAAAGAAGAAGAATTCCTCCTTAGCATTATTCATAAAATAACCGACCTAGAAGCCAAAAAAGAATACTTAGATAAACTTCAATCTTCAATAAATATTACTTCTAAAACCAATACTTCTTACAATCTAAAAGATATTTTGAATAGAAATAAAAAAACCTAGTCCAAGCCGATGAATATTAATTATCTCTAAAATAAAATAAAACAACAAAAATTAGAATTACAAGCCTTTAGAGTTTTGGATTCAATCACCAATAATTTGGAAAACGTTTTCGGATTTTTCAAAGAAGAAATCATTTTATTGAATTTATGCATGGGTTTTTCATTAATTGGGAAAATATTTTATGTTGACTTATTTTTCTAAACGAACCAAAGACCCGAAAATGTTTCTGGAAAAATGTTTTCAGCGAAATAAAAGGAGTCCTATACTCGCAAATATGAATTTTTATTGATCCTGTAACATTTTTTTTTTTTGGTGGCGTTATAGGCTTTGCACTTCATTATTTTTCCAAAAATACGTGTAGCGGAACAATTTTTTTATTTTTTTTAATGGAGAGAAGCTTAAGCCATTGCAAAATCCAGCTAATCTCATATGAAACTCGTTTAAATAAATTGTAAACTCATATTATGTACTTGAAAGCATTCTTGTACGGGTAAATGGAAAACGGAACAAAATTTAATTCTCCATTCTATTGAACAATTGATCGATATTGTATTGTGGCTTCCTCAAGATTCGACCTCTAAACCCATCCCTGCTGAGGGCAAAATGATTATGGGAGGGATCTTTGTTAAAAAAAACATTTAATTTATCAAATATCTAACGCATTTTACTTGACATTCATACATGTCCGACGGTCCAAATGCATTTTAAAGCATATATTCCACTCACCTGGTAATATATTATTATACGAAGTTTCTAAAATTCTCCTCGACTTTGAGAATAGAACAAGTAGTTGTTAGATTACTAAACATTGCTCTAAAAAATTTGACCGGAAAAAAAAAAAAAAAAATTGCTCTCAAATTTTCAAAGTACACGGAGTCTTCCATCCTAGAGCTTCTTTCACGTTAAAAAGATTTGGGTGCAAGTTTCCGAAGATGGTATTCCTGCTATACTAGAAGGTAGCGCGTTGGTACACATACTTTTTAGATTCATTGAACACTCGTGTCAATTCAAATCTCTTCAATATCAAAGTAGGTAGATTCACTCACCATTGACTCCACTAAAAAGAGTTTCTCTATGAAATTTTTCTCATATGTAGACTTTTGTTTCCTTTTCTTTTTAAACATCTTAGTAGAGAAAATTTGTCAATTTTAATGCACTATCTATCTCACATTATGTATAGCAGTGAATTAAAAATGAAAACATTTCTTTATTAAATATGGTTAATTAGTGCCTCGAGCACACTTGTTATCAAGATTATTTTCATTTTTTTATGTACTTAAAAAGATATGACTTGACAATTTTGGGATATAAATAAGGGCTAGTTACATCAGTAGTCACTGTAATTTTCCTCATCGCTCAATGACATACCTGAACATTTTTTTTTTCAATGTCGTCCCTTAAGTTTTTAAATTTTGTTTAATGTGGTCGTTCCATTAAAGATTGAATGTAATTTGCCGACATAGCCTTTGAAGTTACTAACTTATCTTCTTCTTCTTTTTTTTTTTTTTTATCGTTTACTTTCATCCTTGAACTTTTTTTGTTTGTCCACTTTCGTTCTTAAACTATTATATCTTTGTTCTTTCTCTCTAATAGCATTTGCTTAAGCATGATGAGGGTCATAAAATATTTTAAAGATAAACATTGCTGATTATTATCTAAAATTGGTAATATTCGACACAACCCCTTGACAAGACATACACATTGATATAAAATGTCAGATATGATTTGACCCTTTTACTCGTTTATAATGCGTTTGGTTTCATTTGGTTAGGCAATTTAATTTATTCCTTGTGTTAACACGATGTGTTTATTTGCATTTAGAAATACTTACAACATGTATACACAAGTAACCTTGTTTTATCTTAAATGTTTTGTGTTGTGTAATCCATTTAATTGATTTGTTTACGTTTGTGTTTAAATGTTGTGAAAATATTTAATAAACACTTTGTGTTGAAATCCAATTTAAGTTTGACATAGAGCAATTATCAGAGAGAATTGAAAAATAGTTTAGGGACTAAATTGAATAAATAAATAATATTTACAAACCAAATTGAACACAGAGAATGATGTCGTAAATTAAATGGCGCATTTCATTCATGTCAGTAGATTCCATCAATGATTTTAATGAGATGACTACATTGGATCACACTTTAAAAGTTTAGGGATGAAATTGAACCAAGTTGAGACCAAGTATCTTTATTAATCATTTTGAATGGAGAATCAAACATATACTATGATAGTCGGTCAAGCAAGAGAAGAGTTTAGGATAGCGGGAGTCCAGTTGAGCTCAAACCTTATAATGTCTTGAATTGATTCATCTTGACTAAATCACTTAAATCGTCCTTGAACATTTAACCAAAGTGTTATTGCATAAATGTATTAGGAAAAAAGACACTAATGCTCCATAACTTTCTAATGTTGCTCACTTTGGTGCTGTAATTCTTTAAACAACCATTTAAGTACCATAACTTTTAAAATCGATTATTCAAGTGACAACGGCCATTTGTGTTGCTGAAAATCAACTGTGGCACTATTTTAGAATAAATGATGTGTCTCGTCGGAGATGTCAACACTCAAGATATAAATCAAATGACATCTTTTGGCAACAAAAGTTTGCCCCACATTTAGAAAATAGGTTCAATTTGCTCCATAAATTAAATTCTAAACTCAAAATCTTCTTCCAAATTGAGATAATAGGTATAGGGTGCATTTGGGAAAGCTTTTGGAGAAAGTCCTTGAGAAAATGCAAAGGCCCTTGAGTTAAAGGAGTTTTTCAAAATGCAAATTGTGTTTGGTAAGTCATATTTGTGAAAATCCATTGTGAAGTACCTTTGAGCAAAATAATGTATGGACAAATTAAATTTGCGAAAGACATTTGTTATTAAAAAAAAAAAAAAAAAAAAGGAGAGTTGGCCGGCCAAGGGCTTGGCTAGCGAAGAGCTAACGGTTGCTAGCGAAGGGTAGGCGGTCCAGTGAGGGGTAGGCGATGCGGCAAAGGGCAAGTGTCCGGAGGACGTGGCGTGGTGACCCTTGTTGAACGGTCGCGCGAACCACCATGCCATGACCTCTGTGCAGAGGTCACTAGGGTCGCGCAATCTGGTCGTAGCGACCCAGATCGTGCGACTAGATTTGGGTTGCTGTGAGCCTCGCCGCATTGCGTCCTCCATGCGGCAACCCTCATCGGAGGGTCGTGGGACCTTAGCTGGACCACCGCACCGCTTACCCTTCACTGGCAACCACGCGTAGATGCAGTCCCTAACCTGCTTTGGGCTTTCAGCCTTTTGAAAACTTGCATTTGGCAAAGGCAAGTAAAAAAAAATTTGCCAAACACCAAATATTTGGCCCAAAGACCTTTACATGCCCAAGAGGCTTTGAGAAATTTTCCCAAAGTCCCTTGGGTAAATACAAATACCCTTTGGCAAATTATTTAAAGAGCTCTAGAGAGATGCAATTGCATTTTTAAAAACCTCAAGCCTTTAGCCCAAGGTAAGTCTAGAGGTGCTTTGAGTTTCAAGCATTTTTGGAATGCAAATATAGTTTTTTTCTTCCAACTTTGCCCTAGCTCAACTTTCACAATTACAGAAAATGTCCCCCCCTCATGCAACATTACTAGCGAAGATTCAAACCACTGACGAGGCCAAATCTGGCTGCCAGCAAGCTAGCTTGACTCAAGTGCTCTGAGTAGAAAGAATTATCCATCAAGAAATCAAACCTTTCCATTTCTATACATGATGTTTGTTTAATTGGCTAAAGAAGACCACAACCCCTTCTTCAAGATATAGTTGGGCCCATGAGGCACAATTCCTCAAGTGTTACAAGAACATTCCACCTATTTTTTGGTAGCCAATGTCTTGGGTTCGAGGTTCAAGTTGGAGGGGCTTGTGATTCTCCTTGTTCCATATTACGATAGTTTTTTACTGGGTGAAGAGAGGTCTGATTGGAGCATATATTGACGAACATGATGAACTAGCTCCAAAATATATATGTTGCATAAATCGACAAATTTGATATAACAAGTTCCTCTCCATAACTGGAGATTGCACCCTCATCAAACTATAGGAAACAAATTCCTAAAAAATTGAATCGATACTTGAACGATTGAATATCGAAAACATACGCGGAAAAATGCCAAGGAAATGTGTAACACCAATCGAAAGGCATATCACAGAGACGAACATACCTTGCTTACCATGATTAAGTACCATTGTAGTTTCAGAGGAATCGTTTGAAACCTTGGAGCTCTGTTCTTCAAGAGAGAGAGTATACTGTTTCAAGGGAAGAAGATGAAGAAACGTATTTTTTCTCTGAAATGCTACAGGTAACATTCTTTCCTTTACTTTTTATTTTTATATATTGCAGTTATTTTCACTTAGAAAATAACTGCTATTTCCTCTTATGGGCCCTTTTTTAATGGGCTGGATTTGGCCCAACATGGCCAAACAGGCTTAACTTGGCCTATCAAATAAAGAACCCATCACAAATAGTTCCTAGAAACTTGTGTGGTCCTTACTTCAGGAAGAGGACCACCTGAAGGCCTTCCACTAGATTTTTGTCTTCATCTACCAGTGAGTCAGATACATACTACTTTAAATATTGATAGAGTTGGTGAAAACAACATCAATGTTATGAAATGATGGAAGAGGCGAGCCACCACTCTTTCTATTCTCTTTGACATGGCGCATGACTTAATCACTCCACATTTTGCATAATAGTTGTTAAATTAATGTCTCGAGTTTGAATTTGGATATCGATTTGTTAAACCAAATTTGTTGATAAAGATCGATCAAGTAGAATTCAAATTGGATGATAAAGCCCTTCTTTTCTTGGACTCCTTATAGCTGCACAAATGAGGAAATAAATAAAATAAAAGTTTCATCTTTTATTTGGAGGAGCCGAATTCCTATGTAGGTTATCATGGTGGGGCCCAAAGTCAAATATTGGACTTCATGGGTTTTCTTTAGCTGATAGAAATAAAGTAGGAAGTCCTCTGCATGTGGAGCCAAAAGGTGGTGGGCCTAGGTCAAACTTTTAACCTTGGGCACATATAAAGATAAAGTAGAACGTCTCCAGGAGGAGGGTGGCTAAAACCCTACGAGAAAAACAAAGAGGAGCCACACGTTGTTAAGCTGAAGAGGAGCCATCCATTTAATCAAGAAAAGGAGAACGCAGAGCAGCACATACGCGAGAAAAAAATTAGATGATGGAGTTCTTGTTTCCAGCGTACGTAGAGCGTTTTGTTTTGAGCTTGAACATGCGGTAATTTTGTGCCGTAAGTTTATATTCAAGTGAGTTGTTTATTTATAAACACTTTGGGTTTGGAGTTAAATCTTGGTATGGGAAACACTTGAGCATGTGAGCGATTGCAAACTTTGATTCTCTGATTATAGTGGATTATTTGCTGCTAGCTCTCCCCGTGGATGTATGTACTAATACTTGGACCGAACTACGTAAATTTCTGGTGTCCTTATTATTTCTTGTTTACTTCTTTGGTGATTTCATATTGACGTAAATTGTAAGACCCTGTAGTTTCCGTATATTATATTCCAACAATTGGTATCATAGTTTGGGATTGGATTTCTTGATTGTTATTTGGAGCTTTTGTATGTTTGATTATTATCTGGAAATTCCGTTGTTGCAATTATGTCTGAGAGGAAATCTGAAATTGAGAAGTTTGACGGGAGAAATAATTTTGAGTTATAGAGCATCAAGATGCGGGTATTATTGACAACCCAAGGTTTAGCTGAGGTACTAGATAGTGAAGATGAGTTGCCGATTATAATGAAAGCCTCTGAGAGGGTAAAGCTAATGGGAATATCAAAGAGCACAATCTTGTTGAATTTGTCGGATGAAGTCTTAATAGAGGTTGCTGAGGAGAAGGATGCTGTAGCATTATAGGCAAAACTTCAAACGCTCTATGTGAAGAAATGTTTGAACAATTGCCTATACATGTTGAAGATGATGTTTCAATTTAGATATACTGAAGGTACGTCTATTAGAACCCACCTAGATGAATTTAATAAACTCATGATGGATTTGAAGAACGTCGGTAAGATACCTGATGATGAAGAACATGGAATGATGTTGTTAACCTCTTTACTAGGGTCATGGGAGCACTTTACCGATTCACTGTTATAGAGGCATACTACAATTATCTTAGAAGAGGTAAAGTCCGCCTTATTCTCTAAGGAGTGGTAGAGAAAGTTGTGTGATGACGGTCTAGCATAAGGAGTGGCACAAGCATTGACGATTCGGGGTAGAAAACAATATTGAGGGTCTAGTAGTAATAGAGGTAAAAGTATATCGAAATCATATCATAGAAAGTCAAGGGACGCGTGAAGTGCTTTGATTGTCACGAAGAGGGGCACATCAGGAGAGATTATCCAAAGCGGAGGAATAAAGCTGATAGGTAGAATGCCACACAAATGTTGCTGAGGGGAGCAATTAATGATGCGGAAGTTGTTTTATGTGTGATTACTACTTCATTAGGAAACGAATGGGTGCTAGATTCAAGTGTTCTTATCATATGACGCCTCATAAAAACTGTTTTACTACTTACCGGACTGTAGATGGTGGTAGAGTTCTTTTGGGGAATAACGCAGTTTGTAAGGCTGTGGGGATAGGGACAATTCGGATTCGGATGCACGATGGGGTGATGCACACTTGATAAATGTGAGGCATGTACCGGAGCTCAATAAGAACCTTATTTCTCTTGGGACACATGATGACATCGGGTGTAAATATATCGCAAAAGGTGGAGTACTGAAAATCTCTTGATGTGCCATGATAGTGATGAATGGGAAGAAAGTGAATACTCTCTATCATCTACTATGAGAGACCGTGATCGGAACCGCTGCAATTTCATTAGGTGAGTCGGACTCTAACTTGACTCAGTTATGGCATATGCGTTTAGGGTATATGAGTGAGGCAAGTATGGCGATGCTGAGTGAAAGGGGGTTGTTGAAGGGTCAGAAAACAAAAAAGCTGAACTTATGTGAACACTCCATCTTTGGGAAGCAGTATCGAGTTAAGTTTACTATAGCTGTTCATTCGACCAAGCGACCAGTAAAATATATTCATTAAGACGTCTAGGGCCCGTCTTCGGTTCCTTCGAAATGAGGTGCTCGATATATGCTAACATTTATCGACGACTATTCGAGGAATGTATGTGTATACTTTCTGAAGCACAAATATGATGTATTTGATTGGTTCAAGAAATTTAAGGCATTGATTGAGAAGTAGTTAGATAAACAAATTAAGTGCCTGAGAACCGATAATGACATGGAGTTCTGTGGTAAAGATTTTACTGAGTTTTGCGAGAAAGAATGTATTGTGAGATAGCGCACAGTACCTGGGACACTATAGCAGAATGGCGTGACAGAATGGAAGAACAAAACTTTGCTTGAGCGAGCTCGATACATGTTTTCGCATATAGGACTAGGCAATGAATTTTGGGCCGAAGCAGTGAACATGGTAATGTGAATCGTTGTGGACTAGAATATTCCTAAACAAGAATATATATATAAATTGACTTGGTCAATTATTTGGTGACCAGATAATCAAATTGCGCCAAGATTTCCAAGATTCTTCAAGATTTGATCCAAAGTCATCTCCACGCAGAAGATTACGAACCATGACGCCAACAGCTTGCTTGAATTGCTTGGCCCATGCTTGAGTAATCGAACTAGTAGAAATAAACAATGGGTCCCTAGCACCTCCTCCTTGATATGGCTCGATGTCCACATCACATGGCATGCTACCTGGTTAATCGATCTCCATCATCTGTTATTGAGTGGAAAACTTCTGAGGAAGTATGGTCGGAGAAACCTATTGATTACTCCAGATTACGTATATTCGGATGTCATGCGTATGCTCATGCGAGTGATGGTAAGCTTGAGTTAAGGGCGAAGAAGTGTATATTTCTGGGTTATGTACATGGGGTAAAAGGTTACCGGCTGTGGTGCACCGATCCCAGATCACCCGATTTTCTAATTAGCAAAGACATGATCTTCGATAAGACTGCAATGTTTCAATAGAGGAGTTCTGAGATACAACCAGTAGAGAAGATATATTATGGTGTCATTAGTGAGGTGGAGCTTCAAGTGGAGACTCGGAGATCTCAAAGGTAACAGAAGTTGAGATTGTAGATGAAGCCGCAGTTCTTGAAGTTGGTCATAGTAAACAACCAGCAAAGCCGTAGCATACTATAGCCATAGATAAATAGAGAAGACAAATTAAATTACCAATACATTATTATTATATAGATATTTCTTATGCATTGCTATAGGTGATAAGGTGGAGACAGATGAGCCTTTGTTTTACTCCGAGGCGATAGCTAGTCCGAAGTTATCATAGTGGCTAAGGGTTATGAGTGAAAAGATGGAATCACTTCATCGAAATCAGACATGGGAGCTGGTCAAAGTACCCAAAAGCTAAAAGATTGTCGGAAGTAAATGGGTTTTTAAACGGAAAAAGGACATTCATGTTGTCTAGTTAGCGAGGTATAAGGCGAGACTTGTGGCGAAGGAATATACACAGCGTGAGGGCATTGACTACAATGAGGTGTTCTCTCTTATGGTAAGACATACTTCTATTTGTATTTTACTTGCCTTAGTTGTTTCGTGGGATCTCGAGTTAGAGCAGTTAGATGTAAAAATTGCGTTTTTCACCATGAGTTGGAGGAATAGATTTACATGAGGCATCCAAAGGGATTTGCTATTCCAAGTAAGGAAGATCATATTTGCTTGTTGAAGAAATATTTGTATGAGCTAAAACAGTCTCCTAAGTAGTGATATAAACGTTTTGATGCTTTTATGGCTAATCAAGACTATTAAAAAGTCAGGTGGATAATTGCATTTACTTTAGAGATTGGAGAATGGTTATTTGATTTATCTACTTTTATATGTTGATGATATGTTGATAGCAGTTAAGAATATGTTTGATATTAATGTACTGAAGAGGCGGTTAAATGCTGAATTTGAGATGAAAGATTTAGGTGCTGTAAAGAAAACATTGGGTATGGAGATTTTGCATGACAGGGCTGGATGAGTTTTACATCTATCTCAAAAGAAATATATTGAGAAGATTGTGGCACGTTTTAATATGCAGTCGGCAAAATTTGTAAGTACACCTTTAGCAAAGCACTTTAAACTTTCAGATAAATTATCATCGCAGACTGAGGAGAAGGAGGTGCATTTGTCTCGTGTTCTTTATTCTAGTGCCGTTAGTAGTATTATGTATGTTATGGTGTGCACTAGGCCTAATATTTCACAAGCTGTGAGCGTGGTTAGTCGTTATATGAAGCGTCCTGGTAAAACTCATTAGAAAGCTGTGGAGTGGATCCTCGAATATTTGAAGGGGACAACAGACATGGGTATAGTGTATCGGAGGGACAGAAATGGTAGTGAGACCACTGGTTTTCTCATTGAAACAAGAGGTTAGTGTATGTGCGGTATGTCTGATTCTATTACATAAAAGTACAAGTTTAAAGCCGAGCTACTTGTCACTTTGATAGAACTTTGATATACTTGCACTAAGTAAATGTTTAACTCGAAAGAGACCTTTATGTATGTATATTATTCTTACTGAAATTTTGGCTGTATGGTTTTAAAAAATATATATATTATTTTTGAAATCTTTGTTTTACAAACAAAGTGGGGGATTGTTGGAGGTTTGTTTGTCAAAACAAGTTAAGTGAGTTTTCCTTGTCTCACATAGGAAAAGTGGGAGGAAGTGGACAGATTTATATTTGTGGGGTTTCCTTGTGTACTTCAAGGAATGATTGGGTGGGGCTAGACCCCACCATACTCACGTGCGGGTGCGCGCGATTATTTGGCGCACTTAGCACTTTACACTTTGCACGCCTGCGCGCTCGTGGTTTAATTAGCACTAATCCCTTTGTTATTTATTTATTATTATTATTTTATGTTATTAATTTTTAATCAATTCAAAGGTTGCCTTTTGTTTTGAGAATTTTCGGAAATAAATATAAAAAAATGAAAATTTCGAAATTTTATTTATTTAAAAAAATAAATTATTATTCCGAATTTTGTTTGTGTTTTTTCAAGACAACCTTTGGAAAAATTACTTATTCGGTTTGCAACTTTCCCCAAAAGGTTGCAATTATTCGTTTTTTCGACTTCTTCCGAAGAGTCGCATTTGTTTATCCGAACAATTTTCTAAATGACGTGTTTGTTCATTCTTTGGCAATTTTCACGAAGAGTTGCAAGACTGTTTCATATATATACTTGTCAATTTTCGGAAGGAAAATGGTAGTCTTTTTCAAGTCTTCTTTCTGAAAAACTGCAGTCAATTTTTCGATTGTTTCCTAGAAAGATCTTGGAGAAATATTAGAACTGCTATTTAGTATTCTCATTTGAGACCTTGTTGTATCCTGTAGGATTTTTGCCGGTGACCATTAGGAACGTTGTAGGGCAAATAAATCCTTAAAGAAAGTGATATCACGCCTCAAAGTCCGATCTGAGTACTCTGAATATCCGTCTTCATTATTCTACCAAGTTCGTAGTCATATTTTTCTAAGATTGCATACCAAAGATTTCCATCGTGTGAACCACTGAAGCAATGTCGTACCTTTAATTAAGATACTCTTAGTGAGTGGTGGAACTTGGCAAAGATTAATCCAAAATTGAAATAGAATATGATGACTTTTCAAACAGTTAATAGAACACTTCAACACTTCTGACTCCAGCTCGTACTGCATAGGTTTTAGCTAGCAGCACCGGAGCTTTTCCGATGTTACCAGAATCCCTTCACCAAGTTTCCACCACAATCACGGATTGCACCTTCCTCTTCCAGCAGTTTCTTGCTTCTCAATTCGCATCTCTTATCTATACTTAATTTGTGCCATCCATCTTCAGATTTTTTTTTTTTTTTTTTTTTAAGAGATGTTATAACAAGCGCCCTTCTAGTTCTTTCCATGTTCATTCCCTGTGCAAACAGCTGCAGAATTCTACAGCTTTAACAAACCAGAAGCTAGTAAGGTTTATCTTCAGGATCAGAAATGGTTCTGTCACAATGAATCCAGAGTTCTCCAAACAGCCATGAGGAGCAGCTGAGCTTTTTAGGGAACATTTCACTCCCTTATAAATGCCGTTGCGGCGCACCCAACTTTCCAGATCATCGAAAGAATTATGGCAAACTCCTGGATGAATCGGAAGTCTACTCCACAACCTTTTGTCCACATTACGCTCTTTCAAGATATGCAAATTGTCTTACTCAACAATTTTTGGGTGTCTTTTTCTCTATCTTTTGTGCGTGTCTACTGTGTGTGATGTGAGCTCAGTGCGTGATTTCATCTCACCGTGAAGAGAGGGAGAAATTTCTTGGAAGAGAGAGAGAGAGAGAAAGAGAGCAGATTCGGTTGAGGGCCTCTAATGGGCTCCTGGGCTAGGCTCGGCCGAAGAGTCCATTACAGATCTCAAGTGATGGGCTAGTGGGCCGCATTTATGGACCCAATGTTTGACGAGCTGATGAGTTGGGCCTATCCAGGTCAATCCGAATTTAGACTAGGTGCTTTCTTATTTTCTTATTTGTAATTTTATTTTTATATTCTTTTATGTTTATATTTATTTTTTTATTTTTTACAAAGATGCACAGTGAATTTGTTAGTAAAAAATTTATGTGTCAATAAAAGCTTGTGAATTCGAAACATTGGTAAGTTATGCAAATAAAAATTGATTGTTTGTACAAAAGTTGCTAATTTGCATGCTATAATAAAAAGTGATTTTTTACCTAGAAAAAATCTTCGGTCATTTTTTTACCAATTTCTTTTTGACAATTGCTAACGCAATTTAAAATTGACTATTACAAGGAATAAAAATCAGTGTATTTTTTTTTTTTTTTTTTTTGTTCCATGATTTAAGTGGGGGGCCCGTGGCGAGTTGATGGACCAGTCTTCCCGGAGGTATAGTCGGTGCTGTGCTCCCGAAGGTAAGCTAGGCCAGTGAGCTAGGCTAGATCCTCAGCAATTTTTTTTTTTTTTTTTTTGGTACAACTTTTCTATTTCAAAATTTTAGACCAAATCCAGCTTCGATTGTGGAGATTACTGTAGTTTTGAGCGACCATATCAGTCGACCGCACCTAAACGAGAAGCTATAGATTAAAGGAAATAGAGTCGTACCTGATTCATCGACTAGCAAGGCCTGCTTGAGAGTGAATGTTGATGGGTACTGGTCGCTGACTCGTTGGAGGGGTAAATTGCCAGAGTTGTTTGAGACGACTAAGGATTATTGATTGCTGGGTTCGTGAAGTCAGTCGCGACTTCCTCTGCATTGCAAACAGAAACCCTTGCCTTAAGAGAAGCCTTGCTGAACTTGATCGTGGAGAAGGAATGAAAGAAGACTTGGAAGTCTTCAAGTGATCTATTTGAGGCTGTAGGTGATATGCAGTTGTGGACATCAACCGATAGCTTATCTTTTATTCGGTGCTTATCAGACCCAACTCAAAGTCCATGGACCCTTAGATGCTTGTTCAAAGAGTGCAATAGTTTAATGGCCCAAATGAAATGAGTCTTAATAGTTCATTATCCACTTAAAGCTAACCAAGTTGCGGATTAAATCATGAATACCCACCGAAAAGGAAGTCTACCTCCTAATGAATTATCTAAGCCAAATAATCCTAGCGCATCCTAACACATGGGGCATTTTTATTCTGAGGCATCCTAAAGCATGAGGTATCGTCATCACTATATATAAGCCATAGAATTATATAACATAATAATTTTCATATTAAGTCATATAGTAGCAATGCACATCATCTTTCGGTGCAAAACATTTTCGAAATACAATCATCATGTCTTTTTCATGCATCACTTACATAAATCGTAATAATGCATTTACCTTTTTTTTTCATTTCCCATATTAGCCATAATATAATAGTCAA
The DNA here is from genome assembly GCA_014182515.1 of Eucalyptus microcorys. Taxonomy (NCBI): domain Eukaryota; kingdom Viridiplantae; phylum Streptophyta; class Magnoliopsida; order Myrtales; family Myrtaceae; genus Eucalyptus; species Eucalyptus microcorys. The sequence goes on along the minus strand of CM024566.1, from coordinate 30,088,823 downwards.
AGATTGGTTGATTCGTCAAAAGTCGACAACTTATAAATTAATAACACAAAAACACACCACTTATCAATCAATATCTTGCACATCAACAAATAGGTCTCAATCAACAAATCAACTTGAAAATCGACAATGTGGACATCGACAACTAAAAAAAAAATCGACCACATGATATCGATGATCAATATAATCAACAAATGCGATTGGTGGCAACACTTAGCTATCACTTTCTAGTTTAATCTCTCATTTTCCATTTTTATACTACCAAATTTTAAGGAAGCCCATTAGTCATAACCTTGGCATGTAATGACTTTTCAACCCAAGTCAAATGAGCACAACGCTTCAACATGCAGTCATTACAACTTTCTCACACTTAACATAAAAGTTCAAGTGTAAATTAGCAACTATCAAACAACCAAGTTAAGAGTACCAAGTAAATCATTTTAGTTTAGTCCATAGAGTTTTCACTTACCTCTTGGAGAAGATTTGAACAACTCAAAGCTTTTATTTCCTTCAAAACAAAATAATCAAGAACATAAATTAACAACTCTCAATATGTTGTAGCAAAACTGGTTTGATAAAAGAGAATAAAACTCACAAAATCACCCGGTGAACTTTTTGAAATATCGTTTTAGAAACTTCAATCAACACAAGAGTTGAACTCTTACTTCTACTCGAAAGATTGAAGGATGAAAGTTGAGATAGAGATTGAAAACTTAAATCATTTTCAAAGATGATATTTCAAGATCATAGGGATGTATTTAGAAACTCACATGAGTTACAAAGGGATAAGAGCAAGTATTATGGGTTAAAAGTAATAATTACTTGGGTCAAAAATACTTGGTGGTGGATTAGAGAGAGGTGTATAAACCAAAGGGGGACATTTGGCTAAACCTTGTGGTTCAAAAGTAGATATTTAGATAATTTGGAAGATATCTAGTAAATCAGTACATAAATAAGGAAATTAGTGTCCATCTAAAACATAAATAAATCAGAAAAAATAATTTGAACCCACCAAAATGTTTAGCATAATGTACTAAACGCTAGGAGGGACTCAACTCAGTAAATTCCTAACCTACTCTTCAACCGATACGTAAACTCATAGCACATCAGTCTTCGTTAATGACCAATGTGGCGATATACATTTCATTGCAATTTTAATAGTCAAGCCAAGATCAAATATTTACTAATTCAATCCTAATGGAATCACTTTCTAGAGACTATGAACACATAAAACACTATACGGGCCTTCCGCTATAACCATGTTAATGATCCTACTAGAATTTTCACCCATGACATTCATTACATTCATTTCCTATATATTATTAATTAATGTAGGAATTTCCGGATGTCACAAAACCACTCCTTTTCAGTTTTAAAATGTCTCCTAGTAAATCATTTGATGAAATTGTAAATCTAAGGGTCAAATAGAGACTTTTAAGGTAATAATGACAACATAACGTCGATAAGTAACTCAAACGATAGTTAAAAATCCAATATAATGTGATAATTTAATTGAAGAAAAATTGTTGAGTCATGCTTATTCAGGTTGGGATTGCTAAGCAAGGTAAATAAGAATTAGTAACTCAATAGAAATATTGGTACACTTAAAAAATTTATTAGTAAGAAGTAATTCAAATTAGAGTTGGTTATTAAAAAATAGAACCTTAATCTGACAATGATTAGTAAATCACTCTAATTTAAATTGGCAATTTTGCCAAAGAATTAGTAAATTCGAACTATTGAAAATAAAAAAAGAAAAGATATTTGTAGTTTTAACAAAAGTTGCTAATTTCCATATAAACTGAAAAAAAGTTGGTAATTTTTAAAATTGTTAGTAAGTTACTAATAAATTACCTAGAAAAAAAGTCTAATCATTCTTTTATTCAATAGTTTTTGACACTCACCAACGCCAATTGAAATTGACCAGCACAAGAAAAAAAGTCCGCATCTGTGGGGACAAAACATTAGAATTATGCTATTTTAACACTCTCTAATTGTACCAGGTACTATGAGCACCTTACCTATTTCGAATCGCTATAAGCTTACATGTTATGAAGGTAATGTTGATGTTCTGGCGTGTTACATTTTAGTCTATTTTCGATAGTCAATCGCTTAAAGTCTCAAAAGCCTAATTCGAGCATGATTTTTTTGTTCTATGTTCAACAACTTAAGCCTCAAACTCGTTTGCGTCAGTTTCACCCTTAGCTGCTGTAACCGATCCTACATTCCCCACACAGAGTATTGGTTTCGCAAGAGAACGAACATATTTCAAAGCCGAACCCGCGAAGAATGAGCAATTTGCAGATTAGTGAGCCAAGTACAGAACCCCTTCCTTCTTCAAACACGTGTTTGCTAGTTCTCAGGTGCAAGAACATTCAGCTTTTGTGTTTGATCAAGATTCAATAATAATCTTCCCCCTTTGTCCTCAAGCCTAAGACCGGGCCACTGTACATTGATTTACACTACAAAATACTCAGCTCCGTCACGCTCATGTCATCATCAGTGCTTTCTCGTTCATGATCCTGACGGTTCCTTCTCTTGCAGAGACACGCAAAGAGGAAGCAACCTGTGGAAGTGGCGATGGTGAGAGCATAGAGTGCCCAGAAGCTGTTAAGACCCAACCTCGGTGTGTCGTTGCTCAAGTTCCTCGAGGTACACTTTGGACGGAACCACTGGTTCTCTAATCTTTTCATCTCACCGCTTTCTGAAAGCTCCAAAATGGCCTGAGAGAAGTTTGCAGCTAATGAAGAGCCTTTTGGGAACACCTGCATAAGGGCAGGAAAGGAGAATTAAGTAACAAGGAAGAGCAATTGCATAACCACAAATAGCAAATTAACCCCAGGCTACAATTTCTTTTTCTTTTTTCTTTTCCCTTTTTGGCTATAGTAACCCCAAGAGAAGTTCGGTGGTCGAATATCAATTCTGGTGTTCTGTTGTATACGTCCTGCTTCTGTAGCAGCAAGTAATCTGGTGCCCTTTATCAGTACCTGGTTCGCAAGCTAATAGACTTAAAGTAAGGGTAATGTGCATATAAACCGGGGGGTTCATCCTAGAGGTTCGACTCCCTCTATACCATTTTTATGAACTCAACTTGAAACGCATGGATGAAATCACTCCCTAAAAGGAATACTCAAGTGCTAAGTGGGTTTCTGTTTATATATCATTCCACACCCTATGTCACTCTGTTGGGATTTGGTGTGGTATTTTAGTTCTCAAGCCCCTTTTTCCTTTTGATCTGACCTAAAGAGATACAACACACAAACTCAGGATCTATTAACACCTCGAAAAATCAAGTCTATGCAGAATAACGGGATCACACTTACAAAGCCAAAACCGCCAAAGCTGTAGTTTTCACGAGTGGCAACATATCCATCGCAATACTCAGTGAAGAAAGCTCGCTCATATGGGTATTCCAGAAAAAGAGCGGCAATGTTGCCTCTTCTGAATTCATCTCCATAGCTGGAAGTGTTGCTTATGCCGACAATGACTTCCTTCGAGAAGTTTAGCGTGTTAGTCAGATAGTCACAAATGAAAGCTTCAGGGTCACAACCCACTCTTGCTTTAGAAATTCTCAGCCATTCCATGGTGGTCACAGTCGGTTTGAGCTCCTGGAGAGTGAGCAATGAGGTGAGGCCCGCCGTGTAACTCTGTGTCAAGATCAATGCTACAAAGAACCAAATCACCAGCACGATCCGAGTAAAGTTCCGGTACACTCTCTCCCCTGCAAAAGTCAGCAATGCATGTGTTTTTTGTCAAAAGTTTGGGCCCAAAAGGGTGTCCATGGACTATAATCAGCAAAGGGAAGTTACTTACTATGAGCAAAGAAGAGAGATGAGAAAGTGAACCAAAGAGCAGTCGAGAGTTGATTTGTCCAAGGGCCTTTAAATTCCGGATTGATTGGACGCTCCAAGAACCAAACTACCAACATTGTATACATGAGAATGCCTCCAGAGGCAATCCACATTGTTGGAGTGAAAGGCTCCATAAAGATCAATGCCCTGTCCGGGTCCGGTTTTGCTGGGACTATCATTGAAAGGTCTGATGCTATAAACGGCTGTGTGAACTCGACATACTGGGAGCGATTGGCCAGAATAGTTATGTCACCGACTGCAGCGTCATAGGTCTTCCATTAATGCCATACCATGGAACAACATCAAAGTGACTACTTTAGAAATTGATACCAAAAGTGCACCGTCAAAGCAGAAAATTAGTATTAACAGGCTGTGAGGCTTTGACAGTCTATTAATGCAAAATAATACAATCTTGTGAGTAAAAATTGATATTTGTGTGAAATGAACTTGTTGCTTTAGTTAATTTATTCAGGCTCTGATGGTTTTTGTATCAATGTAAGTAACAGTTGATATTCTATAATGTGCCATGCAATAACCAGGCAAGAACAGAGATAATGGGGTACCATACCTTATCGCGAACTTTGTTAATCAAGTCCTGATACGTTCCATCATGACGAGAAAACTCATAGTTCAAACGATCAGGAAAGTGAGAAACAACCTTCTCAAAAACATCTATGCAAAAGCCAATGTAGTTTGCTTTCCCGGTTGTGTCGTCCATATCCTCCTTCACAAACTTATCAAAGGGACTTTTACTGGGAACTCCGACCACCAATCGCTTGTTCTCACCAGAAGTCTGTCCTTCTTCGGTCTTCAATTTGTCTGCAATTGCGTACCCATTTCTTCTTGAACTTTGCTTTGCTATGAAACTCCTTGAGAAACCGAAATTGGGAGACCAAAGCTTAAGCTCTCTATATTCATTTCCATTAACACTTACAAGTTGGAATGCGGGTTGATGTGCCAACTGACCTTTCTCAAATTGTATCAGCCCACTTAAACCTGTGAGTCTAGTTCGCAATATTCTATTAAGCAAAAACTCGGGTATAATATCATGGCTTGGCACTGCATCTATCGCATTTTTAATGGCCAGAATGCAATCGTATGCTCGTACAGCATCAATATCTGGCTCAAAATTGAAGTTTTCTCCATACTTGTGATGGAACATTTTCAAGAATTTGGATCTGAATTCTCTATATGCCTGGTTATTGGGACGGTAGGTAATTACTCCTATGGCGCCTTCAACAGTGGAGGAGATTGCTGATTGTTCTGCTGAAATTAAGAGGTTGGCAAATGGTTTTTCAGCAAATATCCAAATTGAATCTCCATAGAAGAGTCCCATCTTCTTTGCAACTTTGAGAAAATGAGCACTTCCGGGTGACGACAATCCTAGAACAACAAACATGGGAGATGCCTTTCCCTTCAGCTTCATTAATTTCTCTTCCAAAGACACTTCTTCTCCATTTGGAGATGATAATGCTTCAAGAATCAGCTCGTCCTCTATTGCTGAGCCGATTTTTCCAAGCTCCTCTGACAGAGAATTTAACAGCTTGGAGTACATAGTATCGTATGCCCTGGCCTCATATATTATCGATACCCTTTGCCTATTATAAGAACTTACTACATCAACAATGCATTTAATTTGGTTGGATTCATCGGTACTCATTCGAAACAGTGAAGGCCATAGAGTTTGCACCATTAATGTTGGTGTTACCTGGTCTCTTGCGAAGGATATGACTGGTACCTGAGATTGATTAGCGATTTCAGCTACTAAAGTTGCTCCCTCCCATGTCTCCAGGCCAATAATAACTTGCACATTCTTCCTCTTGATGAGCTTTTGAGCTGTTAAAACAGAAAAACGGGAAATCAATATACTAAACTTCAGGATTCAAGACAATAATCTTTACCAATATCTTCTGTAAATATCACTTATTCATCCCTATTAATTGGGTTCTTGGAAGACATTATTGCAGCTACATGCTCATTACGTGAGATTCATGTTAACAAGGAAGAACATCAATTTACTGTTGTCATAACTTTTTTAGTGAATGATTAAACATAATCATTGGGTGTCTTAAATACGCAACTTCATTCTGTAAGGGTGTCAATGTGTTGCTATATTACTAAATGAACCTTTTTCAGTAAACATTCAGCACATGCAGTCGAGAAAAAAATGACAACAGGTACATAATCTCAAAGCAGACTTGGGGTGGTTTTTTTTAGTACTGCTCGTGGCAACTGACATGTTTCTAACAAACAAAGCAGAAATTATTGTGGGCTGCAGTTACCGAACTGAGGAAGGGCAATGAATAACTAACCAGCCGAAATTGCTCGAAGGGGCTTCGCGTGGGAGTTTACGTAATATGGCTTTATGTAATGACTTCCGGATGATGAGATGCTGTTCACATCTTGGCTCGCTATCTCAACTGCCATACGCATTTGGTCGCTGAGACGTGAGTCCAAATCAAGAATCACGCCCACTTTGAATACATTCCTCTCATCTACGGCTTTGGTGGCTGCACCAGAGTAGCTCGGGACGAGGATCGGCGAGAGCAAGAGAAACAACCTCGAAATGGACAAAATGTGTCTCGTACTTCTGTTACACAAGCATCGAAGAAAACCCATCACGAAAACCTGAACAACTCCTTATAAAGTAAAACGAGTGCTGAACTGTATTGCTTTGCATATTTCACAATTCCTACATACTTATAGTGAAGGGAGAGAGGGGCATACGTAACTGCAAAGGAGGTGAGTTTCCAGGAAGATAGGGATAGGAAAATGATTGCATGCAATTTTTTTGGTAGTATGTGGTGCAGGTACCAAAGTCAGAGTTGAATTGGTCTTTCCAGGACTAAAGTCTTTTTTTAAATTTTTCCCGGAAAGTCTTTCTTCGACTAAAGCGAAGAGTCCATGGTCTGTATTCATGGGGGGAGCCAAGAAATTTCGTGGGAAATCTCTCTGAAATCTCTCCGTTCTGAGTCGATCTAACGACCATCCGGTCTCTTTGGGATTTTCTATCTTTCGATATCAAACATCTTTATTTCAGTTATAGCACTTAATGAATGAAGTATATTTTCCGACCCAAAAATGTTATATTCTCGTGGACTTTGAGAATATAGACCAAGTCAATTGCCTGTTTTGATGGCTTTAGGATTCCAATGTACCCAATTTTTCAAAGGATAGAGTCTTCTCGCCCTTGAGCCTTCATTCGCGTTCAAAATGCTGTGATTGGGTCCAACTTTCCTGCGATGTGGTATATTTCTTCCATACTAGAAGATAACTGCGCTTGTCACTGTCTTCTAGATTCATCGGTCCTGTCAATTCAAATTGCTAGAATCTTGAAGCGGGCACGTAGGAGTGTCCGTCAAGCACCCAATTTAAAGATAACCCCTCTTCTCCCTCTCTCCTTGATCCAACTAGGTGGTCCTAACCTGGCCTCAATATGCACATAGAGCTCCAGCCAGGCAGCCACCATTGCCACACTAGTGCCGCCATCTCCGATCATCGCATCACCGCTCCTTCATCCACAGGGCAGGGCACCGTTTATCAGCCAAAGGAGAGACAGAAATGAAGGGGAAATTGGGAGATAGAATGAATGGTGGGAGATTCTCTGAACTCACTGGCACTCCTTAGGAAGTGTAGAAATGGAATGTGTGTAGGAGAGAGAGTGGGAGGTGAAAAAGATTTTGCAGCTGTTCTAATAATTTTCGAATATAAAATGTTAAATTATGTCTCGAGTTTAAATGTTTACAAAACGCGATTTGCTGGATTCTTGAAGCTGCACAAAAGATAAAATATAAAAAAAAAAAAAAAAAAAAGGGAGGAAAGTTTAGCGGAGGCTTGCGGAATCCGAAAAAATGAAATCAAATTGTGGGGCCCAGAGTCAAAGTGTTGACTCAGGCACACAAGTATAATAACATAAAGAATTCCCTTTTGGCGTGAAGCTTGCCTAAACCCCTTTGCAAGTGGAAGACAAATCGTGGTGGGCCCAGGTCAAAGTTTGACCTAGGCACTTGTATAAAAATGAAATATTTGCCAGTCTTCTTTTCTTTTCTGTTTGAAGCCGCCGAAACCTACGTAGAAGAAGCCGCTGAAAATCCTACGAAAGAAAAGGAGCCGCACAAGTCAAGTCAAAGAGAGTCGCGCGTGTTTCTTTGTTTCGAGCTTGAACGTGCGGTAATTTTGTGCCATAAGTTTATATTCAAGTGAGTCGTTTATTTATAAACACTTTGGGTTTTGGGTTAAATTTAGGTGTGGGAAATACTTGAGTGTTTGAGCGATTGTAAATTCTGATTCTCCGATTATAGTGAATTATTTGCTGCTGGCTCTCTCCGTGGATGTAGGTACCGATACTCGGACCAAATTATGTAAATTTCTGGTGTCCTTATTTTTCTCATTTATTTCTCTGGTGATTTCGCGTTGACATAAATTGCAAGATCTTTTCTTCTCCACGTATTATATCCCAACAATTGGTATCAAAGCTTGGTTGGGATCAGATTTCTTGATTGTGATTTGGAGCTTTTGCTTGTCTGATTATTGTCAGGAAATTATGTTATTGCAATTATGTCTGAGAGAAAATCTGAAATTGAGAAGTTTAACGGAAGCAACAACTTTGTGTTATGGAGCATCAAGATGCAAGCTTTATTGACAACCCAAGGTTTGACCAAGGCACTGGATGGTGAAGATGAGTTGCCAATTATAATGAAAGCCTCTAAAAGGGTAGAGTTAATAGAAAGAGCAAAAAGCACAATCATGTTAAATTTGTCGGATGAGGTCTTAATAGAGGTTGTTGAGGAGAAGGATGTTGCAGTATTATGGGCAAAACTTCAAGCATTCTATGTGAAGAAAAGTTTGAACAATTGCTTGTATATGTTGAAGAAGATGTTTCAATTTAGATATACTAAAGGTACATCTATCAGAACCCACCTAGATGAATTTAATAAACTCATGTTGGATCTGAAGAATGTTGGTAAGATACTTGATAATGAAGAGCAGGGCATGATATTGTTAGCCTCTTTACCAGAGTCATGTGAGCACTTTACTAAATTCATTGTTGTAGGGGCTTACTACAATTACCTCATAATAGGTAAAGTCCGCCTTATTCTATAAGGAGTGGATAAAAAGTTGCAAGATGATAGTTTGGCGCAAGGAGTAGAATAAGCACTGACAATTCGGGGTAGATAACAACATCGATGGCCTAGTAGCAGTAGAGGTAAAAACAGATCAAAATCACGCCATAGAAAGTCCAAGGGATGCGTGAAGTGCTTTGAGTGTTAGAAGGAGGGGCATATCAGGAGAGATTATCAAAGCGGATAAATAAAGCTGATAGGCAAAATGTCACAAGTAGTGTGGCAAACATTGTCAAGGGGAGCACTCGTGATGCAGAAACTGTTTTATGTGTGACTGCTATTTCGTCAGGAGATGAATGGGTGCTGTATTTGGGGTGTTCTTATCGTATGATGCCTCATAAGAACTGGTTTACTACTTACCAAACTACAGATAGTGGTAAAGTTCTTTTGGGGAATAATGCAGTCTGTAAAACTGTGGGGATAAGGACAATTCAGATTCGGATATACGATAGGGTGGTGTGCACATTGACAGATGTGAGGCATATACCGGAGTTCAAGAAGAATCTTATTTCTCTAGGGACACTTGATGACATCGGGTGTAGGTACACCGTTGAAGGTGGAGTATTGAAGATCTCTCGAGGTGCCAAGATAGTGATGAAGGGAGAGAAAGTAAATACTCTCTATCATCTATTAGGAGAGACTGTAATCGGAACCGCTGTAGTTTCATTATGTGAGTCAGACTCTAACTTGACTCAATTATGATATATGCATTTGGGGCACATGAGCAAGGCAAATATGACAATGCTGAGTGAAAAGGGGTTGTTAAAGGGTCAAAAGACAGGAAAGCTGGACTTATGTGAGCATTGCATCTTTGGGAAGTAGCATCGAGTTAAGTTTACTATAGCTATTCATTTGATCAAACGACCAATTGAATATATTCATTCAGACGTTTACGGCCCGTCTTCGATTCCTTTGAAAGGAGATGCTCGATATATGCTGACATTTATCGATGATTATTCGAGGAAGATATGGGTATACTTTCTGAAGCACAAATATGAAGTGTTGGATCAGTTTAAGAAATTTAAGACATTGATTGAGAAGCAGTTAGATAAACAAATCAAGTGCCTAAGAACCGATAATGGCATGGAGTTTTGTGGTAAATATTTTACTGAATTCTACAAGAAATAAGGTATTGTGAGACATAGCACAGTACCTTGGACACCACAGCAGAATGACGTGACAAAACAAAAGAATAGAACTTTGCTTGAGCGAGGTCAATGCATGCTTTCGCATGCAGGACTTGGCAAGGAATTTTGGGCTGAAGTAGTGAACATGGCGTGTTACCTAGTTAATCGATCTCCATCATCTGCTATCAAGTGAAAGACTCCTGAGGAAGTATGGTTGGGAAAACCTGTTGATTATTCGGATGTCCTACGTATGCTGTCACGCCCCGAACCTTGACGCGTGCCTATCCCTCTTTGGTCAATAATATTTTTGACTTCCCAAGATGAGTCGCCGACCCTTTTCATTTTATTGCACATGCGGAAGCGAAAATAAATCCCCTGACAGTAATCATCTCGGGATAGAAAAGCAGGAAACAGATTCACAAACAAAACACACATTTATAAACATATTGAGTCATGTATAAGGTCTATGACCAAAAAGACTACAAAGACTGGCTTTTTAAAAAGAAACAGTCATAACTGACCTACACTTCTTATCACTTCCTCTCGGCTCTAGGTCCTCCATTCGACGACCCGTGAAAAATTAGCCCATGACGGGGTGAGATATAAATCTCAACGAGTTCACGCTCTAAATCCCAATTATGAGAGAAATAAACCTAAAGGCGTCTTAACCACTCAATCACAAAATCATAGGGACTTACCTCACATCATATCCACCTTGTAGGTCAGTACAATTTATATCACAGATAGTCATACCGATATGAGCAACAATTAAGCTCTAACAACTGGAACGCCACACTCAATTCTCAAATTAGCACATGGGTCCTGATTATAGGGTCAAATCATTATGACACACCCCATACCATGCCACACAATTTTGTCCCATAATCCGGCGCATCTATTCCACTCAACTCGCGTTCCAATTGGTAATTGCGCCCACTCTAGGGTACGACCTATTTGAAGTTTGGCGGTTTACTAGCATAGCCAGGTATCGTCTCATCCTATTGAGCACGGTTAAGTCTCTCAAAGATGACTTTCCCGAAGGAATATAGGTCCAGCCTCTACTGCGACCCAAAACCCAATAAATGGGTATTTCATATAGGGTAACGTCCATCCGACACAGTTCGGGGACGAGTTCTCTTAACCAACACACAACCACTCAATCTCGGCCCAGGACACCGTGCATTACACTCAAATACCTCAATTAAAATAGTGATTCTGACCTATTTTCTTTATAGTCATTTGTGGATACATGGTTAGATTGGACCCGAAAAATTCATAACATTATTTTCAAAATCCCACTGGTTTATAGGATATAAAACCATTTTCGGTGTCTAAAACCCGATACTTGGGATTTTCTGAAATAAATATCAAAATTCACAAATTTTGAAATAATTGACCAAATTTCCAATTAGCACTTAATTTTCACAATAACACTCAATTGCAAAAATTAACCATATCATTGCAATCGGCACAAAATTCCGGTCACCGGCTATCCTGGTCTAATTTCAGGAAAATATTTAATAATTAAATAATTTCTAAAATTAATTAAATAAATGCATTAAATACTAAAAATGCTAACTTAGACTAACTAATTCTAATCTAACCACCTATTGAGCTAGATAAATTATTCTAAACATCCTAGCTATATAACAACATACTAACCTAATTAACTATAATCTCTAACCATCTAATTAAACAATCTAACTAACCTAATTTAACTAACTAAATTAATAATCAAACTAATTACACTTAAATAAATCTAAACACCCCTTAAATGTCATTAGCCTACTAAGAAGAGTTTAGTGCATAAACTCACTGGTTTAATGCGGAAACCAGTTAACCGCGACAACGGCGCGACGACGGCCGAAATCCGAATTTTCGGCGGTGTCAACGGACACTCGGACCAGCCCAAAGGCCTTGCAAGCCCATATCAAATTGCTGGGTTTGGTCTAGGCTTTGGCTTGGCTACGGGCTGGGCCTGCTTTGCGGGCCCAAGATGGGCTGAACTGCTGAACAAATGTGATCTGGGCCAAATTCTGCTAGGCTGAGGCGGGCTTCAGTTGCGCTGGAGTTGTGGGCTTTGCTGGACTTGAAACTGAGCTAAAAATGGGCCCAACTGTGGCTGATGGACTCAATTCGTTGGGCCGTTGATGCAGGCTGAAGAAAAGAACTGCATGGACTGCTGATTCGGTGGATCTCGCGGGTGCAGAAGCTGGGCTGCTTCGGTCACCAATGCTGGGCGTTGACCGAACAAGACACAAGCTGGAGAGGACCGCGTAGACGTGCGAGGTGATGGAGAGATGAATGAAGGAAGAGGAACGCTCGGCTGTTTCGGTGGATGGTGGAACGTGTGGACGGTTGTTGCTGCTGGGTGAAGACACACGGCTGAAGACTTAGTGGACGGTAGGAGATATGCTAGCTGAAGATAGGGGATGATGATGAAGCAGTTGAAGCAGTTGATGGGTGGGGTAGATGGGGTAGTGGTGAGAGATGGGATGATCATGATGATGCAGGTGAGAGCTTGTAGAATCGGTGGGCGTCAAGATACAAAATAAAAAAAAGAGGTAGCAAATTTCAGTGGAGGTGCTGGGCTTCAGATTTCTCGATCGTGGGCTGACGGTGGGAGGAAGAGACGTGGACAAAGCTAAAACGAAGGAGAGATGGAGCAGCTTCGGTTGACTGAGCTGGTGGCTGACTAAGCTGGAGAGAACACACGACAAGTGGCGTTGCTTTAAAGGGAAACTGAAAGAAGATGGAGCTGTGGTTTCGAACGAAGAAAATGAAAGCCAAGCAAGAGTAGAAGGCCGAAGCTCTTTCAAAGAAGGAGGGCAACCAAGCATGCTTGAGAAGCCAAGACAAGAAGTCAACAAGCTTAATCCCCTCCTTTTATGGCATGTCCCCCCCTAATACTTTCTTGCCTTAATATCTATAAATAATCCAACTTAAAACCAAATGTTGCACCCCCCATTGAAGCTCTGAATTTCACTAAATTACTTCAATTTCCTCTCCGATTATCCAAATCGAGGTCCGATTTCGCTGAAGAAAAATCCCGTACAATTTTTTGCAAGTAGCTGACACCCAAAGGCTTGGCTTGGAAGTCCAAATTTCCACCGACTTAGCCCATCTGAAATTCCGTTAATTTTCCGAATCTTCCGAATCAATTTTCTATAAAAATCTCGAAAGTTCCGAAAAATCTTCGGAGGATGAGTCAACGTTTTTAAAATAAATCGTGACATGACAAAACTTTTGATTTCTGAAATCGGGTTCAAATTCGCGATTAATTTCAATCCGATGCGATTTTAGCATGACCTAATTTACCGGGTAGCTTTTAGGAATTTTTGGTGCAATTGACCCGTGATCGATTTATCTCGAGTCACAATGTATATGTTCGACACATCGACGATTCTCGATTGTCGTGAAAATGTCAAGATTTCAATTACGGGTATCGGGTACCAAAACGATAAAAAATCGGTTTAGTGCCAATCGACAAGTATTTTGCAATTAGGTGGAATCACTCACACTCTGATCACATATCTTAGTCAAATTGACCTATCTCCATTCTCTGATCGATTTCGACAATGCCGTAATAACCCTTGTAGATCAACACGGTTGAGCAATCAATTCCTAGTAAAATTCTCAAGTCTATTGCATTAAAATCCTTTAATGGTTTCCCCAGATAGTCTAGTTATCTTATGAGTGATTAGCTCAGAGAATAGCACTATAGTCGCATCGATGAAAGACCCGGTTTATTTAATCGAAAACGAAATTTGAAAATTCAGGTTGTCACACATCTCATGCAAGTGATGGTAAGCTTGAGCCGAGGGCGAAGAAGTGCATATTTCTGGCTTATGCACATGGGGTGAAAGGCTACCGGCTGTGGTGCACTAATCCCAGATCACCCGATTTTCTAATCAGCAGAGGTGTAATCTTCGACAAGATTGCAATACTTCAACAAAGGAGTTCTGAGATACAACCAACATAGAAGACATATCATGGTGTCATTAGTGAGATGGAGCTTCGGGTGGAGACTCCAGAGACTTTGAAGGTAACAGAAGTTGAGACTGCAAATGAGGCCGTAGTTCCTGAAGTTGGTGATAATGGATAATCGGCACAACCGCAGCACACTATAGCCGCAAATAGACAAAGAAGACAAATTAAATCACTGGTATGTTATGGTTATACAAATATTGATTATGCATTGACTATAGGTGATGAGGTGGAGACAGATGAGCTTTTGTCTTACTCTAAGGCGATGGTTAGTTCGAAGTCATCATAGTGGCTAGGGGCTATGAGTAAAGAAATGAAATCACTCCATCAAAATTAGACATGGGAGTTGGTCAAAATACCAAAGAGTCAAAAAATTGTCGGAAGTAAATGGGTCTTTAAACGGAAAGAGGGCATTCCCGGTGTTGAGGCAGCGAGGTATAAGGTGAGACTTGTGGTGAAGGGGTATACATAGTGTGAGGGCATTGACTACAATGAGGTGTTTTCTCATGTGATAAGACATACTTCTATTCGTGTTTTACTTGTCTTAGTTGCTTCGTAGGATCTCGAGTTAGAGCAGCTAGATGTAAAAACTGCGTTTCTTCACGGTGAGTTGGAGGAGTAGATTTACATGAGACAACTAGAGGGATTTGCTATTCCGGGTAAGGAATATCATGTTTGCTTGTTGAAGAAATCTTTGTATAGGCTGAAATAGTCTCCTAGGCAGTGATATAAATGTTTTGATACTTTCATGACTAGTCAAGATTACACAAAGAATCATATGGATAGCTGCATTTACTATAGGAGATTGGAGAACGGTTCTTTGATTTATCTACTCTTATATGTTTATGATATATTGATAGCAACTAAGAATATGTCTGATATTAATGTGCTGAAGAAGCAATTAAATGCTGAATTTGAGATGAAAGATTTAGGTGCTGTAAAGAAAATATTAAGTATGGAGATTTTGCATGATAGGACTGCAGGAGTTTTACGTCTATCTCAAAAGAAATATATTGAGAAGATTGTGGCACGTTTTAATATGCAGTTGGCAAAATCTGTAAGTACACCTTTAGCGAAACACTTTAAACTTTCAAATAAATTATCACCGCATATTGAGGAGGAGGAGGAGCATATGTCCCGTGTTCCTTATTCTAGTGCCGTAGGTAGTATTATGTATGCTATGATGTGCACTAGGCCTGATATTTCACAAGCTGTGAGTGTGATTAGTTGCTATATGAAGCGTCCTGATAAAGCTCATTGGGAAGTTGTTAAGTGGATTCTTAGATATTTGAAGGGGACAACAGACGTGGGTATAGTCTATCGAAGGGACAGCAAAGGTAGTGAGACCACTGGTATTGTGGATTTTGATCACTCCGATGACTTAGATGATTGCAGGTCTTTAGTAGGATATGTATTTACATTAGCGGGTGATGTAGTTAGTTGGAAAGCATCCTTATAGGATCACATTGATTTGTCTTCGACTGAAGCAGAGTACATGGTACTAACCTTTGTAGTGAAGGAGGCGATATGGTTACAAAGTTTGCTCTCAAACTTTGGTTTAGAATAGAAAAGTGTAGATATACACTGTGATAACCAAGGTGCGATATATTTGGCATATAATCTAGTTTACCATGAGTGAATGAAGCATATCAATATCAGGTACCACTTCATCCGAGATGTCTTAGCTAAGGATAATGTTACTGTTAAAAATATTGCTACAGCAGATAACTTGGCAGACATGATCACTAAGTTTGTTCATTTGGCGAAACTCAAGCTCTGCTTGAGCTCTATTGACGTCTGTGGAGAATGAGCGCCTGTTGGGGCGTTGGGAGAGCAGCATAGATGATGAGCACTATAACTTGGCTTCAAATATCGAGCCAAGGTGAGGAATTGTTAAATTATGTCTCGAGTTTGAGCATTTACAAAACGTGATTCGTTGGACTCTTGAAGCTGCACAAAAGAGGAAATATAAAAAATAAAAAAAAAAAAGGAGGAAAGTTTCTTCATTGCAGTGGAGGCTTGCGGAATTCGAAAAAAGGAAATCAGATTGTGGGGCCCAGAGTCAACGTGTTGACTTTGGGCACACACGTATAATAACATAAAGAATTCCCTTTTGGTGTGAAGCTTGCCGAAACCCCGAAAGACAAATTGTGGTGGGCCCAGGTCAAAGTTTGACTTGGCCACAAATATAAAAAGGAAATATTTGTAGGTCTTTTTTTCTTTTATGTTTGAAGCCGCCAAAGCCTATGTAGAAGAAGCCGCTGAAAATCTTACGAAAGAAAAGGAGCCGCACAAGTCAAGCTAAAGAGAGCCGTGCGCGTTTCTTTGTTTCGAGCTTGAACGTACGGTAATTTTGTACCGTGAGTTTATATCCAAGTGAGTTGTTTATTTATAAATACTTTGATTTGTGGTTAAATCTAGGTGTGGGAAACACTTGAGCGTTTGAGCAATTGTAAACTCTGATTCTCCGATTATAGTGGATTATTTGCTGTCGGCTCTCTCCATGGACGTAGGTACCGATACTCGGACCAAACTACGTAAATTTCTAGTGTCTTTATTTTTCTCGTTTATTTCTTTGGTGATTTCGCATTGACGTAAATTGCAAAATCCTGTCGTTTCCGCATATTATATCCCAATAGAAAACGTGCAAGATAAAGAATCTGAACCATAACTTTTGGTTATATCAATCTCAAAATGATAATCATGAAAATTTATCTGGAAGGGAATTGATAATAATATATAGAAATTAAACTACTATGAGTAAAAAGCTTGAAGGTCTGGCGCAACAGAACTAGAAAGAGAGAGCGCATGCATGAGTGCACGCGACTATGATCATCCCATGGTAGATGGTGTAAGCGGACCAAGAGAGATATGTCAGAATTAGTGCTGTTGAATTGTCGACCGCCACAATCGTATTGACTTCGAAATAAATAGCTACACTTATAAGGTAGTAAGTTGTTGATGGGATAAGAATTACCAACTTAAAGTGGTAGTAAGTTGTTGATGGAATAAGAATTACCAACTTAAAGTGGAATGTAAGTTATTTACTTAATTGTAATTTTATAACTTTAAAAAAAAAAATCATAGATGTGAAATTAATAGCATACCAACATAAGCCCATTTACGAGCTAGTAAGTTACCAATAAAGTAAATAAACTTGTCATTGGAAATAAAATAAATGTTAGCAACATGCAATTGAAATAACGAAATGATCGAAATGACCAACAGATGTTCGCTTTTGTCTTAGTGAGTTACCGTCAATTTGGGCAATTTATCAATGCCAAATGCGATATTAAGTTGTAAAACCTTTGCCGTGGAAGTTAGAAACTGGTAGCTGATCAAAATGTGCTTGTTATGTGATCTATGCCTTCGGTCACTACACCAGAGACTCTAGGGATGAGGAGCGACGAGTAAGAGAAAGAGCTTCGAGATGGCTGACACGTGTCTTGCACTTCTTCTGCTAAACGATCTTTGAAGAGATCCCATACTGTTTTGTGTTTGCCATACAAAGGAGCCAGTTCAGGGAGAGAGAGAGAGAGTTTAATAGGTTGGTGACATGAAGTGATTTTCCAAGAAATAGAATGCGAAAATGGCTGCAGGCAATGTCAGCGTGACAAAAAATCAAGTTGATTTGGTCTTTCTTGGACTGAGATGAAGACCAAATGACAGTACTCCAAGGGCAAGGGAGGGCAAAGGAGTCATTACATGCTTGATGATTTCGATAACTACACGAGGTATTGTGCATTTTAATCTGTAAGCCTCTTAAATTTGTCCTTATCAAAAGGGCTCTCATGAGGTGAGGTGAGGGATCGTTGAGTTTTGATTTTCAAATTAAGAGATAATGGTATTTTAGACTATGTACATTTGTTTTAAGGTCTTTTGAAAGGAGACTATATAAGAAACATGTTTAATAACACATCTCCAACCCTAGTCTCCATATTATTTCCTGTTCTGTTTTTTCCTATCTTGTTGTTGGATATTTGGATCTTGTGGCTCACCAAGTGATTTTTAAAGCTTTTGGTTTGTACTCTCGTACGTGTCTTTGAAGATATTGAAACCCCTCAATCTCCACATGATTTTTCTCATTTTAGGTTTTTCTCCATGTAAATCTTGTATCTCGTGTGATTTCAATTTTGCTTTCATCATTTACTACTTGTGCTTCGATTGGTACATCTTCTAGCATTTTTCCACAACAAGGGTGAGTCCTTGCTTAAAAATCACAATCATCCTTTTGATTATGAGATTGTGAAAAGAAATGATAAGTTCCACATTGATTGAAAGGGTCACTGTCTCCCTCATTAGAGTCCTTGTTATAAGGACAAAATCGTATGATCCATGGACTAAAACGGACGATATTGCATGATAAGGCGTATGCAATCTCTGATATCATCGATACTAAACTGAATTTGGACCATCGTATTTAATGATATATATTTGAAACCATCATCATAGTCACATGAGACTTACTAATACTTAATGGTTCATGATTCAATTCAGTACATATAGTTATACTAAATTTATGCAATAATTTCTCAGCACGAAAGGGGATGGGGCCAAAGCGCGCCCTCGCCCTACCGATTTTAGTATTTTCCAATATCATAAGAACCTTAATAATCACAATTAGTGAGTGCTTGAGAAATGAATCTTTTGGCAGCCCCTCAATCAATCGTGGTACAGGTACACACTTTCATCTATACTAAGTGATTTCCATGAATCTTTTGGCCCCTCTCACTCATTCTTGGTACAGATGCACCCTTCTTTCATACTGAGTACTCTCCCTCCCCCCACCCCCCCAAAAAAAAAAAAAAAAAAAATGCGCCTGTGTCTTTTGCTTTCTTTTCCATTTACAGCAGCAATTTATGATCTAAATTGGTTAGTATGTTGTTATATTTTGTAGGTTATGACATTTGATGATTTTAATAATAATTCCATTTATGCACCATTAATTAATGTATCAAGGGTGGAAGTCACTTAATTCTCTGATTATTTATACTTGATATCATTTTAATGCATCTGTAAGCTATACTCTCTTTGTGTCTTAATGAAAGGAAAGTAGAAAATTTCAAAAATCTATTTATCGGTTCAAATTTGAATTTCACCACTCGCTTTATTGTCAATACGCACTAATATAAATTTGTATTGATCCTGTAACAATTTTCTTCTTTTGTGCCATTGCAGACTTTGTACTTCACTATTTTTCCAAATAAATGACCGGTGGAAATTTTTTTTTTTAAGAGCACAGTCCAAGCCAATTAAAAAAAAAAAACCAGCTAATCTCATATTAAACTTGGTGAAATAAATTTTAAACTCATGTGATGTATGAGGAAGAATTATTGTACTGGTAAAATTATAACTGAACAAATTTTAATTTTCCGGTTTGCGTGTATTGAACAATTGATCGATATTGTAACATGGCTCCCTCAAGATCCGATTTCTAAATCCGTCCCTGCTGAGGGGATGTGAGTGTGCCACGTGTGTCAACATACATTTAAATCATAAGATATCTATTGCATTTTATTTAACCCTCACAATATCGATGGTCCAAATACATTTTAACTCATACGTTCCTCTCACATGGTAGTTTGATTATATGAAGCTTATAAAATTCTAGTGGACTTTAAAAATAGACCAAGTAGTTGTTTGATTTTATGACACTAATTTGCCCTCAAATTTTTAAAGTACATAGGGTCTCCCCATCCTAGAGCTTCGTTCACGTTAAAAAGATTCGGTTGCAAGATTTCAGAGATGCTATTCCTAATACACTAGAAAATAGCAACTTGATACAATATTTTTAAATTAATCGGTCAGTCGTATCAATTCGAATCTTTTGAATATCAAAGTCGGTAGATTGACTCACCATTTGACTCTACCAAAGAAAGAGTATTTCTCTTTGAAATATGTTCTCAAAAGGAGACCTTTGTTTTCGTTTTCTTTAGAAGCATTTCGAATTTTGTTAAGAGGAGCACTAGTTAAACCCCCGAGTAAAGAAAATTTGTCAATTTTAACGCATTAATTTTCTCATATTATAAATAGCAGTGAATTGAAAATAAACATATTTCTTTATTGAATATGGTCAACTAGTGCCCCGAGTAGACTTGTTAACGAGACCATTTTCATTTTTAATATACTTAAAAAAATATGACTTGACAATTTGGGAATATAAATAAGGGCTTGAGACACCAATAGTCTTTAGGGTTAATATCACGAAAAACTTTAAACTAGTAGGCATGTGATAATTTTACTCCAAAGTAGAAACACTAAATTTGTATATTTGTGACAGATTTACCTTCATTAATTTTTGTTAAATTTTATTGTCAAATTGCTGAGTTGAATAATATGTGATAGTTGACAATTACCAGTTTAGGATTTTACCTTCCATTATCACAAGTGTACTACTTTGTATTTTTTTTTTTTGTGATATTAATCCAATTTAATAGAAACTAATGGAGAGTCAATTTATCACAAATATACCAATTTGTGGTTGTTGATGATAAAAAAAATTAGTTTGGATAAATTTGTCTTAAATATACTAATTTTTTTTTCAATGTGATTCCATTAAAAATATAATGGAATTTGCTTACGTAGCCTTTGGCGTTATTGACTTATCTTCTTTTTTTCTTCTTTTTTTTTTTTTTTTTGGTTTGTAGTCCAGGTAAAAATCCCTAAGCGTTATTGACAGTAGTCCAGGTAAAAATCCCTAACGACGCCTCTGGGATTCGAACTTCTCCCCTTCGTGAGGGGAAGAGAGCCCAAGGCAGCTGCGCCGTTGCGGCCGGTGGTTCCTTTTTTCTTGTTTGTTAAGCTTCGTTCTTAAAAAATCATATTTTGGTTCTTTTTCTCTTACAAGTTCACTTAAGCATGATGAGGGTCATCAAATATTTTCAAGATAAACCTCACCAACCCTTCAAGATAAACCTCGCCAACCCTTATCTAAAACTAGTAATATTCAACACAACACCTTGACAAGACATATAAACTAGATGTGTTAATGTGTTCATATAAATTTCAATGTGATCAATAATAAAGGCATAACAGTATCAAAAGTCATGAAACTCATTGCAAAAGTATAATTGAGTCTTAAAACTTACCACGAAATGTAATTGAGTTCTAAAACTTTTAGAAAATGTAATAAAATTCTAAAATTTGTCAAATTAATCTAATCAAATCCTTTTTTTTTTATTGTAACTTTTGAAAATTTTAGGACTTAATTGCTCATTCATAATAACTTTTATGACTTGATTGCATTTTTTGAAAGTTTTATGAATTGATTGCATTCTCATGACAAGTTTTAAGACTTAATTGCATTTTTTTGAAAGTTTTAGGACTCAAGAACTCAATTACACTTTCATGATAATTTATATTACTTTAAATGCACTTATCCCAATAATAAATATGGAGTGATGGACACTTAGAGTGTCCAAACTTGGCATGAAAGGATACTTAAGTGCCAAAAGTTATGAAAGTAATAAGTGCCAACGGTGAGAAAATTCAGCCAAAATGCTTATGTGGCGATTTTTACGTGGCGATTTTTTGGAAAGGCAAGTGCAAATCAATGTTGTTTTGCATGCTGATATGGCTAAACAAGTGCAAAAATGACATCATTTTGTTGCTTACGTGGGTAAATAATTAATATAAAAATTAATTAAATTAAATTTAAAGCTAAATTTATTTAAAAATAACAAAATAACAAAATAACAAAAAAAGAGAGAGAGAGAGAGAGAGAGAGAGAGAGAGAGAGAGAGAGAGAGGGAGATGGAGGTTGCAAACGGCAAGAGCTGAGCCTTTGTTGCGTGGCCTCCCCACCATCGCAAGTCCTTCCTAACAACGATGGGGGTAGGGCTATTGGGGTTGCGAGGGTGGCGACCCTTGGCTCGGTCGAGCAAGGGCTGCCAACCCTCGTCGGATCTAGGTGAGGGTTCGCGAGCCCTCGCATTTGGTCAATCGGGGTCGCTAGCGCTTCCTAGCAATGGTGGGGAGGTGGTGGCAACGGTGAGGGCATAGCCTTTAGGCATCTACAACTGTCTTCCTCATTTTATTTTTTTTTTTAATTTAATTTAATTTAATTTAATATTAAAATTCATTTTACATTTCTTTGTTGAGTTAGCTTTCCGGTGAGCCACATAGACAAGCAAAATTAATAAAAGATTGTCATGTAAAATTTTTGATGGAGTTTATAATGTCAAGTGTCCCATTTTTTTTTTTTTTAAATGACACTTGAGTATCACTTTCCAAACTTTTTGTATTTAAGTGTCCAATTGTGTCAAGTTTTGACACTTAGGGTATACTTTTGCCATAAATGTGCCATGTGTGATTTGACCTTTTTACCCATTTATAATGTGCTTGAATTCATTTGGTAAGCAATTTAAATTATTCCTCATGTTAATACAATATGTTTATATACATTTAGAAATATTTACGACATGTAAACACAAGTAACTGTTTTTTATCTTGAATGTTTTGTATTGTGAAATATATTTAATTAAATTGGTATGTTTGTGTTAACTGTGGTGGGAAGCGATGACAATCATTCTTAGACTCCTTTTCACCCTTAGTCATCTGATCACAATCGGCAGTAGTTGAGGCAACGATGATTGAGCGATGGCCAATGAAGTAATTTTTGGACTTGTCACTCCATCACTCTATTGTTGGAAGACATTAGGATTTGTTAAGTTATTTTTAATTTTTTTTATCTAATACGGGTTTATCCCGCCCTGTTCAGGATTTCTTCGTAGGCATTTTATTTGGATATATTTGAGTCTAGTCTGGATGATGTTACCAAATATTGGATAGAATAATTTGTTGTCTTGTCATGCTCATATCTAGATTACCAAAGACAGACAAAAATTCGAATATGGAGAACAAAAACATCCACCATAATGACACACTTCCAATCTCAATCAAGTGCAAACTGGAATCACCTCGTAACAAAATTAGGTCCAATTAAACTCAAATTTCACCACATGCAGTTAACACATGGCAGCGAATCATTTCAGCAAAAATCCCTCGCTAATCCATACCAAAGATTTTCCATCATGTGAATCTCCGAAACAATGTCCTACATTCAATCAGGATTAGTGAATGGAGGAACTTGGCGAAGGTTAATCCAACATTGAAATAGAATATAATGAGTTTTCAAACAATTAATAGAACACTCTGACACTTCTGACTCCATCAAAAAGTGCATAGGTTTTAGCTAGCGACACCAAAGCTTTTCCGGTGTTACCAGAGATTCCCTTCGCCAAGTTTCCGCCACACTCGCAGATTACACCTCCTATTCCAGCAATTTCTTGCTCCTCAATTCACAGCTCCATCTACATTTAACTTGTGTTATCCATCCTCAGATTTTTTTCCAAAGATGTTATAACGAGCGCCCTTCTTTCTACACCCATTCAATGCACAAACAGCTGCAAAAATTCTACAACTTTGACAAACCAGAAGCTAGGAAGATTTATCTTTAGGATCAGAAACGCCTCCGTCACGTTGAATCCAAAGGTCCCCATAGAGCCATGAGGAGCAGCAAAGCATTTGAGGGGACATTTCCACTAATTTCCACTCCCTTATAAATGCCATTGCGGCACATTCGACTTTCCAGATCATCGAAAGAAGTAGCGCGAACTCCTGAAGGAATCAGAAGGCTGCTCCATTACCTTTTGTTCTCGTGACACTCTCTCGAGATATGAAATGCGTCTTTCTCGACATTTCATGGGCCTTTTTTCCTCCTTTTCTTGTGCGTGTCTCCTCTGTGATGTGAGCTCAGTGCGTGAGTTCATCTCACCGTGATGGCCTTGTCGGTAGAGGGCCTTCTCTGATGAGCTCCTGGGATAGGGTTGGTTGAAGATTACTACAGATTTCATATGTATTTTTTATTTTTTATTTTTTTTTTGCGTGTTCGGCTTTTCGGTCAAAAATTCAGGTGTCATCAAAAGTAAGTAAGTTCAGAGCATTGGTTAGTTTTATGCAAATAAAAATTGGTCGTTCGTATAAAAGTTTCTAATTTGCATGCTATAGTAAAAAGTTGATATTTCGTATCTAGAAAAAAAATATCAAGTCATTTTTCTACCAATTCCTTTTCGACATTTACTAAAGCATTTTAAAATTGACCAGCACAGCGAATAAATATCCGTTTTTTTCGTTACAACAAGGGGGTATATCAAAATCGTAGACCAAATACGGCTTCGATTGTGGAGAATGTTATAATTTTGAGCAAACATATGAGCTGACCGAAGACTATTGATTGTTGGGTTCGCTAAGTCAGTTGCGGCTTCCTCTACATTGCAAACAGAAACCCTTGCCCTAAGAGAATCCTTGCTGTACTTAATCGTGGAGAAGAACGAAAGAAGACTCGAAAGACTTCAAGTTATCTGTTGGAGGTTGTAAGTGGTCTGTTGTAGTGGACATCAACCGATAGCTTATCGGTTATTTGGGGCTTATCAGACCCATCTCAAAGTCCATGGGCCCTTAGATGCTTGTTTGAAGAGTGCAATAGTATAATGGCCAAAAATAAGAGAAATCTCGATAATCCATTGTTCATGTGATGCGAACCAAGTTGTGGATTGGATTGCGAAAGTCCATCGAAAAGGAAATCTACTTCCTAATTAGTTATCTAAGCCCCCAACCTTTGTGGGATTTCTCATGTTTTGAATCTAGCTTTCCTTATTTTTCTAAATCAAAGTGTTGAATTAATGAAGTTTAAATTTTGAACAAAAAAAAACTCTCCGTTTGCATCAAGTACTATGAATCCCTTCTGTGAACTAGATATTAGCTTACATGCTATGAATTTATTGTCGATGTTCTGGTGTATATTTTCTCAGCCTGTCCTCAATAATTTATGCAAGAGCCTAAAGCCTCAAAAGCCTAATTTGAACATGACATTTATTCTATCTTACATCCTAAGCCTCAAAGCGATGATCAATAGTGCTTGTACGCATGGATTGTCCCCATAGGTGCTGTGATTGATTCTACATTTCCCACACAAATCATAATTTTCGAGAGAGCATGAACAGAGTCGAAAGCCGAACTTGTGTAGTGTTCCAAACCATGAATTGTCCGAAGATCTCAACCATTATTCCGTTGTTTCGAAAAATGAGCACACATACATAGCAATAATGGCAAATGACTACAATCCTTTATATCTTTAAAGACGTACAACAAGATTCAACTTTTGAATTGATCATGATTCAAGAATAATGTGTTCCCCCTTCATCATTGAGCCCGAAACTATGCCACTGTACATTGATTTACACTACAGAATACTCATCTCCGTCACGCTCATGTTGTCGCTGTTGCTTTCTTGTTCATGATCCTGACGGTTCCTTCTCTTACAGAGACGCGCAAAGAGCAAACAACCTGTGGAAGTGGCGATGGTGAATGTGTAGAGCGCCCAGAAGCTGTCGAGGCCCATCCTTGGTTTCTCACTAGTTATGTTCCTCATCGTGCACTCGGGAGAGAACCACTTCTTCTCCAATCTTTTCATCTCACCGCTCTGCGAAAGCTCTGGAATGGCCTCAGAGAAATTTGCAGCCAGTGAAGGGCCTTCTGGAACACCTGCATATGGGCAGTGAAGGAGAGATAAGTAACAAGGAAAAGCATTGCATAGCCACTAATAGCAAATTAAAGTTCGTACGATTCTTTTCTTTCTTCTTTTTTTGGCTATAGTAACCCCGACTGAGTTTGCTGGTCAAATAAGCCGGGTGCTCTCATCTTTCCATCAAGGCATTCCATTTCATCTTTACAAGAACAGTTTGCATTTATGCCGTGGAAATCGGGTGCTTTCCTCGTGATTGCATCTAGATCAACGTGAGGTAATATTGTTCGTGTTTCATTGGCAATTCAACGTTCGTTCCGGGGCTAATTGTTGTTTGCGCATCGGATAAAGGTAAGTCGTCTTTCGCCGACTTGAATTCCAATAGATACCCACTTCCTCGAGTTTCGATTACCTTTATATCTTTTCTTTGAACTTAACTCGAAGCTCATAGATCTGATCGTTTATTAAAAGGAATATTCAAGTGCTAACTGTGTTTCAATTCATATATCTATTTACACCCCATGTCATACTCCGTTGGGACTTGTGGTATTTTAGCACTCAGGTTACTTTTTCGTTTTGACCAAGCCAAACGCGATGCAACACGCAAACTCACGATGCCATTGACACTCCAAAAAATCAAGTTCACGCAGAACAAGCGGATCGTACTTATAAAGCCAAAGCCGCCAAATCTATAGTCATCACCAATGGTTAAATATCCATCGCAGTACTGAGTGAATAAAGCTCTCATATTTTGGGTACTCCAGAAAAAGGGCGGAGATGTTGCCGCTTCTCAATTCATCTCCATAGCTCGAAGTGTTCCTTATGGGGACAATGACTTCCATCGAGAATTTCAACGTGTTATTCATGTAGTCACAAATGAAAGCATCGGGATCACAACCCACTTTTGCTATAGAATTTCTCAGCTTTTCCATGGCGGTCACATTTGGTCTGAGCTCCCGGACAGTGAGCATCGAGGTTAGGCCGGCTGTGTAACTCTGTGTCAACATCAATGCTACAAAGAACCAAATGACCAGCACGATTCGTGTGAATTTGTGATGGACTTTCTCCTCTGCAAAACTCAGCAATACATGTGTTTTTTGTCAAATCTTCGGGCTGAAAAGAGTGTGCATGGAC
The DNA here is from genome assembly GCA_014182515.1 of Eucalyptus microcorys. NCBI lineage: Eukaryota > Viridiplantae > Streptophyta > Magnoliopsida > Myrtales > Myrtaceae > Eucalyptus > Eucalyptus microcorys. Next base: position 30,062,080 of record CM024566.1, on the reverse strand, counting down.
TATAATCAACAGAGGAATGTTAGAAGAGAGAGGAGAAAGTGAACCAAAGAGCAGTCGAGAGCTGATTCGTCCAAGGGCCACCGAATTCCGGATTGATCGGACGCTCCAAGTACCCAACTACAGGCGTTGTGTATATAAGGAGGCCTCCAGAGGCAACCCACATTGTTGCAGTGAAAGGCTCCATAAAAGTCAATGCCCTGTCCGTGTCTGGTTTTGCTGGGACTATCATTGAAAGGCCTGATCCCATAAACGGTTGTGTGAACTCAATATTTTGAGCGACTGGCCAGGATAGTTACGTCACCGATTGCAGCGTCATAGGTCTTCGACCAACGTCATACCATGGAACAACATCAGAGTGATTCACTTAAGAAATTAACACCGAAATTGCACCGTCAAAGTGGACATTAGTAGTAACAGGATGTGAGACTTCGACAGTCTATTAATGCAAAGTGATATATGACCTTAATGAGCAAATAATTGGTATCTGCGTGAAATGATCTTGTTGCTTGGGTTAATCTATTTAGGCTATGATGGTTCGTGAATCAAAGTAATAGTCGATATTCTATAATGCAATAACAGAAATGAAGTGGTATTGTACCTTATTGCCAACTTTTTTAGGCAAATCCTCATATGTTCCGTGGTGACTATAAAAATCATACTCCAAACCATCCGCAAATAGAGAAACAGCCTTCTCGAAAACATTTATGCAAAAGCTGATGTACGTTATTATCCCTGTTGAGCTGTCCACTTCCTCCTTCACAAACTTATCAAAAGAAGTTTTGTCAGGAATTTCGATTTTTAATTGCTTGGTAACACTCTCAAGAACAATAAATTCTATTCTTTTGTTTTTGGGAACAAAAAAAAGAATAAAAATTCGTTTGATAATTATTTTGTTTCTAAAAACAAAAATCCATTTTTTTGGTTATTAAGAATAGATTTGGAATAGAATCAAAAAGTAGAAAAAAGTTGCTTCTTGTTTTCAAGAACAATTTCTAAAATTAAGTCTATTTTTTTTTTTCTCTTCTCTTTCCTTTTCTTCTTCTTCCTTTTGGCCGGTCATCGGCCATGACCCCCAGCAATGCCGTGCTTGGGCAAGTTCGACCTCGCTAGATCTGGGCGAGGCTTGGCCTCACCAGTCAGCGTGAGACTCGGCCTTGCCAGGCTAGGGCGAGGCCGACCTCGTGCCCTTGGGTGAGGTCTAGCATCGCGGTGGCCAAGCGAGCTTGTTGGCCACCAAGGAGGAAAAAGAAGAGAAAAGGAAAAAGAAAAAAGAAAAAAATAAGAGAAAAATAAGAAAAATATAATAAAAGTATTAAAAAATTAAAGAAAAAAATTAAAGAATTTTACCAAACACATTTCTATCGCAGGAATAGAAATTTTGTACAGTTACTAAATGCGTTTTTCCCGAGAACATAATCGTTACTAAACGCGTCTTTATTCTCACTGGAGTCTGTCCTTCTTGGATCTTCAATACGTCTACAATTACGTATGGCTTTCTTCTTGAACTTTGTTTCGCTACAAAGCTCCTTGAGATGACGAAATTGGGAGACCAAAGCTTAAGCTCTCTATATTCATTTCCATTAACACTTACAAGTGGGAATTTCGGTTGATGCAACAATTGACCTTTCTCAAATTGAATTGGCCCACTCAAATCCATGAGTCTAGTGCTTGATATCCCACTACGCAAACACTCGGGCACAATATCTGGCTCAGCACTACATCTATGGTGTTTTTGATGGTCATGATGCAATCATATGCTCGAACAACATCGATGTCTGGCTTGCAACTTAAGTTCTCTCGAAATTGTGATGTAACATTTTCATGAATTTGGCTTTGAATTCTCTATATGCCTGGTTGTCGGGACAATAGGTGATTATCCCTTTTACACCTTCAACAGTGGAGGAGATTGTCGAATGTTCTATTGAAGTTAGCAGGTTGGTGAATGGATTCTCAGCAACTATTCAGATTATATCTCCATGGAAGAGTCCCATCTTCTTTGCTTCTTTGATTAAATAAGCGCTTTCGGGCGACGTGTAACATCCCGATTTTCGACCTTGTATTGATTATATGAAATGAGCTTTTCATCGACGCGTCTATAGTCTTTTTCTCTGAGTTTGCCACTTACAAGATAACTAATCTATCGAGTGAAGCCATTAAGTAATATAAACGCGATCGACTTGAGAATTCGATTAGAAATCGATTGCTTGACCGTGCTAATTTGCAATGGTCAATTTGGCACCGTTAAAATCGATTAGAGACTGGAGATAGGTTGATTCGACAGAGGCACGTGATTAAAGTGTGGGTGATTCCACCTAATTGTAAAATTTGCGTCAAACGACACTATATCGATTTTTTTGTCGATTTTGTACCCTGTGCCTGTAATTGAGATATTGAGATTTTTACGATAACCGAGAGTCGCCAATGAGTCAAAGATGCATAATGTGGATCGAAAATAATCGACCACGGGTCAAGCGCGTTAAAAATTCATAAAAACTACCTGGTAGGTTAGGTCATGCTAAAATCGCGTTCGATCAAAATTAACCACGAAATTGAATTCGGTTTCAGGAATCGAAAGTTCTAGTGTGTCACGATTTATTTTTGGGATGTCGACTCATCCTTTGAAGAATTTTCGGCGAGTTCGGAATTTTTACAAAAAAACAATTTCAGATAATTTGGAAAAGAAAAGAAATTCGGATGGGAGAGGAAAATTGCTATTTTGCTATCCAAAATTAGTTATTTATGGGAAATTATTTGCAAGAAAGTAATATGGGACCAAGAAGATAGGCTTGAGGACTTTGGGGACCAAGAAATGATGAAATTGGATATTTCTATTTGACTTTGAAGGCTCTTGCCCCCTCTCTCTCTCTTTCCCCCTCCTCTTCTTCTTCGTGCGAGTCCGCTCCTTCCTCTTCTTTGCCAACCGACCGAGCATCTCTCTGCAATTTCTCCTTTTCGTTTCTTCCTTGCAATTGCCACGAAAATCTACCGCACCATCTCCATTCCCACTGCAACCCCATCCTGCCGCAGCTCCTTCCTGTTTCCTCCTTACGCCCAGCCACGCTCACCAGAATTCCCACAGCTCACTCTTACACCTCCCTTGCCCCCCCAGCTCATCGTTTCCATTGCTCGCTCCAACTTCAGCCAACGCCAATGACCAGCAGCTAGCCCGCTTAGCTCCCCCGTCAAGCAGCCCTCGTCGTCGCTAGTAGCATTACTAGCTCGTCCCATCATCCCCACGCCGTGTCCAGCAAGCTTTGCACCAGCTCAGCCTCTCTAGAGCAGCTTCAACCAGCCCAAATCATGAGCGTCGCTCGTAGTTTTCAGCCTAGTCTGAGCTTCCTTTGGCATCGCCATAGACCCGAGTTGTAGTCGCCGTCGTGCCGCCACTGTCGGGAATCGGTTTATTTGCTAAACTTATGAGTTTATCTCCTAATCTCCAATTAGGATGCTAATTACACTTAAAGGTGGGTTAGTGGCTAATTAGTGAATTAGTTTAAGCCTAGATAGGATTAAGGGTTAATTTAGTTAGTGTAATTAGTTATTTAGTTAATTAGTTAGATTAATTAGGTGGTTAGATAGCTTAGATGATTAGTCTAATTAGTGCAAGGTTTTTATCCTAGCTAGGTTAGTGAATTAAGTTCAATTAGGTGGTTAGATTAGCTTAGGTAGATTAATTAGTGATTTAATTTAATTATTTTGCAATTTATTTATTTAATTATTTATTAAATATCAGAAATTATACTGGGATAGCTAGTTGTTATAATTTCGCGCTGATCGTTGTGGTAGTGTTAGTTTGTGCAATTGAGTGCTAATTTATGCAATTGGATACTGAGTGATGATATTTGAATTATTATTTCAAAAATATGGAATTTTGGTATTTAATTAGAAAAATAGCGGGTGTCAATTTTTTACGCCGAAAAGGTTTTAAGTACTATATAAAATCTTGAAATTTTAAAATGGGAGAATAACACGCTTTATGGTTCTATTTGACCGTGTGTTCACGCACACATATATTATCGGGTGTTTTTAATATGAAGAAAATATGCCAAGTACATTATTTGAAATTAAGGCATTTGAGTGCAAAGCACGATGTCCTTAGCTGAGATTAGATGTACGTGTGATCGCTATGAGAACCTATCACCCGATGAAAGTCGGGTGGGCAATACTCTTTTGTGGAATGTCATTGATAACGTATGTCGGTCACAGTGGAGGCTGGATCGATGGTCCTATGTGAAATGCCGTCTAGATGTAGACGTTGTCATGGCCGATGAAGCAGGACGACACCTGGTTATGCTGAATGACTGCCGACTGTTGAGTTGGACAGGACCGATGGGTCATAATAATTGGGACACGCGTGAATGAGTGAAATAGCCACGTTTGATTATGGGACAAAATTGTGTGGCACAGAATGAAACGTGTCATAACGGTTTGGCCTTATAATCGAGACCCCTGTTAGTATTTGACAATTGGTGTACAGTGTTCCGGTTGTTTTATATGTTTGTGGTATGCATATGTATATGAGCTGTACTAATGTGTAGGAAAGTGCTGAGGTGAGGTAAGTTTTATATGATGTGTGTTTAGGTTGCCTCTAGGTGAATTATCTTCATAATGTTAGAGGTTGCACCCAATCGGGCCGAGATTTACCACCTAATAAAGGTTGTGTCAAGTGGGGCCGTGATTACCACTAAGTCTGGACTGTGCCGTTGAGCTGTAATTCTGTATTACCACCAAATTTGGAATCGGTTGTGCCTGCTAAGTCATAATTCAGCATTACCGCCAAAGATTTAGTAGGTCATGCTCACTGAGCCGTAATTCATCGTTGGGATTTAGTAAATGAGATGACCAAGAGATGATCGTGATGACATGTAACCGACTAAGTAAATTGATCGATAGCTTGATTTGAAATGATGCATTGATGTGTGAAATTGTTATATGCATTAATTATATACGTGAGAGAATCACATCGTTTATGGGACACACGCATGAATCAATAACGTGCAGAGTGTGGCAATGGCCATGTGAGATCGCTTGTGATGCGACTCGTATTTGATTGATGAAATGTATCATCTAATGGCCATGTGTATTGCGTGTCTCATGTTGAATTATAACGTATAGGGTATGGCATACTAGGTAAGGTTGTATGCGAATCGACTGTTGGTTATTGCTTATGGTGGGTAGTTCTAGATAGATACCCTGAGTTGAGTTGGTGTACTAATCGAGGCTTAGGGGTGGAACTCGCTGAGATTTATATCTCATTAGTTATTAAATAACCATTTTCAGGTCCCTAATGTAAAGAGCCAGGAGCTTGAAATGGAAGGGCCAGAAGCATAGGTGGCTTAGTAATTCTTTATGATATAGACCTTCTGTATAAGCTTGAAGTGTTTATAAAAGTGTATTTGATTTGAAATTGGTTGTCTTGCTTTTCTATCCCATTTATGTCGTTGTCAGGGGATTAATTAATTCGCTTCCACATGTGCAATAAAATAAAAAGGGTCAGCGATGAGTCCTGGGAACGTTGCGAAATTCTATCGACCACCGAGGGTTGTGCGCGCACTTGAGGTTCGGGGCGTAACAACACGACGACAATCCTAGAACAATAAAGATTGGAGATGCCTTTCCCTTCAGCTTCATTAATTTCTCTTCCAAAGACATTTCTGCTCCGATTGGAGATGAGAATGCTTGAAGAATTAGGTGGTCCTCTATTGTTGAGCCAATTTTTCCAAGCTCCTCCAACAAAGAATTTAATAGGTTGGAGTATATAGAATCATATACCCCGGCCTCGTATATTGTTGATACTCTTTGCCTATTATATGAACTAACTATATCTACAATGCATTTAATTTGGATGGATTCATCAGTACTCATCCGAAACAGTTGACAGTGTTGGTCACGAATGTAATTATGGAGAGCACAATATGCAATTATAATAAATGCTTGCTTTTGAATTGAAAATGGAGGCATGTGTCTCAAAATGAAGAAGCGATTTTTTAATGCACCAAATGACCTTTCGATGACATTTCTCAATGAAGAGTGCCTATGGTTGAATAATTCTTTTGCCGTAGTGGGCTATCTCCTTTTACCCCTATAATCATTCAGATGATACCGTTCACTTTTAAACGGAGTTAAAAATCTTGCAAGTATTGCATAACCATAATCTACCACATAGTATTTGCCTACAAGAAGATATACATAAATATGACATTTCAATAAATAGTTATACAATCATAAAGAAATTTATTTCATATAGATAAAGTAAATACCGAGTGGTGGTTGAGAAAATTGTGGTTGAGGAATCTTGAGTGCTATCAAGAGAACCCGACAATTTTGGCCGATCCTTTCCACCTAGTATATATAAAAGTAAATTTCATATTAAATGAATAAGTGCACATCACATTTTGAGTGATACTCTTTTTCCCGCCTCTATATGGGATCTGTTGTGACATAGAGATGGAAGCATCAATGTGGGTGCCATCAATAGCACTAATGCAGCCTTGTCATTTTACGAAAGTCTAGCGTTACACAAAATTATAGTTGCATGTATTTAACAGTGTAAAATCGATATAAAGATCATACCTTGAAGTAGCGATTATGGTTAGGATTGATAATAATCTTATTTGGAATAACATCAAATGAAGGTGGCCTAATAATCTCTTTTGACAATTTGAGAAATACTTTTAACATTATAGTGATATACTTATTGATTGTTTCTCCCGAATGTTGGAATCTCTCACATAAATCTCTAATAGAGTTTTTGTGACCAACCATAGATAAGAAGATCCTAATTTGTTCATCTACTCTTATATATGGACTATCTTTTAACCAACCTCTTATTCTCATTAGATCACATAGATTCAGAAAAACATGTCTCTCCAACCTAGATACTTCATACATCCTATCTAAACGTCCATAAATAATCTCCCCTACTCATTTGAGTCCTGACAATTTATTGTTCCTAATAAGTTCTTTCATATGCACACACATGTTCAATGCAACAAGACAAAACCATGCTATCATTATGTCAATAACAAACTCATCCAAATACTATTCAACTGCTACTACCTCTCCATTAGACACATTATTTGATTCATCTTCCATAGTACCTATACCATTACACAAACATAGGAACATTAATATAAATATATGTATAAAAAAATATCAATAAAAACCAATAACTTAAATGATAGAATGAAAGCTAACCTCACCACACAAATGTAAGAGTTTTAACATCAATATCCTTAAAAATAAAATGACAACCAACAATATAAGTCACATAATCAAATAAAACTCCATATAATCCATGATACATTTCCCAACATCTATTAAAGACATTGGAGAAGTCTATATCTCATTTCAATTGGAAATTTAATGAAAGCCTCCCTTCATGTGGCACTGACACAAGCTCGTTCCATTGCTTTGTTGTGAAGATCTTGCTCCAATTCAAGCATGCTAACTAGGACATCAATCACAGTGGATACAAAGAATGGTTCTACATGTGGTAATTTCACCTGTGACGAGACAAAACCACTCACAAATTCACTAGCCCTAGATTTGATCATATCTTGCAAAGCTTTGTAGGTACTAGCAACATTAAATGAGTTACTCCTTCTCCTCTCACTATTTGGAGTTCTATCCAACTTGTGTTTGTCATGAATTGGAGTAGCAGTTTTGTCAGACATAAAAACTCCCTCATCAATATGGTGTTCACTTAAGTCCTCGCGACCACCATCTACATCATCACCACCAGTACCAACTTCATCTGACATCGCCAAATCTTCAGCATTTCTTACCTCATGTTCCCAAGTAGCATATGTATGGCCAAATACAATACATAAGTCGGGATATTGAGGAAACCCATCATTTTTGAATTTTGCCCACTCAATATTATCCTGCAGTTTTTACAATGATGACATACATCAGCAACACCATTAAACATCTTGCATTGTACATTTATAGTTATCTCAAAATGATGAAAGGTTAAATTATACATTTACATGAGATTCTTATATACTTAGATCATCGACAATAACTATATTGTTCACATTATCCCAGTCAAATCAGGATTGTAAAAGAAGCTTCTTAAAATTACCTTACTATTTTTTCAATTTGTTCACCTTGTTCTTCAACTATACTTGAGTATATTGGAGCCCTGTTTGTTTATTGAATTCAGTTTGTATGTTGTTCCACCCTGCTTGTAAGTAGAAGAGGTGTGATTACCTTTTTGACCATCTTCTACTAACAAACTGATGTACAAGTTAGTTAAATGCTCGGTCCACTTTGCGGTGAATGTCTCTTTTTGGGATGCCATTTAACCTTCACTAGTTGAGCATCATGAGTTCATGAAAATCAAATAGATAGGAAACCATTTTCTTCATAAAAAATAGTTGAGCATCACATGAGTTGAAATGTATGTGCACTATCATTGGAGGAATCAAAAAAATTCCCTCACAAAAATATGGGATAATAATATTTACCGAAGCACAAACCTCTTGAGGTCAAGCACCTAGAAATAAAATCTGAAAATCAATTTATTTCTATAAGGAAGGCAAATACTAAAAACCAGCAGACCATCTAAATAATGTAGGGTATTAACAATTCAAATGCATGATACGGGAAAAATCTGGTAGAGCAACAAACTTGGAAAGTCTTGATCGTGTCTCTTTTGAAAAGCTAGAACCAGAAATTTTGGAGGACACATATCCTAATTTTGCAAGTATATTCTGGACAATGACATAAATAAGGTGTTAGCACCAAGTTGCTGGGAAAATAAAATCAGCCAAAGATCACAAGGATTCTACTGATTTGATAGTAGCATTAGTAAAATGATCATGGTTTGCATGTGAAACAATTAGAGATCTAACTTGGATGTCATGTGTGAAGAATTCTTAAATCTACTAACTCAGACATGCAAGGTCCGATTGTAGCTTGGGGTGCGTGTGGCTCGCGTGATCTTTGTGTAATGTCCTTTTGGAGATTGAAAATTTCTACCGACTCGTCTTGGTTCATAAAAATTTTTGGACTTGTTATTGCTTAAAAAATGATTAAATTTTGTGTATGTTATAAAATCAGAAAGTTAGTAAAAACATGTAAATTGAATTGGAAATGCTTTTGCTTATTTTCCAACACTCATGGTGCGTTTTTCATTAAAAAAAATGAATGATTTGGAAAACATTTTATTAAAATTATCGCTTGCATTACTTATAGAAATTAATGAATAAAAAAAGAATTCATCATCTGAAAAAGTATTTAGACAAAAATTGTTGACAATGGAAAACTTTTTCTATTGACTAATCATTTAAAGTGATTCAAGCGATTGTTTATAGAAACTTATTTTTCAAATAATTCATTATTCATAAAATAAATGAAGCCTTAATATGATCTCATTTAGTGTGGCCATGAATGGTAAGATGAGATGATAATATTTGATTATTGTAATTCTCCTTTCGCTTGTGGCCTGTATTTTAGATATTACCTTCTAAAAAATAAGTGAAATGCTCTTCGTGTATCGGAACATTGTGATTCTTGCTTTGGGATTTTTCTAACTTTGTATTCTATCATGTTGTATGGATAAACTACCAATATAAGATGGTAAGATGGTACAAAGTAAGCATAAGAAGTGTGTTATTATTTAAATATTAAACCTCACATTTATCTAATAGCTTAAACTTTAAGAATAATTAGAAATGGTCTTCGTAAATTTCATACGGTATCATAGTAAAAAGGAAAAATGTCTAAAAAGTCTTAAACTTATTACACTTTTGTCAATTTAATTTTAAACTTTTCAATTTTATCAATTGAATTCTAACTTTTTTCGCTTTTTGCCAATTGAATTCCTTCGACCAATTTTAGTTGCAAATCTCTAATATGGATAGTAGCCGTACCATGTAGGACGGTTGTCGTTGGCGTTGACAATTTTAACAATATTTTAATACATCTTTCGAATTTTTTTTTTCTTTTCCTTCTTTATTTTTTCCCTTTCTCTCTTTTTTTTTTCCTCCTTTGATTTTTTCCCTTTAGTAATAATAAGTACAAAGTAATTTGTGATGTGCCTTGGATTAAATTTCGTGTGATGGAAGGACAATAAGAATCCGTTCGTTTCGCATAACATGGGCCATTTTCAAAAAAAAAATTCCCATAAGTCATTTTCTAGGAAAATGACATATTTTCCGGTATTTGGCTAAAACTTGAAAATGTTTCGGAAAATATTTTCCGGTGTTCGGTAAGGAAAATATTTTCTAAGACTTTACTACTTAGGCATGCATCTTTTACCAACTTATAAATTCTTCAAATATGAACTTGCCTTTAAATCTAGGCAAACTAACTTCATATCTTTGTTCCCTTATTGTTACCAAACGCTCATCTACTCTAAAAAAAAATGATCGTATGGATTTTAAAAAGAAGCAAAAGAGAAAAGAAGCAAAGCATATACAGCCTTCATGAGAATCTTCCAGTTGAGTGGTCTGTGTTTCCCCTGTGTTTTTTGTGTTCTAATAAACAAAAGAAAAAAAGAAGCAAAGTATGTAAAGCCCATTGCTTAGGCAATGTACAACTCCAGGGTAGAATAAATAAAGAAAATGATAAGCAAGAGTGTAGAGCATGAGCTTGAGATTGACGAGCTCGAGGTTCGCCGGCAACGGCCGACAACTAGCCAAGAAAGAAAAAGATGGGAAACAAAAAGAAAAAGAAAAAAAAGAAAAGAAATAGAAAATAAAAGGGATTAAAAATAATTCGAATTAAAAAAGAAACATAAAAAATAATTCGAACAAAAAAAGAAAAGAAGAAAAAGAAATGGGAGGAGGAAGTGAGGATTTGTACAGGTGTGAGATAAGAGAGATCAAGCGAGAAAAATGTTTTCTACTTTTCAAAAGTAGAAAACATTTTCCTTAATATAGAAGACTTTTTTCTTTTCATAGAAAACATTTCCTCAAAAGAATTCATTTTCCATGAAACGAACGCCGAAAAATCCGAAAATTTTCCCGGAAATTATTTTCCATGAGATGAATGGAGTCTAAGTATATAGTGGTTTTGAACCGCAACGTTGCTTCAAGCTAGGAGAGATCAAGATATAAATGTAAGAACCTCATTTTGATAACTATCTCCAAAATTCACGGCAAAAGAATGGAGTGCTTAAAACGGCACTTCATGCCAATTATGGATTCCACAAAGTACTCGCGGATGTGACTAGTGGAGGACAAAGACAATTTGTGAGTTGATTGAGTCAACATGACTACTCGTGCCCTCCACGCTTGTCCCTAGACTTTCGCATATCCGGACATGCATGGTTTTGTCAGTCGTATCTCCGTGTTGAATATGGAACTGGGAACCAAATTTTCAACCTTATAAGTCACGTAAGAAGATATTTGCGTGGCTCGATTATAGAGTACAGCTATCACAAGCAAGCCCATAAATGTATGGTCCAGTGCAGGTATTTCATCATTCACTTCTGAGTATCACGCTGAGAAACACACCATCCGGCTTACACTGGCGCAATGGCTTTTTCTGCCAAGAGCGAATTCATCATCTCCCTTGCCCTAATTCTTAGCACCTGGGCATGGCATGCGATGTCGGTCCGCACATTGCACGAGTCCACCATTGCTGAGCAGCATGAGCAATGGATGGCCCAGTATGGTCGGACCTACAAGGACCCAGAGGAGAAGGTGAAACGCCAGGCGATTTTCGAGGAGAACTTGCGATTCATCGAAGACTCCAACGCATCCAGGAATAGGACTTTCAAGGTGGGCTTAAATCAATTTTCTGACTTGACCAATGAGGAGTTCATCCGGAGCCACACGGGATACTTAGCATCCAAGAAACCAAAGTCCCCCAAATTAACGCCATTGAGCCACCGACATTTGACTGGGGATGTTCCTGATGGCATCGATTGGGTAAAGAAAGGTGCCGTAGATCTGATCAAGGACCAAGGCCAATGTGGTGAGTATCTTAATGGCTTGTATGCAATTAAGATTGATTTTTGATTTCCATTTTGAAGTAGTTTTTGGAGCGTACCCGTTTTGAAAAGTCAGACAGCAATGGCAGCAAACTTGAGAGAAGTAATGTGATTTTTCACACTTATAATGTCAACAAATTTTATGAATGCAGGATCTTGTTGGGCATTCTCAGCAGTAGCAGCAGTAGAAGGAATCTCGCAGATCACAAGCGGTAATTGCCGGTGCTCTCCGAGCAACAACTAATTGACTGTGACAGCGAAAGCTATGGTTGTGATGGCGGTCTTCCTGACGATGCTTTCAAGTACATAATTCAAAACCAAGGAATTGCGTCTGAGGAGACATATGCGTACCAAGGGAAAGACGGGACTTGCAACAGGAGAAAAGCAGCCCAACATGCGGCGCAGATCAAGCATTTCGTAGATGTCCCGCCTGGTGAGGACGAGCTCCTGAAGGCAGTTGTGCAGCAGCCAGTCTCGGTCGGAATCATTTCCAGTGGGCGGGAGTTCCAGAGCTATAGCAGTGGCGTCTTCAATGGGGATTGCAGCGGAGAGATGGACCACGCGGTGGTCGTGGTCGGGTATGGGACGAGCGAGGACGGAACCAAGTTCTGGAAGATTCGGAACTCGTGGGGCGAGACATGGGGTGAACGCGGTTACATGAGGATTCAAAGAGGCAATGGTAGTTCTAAAGGAAAATGTGGACTCGCATCACAAGCTTCTTATCCAATCGCACGAGAATAATCAGAACATTTATTCACAAAATACAAGCACCAGGAGATTTATGAGTTTCTCCTAATTTCCTATTTATATATTCATGTGTCTATCCGCGTTGTTTAGCTATATTGTGTAGCCACTAAACTATGAGGGGGATTACGTATTAATTCTCTTATCGTGAATTGGTTTCTTATTTTACCTACAATTCTCTGTCTACAATGCATACCAGATACCTATCTATCTCTCTTTGCATCTATCTATCTATCTATCTATCTATTAAAGTAGTGTTGACAACTAAATATTATGCTTTAACTTCTTCTCATTTCATGACAATTGAGAGTAAATCCAGCGGTAACATCGGAATTTCACGATAATCTCTCTCTTTCTCTCCGACAATAGAAAGGAACGGCGCTACGTGTCTAGTAATTTTTTTATTTTATTTTATCTTGGAATAAGGGTAAGTAGAACTATACAAGGAAATGAATCATCTTAGAAAAGTCTATTGTGCCTATAGAAGCAGCAATTCTGATCATTTTCTAAGTTTGCAGAAGCGCCGACGAATATGTTGAATATGCCAAACGTAGTAACTCATATCAATAACCACATATCAATATTTTGTGTTTGCGGACAACATTTAGAGAATTCATGAAAGACATAATATGAGCTCTCATAAAAAGCATTTCAACTCATCTATGTTTATTGAGAAAACTCCCATCAAGTTTTAAAGTTGACAAAACTTTCTTATTCTTGTTATTGTTCTTATTCTGAAGAATACTAAACTTCTGTGCTCTATTGTAAAATTTTGTCAAAGTCTATCTACTCCAGAAGTCTTTCCCATTCTGACAAGATCAAGACTGAAACCAAGTCCAAAACGAAGATATAATCAGACTCATGATTACTGATCTTTTGACAAGGATTCAGTACGAACGAGATTTATCCTTAATATCTGGATTTTCGGCGAAGAATCTCACTTACCTTTTATAAATATATTAATGGAATCAATCACGGATTGATGAAATCAATTTTAAAGACAAGTTCCTTTTTAAAAAGCATCTACTTATGGAAACCTACATTATGATTGTATGGGCAACCAAAATCGTTGGATTTTCATCTCAATCTTCAAATGGTTATAAGATTTCTTTAATCGATTCTGTCCAACGGATTGATTGAAAGAAATTCATTTGGAGAATGTCAATGCTTAGAAAGGCGAAAATGAGTATTTAAAGAGGTTATTCAGTCCATTTGAGAGAGTGAGTGAAAATTGAAATTCCAAAGTTTGAGACTTTTCAATCACTTGTTCTTCATCAACTGCGCTTACAAATTGTATTCAAGAGAGAAAATCACAAGAAGAGTGACTCAGTGAAAGAAAATGAAATCCTTCACCGAATGTTCGTATTCAAATCATTGTAATTCTCTATTGATACCTTAGTGAATTTTAGCCAAAAGTTGTCAGTGTGGGAGAGTGGACGTAGGCTTGACTTAAGCCGAATCACTATAAATCCGTGTTCAATTTTCTCTTTCCTTAACCCTTTTTGATTTGTTTGTTACAATCTTTAAAACTTATCAAATTTCTAAACCATCTCTTATTAAGTCTGAATTTACTTCAGAAGTCTGGTGGCATTTTTAGTTAGACTTTGCTTGAAATTTAACTTATTCTACATTTATTTGTTTGATTTGTTTTTACACCTATTCACCCTTCCTCTAGGTGGTAATACTAGCATTTTCAATTGGTATCAGAGTTGCGGTGCTCGTTTTATTGAAGTGTTTTTACTTCTGAGTTAAAGATCTTTTATGGCTAGTATTTTGGCACCAGGGCTGATTGAAGGACAGAGCAATACCGGGTTACCCTATTTTGATGGAAAAGAATACAATGTGTGGAAGAATAAAATGAAGGTGTTCCTAAGATCTAGAGATCCTCTAGAATGAGATGTTGTGGAAAGAGGAATCAATCCAAAGGCAGCATCGGCTTCAAACAAGGAAAAAGAAATCATAGACAAAGATGCTGAGGATTCCATCCAAGCAAAAATTACCAAGAGACAAGCTCTTGATACTAAAGTTATTTATTTTTTATAATGTACATTGTCTCCTGCTGAATATAAAAGAAAATGCTAAAGCTATTTATTTTTTATACTGTGCCTTATATCCTGCTGAATATAACAGAATTTCCTCATGTGAAATAGTTAAAGAAGTCTGGGATAGGCTTAATGTCACTTATGAATTAATAAATCGTGTAAAAGAGACAAAAATAAACATCTTACTTGACCAATATGAGTCCTTCATAATGAAGCCTGAAAAGTCTATTGGAGATATGTTCAGTTGCTTTACGGAAATTGTAAATGGATTGATATATCAAGGTCAATCAAGTCCATGGGCCCTTAGATGCTTGTTTGAAGAGTGCAATAATATAATGGCCCAAATAAGAGAAGTTTTAATAGTCCATTGTCCACGTGATGTGAACCAAGTTGTGAAATGGATCCTGAAAGCCCATCGGAAAGGAAGTTTACTTCCTAATTAGTTATCTAAGCCCCCCAACCTTCGTGGGATTTCTCATGTTTTGAATCTAGATTTCCTTATTTTTCTAAATCAAAGTGTTGAATTACTGAAGTTTAAATTTTGACCGAAAAAAAAAACTCTCCCTTCCGTGGACTAGATATTAGCTTACATGCTATGAATTTATTGTTGATGTTCTGGTGTATATTTTCTCAGCCTGTCCTCAATAGTTCCTAATTTGAACATGACATTTATTCTATCTTCAACATCCTAAGCCTCAAAGCGATGATCAATAGTGCTTCTACGTTTCCCACACAAATCAAAATTTTCGAGAGAACATGAATAGAGTCGAAAGCCGAACCTGTGTAGGGTTCCAAACCATGAACTGTCTGTAGATCTCAACCATTATTCCGTTGTTTTGAAAAATGAGCACACATACAAAGCAATAATGGCAAATGACTACAATCCTTTATATCTTTAAAGACGTACAACAAGATTCACCTTTTGAATTGATCATGATTCGAGAATAATGTGTTCCCCCTTCATCATTAAGCCCAAAACTATGCCACTGTACATTGATTTACACCACAACATACTCATCTCCGTCACGCTCATGTTGTCGCCGTTGCTTTCTTGTTCATAATCCTGACGGTTCCTTCTCTTATAGAGACGCGCAAAGAGCAAACAACCTGTGGAAGTGGCGATGGTGAATGTGTAGAGCGCCCAGAAGCTGTCGAGGCCCAACCTTGGTTTCTCATTCGTGATGTTCCTCATCGTGCACTCGGGAGAGAACCACTTCTTCCCCAATCTTTTCATCTCACCGCTCTGCGAAAGCTCTAGAATGGCCTCAGAGAAATTTGCAGCCAGTGAAGGGCCTTTTGGGAAGACCTGCATATGGGCAGTGAAGGAGAGATAAGTAACAAGGAAAAGCATTTACATAGCCACTATTAGCAAATTAAAGTTCATACGATTCCTTTCTTTCTTCTCTTTTTGTCTATAGTAACCCCGACTGAGTTTGCTGGTCGAATAAGTCGGGTGCTCTCATTTGATACCCATTTCACGAGTTGAGTTAGTAAGTGTAATGTGGACAGATACTCCTCGAGTTTCGATTACCTGTATATCTTTTCTATGAACTTAACTCAAGCTCATAGATCTAGTCGTTCCCTAAAAGGAATATTCAATTACTAACTGTGTTTCAATTCATATAACTATCCACACCCCCATGTCATAATCCGTTGGGACTTGTGGTATTTTAGCACTCAGGTTCCTTTTTCGTTTTGACCTAGCCTAACGCGATGCAACACGCAAACTCACGATGCCATTGACACTCCAAAAAATCAAGTTCACGCAGAACAAGCGGATCGTACTTATAAAGCCAAAGCCGCCAAATCTGTAGTCATCACCAATGGTTAAATATCCATGGCAATACTGAGTGAAGAAAGCTATCATATTTGGGTACTCCAGAAAAAGGGCGGAGATGTTGCCGCTTCTCAATTCATCTCCATAGCTCGAAGTGTTCCTTATGGGGACAATGACTTCCGGCGAGAATTTCAACGTGTTATTCATGTAGTCACAAATGAAAGCATCGTGGTCACAACCCACTTTTGCTTTAGAATTTCTCAGCTCTTCCATGGTGGTCACAGTCGGTTTGAGCTTCCGGACAGTGAGCATCGAGGTGAGGCCGGCTGTGTAACTCTGTGTCAAGATCAATGCTACAAAGAACCAAATGACCAGCACGATTCGTGTGAATTTGTGATGTACTTTCTCCTCTGCAAAACTCAGCAATACATGTGTTTTTTGTCAAATCTTCGGGCTGAAAAGAGTGTGCATGGACTATAATCAACAGAGGAATGTTACTATGAGCAAAGAAGAGAGAGGAGAAAGTGAACCAAAGAGCAGTCGAGAGCTGATTCGTCCAAGGGCCACCGAATTCCGGATTGATCGAACACTCCACGTACCAAACTACAAACGTTGTGCATATAAGGAGGCCTCCAGAGGCAACCCACATTGTTTCAGTGAAAGGCTCCATAAAGGTCAATGCCCCGTCCGTGTCTGGTTTTGCTGGGACAATCACTGAAAGGCCTGATCCCATAAACGGTGGTGTGAACTCAAACATATTTTGAGCGACTGGCCAGAATAGTTATGTCACCGACTGCAGCGTCATTGGTTTTCCATCAACGTCGTACCATGGAACAACATCAGAGTGATTCACTTAAGAAATTAACACCGAAATTGCACTGTCAAAGTTGACATTAGTAGTAACAGGATGTGAGACTTCGACAGTCTATTAATGCAAAGTGATATGACCTTATGAGCAAATAATTGGTATCTGCGGGAAATGATCTTGTTGCTTGGGTTAATCTATTCAGGCTATGATGGTTTGTGAATCAAAGTAATAGTCGATATTCTGTAATGCAATAACAGAAATGAAGTGGTACTGTACCTTATTACCAACTTTTTTAGCCAAGTCCTCATATGTTCCGTAATGACTATAAAAATCATACTCCAGACCATCCGCAAATAGAGAAACAGCCTTCTCGAAAACATCTATGCAAAAGCCGATGGGCGTTATTTTCCCTATTGAGCCGTCCACTTCCTCCTTCACAAACTTATCAGAAGAAGTTTTGCCAAGAACTCCGATCTTTAATCACTTAACAACATGTTTGGTAATATTCTCGGAAACAATTGATTCTATTCTTTTGTTCCCAGGAACAAAAAAAAGAACATAAATCCTTTTGGTAAATTTTTTGTTTCCGAGAACAAAAATTCATTTTTTTTGTTCCCGGGAATAGATTTGGACCAGAATCAAGAAATACAAAAAAATTACTTCTTGTTCTCGGAAACAATTCCTAGAATCAAGTCTAATTTTTTTTTTCTCCTCTTTTCTCTTATTCTCTTTCATTTTCTTCTTCTTCCTTTTGACCGGTCGTTGGCCATGGCCCCCGGTGATGTCAAGCCACAGCAAGGCTCGTCGGCTCAAGTCTCACTGTGGCTGAGCAAGCTAGGCCTCATCGATCGGTGGAAGCTGGGCCTCACCAGGTTAGGGTGAGGCCAACCTTGCGTCGCCCGAGCGAGGTCGAGCCTCGTGGCGGCCAAGCGAGCTCGTTGACCCTCGTCAATTGGTGGCCGGCGACCGGCCACCAAGGAGGAAGAAGAAAAGAAAAGGAAAAAAAAAAAATTAATAAAAATATAATAAAAGTATTAAAAAATTAAAAGAAACAAAAAAATTTAAGAATTTTACTAAATACATTTCTATCTCGGGAATATAAATAGTGTACAGTTAGCAAGCACATTCTTTTACTCATAAATTATTCATAGGAACAGAATCAGAAAAAATCATTTCTGATAAAAAAAGTTCCTGATAAAAAATTGTTTCAGGGAACAAAATCGTTACCAAACGCGCGCTTATTCTCACTAGAAGTCTGTCCTTCTTGGATCTTTAATACGTCTGGAATTGCGTATGACTTTCTTCTTGAACTTTGTTTCGCTACAAAGCTCCTTGAGATGACGAAATTGGGAGACCAAAGCTTAAGCTCTCTATATTCATTTCCATTAACACCTACAAGTGGGAATTTCGGTCGATGCAACAACTGACCTTTCTCAAATTGAATTGGCCCACTCAAACCCATGAGTCTAGTGCTCAATATCCCACTACGCAAACACTCGGGCATAATATCATGCCTTAGCATTGCATCTATGGCGTTTTTAATGGTCATAATGCAATCATATGCTCGAACAACTTCGATATCTGGCTTGAAACTGAAGTTCTCTTCAAACTTGTGATGGAACATTTTCAAGAATTTGGCTTTGAATCCTCTGTATGCCTGGTTGTCGGGACAATAAGTGATTATCCCTATTGCACCTTCAACAGTGGAGGAGATTGCCGAATGTTCTACGGAGGTTGGTGAATGGTTTTTCAGCAATTATCCAGATTATATCTCCATGGACGAGTCCCATCTTCTTTGCTTCTTTGAAATAATGAGCACTTCTGGGCGACGGCAATCCTAGAACAATAAAGATTGGAGATGCCTTTCCCTTCAGCTTCATTAATTTCTCTTCCAAAGACACTTCTGCTCCGGTTGTAGATGAGAATGCTTGAAGAATTTGCTGGTCCTCTATTGTCGAGCCGATTTTTCCAAGCTCCTCCGACAAAGAATTTAACAGGTTGGAGCATATAGAATCGTATACCCTGGCCTCATATATTGTTGATACTCTACCTGTTATATGAACTAATTATATCTACAATGTATTTAATTTGGTCGGTTCATCGGTACTCATCTGAAACAGTGAAGGCCATAGAGTTTCCGCCATCAATGTTGGTGTCACGTGGTCTCTCGCAAATGATATGACTGGTACCTGAGATTGATTAGCGATTTCGGCTACTAAACATGCTCCCTCCCACATCTCCAAGCCGATAATAACTTGCACGCCCTTTTCTTTGATCAGCTTTTCAGCCGTTAAAAGAGAAAAGGATAATGAATATACCAAACTTAAGGATTCAAGGCAATTTTCTTTACCAATTTCTTCTATTAATATCACTTATTTACCCATATCAATTGAATTCGTGGAAGAGATCATTGCAGCTAGACGTTAATTACGCGAGATACATGTTTACGAGGAAGAGCATGAATTTACTGTTGTTATAATAACTGTTCATGCAAAAACCTGAGCCTCGGTCGTGGATCCACGACGTATATCGAACGAAATGATAAATGCAAATTTGAAGTCAGAAAGAAATGATCATGTAATTTGAATTTAAGGAAAAAGTTACTAGTTTCTCTGCAAGAACGTGTAGATGCATCAAATTCATGCATAACTTTTGGAAAAATTACCAAAAAAGTCCTAAACATATTACAATTGTATCAATTCGGTTATAAACCTTTTTTTTTTTGCCAATTTAATTCTAAACATTTTACATTTTTGGCCAATTTAGTCCATTCGTCTAAATTTGGCTAGCTGGCGATGACGTGGATGCTAAGGGCCCGTTTGTTTTCATTTCTTTTTGTGTTTTTAAACAACATTGAGAAATAGAAATCGTTTCTCTCGCTCAGCCCTCCGACCTCTCCTCCTCCAACCTCTCCTCCTCCGAGCGTCTTCTCCGGCGATCGTCTTCTCCGGCGCCTCCCACCCTCCGGCGTCTACAGCCGCCTCTGTCTCGTGACCATCCGGCTTCTCCACCTGCGAGCGTCTCCACCCGGCGCGGCGAGGCCGACCTTGCGCCTGGCTGGGCGAGCTCGATCTCGCCCAGATCCGGCGAGGCCGAGCTCGCCCAGCGGCCGGGGAGCGGCAAGGACGGCCGGTCGAGTCGTGAGCCGGCGCGGGGTCGACGATCGAGCGGATCTCGAAGTCGTGGGTCACGGCGTGGTGAGATCTATGCGGCGGTGGCGAACGAAGGCTCGAGACCTGCGTCAATCGGGCGTGAGGCGGAGGGGTGGTCTTGGGGCTCCGGCGTCGCTGGGTTGTCGGCGGAGGCTTCGGGTGGAGGTCTAGTGTCGCGAGGGGAGAACACGGAGCGGTAGGCAACGGATTTGGGGACGCAGAGGTCGGCGACGCCGTCGGGCGCGGGTCCGGCGTCGTGGCGTGCAGGGGGCGCAATGGCTGCTCCGACGAACGGCCGGTACGGTGGCGGCGAGGAGGCGTCGAGCGCGGTCGCCGATGCGGTGGAGGGAGACGACGGTGTGGCTTTGGGTCACCGTTCGTGCGAGGAGACGCCGGGGAGGAAGAGCCGGGAGGAAGAGCCAGCCAAAAGAAAAAAAAGAAAAAGGAAAAAAAAAAAAGAAAGAAAGGAAAAATAAATAAAAAATAAGAAAAATAAAAAATAAAATAAAAATATTAAAAAATTAAAAGAAATAAAAAAATTATACAAATTTACCAAACGTGTCCTAACCGACTCTACCGTGGTAATTTTTTAATAATATTTTATTTTTCTCAAATTTTTTTATTAATTTTGTTTTTTTCCTTCCTACTATTCTTCTTCTTCTTCAGCCCACCCCTCACAATGGCCGACGAGGCTTCGACAAGTCTCGCCAGCCCCTGGGCAAAGGCCGACGAGGCTTCGAAAGTCTCGCCGGCCACTGGGCAAAAGCCGTGAAGCCCTTGTTGGCCATTGATAAGGGCCACGGGCCCTCGCCCAACCTGCCTAGATTTTGGTAAGGGCAGCCTTCATCATGGCTTCGCTAGTCATGGGCAAAGGTAGCCTCGCTCACGACTACGAGGCCATGGCCACCTTCACCCACAACCTCCAGGCCTTCGCAAGCCGCAGCCGCCTCAGATTAAGGTTGAAGTGCAATGATGAGGCTCAATCGAGCCCAGTGACCATTGGTAGAGAGAGAGTGCGTGTGTGCCTAAGATAGAGAGGAAGGACCATGAGGCACCTTGCAAAGGCTTAGGAGCTGCGAAGGCCTTGCTAGCCATAGGTGAAGGTGGCCATGGCCTCCCTAGCCATGGGGATGACCACCTTCGTCGAGCCAGCAAGGGCTTCGCAACCTCCACCCAATGGCTGATGAGCTCATGAAGCCTCACTAGCCACTGGGGGGGTGGAGGTGGTGTCACACCCCGAATCCCGAGTGCACGAACATCCCACGACGGTTGATTAAAATTTGCGATGTCCTAGAATGCGTTGCTGACCCATTCTTTTTATCTTTCAATTAAACGCATGCGGAAACAACTCAATTAAACACCTAGTCAATCAACAACAATAGGGATAACAAAGAACAATAGATGATTTCCAAAAGCGGTGATTTATTTATCAACTTGTTAACCTAAGGAGTTTAACATGTACATGCCTACAACAAAAAGGTAACTCTTACACGACCTATGAGCAAAAAGGGTTAGAAAGGTCAAGGTTAATTCAAACTTTACTAATAGCAAGGCTAGCCAAAAAGTGTCGCATCTCGTGCCCACCACAACCACACTTAACAGTTCTCCACGCTATGGCCTTGAAAATAATTAACAACAATGGAGTGAGATAAAATCTCAATGAGTCAACTTCTTAAACCTCGATTAGGAAGCTAATTCGCCTCAGAGATAGCTTAAACACGCAACAGCATACAATCTTTCCTTGCCTTTGCATACCCCTGCATATTAGTACACATCACATGGCAATATTAGTATAATACACATAAATAATAATTAGAACACATTTGAAATATTCCAAACACATTGCCAACATAAGTGTTCCAATTATTATGACCCCTCGGGCCACGGCCAACACAAGAGTCGGCGGTATTCCGGTATGATTAGGCATCATTCTGCCCCATCAGACACAACATCGTCTAAAACCCCCACCTAAATGGCATTTATAAAAGAGTATCGGTTTGGCCTTAACTGTGACTCGACATCAAACCCTTGCCGGGCATCCAATGAAAATCGAGCATCACCCCCAAACTTCCATTGGGTGACGAGTTTGATTTAATGACCACTTAAGCACACCAATAATCAAACCAATTCTTATGGCTATTAATTAGCCCAAAATAAAAGAGTTCATTTTCAAATAATTAACTTTGGCAATTTTTCACATTTAAAAAATCCTAGTAAAATATCCGTATGTGATCACGTATTTGAAATCAACCCATCAAATTTTGCACACTTCTATTTAAAATCCCATTGTTTTATTTAGCATGTAAGATTTGGCATCCAAACCTGACGCCTCAAAATTCTCTATTTTCTTGCCCATAAACCCCTTTTTTTTAAAATAATAAATAAAATCTATAATCGGGCAATCAATAACATAGCATTATAAACTCGAACGATCGAGATCAAGCACAATCTCATCTAGAAAAATAGGTATAAAATTCTACTTAATGGTAATCCATCATTAATTACACTAATCGCAATTAATTAAGTTAATTGTAACTAATTAGGCTAATTGCAATTATTTAGGCTAATTATAATTAATTAAACTAAACTCGATTCATTAACTTAACTATAATTAATTAAAATTAATCATCGTTAACTAAAATAATTACAATTAATTACGATTAATTAAATAAATGATTAATTAAATTAAACTCAATTAATTAATTTAATTGTAATTACTTAAACTAATCGTACTTAAATTTAATCTAAATTGTTCTTAATCACAATTTAGGCTAAACCAACATTAACTAATATTAAATGTCATTATTCCTAAACTATTCTATCTCCTAAACGCAATTAACATCCTAATCCACGATTAGGAAGTTAACTCATGGTTTCCGGTGACAGCAAGCTCGCGGTGATGGCGGCGTGACGACATCGAGAATGTGATGCTCAAACGGAGGCGCGGCTCGAATAGGATGGGCTGGTGGATGGTGGTGACTTAGGCGGACAGCGGTGGTGACGGTGAAGCAACGGCGGCACGGACGGCACGAGCGGGTGGTGGCAAGAGGCGGTGATGGTGTCAAGGGTGCCGGTGGTGGTGATGGTGGTAGGGCGTGTGGCTTGACGGATGGGCGGCTCGAGTGGCGGCGACTTGGAAGCTTGGCGGTGGAGTTGATGGTGTGGGTGAGGTGAGATGATGGTGTGGGCACCGAAGGGGGAAAGAAAATGGGGGAGTTTGAGGGAAAAGATGGAATGGGAAAAGGATGGGGGAGAAAGGGCGTGAGGGAAGGAGGAGGAATGGAGTGTAGGAAGAGTAGAAGGTAGGGGTGAGCACTTGGTGGTGGCCTAAGAGCGGTGGTGACTCGTTCCGATTCCGGTTCCTATGGACACGGACAGAACCGGGCGAACCTGTCAGAATTTAAAAAAAAAAAAAAAAAAAAAACTAGCAGGTCACTTTCCCCCACGTGACGATTTTTCCCCCTTCCCCTTTCTTTTCTCTCTCTCTCTCTTTCTTTTCTCCCCTTTTTCCTCCTCACGTGCCCCCTACTTTTTTTCTTTTCTTCTCTCAAGCGAACGGCGGCACGGCCCTACTCACCACCGCCTCTTGGCGTCCGATGAGCCGTCTCGCCGTTGAGGGCGGCGCGCATCCGCGCCTCTCCTCGCCGCCGTGAGCCAGGCGGTGATGGTGTCAGGACTCCCGGCCGTTGGTCCGAACCGCCACCGCCGGTGGTGGTGATGGTGGTGGCGCTATTGGTGTGGCTTGCGTGCTTGCCCTTGACTTATTGGCTACGGATTTATTCTCTTATTTTTGCAGGAATTGTGGAAAACAAGTGTATTTGGTTTTTCCTGGCGGAGATAATGGGGGAGGTGAAAAGGGGGAAGAAGGAATCGCGCTCCATCTCTCTTTGGCTCTTTGGAAGAGCTTGGCGGTGGAGTTGATGGTGTGGGTGAGCCATGGGGAGGGGAAAGTCAAGGGCAAGATGATGGTGTGGGCAAAGATTTGTGGTGCTAGTGATGAAATGGTGGGGATGGGGTTGACGAAGGGGAAAGAAAATGGCAAGGGGAGTTGGAGACAAGGAAAAAAAAGAATTGAAAGTTTTAAAGGAGGAGAAGGCAGTGAATGGGAAAAAAAAAAAAAAAAAGGATGGGGGAGAAAGGGCGTGAGGGAAGGAGGAGGAATGGAGTGTAGGAAGAGTAGAAGGAGAGAGGAGGAATCGGCAAAAGGGGGTCGAGAGAGAGAAGAGAGAGGGGGAAGGAAAAAAAATAGATTTTCTAGGATTTTTCTTTCAAAAACCATAATTTTCCCATCAACCACTCCCTCAAAACCCTCCACACCAAGTCCAATTGTCTCAAAATATCTTCTTAAATCTAATTTTCTTTTAAAACCAAAACGTTGACCCATAATTCACCATTTTGCCACTAGATCCGAATTTCCTTTTTCCGGTCCCCAAATTTTGGTCCGATAATTCAATTTTAAAAAATTTCAAACATGTTGATAATTCAACAAACAATAAGGTGACGTAATTTAATTTTGAAACCTTCGAAAGTTCGATACCCGATAAAATTTCGTGATTAAAAATCGATTGAACGCGACTTTAGTATGACCTAATCTATCGGGTGACTTTTAAGGGTTCTCATGTAGTTGACTTACGGTTAATAATTTTCAATCCACGTTCATACCTCTTCAAATCGCATACGACCTTCGCTTGTCATGTAAACATGAGGGTTCAATTACATACCATGAATATAATATCAATAGAAAATCGGTTTATTGTTGTTCGATGCGAATATTGTAATCATGTGGAATCACCCGCGAACCGACTATGTACTTCTATCAAATCGATTTATATTTGTTCGCTAATTGACTTATAACAGTATAATGTTGACCCTTGTCAATCCTTATGGTCGAGCGGTTGATCCCTGATCGAATTCTTTAATTTTTCACGTTTTAACCCTTTACAACCTCATTCAATAAATTAATTAACTTGTAAGTGATCAGTTTAGAGTAAAATAACTATAAGTGCGTCGATGACATAATCACTTCATATATTTGGAAATAGGGCCAAATTTTGGGATAGCACAGGTGGGGAAAAGAAGAAGAATAGTGGGAAGAAAAGAAAAAGAAAAGGAATAAAATAAAATAAAATAAAATATTATTTAATTTTTTTAAAAAGTATTATTAAAAATTGTTACATTGACATCGAACAACATCCACGTCAGCGGCAGCCAATCAAATTTAACCGGATGGATTGAACTGGCATTAATGTGAAAGGTTAAGGACTGAATTGGCAAAAAAAAAGGTTTAAGAATGAAAGGGCATAATTGCAATAACTTTAGGACTTTTTAATAATTTACCCATAACTTTTTAAGAGAATGATTTAACACAATAGCTGGGTGTCTTAAATACGCAGCTGAATTCTGTAAAGGTCTCATTGTGTAGCGATACTACTAGATGTACAACTTTTAGTAAACATGTTGCACGTGCAGAAAAGTTGATAAAAAATTAACAGCTGATACATAATCTTAAAGCTGACTTGGGGTAGTTTTCTATTACTGCCAGTGGCAACTAACATGTTTCCAATGATCAAGCAGGAATCGCTGCAGGCTGCAGCTACCAAATTGAGGAAGGGCAATGAATGACTAACCGGCCGAAATTGCTCCGAGGGGCCTTGCTCGGGAGTTTGTGTAATGTGGCTTTATGTAACGACTTCCTGATGACAAGATACTGTTCACATCTTGGCATGCTATTTCGATTGCCATACACATTTGGTCGCTGAAACACGAGTCCAAATCAAGAATCACACCCACATCCACCGGTGTGGTGGCTGCATCGGAGTAGCTTGGGAGGAGGAGCGGCAAGAGGGGGAGAAACAGGTTCGAAAGAGGGGGAGAAACAGGTTCGAAATGGACAAAATGTGTCTTGTACTTTTGCTATATGAGCTTCGAAGAAAACCCATCTCCAAAACCTTTATAACTCCTCCTCAAAAGCTTTAACAAGTGTTGAACTATATTGCTTTGCAAATAATCGTTGTGTTTGTGATAGAAGGGACGCAATTTCCTGCATATTTATAGAGAGAGAGTGATGGGAAAATGGTTGCGTGCAAATGTTTGCGAGGGTTATGTGGCGCGTCTCCTGAAATGTCACTGTTCTGTTGATTAGGTCTTCCCAGGAATGGAGTTTTCTTCTTTTGCGAAAGGTCTTCTTAGACTGAAGCAAAGAATCAATGGACAATTCAGTGCCCTTGTGGGGGATTCTTAGATTTGTATTTTCGTGGAGTTCGAGAATAGACCAAGTCATTTCTTGTTTTGATGGCGCTAGGATTCAGTGGACAGAAGTTTTCCAAGGACAGAATCTTCTCAGACTGGAGACTTCATTCCATGTAGAAAGCTGTGAATGGTTCCAATTTTTCAGGGACCCGGTATATTCCTATTATAGTAGAAGATAACGACTTTTGTTCCTGTATTCTAGATTCATCTGTCCCGTCTATTCAAATTGGTAGGATTTTTTAGCCGGCGCATAGGGGCGTATGGTACTGTTATCACACCCAACAATCTCGTCCTGTCTCGTAGACAAACGACATGGAATATTTAACATCCTCTTTTATACAAGCCTAAGTGACACTTGAAATTTGATGGGTGAATTGCACGTGCAAAATAAATTGGGAACAAACCTTGATATGATACCATAATAAAAATGTCCAACCTAAAAATTTAAACCGGTGAAAAAATATCACATGTATATAAAAAAAAGTATAAACGGTAGACAAGTGAGAAATATAAAGACCATTTTTATAACCAATTTTATTAAATAGATGGCGACTTGAAGGGGAGAGAGATTTGTCCCAAAAAAAACAAAAGGGGGAGAGAGAGAACATGTGTGCAACGACAATCACCCCATGATCAATTATGGGGAATTCTACAGTTCACGCAAAATTAGACATCGGTTCAAAGTCAAACCAATGAAGGGATTTCAAACCTTGAATAATCCTAACCAATAATCTTGTTTATTACGCCGTTGGCATGAAAAACTGACGATAGTTACTTCATTGTCCGTAATAGTAATAAATATTATCAGGGGATGAATAAAGTAGGACAATACGGAGAAAAAAAGTGCACGTATATATAAAGATATCATGTCCTTATACTCTTTCCCCGTTGAATTGAAATGTAATAGAACTCAGCCGTTCGATAAAACTCAACTTGGACGGCGGTGGTTTTTTTGCTTTTCGATTGAACGGCTCCTAAGGACCATATACCTGTATGTATATAGTAACTGGCAAATTACCTTTGTTTCCCTACATAATGTTTGCTAATTTTGTGTTGCAGCAGGGAGAGAAGATTTAGTTTCTGAACCGAAGTAAATACACCCCTTTATCATCTTGCCCTAAACTATGTTGCAGTACCCTAAGTTTTCGTCATGAAATGCTCAAATCATGACTCATGCCATCAGCATTGCTTCCTTCTTCGCGAACCCGACGGTTCCTCCACGTGCAGAGATATGCCACTAGCAAACAAGCCGTGGAAATGGCGATGGTGAAAGTGTAGAGTCCCCAGAAGCTGTCGAGGCCCAACCTCGGTGTCTTGCTGGTGTCGTTCCTCATCATACACTTGCGACGAAACCACTTGTCCTCTAACCTTTTAATCTCGCCGCTCTCTGAAAGTTTCAAAATTGCCTCAGAGAATTTCGCAGCCAGCGTAGAGTTTTTCGGGAACACCTGCATTCACAGAGAACAAGGCCAATTGTAACTATATGTCGGTGCAGATTCTTTTCTTTTCGCCAATAATAACCCAAAATGGACTACATCATCTCAACCAGTTTTCATTCTTGGTTCCGCCGTGGTCTCCATTGTCCATGGAACATGTAATATTTAGTCGTGAGCTTTAGAGGTCAAATGCATAGCACTTGCTGCTAACCGGGCATTTGGACAGTTACTATGCTTCTGCGACTTGGTGGGTTTGATATACTGCACTGAGCCCAACTAGAAAGCTTGTTCTATACCATTTTCATGGATCAAATCAAGTCTTTAAGAGGATTTCCCAAGCACTGGCGTCACAACCTATATCTTACTCTACGGGAAGCTGTTGGATACTCACGCCCCTTTTTTTTTGTTGGGCTAGCTTAAGGAGATGCTATACACAAACACAGGATGTTATAATATACTCTGAAAAATCGAGTTCATGTAGAATAACGGCAGATACTTACAAAGCCAAAACCGCCAAATCTGTAGTTCTCATGAGTTACGGCATATCCATAGCAATACTTGGCAAGGAAAGCTCTCTCATACGGGGATTCCAGAAAAAGAGCCGCAATGTTACCATTTGTCAATTGATCTCCATACCTTGAGCTGTTCCTAAGACCAATAAGAATGTCCTTGGAGAAACTTGGTGCATTCTTCAGGTAGTCACAGACGAAAGAGACAGCGTCACAACCCACTCTTGCTTTAGAAATTCTAAGCCTTTCCATGGTGGTCACAGTCGGTTTAAGTTCTTGAAGAGTGAGCATTGTAGTAAGGCTAGCAGTGTAACTCTGTGTTGAGATCAATCCGACAAAGAACCAAATCACCAATACAATCCGCGTGAAGTTGTGGCTGATTCTCTCCCCTGCAAAGGTAATAGCGTGCTTACTGCCTTTTTTTTTTTTTTTTCTTTTTGTAAAAATTTGGGCTTAAAAGAGTGTACATGTACTATAATCAACAGTGGGAAGTTACTTACTATGAGCATAGAAGAGAGATGAGCAAGTAAACCATAGAACGGTGGAGAGCTGATTGGTCCAAGGGCCTCTGAACTCTGGATTGGTCGGATGTTCCAGGAACCAAACTACTAACATTGTGTATATAAGGATACCTACAGAAGCAACCCACATGGTTGGAGTGAAAGGCTTCAGGAAGATCAATGCCCTGTCTGAGTCTGGTTTTGCTGGAACTATCATTGAAAGCTCTGACTCTATAAATGGTTGTGTGAACTCGACATATTGCGAGCGATTAGCTAGAATAGTTATATCACCAACTGCAGCGTTGTAGGTCTTCCATCAATGTCACACCATGAGCAACATTAAAATGATGCATTTTAGTAATAAACACCAAAATGACACCATCATCCAACCGAAACATTACTGCTAAGATGTCGAGACTTTGATGGTCTAATGATGCAAAGTAATATAGTCTTGTAAGTCCCTTAGTGATCAAATGTAGCGAACAAGGATCTCGTGAAATAAACCTATTGGTTGTCGTAACGTGCACATGCTGTTTAGTGGATATTCTAAAATGCAGTGAGTAATCATTATATAATCATTGAGGACCAGAGATGATGATGTGGTACCTTGTCACGAACTTTGTTAACCAAGTCCTCGTATGTTCCTTCATGAGGTAAAAATGTATAATTCAAACCATGAGGACGCGTCTTCTCAAAACCATCCATGCAAAACCCAACGTAGGTCGCCTTCCCAGTTACATCGTCTATTTCCTCCTTCACAAATTTACCGAAGGGAGTTGTACGAGGAATTCCAATCACCATTTGCGGGATGTATTTTCGATGGTTCTTCAATGCGTCCGAATTTGCATAAGCACTTGCCCTTTGACTTTGTTTCTGTGGAAAGCTCCTCGAAAAACCGAAGTTGGGAGACCAAAGCTGAAGATCTCTACTTTCATTTCCATCGACACTTACGATTTGGAATTTGGCTTGACCTGTCAACTGACCTTTCTCAAATTGTATTACCCCGCTCAAGCCAACAAGTCGAACACTCGATATTCTGTCAAGCAAAAGATGAGGGGTAATGTCATTAGTTGGCAACGCATCTATGGCCTTTTTTACGGTCATGAGGGAATCGTATGCTCGACTAACATCTATGCTTTGCTTAAAATTGAAGGTCTCTCCATGCTTTTGATGGAACTTATTCGAGAATTTGATCTTGAAGTCTTCGGACACGTGGTTTTCAGGACGGTAGGTGACTAACCCTATTGTGCCTTCCATGGTAGTTGAGATTATTGAATGTTCTACTGAAGCTAAGAGGTTGTTGAATGGTTTGTCAGCAAATATCCATATTGAATTTCGATTGAAGAGTCCTATCTTCCTTGCTTCTTTGAGAAAATGGCCACTTGCACGAGATGATAATCCTAGGACAATAAATATTGGGGATGCCTTGCCCTTCAGTTTCACTAATTTCTCTTCGAAAGACTTTCCCACACTTGCCGAAGGTGAAAGTGCTCGAAGAATCGCTCGGTCCTCTATCTTGGAGCCAATCTTGTCTAGCTCTTCCGATAAAGAATTTAACAGCTCAGAGTAGATAGGATCATATGCCTCCCCCTCATATATTATTGTGACTCTTCGCCTGTTATAAGAACTAACTATATCTGCGATGCATCTAATTTGGTTGGATACATCAGTACTCATGCGAAAGAGTGAGGGCCACATAGTTTGCACCACCATTGTTGGCGGGGCGGGGTTTGCCGCAAAGGATATTACTGGTACCTGAGATTGATTAGCGATCTCGGCAACTAAAGTTGCTTCCTGCCATGTCTCTAAGCCAATAATAACTTGCACCTTCTTTCTTATCAGCTTTTCTGCTGTTAGAGTAAAAAATAGAATTAAACTAACAAATTACAGGATTTAAAGTAATGTTCATCACTGGTTTCTTCTATTTATATCTCTAATTAACCCCTTTTACTTGGATTATTGGAAGATAATAGTGCAGCAATATGATCATTAAGAGATACATGTATGCAAGGAATAACATCAAGTCATTTAGTTAAACAATTGCTGACAGAAGCTTAAGCTTTCGAGTAGAACAGATCTGCAGCGTTTGCTCTAAAAGGGGCCTTTATGTTGAACTTTTTAAGATCTTTGCAACTTGGCAGTACTTGCATAATAAAACCAGTTAAACTAACAGGTAATGTTGAACATTTTATGAACTTGCATAATAAAACTTGAAACAATTCAAAGGCACGAGTACTATGGGAATCGGTTTCCAAGTTTCATTATGAGATCATTTTGTTATTCTAATCTCTCAATGGTGTGGAGTGTCTTTTAACTTGCATTTCTTTTTAATACTTTTACTAGAAAATTCAACATATAAAATTAAACTATTACATGGAGAGACTGCGAATACATAAGATCCGTATAAATTTTGTAGAAATATGTAATTTTCTTACACCCACTCTCACATGCGTGCAAACCAAACTATAAGTACGGCACATGAAATTGAAAAATAGGAAACATAATAAACTTAGGAGAAATCTCACTCTGATACTAGAAAGTCAATCTAAAAGATTAAACTATAAAGTGGAGGGAAGTTACCGTATTTAAGGCCAATCAAAACTCAAATACAATCAAAGGAAGACATTTAACAACTTTTTTTAATCTTGTAGGTACATGAACTTTGACTTTCTTTTAACCTTAAGCAAATGAATTTTGCTTATAATATGTTCATAATGTTTTACAATCAAAGGAAGACGTGGATTTACACATAATATGTTCATAATGTTTTAAAATTTAATTTTAAGTTTTGATGGGATAGTCAATTTTTGCTTTTTAGAAGTCAAAAGAAATGAACTAGGACTTTCTATTTGGTCTTCCTACATAAAAGTGTTAGAAAAGTCACTAATTTATTACATTTGTATCAATTTAATCCTAAACCTTTTTAATTTAGTGTTAACTCAATCCTTCCGACAATTTTTGGACAAATATTATTGACGTGGACGCCAGCCAACTGATCTATGTAATAATTTTCGAATTTTTTTCTTTTTCTCTTTCTTTTTTTCCCCTCTCCCCAATGACTAGCGAGACCTGGCTTCACCTAAGCAAGGGTGGCCCTCTTCACCACAAGCGAGGGTCGACCTCGCTAGGCATCGCTTGGGCAAGGGTTGGCCTTGTCTTGGCCCAGGTGACGTCTCGTGAGGTCACCTTGGCCTTCGTGAGGTTGGTGAGGCTAACGTCTCCTATCGACCTCGCCGAGCGTCACCTGAGTGAGGGTTAGCCTTGCTCTAGCCCATGCAATAGTCGACAAGGCCGCCTTGGCCTGGGTGAGGGCCAACATCGCCCATCAGCCTTGCCAAATCTAGTAAGGCCAATCCTTGCCCGCCACTAGGGAGAGAAGAAAAAGAAAGAAAGGAAAAATTCGAAATTTATTAAAATATTATTTAAAAATGTTCACGTTAGCACTAGCCATACCACATAGTTGGCCATCACCCATGTTAGTAATTTTTGATCAAAATTAGTTGGAATAATTAAATTAGCTTTAAATTAAAAGGTTTAGGACTTAATTGACACAGGTAAAGGTTGAAGATTAAATTTGCGCAAATACAATAAGTTGAGGACTTTTTTGACACTTTTTTTAGTCTTTATGTGGAAGTCCTCTGCTTATCAATAGCAAAAAGCTCATTATTTTGCATAAAATATGGAGCATATGCCTTGTGAATTTAACGAAATTTTTTTCTCGTTTATCGAAGTTTTTGTAGAATGATTTAACAAGATATCGGTTGTCTTACACACACCTGGATAAATTCAGGGTGTCATTTTGTCTAGCCATGGTCCGCGGCTTTTACTTTTGACTTTTTTCCAATCTTACATCATGCAACCTTTGGAATTTTTTATGCAACAAACTTTGAAACTTTCAGAAGCAAATTTATATTGACACGTAGATATATCTATAGTGTTTTCAGGGGTGTTTTTTAAATTTCGATAATACTTTGAATGTTGACGGGAAAGTAATTAGTACTGGGCAAACAGAAACTGGTGCGAATGACTAACCTGCAGAAATTGCTCCAAGGGGGCTTGCGCGAGAGTTCACGTAATGTGGCTTTATGTAATAACTTCCTGATGAGATGTTGTTGGCGTCTTGGCATGCTAATTCTATCGCCATGCGCATTTGGTCGCCAAGACTCGAGTCTAGATCAAGAATCACGCCGATTTTGAATGTTTTTCTACGATCTATGCGTTTGGTCCCTACCCCAGAGACGCTAGGAATGAGAAGCAACATAAGCAATAGGAGGAGCTTCAAGATGGCCAAAATGGGTGTTGTACTGCTGCTAAATGAGCTTTGAAAAAATCCCATATTGCTTTGTGTTTGTCGTATAAAGGTGCCAATTCGCAGTTCCCACTTATTTATAGTCTGGAGAGAGAGAAAGAGGGGGAGAGAGTTTAATAAATGGGCTACGAAGTGATTTTCCAAGAAAAGAGGCTGAGGAAATGGCTGCATGCAATGTTCCTGCAAGAAAAGTCGATTTGGTCTTTCTTGGACTAGTAAGAAAGACTAAATGACGGTTCTCCGAGGGTAGAGGAGGGAGTAGTAGTTATCACATGCTTGATGATGTAAGGACTTTTGCATGTCCTATTATGAGGTATTGTCCTTTTGACTTGCGATGCATGCAATGTTCCTGTAAGAAGAGGTCAAGTCGATCCAGTCTTTCTCGGACTGGTAAGAAAGACTAAATGACGGTTCTCCGAGGGAAGAGGAGGGAGTAGTAGTTATCACATGCTTGGTGATGTAAGGATTTTTGCATGTCCTATTATGAGGTATTGTCCGTTTTGACTTGCGATGCATGCAATGTTCCTATAAGAAAAGGTCAAGTTGATCCAGTCTTTCTTGGACTGTTAAGAAGACTAGATGACGGTTCTCCGAGGGCAGAGGAGGGAGTAGTAGCCATGACATGCTTGATGATGAAGGATTTTTGCATGTCTCTTTGCCGGTTTTGACTTGCGAGTTACAAGGTGCTCTTATGAGATGAGGGATGACTCCTTTTAGAAGTTGCGACCATTCTTTTCGATTGGAGGATTGTGTTAAGGGATTGATGAATTCCACGTTAATTGATAGTAAAGGGCCCCCGCTTCTCTCGCTAGGGCCCTCCGAGGCACACTAGCCAAGGCCAAAATATCGCATGACGAGGTGCGCACAAACCCTGATGTCAATGATAGCAACCTAGGCACAGATTGTCGTGTTTGTTGAGACCGTATAGGAGATCGGCACCTACATTTAGAGTTAATATCACAAAAAATCTTAAACAAGTACATCTATAACATATTTATCCTCCGTTAGTTTAAGTTAAATTTTATCATTAAATTACTAAGTTGAATGGCACGTGACGATTGATAGATATACTAGTTTGGGGTTTTATCCTTCGTTTATTATATATGTACTATTTTGTGATTTTCGTGATATTAATACAACTTAGCGGAAATTGAATGAGGTAAATTTGTCACAAGCGCATCAATTTAGAATTTTTCATGATATTAATCATAAAATTTGTTACTTTAATGATTCAGATTTAGTTTAGTATAAATAACAGACTTAGTGCTGTAATTTATGTTAACGGAAAGGGGATGGAGCAGGGGTGGCTCCTCCCTCCTACCCATATTATTCCTTTTTAAGATCTTTTATAACCACATTTTCTGCACGCTTGAAAAAGAAAATTTTCAGGTATTGTAGGCTTTGCACTCTAGTATCTTTCCAAATATACATGACCGGCGGAACGATTATTTTTCAGTGAAGAGAACCCCAACCCAATGAAAATCCCAGCTAATCTCAAATTAATTTGGTGAAATAAATTCCAAATTCATATTAAGTGTAAGGAATCATTATTATTCGAGCAAATATTAATTTTTCATTCAACATATTTTGAACAATTGACCGATATCGTAACGTGACTCTATCAAGATTCGACTTCTAAATCCGCCCCTGTTGAGGGGAAAATGCGAGCACGCCGCATGTTATAATACATTTAAATCATCAAATATTTGATGGTTTTTATTCGATACCATGATGCATACGAACGCCTATATTCCCCTCACCTGGTAATTTACCATTACATAAATCTTCTAAAATTCTCGTGGACTTCGAGGATAAGACCAAGTACTTGTTTGATTTTATGACACTAAGATTCCATTTGCCCTCAAATTTTCAAAGTACACCGAGTCTTCCCATCCTAGAGCTTCGTTCACGTTATAGAAATCTGGTTGCAACTTTTCCTAGATGGTACCTTAATACTGTATTTTTAAATTTATCGGTCAGTCGTGTCAATTCAACTCTCTTGAATATCAAAGTAGGTAGATTGTGTGACATCCTAATTTTCGAGTCTGATTTCGATGAGATGAAATTGGCTTTTCATTGACGCACCTATAGCCTTTTTTCCCTGAGTTGGCCATTCATGGGATAACTAGCCTATCAGGTTAAACCGTTAAGGAATATAAACGCAATAGACTTGAGAATTTAACTAGGAATCGACTGTCCAACCGTGTTAATCTACAAGAACTCTTACGGCATAATTAAAAATCGATTAGAGACCGGAGATAGGTCGATTTGACTGAGTCATGTGATTGAGTGTAGGTGATTCCACCTAATTGCAAAATTCTCGTCGAACGACATTAGACCAATTTTTCTGTCATTTTGGCATCCTGTGTCCGTATTTGAAATCTCAAGATTTTCACAACAACCGAGAGTCACCAATGTGTCGAAAATATATGTGTGGCTCGAAAATAATCGACTATGGGTCAATTGTATTAAAAATTCTTAAAAGCTACCCAGTAGATTAGGACGCGCTAAAATCACGACAAATTGAAATTAATCACGAAATTGAACTCGATTTCAGAAATTGAAAGTTCTATCGTGTCACGATTCATTTTGAACGTCGACTCATTCTATTTTTTTGGAGATTCCGAGATTTTTACGGAAAATCGATTCGGATGATTCAGAAAACGAACGAAAATTCGGATAGGCTTAATTGAAGGGAATTTTGACTTCTAAGCCAAGCTATTTGACGTTGGGAACTTATAGAAATTTTGTGGGCTTTTTCCTTGGAAAAATTGGACTTTGAATTGGAGAAATCGAAGAAGAAATTGAAGCCATAGTTGAGTGAAATTCGGATCTAGGCTTGGGGCTGCATTGTTTGACATTTAAATTGGATAATCTGGGGATTGATTTGCAAGAAAGAAATAGGGGACATAAGGAATAAGGTTGGAAGCTTAGAGGGGGTACCAAGCAATTAAGGGGTTGGATAATTCTTTGACTTTCTACCCTCTCTCTCCCTCCCTCATCCGATTCTCTCTTTCTCCTTTGGTCTTTATCGCGCGCCAGCTGCTCTCCACGGACGCTGCTTCTCTTTCAATTTCCCTCGGTGCAACTCTCTCCACGTCGTTCCTCTTTCCTCCTTCACGGTGCTGCTTCGCTTTCATTTATCTCTCTCAGCCTCTGCCTTTTCTTCTATTTTGTTTTCCGTCGAAGACCGCTGCTCCCCATAGAATCAACGCCACCAAAGCCACTCATCCCCTCCACCGAAACAGCTTCTGTTCAGCCCCTGCCACACGTCCGTTTTCCATCTTCTTCCGTCAGCGTTTAGCATCAATTGAGCTCCCCACCAACGAAGACTCAAGCTGCTCGAACCCCACTGAATTGGACGCCACCTCACCTGCGAAGCCGAACCTGCTGCTTCTTCTTTGCTGCCCCGAATCTAGCGCCTGCAAGCCCACGCTCTCCACTCCAACGAAAAGATTGTGTGTTAGGGCAGCTGGTTAGATTTAGGGTTTAGGGTGGGAAAAGATTTTTGGGGCCGAGTAGAGCTAAAACTGCCATTGTCATTAAGATGGGGGAAGAACCACAGAAGGTAGAGAGGATTCTCCGAAAAAGAGAGATTTCCATTTTTCCGGCAATGTTTATAGAACAAAAATGTCCAAAGAATTCATGTATCAGTCTTGTCTATTCAAAGTGGTAGGATTTTGTAGTAGGTGCATAGGGTTGTAGGGTATTTTTATAACACCTGGCAATGATGAATGGGTTGCATGCGTGAAATAAATTAGGGAAAAACCTTGATTTGATACCATAATAAAATGTCCACCCTAAAAGCTTAAATCGATAGGTACGAAAATATCACATTTATATAAATAGCATATAAACCTTATGCAAATAAGCATATTAATAACCAATTTTATTAAAGAGATGGCAACATTAAGGGGAGGGGAGGGGGGAAGCTTGTGTGCAACGACAATCACCCCATGATCAATTGGGGATTTCAAAATTAATTCTACGGTTCATACAAAATTAGACAACGGTTCAAAGTCAAACCAATGAAGGGATTTCAAACCTTGAATAATCCTAACCAACAATCTTGCTCATTACACCGTTGATATGAAAAACTGATTATAGTTACTTCATTGTTTGTTATAGTAATAAATAATATCGGGATAACTACAGTATAAGTACCAAAACTTTCGTACGATACTCACTTTGATGCCAACACTTTTTTTTTCCACTCACTTGAGTGCCATATCGGAGAGAAATTCATCATTTGAGTGTCAATTCGGGGCCAAATATTCTACGTGGAATTTTTTTTTTTTTTTTTTTTTTTTTTTAATTTTTTTATTTCCATTTGTCTTTTGCATTTTTTTTTTTTTGTTCTTTTTTTTTTTCTTTTTTTATTCTTTTTAAGGCCGGCGAGGGGGTTGCAACCGGCGGTGGAGGGAAGAGAGAAGAAAAAAATAAAATAAAAATAAAAAAACAGAAAAATGTTGGTGACGCCACCTAGAGTGGCCCCTTTTTTTTTTTTTTTTTTTAACGGCCTCGCCCCAAGGCCTCACCCAAGGTGGCCAAGGGTGAGGCGACGTGGTCGGTGAGGGGTCGGTCTAAAAAAAAAAAAAAAAAAGAAAAAAAAATAAAAATAAAAATTGCAAAAAATAATAACAAATAATAAAATATTATAATAATATTGGCCATGCGGCCAAGCTGAATAACCAGCGGCCACGTCAACTTTTCCGATAAGCCAAATCGGAAGTGGCACTCAAGTGATCGATTTTTCAAATTTATAACACCTAAGTGAGCCAAAAAAAAAAAAAAATTCGACACCAAAGTGAGTATTGTACAAAAGTTTTGACATTTGTAGTATACTTACTCAAATAATATCAGAGGATCAATAAAGTAGGGCAATATGGAATCAGAAAGTGCACGTATATATAAAGGTACCGTGTCTTTAAAAAATTTTCGCCATTGGATTGAAATGTAACAGAGATCTGCCGTTCAATAAAACTCACTTGGACGGCTGTGGTTTTTTGCTTTTCGATTCAGCGGCTCCTGAGGACCATATATCTGTATGTAAATAGTAACTGGCAAATAACCTTTATTTCCCCACATAATGTTTGCTAATTTTGTGGTGCAGCAGGGAGAGAAGATTAAGTTTCTGAATCGAAGAATATACACCCCTTCATCATCTTGCCCTAAAATATGTCGCAGTTCACTACGTTTTCTTCATGAAATACTCAAATCCTGACTCAAGCCGTCACCATTGCTTCCTTCTTCGTGAACCCGACGGTTCCTCCACATCCAGAGATATGCCACTAACAAACAAGCTGTGGAAATGGCGACGGTGAAAGCGTAGAGTGCCCAGAAGCTGTCGAGGCCCAATCTCGGTATCTCGCTGGTGTCGTTCCTCACCGCACACTTGCGACGAAACCACTTGTCCTCTAACCTTTTTATCTCGCCGTTCTCTGAAAGTTTCAAAATTGCCTCGGAGAATTTCGCAGCCAGCGAAGAGCCTTTCGGGAACACCTGCATTTACAGAGTACAAGGCGATTTGTAACTATATGTCGGCGCAGATTCTTTCATTTTCCCTAATAATAACCCAAAATGGACTATATCATCTGAACCTCTATTCATTTCTGGATTCGGCCGTGGTTTACATCGTCCATGGAACATGTAATATTTAATCGTGAGCTTCAGAGGTCAAATGCATCGCACTTGCTGCTAACCGGGGATTTGGACAGGTACTATGCTTCTGCGACTTGGTGGGTTTGATGATACTGCACTAAGCCCAACTAGAAAGCTCGTTCCTATTCTTCTATACCATTTTCATGGATCAAGTCAAGTCCCCAAGAGGATTTCCCAAGCACTGGCGTCACGACCTATATCTTACTATTCTGGGAGGTGTTGGATACTCATGCTCCCCCTTTTTTTTTGTGGGCTAGCTTAAGGAGATGCTATACACAAACACATGATGTTATAATATGCACTGAAAAATCGAGTTCATGTAGAATAACGGCAGATACTTACAAAGCCAAAACCGCCAAATCTGTAGTTCTCATGAGTTACGGCATATCCATAGCAATACTTGGCGAGGAAAGCTCTCTCATACGGGGATTCCAAAAAAAGAGCCGCAATGTTACCGCTTGTGAATTGGTCTCCATACCTTGAGCTGTTCCTTAGACCGATAATGATGTCCTTGGAGAAATTTAGTGTATTCTTCAGATAGTCACAGACGAAAGAGACAGCATCACAACCCACTCTTGCTTTGGAAATTCTAAGCCGTTCCATTGTGGTCACAGTCGGTTTAAGTTCTTGAAGAGTGAGCATTGTAGTGAGGCTAGCTGTGTAACTCTGTGTTGAGATCAATGTGACGAAGAACCAAATCACCAATACAATCCGTGTGAAGTTGTGGTTGATTCTCTCCCCTGCAAAGGTAATAACTTGCTTGCTTCCTTTTTTCTTTTTGTTTTAAAATCGGGCTTAAACAAGTGTACATGGACTATAATCAACAGTGGGAAGTTACTTACTATGAGCATAGAAGAGGGATGAGAAAGTGAACCAAAGAACGGTGGAGAGCTGATTAGTCCAAGAGCCTCTAAACGCCGGATTGGTCGGATGTTCCAGGAACCAAACTACTAGCATTGTGTATATAAGGATGCCTCCAGAAGCAACCCACATGGTTGGAGTGAAAGGCTTCATGAAGATTAGTGCCCTGTCTGAGTCTGGTTTTGCGGGAACTATCATTGAAAGCTCTGACTCTATAAATGGTTGTGTGAACTCGACATACTGCGAGCGATTAGCTAAAATAGTTATATCTCCAACTGCAGCGTCGTAGGTCTTCCATCAATGTCATGACATGAGCAACATTAAAATGATGCATTTTAGTAATTAACACCCAAAGGACGCCATCATCCAAGCAAAACATTACTACTAAAATGTGGAGACTTCGGTGGTCTAATATTGCATAGTGTTACAATCTTGTAAGTCCCCTAGTGATCAAATGTAGCGAACAAGGATCTGTGTGAAATAAACCTGTTGGTTGTCGTAATGTGCTCATGCTATATTAGTGGATATTCTAAAATGCAGTGAGTAATCATTGAATAATCATTGAGGAACAGAGATGATGATGTGGTACCTTGTCATGAACTTTGTTGACCAAGTCCTCGTATGTTCCTTCATGAGGTAAAAATGTATAATTCAAACCATGAGGACGCGCCTTTTCAAAAACATCCATGCAAAACCCAATGTACGTCGCTTTCCCAGTTACATCGTCTATTTGCTCCTTCACAAATTTACCGAAGGGAGTTGTACGAGGAATTCCAATCGCCATCTGCGGGATGTATTTTCGATGGGTCTTCAATGTGTCTGAATTTGCATAAGCACTTGTCCTTTGACTTTGTTTCTGCGGAAAGCTCTTTGAAAAACCGAAGTTGGAAGACCAAAGCTGAAGTGCTCTACTTTCATTTCCATCGACACTTACAATTTGGAATTTGGCTTGACCTGTCAACTGACCTTTCTCAAATTGTATTACTCCGCTCAAACCAACGAGTCGAACACTCGATATTCTGTCAAGCAAAAGCTCAGGGGTAATGTCATTAGTTGGCAACGCACCTATGGCCTTTTTTACAGTCATGAGGGAATCGTATGCTCGACTAACATCTATGCTTTTCTCAAAATTGAAGGTCTCTCCATGCTTTTGATGGAACTTATTCAAGAATTTGATCTTGAAGTCTCTGGACGCATGGTTTTCAGTACGGTAGGTGACGAATCCTATTGTGCCTTCCATGGTGGTTGAGATTATTGAATGTTCTACTGAAGCTAACAGATTGTCGAATGGTTTTTCAGCAAAAATCCATATTGAATTTCGATTGAAGAGTCCTATCTTCCTTGCTTCTTTGAGAAAATGGCCACTTGCACGAGATGATAACCCTAGGACAATAAATATTGGGGATGCCTTGCACTTCAGTTTCACTAGTTTCTCTTCCAAAAACTTTTCCACGCTTGCCGAAGGTGAAAGTGCTCGAAGAATCACTTGGTCCTCTATCTTGGAGCCGATCTTGTCAAGCTCTTCTGATAAAGAATTTAACAGCTCAGAGTAGATATTATCATATGCCTCCGCCTCATATATTATTGTGACTCTTCGTCTGTTATAAGAACTAACTATATCTGCGATGCATCTAATTTGGTCGGATACATCAGAACTCATACGAAATAGTGAGGGCCACATAGTTTGCACCATTAATGCTGGTGGTAGGGGGTTTGCCGCAAAGGATATCACCGGTACCTGAGATTGATTAGCAATCTCGGCAACTAAAGTCGCTTCCTGCCATGCCTCTAAGCCAATAATAACTTGCACCTTCTTTCTTATCAGCTTTTCAGCTGTGAGAAAGGGTAAAAAGTAGAATTAGACTAACAAATTTCAGGGTTTAAGGTAATGTTCATCACCGGTTTCTTCTATTTATATCTCTTATTAACCCCTCTTACTTGGATTCTTGGGAGATATTAGTGCAGCGATTGATCATTAAGAGATACATGTATGCAAGGAATAACGTCAAGTCATTTTGTTAAACAATTGCTGACAGAAGGTTAAGCTTTCGAGTAGAATAGATCTGCAGTGTTTGCACTAACTGTGGCCTTTATGTTGAACTTTTTAAGATCTTTGCTACTTGGCATTACTTGAATAATAAAACTTGCATAATAAAAC
This sequence comes from Eucalyptus microcorys, assembly GCA_014182515.1. Taxonomy (NCBI): domain Eukaryota; kingdom Viridiplantae; phylum Streptophyta; class Magnoliopsida; order Myrtales; family Myrtaceae; genus Eucalyptus; species Eucalyptus microcorys. Next base: position 30,019,930 of record CM024566.1, on the reverse strand, counting down.
CTGTTAAACTAACAGGTAATGTTGAACTTGAAACAATTCAAAGGCGCGAGTACTATTGGAATCGGTTTCCAAGTTTCGTTATGAGATCATTTTGTTATTCTAATCTCTCAAATGGTGTGGAGTGTCTTTTAACTTGTAATTTTATTTTATTTTTTTACTTTCATTAGAAAACACAACAATAAAATTAAACTATTACATGGAGAGAGACTGCAAATATAAAAGGTCTATATAAATTTTGTAGAGATATGTGATTTTCTAACACTCCCTGTCACATTCGTGCAAACCAAACTATAAGAACGGCACATGGAATTGAAAAATAGGGAACATAATAAACTTAGGAGAAATCTAACTTTGATACTAGAAAGTCAATCCAAAAGGTTAAATTATTAAGTGAAGGGAACATACTGTATTTAAGGCCAGTTAAAACTCATAAACAATTGAAGGAAGACATTTAACAACTATTTTTAATCTTGTGGTGCATGCACTTTGACTTTCTTTCAATCTTAAGCAATTTGAAATTTTCATAATATATTACGTTTTAGACACATGGATTCATATATAATATGTTGATAATGTTTTAGAACTAAATAATTTTAAGTTTTGACTGGACAATCAATTTTTGCTTTTAGAAGTCAAAAGAAACGAACTAGGACTTCATATTTGGTCTTCATAAGGAAAAGCATCAAAAAAAAAAAAAAAATAAGTCTATTGTATTAATGTCAATTTAATTCTAAATATTTTAACCTAGAGTTAATTCAGTTCTTCTAGTTAATTTTGGTCAGATATTGCTAGCGTAATTTTAACCAGCCTACATGACATGACTGATATTGATGTAAACATTTTCTTATAATATTTTAATAATTTTCTAATTTTTTCTTTTTTCCTTCTTTTCCCAATGATCGATGAGGGCTGGCCTCATTGAGCGAGGATGGCCCTCATTGCCACAAGCGAGGGTCAGCCTTGCCGAGGCGAGGGCTAGCGCCGAAGAGGCCGGGCGTTGTTTGGGGCGAGGGTTGGCCTCGCCTTGGCCCAAGTGATGCCCGATGAGGTCACCCTGGCTTGGGTGAGGGTCGGCCTTGCCAAATTTAGTGAGACCAACATGTTCTATCACCCTCGCTAGGCCTCACTTTGGCCTAGGCAATGACCAGCGAGGCCGCCTTGGCCTAGACGAGGGCCGGCATCACCTATCAACCTTACCAAATTTGGCAAGGCTGATCCTCGCCTCATCCAGGCAAGGCTTGGTGAGCATCAGCAAGGCTAAGTGATGCCCGGCAAGGCCAACCCTCGTAATCATTGTGGAGAGAAGGAAAAGAAAAGAAAGAAAGAAAAATTCGAAATTCATTAAATATTATTAAAAAAAAATGTCCATGTTAGTGCCAATAATGCCACATAGATCGGTTGGCATACACATCAGCAATATCTAGTTAAAATTAGTTAAAATGACTTAATTGGCTCTAGATTAAAAATTTTAGGACTAAATTGGCATAATTAAAATATTTTGGACTAAATTAGTACAAATACAATAGATTTAGGATTTTTTTTGACACTTTTTATGGTCTTCATATGTAAGTCCTCTGCTTATCAGTAGCCAAAAGCTCTTGTTTTTTGTTTTTTTGTTTTTTTGTTTTTTGCATGAAATACGGAGCATATGCCTTGTGAATTTAAGGAAAATATATCGAAGTTTTTGTAGAATGACTTAACAAGATTTTGGGTGTCCTATACAATCACCTAGATAAGTTAAGGGTGTCATTTTGTGTAGCCATGGTTCGTGGCTTTTCCTTTTGACTTTTTTCCAATCTTACATCATGCACCCTTTGAAATTTTTTTTATGCAAAAAAGTTTAAAACTTTTAGAAGCAAATTTATATTGACACGTAGATTTACCTGTAGTTTTTCAGGATTGTTTTTTAAATTTCGATAATAGTTTGAATGTTGACGGGAAAGTAATTAGTACTGGGCAAACAGAAACTTGTGCGCATGACTAACCTGCAGAAATTGCTCCAAGGGGGCTCGCGCGAGAGTTCACGTAATATGGCTTGATGTAATAACTTCCTGATGAGATGTTGTTGGCGTCTTGGCATGCTATTTTCATCGCCATGCGCATTTGGTCGCCGAGAGTTGAGTCTAGATCAAGAATCACGCCAACTTTGAAGGGTTTCCTGCGATCTATGCGTTCGGTCCCTACCCCGGAGACCCTAAGGAGCAACAATAGGAGGAGCTTCAAGATGGCCACAATGGGACTTGTACTGCTGCTAAATGAGCTTTGAAAAGATCCCATATTGCTTTGTGTTTTGTCATACAAAGGTGCCAATTTGCAGTTCCTATTTATTTATAGTCTATAGAGAGAGAGATGGTTTACTAAGTAGGTGCTAATAAGTGATTTTCCAAGAAAAGACGATGCGGTTGGTCTTTCTTGGACTGGTAAGAAAGACTAAGGTAAGAAAGACTAAATGACAGTACTCCGGGGGCAAGAGAGGGACGTGGAGTTATCACGTGCTTGATGATGTCAGGATCTGCCTGTCCTGTCACGAGTTATTGTCCATATTGACTTGCGCGCTTCAAGATGCTCCCGGGTGGTGAGGGATGAGTCCTTTTAGAAGTTACGACCATCCTTCTTTATTAGAGGATTGTGTCAAGGGATTGATGAAATCCACATTCAATGAGAGTGAAGGCTTGCCGCTTCTCTCACGAGGGCCCTTTAAGGCACGCTAGCCAATGTTGAAATATAGCATAACGAGGTGCACACAAACGCTGAACTAAATTTAGACAGTTACCGTCATGTCTGGTGAGATTATATAGGAGATCAATACTCACATAAAATTTATAGTTAATGTCACAAAAAATCCCAAATTAGTGCACATGTAATAAATTTATCACAAATTAATTTTTTAATTATAAAAAACCCTAAACTAGTATATCAGTGGCAAATTTATCCCAATTAATTTTCGTTAAATTTTATTATCAAATTGTTGAGTTGGAAAACATATAACATTTGACAGATGTGCTAATTTGGAATTTTACTTTTAGTTTATCACAAATATACTAATTTTTTGTTTTTCGTGGTATTAATTCAACTTAATGGATACTAATGGAGGGTGTACTGATTCAGAGTTTTTTTTTGTTAGAAAATTAATTTAGCATAAATTTGTTACTTATGTATTAGTTTGGAGATTATGGTGGTTAAAAAATTAGTTTTAGATAAACTCATAAAAAATCTACCAATTTGAGGTTTTCCGTGGTATTAATCCTAAAATTTATGACTTTAATCATTTGGATTTCTTTAGTAGACTTAACGGTGTAATTTATGTTAACAAAAAGGCGATGGGGCTGGGGTGGCTCCCCACCTACTCATATTATTCTTTTTGTTGATCTTTTACAACCACATTTTCTGCACGCTTGGAAAACGAAATATTTGTGCCATTGTAGGCTTTGCACTTTACTATCTTTCCAAATATACATGACCGGCGGAACGATTATTTTTTAATGAGAACCCCATGCCAATGAAAAACCCAGCTAATCTCAAATTAAACTTGGTGAAATAAATTTTAAATTCATATTAAGTGTGAGGAATCATTATTATTTGGATAAATGTATAAGAAAGCAAAGTTTTATTTTCCATCTTAAGTATTTTGAGCAATTGACCGATATTGGAACGTAACTCTTTCAAGATTCAACTTCTAAGTCCGCCCCTGTTAAGAGAAAAATGCGAGTGTGCTGCTTGTGTTAAAATATATTTCAATCATCATATATCCAATGCATTTTACTCGATACTCATGATATCCGACGGCTCAAATGCATTTGAACGCATAAATTCCACTCCCTGGGTAATTTACCATTTCTTAAACCTTCTAAAATTCTCATGGACTCTGAGAATAAGACCAAGTACTTGTCTGATCTTATGACACCAACGTTCTATCTGCCCTCAAATTTTCCAATTAGACCGAGTCTCCCCATCCTAGAGCTTCCCTCACGTTATGGAAATTTGGTTGCAACCTTTCCTAGATGGGTGGCTTAATAGTATATTTTAAATTCATCGGGTCAGTCGCGTCAATTCAAACTTCTTGCATGTCAAAGTAGGTGGATTGACTCACCATTGACTCCACTCAAAAAAATAGTATTTCTCTTTAAACTGTGTTCTCAAAAGTAGACTTTCGTTTTCCCTTTCGTTTTCAAGCTTTCTGCAACATTATTCTTCATTTGAATTTTGGTAATGGGGGCACTTGTAAATACTTCAATTAAAAGGATCTGTCATTTCAAATGCACTGTCTCATGTTATGTTGTGGTAAATTGAAAATGAAAATTTTCTTTATTTAATACGGTTAATTAGTGTCTCAGAAGTATTCATTAATAAAACTCTTTTTCATTTTTTATATAAACATCTCCAAAATGATATGACTTGACAATTTTGGGATATAAACAAGAGCCATTTCTCATCGTTTCATATCATCCTTGAATCTTTTTTTTTTTTTTTTTCCCAATGTCGTCTCTTAACCTTTTAATATTTGTTCAATATGGTCATTTCATCAAAGATCTAACAAAATTTGCTGATTGTAGCCTTTAAAGTTACCATTCAGCCTTGAACTATATTTGTTTGTTTAATTTCATCCTTAAAATATTATAGGTTTTGTTTCTTTTTTGGAAAAATGAATGATTTGGAAGATATTTTCCTAGAAATAATTGTCTGTATCACTTGAAATAATCAGTTAATAAAAAATGTTTTTATTGTCGATAATGTCTAATTATTTTCGTGAATGAAAAAAATACTTTTTTCATTCAGATTTGTAAGCAATACAAGTAATCATTTTTAGGATAATATTTCCTAAATCACTCATTTTTCGCTGAAAAATACACCCATAGTTTGTTTCCTTCTCTTTCATAGCCTTTACAAGATAAACATGTCAAATATTATACAAGATAAATCTTGATGACTGTTATTTTGAACTAGTAATTTTCAATATAATCCCTTCACAAGATATACATACTCAATAATGTGTTAATATAAGTTTAGTCGTAAGGAATAATAAACATGTCAGGTATGATTTGACCTTTTTTACCAGTTTATAATGCACTTGGACTGGTTTAATTAAGCAATTTAAATTGTTCTTTGTGTCAACACGACATGCTTATTTACATTTACAAATACCTAAAACATGTAAACACAAGTAACAATTTCCAAATATAAGAAGTCATCTCTCAAATGTTGTGTTGTGTATCCATTTAATTAGCAGGTCACATTTGGGTTTTAATGTTGTAACATAATTGATAAACATTTTGTGTTGAGATTAAATCTAAATTTCACATTGCGCAATTGCAAGAGAATATATATATAAAACAGTTTATTGACCAAATTGAACAAATAAACAAAGTATGGGGACCAAACGAACAAAAATAATGACGAGTCATACTTAACAGAATATCCACATCAGCATGTTCTGTACAAGGTCATCTTAGGATTGTGTCAACTTAAATGGATATACAACGCAAAACATTAGCGATTTTGTAGAAGGTCATTTTAGGATCGTGTCAACTCGCTAGATACTTGATAAACGGTTGGCGTTTTAAATCAAATCGAAATATCAGAGATTGACCACTGCAATTGTTACGATAACATTACAAGATTAAATTTTAATATACACGTGTATAACAAGAGAGCAATGCATGATATATTTATATATACAGATACATCTAATATATATAAATGCCATCTCTTTGAAATCAGCTGTTAAGCTATTTCGTTCTCTCTCTTTTTTGGCAATTTGTGATTTATGCACAGTAAGCAGGTTAAATCCCTATAGTTAGCCAAATGTTGAAGCGGGGGAGATCTATTATCTATGGGTTGAATGGTTCCAAACTGAGAGAGAATTATCATGAAAGTCTTAAATCTATTATAATTGTGTCAATTCAGTTTTAAACATTTTGTTGTTAATTTAGTCTTAAATTTTTTGTATTTGTGTCAGTTCAGTCTTGTCCAAACCAATTTAAAAAGTAAGAATATAAACATAAATATTTTCATGATCCCCCGTGAAAAGAATACATATCAATGTGAAGTCGAGTTAAGTCCAGAACAAGTATCTCAATTAACCATTTCAAATGGAGCTCAAACATAGAAATATATAGCTGATCGAGCAAGAGAAGGGTGAGCTAGCGAGAGTCCTATTGAGCTCAAACCTGATAATTTCTTGATTTGGTTTATCTTGATTACATCACTCAATTACTCCTTGCACGTTTTTTTTTTTTTTTTAAAAGGAGTAACTTAAGAGAAATTTTTTAAGAGTCATGACACTTAAGTGAGCGTTTGAAAAATTATACTACTAAAATGAGCGGAATACAAAAGTTATTACAGTATTAGTATAATTTTTTCAAAGATTTCTTTAACAAGAAAACGTGGTCTTCCTTACTCGAGATAGAAAATCTCACTGTGAAGAAATACTGTTTCCACATTTGGGTGCTCCAACTTGAGATCATTTGCTGTAACTAAGACTAATAATAATGTCTTACCATTTAAAGAATACCTCATTATATTCAATGCCCTCTCGCTATCACCGCCTTAATATTAGGAATGCCCTCCTTTCATTTGTAGACCAATTTACACCAGAAAATCATCTAGCTCTTGGGTACTTTGACAAGTTCTCGTGCCTAATGTTTGTATAAAATTTACATCTCTTCACTCATTACCTCTAACCACTAAACACTATGATAAGCTTGCACTGCTAGTTGTGTCTATATTGTTGAAGTATAGTAGTCTCATGGGAAAAGTGTCAAAAAAAGTTCTAAAACTTTTTACATTTATGCCAATTTAGTTATTAACCTTTTATTGGTGCCAATTTAGTCTTAAACATTTTTATTTGGTGACAATTTAGTCATAAACCCTTTCACTTGGTTCTAATTTAGTCATTTTCGGTTAATTTTGGTCGGAGTTTGCTAATTGGGCGCCAATCGGCTGAGGTGGCACAATCAGTGTTGACATGGACAACTTCTTATAATATTTTTTTTTTTCAATTTTATTTTATCTTTATCTTTATCTTTATCTCTCCTCCCCCTTCCTCCAGTCAATCATCACACCTCAGTGACCGGCCAAAGGCGACGCCCGAAAAGGCTTGAACCCTTGCCATGGGTCAGGCCTCGTTGACCATGGGCAAGGCTAGTTCAAGGCCACCCAGGCCATTTGGGTGGCCTTGTGCTAGGCTGGAGAGGCTCGCCCCCACCGGCGATGGGTAAGGCCCAACCTCGCCAAATCCGGCGAGGATGAACCTTGCCTAGCCATTAGCGAGGGCTTGAGCCCTCACAAGCACGACCTCACGGCCTCTTACGAGGGCTCAAGCCTCGCCAGTGGCCAATGAGGCTCGCTAGAGACCGGTGAGGTTGACGTCAACCTAGCAAGCCGTCGCCTCTAGCCGACAATTTGTCTAGGTAGGTCAAACTATTGGAAGCAAATGGAAAAGGAACACCGAGTAGGATCAAAGAAAGTAGCAGACTAATCACTAAATTGATACAAATAGGTGTAAATTCTAACATCATCTTAGCCCACTTGCTTTTCTCGCTCCTTGCCCACCCAGTAATAGCATAGTGAAAGTAGGGCTGCTTTAGCCTTTTACAGATCCATTCCAAATCGAATGTAGCCTTCCAAGGCGAGGCCACCCTATATCTATTCAGGTGTGGAGTGGGAGAGGAGAGAGGGGATGAGGGCTCCTTTCGCATTTTTCGTAGGTTTACAAGTAGTGATTGGGATTGCATTGGATCGGACAGCTTTTAGTTATTATTCTACATACAAGCTCTCAACATATGTGAACTCCTTCGACTCTTCATGGTTTATTGTTGAAAAGAATAGGTTGTTCTTAGGTGTAAATGAAGAGCTACTAGTAAGAAGTGATAGAACAAGCAAGTGATTGAGCGTGAAAAAGTGTTCTTGCTCGTTTACTTCTTTCTCTTAGCCTTCCTTGAAGCATTTGGCGACTTGCTAGAGGAAGGAGGAGGAGAAGGAAAGAAAAAAAAATGAAAATGAAAAAGGAAAAGGAAATGAAAAATTAAATAAAATTCAGAAAATTATTAAAATATTATTAATAATTATCCACGTCAGCACTAGTCATGCCATGTCAGTTGACTAGCACCTAGTTAGCAAAATCCGGCCAAAATTAGCCCAAAAGACAAAATTGACACCAAATCAAAAGGTTTAAAATTAAATTGGCACAAATACAAAAGATCTAAGACTTTTTTGACATTCTTCCGTAGTCTCATGGATGATCATGTCTTTACTGATGCGCATAACTAGAGTGGTTCTCCGTCATTGACTCAAGTTTACCATTAATTGCATAAACAGACGTAGAGCATTCAAACACTTGAAGTCGGTGAGGGACATTTGAACACTTGAAGTCGATGCAGGACATTTGAATACTTGAAGTCTGGAGTAGTGTCGCGGTATTCTATGAGGCGAACCACCATGGGAAAACTAATGGATTACTAAGCAAACACTTAGTACTGACTCTCCCATGCCCATACTAATTGCAACTTAAATGTTTTAATTTAATCAATCAAACATGTAATTTGATTTATTTAGAAGTCGTTACTAATCTATTATAGTTCAATTATGCTAGGTAAATCTAACACTCTTTCGGTATATTTTTTCTTTATTTCAAAAATACTTTGCAAGCAGTCTTGCTTAATTTTAATTCTAATTCACTAACATGCAATGGGTGATTATACGAGTGTACAAACAAGAATTTAATAGTTAGTAATCAAAGTTGTAAATAACTTGCTAAAAAGGGCAAAAACCTCGATGCATTAAGCAAAACAAAAGCGAGGCTTTGTTATCATTCAATGCACCAAGTGTTCTGCATAATGTTAACTGAAACTAAGCAATTTATGCATGATTTAGACATGATTTATGAATGCAATGTCAATTAACCTTTTTTGGGTTCTTTCTTTTCTAAAGTAAACATGCATTAGTGGACTATAAGGAAATTCTATATGACATGCAAGCTATAATAACAGTTTAAACATGACCTATATGCAATTCTAGGGACATGAATTAGAATCAATTAAACTCTATTGTTTAAACCACGCTAGAGCTTAATTATTTTTCTTGAGTTTTCTTTTAATAAATAAGAAGGCTAAACTTTATGACACCTAATATGACCTAAATAACGTCATCGGAAGATAATGACCTAATGACGCAGTGCTAATATTTTTTGGTGTTTTTCTTATAAAAACTAAACGCAGTGGGTTTCATGTAATATATAACTCAAATTATATGACTCTAAACTCTAAAGCATATGATCACTAATGACGTGCCATATATGACTAACTAATTATAGGATACGTATGCAATATTTTTGATATTTTATTTAGAGTTAAAATAGGAAACTGCCGAAATTTACATAATGACCTAATTTAAACTAGGAACTAATTTATGTTAAATTCTAAGATAAATTAGGTAATTTCCTAAATTACTACATATTTCCAGGAAATGAGGTTCTAAATTAGGAAAGTTATCTAGATGCAATATAATCTTAAATGCAATGCAATTTTTAAGGACACCTTTGCATTCGACCAAGCATAGTGTTTAAGGACACCGTGATGGTGATTGAATTCGATAAATTGGTTGGCGTTAAAATTTAGTTGTCAACAATATGTAGTCAAATAATTGCTTGGTAGAATGCACAATTGTACTAAATTTTACCTCTTGTTGTTTTAGAAGAATTAGTGTGCATACAAGTCTATCTTTCTTGTCTTTTAACCCTTTAGCAACCCCTATTATTCAACGTCATCATACTAGCCTCATTCATGTGCCCCAACTACGTAGGCCATAACTAAGTCAAGTCCAATTTTGACTCACCTGATAATACTACATCTCTTGCTATGGTCTCTCTCAATAGATGATAGCGAGGATGCAACTTCTCTCCCTTTGTCACTATCACGGTACTCCAAGAGATTTCCTCCATCTTTGATGATGTACTTACATCTACTATGATCAAGTGTCTCTAGAGAAATCAATTCCTATGAGGTGTCATATGATTATAACATCACGAATCTAGTACTCACTTGTATTATGATGTACTAGTAGTCACACACAAAATAGTCTATGCATCATCAGGGCTCTCCTTTGTAAAGTTCACCACACTGTTTGTGTCATCCTACCTACCACCTTTTATTCTGCAACTTTGGGCAATTTGTTCTCATCTACCTATTGTTTTGACACTCAAAGCACTTCATGTGACACTTAAACTTTCTATGTTGCAACTTTGACTTGCTTCCACTTCTACTGTTGGATCCATGATGGGTGCGTTTGGTTAGACTTTTGGGGAAAGCCTTTAGGATAATGCAAATGACTTTAAGTTAAAGAAGTTTTTCAAAATGCAAATTGTGCTTGTTAAATTGTAATCTGAAAGCCCATTATAAAGTACCTTTGAGTAAAATAGCATTTGGAGAGATTATATTTATAAATGACTTTTATAATTAACAAAAAAGAAAAAAAATCGTCAACAAAAAAATAAAAAAAGTTGACCAGCGAGGGCAGGCAGCTGTCGATGATTGAAATTTGTCGCTGGCGACTGACCTACGAGGGCAACCTAAGGTTGGGTGACCCCCAGCCAAGGGGTAACCAGGCGGTTGTGACCTCCGTGCGACCTAGCATGACTTAGATCTAGGTCGTCGGAGGTCACGCGACCTCTAGCCAAGGTGTGATCAGGCAGCCACAACCTCTGTACAACCTCGCATGACCTAGATCTAGATCACCAAAGGTCGCCAGAGGTCGTGCGACCCTCGGCCAAAGCGTGACCAGATGGTTGCAACCTCCACACGACCCCGCGTGACCCAAATCTGGGTCGCCGAAGGTCACACGACCTTGCTGGGTGATACCTATATTTGGGTCATTGGGTCACTAGTCACACGACCTATGCGGTGAGGTTGCACGACCTATGACAACCCAGATCTAGGTTGCGGCGAGGTTGTGCTGAGTTGTTGGAGGTCTCATTGTGAAAGCTAGTACGAGAACCTAGAGGGGGTGAATAGGTGCGAAAACAAATTTTGCAAAGTAAAGATAATAATTTTTCTTTTAAACCGACTTTGTTCAGCAATAGATTATGAAAAGGAAATTAGACTCTAATAAACAAATATTGTTACGATCAAAGTAAAGAGCTTACGGAAGAGAATAAGAATACAAGATTTATAGTGGTTCAGTTTAGTCCAAGCCTACGTCCACTCTTCCGCACTGATAGCCCACTGACTGGATTTCACTAAGAATCAAAGAGTTGTTACAGTATAGCTCTTCCTTGATTCCACAGTGTAGAGACTCTGCTACACTTCTTCAAGGTCACACAAAAGTATAAACTCTCTTTTGAGTACAAGTTTTCGCTCAATAATTGGATTGACAAAGAACAAAGAGCTTCAGACTTTGGAATTCTTTTATCGCTCACACCCTCGAACAACTGGAACGTCTTCCTTATATACTCCTTCATGACATTACACCCGTTGGCACTTACCAAATGAGTTCTTCCAATCTACCCGTTGGATAGAATCAATTAGGGAGATTTCGAGTTATTTAAGGAATATGACGATAGCCCACCAATCCTGCTCGCCCATACAATCAAGATCTAGGTTTCCATAAGTAGAACCTTCTAAGTATACTTTGCCAATCAACGGATCCAAAATCCCTGAATCAATCTTAATTTGAATAAAGGATTCCGACATGCTATTTCCAGCCAAGTGATCTTCTTCAGTCGATAGAATCAAATCCTCAACGAAATACTCAAATCTGGATAAGTCTTCTTCGACGGTCTAGATACTGTCAATGAGGATAGACTCTGAATCTTGAGTCTAGCAGTCCGGCAGTCTTTAGACTTTGATGACAGAGTCTGCAAGTCTTCAGACTAAACTCATGGAAACGTTTTGTCAGCTTCAAAACACACAATGAAGTTTTCTCCAACAATCTCTCCATTTTTAATGGTGACAAAACTTTCCTGCAGATTTGGATAATTTTGACCTGCAAAACAGAACTCAAGCACACATGGATATCTCACAAAGATAATTGACTTAGTAAAAACAGTATTGAATCTGCATCCACAGGAAAAAGGTTAGTCATGTAAATAAACAACTATCTTTGTCATGAAATACCAATAACCAAACAATCAAACAATCCAAACCAAACAACCAAACAATCCAAAACAACCAAACAACCAAACAAAAGTCAAAGTCAAACAAAAAGTCAAGTTTCAAATCTGCATAAACATCTCCCCCTTTTTGTCAACAGCAAAAAGTGGAGACCGGAAAAAGATAGATTTGGAAAAGACCTTTTTGTCAACAGCAAAAAGTGGAGACCGGAAAAAGATAGATTTGGAAAAGATTATGAGTTAAGATTGTTTGGGTAAGCGAACAAGCTCATATTCCCTCATTGAGTGCACTGTCTGTTCAAGCTTATCAAAACTCTGCTTCAGCGCCTGAAATTCTTCACCCTGCACATAAGATTGAACTTGATTCCTTAGCGAATCTAGCTGTTCATGAAGAGACACTGAAGTGGCCTTAACAGCGTTCTTGAGATCCAGCATCTCAAAACTCATAGCATATTGCGACTCCGCACATCCAAAAGAATTTCAGTAGTCTTGAAAAGTCCGCTGTTTGAGCGAAGCTTGTATCGCTTGGACCGGCAAAGTGAAACTCGGGAAATTGAGAAAAGATGGAATCTCAGTAGGAGGTCTATCTTCTGGATAATGAGAGGTATGCACTTCTTCTAGGTCTGCTGCAGATCGACTTACATCACTAGCAAGTAAGGGTGAAGAAGTACCTTTTTGACCATCAGCTCCCCCTGTTTTGATGCCCTTAGGAGAAGTAGGTAAAGCTTCCTCAGCCTCAGAATTATGCACTCCAGTAGACTCTTCTTCTCTTATCTCGGAATGACTGAACAGAGAGATAGCCAAGGTTGGCTTGATAGAGTTTCGAGTACCCTGATCTCCTTCATTCTCTGCTTCTTCTGCTTCTTCTTCCCTTTCTTCTTCAACTTCTTCCATTTCTTTCTCTGCTTCATCTTCATCTTCCTCTTCTTCTTCTTCTTCTTCTTCTCTTTTTTCCTCTGTTTCTCTCTGTTCTTCTTCATTCTCCGATTCTTCTCTCTCTCTTCACTCTTCTGACTCTTCTCTTCTCTCAGGAAGGTTGACAAAGGTCTTCAAATTTTCCAAGGCAGAAATAGTAAGCTCATCCTCATTTTCTTCATATTCTAGAATGAGAGCTCTTTTCTTTTTTACAGGAGCAATCATGGGCCCCTTGCCTTTCTTTTTAGCCGCAGCAGAGTCTTGCTTTGCCTTAAGAGGAGATTTCTCCTTCATTCATTCCAGCACTTTGTTCAGCTCTTTTAAGCGCATCTTTGACACCATTTTGAACTCAATTACCATCGGAGTGATGGCTCTCAGACTCAATGGTGCAAAGATATGAATTTTGAAGTGCCTAAAGAGTCGAGCGATAAGAGTAGAATAAGGAAGCTGTCCTTTATCCTTAGTCACAGTTCGAAACATGTGGAACAGAATGGTGTGAGGCGAAGAGAATCTAAAACCAGTATTAATTGCACACATCAATTTTGCTTCTGAACGAGAAACATCAGTCTTGGATGTCAATTTAGGGCGAATGCAATTTATCACAATTTTGTGCAAGAGAATATTCGAAGCACTCATCAGTAAATAAGAAAGTTTTCCTTCAACATCCCTGTCTCTTACCAAAGACAGAATAGCATGAGCAATGGACATACTAATCGGTTGAAAACTTGTTCTTTCCACCTCGATTATGTCGGCCAAAATGTCTGTGTTCACCAAAAATTCCCTGTCCTTCACAGTGAAGATAAAACTGTGTGCATCAAAAAAGGATAGATTCGAATAAAAGTAAGCAGTTAGCTCTAGAAATCCAGCAGTATAATCAGAACATAACTTTTCCAATTGCAATAGCGCAAACTTTTCTCTCAGATTGATTTTTATCAAATTTAGGAAATTAAAGTCAACAGTCTTGGGTTTTATCATCCCTATCTTCAAAAGACTTGCATAAACATTTTTATGATCCTTGGATCTAAAAAGATTCGAACCATCAGTAATATTTGCAGCCACCCCAGACCTAGGTTGAAAATGAGAATACAACCGTTCATCATTATCCAGAGATTGTGGTTGATTCGCAGTGCTATAGTGTGGGTCACTTGGAATATTCTAAAATGCTTTCTCAGCCGATCATTTTTCCACAACTCCTAACCTCTCTAAATCTCTAAAAAACAAGGTTTCATTCTTGAATTCCCTATCTTTTAAGAACTCATCAATTAATGACAATGGCGTACCTCTTTTCTTCAAATTTAAGTAAAGTTTGAAGGCATTCTTTGGAGTTAGAGTTCTTACATGATTAACTCCTTCTATTACTTCATCGGTTGCTTGATTCGAGGAAGGTTGGCGCTGCTGACTTGGATGCAAAGGAGATTCCTCTTCTTCGGTTAAGTCAAAGTGGGTAGGACCCTCAGGCATGCGGCGTGGTCCTCTGCTTGCAATCCCTAATGACTTTCTTGAAGACATTGCCACTTCAATGGAGAGAATCACTAACTTGTTTGAAAAGATGAAAACTTTCGAACGAATCGAGAGTAAAAGTGAAAGAGAATAAGAATATTGTATTCTAGGGTTTCGGAGTAAAAATGAGGAAGATGACACAATGGTATATAAAATAAGTGAAGTGGGGTAAACGAAGCGTCATAAAAGGAAAATAAAATGATGACTTTTTGGATAATAACTTCCCTTTATGGATTTAACTGAATTCCTTTTAAAATCGATAACTGCCTTTTTGAAATAAATTGTATTTTAATAAAGATAAATCAATCAACTAATCAGATAAAAGATAATCGTACCTTTTCAAATTTGAAAAATTAGAATAACTTACAAATGAGGCTTGAGGTCTTTTGAGTCTTAGCATTGAAAGACTTTTAACTTTGAGTCTTGAGAGTGTCCAGACTTTACTGAGCAAGAGATATGATATTAAGTCTAGTATGAATAGACTCAAATTGATTTTTCTCCAGAGGTTTTGTAAATATATTCGCGAGTTGATTCTTAGAGTCAATGAACTGGATCTTCACTTCTCCATTCTGAACGTGATTTCTAATAAAATGATGTCGAATCTCAATGTGCTTTGCTCTTGAGTGGAGAATAGGATTCTTGGAAAGATTTATTGTGCTGGTGTTGTCACATTTGATCTCAATGCATGAATCTTCAATTCCAAAGTCTTTTAGTTGTTGTTTTATCCATAGAATTTGTGAACAACAACTTCCAAGAACCACATATTCTGCTTCTGCTGTAGATAGAGCTACGGTACTTTGCTTCCTTGAAAACCAAGATACTGTCTTATTCCTAAGCAATTGACACGTACCCGAGGTGCTCTTTCTATCAACTCTGCATCCTGCTAGGTTTGCGTATGAATATCCAAGAAGAGTAAAGTCTCATTCTTTAGGATACTAGAGACCTAAATTTGAAGTAGATGCAACATATTTGATGATGCGTTTTGCAGTACTTAAATGAGATTCTTTGGGATCTGATTGAAATTTGGCACAAATCCAAACACTAAACAAAATATCAAGTCTAGAAGCAGTGAGATAAAGAAGTGAACCGATAATACTCCTGTAAAGTTTCTAGTCAACTTTATTTCCTCATTCATCTTTATCCAGTTTCAAAGAGCTAGACGTTGGAACTTCAACCTTTTTGCAATTTTCTAAACAAAACTTTTTAACAAGTTCTTTAGCATATTTCTCTTGGTGAATGAAAATTACTTCCTTCAATTGTTTCACTTGTAGTCCGAGAAAGAAAGATAGTTCACCCATCATGCTCATTTCAAATTCGTCTTGCATAGTCTTAGAAAATTTCTTACAAAGACTTTCATTAGAAGAGCCAAAAATTATATCATCAACATAAATTTGAACAAGCAAAAAATTATTACATTCTCTTCTGATAAATAAGGTTGTATCTACTTTACCTTTGGCAAAACCGTTTTGAATTAGGAAATTACTTAACCTATCGTACCAAGCTCGAGGTGCTTGCTTTAAACCGTACAGCGCATTTTTCAGTCTGAATACAGAGTTTGGTTTCCTTGGGTCTTCAAAACCGAGAGATTGTTCCACACAGACTTCCTCTTGGATAAATCCATTCAGGAATGCACTTTTGACGTCCATTTGGAATAACCTGAAATTCTTATAACAAGCAAAGGCAAGTAGTAATCTAATTGCTTCTAACCTTGCTACTGGTGCGTAGGTCTCATCATAGTCTATCTCTTCTTCTTGCGTATATCCTTTGGCCACGAGTCTTGCTTTGTTTCTTACGACTTTTCCTTTCTCGTTCATCTTGTTCCTGAAAACCCATTTAGCTCCTATAATGGATTTACCTTTTGGTTTAGGAGTTAATTCCCAAACATCATTGATACCGAATTGCCTGAGTTCTTCTTGCATGGCTTCAATCCAGCTTTCATCAGTTAAAACTTCTTCTATGCTCTTGGGTTCTATTTCAGAAATAAGAGCCACATCACTAGATTCTTCACGCCTTTTGAATCTTGTATGAATTCCCTTATTAATGTCACCAATAATGAGTTCTTTAGGATGACTAGACTTGTGCTTCTAGTTGCTGGTTGATTTGTTAGACTGTTGATCATTTTTTTCATTTGATTCTTCAACGATTATTTGTTCTGGTCTTGAAGTCCGAGCTACTCTTTGTAGATTTAGACTTTGTGGAGTCTGGAGCAAGTTCAGGTTCTTCAGGTTGAGTCTGAATCGATTGATTTTGCATAAAGTCTTGAAATTTGACATTCATCGATTCCTCTACAGATTGAGTCTTTTTGTTGTATACTTTGTAAGCTTTGCTTGTGGTTGAATATCCAAGAAAAATACCTTCATTTGATTTTTCTTCAAACTTACCAATTCGATCATTTGCATTTTTCAATATAAAACATTTGCATCCAAACATATGAAAATACGAAACAATTGGCTTCTTTCCTTTGAATAACTCATAGGGAGTTTTCTCCATAATAGGCCTTAAGAAGACTCTATTAATAATATAGCATGCTGTAGAAACTGCTTTAGCCCAAAAACGAGAAGAAATGTTACTTTCAATTAGAAGAGTTCTAACCATTTCTTGCAAAGATTTATTCTTTCTTTCTACAATTCCATTCTGTTTTGGAGTATAAGGAGAGGAGAATACATGCTGAAAACCAGATTCATCACAGGATTTAGCAAAATCTTGATTTTCAAACTCACATCCATGGTCTGTCCGTATACTAGAAATAACATACCCTTTCTCATTTTGAACTTTCTTAGCAAATTTTGTAAAATAAGAAAATGTTTCAGACTTACTTATCAGGAAATATACCCAAGTGAATCATGAATAATCATCCACAATTACTAGGCAGTATTTCTTACCTCCAATGCTCTGAGTTCTGGTTGGTCTAAAGAGATCCATGTGTAATAGCTGCAGTACACGATTAATGGACACTTGATTTATTGGTTTGAATGAATTTCTTACCTATTTTCCCAATACGCATGGTGTACATAGGTCGGACTTTTGGTATGTCAAATTGAGTAGTCCTCGAACAAGCTTCTTTGTAGAGATCTTGGCTATTTGCTTCATGTTGATGTGCCCAAGCTTTCTGTGCCTAGATTTGCTTCCTCTTGAATTGAGATTAGACATTGGGATTTATCTGGTTTAATATCCAAGAGATAGATATTCCCATGTCTTCGCCCCGTAAAAGTCTGAGAGGAGTCTTTACTGGTTCCTGAACATATTCCTTCTTGAAAGTTGATTTTGAAACCGGTGTCGCACAACTGGCTAATACTCAGCAAGTTGTAGTTGAGTCATTTTACTAAGGAAACGTTACTGATAGTGAGACTTCCAATCTTTACAATTCCATATCCCACAATTCTTCCTTTGCTATTTCCACCAAAAGAAACTTTTCCACCATTAACTTGCACAAGCTTTAAAAAGCAGTTTAAGTCTCATGTCATATGTCTTGAGCATCCACTATCCAAGTACCATTTTACCTTTTTCTTGATAGTGACCTACATTTAAAAAAAAAACTCAAGCTTTCTTTGGTACCCATATTTTCTTGGATCCAACAGAGTTAGTGGTATAAACAGTATTTGTCCAATTCTTCTTAACAGGCTTCCAAACCATAGGATATTCTTTCTCAAAGTGTTCTGAGCTGTTACACTTAGAACATTTAAGAGCACTGCGGCCTACAGGTTTTACAAAAACTTTTTGGAAATGATTTTTGTAAGAATCTTTTGTAGGTCTTTGTTTAATTATTTCCTTTACCTTAGGAAAATCAATTAGAGAAATGGTTTCAGCAGTCATTCCCAAATCTGATTTGTTGAATTAAGGTCTTTGTGCAGAAAGAATTTTTTCCAATTTCTCAAATTCTATAGAAAACCTTTTAGAAATGCTTGAGATAATTTTTTTTAAGAATGCATTTTTTTTTAAAGATTATTGGCATTTTTTTTTAAAGTAGTAACACTTTTGTCTAAACTTTCGACCCTTTCTTTCCAAACAATTTTCTGTTGCTTTAGTGTAGAATTTTCCCTTTTAAGTTCGGAAATCCTTTTGAGAGAGGTTTTGAGACTAAGACACAATTCATCAATATATTTAGAAACTTTAGTAGGAATTTTTAAATTACTTACCTCGATTTCACTTTGTCTAAGTCTCGAGTTTATCTCGAGTCGAATCGAGTCCGATTGTGCCATGAGACAAATATTGGCATAATCATAATCAATTTCCTCACATTCAGTGTCACTCCAGATTTCCGTTTTAAGTGCTTTTCGATATTTCTCAGTTTTTCCTTTATTTCTCTTCAGCAGGGGACAGTTGGGTCTGATGTGTCCCTTTTTCTTGCGTTCAAAACAAACTACATCCTTGTTAAATTCATCATCCTCAACTGATTTATTTTGTAGCTTTTGAGAACTTTGTTTCTTTGGATTGAATCTTATCCCCTTTCTGTTCAGTTTTCTGAACCTTCTTATCATGAGAGCAAGCTCTTCATCGTTCATAACGTCTTCAGAATCTGTGACATCAGAATCATCATTAGATTTTAAAGCAATGTATTTTTTTACCTTTAGGATCTTCATCTTCATTGATTTGCTTCACTTCATAAGACTGAAGAGTGCCAACTAATTCGTCAACAGAGAGTGGCATGATTCTTTGTGTCTCCCTTATTGAGGTCTTTATGTGATTCCAATATTTGGATAGTCCACGTAGTAACTTGTTAACCTTCATGGGTTCAAAGATTGGTTGACCTTGATACTCAAGACCATTCACGATTTCTGTAAAACGACTAAACATGTCAGTGATAGGTTCTCGTAGTTTCATCTTGAATGCTTCATATTGACCAAGCAGAATGTTGATTCTGGTTTCTTTCACTCGATTAGTTCCTTCATAGGTGATGTGTAATTTATCCCAGACTTCTTTAACTGTTTCACAATAAGATATTCTGTTATATTCAGTAGGAGATAATGCACAATATAATGAATAAATTGCTTTTGTATCAAGAGCTTGTCTCTTGGTTATCTTTTCTTGAGTCATTTCACTAGACTCAATAGCTTCTTTTCCTCTTTATGAGACTATTGCAGCTTTAGGAATGATTTCTTTGTCTATCACGTCCTATTCTAGAGGATCCTTTGATCTTAGGAATGCCTTCATCTTGTTTTTCCATATGTTGTATTCATTTCCATCAAAATAAGGTGGTCTGGTATTACTTTGCTCTTTAACCAGACCTGGAGCCAACATACTAGCCATGGATTTTTAACTCTGAAGTAAGAACACTTCAACTTAAGTGAGTACACATGTTCTGATACCAATTGTGAAAGTTAGTATGAGCACTTAGAGGGGGTGAATAGGTGTGAAAACAAATTTTGCAAAGTAAAGATAATAATTTTTCTTTTGAACCGACTTTGTTCAGTAATAGATTATGAAAAGGAAATTAGACTCTAATAAACAAATATTGTTACGATCAAAGTAAAGAGCTTAGGGAAGAGAATAAGAACACAATGTTTATAGTGGTTCGGCTTAGTTCAAGCCTACGTCCACTCTTCCGCACTGACAGCCCACTGGCTGGATTTCACTAAGAATCAAAGAGTTGTTACAGTATAGCTCTTCCTTGATTCCACAGTGTAGAGACTCTGCTACATTTCTTCAAGGTTACACAAAAGTATAAACTCTCTTTTGAGTACAAGTTTTCGCTCAATAATTGGATTGACAAAGAACAAGAAACTTTAGACTTTGGAATTTTTCTATCGCTCACACCCTCGAACAACTGGAATGTATTCCTTATATACTCCTTCATGCCATCACACCCGTTGGCACTTACCAAAAGAGTTTTTCCAATCTACCTGTTGGACAGAATCAATTAGGGAGATTTCGAGTTATTTAAGGAATATGACGATAGACCACCAATCCTGCTCGCCCATACAATCAGGATCTAGGTTTCCATAAGTAGAACCTTCCAAGTATACTTCGCCAATCAACGGATCCAAAATCCCTGAATCAATCTTAATTTGAATAAAGGATTCCGATATGCTATTTCCAGCCAAGTGATCTTCTTCGATCGATAGAATCAAATCCTTAACGAAATACTCGGATCGGATAAGTCTTCTTCGACAGTCTAGATCTTGTCAATGAGGATAGACTCTGAATCTTGAGTCTGGCAGTCCGGCGGTCTTTAGACTTTGATAATAGAGTCTGCAAGTCTTCAGACTAGACTCATGGAAACGTTTTGTTAGCTTCAAAACACACAATGAAGTTTTCTCCAACACTCGTGACTTCAAGCGGCTTCACGGAGGTCGTGCGATAGATCTAAGTT
Source organism: Eucalyptus microcorys (assembly GCA_014182515.1). Taxonomy (NCBI): domain Eukaryota; kingdom Viridiplantae; phylum Streptophyta; class Magnoliopsida; order Myrtales; family Myrtaceae; genus Eucalyptus; species Eucalyptus microcorys. The sequence goes on along the minus strand of CM024566.1, from coordinate 29,999,102 downwards.
GCCACGACCATTGCTAAAGGTCGTCCGATCGCTTGCCCTTTGCCAGTGACTGCCTACCCTTCGCCGGGTATCACTTGTAGCATGCTAATCTTGTTCAATGGAGAAGAAGATGATGATGATGAATAGTAGCTCAGCATACTCAAAAGGCAAAAGCTCAAGGCACCCTCCCCCCCCAAGCGCCTTGGGCTTTCAGCCTTTAGAAGGCTATCATTTGGGAAATGAGGTTCAAAAAGAAATTTGCCAAACACACTTTATTTGGCCTAAAGGACTTTGGACGCCTAAGGGGCCTTAGGAAAGCCATTCCCAAATGCACTCAATGTTCCTCTCTACTCTAGCTCACTAGTCCCCACATTACATACTGGCTAGACAATCATCACGCAACTTCTTTTGCCATTCGTTAGGGAACAAGATGAACTTCACCTCTTCTAGGGTAATCGCAACCCACCCTTGTAACAATGAATCGATAAAAAGTGTTCCCATGACTCTAATAGAGACGTTGACAACATCGTGCCCTATTTTTCATTGGTGGGGGCCTCATCGGCATTCTTCAAACCCCTATTTTTTCATCAGTTAGGGCTTGCTGACATTCTTTGAATCCTTGAATTACATAATGCACCAAACTATCACCACGCAACTTCCTTTGCCATTCGTTAGAAAATGAGGTAAACTTCGCATCTTCTAAGGCAATTGTAGTATGCCTTTGGAAAAGTGAACTGATAAAATGCTCCTGTGACCCCGATAGTGATGCCGACTATATCATTGCCCTATTTTTCATTAGTTAGGGCGTCACCGACAATTTAAAATTAATCGTAAATATTTTAATGTCACTCAAAAAATTACACAAATATTGCATTAGAATATTAGAGTAATAAGTATATGAGGACAATTTCCTTTCATTTAAGTAAAAAATGCGAGGAGTGATAATTTCCTTACATGCAAGCGAGGACAATATTTGAGTGACCCTATGTTGGCAACCCTATGTTGGCAACCCCTGATCTTTAGGATAGTTTCATACTAGCAATCTGATGAGCGGGGAGAAGGATATTAGAAGTATCAAAAATTAGGTATGGCTCTCACTTTAGTGTCAATTTTTTTTTTTTTGGGATCATTTTAATACTAAATTTTTTGAAATACGATCTTTTCAGTGTCAACTCTGGTATGTTTGGCTGACCTTTCTGTTTTTTTTTTTCTTTTTTCTTTTTTATAATTAGTATCTTTAGCTAACGTGGCTCGCCAAAGTGTCCGGCCAGCGTCTAAAGCATAAACGGCGTTGTTGAATGCCTTTCCCCCAAGAACCCTGAATCCAGAGAGAGAAAATAGGTAGAGAGAGATGTTGCTCCTTCCCCAATCCTCTGCAAACCCCAGCACCGCCTACGAAGATTGGTGACGTCTCTCTCCTTTCTCGCCAATTCTTGACAGGTTCGACCTTGTCTCGATCCTCCCTTTCTCTCTGCGTTAGTGTTTTTTTTTCATCGTGCGAGTGCATTGCATGTGATATTGTTTGTAGATTCTGCCCTTCGACGGTCCATTGAGATTTGAATTGATATCGGTCTGACTGAGGTGTCGTGATTTGGTCATTGGTCGTGCGATGACATCTTTTAATTCGATGAGGAATATGTAGAGGAAGAGAGATCTTGTACGAGGGGCTGGAGATAGCGAGAGTCACCTTAGTTCGACGCGAGTGCAATAGCAGGTGGTGACGACGGAGACCGACCAAGTTCGACAGAGAAAGTCGGCAAGGTGTGACGGTGAGGAGGGTGACTGAGGGTTGAACACGACAGAAGGAAGGGCGTCGTTTTTTGTTGAGCCGAGGAATGGCGTCATTTTGGGACTATTGGTGCAGCGTGGTTTTTCGTTGACCCATGAGACCACATCATTTCGGGACCATGGTGCCCCCGTAGGATGAAGCGGTGTTGTTTTGCAAGTCCATATGAATGAGTTAATTATAATGCCAACTCATATAAATAATTGTATTATAAAATATTTTTTCTTTAATTTGGCACTTAAGTAATTCAACTAAAACTTTGATAGTTGTTGTTTTAGTGATCATTTTTCTTATAATTTACCACTTAATAATTCAACTAAAACTTTTGGCACTTATTCTCCCTGACAAGCAAGTCAGTTGTTATCGGACACCCGATGTGACTTGGAATGAAGTGGGCGATGGTACAAGTGTCTCGTGCGAAAGTTGAATCCACATGGCCTAGCGACCAGGACTCCTGAGATCGAAAGAGCGACTGGGATTTTAAACCTACGAAGGAGCCCACCTGGGAGAAATATTCAGTTCCGAGTCTTTGTTCACATGACATCGCTCGAAGTGGAACGAGAAGCGGGAAAACGCAATCCTCCCCACAAAGCCCCACTAAATGGCGCAATTCTGGAAGCCGGGGACTGAGAAGCCTCGACTAACTGACGACGAAGAAGGCGGCGTCCTCTTCCAGGTACGTCTTTCCTCGCAATTTTCGTTTCGATTCACCCGCGTATTGGGAATTCGTTGATATGCGCAAGATAGTGGGGGGAAAAAGAAGTGTTGTGCGGGTGCATTGCTTATCGCATCATCCGTAGATTCTGCCCTTCGATGGCCAATTGAGATCTAAATTGATGTCATTTCTATTGAGGTGTTGTGATTTGGTCATTCATGGTGCGATGCTAACCGAAAAGAGACGTCTTTCAATTCGATCAGGAGATTGTAGAGGAAGAGAGATCTTGGAAGAGGGGCTGGAGATAGAAAGAGAGTCATCTCAGTCCGACACAGGCGCGATGGCAGGTGGTGACGACGGAGACCGACGGAGTTCAACAGCGAAAGTGGGCGAGCTATGACGGTGAGGCGGTGACCCAGGGTTGAACATGCTGGAAGGAAGGGCGTTGGTTTCTGTTAAGCAATGGAATGGCGTCGTTTTAAGACTATTGGTGCGATGTTGTTTTTGTCGACTCATGAAACGACGTCGCTTGGGGACTATGGTGCCACTTTGGATGAAGTGGGCGTTGTTTTTGCAAGTCCACATGAATGGAATATAATGCCACCTCAAATAAAACATTTAATTAAAAAAGTCGTGTGATAATTTTGGTTGGAATTTTCTTGCCTTAGCACCTAAGTAATCGTTTTATCTCTAATTTAACACCTAAATGATTTGGCAAAAACTTTTGGCATTATACACAAATTTTGGTATTTTAAAAATGTGTTTGGGAATATTTCTGCTTCCATAAATAATATTTCTTCATAAATAATTGTTTCTATTTCTAATCCCTAGATGAGTTTTTTAGTAGAAGAATGCATTTGGTAATTGTATAAAATTTCTATTCCCGTAATATAAAAAGAACATAAATGCGTATTGTGTGATCCTAAAAATTTCTACTCCCAATTTTTTTTCCTTTAATTATAAAAGTGTTAGTGGAGACTTAACATTTCATATTTAGATAAAACTAGACTTTTCTAAGGATTTAATTGATCAAGATATTATAAGATGGCTAAAGAAAATTCAACGTAATAGTTAGTTAAAAATGGATGACTAGAAATAATAAAAGAGAGTCCCAATAGTTTTTAAATCACAAAATGAGGAGTTTGATAATAAATTTTGCGTATGTTATAATAAAATATGCATGAACCAGCTTTTTAGCTATAAGAAGAAGAACAAACGTTGCTTGTAGTTGTCAAGTTTTGTGATTTAACATTGTCTCTAAAGGAAAACGACATTAAAAAATCCATATAGATAAAGCCCTAAAAGCTTATTCAATTTTAAATACTATTTTCATCAAAAGATTTTCACTTTTTTTTGTGCTAAACTAATTTTAAACTAGAATTAAACAAAAATCTAGTAAAACTATTGCAACTCTAATTTCTAATTTTTTTCCTAAATTTCTGAATTCATTTATTTTTATTTTTTATTTGAAAAAATGGGGACTTGATTAGGTCAGAAGACTAAACTGGACTCAACTCTACATTGATTGTGTAAAAATGAGTATTAGGTTACATTGAACTTTTTTTTGGTTTTTAAAATGACCATATTTTTCTTTTTGTTTTCAAAAATAAAGAAGTAAGTATTTTTAGTTATTATTTTTGTTCTCAATCTATTATCCGGCTACTAATCTATTTCAGGAAATAAAAAAATTAATTAATCTTATCAAATGAATTTATATTCTTTTTTTTTAAAATTTTTTTTAGTTCAATAAAAAGAATGGAGAAAAAAAATAGAGCAAGTCAGCCACCATCACGACACTGGATGTGTGACTCGGAATGAAGTCGGCGACGGTACAAATGTCTCGTACGCAAGTCGGATCCACGTTCCATAGCAACCGGGACTCCCGAGATCGACAGAGCGAGCGGTGATTTTAAACCTACGACGGAACCCACCTGGCCGTACGTTATATTCAGTTTCGAGTCTTGTTTAAATGCTCGACACCCCTCGAAGCAGACCGAGAAGCGGGAAAACGCAGTCCTCCCTACAACAAAAACCCACTAAATGGCGCAATTCTGGAAGCCGGGGACCGAGAAGCCTCGGCTAATTGACGACGAAGAAGGCGGCGTTCTCTTCCTCTCGGCTTCCGCCTCCTCGTCCTCTTCCGGGTACGTCCCTTCTCGCAGTTTTCGTTTCGAATCGCCCGCGTATTGGGTGTTCGTTGATATGCGCAAGATGGTGGGGGAAAAAAAGGAGTGTTGACGATAATTTTTTTGTGGCTGTTGTGCTTTGCTTGTGCCTAGATATGGGTTTGCTAGTTTCGAGAAGCTGAGGCAAAGGCTTCCTGTGTACAAGTACAGGACCGCCTTTCTTTATTTGGTGGAGACCCATGCGACCACCATCGTAGTTGGGGAGACGGGTAGTGGGAAGACCACTCAGATTCCACAGGTTTGTGTTTTTCTTGATTTGGGTCGATTTGCTCAGTGTTCTTTATGCTTCTCTGGAGGTCAGAGATCCCAAATTGGAAGGTGCAGAATGTGTTATGATGAGATGGAGGTGTAGTTTTATTTGATGCAAGTCACAAGACACTCCTCGGAGATGGTACTGACATGGTTTTATAAATGTCAGAGCCGAATTCACTCTGGGAAACACTAGGGAATGCGATTTCAATTTAGATTCTCTTCAGTTGTTTCCAAATCTTTTGTTCCTTTGTTCTTTATTTGACCCTTTTCTTTGTCTGCTCTGTCGTCTTTTTGGCCTTTGTTTGCTGTCTATGAAACTGTGAGATTGGTCTTAAAAGGCGATGCAGAATGTTCCCCTATGTCCTTGATTTCGGTAGTAAAGCACCCCATATAGCTGTGTAGCCTCCATATCATTGTTTGTTGGGAGTAACATTGTTAAAATTTCTGGTCACTTTACAATTATTGTTTGGAATGCTTTTGCTTGGCATACTTGGAGAGTGAGAAATGATGTCTTATGAATGAATGTATACTTTTATGTAAATATGTACAGATAGTGTCCTGGATGAAATCTGAATGTTGGGAAAAGAATAGAATATAGGGTGTACATATATGGAGAGGAGGGAAAACATTGAGATTGATAGCATTCTTTGTGAGAATTAAAACATTGTAAAATACAAGTTTGTTCATGGGGTTGGCAACAGGATTGACACTCCTGCTATTGGAGCAAATAAAGGATTTACTTTGCCTGTAATGTCAGGGTGGTGCTTTCGTGAAATTTTGTAAAAGAATCCTTTAAAATAAGTTGTCTGAGCTTTATGTTCTGTTGGCATCAGAGATATTTGTAGGTTGAATAGTTAAATACTTGAAGCATTGGTGATTACATTCACTGTCTATTAGAGTGAAGCTGGTTTTATGGTCTTTAGAACCAATAATTTATGGATTTTGTTTGTCATGCCAACGCTTGTAATACATATTCTCGAATGAGAACAAAACTCGAGACTTGTAGTTTCCTTTAATGTTGTTGGCCTCCATGGTCCATGATGTATCATCTAACGATTAAAAGAGAATGTGTGTGGCCTCTCAACAATGTTAGCCTTTATTTCATCTTTCCATTGCCTCTTGAAGTTAGTTCCTAGTTATCTTATTTGGAACCTTCTTATCCTTTGATTACGAAATGCTTAAAAGTTTGATGGTTGTGATTTACTTTGGTAAATGCAGTACCTCAAAGAAGCAGGTTGGGCTGATGGTGGGCGTGTAATAGCTTGTACACAGCCAAGACGACTGGCTGTCCAGGTCATAAATTAAGTTGCTCTATAATTACGCATCTGCTCACTTGTTTCTTGTTCATCTGCCACTTCCAAGACTGCCTATTACTGGTCAAGAAGAAAGCCTACTTTGTATTGGATTTGAGCTTTTTACTTGTCCACTTCATGTGCTAAGTTTATTATATTAAACTGTCTGCATTAAGAATTCTAAATTGCAGAATCAATATTTAACCATCATGCTCTGTAGTAGATTCAGCATTTTTGGACTTGCCTGCCTACCATATGAGATTGAATAATCCACAAGTTTAGACTTTATTTTATGCTTGCTTGTCTATAGCCCGATCTCCATTAGCATTAGTCCTTTTATGCTGTTAAGCTTCAAATATTTGGTGACAGGCTGTTGCATCAAGAGTTGCCGAAGAAATGGGAGTCAAGCTTGGAGAGGAAGTTGGCTACACAATACGGTTTGAAGATGCTACCAGTACTGTCAGTTTTCTGCTTTCCCTGTGGCTGAGTTACCTTTTGAGTTGTTGTGGTTTGCCTGTTATAGGATCATGCAGAATTTAGAAAAATTGTTTCTTGAGCCTAAATTGACTTACCAAAGTTAATTTCTGCTTGAATACTCTTTTTTGGTGACATTCTTTTTATTTTTATTTTTCTTTTGGCACAGGGAACCCTGATCAAGTTTCTCACAGATGGGGTGCTACTCAGGGAAATGATGGGGGATCCACTTTTGACTAAGTATAGGTACTATCTTTGAATTGCCGTCTCATGTCTTCCCTTATCCTCTGTCTCTCTGTCTCTCTGTCTCTCTCTCTCTCTCACTTGTACTCGTGCATGCGACCACGCTCAAGAAGAAGCATCTGTCTATGCAGAAATCATAATGCACTCAGAAATCATTTTGAACTCTGTGCTTCCATTGACTGCTCCTTTTCTCTGTTCATGTGATGCCAGCTTAAGTTTTACTCTTTCCTTTACATGATTAATCACAGCATGCACAATGTCTGTTGGTCTAGTTGAGATGGATGTGAGTTTCAAAAGACCGAGTTTTCTACTTTGGTGGCTCAATGTGATTGTGTCAAACTATATGTTTCCAGGAGGTCAAATGTTCATTGGTACTTTGCTTTATACATAGTTAAATTGTTAGGAGTTTCCTTTATTGACTGTTTTCTATCTTCCGTATTCCGCTGAAGTTTGTTGGTCAAGATAAGATGAGATTGCATGCCATCCACCCAATAGTTAGAGCCTTAGCTTTAAATCTTTTACAACATCTTGGGAAATTTTTCCCCTGGCCCTTCCTCTCTAAAGCAAGTTGGCTTCTTCAGATTCCTTATAGAATTTCCTTTTCTGTTGGAGCATTGCTTGAATTAAGATTCTTACTACCAATATTGTCAGAAAGCATAATTATATAATGTGGCATTGTTGTTGTATGTGAAAAGGTGTGGGCAAATCTGCTGATCGTCATTTTCTTCATGGAGACTTCACTTTGAAACTGTGTAATATTATCTTCAAATTTCTCTTGGGTCGTGCATAGAAACCCTATACAATTTCCCTAATAAAAAGCCTTTGTGGTTGATTCAAGCTCAAAAGAAATCTTGTAGCAAGGCTCTGATGAGTGTTACATAGCACATTTGTAACAAAAGATTGTTTGAGGGATTTGAAACTTCTGGTTCTACTATTTTGTATCTTTTATTTGTCCCTTGTTCATCTTTCTCCAGTCATGTCTTATTTTGTTCAAAAGAAATCTTGTAGCAATGTCTTCTTATTTTGTTCTTCCTTTCCTCTTTATTAAGTTGTCTGTTCTGATGTACTAGGATTATATTTCTAGGATAGTCCTCTACAACCTATCAAAATAAAGGAGGATTGCTTATGGCGAGATGTGTCACCTTGAATATCTGCAACAAACCCACAAGTCTACTTGCAGAGTAGCTTTTGGTTTTTGCATGTGCCTATGCACACACAAGCTTCCACAGAGTAGATTACTTCCTATTAAGAATGGTTGCTTAAATATTTTAAAGCAAAGTTCTGCATTGCCAAATAATTTCTGTTTTTGGTAGATCTAGATTGTCTGACATCAGAAGTGAGATGGGTGCAATACTGCTATATTAGGGTGACTGTTATCATCAAAAGATGTTTACTTAGCTTAGCAGTGATTATTTTGAAAACTAGCAGCTCTTCTTGATGCAATCTTAGAGAGACCCCAATAGATGATCAAGTAGGAGGGTTTCAGTGCATTGGAGGAAAAGAACATGTATACTAAACTTTTAAGAGGTGAAAAATTTAAATATATATGTCATGACTTTACTTACTCTCTGATATTTGTATATTCTAAAAAGTTGGGATTTTGAGTTTCAAAAATATTTTATATTGTCTGACCTTTTGCCTGTTTATACTTAGATTAATTTCTGTTGTTTATGAGGCAATTATAATATTATTCTATCATCATCTGTTGTGAAAACAGTGTCATAATGGTGGATGAGGCCCATGAAAGGTCTATTTCAACTGATATCCTACTGGGTCTTCTGAAGAAGGTATTATTTTGTACAACCAGGACATTTTGTGTTGGTTGTAATACAGCTATCTTACGGCTGTATTTTACTTGCTTTCAGTAAGCAATTTCAGAACTTCGGTTTTTCTAGTATAGACTAATTTCTAGTTCTGAATTTAGATACAACGACGTCGACCTGAATTGCGGTTGATCATATCCTCGGCCACTATTGAAGCTAAATCTATGTCTGCTTTCTTCCAAACCAGGTTTTCTTCAACACATTTACCTGTCCTTGGATTAAGTTTTGTCTGATTTTGGTTGGTTGTGTTTCTGTTTTGAGGATTTTTTTTACCATGCAAGCTTGAATGAATATGAAAATTCATTTAATATTGCAATCAAGAAAAGATACTAATATATTTGGAAGTGCTTTTCATTTGATGTGCCCTGCATTCATAAGTCTTTTTAATGCTGCACTGATCTCGACTAATTGGCTCCTGTTTAGCTCTAGTTGGACATGTTTATGAACTCTGATCATGATTAGGCCAAACAGAGCTCTTGGATGCGTTGTCCAAACTGGGATATAGTTTGATTTTGAGTCGTGATTGAAGAATAAGCTGCAAAAGCAGACCCTTACTTATGCTTCGAGCATAAGATCTAGTCTGCAAAACCCTGCTCAAATTGAAGCTCAAAGGCTGCACATTTAGTGATTTCCAGTTTTCTCATTATGTATTTGAATATTAGGGGGTTCCTGTTCTTTCAATCCAAATGGTTTTAGTAGTGTCACCCTTTAGCGGTCTGATGTTCATCCTGTGATTGGGAAGTAATTTTTGATTCTTTGTTAGTATCTATGCCAGTTGGGATAGATCATACCCATGGTCACTCATTTAATTTTAGTTTTTTTTCCAGAATATCACGCAAGGGTGTAATATTTGCAAATACATCACGATTATCAGCATATTTTCCTTAAGAGAAAACCTCTACTTTCCAATCTCATAATTCCGCAGTATAGTGATGCTGCTTTGCAAATATGTAGATACTCTGCTTCTAAGTAAAAAATGGAGAAAAAATGCGCATCCACTACCATTCTTACGACAAAGAAGAAAACAAAAATGCAGTAATGGTCATAGAGATAAAGAAAGTTAACACCTTAAGATGTGGTCCGTAACCTCCATAGCAAGTAGGTGGGGTTATGCATGCAAAAGGCTGTAGCTTAAAGCACGTTGTGCTGGTTAGTTAAGAGGAAAAGACAATATAACATGTGTTTGGTGAGATCAAATCAATCAGGTGTCACATACATCAAAGCATTCTGGTTTGTGAACTCTCAATAAAAAGTTATCTCAACTGTCTCTGGGCTGAGCTTAATGAGATTATGCTGAACATCATTATAAATTACAAATGAGATGCACATAAAAGCAATTTTAAAACAAGATGATATAAAACCAGAGTCAAAAGCAATTATGATTATTTTGAATGCAATTAAAACCGATTCTTGGTCATGAACATGACTGAAAATTGGTTTTGTTCACAGTTGTATTTGCTTGGTCGAGGACATCGCACTCTAATAATTTTACATGTGCATTCTGATCTTAACCAAATACTGTCTTGTACATTCTACATGATGCAGAGGAAATGAGAGGGTCCATGTTAAGTCAAGTATTCTCTTAAACTTAGTTTTTTATTGAAGTTTTTAATGTTGAATATGGCTATTGTCTTCTGTATGTTGTAATCTGGCAGAAGGCGTCGAGGACTACAAGGTGAGGAACCTGCATTGGCTATGGAACCTGCAATCCTCTCGGTTGAGGTGCCCTCTCTCTCCTCTCTCTCTCTCTCTCTCTCTCCCTCTCCGCTGAAAGAGATGGTGTGCAAGTGGGCACACATCTACTATGCATGAACAACTTACAAATTGATCTGATCTTCAGGGTAGAGGTTTTAATGTGCAAATTCATTATGTTGAGGATCCGGTGTCAGACTATATACAGGCTGCTGTTTCAACAGTATTGTTGATTCATGACAAGGTAAATGCTTTTGCATATTTCTGCTTTATGATAACCTTGTGATCAAATCTTTACTTCTAGTGTACTAGTTAATTTTCTATGTTCCCCTATGATATTAACAGTGAAATGCCACAGAAAAGGCATGAGACTTATACCCTTAGGACATATATAACCCACTTTTTGAATGATCTGAAAAAAGCATGAACTTTTGCTTGAGGGAGAAAAATGTCCATGAGTTTATACTCTTGAGACAAAAATAACCTCACCTTTCAAATGACTCAAATATTAACATGAACTTTTACTCCAGGACAAAAATATCCACCGTAGACTTTTCTGTCTAGAAAAGTTTGTTCTTTTTTTTTTTTTTTTTTGGTGCATCTGATGTGACTAATGGTTGTCACATGACATGTCAGTTGAGCCCAAACAATGCTGTTTCACTTTGATTATAATGAATTATTTGCTTGATTTGACATTGAAGAAATTGATATAGAACAAAATAGGAGAGCGTATAAATTGATTAGGGTTTGCCACTCCTTGCACTTTTATTATTAATTAAATAACATTTAATGGTCATGAGAACCCTCTCACATTTTAACACTCCCGTCTGGGACCGTAATAACCCTCTCACACTTTAATACTCCCCCTCAAGCTGAAGCATAGATATCAAGTATGCTCAGCTTGTTACAAATATACTCAACCCTACTAGTCCCTAAAGACTTGGTGAAAATATCAGCTAGCTATTCACCACTCCTAACATGACTAGTAGAAATAACTCCATCGTGAAACTTCTCACAGACAAAGCGACAACCAACTTCAATATGCTTGGTATGCTCGTGGAGTACTGGATTTGAAGCAATATGGATAGTTGCTTGATTATCACACAACAACTCCATTGTCGCAAGATCTTTGAATCAACTAATAGCCGATGCATCCAGACAAACTCACAAGTAGCTTGAGCCATAGCTTTGTATTTCAATTCTGCATTGGATCGAACTACAACACTTTGCTTCTTACTCATCCAAGATATTAGGTTTCCTCCCACAAAGGTGCAGTAACCCAATATAGACCTCCATTTTGGAGGAGACCTAGACCAATCGGCATCTGAAAATGCTTCCATCCTTTTGTGACCATGATCACTATAGGAGAGACCACAACCTAGAGCTTTTTTCAAGTATCTCAAAACTTTGACTACAGCATTCTAATGAGAGGTACGGGGGAAGACATAAACTGACTCAACACTCGAAAGGAATTCAGGTTAAGTGGCAATAAGAAAATTTAGTTTTCCAACAAGTCTTTGATACCTTTCTGAATCGTCTAATAGCTCGCCATCCTCTATCATCAATTTCGAGCCAACATTCCAATGGCATATCTAGTGGTTTAGCTCTTGGCATATTTGTTTCTATAAGCAATCCCAAAACATACGACATATTTGTGAGATGAATACCTTTCAGCAATTCTACATATTTGTGAGATGAATATCCACTTTGATACCCAAAAAATATTTAAGTCATCCTAAATCCTCTGTTAGAAACTGCTGTTACAAATATAGTTTCAACTCATCAATCCTCTTAGAATCATCTTCAGTTATGACAATCTCATTCACACAAACTACAAGAAATATCCGATTAGCTCTAGAAACATAGGAAAACATAGAACGATCTCCACTTCATTTGAGCAGTCCTTATTGGAGCACCTCCTTAGTAAACCTCCCAAACCAAGTTTTGGGAGATTGCTTCAACCACATAAAGATTTCTTCAAACGGCGGACATGACTCCGAACTCCCCTTGATTAATGAACTTGGGTGATTGCTCCATATACACCTCTTTAGTTAAATCACCATGGAGGAAGGCATACATCAAGCAAAAAAGGAGGCCAACAAGCAGAAGCAACCAAAGAAAGGAAAAGGTAAATGGAGGTTAATCTTAGCCATTGGAGAGGAAGTATCATCATAATTGACCCCATAAACCTATGCATAACCTTTAGCAACCAATCTGCCTTGCGGTGAATAAGAGAACCATTAGGATTAAACTTGACAATGAACACCCATTTACATCCAATGGTAGTCTTCCCTACATGTAGATGAACAATATCCCAAGTCTAGTTTTGATCCAATGCTAATGGTTCCTCCTCCATAGCTATCCTCTAGCTTGGACTAGATAATGCTTTAGCAATAGTTTTAGGAATAGGATGTGTATTAATGGTGACTAGACTAGCCCAAAAAGAGGTAGACAAATCGGAATTACGGACAAATTGCGCAATAAGGTGCTGGGTACAACTATGAATTCCTTTGCAATGTGCAATAAGGATATCAAGGTTAATGTGTGATAGGCTTACCTCAAACTCAAAGGATGAAGAAGATGAAATAGGTGAAGGTACATCTGCAGGGGGCTCCACATGCTAACGACGACATCTACTGTATATGTGTTGGGTAGGTAGAGGAATTGGCGGAGAATCCAAAGTGGATTTTACAATAACATATGTAAATGAATCATCATCCACTGTAAGAGGCTCCATTGATTCATCAGAATAAACAGTAGACACAAAGAAGGAATTGCAGTGGTAAAATACTTATGCAAAGGACAGTAACAACGGTAACCCTTTTGTGTATGAGAATACCCCACAAAAAAGCATTTAAGAGACTGCGGGTCTAGTTTGGAAAGCCCTGGATGATGGTCACGAATATAGCAAACAACCAGTATACGAGGTGGTAAATGAAACAAGGATTTAGAATGAAAAAGAAGAGGGTATGGAGTTGCACCCTTAAGAATAGAGGATGGCATGCAATTGATAAGATAACCTACAATCATAAGAGCGTCAACCCAAAAGGATTTGTCTACCTTTATTTCAAACATTAATAATCGAACAACTTCTAACAAGTGATTGTTCTTCCTTTCAGCGACATCATTTTGTTGTGGTGTATTTGAATAGAAAGATTGATGAAGAATGCCCTGTTGGATCACAAATTCAGAAAGAGGATTAGAAAAATATTTTTTTGCATTATCACTTTGAAGAATACACACAAGAATTGAAAATTGAGTACGTACTTTGTGCATTGGACAAAACATGGAAACTAACTCAAAACAACTTTTCATTAGATATAACCAAGAGGCTCTTGAGTAATCATCTACAAAAGTAACGAAGTACTTGAGACCCAACTTAGTAAAAGTAGGACACGGACCCTATACATCACAATGAACTAACACAAACGGCTGGGAACCCTATTTATTGATTCTTGGATGATAATTTATATGGTGCAATTTCTCAAATTGACATGATTCACACTCAAGACTAGATAAAGAATGAAACTGGGGATCTAACTTTTTTAAACTTTCCAAGGAGGGGTGGCTCTAATGACAATGGATCTAATGTGGGGAAGCCATAGAACAAGCAACATTGGTAGTATCAGTAAACGAGTATAGCCCCCCTGACACATGTCCTTTATCAATCATCTTCCTCGTCTTCAAAACCTTGAAAACATAGGAATCTGGATGGAAAGTTATAGAACTATTATATCTTTTGAAAGATAACTTACAGACATAAGGTTAAAATAGACAACTTGGGAGATATATGGCTGAAGATAAAGATATGGAGAATGTCAGAAGAACCGTGCCTATCCCCTTTGCTATGGATAGAGAATCATTAGCTAATGTAACATTGGACAGAGACTCGTGAATGTTAGAAAAGATACTTGAAACTCCTTTCATATGATCAATAGCACTTGAATCAATGACCTAGGGGTGAGAGGCAGAAGAAAGACACGTTGTTGCATTACTTGTCTGGATGAAAGTAGTTGTGGATGAGGACTGTGAAATTAACTGAGAAATCTAGAATTAATTGTACCTGGCCAATCCCTTCTCCGCCATTTTGATTACCTTTCCTCCTTTAGAGAATTGCGAAGAGGTAGCAGACTTTAATGCAGTGGCTACATTAGCTACAGTTTGCTGAGGGGGCTTTTCATGAAGCTTATAACAGAATCTTTGAACGTGTCCAGGTAAATCATTGAAATGACAAGTCCGGTATTAACCCTTGTGTCACTAGAAGTGTTACTAGATGAGGGTGGTTGGCCTCTACCAAAACCACAGCCACCACCACCACTTTGGCCACCACTACGACCTCAACCATCATTATGATTGCCAAGGCTGAGCTATCACTTGTGGAGAATGCATCCTTAGGTGGTTCACATCAGACCCTCAAGACTCAGCAAACGTCTCAATAAGTGAAGTTATCTTATCTTCTCCTAGTATTTGGGGACAAACTGCATCATACATTGATCCTAGTCATCCTAAAGAATCCCTTAACAGCCAATTGCTCTAGTTGCTCCTGCGTTTTCTTAACATGAGGTAATGGGTAGTAGAGAATTAAACTCCTTATACATCCATTTAAAATCAGCAAAATACTGGGTAAGTGGCCAACCCTTTCTACTAGCCTTAGAAAATTCATGGGATACTTCATAAATCCTTGAAAGATTATTTTGTCTAGAATAAAGGATATTCAAGTAGTCCTGCAACTCTTTCACTGTATCAATATGTGTAACCAAATTCGCAACTTGGGATTCCATGGAGGTCAACATTTGACCAAGAATTCTGGCATCCACAGTTTCTCAATTTATATTAGAGGTAGATCTGTTACCTTTTAGATAATTTAGTTGCTCTCCCAGTCAATACTAACAACACGATTTTCCTCCATTGCTATAAATTGGTGATACCTTCTAACTTCTTTTTGTCAAATGACTAGAGGATGTAAACACAACCTCAGCCACTAAACCTTTATTCTCTGCCATAACTCAATGTGTACCAATATAACACAAGAATTTTCAGCCAATAATCAGAATCAAGTCCCACAAACTAGAATTCAATTCAAAAAACTGCCTCGATTGTTTCAAACAGTCCATATCTCCGTGACACTTAAATCAAATTCATCTATTTCATCAAAACATACACCAAAACTGTAGATTATGCCCAAATAGAAACCACCTTATCCAATATCAATTTCGAGGTGAATAGAGTCAGCAGCTTTATCAAGCAAGCTATTGCAATTTTTATTTTTTATTTAGAACATAGAGAATAGCAAACACATGAACCAACTCTAGAGGACCAAGTAGCTCAGATTAGTTCACAGGGAGGGATGCGAGCTCTACCGGCGTCGGATCTTGGCTGGTCGACGTTGGGTCTGGGATGAATGCCGGATGACACTAGATTTGAGCTAGATGGGACTAGATGATGCTGGACGACGCCTGATCTGAGCTGACTATGCTTGTGGGTGTCAGATCTGGACTTAAGAGGACTGGGTGACGCCAATTTGGGCTGAACGACTCTTGCCAATGTCAAATCTGAGCTCGCAATGACTAGATTTATTTTTATTGCTTTGATATCATGTAGAACTTGATATAGAACAAAGAAGGAGAGCATACAAACTGATTAGGGTTGGCCACTCCTCCCACTTTTATTATTAATTTAATAACATTTAATTACCATAATAACCATCTTAGTATTGATGACCATAATAACCCTCTCACAATTTAACAAATATCAATTATTTGAAACCCTGATTTGCAAATTTGAAATGCTAATTAAAGCTAATTAAACATCAGGATTTGAATTTCAGGATTTGCTTATTCTCCACAAATTAGCTTAAAATCAATGATCTATGATCCTACTTGCATACTCAGTTTTAGGCACAATCCTACCCATCCAATTTGCAAACTTGATTTGGGGCTAAACTCTCTCTCTTCTTTGGAAGAAAGAAGCCAAAATCCTGTTCAATTGATATCGTTTTTGTTAGAACTACATGGCATTGGTTAGGTTCAGCTGATGTGTTCATTGTAAATGTCGCCGGCGTTAGTTGTGCCTAATTCTGCATAATCATTTTTACTGGAAAAGGTAATGCAAGTTCGTGCATGCGTTATTCTCTCAATCAAAAGTTAGTGCTTTTTTGGGTCGTTTGATAAGTGAGGTTATTTTCGTCCTTTGGGTATGAGTTCGTGGATAATTTTTGGGCATTTGGCCACTTATTAACTGCCTTTGAATGGAAGCTATTGGTAGTACTAGACATTTATAGCTCAGAACCCTGCAAGGATACTGAGAAAAGTAGACCTGGCATGCATGTTCTTAATGAAAAAAAAAAGTTGATATCTTAAATGACCAGAAAAAGAAGCAAACTAGTCACGAGGATACCTTTTCTTTTTGGGGTTTATTTGAGTCATCCTTTTGACAACCTTGCATGGTGGTACTTCATTGGCAAATAAATCCTAATAACCACTTTAATTGTTTTTAGGAGCCATTTGGTGACATTTTGGTGTTTCTCACTGGTCAAGATGATATTGAAACTGCTGTTAAGTTGCTGACAGAAGAAGCTCGAGACAACAGAAAAAGTTCTTCAGGTATGCTCATCTGATCTTAGCATGTAGCTAGGGTTCTCTTTTCATCCAGATAATATGGATACATAAAATTATAAGAATATTGCATCTCTTTCAGTACTTAACAGGAGGTGCATATAGGGTAATGATTTCAACTTTTGTGGTTTGTCTTTGACACTGGGACAATATAGCATCACTCTGTAATGGGGGCCATATGTTGATCACTGCCTGAATTTGCATGACCATTGCATAAATGACCATTTATTGATGCTCTTCTTGTGACATGCAGCATTTGGCATATATCCTCACTTGTAGACCTAATTCAGATATCTATTTCTAACTGATCTGTTCCTTTTGCTTCTTTTAGGATTGATTGTTTTGCCTTTGTACTCGGGACTTTCACGTGCAGAACAGGTGTAGTAATAGGGTGCTGGGAATCATTATTCTTTTTGTGATGCATGGAGAGATTTTAATTGCTCTTGTATTTATTTCCAGGAGTTAATATTTTCTCCCACTCCTCGGGGGAAGAGAAAAGTGGTGATATCAACAAATATAGCGGAGACATCATTGACTTTGGAGGTTATACTCCCTAATTTTGAAGCAGGAGCTGTACCTAAGCCTTAATCTCAATATTCTTGGCATTCATTTATAACATGCTTTGTATTTCTGACTGGTGCAGGGTATTGTTTATGTCATTGACAGCGGGTTCTCTAAACAAAAGTTTTATAATCCGGTACTTCACTCATATTCCCTAAGGGCCTGTTTGTTTATGTTTTTTTAAAAGCAATGAGCAACTTTTTTGCTTTCCAGGCAAAATATCCAATTTTAAAAAACTAAAAAGCGGTATTTGAATTTTGTGCCAACATTTGGGTATTGTAAAAGTTTCTGGTGTTTCAAGTTAATAAAAAGTGAAAGTGGGCTGGCCACAAGATTTAGATGAAGAAAAAGCAAAAGTCTATCGAGACGAGCTTTTAGATCTTATAAACAGATTAGGTCGATTAGGTCTCATCTTCTTTAGAATTTTGACATGTTAGTGTTGCTGCATAGCAGTCTTGGACAACCATTTTGTTTCTGTCACATCTTATGAATCTTTCAGGAATGCTCCTAGTTTTGTTTTGAGAGCCCAGAAAGTTTTACTGTGTTTGAGTACCTAGAATAGTGTGGACTGGTAGAAGCTCTTGAGCACCCCTATAAGTTGAAATAAGTCAGATTATCAAAGCATCTATAAAGTTATGCACCTGTCAAAGATGATTATTTGGTTTCTTTCTCATTTAAACAATGTCCTCATACGGTTATTCGTCAATTCGTTTTGTTTTTCCAGTGTTGTGTGTCATTTGCCTGGATGTAATAAGGAATTATCATTCTAGGATATGCATACATGTTAGTACCAAATAATGTTGACTTAGTTTGTCGGGCATGATGCAGATCTCAGACATTGAAAACCTTGTAGTGGCACCAATATCTAAGGCATCTGCCAGACAAAGGGCTGGCAGGGCTGGAAGAGTTAGACCTGGGAAGTGTTACAGGTGACTATTAATGACATATGTATAAAGTACCCATCTTTTTTCTGGAGGTTATGCCCCTAGTTATTATATTTATTTCCAAGTCATGACTGCAACTATTATCTATTTGATAATTCATTTCTTCAGTTATGATAGGATGTTGTGTAATCATACAGTCAAATTCTCTATGAATTGCTTCTCAGCTAAAACTCTCAGTTAGCTGATGATGTTCAAATTTGCCTCTTCTTTTCTAGCTGATAAGTTAAACACACAAGGAGTATTGAACCACAGAGTACTGGAGAATGTCCTAGGAAGTGATCGCTTGGTGCTTCTATGTGCCATAGCCTGTTCTTCTGATAGCCTCATTAACCTCTGGAAGTCCCCCCTTTCAAGAAAAGTTGATTCACTTGACATGTATTGTGTGAGAGTTATGACAACCACTTATTGGTTACTACGTTGTCGATTGGTTCTTTGTCCACTTTATGCTCTCCAAAGAGTTACTTGGAAGCTGACTTAACTTTCAATATATGAATTACCTGAGACAAAGTCCCTGTGCATTTTGTTGAGGAGATGATGAAAGAAGCATGTTTAAACTGGTCTGAGCACATGACACAAATCACAACAACCTCAAGATGCTTGAATAAGAATGGAGACAAAACCTTCAAATTGGGAGATTTCCCTTTTTGAGTGTTGTGGTGTTCCTGTTAGACTAGAACATTTGAGGAGTTGATGCTTGTGTTTTCAATCACTCAAGGACATGTTTTTAGATCAATAAGTTTATTTTAACAGACAGAAATAATCATACAATCTGAAATTTTGTTGTATCTAAATATAAAAATCATGTCTTTATTCAAGAGCTTAAGTTTTAAATTATTTGCTAGTTGTCCTACATAATTTTCAATTGAATTAGACTAGGAGTCCAGATGTTCAATTTTATTTTGGCCACACATAGCCTACGTGTGAGGTTAAAAATTTGCAGCATTTAGATATGGAACTGCACATTTATCTAATAACGTAATTTGTTAGATGATTTGGCACTGGTTGCATAAATTTTGCACTAACATTAGGGAAGCACTAAATATGACTTCTGCAATTCATGATGGAAATAGCAACAAAAGCCTAATGATATGGCAAACCACCCCTCCACCCTTTTCTCCTGGTTCCCCTCCTCAAGGAAGAAAAGAAAAGTAGAATTCCGTTACCTCTATTACTAGCGTCGGATGGTAACTTCACAGGGGTTGACTTTCCAATCATAATCAGTAGATGAGGTCACCTGGTGAACAAGCTTAAACTTGTTTGGACAAATATCATTCAAAGAGTTGGAAACACATTGCTTGATTTGCAGCTTTGCAGAATAAATCTGTAGTCTCTTTCTAGAGCAATGTATAAATTTTGTGTACTTAATCATTTGAAATCTGCTCAGACAAGTGTTTGAAGACTCTTTAGCCAAAACTAAGAGAAGAGTGATGTATGAAGACACCTTCTGTCTTTCTTGAGCCCCATGATCCATTGTATTCCTTTTTGCATGTTGCCATGCCTTATCATCTAGCTATGCTCAGGTCTAATGAACTTGCCTTTTTGGCTTTCCACATGTGCAACCAGGTTATATACAGAAGAGTATTTTGTCAATGAAATGGCTGCTGAGGGGATCCCAGAGATACAGAGATCAAATCTTGTTTCTTGTGTTATTCAGGTGTGTGGTTTCTTGCCCTGATTTTGTCACACAAAGTTCCCTTGAATACATGCATAACTCATGATATTATTACATTTATAACAAACTGCTCTGAACTTGGGAGGATTGGTACAGGAGTGACAAGCATGAGTTTCGATCCAATGTAGTTTTAATATGAAGTTGCCTTTTTTTTTCTATGGCATAATTGTAGCTGAATCAAAAATTTAATATGAAGTTGTGTCTATTTGTCAATGGCATAATTGTAGCTAAATAAAAAATGCCTTACACTTTTCTCTCCTGTGTGAGCCTTACCACGCTTAAGCAGTAGTTGAAAATTCTTTGTCCAATTTTTGTTGAGGAATCTGGGAAGAAAGAAGAGTTTTCTTCTGTTGTACTTCATTTGAATTTTACTTGCTTAAGCAACTTCTCTTGTTCCTCTGTTTTACTTTACTGTTCCATCGAAGGACAAGCATGTTATCTTTCATTTGTAAGTTTTAGTGGCCAAAAGAAAGGTAGGGACCTTTCAGCAACATGCTGAAAGGAGAGTCCACTTTGCTTGACAAATAACTTAATGTTGGTGTTGCATGAAAAATAGTGTCCTCGGTGCAATTAACAGTTCTTGGACTTATTTTCACTGACTATAAGCATTTTATGTTTTTATAATGAATGTTTACTCTTCTTCAAATTTCTTAAGCTAATCATATTTTACCGATTTTTCAGTTGAAAGCCCTGGGGATAGATAATATCTTGGGTTTTGATTGGCCGGCATCTCCATCCCCTGAGTCAATGATTCGTGCTCTTGAAGTGCTATATTCTCTTGGAGTACTTGATGATGATGCCAAACTTACGGCACCTCTTGGTTTTCAAGTAGCTGAGATTCCACTTGTATGTAGCACTGGTCTCTTTCATCACCGCTATTATTTTTTTAAGCAAATTTTGCTTTGGATGCCTGAATTTTATTAGATACTTTTATGTATACTGCCATGCCTTATTTAGCTACTATTCCTTCCACCATTCCCAATCCTATATTCCAATTCTTTGGCATCTCTGTCTCTGGTAAATATGTTGTTAATCTGGTGTTATTTGAACACACTTATTCTAGATAGACTGAGAGGCAAAATTGGAGAGAAGAAATCAGCGATTTCTTCACTTATTTTTTATCATATTGGTACACATCTATTCTCTACTACTCTCCACCCCACTTTGATTTTCCACTTGGGTTGTAGATGTCTATTTCTGGGAGCAAACTTTTTCCCTCTTGGTAGTGCTGATTATTCATTCCGTGTTGAAGTTGCTTATGCACCAGCATTTTCAGCTATGATTTCCAACTGGTTAAGCACCTGAGGTTTTTTGTTTATTTTTTAGTTCTCCTAGCCCTCATGATATACTTTTTGAAAAATTTTGTGTAAAGTTTTCATGATTAACTTAGTTCATGAAGATCTCTGCATTTTGTTATCTCAATTGAGCCTCTTTGTTAGATCAGTTGAGCTTTGTGTAGGACCCAATGATCTCAAAGATGATCTTGTCTTCGGACCAGCTGGGTTGTTCTGAGGAGGTCCTCACTATCGCTGCTGTTCTTTCTATCCAGGTAATAGTTTCTGCCTGTGCCATCGTTAGCTAATCTTATTTGATGGTAATGGAAGTTCTTGAGTTTAAATAACCTTTGGAAATTGCTTTTTCAGTCTATTTGGGTTTCCAGTAGGGGAATACAAAAGGAACTGGATGAAGCAAAGTTGAGATTTGCTGCTGCTGAGGTTAGCATCTTGGTTTTTGTTCTACTAGTCAGCTATATATGCTTGGGAGACTTCTTTATTAGTATTTTGCTAGGACATTCTCCAAAAAATTGTTCATTTTGTTGAAGCATCTCATTTGTCTTACGGGTTTAGCCTTCAGATATTTAGGAATTTTTGAAGCTGTTTATGCAAAAATTTCCACCATCAATTATTTTATTGGGTTTACCTTCTTAATTTGATGCAGGGCGATCATGTAACATTCTTGAATGTGTACAAAGGATTTCTTCAGTCTGGCAAATCATCGCAGTGGTGTCATAGGAACTACATTAATTATCATGCAATGGTATGCACCTTTGCAGTATAGAAGACTGATGTTATTTGTTTTTGGATGCCCATCTGCTTTATATTTGATCCATTTTACCACGATGCTCTTTTTCCCACAGAAAAAGGTGGTTGATATCAGAGAACAATTAAGGAGAATTGCTCAGAGATTGGGAGTAACTCTAAAATCTTGCGACAATGATATGCTGGTAACGCTTTTACTCACACTCTGGTTTCTTATTTTCTCATTTTTATTATCAGTCTGAAACTTCACTCGCTGCCTACTGAGAGAGCTTTTCGCAACTGCTGAGTGATTCTGGACCCACAAGCTTTTCTTCCAAAATTTTTGGGCCATAAAATCAATTACTTGCACTTAATGTCAACACTTTATTCAGGTCTAAATTTGTTGGCTGTTGAGGTAGAGCTCCACTGACATAAGTGCTCAAGTGAATCTTGATCATCTTCTTAAGAAAGCTTTTCTTAAGGAGAAAGCAATTTTCTTGGGAATGTCTCCAAAAGCAACAGCATGATAGGTGAACTGAGTTTTAAGAACATTAATGACATTGAAAGCTTTGTCTTTACTGACAAAGTGGCATTTATAACTTGGATCTTCTTATGCCATCTTACCCTAGCCTGTAATTTTCTCCATAGCATACAACTACACAGGATTTCTTCAAAATATCTGTTCGTGTCATTCTGCCTTTCCTTTCCTCTTTTAGCTTCCATCTCCGTCATAACTTCACATCTCACTGTTGGAGCCTCTGGATTTCGTTTTCTTCACATGTATAAACTATTTTAAACGAGTACCTCTCATCTTATCCTCAGCCGACACCAACCTTTCCTCTGATGCACTTGTTTCTAGCAATCTCTCTTAAGTGTCTGCACATCCAATGGCACATCTCCCTATCTGCTAAACTCATTATAATACCATGCTAAAGTTGACCACCTAACATCCTAGAAGCCATGAAGCATTGCTGGTCTCTCACTGAAATTTGTGCTTAAGCTTTAAGTAATATTTCGTCAAAGCAATGATATCATAGAAAAATAAATGTTGGTGACATCAAAATGCTGTTTTTGTTATTATGTTTCAAGAGAATTATAATTGAACCAAAATATATATGGGGAAAATTTAGTCAACCAATGCTCTGCTTTCGCTCTTAAAACCAAGCAAAATTTCCTCATGTTTTATGAGAAGTTTTGGGTAACACTTCCTAACTTTGACCTATTGTTGAGATTTACTGTATTTGGCTCTTCCTGTCATGCCATTGGTTTATAACGCAATTAGCTTTTAAACATTAATCTGCGGCTGTTGCACTTTAGTTCAGTGCCAAGGTGAGACTTCTATGCTCCCCTTAGTAATTCTCTAGTTTTATTGTATTTTTCCTTGGTATGAAAACCAAAGAGAATCGGTGATGTAAGCAATTGGGATTATTTCCCTTTCCCCCCTTCTTTTTGGGGATCACTTTCATGGTTCAAATTTTATGGGTAAATATTGATTATTTCATCAGGTGGTTTGGTTAAAATATAGAATCACAGGAGTATGGCCCGATCATAAGGGCATACATGGCATGGTGAATCATCAGAGATTGGATGATTGAGTCATGCACGGCCATCTCAAATGACATGCTCATGAAAACTGCACATCAGAATGAAAAATAACAGAGAGCCTCCTCAATTTGCCACAATTTTCTTGTTTGCTCCTTTGACAAGATACCGTTATTTTCATGGCGAAAGTTCTTGAGGAAAGCTCTTATTCTCACAATCTCTCGCAGGTTGTTAGAAAGGCAGTCGCTATGGGGTTCTTTGCAAATGCTTGTCGTCTTGAGGTGAGTTTTTCTCCTTCCCCTACTGGGCTAGCTGCTGCTCTTTACGTTTGCAATCTTAATCGTCTTTGGTGTTCTAGTTACACTAAAGTAATTTGTCAAAGTCAGGGTCAGCTGATCTTTGATTTTTCTTGTGGCCTTTAATAAAAAGCCATTTAGTCATGAGGGGATGTACAAGACTGTGAGAACGTCCCAGGAAGTTTACATTCATCCGTCCTCAGTTTTATTTCGGTGAGTAAGCAATGCTATATATTTTGATTTTGTGTGCGCTGAGAGTTGATCTTCCTTATTGATTCTTGCTCGAACTACATCACTTTGCAGGGTGAATCCGAAGTGGGTTGTCTACCACTCGATTGTCTCAACCGACCGACAATACATGCGCAATGTTGCGACCATCGAACCGTCGTGGTTGAGAGAAGTCGCACCACATTTCTACAGGCAGGATGGACCTGATGCTATGTTGCATTGATTCTTTTGACTAGGTTAGAAGTGTACAGGGCAATCTTCGGTCTTCTATGAACTCACAAGACATCCTTATCGGATGCGTGGAGAGATTGGAATTAAGCAGATCGCCTCATCCTGAGGACCAAATCAATATCCTGCAATTTCTCCATAGCTGCAATTCTAGGCAACTGTACTTCAAGGCCACTTTTTAGCTGCTCGTCCACACCAAAGCGAAAAAACCAAAAAGTTTTGGAATATTGTAATGTGATTATAAATTTATAAGCATAGTGGGCTTTTTAAAACTTATCCACTAGCGATAAAAATTGCTGGCCTAGCGCAAAGCTCAATGGGATTCATACATTTTTTTTTTTTCTTTTTTAACTTCTTATTGCCAACAAGTGGCTCGATTTCGGAATTCTCGTCACGTACTGAATTCCAACCGTCGACTTTTTGGTTCTTACAAGAACTTGGATCTCATACGATCAATGATTGTAATGCACTTGATTTATTGGATTTGTATTAGGACAAGTATTTTTTTCCGCCATTATGTGAGGATTTTCTTTACATTATGCTAGCCAGCCGTTTGGCCCGCTGATTTGACGATTAGGGTTTTCGGGACGTGCTGGTTTAAATGCCAGTAAATGCCAGCCAACGGAAGAAAATGTAGTAAAAAAATAAATAAATAAATAAATAAAGGAAAGAAAAGAACAGAAAAAGGAAAAGGAAAGTGCATTTTGAAAAGTTATATTTACTCTATTGTATCTCCTTGATTTCTAGAAAAAAAAAGTCAAAGGTAACCTTATTATGGCTATATCGTCTTTCCACCTGTTGGGTTTTGCAATTTGGGGACCAATCATTTGGCATAAGGTCGGCATTAGATCAACAAAATTACACCAGGGAGGCATACCAAAAATCGCGAGATTGATGGTCAAAAGGACTTTATTATGGGGATAACAAAAGTCATAGATCTATTATATTTACATCAATTCAATCATAAGCCTCAAGTCAAATGCATCATGAATTGCTGTTGTTCTTTTTTAAGCTGCAGAGTGAGTCAAATGCATCTTGAATTACAGTTAGTTTTCTCTTTGGCTAATAATATAACTTGAATGAAATAATAACTATAGTAGTCCTAAACTTATTATACGAATGTTAACTCGATCCTTAATTTTTCAGGCTTGCCAAGGTGGTCCTCGAATTCTCAATTAGCTGCAATTCTAAGCAACTGTACTTCAAGGCCACGTTTTAACTGCTCGTCCACACCAAAGCAAAAAGCGACAAAGCTTTGAAACATTGTAATGTGATTACAAGCATAGTGGGCTTTTTTAAATTTATCCACTAGCGAGAAAAATTGATGCCCTGTTGCAAAGCTCAATGGGATGCGTACACTTTTCTTTCTTTTTCAACTTCTTAATGCCAACAAGTGGCTCCATTTTAGAACTTTTGTCCAGTACTGAATTACAACCATTAATTTTTTGGTTCTCACATGCACATTACTTGAGGATCTCACAAGCTCAATGGTTGTAATGCACTCCGTTCACTAAATTCGGATTCAGGCAAGTGTTTCTCCGCCATTTGGTGTGAGGATTTTCTTAACATTATGCAAACGAGGCATTTGGCCTGGTGATTTGACGATTGGGATTTTAGGGACATGCTGGTTTAAATACCAGCTAACGGGATAAAAAGTACAAAAAATTGGGGAAAAAAAAAAGAAAGAAAAGAAGAAGAAAAGGAAAGTGCATTTTTTGGAAAATTATTTTCACTCCGCTTAATTTCGAGTAGGAAAGTCTTTGTAACCTTATTCTGGCTATATCCTTGCTTTCCTACTGCTGGGTTTGACACAGTTATGCAACTTGGAGAACAATTATTTGGAAGAAACTCGGCACTAAATCGGCCAAGTTACCCTAAAAAACACAAACCTTTTACAAAATTTCAAATAAGTTTTACGCACGACAAAAATCGTGAAATCAACTGTCAAAAGAACTACATTAAGATACCACCATAGATTTGGAACCACATTATATTCATAACCTAAATTTGAATCACCAATGGAGTTCGAACTCTATTGTCATCCTTGCAATCATGTGGAAGAAAGATTGTGATTTGAAGAACAACAATTAGTGGGAAGATAGTGTTTCTCTTCACCAATTCGAAATCCCTCTGTTTATTTCTGATGTCTAAAGAAAATCTTCCCTGTCCAGTTTTCTCTTATCAAAGGACTTCGCTTTTGATCTTGACCAACTCAATATTGGTATTTTAATTTGTTCTATACAATAAAGGTCACATTTTTTTTTTCACTTCATTCAAATAAGAGTTGTGCGCATACAGATATTTTGATGAAAACTAATATGTGATTACAATAAAAATTCAGTTGATATTTTTTTCATCAAACAATATTTGTCAAGTCTAAATGTACATTGTATTATTGCATATTTTATCGATCCATACTATTTCATTCGTAAGCTTTATTGTCAAAATTATTGTTGACGAGTTAGAACTAGCTAAAGTAGCCAATTTATTCCTTGATAACGTAAAAAAAAATATATTTCTTAATTAGAAACAGTATCATTATCATTTTCTAGACGTATGCAAATTCTAATTACTAAAAGCCGAAGAAAAGTTTCGGGGGTTCTAATAACTTTGGCATATAATAAATATGAGAGCGATCACTATAAATGGTAATGATATGCAGCTAGCGAGAATTTGTATATATCATCCCTCAAAAGAATTCAAAAAATGTAACTTCATAAATGGAAGAATCTTTCAGTGTAAAGTTGTTGTTGTTTTTTTTTTTTTTTAAAGAGAATTATTTATGCAAATGTAACCCAATTTTAGTTAACCAGTGCCCTTGGTCATTCTACATCTAAATCATCTGACTAATCTGTCTTAATATCTTGCCAAAACATAAGATTAGTGGACTTGCTGAAACATAAGATTAGTGGACCATTTCCTTCCTTCAAATTAGGGAAAATTACCAATTTACTCTTAAATCTATTGTATAGATATCAATTCAGTTGTAAATTTTTTAATATTGTCAAGTTCTAAACCTTTGTGCGAAATTCCAATCAATTCTTCTAACTAATTGCACCAGAAATATTGACGTAGCAATCGACAAGTTGTCCATGCCAACGTGCCACATAGGACCGCCAATGGTAACCAAACACCACATTAGCGATTTCTAGCATGAATAGTCAAAAGAACTAACTTGGAATTTTGCATAAGGGTTTAGGACTATATTGACAAACTTAAAAAGTTCGATAACCGAATTGACATTTGTACAATAGGTGTAGAACTAATTTGATAATAATTTCCTTCAATTTATACTCTCAGCCAAAGAGGAAATTAACTCTAGTTCAAGATGCATTTGATTGGAGGATTTTATCGTAGCTTAAATAAGAACAACTGCAATTCAAGATGCATTTGATTGGAGGATTTTACCGCAGCTTAAATAAGAACAACTACAAGTCAAGATGCATTTGACTCAAGGACTTCACTGTAACTCAAGGCCATTGTTAAATTAAAGGATAACAAAAGAACATAGTGGGTCTTTTTAACTCTCTTCTAGCACCGCAGCTCGAAGAACAACTGCAATTCAAGATGCATTTGACTCGAGGCTTTCGCTCCAACTCGAGGCCATTGTTAAACTATGGAAGGTCAGTCCTATCCAAAGGAGAACAAAAGAGCATGGTGTGCTATTTTAACTCTCTTCTTGGACTGCAGCTCAAAGAAGAACTACTGCAATTCAAGATGCATTTGACTCCAAGCTTTCATTGCAACTCAAGACCATTGTTGAACTGGGGAAGGTCAGTCCCACCAAAAGGAGAACGAAAGAGCATGGTGGGCATTTTTAACTCTCTTCTTGCTGCTTTCAAGGAGGAGCAACGTGAAAGGGCCTGTAACCCTACCTTGTATCTTTCTCAGTCCGCAGTTCAGTAAATACAATAATTAGGGAATTCATTACCTTTTTCCGAAGGGAATCTAGGCCTCGACTTTGGAATGCGAGTGACCTATGTGGAGAGACTAGGAAACATGTACGAGGATAGGGAATAAATCCCGAAAATAACACGACGAACATTAGTCCAATCATGGTCCTCGTGACTTAGGATGCATTTGCAAATTCGTCCTCCATTTTCTTTTAAATAAAATTTCGGCCTTTCTTGCAATCAAGTCCTTCTGTCTTTGGTAGCTACTGCTCAAATTGCTGAGAAGACATCAAATCACACTCATGTAGTTTGGAGATCATTGGCGTGACTAGAGTGCTCTCCATTTATGTAAATATAACATAACAAGTTCTTCCTTAAAGATTGCCTCTAATTTACGAGAAATTGATGATACTTCTTGTGAGTATTTTTCTTGCACTCTCCACTCATTTTGCTTCCAAATGAGACTTGTGCTTGCCTTATTCAGTACCATGAGTCTTGTCCAATAAAAAAACAAAAAAACAAAAAACAAAAAATTTGATCAACTTTAATACTATTGCGATTAACGATTATTCATAGTTTAACATGGGCGGCCTTTTTTACATTCCTAATTTGACTAAAACACTTCTCAACAAAGTTCTATGACCATTTCACCCACCGTGGGACCCACCTTTCAACATTTTAAACATTCTCCTCCGTTCGTTTCGCGAAAAAAAATGACGTTTCCGGAAAATAATTTTCATAAAACTATTTTATAAGAAAATATTATTATTTTCGATATTCAGCTGAAACCTAAAAAGAAGCAAAAAAATATTTTCTACTATTCGGTAAGGATAATTTTTCTTTCATTCTTTCTTTTTCAATATTTTTATTATTTTATTTTTAAAATATAATTTTTAACTACTTAAAAATCAATTTTTTATTATTTTATATTTCTAGTTATATTTTTCTTTTCTTTTCTTTTCTTTGTTTTTCTCTTCTTCTTCTTTAGCTGATCGCTAGCCACAACGATGACCAACAATTGGTGGAGCAGCGAGCTAAGGCTCAAGCTCGTCGCTAATCAAGTGAGCGACGAGCTAGGGCTTGAGTTTGTCACTTGCCTAGCCTCGGGTAAGCTCGAGGGTTGCCTATGGTCAGAGTGCAGCTCATTCAAATTTTTAAAAAATGAAAAATGAAAAATGAAAAAAAAATATTAACATTGGTGTGACGACACCAGGCAAGACGTCATTTATTAAAAATAGAGACTCGAAAACGTTATAAAAAAAAAAAAAGAGAGGTTACAATAATACATAAAAAAGAAAGATTTAAAAATTCAAATTTTTTAAAAATGAAAAATGAAAAACTAAAACAATTTAAAAAAACAAAACTGAAAAAATAAAAAAAAAAAAAAAAAAGATTAACATTGGTGTGAGATAAGAGAGAGTAAATGAGGAAAATGTTTTCCTCTTTCTCAAAAGTGAAAAATATTTTTCCCTATCTTAGAAGGCTTTTTTCCCTTAATGGAAAATGTTTTCCCCAATTAATTTATTTCCATAAAATGAACATTGGAAAATTTGGAAAACATTTTCTTGGAAGTCATTTTCAGTGAAATAAATGGTGTCTTTTTTCTTTTCCTTCTTTGTGGGTCCCACTTTCCTTCCTCTTCATCCAACCTTTCAACATCATTCTCCCCTTCTCTTTCTAGCTGAGAAAATGTCAACATAATCACCTCCGTAAAAGCACAGAACTTAAGGTGCGTTTATTACACGAAAATCTCAATGATAAAGGACTTTACTTTCCCAAAAAGCATTTTCAATGAATATGCTTTGTTTTCCTTTATTTGGTGATGTATAATTAAAATATTTTTCATTTTTTGGATTCCAATAGTAAATGATTTCACACTTTATCTTAGCCAAAAAAAAAAAAATCGAATTTTTAATTTTTTCCTTTTTATTTCATTTTTTTTCTTTTTATCTTTTCCATCTTCTTCTCCTTCACTCCTCTACTTCCTTGTGCCATCCCTTCTGCTTCCTCTGGCAGTTCGTCCCTGGCTAGCTTATGAGGGGTGAGCTTAAGCCGTCGTAGGAAGCCATTAGCTCGCCGATTTGGCAAGGCTCAAGGCTCGTTGCCAGAGGCCACCAGCTTGCCTGATCTGTTGAGGCTTGCGGTTCGCAGCTCACGACTCGAGCCTTGCTACGAGCTCATTGGCCTCAGGCGAGCTTGAGCCTCGCCACCCAAGGCCGCAAGCTCGCCTGATCTAGTGAGGCTTTAGGCTCACCGATGTTTGACGGCGAGGCTCGAGCCTCCCTAGCTTGCTGCTAGAGGCTGGGAGCTCGCCCAATCAACAAGGCTCGAGACTCAAGGCTCCTTGCCGAAGGCTAGCAACTCGCTTGATCTAGCGAGGCTTAAGGCTTATTAGCCTCGCGTGAGCTCTAGCCATGTCATTGGAGGCCGTGAGCTCACTTGATCTGGCAAGGCCAAAGCTCACCGGCCATCCCCAAGGTTAGCAATGCGTGGAGAAGAAGAAAAAGAAAAAGGAAGGAAAGAAAAAGAAAAGAAAAGAAAAAGAAGAAAAAAAATAAAAATACAAAATTAGAATATTTTAAAAATTAAAAAAATTTAAAATTTGAATATTTTAAAAATATAATTTTATAAGAACAATTGTTTGTAAACCAAGCACCAAATCCAAGCTTTGGTACGTTTTGAAAACATTTTCCGATTCTTTTAAGGGGGAAATCATTTTCCTCAATTTAAGCTTTAGTAATGAAAATTTTTCTATTAACTAGGAAAACATCTTATGTTGACTCATTTTCCTGAGCGAGCCAAACACTGAAAAATGAGGAAAATGTTTTCCATGAAAATGTATAAACAAACACAGTCGAATAATGTTTTCTCAGTCTAATTGGTGGTTGTGCAACTTATGGAAGTCATTCCCTATTAAAAACCAACCCAAGATAATACAAAGGAGGGACCCGACCGTACTTTGCACCGCCACCAATAGACTTTATCAGTTGATAAGCGAAAATGCATTTGGTTGCCCACTTATTTCCCACTTTCTCAAGAACCGTAAACAAAATGGTAAAAGGTTTCAATTAATCTACTAAAATGAGAAGAAAACTGAAATTTCTTGGAAAAAAACCCCTTCATCCTTTACTAAGTCCGAACCATAATTAGACCAATATTATGGGGAGATATCAAAATGTGCATCTTGAAACGGTGGGCTTAGGTCCAAATGAGAGCCACTACTCTATGATGTTTTTACCTTTATAGAGGACTAATAAGCGCCTTTGGTCGACCAAACTTCTATGGGATAGAATAAGGTTAAATAGGATATAAACAAAATATGATTTCTTAAATCTTGTGAATTGCATGATGAATGACCAAAAACAGGTATATACTAAGCAATATAATGTTTGGTATGGATAGGATAGCCCTATGTTATATATAAAGTAATAATAGCATGTTTATCATGCTTAACATAATCAATGCCTGAGAAGGTGATCTTGGTTGCCATGGACACCTTTTGCGAGCTCTCAGCAGGGGCAAACGATTATTGTAGATCGAATGAAGATCATTGGATGTTAACCCACGCCTATCTCTTATAAACTTCATCAAGGAAAATTACCAAAATAGTCATAAACCTATAGCAATTTTTTCAATTCGGACCTAAACCGTTTTTTTTTGGTCAATTCAATCTTAAACTTTTTGCAATTATACAAATTTCGTCCATCCAACCAAATTTGGCCAACCAATGTTGACCTGGACATCGGCTAGCGCTAGCCATCTAGCCAACACTAATGTGTCAATTTTTTAATTTAAAAAAAAAATTCCAATTTTTTTTAGTTTTTTACTCTTTCTTTCTCTCTCCCTCCCTCCCTCCCTCGTTAGTGACTAGCCAAAGGCGTTGGTCAACAGGGCTCAACCTCACTGGCCAATGGCGTGGCTCACCTTCGCTAGCCATTGGTGAGGGCAAACTTTGCCAAATCAACGACAAGGTCCCATCGTGGGGCAAGGTATC
Source organism: Eucalyptus microcorys (assembly GCA_014182515.1). Lineage (NCBI taxonomy): Eukaryota > Viridiplantae > Streptophyta > Magnoliopsida > Myrtales > Myrtaceae > Eucalyptus > Eucalyptus microcorys. Next base: position 29,966,730 of record CM024566.1, on the reverse strand, counting down.
GCCAGATTTGGTAAGGCTTGACCTCGCCCAACCATGGCAAGGGCAAGTGGGCGAGGCCGACCTCACCCACCCAGGGCGAGGCCGCCCTCATTGTGGATATGGTGAGGGCCTCACCCAATGATGGCGATGCTTGGCCTCACCCGATGATTAGACCTCGTTGTCAATTTGGTGAGGCTCGCCCTTGCTAGTAGTCAATGGGGATGGGCCTCATTGGTTGGCAAGGTCAAGCCTCACCAAGAGAGGAAATTAAAAAATAAATCAAAATAAAAAATATTAAAAAATTGACACATTAGCATTGGTCAAATGGCCGGTGCCAGCCAGCATCCACATCAGTGTTAGCTAGCCAAATTTTGTTGGATGGACTGAATTGACACAATTACAAAAGGTTTAAGATTGAATATATATATATATTGAGGACTGAATTGGAAAAATTGTAATAGGTTTAAAACTGTTTTTGTAATTTTCCCCACTCCACCATATACAATCACTGTGTTTGAGCTTTCCATGTCCGACTCTTGTTGACTTCAGAGACAAATTAGCTTCAATTAAGCACATCTGGGGTGGAAAGAATTTGATTAGAAAAATTATGCTAGTTCAAACTACTTCATTAGGCATATTATAAGGGCTTGATAGGAAATATGCGGCAAATTCAAGGATATAATCAAGCAAGGGCCGCTGGCTTTCACCTATAGCTAGCAAGGGTCAGCTAGCAGCTCGGCACCCCAAGATTAGGGGAAAAAAAAAAAGGAAAGAAAAAAAAAAAAAAAGTATTTAAAGAATTTTTAAAAAACTTATCTATATTAGCACTAGTTGTGTCACATAAGATTATTGGCGTTAACTAGACTTTATATTAGCGATTTTGAGATAAAATTAGCCAGAATGAATAAATTGAAAAATCGTCAGAATGTTTAGGATTAAGTTGGTATAATTAAAAAATTTAGGAATTAATTGTCCAATAAGTGGACATTAATTCTATAGATTAATGGCTTCTTTGGTCATTTTTCCAAAATTTTATGGAAATTTGTGTTTTATAGTGAAATCTAACGTGAGTTCGACGTAATCTCAAAATGTAACTGATTGGATGTAACCGGGGCAACTTGTACTATACTTTGCTCGCTCACTGCTCGGTCCGATGGTTTGTCACTTTCTGAGGAGATCGGTTGACCGTTAGCTCGAATGCGACAGTTCATTTCAGCACGTGTAATATTCTGCATAGTAAACTATAACGTCAGAAGAGGACAAGATGAATAGGAAGAACCCTAATAAAATCAGGAAGAGGATGCCTATAACAACGTAGTTGCCCAGCCTGTGATTCCATGTCATTTTTTGGCTGACCCTAGTCATATTATCAAAGTCTCTCTCTCTCTCTCTCTCTCTCTCTCTCTCTCTCTCTCTCTCATGCATGCTGATGAAATGCATGTTCTAGTGTGCATGTCTCAGGAAATAGACTCGTCCAGTTAGTAAGATGGTGCATGCTTTTAAACTGAATCTAAATCTTTGTTTTCAATATCTTTGCTCATGTTCAGCTTCCTCCTCCTTACCAAGAAGCAATTAACATCAGTCGGAAAACAATGAGGATCGCATTCTTCATTCTTCTGGTGTTCCTGACGAGCCGTTCGGCAGAATGCCGCTCCATCAAGCCGATCTTCAGCCTGGTACCCGATGGCATGGCAAATCGAATCAACAGTAATTATTCAGCTCATCAGGAACTCAAGACAACGACCATCACATGCGACCTTACTTACTCATTCTTGCCGTGCACCACGGAGCTGTCGGGCAAGATCTTTCTCATCGTGGTGTATGAGTTCTTGCTTGGTTATGCGGCCAACTATGTCAACTTGGGGTCGGAGCTGTTCTTCCGGATGTTCGGGACTGGAATCTTCAGCTCCAGTTTGTTCCAAATTCTTGGATCCCTTCCCTCAGTGATCATAATGCTTGGTGAGAAAAAAGATCCATTTCAATGCACTTATTATCTCAACATGTTTCCTCGACTATATTTCGTGTTGAGTAAAACTGGGTACGAAGACGAATTTACAGCTTTGCAGTCATCCTTCTTGAACTAGATGTTCCTAGTTTCTATTAATGTACCTCAAACTCCGTTTATCAAGCACTTACCTTGGTTCAGTCAGTAGTATTTCATCAAGCGTGGAAACGGTCGAGACAACAGCTGCAATGGGAATGGCCATGCTCGCAGGATCGGCAGTTTATAGCCTCACAATAGTGTGGGGCTCCATTGTTGCATTTGGAAGCCATAGTATCTCAAAAACTTCATCTTCTTCAATCACGTGGTCCAGTCAACCTACTAGGAAGTTGGTCACTCTACTAACAGGTTTCCCTTCAATACTTTGGTCCGAAAGAATTATTAATCTTTACTATATAAAAAGTAATCTCGGGTTTAACATGTTCAATGAACTAATTTAAGTATGACAAGAGGGGGTATTGAAATATGCCACGTCCTTTGACTTTAAGGTTTCTAAGCTCTTGTATACATGCACCTATCACTTCAAGTTTCGTATAGATGTTGCATAAGAAGAGATTCTACATATATTCTGGTCATTCTCTTCCTTCTGGTATTGTAGGTTCTGGCATAGAAACTGACACGGAGACCAAGAAAATTGCCAGAATCATGTTCGTTTCCATGATTCCATTTCTTATCCTCCAATTGGCAAAGATCATCAATTCGACTACTGGGACAAAAGTTGTGGTCTCGATCACTCTTGGAGTTACTGTCATTTTGCTCTTTGCAGACTACGCATTCCTGGTAAAATGATATTCCATGTCATTACAAGATCCCTCTAACAACCTCGATTAATTTCTCATTATTTTTTCTTTTCTCCATTCAAGAAAATTATACGGAGACACTTTCATAATTTGTATAACAAAAATGCGCAATAGGTATTGTATGGTTATGATTTCAGTTAACCCTTATTCTTCGCCATCTTACGTTGAAAAAGAAATTTTGTGCAGGTGTTTAGACCATGGATTCAGGAGAAGTCATTTGCATACATAACAAGCAAGTACTCAGTAAACAGCAAATTTCGGAGTCTTTGCATAGTTGATGGGAAGACCAGTGAATCTCGTATAAAAGAGTAAAAGAAAATTTCTCAACTTTTTAAATAAAATTTACAAATTCAATGTATAAGCATTGTACTTGTTCTTCTTCCACGTCTTTTATTTTTTATTTTTTTAAATTTTCGGGCTTGACCTTCACCATTTCATGCACCTTCAGGGTGTTTCGAAAGATCAATCAGAATAATGATTCACAAGTATCGAAGGCGGAGCTATATGCATTCCTGCTAGGATTACAGGAGGGAGCAGATGTGAGCACCGATGATTATGCAGTTGCTATGATGACAAAATTGGACGATTCACATGATGCATCCCTCAGTGAAATGGAATTTGTTCAAGGAATAACCAAATGGTTGAATCAGGGAACATTAGCTTCAAATAGTCTTGCTCAAGATTTGGCAAAATCGAGATCTCGAAGCAACAATTCCACGGTAGACACCTTAAACCTAAACACATCTCGATATCATATTCTGATGCTGATAGACTCTAGCCCCTTATTCAAGAGGTCGTCGTGATCCTGTTGCAATATATCACCATGTTATATTCGTAATACATTGCCATGGGTACGCAGGGAGCAACAGAAGAGCAAGAAAGGTTACTGTCCCAACAAGATACGACTAGCAAACCCAGAAGTGCACTTGCAATCTCATGGAACTACGCAAAAGCCAGTTTCTTGATCGTTCTGGGGACAACGATGATGGTCATTCTTGGCTCACCACTCATGCAAAGCTTTCAAGATGTCGCAAGCGACTTGAACATGCCCTCATTCTTGGTCTCCTACGTGATGCTTCCCTTGGCCATGAGCTACAAGCAAGCATTAGGAGCCATTACTTCTGCCAGAAAGAAGACATCGAAGGACATTTCTGGGCCGATGAGTGAGGTATATAGACACATCCTTCTGTCCTCATGTGCTAAATTTAGTACTTCTTAGTGTATGAAACGAGTCTTGAAATCTCATCGATCCTATTAGATCTGGATCTACCATAGACTTAACATGTACGAATAGTCAAAAATTCATAACCTAATTGTGGGGCTTAACATATTTCAATGACTTACCATGCACGTGCGCTTGCACGCACAGAGTCTCTACCTAGAACAAGGGATGAGCAAGTCGCTAATCTTACAATCGATAGGTACAAGATGTTTTCTTAAGGCGTTCCTCATTCTACCATTACGGATTATGAATAACTTGCCCATTTTCCTGCCACGAAAGAAAGCACAAACGAAATTATCTTTAGTAAAAGTGGCATGTCTATTACAGATCTCTACCAATGAACAAAACATATCTTCTTTAATAATGAACGTGCCCACTACATGTGAGCATGGTGGCTTACATGGATTCTCGGGGACCGATCAGTCGAACCAGAGGTCCCGATACCCCGTTGTTGTAAAAAGAGCCCTTTGTACATATCACATCACTATTTACAGAGCGAACATTAGCTGGACGGATTTATTTTTCAACTTTTCTTCCAGAAATGGAAATGCTTATAGATTTCGAATCAAGCATTTTAAGTATACATGAACAGGGAAAGCATAAGCCCCCACATTTCCATCGCACATCCACTTGCGAACTTTGAGGCATGATATGTTGTTCAATTTCTCCTCCTAATAACAGGAAGTACATACTTCAATTTTCTGCAATGCAGGTCTATCGCGGGGTGTTCCTGAACAACCTAATGGGGCTAGTCACCTTTTTATTGCTCGTTCTCATCAAGGACATATCCTGGAATGTCTCGGCCGAAGTTCTGGTCGTGCTCTTGCTATGCAGTTTCATGGGCGTCCTCACGAGCTTACGCACCCAGTTCCCCCTCTGGACCGCCGTTCTTGCATATTCTCTCTACCCATTTTCGATCCTGCTTCTCTACGTTCTCACCAGTGTTCTGGGCTGGTCTTAGGGCTTTCCTTTTTCCGCTATTTCGAGGATTCAACGATGAAGGAGAACAGTGTTTTTAATTTCAGAAGTTGCAGTGGCGCATTACCGACGGCCTTGAATTGAATCACTTTATTCTAAAAGCTATATTTTCTTGTCATCTAGAGATTTTAGGTCTAATATCAGGGGACCATTGGGGGTCAAGTGAACATTGTGATGTATTTTCAGATAATTTCCTTACTTGAAATGGCGCTTGATTGTCCATTGGTGTCTATGCTGGTCCTATGCATTCCATTTCCAATCGATAATTGATTAGCATTCTATTAGCGACACAAGTTGGTTTTGGGACCTTTTGACACGGTGTAACCCAGCTCTACTCCGACTAGCACCATGGTGAGGCGGCGGTGAAGGAGTTGCTTAAAACAAGTGGTACTTAAACTTCAACTCGATGCTATATTGCAGGGGCAGAAGCTCTTTAATAATGTCCATAAGGGTCGCCAATTAGGATTGCCCCTTACTAATCTGTTCACTTATTAAAAATAGCGAAAAAGGATGTTCAACTCTTGCTCACACTTGATAGGAATCCTCCCCTCTTTATGATCTACCATTGGGACAAAATATCATACAAGTGTAGTAAATGATCATCAAAATTTGCGGGTGTCGTGTGAGCCCCATACGGGTCTCACTCGATGTGACGGTCTTAGTTCATATTAGTAGATTAGTTTCACTAAAGAATATTCTTGCACATCTGGCATTTTCCTTTTTTCTCTTGTACGGTAAAAACTAACAATGAAACAGTGTCTTTTAACACAAATATAAGGAGAAAGACAGTTTGGAAAGCCACACGGATGGCATGTACAAGCAGAGCACACTGACCAACAAGATGATTGGCCTAATGGTACATTGGTCGCAAGTCTTTCATGAGTTCGATTCACATTTGAACAAACTTTTGAACGGCTTATGCCGCATTGTTAGCACACGCCTCATGTGGAAAGACATCCCAGCTATTAAAATTTTGGTAAGTTTGCAGCGTGAGGCTCATCAATGTTAGATCTTTGGTTTGCATGTGGTGCGGAGTCTCAATCACTCAAATCATACATTTCGTAGCAGATTTAGGACATTTATAATAAAGCCCAGAGGGGTAACAGCCCACCATTCTATTTATTAAGAAGAATTGCAGAGAATGTTAACTCGGGGTCTAACGGATAATTGGGTACATGCATTAATTAAAGCATGGCGGATCAAAGTTCAAGTCTTTGTGGAATTATCCCTGAATTTATTATATTTTTTGTAGGCATTGTCTCCATTGTCCGACAACTCTCAATTATCACACACGTTTCTGTTCGAAATTCCTGATTTAACAATTTTACCGAACCACTTAATCAATAAGTTAGGAACGGATTGAGATCAAATCTAAACTTTGAATGCTCGGACACTGTAAATTCAAAATATAGCAACTTTATAAAGTAATGGGTTGAGGAAAATTCAAAATTTGGTGAGCATATACAAAACTCATCAAGAGATTCAAAGGATGTAAATGATATAGGAAATTTACACATGGATAAGTTAGAATTTATAATCAGTGACTATGATTTTCTTGAAGGGAACCCAAGATTGGCATAGTTGATTACGGTGTTATGGATTTCCTTTCAAAAATTGAAGATCACCTATTGAAATCTCACCAATTACGTGCAAACTACTTTGGGTGTCACTAACATAGAGCAAAGATATGTAAAGTTAATCGATTCATGGAGCTCACATAGTAATTCATGATCCTCCAGATAGCTAGAAATCCAAAATTTGGCAAGCATATACAAAACTCATCAAGAGATTCAAACGATACATATGATATAGGAAATTTACACAGGATAAGTCAAAATTTGTAATCAATGGCTGTGATTTTCTTGAAGGGAACCCAAGATTGGCATGGTTGATTAGGGCGTTATGGATTTCCATTCAAAAATTGAAGATCGCCTATTGAAATCCCACCAATTACGTGCAAACTACTTTGGGTGTCACTAACATTGACCAAAGATATGTGAACTTAATTGATTCATGGCCTTGCAGAGTGTTTCATGATCCTCCAAATAGTTAGAAATTCAAAATTTTTTGAGCATGTACAAAATCAAGAGATTCAAAAGATACACATGATAGAGAAAATTTACATAGGGATATTGTAATTAGTGACTATGATTCTCTCGAATGGAACCCAAAATTGGCGTGGTTGATTAGGGCATCATGGATTTCCAATCAAAAATTGAAAATCACCTATTGAAATTCCATAAATTGCGTGTAAACTACCTTAGGTGTCACTAATATAGACCAAAAGTATGAACTTATTCGATTTATGGGGCTTGCAAATTTTTTCATAAGCTTTTAGATAATTGGGTCTTAACATTTGTGCCCATGGATTATTATTATTATTATTATTATTATTATTATTATTATTATTATTATTATTATTATTATTATTATTATTATTATTCTTCTTCTTCAAAGATTCTCTCAAATGTTATTATCCTAGTAGGACGTCTATCTTATATATTAAAATTAACAAACTGAATTTTTTTTTCCGTAAACTTTTAAACAAAACAAAAGGAATACTTACTGCCACCTAATATTTTTAACGCTCAGTGAAATGTGGAGTTTTGTTATTAAATTATTGTCAGAAAACCATGCGTCAAACAGGACTCGGCAACGATATAAGGACCAACACAAGAAAATACTTTCTTATTAGGCCTAGGAACTTACAACAGAAAAACTAACGACTCTATTGGATCAGAGGTCTATAGAAGGAAAGAATTAATCTGTAGTTTGGCCTCAGCTCTGCGAGTTTTTTTTAGGTCAAAATAAGTAGCTTTCATTACTTGCCAAAAAGTGGATAACAAGCAGATTCAACATCTAAGCATAGGATTAAGCGAAGGGGGTGGAGAGGATTATCAATCCAACTCAGTGGGAGGGAGCCAATTCGTTGGGCGCTTGCGACCCAATAGGCCGCTTGGTTGGCATCTCTAGGTTGAAAGATAAACCGGGCTTGAGGATGAAGGCCCAACAGAAAAGTGCAATCGCTTATAAGGGACTTGGCAGCCCACAGTGTGTCCCTCTGTCCCATAATGCTTTCAACAGCCACTAAATTATCTGAAGCAAAGAGATAGTACAGGTCAGAAACTGAACTGAACTCAGTTCGTGGGGCTCGTGTGTCCAACATCTTCTTCAACTAGAGTAGTGCCTCTCTCATGGCTAGGGTTTCCGCCACCAAAGCCGAAGTAGCATGGATCGGCTTTGCAAGACCATCAACATGTCAAATTATCAAGTTTATGTCACTGCGACCGTGAGCCCCATGATCGGACAGGATCGATCCCTTCAACACGGTCGTCCCGTGACGGTAGCTTACGATATTACATGATATTTTCAACCTGACGCTGGATTCCCGTTTACTTAGACGATAAGTCAGTGCTTTGGTACCACTATCCCCCACGATCCGTGGATAATTCGCCGTCATCACTTGCTCAGAGGATTATATCTTCCTCGCTGACCAACATGGGCTTGCCATCTGCGTTAGAACGGTTGAGATGAATCGAACATTCGGCGGCAGACGTTGACTGTGAAGTGGATCACTCCCTGGAAGAAATAGTCTTGAGGATCTTGGATGTGGCAAGCCGAGTAGCAAATTTATCCCAGATTTTCCTTAATTAGAACTGAACTTGGACGAGAGACGCTGACAATAACACTATACGTAGAAGCATCGACGTCATGGTCTCATCCAGATCTAGGCAAGGCGGCCTTGCTCATAGCCGTGATGATCTTGCATAGATCTAGGCAAGGGCCATGACCCTCACTAGTGCTGGCAAGGGCTTCACGGCCACAGTGAAAGAAAAAAAATAAGAAAAGAAGGAAAAGAGAAGAAAATGAAAAAGGAAAGTAATAAAAAAACAATTCAATTTTTTTTTTTAAATATGAAATAATTTGTCCACATCGACTTTAGTCATGCCATGTAGGTTGACATCCATATCAAAGATGGACTAAATTGGTAAAATGTTAAAATATTTAAGACTAAATTGGCCAAATTGAAAAGTTTATGACTAAATTAGCACAAGTACAATAGATTAAGACTTCTTTGGTAATTATTTCCCATCTAAAGCATGGAAACTAGGAATTTTTCAAGTGTGATGATAGGAGGAATGCTAGTCCTCTTCATTTTTAATTGGGAAAATTATTCAAAAAGTCATAAATCAACTTAGTCCTAAACTTTTCAATTGTGTCAATTTAGTCCTAAATCTTTTAATGATTTGCCAATTTAGTCTTAAATTTTTCAATTGTGCCACTTAGTCCTAAACTTTTGATGATTTGTCAATTCAATTATAAACTTTTTAACAATTTGCCATTGTATTCCTTCAGCAAAAATCCAAATATTAGGTTTAGGACTAACTGGTACAATTGAACTGTGTAGGACTAAATTGATGCAACCAAAAGGACACTGAATAATATTCTTACACATCTGGCCTTTTCCTTATTTCTCTTGTTTTGTTTGTTGAAAAAGTAAATTTTTAATTCATTTTTAATATTTATCTTTATTAATTATTCAATTTTAACCCTACTAAGCACAAAATGAGAATTAACACAAATATAAGGAGAAACACAGTTTCAAAAGCCACATGAATAGCACATACAAACAGAGCACATTGACCAACAAAGTGGTTGGCCAAGTGGTAAATTGGTCACAAGACTTCCACGGGTTCGATTCATGTCGTGAATGACCTTTGAACGGTTTATGCCACATTGTGTAACTGTAGTAAACACCTCATGTGGAGTGACAATCGGGCTATTAGCACTTTGGTAAAGTTGCGGTGTGAGGGTCGTTAATCCTGGACCTTTGACTTGCGTGTGGTGTGGAATCTTGATCATTTTAACTATACATTTCGTAACGGGTATAGGACGTTTATAATAAAGCCCTGAAGGGTAACAGCCCACCCATCTATTTATTAAGAAAATAAAGAATAGCAGAATGGTAACTCGTGGTCTAATGGATAATTGGGTACATGAATTAATTAAAGCATGGCGGATCAAAGTTCACCTAGTCTTTGTAGAATTATCCCCAAATTCCAATCTCATTTTTGTAGGCATTATCTCCATTGTCCGATAACTCTCAATTATGACATACGGTTCTGTTTAAAATTCCTGGTTTAACAATTTAACAGAACCACCTAATCAATAAGTTAGGGACGGTTCAAGACTCAAATCTAAACTTTGAATGCTCGGACACCGTAAATTCAAAATATAGCAACTTTAAAATGTAATGGGTTGAGGAAAATTCAAAATTTGGCCGGCATGTACAAAACTCATCAAGAGATTCAAATGATACACATGATATAGGAAATTTACACTTACAAGTCAGATTTGTAACTAGTCAATGGTTCTCTCGAAGGGAACTAGGATTGGCGTGGTTGACTAGAGAATTATGGATTTCCATTCAAAAATTGAATATCACCTATTGAAATCTCATCAATTGCGTGCAAACTACTTTGGTTGCCACTAACATTGGCGAAAGGTATAAGAACTTAATCAATTCATGGGCTCACAGAGTGTTTCATGTGCCTCTTGGTAATTGGGTCTATATGTCCATGTGCGTGGATTATTAAAAAAAGATTTTGTGAAATGTAATTATCCCAGTAGGACGTCTATCTTATAAATAAAAATTAATAAACTTAAGGTTTTTTTATTAACTTTTAAACAAAAGGAATACTTCCTGTCCACCTAATATTTTACACACTCAGTGAAATGTGAAGTTTTGTTATTAAATTATAGTCAGAATACCATGCGTCAAACAGGATTCAGGAACAGTATAAGGACGAACTTTCATGTTAGGACTAGGAACTTGCAACAGAAAAACTGATGACTCTATCGAATCAGAGGTCTTTAGAAGGCAAGAATCAATATGTAGTTTGGCCTCAAAGCTACGAGTTCGACATGTCAAATTATCAAGTTTATGTCTATGCGACCGTGAGCCCCATGATAGGAGAAGATCGTTCCCTACAACATGGTCGTCCCAGGACAATAGTTTACGATATCACATCATAGTATTAGTCCTACGTCGGATTCCCATTCACCGTCCGCACAATCCATGGATAATTCACCATCATCACTTACTAATGCAAGCCTAGGGTAGGCTTTCTTAAACAGTAGGATCGGGAGAGTGACTCGCACACAGGAAAACAGGATGAACAGAAATTTCAGCACTGCGCAAGCTCAGGAGAACAGTCGTATCTTTGTCGATACAGATCGGTTCGACCTGATTCTAAAGCCAAATGAACAAAGACTTCTGGATCTACAATTTCTATATTTTGGGTTTTCTCAAATAAGCACTGTAGGATGGTGAAAATTGGGTTAGAAGTAACGAACAGAACAGAACAGAACAGGAAAAGATAGAAACGCCGTTGGTTGCTCTTCTGGGCCTCCAAGGAAGTTGAGGGGGCACCAATTCTTCTAGATCGATGACTGCAACTCTTCAAGGATACAGGTTTCAAAAAGCTCTGACTCTTCAAGGATGGGGTGAAAACTCTTCTAGGTTTTTAAGGATATGAACTCTACAAGGTTCACGATACTTGCTTCAAAGCAAAGTTTTTCATTTATAAAAAGTCTTCTGTCTTGTACAAGGGATTGGATGGCTTATATTGTCAAAGAAATAAAGATAGAGTGTTGAAACTAGGATAAATAAAGACAGAGCGTTGAAACTATAAGCTAGTTAAAGCGTCATGCGAGCTTCCAAGGTGTCTTTCAAGCTTCCCAGATGGACTCAAGATGTCGATACAGCTTCTCGGTTTCGTCGAGCTTGAATGCGGGCCAATCTTCTTGGTCGAGCGAGCTGGTCTTCAATGCGGGCTGCATCATCCTCCCCATCTTTAAAAGAATTCGTCCTCAAATTCTCGCCATCATCATCAGAAGAATCTCCCACCCTACTAGGTGCCAACATAACCTTCTTGCCTCCAAATTCGAAAGAATATGTATTTCGATAACCATCATGCATAGTCCTCCTATCGAATTGCCATGGTCAACCAAGAATAATGTGACTAGCATCCATCGGCAGAACATCACACCATATCTTGTCACTATAAACAGAACCAATGGACAGATTAACAAGACATCGTTTTGAAACAGTTACCTTAGCGCCTATCTTCAACCACAACATTTTATAAGGCGTAGGGTGCGTTTTTAATTCCAACTTCAGCTTGTTTGCCGCTACTTCAGAAATTATATTCTCACAACAACCAGAGTCAATAATTAATTGACACGCCTTTCCCATGATTGTGCAAGTAGAATGGAAAATATTGGTACGTAGCCACCTATCTCCAGTGTCATCTCGAGGAGTAAGAAAAATTTTCCTCACCATAAGAAGTTCGCCAGTGTTAGCATGCATTATTTGTTCATCATCCGCAGCTTCTTCATCATTGTTCAACTCCTCTTCAAGTGGATCCTCAGCATTCTCATCATAATCATTATCCACCAAGAAGGCTTTACCAGCTGGTCAATTCTTATTGATTCGATAATTGCTAGCACGATGACCCAACTCCCCACAAGAATAGCAATGTATTTCGGATGTAGCAGGTTGCTTCGAAACATGGGGCTAAGTAGAAGACTTACTAGCAAATTGCGTTGTAGCCTTAGCAACTTTAACAGTGCTAGTGGTGCTCTTAGTGGCTCGACTTGCCATGGTAGTTAATTGCTGTCTCCAAGAACGAGAGCGCTCCATTTTGAGTGCTCGTTGGTGTGCATCTCCTAAGTCCCAAATGTCGAGGACTTCCAAGGCGTCTTGAATGTAAAATTGAAGACCGTTCAAGTATTTGTTCACAAGCACCTCCTCCGGATCCTGGATATTGTTATGAATCACCAACTCATTGAATTCATTGGTGTATTGGTCCACCGTTTGCGTACCTTGTTTTAGATTTTGGTACCGTTGGTAGAGCTCTCTTTTATATCCTTTGGGAAGAAAATATTTTTGAATCTTGCCCTCCATCTTTGCCCTCCATCTTTCTCCACAAAGTGATTGGTGCTTTGCCAACGGCTTAGCGAGTTTGTTTTTCACGTCTCCACCAAGCAATCGCCTTGCCTTGGAATCGCATAGCAATGATCCCAACGCGATGATTCTCCGAAACATTTCGATGCTCAAACACCTCATTCACAAGTGTTAGCCAATCAACAATTTCATCAGGAGACTCAGTACCTGTAAATTCTGGAACATCTTTCTTGACTTCCTTTTCCCAATCTGGCTCACGAATATGTTGTAAACGATGTCGAACATGCCTCTGACCGTGAATAGATTGAACACTCTCCGAAGAGGAAGAGTCACCATGGGAATCTTCAGTCCTGGAACGGGGTGGAGAATTATTTGCTTCAGCCCTCAAACGCTGAACTTCTTGCGTCAATTCGTCAATTTGTTGTTGCATATTCTCAGTGAGTGTGTGCAATTCATTGAGGGGAACGGTTCTGCCGCCACAACGCCTAGCTTGTCTTGGAGGCATTGTCCTCTCCTCCAAAGCTTTGATACCAAATGATGCAAGCCTAGGGTAGGCTTTCTCAAATAGTAGGATCGAGAGAGTGACTCGCACACGGGAAAACGGGACGAACAGAAATTTCAGCACTGCGCAAGCTCAGGAGAACAATCGTATCTTTGTCGATACAGATCAGATCGACCTGATTCCAAAGCCAAATGAACAAAGACTTCTGGATCTACAATTTCTCTGTTTTAGGTTTTCTCAAATAAGCACTGTAGGATGGTCGAATTTGGGTTGGAAATAACGAACAGAACAGGAAAAGATAGAGACTCTGTTGGTTGCTCTTCTAGGCCTCCAAGGAAGTTGAGGGGGCACCGATTCTTCTAGAACGATGACCGCAACTCTTCAAGGATGCAGGTTTCGAACAGCCCCGACTCTTCAAGGACGGAGTGAAAACTCTTATAGGTTTTCAAGGATATGAACTCTACAAGGTTCACGATACTTGCTTCAAAGCAAAGTTTTTCATTTATCAAAAGTCGTCTGTCTTGTACAAGGGATTGGATGGCTTATATTGTCAAAGAAATAAAGACAGAGCATTGAAACTAGGAGAAATAAAGACAGAGCGTTGAAACTAGGAGAAATAAAAACAGAGCATGGAAACTATAAGCTAGTAAAAGCGTCATGCGAGCTTCCAAGGTGTCTTTCAAGCTTCCGGGATGGACTCAAGATGTCGATACAGCTTCTCGGTTTCGTCGAGCTTGAATGCGTGCCGATCTTCTTGGTCGAGAGAGCTAGTCTTCAATGCGGGCTGCATCACTTACTCGAAGGATTATATCTTTTTCGCTGACCAACATGGGGTTGCCATCTACATTAGATCGGTTGAGATGGATCAAACATTTGGTGGCAGAGTGCGACTGTGAAATAAGCCAATCCTTGGATGAAATAGTCTTGAGGATCTTGGACTGTGGCAAGCCGAGTAGCAACAAGAGACACCGACAATAACGCGATACGTAAAACACTGGCCTCATGGCAAGCATCGAGATGTTTTTACTCTTCTCGAGCAAGACATGAAGTTCATGTATGCTCGACAATCCATTCAAAAGAAGGATGTCCAGTGATTAACGATTTGAGACTCGAGAATCAATCTATTATATCTATTTAAAGAGGAAAACAATCCAAAAAATTCCTAAATCTATTGGCTTGTGCCAATCTAGTTCTAAATCTTTCAATTTAATCAATTTAGTCCTAAATTTTTGAACGTTTTACTAGTTTAGTCCATTTGGACAATCTTGACAGGAGCTTAAATGTCAATTGTCCTACATTGTATAGGTAGCACTAACGTAAACAATTTTTTTCAAATTTCAAATTTTATTTATTTTTCCTTTTATTCTCTTTTCCTTCTTTTTTTTTTTTTTTTCACTGTGGCCAATGAGCTTCAACGAGGGGCACGAAGCCCTCACCAACTGCTAGTGAGGGTTGTAGCCCTCTTTTAGCCTCACCCATGGCTATGATGGCCTAGGCTAGGCTACCTTCATCTACAGCCAACAAGGCCAAGGCGACACAAGCGTCACCCTAATTTGGGCAAGGCAGCCTTGACGAAGATTGTGATGACCTCCCCTAGATCTGGGTGAGGGCCACAATCCTTACTGTCACAATCCTCACCAGTGACGTTGAGGGCTTCACGGCCACGGTGAAAGAAAAAAAAAAAGAAGGAAAAGTAAAGAAAAGGAAAAAGAAAAGTAATAAAAAATTTTAAAAATTGAAAGGATTTGTCCACGTCAGCTTCAATAGTATCATGTAAGGTATCTAACATCCACGTTAGCAATGGACTAAATTAGTAAAATGTCAAAAGGTTTAAGATTCAGTTGGTCAAATTGAAAGGCTTAGAACTGAATTAGCATAAGTACAACAGGTTTAAGACTTTTTTTTTATAATTATTTCCCATATAAAGCATAGAAACTAGGAATGTTTCAGTGTGATGATTGGAGGAATGCTAGTCCATTTAGTTTTTAACTAGATAAATTATCTAAAAAGTTCTAAACCTATTGTACAAAAGTTAATTCAGTCGTAAACCTTTCAATACATCGATATAGTCCTAAATCTTTTGACGATTTGTCAATTTAATCCTAAATTTTCAATGGTGCTAATTCGGTCCTAAACATTTTGATAATTTGCCAATTTAGTAATAAACTTTTTAACAATTTACCAATATAGTCTTTTGACCAGATAACAAATTATAGATTTATGACCAAATTGGCAAATGTTAGAAAGGTTTAGGACTAAATTGATACAATTGAAAAATTTAGAACCAAACTGGCAAAATATTAAAATGTTTAGGACTAAATTGACACAATTGAAAGTTTTAGGACTAAATTGACCATTATACAATAGGCTAAAGACTTTTTGTTCAAATTATCCCTTTTGAACTTGTTGATTAGGTTGATGAGAATTTATTTAATTATAGATATCAATTTAAAAAATGACGTGCGAGGTTATTTATTGTTTTCATTTTGACAATTTAAAAAGTTCTATTAGGGAAAAAGTTAGTGATCTATCAATGTGGCATCAAATGATGTCATTGACTAGAACCCATAGTCTGGCAAACCCAACCATGTTGGTTGGGAGTAAGCATGGATCAAATCGCCATGACTTGTCAAAGACAAGGCACTTATAACGCCCTACCACTTTAATACCCCACTTGGTAATAAACTCATGTTCTCGAGTTTGACAAATCACTTGATTATGTTAAATCCTATGTTTTCAAGACATCGCACCAAATTTAAAATGTTTCCTCAAAATAAATATAAAAATATGCACTATACAAAGTCTCCTTTTCTTTGTTCTCTTTTATTTTTGATTTTTCAGTTTGCTCAGCTTCATAGTTATAGGGGATGCAAGGATTTCAATAATCTCACGTGTTTAAAGGTTCTAAGATGTGGAGCTCCTTATTTCGTTAATTGATTTTATTGATCAGTTCGATAAAAGAAACTATAGTTCAATCCAATCAGCCCTCGAAAGGAAGAAGGAGGGCGAAAGAACACAGAACAAAAAGCAACACGTCAGTGTTAATAGATTTACATGATGGACTAAACCCAATGATTTCTAACTACTCTTCACATTTACATAAATGCATTTCAAAAATATTTTTGATCTTTGGCTAGTATTTATTTGTGAAGGGTTTTGTGCATCACTCTTCGCATATAAACCCTAGCCAAGGACCTTGTGTGACGCATAGATCGTTTTCATTCTTTTGCATCGATATTCATCTAATGGGGTTAAATACGAATGGCAGTGATGATCGAATTGTTCAGGAAATTAATATTAAAGGTGTGTTTAGTATGAAAGAACTCTGTTTGAAAGATAATGATGCACGCTCGCTCTTTGTGGAAAGAGAGTTTTGGTGATTACTTGTTTAAATAAAGTTGTCATGGTTCCAAACTAATACCAACGCTTGTTCTCTTGCCTCAATAACGAATTATTAGCTTTCAAATGGCATAATTCCCAAAGGAAAACCCCATTATTAGGTCTAGTCCCAATTCTATCCTAAAATTTTCTTATCCCATAAAAAAAAATAAAAAAACTCAAACTTAAGGTCATGTATTAATTCTATTCTAAACTTTTCTTATCTCATAAAAAAACATGAACTTTATGTTCAATCCCAAATCACCCTAAACTAGTTTTCATCTCATAAAAACCCACCAACTTTTACTTCAGTCCCAAATCTATCTTCGTGAGCCCTTCGTCCAATTTTTTTTACAACTGAGAAATGAAAAAACTTTAGAATGCAAGTTGTTCAAGGGTCTTGAGTGCAAGCTCTACAACTACAAGAGATAAAGGACTCCTGAGTATGAGAGATTGAACATTGAGCACAAAATTGAAGTCAACTAAGATAAAAGGAAAACTCTCATAAGAGTAAAAGCAATTGAAAAAAACCAACCCTACTTGCTCTAGTTTTTATCCAAATATCATATTCAAGATGTCATTTAGGCTCACATAGAAATTCATCCCTAAAAGACGTCTTATTGGATTTGAAATTTGAGGAAATCTAGAGCAATAACATGGAAATGTCACATCACTAGGGGCAATTTTGGATGGAGTGTTAATGGAGATAGATAGATGACTCAAGTAAAAGTTGAGTCTTGACCTAATATTAGTGGTTTTTTATGAGACAAAAAGAATTAGGGTAGAATTGGGATAGAACCAAAAGTTAAAGATCTTTTATGAGACAAAAAAAGGCTTATGGTAGAATTGGGACTGCACTTAAGTTGAAAGATTTTTTGAGTATTAGGCCGCTTTCAAATTTACAAAAATTGAATAATTTAGAAAATATGTTCCTAAAAAATGATTACTTGTATCACTTAAATTAATTAGCTAATGAAAAATAATTTTTATTATCAATAACAATTTATGTATGAAAATATTTATCGTTCATTTTTTCAATTTTATTTTTTTTTTTTTATAAGCAGGGTGACATAAGCGGGAGGACCCATTTTCCCACTTAAGATAAATATCGTTTGGCTACCAAGGCGGTGATGTTCATTTATTTTTTTAAGCGGTCATTTTTAACAAATATTTTCTAAATCATTTGTTTTACACAAAATAAACAAAGCCTTAATGTTAAGATACACGTGTGAGTTGTTTTAGATTAGTCCAACATCGGAGAATTGATGTAATATTGAATAGTTAATATATCCTAAATAGCCCATAACTCATTACTTTAAGCTTTTAGTAAAAGTTGGTCTAATTAGATATGTTGACGGGTTCAAAACTTCCCGAGTGAAGGTATTGATTTTTGCTGCATACTTCCAACAATTGATATCAAAGCCAGGTTGTAAATTGGTGGCATCCCAATCTATTCAGGTGTTTTGTATGTATCTTAAGAAAGAAATCTTGTGATCCAAGCAATAGGCATTGTGGTGTGGCAACTCAATCCTAATGGTAGCCTCCATTGATCAATCCAAAGAAAGAGACCATGGATGAAGGTAGGTGCTAGGGAATATCTAGATTAAGGAAGAGCAGTTCAACTAAATATGTTGATAAGCTCTCTTTGGCAATCTTTTCAAATGAAAGTAAGTATTAGATTTTTGTCACTATCAATAATGGTAAAGAATAATGAGGATACACCAACACTAGAAATAGACAATGAGGAGATTTATTGGCTGGGTTCATCTCTATGGGGCCTAATGAACATAAAACAAAAAAAGGGTAAAAACTCAAAAAGAAAACAAAGGAAGAGACTAAAAATCTCTTGCATGCTAGAGAGGAGAGTGAAAGTGTTCTTGCAAAGGGCATAGAGCAAATAGAGAGAAGGGAGAAGAGGCAGGTTTTCTAGTATAGTTTTGATGCCCAAATGTTGTCGAAATTAGTGCAAATTTTAGTATATTATTCTTAAGATCAAAGTCTACAAGATAATGTTGAAATTTTAATATATTATCTTAAGATCAAGGTCTACAAGATAATTGGTTTCGTTTGTTGAAATTTTTCTCCAAATTGTCTCTCGTGCTCTTAAATCACGGTCATATTTTCTTACTTTATTTGTGTCAATCCACCTTTGTGGTGATGAAATATTGTTGTATCATTGATGTAGAGTCTCTAATGTGTGATTAAAGAAGAACTTTTGTGTATCATACTATTTTTGGTGATTAGTAAAACTTTTTGAACGGTCCATGATTTTTCTTGCATTGGTTTTTCCACATAAAAATCTTGGTTTTGTTGTTGCCTTATTTCTTTAATATTTCAACATGATATTATCTTTAAGTTTTATTGGTAGAATATACTACTGGTTGTTGCTTGGATTACGTCGATATTGATTTGTTCAGTTTTGGGGAAATTTAATATTGAATTGGATTAGTTCTTGATAAATAATTACCTGGTTCTCCGCAACACCTAAATTCATTTAGTTTTCTTTATGGGGATATTCAATGGTTAGCTTTATTTAGTGTCAAATATTGGCAAAATTTGGCAACGGAGGAATAGAGGGACTTTTCAAAATTAGTTTTTACGTTACTCAACTCTCCATTGAAGTTATTCAAATGTATATAAGGGATATTTCATCAGCAAAGGAGGCTCATAATAGTTTCTCAAGTTGAGTTAAATTGAACACGAATGAGATGGCTATGGATAACCCAGGAAATATAGTTACCAATGGCTTAACCCGAGCTACAGTGGGCGACTGCTTATGTGGTTTTATTAGATTGTTGACATTTGCTCATGTAGTTTGAATCTCATAATTTCGTTGGGCTTCCAAAAGATAAAGGTGATTCTGAAGTAGCCGTTCCTCTCATCAGATCGACCACCAAGGCAAATGCAACAGAAGAGAATTTGCTTCTACAAATGCAATGGCTAATCAATTAGTTGGAGAGCTTTATTTCAAAACATGTTTATAAAGAAGGCAACACATGTGCGATTGGTCAGTGAATTTAGTTTTACATAATAAATGTGTTAATGAGATTGTCTCTCGACCCCCTTTGGCTCTATTTCCTTCCATTCTATGAGATCAAGTATGTTCTTTGATGATACATTCGATTAATTTTTAATTTTTTAATGGGCTTTTTCCCTGACTAATACAAAAAAAAAAAAAAAAAAAAAGTGCTTAATTAAGTAAAAAAATCACTTAATTTACTAAATAAGTTAGCATTTTATTAATTTGTTCAATACCAAAATTAATTGATAACAATTACAATCTTACCCAGTTTATTTCAATAGTGAAAATTGTCCAAAAATTCATCAACCTATTGTGCGACCGCCAATTCAGTTTTATTTTTTTTAATTTGGCCATGTTGACACCCGTTAAATATGATTTTTTTGTAAAAAAATAAAAATAAATAACAAACAAACAAATAAAGAGAGAGAAAGCCCAACTCGACCATCTCGTCACAGCCCATTCAGAATCAACTCAATTCGCAGGGCCCAGAACCTCAAGCTCAGCTCGAAAGCCCGGGACAATGTTTCAATTGATGGATTTGCCCAGGCCCAATTCTATCCCCAGTCCAGCCCACAACTTGGGTCCAGGTCGCGGCGGTCTCTGTTTCCAGGTCGCGCTGGTTTTGCTCTGTTTAACCATGCCTTCGGGCCGAGTAGCTCGAATCGGTTCGTTACCGGTGGGAGCTCAATCGCCGGCGACAATACTCACCGTAGTCATTTCCTGAACCTCCTATCGCTGGTTCGATAACTTCCCGCAACTGGCAATGGCATCTTCAAGGGAAAATCCAAATACTCCGTCTCGGTTCGTTTTTGATTAAGAACAGAGGTTTTGAGATCTCATCTCTGCTTGAGTAAAATACGATGGAGTTTGACAGTAAACTGAATGTCGATCTCTTGCTTGTTTTGAGCATAAACATGTCGATGGAAGTTGCTCACTACCTGTTTAACAAAATGCAAAAACAATATCTGTGCAAATTTGCCTTGTTGTTGATCGTTCTGAATGTGTTTTAGCTTGGTTTATATGATAATCTCAGAATTTTAGGTCATTAGCTATAGTTATTGATGTATTCCTAGCTTGCAAAGAGTCTTACTAAGTCTCCATTTTCCTCTCTCTTTTTTCAGTGTTGTTTGTCTCCATGATGATTCTGTGGTGGCCGCCAGCAAGAAAACGGCTTGGAGTCAATGGCCGATGATGATCATCCATACTTCCATTTCTCTGTGGTATTCTCGTCCCTTGTCCGGGTATTGTACATGTCTGCAAAGCTGAGCTGTCAATGTGAGACGGCCAATGGCTGACGGTGGTGGTCCGGTGGTGGTCGGAGACGGTCACCATAGGAATATATGATGTTCCGGGGAAGTCATGGTTGTTCTGGTAATTTACATGAAGAATCTCTGGAGAATGTGCATTCAGTAAGCTAGAACGGAGGAAAGTTTGCCGGAGAAAAGAGTTATAATAGAATTCGTGTTCTGCAAAAGCAAAAGACTGGAACATATAATAAAAAATAATATTTAAAGATAGGAAAAGGCAAGCCTCAATTAGATAATTAGATCTTAGGATTAGATTTAGCTCAGTATCATTTTAGTTAGTGCGCATATAGTTTAGGAAATTCCATTTCTGGATTTTAAGGGCAACTTGCATTTTTAGATAGTTTTTCCCTCAATGAAAAACATAGCAAGATCAAAAATTAAAATTGCATAGCGAATAAAAATTAAATAAAATGAAATGAAAGATAATAAAATATCTATAAAAAAAAAAAAGTTAGTGTTTACATTAGAGCCACATTTTGGGGCTAGCTAGTTCATTTTCATTTTAATATGACGTGTTTGGTAACTATTCTGTTCTCGGGAATAATTTCTTATCAGAAATGATTTTTTTTTTATTCTATTCCTGGAAACAATTTTGAAACATTTTAAGTTGTTTGGTAAGTGTCCAAAATTTTTATTTCCGAATATAATTTTTTTAGATACCGTTATAAAAATTTCTAATCCAAATCATTTTCTTTTAATTTTTTAAAATTTTATTACTTTTTTTTTTTTTTTCTATTCTTTCTCTTCAAGGTTTGTCAGTCGCCGGCCTTGGATGATCAGTGATTGGCTAGATGAGGGCTGGCGACCTTGCTAGAGTGTTGCCGACCCTCGACAAGACTATGCCTAATCGGCCAAGTCTTGGCTAAGCGAGCAGCCTCACCCAGATCTAGCGAGGCAGAGCTCACCCAGCCACTGGCACCCGCCGACCTCATGGTGGCCTGACGAGGTCAAGCTAGACTAGTGGCCAAGCAAGCTTGGCCGAGCCTCACTCGGCCAAGCAAGGCTTGCCAATGGTTTGGTGGTTGGGCAAGCCTCCCGCGAGCTTGCGGGACCTCGCCCAACTGGTCACCAACAATCGGTGGAGGTGGACAGCAATGGCAATGGTGATGGCGGTGGTAGTTGAAGAAGAAGAAGAGAGAGGGAAGAAGAACAAAAAGAAAGAAAGAAAAAAAAATTGGATTGGCTTGATTTTGAAATTGTTTTCGAGAAAGGACAATCAACTTCTTTTTACTTCTCAATTTTGTTTCAAATCTGCTTCCGAGAACAAAAAAATAGAAATTTATTTCCAAAAACAAAAATTTTACCAAACAGATTTTTGTTCCAAATCTACCTTCAAGAACAAAAGAATATAATTTTTTTTTTGGTAAAGAAAGTATACAATTTTTTACTATTTGACTAGTTGCCAAATACGCTCTTAAGTGTTTTTTTAGTGATAATGTAATTCTTTTAGGCAAACTTAAACTTCAATTTGGATTTTGAGAATTAGATCCTCAGGGTTCATGTCCAAGCTATATAAATAAGTAGGTGTATATCTTTGCTCAATTCTTACACACAATTTACTTTTTTATCAATCTTTTATCTCATTTGACTTACGTTCACAGGACGAGTGAAAATAAATTGGACAATAAATTTATGTCATTTGGTTGATATGACCTATATCCATGGGAAAAGTAGTAAATAATTATACTATAAATCAAGTGATATAACGAAGTTACAATCATACTCGAGTCGCTCAAATATCTTAGTGTTTTCCAACCCCAATTACATCTAATAACTTATACAATATTTAGTCTCATAATTTCTGACAAAATAATCTCTCAAACTTAAAGCAATGGATTGACAAAATCTTACTCATTTTCTATCTCAAAATGCAAGCTAAAATTTTATAGTGATGTACATGATTGATATGACGTATAATAACACATTAGCATTAAAGAAATAATTTCAAAGAATCAACAGAATAAATTATCCCATAAACATCTCATGAAGTTTAAATTTGCATCAAATCTTTCCCAACATTCAACAATTTGAAGTTGTTTCCTAAAGTAATCGAAATCATACTCTCTCTTCATTTCTTAATATTTTTTTGGCGAGCTGGACATACACACTTTTTTGTCTCACTCCTCTCTTCTATGTACATGTGTGTGCATTGCTCAAAATGATCAAACCTCAGACCCGATACTCCCCCCAACAAAAAAAAAAAGAAAAAAAAAAAAGAAAGAAAAACTTTACCAGCATGGTCTTATATACCAACGTTGTAAGCCCGTCTGCGAGCATACACGATTTTGAAAAGTGTGTTTGATAATAATTTCTTATGAGGATTGACATCATTGCATTTTTCAAAGAGCATGAAATTTGGATTAATCAGTAAACCATGTGGATATTATCCAACAAAATAGAATTAACTGACCGCTACATCTATTTTTCCCCCGACAACTGTACTATGCTTAAAGAGGTAGAAAGTAGCCATCGGCGACTTTGACTCAAGGCTTCTGACCAGGAAAGGCCGGTTTCTATTTCATAGCTAAACCTGCCAGTCCAAGTAAACAAAATCAAAAGTCAAACTTAGGAACATGAAATGTCAAGTCAAGATACTAAAGACATCATCATGCATGTCGATTACAATCTAAAACTAACCAATCAACCTCGGGTTTCTGGGACATGGTTCCTTGCCCCTTTTATTTGAACAATTCCAAGTCGACATGTGGACTGTTAGCTCAAGTCAAACGACTCTATTCAGCGTGTGATGCATTGACTCTCTTTCTTTTTCCTGATAATAAAAAGATTGAAATTCTTTTCTTTTTGTTTCTGCCCTTTTATCTTTTCCTTTTTGGTTTGTCAGGAAGAAGAAAAGGCCTGGAGATCACAAACGTCACAGCTCATTTTTATATATACGTATTGATATTGATGATGAAGCTGCATGATCAAACCTTTCTTGCTTTTTCGCTTCTAAGATTGGCTACACAATAAAGAGAAAATGAGAGCAACTTTCCCTAGCTAATCCTTGGCATGTACCATTAGCAAAGACATCTTTTTCAGGAGAGTTGTTATGCTGCCTTTCGTCAGCCTGTCTTTTGTTTTATGGGAAGCTCCCAAACTAACAAATGGAGGTTGCCAAGTCATATTTCAAGATGTCATAGAACTAGGGCGGGGCGGGGCGGGGCGGGGCCAGGGTGTGTTCTCAAATCTGCCTTCGACACCCAGTACTTGTCCAATCCCTGCCCAACACAACGACGCGAGCATTGACATGAAATTTAGCACATTAGAGCTAAATTCTTAAATATGACATTATATTTAACATGCAAATAGTATTGAAAAGATTTCTAAAAAGATAAAATTTCCCCGCAAGGGAATTCCTGAACTTTGAAACGATTTTGACAAAGAATTTCCTCACAAAAAATGCCTCACGAGGCATTAGGCAGGGCTATATCAGCCCTCCTGACCCCATGAATCCGTCCCGTGTACACTTCAAGGGAAAAATATATATTATTTATTTATTTATTTTGTCTATAATTTTTTTTTTGAAAATGCGAAATAACACTAACAATAAAAAAAAAAAATCGTTAGAGCAATCTCTTTTCTTAAAAAGCCTTGCTGTTATAAATGATGCAAGATTGGAAGACGATTATTTCCGATGTGCTTGATCTTCACATTGTCAGACTTTGACTAATTTATAAAGGTTAGAACTTGTTTGCCTATATAAAATCCAACATGAGAGAGTCCACTCTTTCTTATGCGAATAAAATAAGAAAAACATCGAATAGCCATCTACCAAGTAGTTCTCTTTGACAAAAAGGAAGCATCATCATCTCGAATGTAATTCTAATAGCTGATCATACAATCTCAGGCGCGGCATCCAACTACCTAGTAACTCCTCATAAACCCAGGACTGAGGATAGAAAGTATGTTATGTGTTGACACTAAAATTTTACAATTTTATTTAAGACTTAATCGTGTACAAAATTAGGAATTAGCCACTAAAAAAAAAACAAACAAACAAAAGAAAATGCAAAAAAATTAATTAATTAAAAAAAAACAAAAAAACAAAAAACGAGAGAGGCCATTCTCTCTTTCTTTTTTCCCCACGCGTAGGCCCTTGTGTGGCCCACGCGCGGCTCATCTTCCTCTTCTTTCTCCTCAGCTCGGCTCGTGCCCAGCTTTCTTCCCCCCTCCTGCTGGTCTTCGCTGAAAAAGACCTGCAATAACAGAAAAAAACAGAGCAGTAGGAGCTGCAGCAGCATAGCGAGGGCAGGAAGATCGAGGTCCGGCGTGATCCGCGGGTCGGGGAGCAGGCCGGGCGACAGGCTGGCGAGGCAAGAGCCGGGCACACCGATTGTTGACCTTGAAGGGCTCGGGGTACCTGCAAAGAAAGGAGAACATAAGCATAAAAGGAAAAAAAAAACACAGTAACAAGGGGGGAAGAGAGGAAGGAACTGGGAGAGAGCTTGGGGGAGAGAAATCTGATAGAGAGTGACTGAGAGTGAGGAATTCTCAAGTCGATTGGCACGCCTGAGTCTCGTTCAACAACCTCGGTCGTCATCTTCGCCGTCCCGACTTGGCCACCCCGATACTCAAACCTCCGGTGAGTTTCATTTTTTTTTTTTTTTGTACGAACCTCACTTCTCCCGAGGATCTCGCCTCGGAAACATTGTGGGGGCAGTCGGTCATTGCTTGATTCATCTCGGGCTCGCCCTCCCATCGCCGTCTCCGAAGCCGAGTAGGGACCTCCTTTAAAAAGCTTATCCCTGTGAACCCTTACGGCTTAACCACGTTTTGGTCCAATCGGAAGCCGAGACTTGTTCTTTTTGTTAGTCCACACACATGCCGAGTTTGAGTGAGCTAATGTTACTGATTTCGGATGCTTTTTGACGATTTCTTTGAGTCTGGCGTTGAGTTCGAGTCCTGAAAAATGGTTAATATCATTCCCCCCAGTTCATGCTCACCACATGTTTGACGATATGTCCAATCCAGCCTAGGCGCTTGCGTTACCGATTCCTGTTTGTTCTTGAACACGTATAGGCAGGTTTTACGTGTTATAAACCTCTTGTTGTTCGTTGGTCGCTATTTGCATCATTGGACTAAGTCTAGACATTCACCCTTTCTTTTTCTTTTTCTTTTTTTTGTTTTTGTTTTTTCTTGTTTTGTGCTCCCACTGTCTGTTTTGCAAATTTTTAACGTGTCTTGGTGAGCGCTTGGAGTCTAAGATATTCTGTTGGGTTGTCTCTCATGTCCGTACACTACGTACATTCGCTGTTTTGTGGTCATAAGTATGAGGTGTCGGTGGCCAGCCATGGTTGAGATGGTCAGTTCGCACTCATTCAGAAATACGCGATCTGCAATGAGTTTTCCTTGAGATTCGCTGTGTTATATTCATTTTCCGTTGGCCCCCCTGGATACTTATGACCGTAAATAACGAATGGTTTCGGATGTTCGACGATGATGCCGCGAGGTGAACGTGGGGCCGTCGTTTTTTTGGTTGATGGTGGCTCGTCGATGGGTAGGTTGAATGTGTCTGGACGATCCTTGAAGGCGGCGAGAGAAAATGCGACAAGAAGATGAGCGTAATAAACCGTAGGATTAATGAGAGTGAGCTTGAGTGTTGAAGTTGAGCTGGGTTTGATTTATTTTTGGTATTTCCGAGTTAGGCCAGGAATATTTTTGAAAGAAAGTAGCTCCGGTGAGGAAGTTGTATAGTTGGCGTTAGGAAGAAAGAAATAAAAAGGGTAGTGAAAAGAAATGAAAAAAGAACAGAAAGGTGGAAAAGATGTGGGGGCAGACGTTCCGTGAAGGCAGCGAAGATGAGAGGACAGTGCAAGGAAAAAGACAAAACATAGAAGAAACCAAAAAAAAGGGAGAAAGAAAAAGTGTTTAAAAACTAAAATAAATTCATTAATTAAAATATATTATTTTCTTTTTCAATCCAATAGGGGTCGGGTCAATGGCCGGATCGGATCTACCCGGTCCGACCCGTTTTCCCGAATATAATAATAGTAAATATTTTAAATATTTTAAAAAATCCAAAAATAAAAGAATTTTCGAAAATTCAAAACTGATAGGGTTTGGTTAGGAATTGCCATATTTTGTCTTCTTAGTGTAATTAGGCCTTTACTTGCTTGTATTTTGATTAAATCGTATGTCTAATTTGTATATCTAATTATGTTTAATTACACGTGTTTAATTTTATTGCAATTAGGATCTTGGTAGCTGTGATTGTTATTGTGCACCCGCTTGATCACCTCGCATGTTAGTGGATAGGTATAAAATTAATCCAAACTGCCCGAAAAAAATGTTTTCTTCTAAAATGAACAAGATTAGGTACCGAAAGGGCACTAATTGATCAATTAGTGTAATCAAGTCCCCGACTTTAGATTATCTAGTTGCGTAAGAAGTGAGGTACCATCTCATGCCTTACTTGGTTTCTAGCCGACTCCAATAGGCTAGTGGCGACTCTTTTTATGCAAAATTCCTAAAAAAATATCCCAACGTCACGCGGAGTATGGGCTTGGGAGAGAGCTCACGTCTAATCATAGGCCTTAGGTTCGTGATTTAGGCAATACCCCTAAACCTGTTCCCTCCCCCGATGGTAGGTCGCGACACCATGCTATCCGAATACAACGCCTTTCTCAAAAAATGAATAATTTGAAAATTATTTTCCTAAAATTGACCGCTTATCTTATTTACTCACGAAAATGAACAAATAAAAAATATTTTCATTATTTATGAAAATATCTAAACATATATTATTGTTGATAATTAAAATATGTTCTACTGACTAAGTCCAAGTAATCTATTTAGGATAATATTTGCGAAAAGATTTATTTTTTTGAGAAATGAACGAAACCTAAGAGTACATGTTGTTTTACTGAAACTTCTTAATAAATGAAAATTCTTACAAGAAATCATTTTTAATGAAAATAATTAATTTTCTTCTATTTTATGTTTTAGAAAAAGTGATTTCCTTCTTATCAAAAGGATAAATTGTTTCTCCCTTGATCTAAGTTGTTTCGGTTTATGGAAAAGGTTTTCCTTAGATCAATTAGTTTTTAATCATTTAAACACTGTAAAGTCAGAAAATAATTTCTCAAAATTATTTTTTTATTAGAAACGGAGCCTAAGATTTATGAATTGTCAATATGCCATGATTGGTTTTCCATGTTCATTGGCATACTGTGGAGAACAGTCACGTGGGTCTCGGCAAACTGGTGGAATGTTAGCTCAAATGCTCCAACTAAATTTAGCATGAGGAGCATTGTTTTTTTTTTTTTTTTTTTTTATCAGAATAGTTGAAGACCAAGGTTTAATATGGAGGGAGGCGGCTAGCAAAATCTTTTTAAAATCATGCATTGTTAAAAAGTTCTCTATGGAGTCTATCTAACGTTACTCGTACCTTACCCTACTCGCCTCTCTCTCTCTCTCTCTCTCTCCCTCTCACAGTACGACTATCAATTCGGCGTTTAACTCTCTCTCTCTCTCTCACGGTACGATTATCAATTCAGCATTTAAACATCGACTCACGCCTTCTCGTCAAGGACAGTGGCATGATAAATTGTCCTAGATGTGCTATAAAAAATCAATCAAAAGAACTAAATCACTAAGATCTTTAACTGGGGAACATATTAAATAAAACATCAGTGATGCTTCACTGATTTTGGACATTAGCTTATCATGTCATAGGATATAAACTGCTACATTAATAAAGAATGAAAAAGCACGTACAATGTTTGATGTATTTTTTTAATGTAATTTCAATTTGTTGTGAAAAAGGACATATGAGAACATGTTGCAATTGCCTGACAAATATTCTAAATTCA
Source organism: Eucalyptus microcorys (assembly GCA_014182515.1). NCBI lineage: Eukaryota > Viridiplantae > Streptophyta > Magnoliopsida > Myrtales > Myrtaceae > Eucalyptus > Eucalyptus microcorys. Next base: position 29,937,760 of record CM024566.1, on the reverse strand, counting down.
AAATGGAACATCTGTTGATGACTTGCTAATCATGTGAATATCATAAAATTACGAATTTCGCCCATTTATATTTATGTGTTGCTAGAGGGCATTTTAACTGTATGCTTGAGTTCTTTATTGATTTTTTTATAAGCATATTGAGGCTGAAGTGACTGTGGACTTGCCTTAATTAATAGAAATAAATATATAAAGATGCTGTTTAGACAAATTATCAAGGTATTTACGGACTAAAGTAAAAATAAACGTAAGTAAAACGCTTGCCGTCCCTTGACTTCTTCAACATCCAATCCCATCAAATTTTTTATAATTTTCGTACGTCACGTACTGATGGCCGAATCACGTTTCCTCATTCTTTTCTTCTTGAGTCTCTTCCCTTCCCCTTCCATCTGAGCAATAAACACCACGCCACCACTCTCTCCGTCCGAAAACCATGAGGCTCACATTCTTTGTGCTTCTGGTCATGATGACCCAGTCGGGGAATAGCCGGTTTATCCGAGGAAGAGTCAATCCGATTTCCGACAGCATGGATCGCACCAATGGGACATCCTTGGCCCTTGGTCTCACCACGACAACCGTGACATGCGAGCCGACTTACGGGTTCTTGCCGTGCACGACGGAGCTGTGGGGCGAGTTGTTCCTCATAGTGGTGTACGAGTACTTGCTAGCTCTGGCCGGACAGTATTTGTCTTCGGGGTCAGAGCTCTTTTTCGCATGTTCGGGACTGGTATCTTCGGGGCCTCTTTGTTCCAAATGCTTGGAACCTTCCCTCAAGTCATCATAATGCTTGGTAAGAAACCCTTCTTCTTCATCTCTTTTGCTGGTAATTTTGACCTTTTGTCTCTTGCTTTGGTCCAATATTTCCCATCATCTACTCGGTGTTTTGTATTCATAGCGTCATAGAGCATTAGAGAATTTTTCGTTTTTATCTACAGTTTGCCTTTCGAGTGAAATTATGAAACCCTGGTTAGAAAACATGGGCAAGAAAAAAAAAACGTCCTTGCAATGGTTTTGTTCTTATCTTCCCGACCAAAATGAGGACCAAACTTACAAAGAAGTAATCCCTCTATTGTACTTTGAACAATGTAGTGGATGTACTTGAAAACAGAAATTTGAAGTAGGAAAAGGGTTCTGATAGGCTCCCTTCAAAACCAAAGAGACAAGAGTACCTCTAAGCTTTTAGTTCTTATACATTAATGATTTAGACTATTCTAAATTTTACCTACCATGTGGTATATATCTATCCTCTCTTCTTTCAGAAGATGATGCTTTGATTATTAAATACTCAAATAGCATATGTTCAATACACATTTACATATCTAAGTCTCAAGTCGCATCCCCAAAACTCTCTCTAAAGTGGACATTTTCAAAGCAATTAAGGCGCACGTTGGATTGCGACGGATTCTTAAATGAGATCGCCAACTTTGTGGATTCTTCCAAGATATATCTCTTCTTAATATATGGGGAGGTTCGCATGTCAATCTCTCCTGTTCTGACCATTCAAGAGGGACTACATTGAATCTATCCGGCTCTGATTTCGTCAAATTATTAATCGTGGTTTCCATATTCTGATTGGTGGTGAGCAAGTTGAGGGTATTGTTTAGTGTTTTTTTTAAATCCTCATCCGTCGGTCCACGAACGTGCTTCTCACTTCAGTCCTACGCTCCTATCCGTACCCCAATCAAGCAATCACGATGCATAGTTTAGATCTTGCTTTCGTCTTACCCCTTTTAGTTGCAGGATAAATTATTAATGTGCTGTCCACTATCTCCGTACTTTATTCTTACCATTCTTAGCTTCCTCACCCTCTACATCTACTAGAAATTATTAGATAAATCGAATTCTTGTACTCTATATCCATATCAATCATTAAATTCAAATGATAGGTCTAAGTTAAATCATGTTAGATTAATCGATTTTGATGATGTAGATAAATTATGGGTGGATTACACTCGCGTGTAAAAATATGCTTATAGGACCCATTGCATGAAAGAATGATTTTACAAATTCTTGTTGGGGAGAATGATGAGTCAATAGGTGACAATAGTTGGTAAGTTATAATGTTTTCACCCCTTAAAACGAAAACTGAAAAGCTATTTCAACAATAGTCTGTTCCTTGGAAATGACTATCAATGTCGTGCAACCCATATAGAATAATAAAAAAAAATGTCTCTTTATTCATTTGCACTACAAAAGTTATATTTTCTTTCTGAAAAGTTGCTAAAGAAATATAAAACCTGTAGATTGACCAAAAGTTCGTCACGCAAATAGGTGGAACTTCGACTCTTATTAGAGAAATAGCAGGCACACTTGACAATTGATCCAACTATCTTTTGTGGCTGAGTGCCATGTTTTCCTCCATCTCTTTGAGAGAAACTTACTCCAACCATTCTTTTCATTGATGGATTATTAACGTGGGTATCACCCACAATCGTATTTAGCTAAGTTCACTGTTTATAACCTACCAATTAAAGACATAACTGAGGAAAAAAAATAGCCCTGTCACAAAAAGCTAGTTTCTTTTGAGAGTAATTATAGCAAACACTAGAGTTGTAGACAAAAAAAATTCCACAAGTGGTCTTATCCACCATTGATTGATGGCTAGTGAGAGAATAAGCAGTTAAAACCCTCAAATCAAATATGGATTAGATCGCTTGTCTAGAGTTTTCTTTATACTGCTTGTGTATATTCAAATTTTCTTTTTGGGCATCATCATAAAGAGTAATTGTAGCTCACTCTAATGGTATAATAAGAAGTTAAACAAATGGGTTTATACATTGTTAATTTGAGACAATGGGTAATTATCATCTTTAAACTATGGGCGAATAAGGTGGCTCATGTAAATTTCCTTTGCGCAGTTGATATATGGTCTATTTTTCCTTATCGCAGGGCCACGGTTGGCTAGTTGGAGAAAATTTCCTCTGATCATGCTTTTGATTGGTAGATTACAAATGCAGATATCACTCAAAATTATATTTAGTTAAGTTTGCTAAGTGACAATGTTCATAACTTGAATCTACCAATCAGGGTTGTGTATAGATGGAAGTAAATTTCTTCCTAGTAGGGTTTTCGAAAAATATAACCCATACTCGTTAATATATACTATTATATTACTTGTGAACTTGAAGAACCTTAAAACAATATAAACAGAATCAGAATTGGATAAGGAAGAAAGAAAAAGAAAGGATGACCAATCCCAATACAGATCGCTCCAAGTCCAGGGTGTCGAAAAGGATAGCTTTTAGACAATCGCCAAATATGTCAACCTAATCGGCTGAAGACCATCTAGAGCGGTTCGCCAATTCTCACGCCATCGAAGCCACCGCAAAAGGTGGTGAGAGAGGCCTGTCTGCAGATAAGACAACGTCGGCTAAACAACAAAAAGCAAAAGCAAATCTCATTAACTGAAACTTATGCAAGTTGTAGCGATTAGTAAATCCAAAAACTTACTAATTATTGCAATCCTGAGGAGTCACATGGATCACAAAGTCGTCGCACGTGAACTCTTGCTGTGTACTGCTTAATTTGCTGGTGTTTGCTAGGGACTAGTTATGATATAGATCCATTGATGTCGGACTTCATCAACAATCATGACCATCCAACACAAGTAATCATTAGCTTACTTAGTGGCCTCGATAAGGATTTATGACCTCCAAAGCTCATCCTTCGCAAATTTTGCCTCGATAAAATGAAGAAAAGTCAGTCCAGTATGCATCTGTAACATCACCTGGTAGCAATAACCATATGATTCATTCATGCTGATGCTCTTATGTTACTATAAGGAGGCATGTTAATGAGGATAGAATCCTAAGAATTTTGGAGAGCAATTTCCCATGCACGCATGCAATTAACTGACTTTATATCCCGAGTTGAAGGGCGTGAAGAAGTGGTGTATCAGATTTGATGTTGGGGTCTTCTAGTTTAAGGCGATTTGTTTCACCTTCTCTGCAAATATTCAAGCACTTGTACATCCATTTAATAGCAAAAATAATCAGCAAAACACGCTTTATCTGCATATTCAAAAACAACTTATTGATCCAGGCTAGATTTGACAAATACTTACTCTTAAGTATATTTCTGTGACTAATTCATTATGTTATGATTGTGAATTATCTCTATACACATGTATAGCAAGTGCAATAACATCAAGCTCGGATACAATTGAGTCCATGGCGGCAATGGGGATGGCCATGCTGGCTGGGTCGGCAATCTTCAGTCTCTCGCTGGTTTGGGGCTCCATCGTCGCTTTTGGCAGCCGTGATTCTTCCTGCTCTTCATCATCTTCGACATCAGCCAATCAATCCACCAAAAAGTCGATTAGCCTTACAGGTTCCCTTCTACGATATTGTCTGTCCTTGTAATACATTTGAAGATCAGAATATCATGATAATAGAGCCATGTGCTAAGTATAAATTAGCTAGTAAGTATACACTATATCAATCCCAAGCTTTAAATCCCCACATAAATTAAATTGCGTGCATTTTCTTTTGATACATGTTATATGAACACTTTGTAATAGTGATAATTTGATGTTTTTCCTTTTATTATTCATATTGATTTTTTAGGTTCCGGCATCGAAACCGACATGGAGACTAGGTACATAGCCAGAATCATGTTCGTTTCCATGATTCCATTTCTCATTCTTTCATTCGCTAAAATCATTAATTCTACTACCGGGATACGGATAGTGGTTTTGATCAGTCTCATAATCACGCTCATCTTCCTCATCACTTACTGCACTTATCAGGTAAATTGAAAATTCTGTGCTCTATTTAGATTCCTAGCTAATCATTTCATGGCTAAATCTTGGTGTATATCTCTAGAATATGGTTCAATGCGATTAAGTTTATGCTGAAAAAGGAAATCTTGATGCAGGTATTTAAGCCATGGATTCAAGGGAAGAGGCTTCAATATATAAGGCGATTATATGATGGAGACAGCACACTGGAGAGTCTTCTTACCATCGACGGCAAGCCGAATGAACTTCAAATCAAAGAGTAATTAATCTTCTTTTTCTTCTTTCTGTGGTGCAATTGAAATTTCTGAGATTCCTCTTCCCATTTTATTATTCGCTCAAATATGTACTTTGCAGCCTCTTTCAAAAGATCGACCAGGATATGGACTTGAAGGTATCGAGAACCGAGCTGTATGCATTCATGCTGGGAATACAGATCAAAGAAGCTGGTTTGAGCACCGACGATTTCACTGATGCCGTGATGAAGCAGTTTGACGTTTCCCTCGATGCAGCGATAAGTGAATCCGAGTTTGTGCAAGGGATTTCCAAATGGTTGGACGAGGACGCAGATCCTACGACTAATGGTCTTGCAGTTCAGTCATCATCATCGGCGTCTTCGAAAAGACGAGTAACAAATCGCAGGTACAGCTCAAATTTCTTTCTTGGAAACTCATAGTTGCTTCAGAGTGTTTATATATAAAACGAAGGCTTTTATAGTCTTACACAGCATATTTAGGTTTATGCCTAGCTAACATTATTGGTCATTCTATTTGTAATTGTACATTTCCATGGTGCACATGAATTTGCAGGGGACACCAGATGAGCAAGAGAGCTTGCTGTCTCAAGACAAGACAAGCAAACCCACAAGCAAATTAGCAATCTGGTGGAACTACACAAAAGCCAGTTTCTTGATAATCCTAGGAATCGGCGTAATGATCCTGCTCGGACAACCCCTCATGGAAAGCTTGCAGGAATTCGCAAGCGCTGCAGATATTCCCTCGTTCTTCGTCTCCTATGTGCTGATCCCCTGGGCCATGAGCTACCGGCAAATTCTCGGAGCCATTAGTTCCGCGAAAAAGAAGACCAAGAAAGACATTTCCGGGGCATTCACAGAGGTATATAAATACTACCGGTTTCCTTGATTTTCTCTCTTTCAACTAGGTCATCCACTGTGCAATTGAATCTCTGAACCTAGTTTTTTTATGAATTCGCGGTAATCTTGTTGAAGTGATCCTAATTTAGTCAATTGATTTTATTAATACACCATTAAAAATGATGGATTTTTTCCTTCCAAGTATTTTAAAAAGTTGGTAAGCGCCAAAAAGCCGTTAGTAAAAGAACAAAAAGCAAAAGTTCCTAGTCACCTGATTTCCCCATAACTCATCGATAAATCCAATATTTTTGTAAAATCACTCTCTCCTTTTTTATGATTAGAAAATTACCAACTTTTACTTATCCTTCTTACCAATCCCTTAAAATTATGAACCCTTATAAGATTTCACTAATCTTTATTTGAGTGACTTAACAACATTTTTCCAATTTTACTAGCAAATGTCGGGTTATCATTTCTCATTTGAGTTACTTACTAATGTTTATTTGTATTTCTTTTTAATTTATCAATTTTTATTATCATTTACCACCTTTTAATTTTCTTTGCTACATACATATTAAGTTTGTCAGCTCTTATATGAATTTACCCACATTTATTTTTGTGATTTAAAATTCCTTCTCTTGTTAGGTTACCGGCTGATTAGTATTGAATTTCCAACTCTCGTTTGACCTATTTACCAATATTAACGTGGTTTGTTATTTTAAATCTAACTTTTCTGTTGAATTATCAAATTTTATTTGTCTTGGTCACCAATCCGTTAAATTTACCAACTAACAAAATCAGTGAGAAAATCTCTATGAGAGTAATTATCCTTCTTTTTCTTTTTTTTTTTATTGAAGAGTCTTATCGCATTTCTTCATGTCTTTTTTTATAAAGGAAAATCTATGAGCAGATGAATTTTGTGTAAACATAAGTAACTTGCCCATCATCTATTGCATAATCACGGTCAAAGAACAAGAGAGATTTCAACTATAATCCCATGCATGGAAGCGCTTTGATAAGACATAAGAATGGTCGACTCTTTTCTCAACATCTTTCACCATCAATCTTGACATGGATGCAAATTGTACAGTATCCCTTTTCTTGTCTCCTCAACAGAAAGCACTCTGCATTTCAGGTTTATAATGGGGTGTTCATGAACAACGTGATGGGACTAGCCACGTTCTTGGCCATTGTGTACATTAAGGACATAACCTGGGATGTCTCGGCTGAAGTTCTGGTCGTGCTTCTGATCTGCACTTTCATGGGGGTAATCACAAGCTCCTGCACCAAGTTCCAGTTCTGGATGTGTATTCTCGCATATGCTCTCTACCCGCTGTCCCTTCTGTTTCTTTATATTCTCACGAGTGTCTTAGGCTGGTCTTAGGTCTATTTTGTTGCGTCGGGAAACGATATATATATCAAAAGAATAATTTCTCTGTTATAGAAATGTAATCCGATTTATATATGAAGGTGGACATGGTAAGGTCTGTTGAGTATCGGCCCCGTGAACTTTGTTGGAAATTATTTTCCAAGGTAGTGAGTTTCAAGGAAAATGATTTGAGTTTCTTGTATTCAATTGTCCTTTGCGAAGATAGAAGTCATTTTCTTATACCTAGACTTAGAGGTGAAAAAATGGGTCATTGACCCATTTTGCATCCATATTTTTTACAAATGGGTCGAATGTGGGTTATGAAGTTGTAATGGGCCATGACCCACATTTGACCCATTTTAAGTTCAGTTTTATATGGATCGAAAATGGGTCACACGTTCTGACCCATTTTTAAAACCTAAAAAAACATGAAAATCCTCAGCGACACAGCCCTTCGACCTTCATCTTCCGCCGCTCGCCTTCGAGCTGCCTCCGCCACTCGCCTCCGCCACTCGCCGCCGCGGCTTGCCTCCGCCACCCGCCGTTGTGGCTCGCCTCCACCACTCCCTCGAGGTCACCGACGACTAGCGAGGCTCGAGCTTGCCGGCATCGGGTGGGGCTCGATCTCGCCAAATCGGCGAGGCCAAGGCCCCGCCCGACGCCGGGAGCTCGAGCCTCGCCGGATCTAGCAAGGCTCGGCCTCGTCGACAACCGGTGAGGCTCGAGCTCGCCGGCGTCGGGCGAGGTCTCGGCCTTGCCAGATCTGGCAAGATTGAGCCCCGCTCGCCCGACAAGCTCGAGTCTCACCAAATCCGGCGAGGCTCGAGCTCGGGAGTCTTCGGCGAGATCGAGCCTTGCCCGACATCGGCGAGATCGAGCCCCGCCCAATGCCGGCGAGCTTGATTTCGCTTGTGGCCGGCCGAAGAAGAAGAAAAAAAAAAAAAAAAAAAAAAAAATAATTATTAAAAATTAAAAATGATATTTTAAAAATAAAAATTATAAAAATTATATTTTTAAAATAAAAATAATTTAAAAAATTTTCCATTAAATTTGTATTGCATAAAAATTGTTAAAAAAATTGTATTGCATAAAAATATTTTAACAATAAGTAGGTTTTAGCAATACGGGTCGGGTCGAGTTAGATATGGGTCATTAGATTTACACTACAAGAATATGAATCAAAACGGATTAAATGGGTCAACCCATTTTTGACCCAACCCATACCCAACCTGACCCGACCCACCCATTTTCCACCTCTACCTAGACTTCACTTTTTCTGCGAAAAATGTAATATTTTTGGAAAATGTTTTCTAGGATATCATTTTCAAGAAAAATAACAAAATTTTCTGTTATTCGGTTGAAATTTGGAAATAAACTGGTAAATATTTCTTATCGTTTGGTAATGACAATCTAATTTGGTTGGAACTTGTTGATATGGATGTTGACCATCCTACGTGACATGGCAGCGCTATTATGGACAATTTAAAAAAAATCAAAATTTTAATTAGTCTTTTAATTTTTTTTTTGGTTTTTGGTTTTTTGTTTTTATTTTCTTTTACCTTCTTCCTTTGCTGTTCGTCCGGCTTTGGCAGCAGCTGCAAGCAAGGGTCAGCAATTGCTAATGTCACGGGGATCTAGCAAGCTCAAGTTTGACTGCCTCAAGAAGGCTTAATCTTGCTAGGGGCTAATGAGGCTCAAGCTCTCCAAATCTAGCAAGGTGGAACCTCACGCGCCATTGGCCCATGCCTATGGCCAGCTGCCAATCATCACCAAGGCCCAGCAACCAACGGTGGAAGAAGGAAAAAATAAAGAAAGAAGAGGAAAAAAAAAATATTAAAAATTTTGAAAAATATTTTACATAATTTTGGCCTCAATGGACCCTAGCATGGGTGTCAAAGACCTAGGGTTGGCTTCAACATTACCAAGCCTTTAGTCCCGGGCTCGGCCTTGATGGACCAGGGTGTCGTGGCCAAAGGTTCGAGTGCTACCTAAATGGACTTGGGCCAAGACTCTAGAGTCTTGAGCCCAGCCTCAATGGACCTAGGTTTGGGCCTAGGCATTGAGGACTTAGCCTTGTTGCCAAGGGCACAAGAATGAGTGTTAGGATTCTCATGTTCAAGTGTAGAGTTTCTAGTCCAAGTATCGATACCTAGTAATATTTTGGAAAATGATTTCTGATTTTTTAACCTAAATTTAAACTTTGATGGGAAATCCTTTCCTTTGACTATGAAAACATTTTCCGTCGATTCATTTTTCAAAGCGATCCAACGTCGAAAAATGAGGAAAATGTTTTTTTGAATAATGTTTTCTACAAAACAAATGGAGCCTAAATGTGGCATCGCACTTGTGTTTCTAATTGACACTTGTGCTAATTACATGACTAGCTATGCAAGAGGGAGAAAGTAGGGCCTATAAAAAAAAAATCGTTTGCTTCATACTAGACTTGAAATCATTTAAAAAAAATAATTTTCAAGGAAAATTGTCTTATTTTCTTGTGTTTAGTAGTCCTTTGCAAAGATAGAAGTTACTTTGAGTTAGTATTTCCAAATATTTTTCGTTGACATCTATGAAAATTTTTTATTAATTAATTTTTCGGAAAAATCAAATGCAATATTTCTAACAATTAATTTTCTGTGATGCCAACGGAAGCTAAAATACATTCATTTGCCAATTCAAGCTCTCAAATTTGTAGAAACCATATATAGGTGCTAGTACCACCTGGCCTTACTGATAGGAAAAATACCAAAAAAAAATTAAATTTATTGCATTAGTACTCATTCAATTATAAACATTTCAATTGAACCAATTTAGTCCTAAACTTTTTTATATTAGTATCAATTCAGTCCATCCATCCAATTTAGGCTAAAAATTGCAAACATGATACCGACTGTCCTATGTGATGTCGGTGGCGCTAACATAGACATTTTTAATAAATTTTTTTTTTGAATTTATTGATTTTTTTTCTTTCCTTTCCCTTTTCTTTACCTTTTCCTTTTGCTAGTGGCCCTCGTCGGCCATGGCCACAAGCAATAACTAGTGACGGCTAGCCTCACTTAGCTGAGTGCTAGCCATCCAATTGCAGCCAAGGGAGAGACCTACCCTTGCCTAGGCTAAGGCGACCTCACCTCGCCACACCTCCCCTCGTCCTAGCTTGGGCAAGGGTCGGCTTGCCAAATTTGGCGAGGGGGTCCTAGCCTAGACGATCGATGCTCACCCAGCCTCAGCCCGACAAGGCCAACCCTCACCTACGATCGACAATGGCCACTAGAAAAAGGAAAGGAAAAGAAAAGGGAAAGGAAAAAAATTCAATAAATTCAAAAAAAAATTATTAAAAATGTTCACATTAACATTAGTTGTATCGTGTATGACAGCCAATGTCCACATTAGTAATTTCCAGTTTAAATTGATTGGATTGACTGAATTGATACAAATTTGAAAATGTTTATGGCTAAATTGGTACTAATATAAAATATTTAGGACTTTTTTTTGTACTTTTCCCCTAATTGACATGTAAATAATTAGACGCATCAAATATACTAGTTTCATTACGATTTTTTAACATAAGATGGCAATAAATACGTTAGCAAATACACAATGACGATAATGCAGTGATTTTGTATGCCAAGTTAGCATGTCATATGATGGTTCTTCCCTCTCTCACGAATTTCTTAATACATTAAAATTGGTAGGTCGATAAAAAATTAACCCCACAAGAGGAAAGTAGCATTGAAGTGTGTTTCATCGGAATTTAATAGACGATGATACATCTTTTCCGAAAGTCATTCTTTTTTGCTGAGAGGAAACGGGTTTCATGACGACTCCGGACAAGAAATATCCAGGCAGACAAGAAATAACTATAAACATTTATTTTGAACTTCGAACCACATTATACATACAAACCATGCCGAGATTCAATCAACAACAGGCTTGAAAATACAACTATTTTCATAGCAATACACATGCACGAAGTGTGTCGGAATTTAATCGATGATAAAGCTCGAGAACGTGCAAAGATGTAACACCGGGATTTAATCAACGGCGTGACAGCCATGATAGATATGCACGTCGGAACAGTGAAGTAGCGGGATAAAGATACATGTCAGAATTTAATCAACGACACGAATCGAAAAATTATAACTAAGGAAAAATAAAGCGCAGGAAAGCAAAGATAATAAAAAATTACATTTTGATTGTCGGGGGCCTTTCTAGTCGATGAAAACTTGGTATTTATAGACACTCTATTATAATTGTTTGGGAGTAGTTTCTTCCGAAATTTCAGTCTCATGCTCCCACATAGGCAAGTCTTCCTTGAAACTCCTTTGAAATAGTCCCCTCAATCCACGACGGCAAGTCTTCTCCGGAGCTCCTTTGAAATAGTCCTCCACTTCTCCAACGGTTTGACTATTCTCTAGCTTTACATGTGCTCTTGTAACCATTCTTCAAATTGAGCCTTGATGCAATGCATCAGCCTCAATTTTCCATGTTTACTTCCCATCGTAACCATTCTCCATGATCTTCACTGGGAGGTGTACACGCTAGAGCCTTGATGTAATCCTTTTAATCAATCACCTTGCTCCATGTCCATCAACAACTTTGTTAAAATAATTCGCAATCATTTGCCACTTCTCGATATTTGTCAACATTTACACCTGAGTTATCAAACAGGTAATATCGACCAATATTCAAATATGCCTGGATAGTATATTTTCACTCTTTTCCCTTTTTATCTCTATTTTTAACGGTTGCATATGAGGTTGTTGAGTCCACTTTTATTGCTTTTGAACGATCATCGCATATCCATAATAATTAAATATTGTCATTTTGGGTGTCAACAAAGTGCCACTCTCACCTTCACCTACTCCCACTTTCTACTTCAACTTCCAAGATTTTTATTTCTTTAGTTTTATATGAATTTTTTCCTTGTTTCGTGCATTTTTTTTTTAAAAGAATAAGTTTATATGCACTCCACATTAATTAACACAAGAAGGTAGCATTACGATGCAATATACAAAAATACAACTTGATCTCGACACAAAAATTATTATAGTAGATACATGTTAACTATATACGTGGAAAATATATACAAACACAGTTAATTTAACTTTCATCTAATGTACATGTATTGCTAATTCTTTGTATCGAAATTAACAAAATGAGTTCCATGGTAATCGTAATCTGTGCCAAAAAAATTGTGTCCGCTAATCCTATGCTAATTTGTTATTTATCAAGTCGTCTATATGTTTTCAAACGTATAACGCAAGAAGGTGGCAATTTTTTTCATGAAAGTCAGTTTATTATCAACATCCCCTCATGAAAATTACCAATTCTAAACAAGTGATGTCTTGAAATTTCGAAAAACATCTTACGTGCTTGAATATTTTTGTCCAAAAGATTAAAAGACTATCCACCATGTCATTAATAAAGACAATAAACACATTGAAACGATTGATGTTTAGACAAAACTGACATAAAATATATTGTTCTTTTAAGTATTTATTAAAAGATCATTCCTGATATAACTCCATCTTTGAGAAAATAATAATATCATATCACCACATTGTTCCTGACAAGTTCATGGGGTGGTACACGCTTTCAAGGGTATCATTCTAAGGACCGAAGTAAATAACCCTTTTGACTTCTTCATAGAATATAATATACGATTATATTCTGTCTCGACATTCTTCTTTTCAGAACTTTAGTGCATCACCTACTGACTTGAATCATATTCTCTCGTAAACATATATCTCCCCTCCTCGATTAGGAAACCTTCGTGACCCCTCGTCCTTCCTTCTCTCTTCTGAGTCTCTCCTTCCTTCCCCTTCTTAGTTACACAACTCTCTCTCTCTCTCTCTCTCTCTCTCTCTCTCTCTCCCGCAATGAGGCTTGCATTCTTCGTGATTCTGGCCATACTGACCGCTTCGGCAGATAGCCGGTCTGTTAAAGGAACCTCCGGCCCGATACCGGACAACTCGGGCAGGAGCGATGGGGCGCCGTCCTCGGCCCTGGATCTTGCAGCGGCAGCGACCGTGACGTGCGAGCCGACTTACGGGTTCTTGCCGTGCACGACGGAGCTGTGGGGCGAGCTGTTTCTCGTGGCGGTGTACGAATGCTTGCTCGCCCTCGCCGGCAAGTACGTGTCTTCGGGGTCGGAGCTCTTCTTCCGCATGTTCGGAACTGGGATCTTCGGTGCCTCTCTGTTCCAATGCTGGGAACCTTCCCTCAAGTCATCATAATGATCGGTAAGAAATTCTGATTTCATTTTATTTTCTCGTTATTCCAATTATAGACAAACCCTTCTCTTTCCAATATTATTTATTCGGTACTTAGTTATGTCATTAAATTCATGGAAAAAGTTGAATTTGCATTAAGCATTAAATATTCACAAATCACCAAGGTTTCACTTATTTTGCAAAAAATTAATGATTTATAAAATATTTTCTAAAAAATGATCGTTTATATTGCTTATAAAAATTAATGAATAAAAAATATTTTTATCGTTCAAATAAATTTTTAGGCATTAATGTCCATCAATGATGAAAATATTTTTCAAGGACTAATTATTTCAAGTGATACAATCGATTTTTTTAAATATTCGCAAAATCATTTATTTTTCATTGAACAAATGGAGCCAATAATACTCATTTGTCCACCGACTCTTCTAATAAATAATTTTCTTGATAAATTGGGTAAATAAATTAAGTAATCGGATGTCAATTGCTTGCTTTTGCACCGACTATGACTATTCACGTGGCACTATTTATTACCCTTAATTTAATTCTCTAGTCAATAAATTCGACACTGGGATTGATGAACGTGCTCATTACTTTGATCTTCCGCCAACCACAAGCGAGTATTAATGACTTATGCTATACGTCGGTTTGCATTTTGCCTCTTTATGGAGCCAGAGAGATATTGTTTATAGTTTGATAATGGAAATTGGTACTTCAAGTTTGACCATATTCGTACTTTATTCTTACCATTTTTTTCCCGATAAGTGATAAACTCCTTTTTATATATCTAGAAAAAGTTATCTTGTGCTTTATATTGATTAACGTATGAAGTGTTACTACTCGTTACGACTAGGAGAGTAATAGTGCTATCTCCACCGCGTAATCTCTCAAGGAAACTAGGTAACTTTTTTGCTAGCCGAGTGCTAACTTGCTTAAGAGAAAATTGGCCAAAATAAAAGGAAAAATGTAAAGAAATTAATTTAGCACAAGTACAAAATAATTTATTTGTTTTGATTCCACATTACAAATTAAATAGATCACGTGATTCCCCTCACTATTCACTACCATCTTCAATTGAGTTATTTCTCTCCGATTACACTATTTTCATCAATTGAACTATTGCTAGACTAATTCCTTTTTCCATCGATTACATAAAATTTGCTTCTCAAATTCTCATGTTTTTCTCCTCGCATAACATCACTATCTATCTTTTCTAGATATAACATCAATGTCATGACTTTTTTCTCTAGTCCCCCATCATGTGCCAAACAAAATGGGTGAATATTCTTACGCCATTACTATATGAGAGTGACAGCTACATTATGGGAAAAATGACACTAAATTTGATTAAATGTGTAATGTCATATTTTAGACTTTAATTTGTTTAATGTGGTTTTTGAACAATCTATAAATGTTCAATCTAATTGTAAACTTTTAATTTGTTTAGTCTAATTTCTCAACTTTTCATAACAACTCAAATAAGGCCTCGATACTATTTATAAGTTATCGTAACCAAACTATTGCTTGGAGTTTAGAATAATGTTTTTATTTCTATCCATTTTCAATTTTTTTAAAAATATATATATTTTTATTATACCTTTTGACTCTATAAATATTACAATATCTCCAGTTAAGTTTGTACCATTCGTGCGCTTCACGTGACACTTGATCCAAGGAGCTTCTGCTGATGGGCATTTAATGCAATCTCAGTACGTAATAAAAATCTCTTAAATTATATTAATATTCTTTGGTCCTTCGAACTTGGAAGCTTCCACAGATCGCAAATGAAGAAGATCAATATTAAAACAAATAATTTCGAGGGGAAAAAATATAAGAAATCTCTTTCGTACCACATATCACCAGGGTGTCAAAAAAAGAATTATCTAAAACAATAGCTTAAACATCAAAATACTATTAAATACCGTCTTCTTGCAAATCGCGTCACCACGTAGACTCGCTTATATAAAAAGTTCAAGTAATTGCTTCACCATGATTTATGACGTCACATGGATATTAAAGTCGTAACATGTGAAAAATTTCGCGGGAGACTAATTGCAGTACAGTTTATCAAATGATGGATTGTATAAAGTATTATCTAAAGTGGCCTGTTCTCACATTTTTTTTTTTTTGGCGGGCCTACAGGTCATATAGTTTGAGGCTATTTCTTGTCTAAAAATATTCATCATTTATGCACTCAGTTAACAAAAGTAATCAGCAAATTTGAGATATTTTTGCTTATGTACATTAGACCTTTCAAAATGGACCATAGATCCATTTCAACTCATATTTAATGGGCTAGGTCCTTAAATTGGTTAATTATATTTATGGATTTAGACCTAACTCTTTGAGTTATAAACGGGTTTAATAAGGATGTTAAATAGATTTATCACTTACTTAGACCCAACCCACCTCTATGACTCACTTCACTCTCTCTTGCTCTCATTTGATCACCATTCACTCATTTAGTGTTCTCATCTTAGTTTGGGAATGGGTTTTCCTAAATTTGATTATACACATAGTGTTTTAGCAATATAAGTTGGGTGTCGGGTATGTTGGATGTTTATTGCTTGAAATGGGTCATAACAGATTTAATGGGTTGATTTGGGTCGAATCATTTTCGATCAGACTTGACTCACTTGTTTGACCGGTCTAATGTACATTCATTGTGACATCACAACAAGACTTTAACGTTTGACTAGATTTGAATCATATGGTAAACACAAACATATTTCTCCTTAATTTTTTTTAAATATCTTCCTAACCTAGCTTTGCAATTTCACCTTCTTCTATTTCTTCTTGATCTTGTATTATCTCAATTCCTTTGTAGCTAACGCAATATCAGCAAGCTCGGACAAGACTGAGTCGGTGGCGACGATGGCAATGGCCATGCTTGCAGGATCGGCAATCTTCAGCCTCTCGCTAGTTTGGGGTTCCATTGTTGCTTTTGGCAGTTGTGATTTTTCGAGCTCTTCGCCTTCTTCGTCCGATCGACAACCCACCAGAGAGCCATGCCGTCTCACAGGTTCTCTCCATCAATCTTGTCTCTCCTTCTAACGTATACCTTGAACAAGGGGTTCTTTCCTTTCATATTATATGCAATTCACGGATATTCGTGATAGTTTGGATGTTTTATTCCTCTGGATTGGCAGGTTCAGGTGTCGAAACTGACCCGGAGACTAAATACATTGCCAGAATCATGTTCGTTTCCATGATTCCATTCCTCATTCTTCAATTGGCGAAGATCTTTAATTTTGCTGCTGGGAAACGAATTGTGATTTTGGTCAGTCTCATAGTTACGGTCATCTTCCTCGTCACGTATTGCACTTACCAGGTAAAGCAAAAAGAAATTCGATGATCTACTAAAGTTTCTAGCGAAATTAATCTTCTTTCTTGATCATCTAGGAATTGCTAGAATTACTGAGTTCATTGATGGTTTCCTGCAATTTTAATGGTGAAATACGAAATCTTGGTGCAGGTCTTTAAGCCATGGATTCAGAAGAAGAGACTTGAATATCTAGTGCGATTATACGAAGGAGAGAGCATACTGCAGAGTCTTCTCACCGTCCATGGCAAGCCGAACATACTTCGTATAAAAGAGTAATTATTGCCTCTTTTCATTCACAGTGCAAATTAATCAAGATTTTCAGATTCCTATTGCCTCTTTTGTTATTATTGTTTGCTTTTTGGAGAAGTTCAGTTGGTTGTACATGCAGCCTCTTTCAAAAGATGGACCAGAACAAGGATTCACGGGTACCAAAAACAGACGACTTCATCAGTTCTGTGATGAAGCTATTCGACTCTTCAATTGATGCACCCATAAGTGAATCTGAATTTGTGCAAGGAATTTCTGAATGGTTGGACGAGGACACGCTCCCTGTAAACAGTCTTGCTCAAGCTCGATCCTCAGCTGGCAACCAGTCACAGGTACGGTGCAACCATCCACAAAAACTCTAGTTACATTCTCAAACTTATGTTTAGTACCTACAAACGCATTCATAGTCGTCTTACACAACACCTAGTTTTAGACTGAGTTACATCACTAATTATATGCTGAATTTCAGATATGTATCAGTAGCAAATTTTGCGATACATCATGAGGTGCAAATGAAGGTGCAATTTGGCTCAATTATTAGTTTCTAGGGTTTCGTTGGCAAAATGAAATGCTCCCTAAATATTTTCAATCATCTTGTCACCTAGTGGGCTTGGAAATTCATGAGAAGAGGTCCAAATGTTCTGAAACTAGCAACTGATTTAGTTTAACTAATGTGTTCGCCGTATATTATCAACATGACCTGCTCACCTACTGAGATTATTTCGCTTTTCAGCACTTTCTTGGTGCCATGAATCTGCAGGAAACAACACCAGAGCAAGAGAGCTTGTTATTGCCTCATTACAAAACAAGCAAGTCCACAGGCCGATTCGACGTGTGGTGGAACTATACAAAAGCTGGTTTCCTGATAATCGTAGGATCCGGCATAACAGTTCTGCTCGCAGGACCCCTTGCGGACAGCTTCCAAGAATTCGGGCGCGCTGCGGGGATTCGCCCATTCTTCATCTCATACTTGTTGATTCCCTTGGCCACAAGCTACCGTCAAGCGCTCGCAGCCGTTATTTCAGCAAAGAAGAAGACCAAAAGGGACATTTCCGGGGCGTTAACTGAGGTGAATATATAAGCACATGTACTTCTCCTTCCTTCATGTTCTTTTCTTTTGTGTACATTGAGGCCGGAGATGTCAAGAGCTCTCTGAAATCTAATTGTCTATCCTATGAATCCCCCAGTTATGTCATCGAAGTAATTCTAGAACGAGTTTACCTTCATAGGCTCAAGAACTAAATCATTATTGCCTGATTTTGAGCAGTCAATAAGTCGTTTTTATAATACCCACAAGGCCTGATTTGCAGTTCAATGAAGGAAATCATTGACAGAGATAGATTTGAGCGAGCAGCAGGTACAGTTCTATGCTGGAAGCAAATTTAAGAATGTTGAACCTCTCTATTTTGAAGAATTCATTGATCATCATGACATTAATCAACTTTATGATTCTTGAAGGGTCAAATGAGGATAATCATATATGCGCAGACCCATCTCAATTGCAAAATCCTTTAGCTTTCCCATTCATATTGACGACAACTTTAGTTCTGTATAATCACAGTATAAGCTTTTGCTAATGGATCTTTCTGCATTTTCACGAGAATTAGATTGTAAGAATTCGATTTTTTTTGCATTGCAGGTTTACAACGGGGTGTTCATGAATAACGTGATGGGATTAGTCACGTTCTTGGCCCTCGTGTACATAAAGGACATAGCCTGGAACGTCTCGGCCGAGGTTCTGGTCGTGCTTCTGATCTGCACTTTGATGGGGTTCATCACAAGCTTCTGTACCAAGTTCCAGCTCTGGACGTGTATTCTTTCGTATGCTCTCTACCCTTTATCTCTTCTGCTTCTTTATATCCTCACGAATGTTTTAGGCTGGTCTTAGGGCCACATTCCGTCGTGTCACGAAGTGATATAAAGCAAGAACGATTTCTGAGATACGCCGATCGAATCGGATTTATATATACAGAAGAGAGATGGAACGTTGGTGAAGAGGAGATTGATTTCGAGACGGCATTGTTTTTTGTGATTTTGATTCGAATATGTAACTTATTCATCCCATTTGGATTGGATAACAAGATGTCTTAATCAGAGGAATTTCGTGAATTTAAGGTATCCACGTCATTGGTGTATAAACATCAACAAAAATTTCATTGGTTAATTATTTCAAACGATAAAAACAATTATATTCAGAGATATGATATTCAAATTACTCATTTTTTGAAAAATAAATGCATTCTAAGTGAGGAATGGACCGATTTCGGGATAGGTACATGTGAAGGAGGAGGGGATTGTTTTTACGTGGATGACATGTGGATGATGCCTGCTAGAAGAATTTATTATATAAACTGTCCATGTCCACCACCTTTGATGGGCAGCATTTTGTGTTGTGCAATTTCGTCTTCGTTGGTAAAGGGCCAACTCTTAGTTGGAGTTGGTTCAGCAGAACGAAGAGTGCCACTAAGGTAAACTACATTAAAAAATATTTTAAGGCGACAACATTTTTGCTACCAAACATTTTTGTCGCCTTTAGGTTACCCAAAAGCGGCAAAACATAGTTTTTGTCGCCTTTGGTCGACCAAAGGCGATTTGATCATATCCTAAGATGACAAAATCGAAGTTTCACAGCCTCAAGTTTTGAATTTAGTGCCACAAACGTGAAATTTGTCTCCTTGAGTGAGTTTTGATGTGACAAAATCATGGTTTTGTCACCTTAGGTTCACGTCCAAGTGACAAAATTCAACATTTGTTGCTATCTAGTGGGAAAACTTTCAAATCTGCAGTGAAAATATAAAATTTTGTCATCTTAAGGTAGACCTAAATATACAAAATCATTTTTGGTTTGCCATTGGATATCTCCTAAGACAACAAAAGTAGTATAGCCTTGCCTTTAGCATGACCTAAGGTCGTATTTGGTTGTCCAAATTTGGATTGGGATAAGATAGGATAAGGTGGGATTAGAAATCCTTCAAACATCCTGCAGATTGCAAAAAATCCTTTCCCATATTTGGTGCGATATAAGATAAGATTCAAAATCTTTTAATATCTCACTTGCTCACAAAGGTGAAATTTTCAATCTATGGTAGCATCTTGTTGACGTAATTTCGGACGGCCGAGACTAGCACCACTTTAAAAGATCGCCATTTTCGCCAGAGCTCCTCCTCCTCCTCCTCCTCCTCCTCCTTTTCCAAATGAAATCTTCCGATTGTCAACGCAAAGTCTTAGATCTGAGTAGAGGACAGGATCAGACGCCAAAGCATCGCAGCAAAATCAAGTGACCACCGTTTAGGACCAACATACAAATGCCCAAAACTTCATGCGTTTTGCCTTTTTCTTGTTCTTCTTTTTCAAAGATGACTTTTCTGGTCGATCTATAGATTTCGGTCATTCATCATCCATAGCCAATTTGGTTCGATAGTCGTCGGAGGACAATCGGTTGGACGGCGATGACAATCGGTGTTGGTCAAAGATGATGATGATTGTATAGTGGTCGGGAGAGATAGGTTGTTGTGGCGGTGGTCTTGCACGGTGGTCAGGAGTGATAGGCTGTTGTGGTGGTGATCCTTGAGCGATGGCTGGCGAAGCCAGACTCCATCACTCCATCGTTGAAAGGAAATTGTTATTTTTTAAAACTTTTTATCTAATCCGGGTCTATCCCACCCCCTAGCTCGGATTTTTTATTCGGGTATATCCGGTTTATCCAATCCAGAAGACATCGCCAAATATTGGATTGAATATTTTGTTATCATATTCGGGCTCAAATTTGGACTACCAAATACAATTTAAGGTTAGGGATGATTGGGTCCAGGTGGGCAGGTTTTAAAGCTAGAATTTGGAATTTACCATGTTATAATTGGTTCCTAGTTTTTGGACCTTGGAATCAACCCTATTTGCTTGGAACCGATTCTAGAACCCACCCTATTTTTTGGGTCTAGTTCCAAGGTCTACCCGAAAACCTATTTTATTTTTTTGCTAATTTTTTAACATCAAAATCATATGAGGCCATGAGTAATGATATGATTCAAAGTAAAAGATGAACAATAGAAATCTTAATCCACAAAAAACAACAATCCATAATATGAATACATAGTCACGTACAATTTATAAATGATATAAAGTTCAAACACGTAACATAAAACATAAATTATAAAACTCCATTTCCCATTCATCCATAAAAATTTAGGGGAAGAGGAGTTTTGAGAAAAGGCAAAAGATGAAAAAGTGCCAAGGTTAGAATTTAGGGAAAAAAATTAAGATTTTGGTTTTTTAACTTATAAAACTAAATCTGAAACTGGTTTTGAAACAAGATAGTCCAGTCCGGTTCTCAGGTGGGTATTCACTATGAACTTGTTCCCACACTAGTGCGAACATGAACCGATTCTCGAATTTATTTTTCAGGCAATCCGGTCCAATTTCTGAGTATAACTAGTTTGGTTGCACACCCCTACTTAAAGGTGACAAAATTAGTGTTTCATCGCCTCTTGGCAGTCGCCTAAGGTGACAAACTTATGACTCTATTGTCTTTGGTCAACCCTAAGACAACAAACCTAAAGATCTATCGGTTTTGATCGACCTTGTAGTGAGAAAGTAGGATTTAGTTGCCTTTGATTGATGGAAAATTGTCAAAATAATCCTTAAATCTATTGCATTTTTGTCAATTCAATCATAAACCTTTAAATAATATTATAATATATTTTTCAAATATTTTATTTATCCTTTTTGTCTTCTGCTTCTCTTTCTTCTTTTTTTTTTTGAATTCTCGTTGACTGATAGCGAGGGCTGCTGGAACCTCATTGGTTGAGGGTGAGGGTTGTGTAGCACTCGCCTAGATCTAGGCGAGCCTAGCCTCCCCACGGCCTCATTGGCCACAGGCATAGGTGGCCTTACCCATGGTTACACAAGCTCAACTCTCAGCCATGATTGTTAGATCTCGATCTTGTAGTTGCCATGGTTGCTCAAGCTCAAGCTCTAGCTTTGTGGTGGCCAAGCAAACAAAAAAAGAAAACCCTAGGTTTCATAGATGAATCGATAATTCAATGTGGAAATCAAAACAAGTTCAAGGTCACAACAAGGTTGAAACTCTCAGAAACCCTAGAGGTTTTGCAGAGAATTTTTGAAGAAGAAGACGAAGGAGTAGAAGAAGATTTGGGCAATGGCCGAATTGAGTGCTATAGATGAAGAAGACGAACCCTAGAGCCATTGTGTGGAGTGATGCAGGTTGCGATGACCTTGCTTAGATCTAGATGAGGTTGGGCGAGAGTGTCGCCGCCGGTACTAGTGGCTGGTGAGGGCCTAGCCTCACCAGCTATAGCAAAACAAATGGAGAAAGAAAAGAGAAGAAAAGGAAAAATAAAAGAAAAAGAAAAATAATCGAAAAAATATCATAAAAAATTGTTCATGTTAACACTATCAGCCATGCCAAGTAGAACGGTCGATATCTATGTCATTAACTTCCAACCAAAATTTGTAGTATGAATTCAATTGACAAAAGATAAAAAAGTTTATGACCTAACTAACAAAATTGAAAGGTTTAAAATTAAATTGATAAAAAAATGTAATAGATTTAGAACTCTTTGAATAATTTTCTTTTAATCGATCAAAAAGTGACAAATATAGAATGCAATTAAGTCCTTTCCATTACAATACATAAAAAATGATTATGTGACTACCCCCAAATTTTCTTTGTGTCGGTCTTAAGATTGCACTTTTTAGTAAATATTTTATGATTGGATTGCAACTCTTTCCACGAAAATTTTAGTGCTCAATTACATCGCCATAGAGACTTAGAACTCGATTGACTTAATTATATCATTTGCGAAAAATCTAAGACGCAATTGCATTTCCCAAGAAGAAAAATAAAGCAGCAACGCATTTCTGCCCAACAATTTATAATTTGGATTTCGACGAAAGGCAACATGTAGATGAGATTATGCGATGATGAGTTGAATAACCACTCGAGGAGAATCATACACGTAGAGAAGAGGGGAGTTAGTGAAATATTCCTTGCTATGCCTATTTTGGTATATTGTGTTGTGACATGTGAGTCTATATCTTAAAAATTTTCTCTCATGAATCTAGTTGGAGAATAATCTCACGAGATTATTTTTCGGAGAAAAAAACTGTCATCTTGTCTGGATTAGAAAATCTTCCTCCAGCAATAAAAAATAAAAAAAAAAATCAATGGCCAATACCCAATATAATAATTGGATAATCCCACCAAAATTCCATTTTTTTCTTGGGGCCATGGATCCCAAACTCTATTGTCTAACCAATAGACCAAACCTACACCGGCGATCCAAAAAGACCTTATGGCGGCTTCGGCACATGAAAACATCTTTAATTGAAATACGCAACGGAGGTGCTAGAAATAATGATAATAATTTTATGATTAAAGCAGGAGCTGTTGAAATATAATGATGATAGGAATATTGCTCGAAATAGACCTAATTATGAAAGCAGGCTTGGAATCCTGCCCCAGGGTCCAGATCGTGCAGCGTCACTACCTAAATTTGGCTAAAAATGTGCTGGCCATATCTGGAGGCTCCTATTGCATAATGATAAGAACAATAGCAATTATTGATATTCCTTACCATTAAATCATTTCAGTAATTATTACCACTATCTAATGTTTTGATAATGGGGAGCTTGGCAGTTGAACCGACCCCAACCATAGTCTTTTTTTCTTCCCTTCTTTGTCTTCGCCAGAACAGGTTCAGCTACATAATTTCCTCCCTTTCAAATTGTCAAATCGAAGTCAAAAGTTACGTGTGGCCATTAATTAATTCGAAAATCAGGAAAAGAAGTGGATGTGATCAAACAAAAAAGAAAGAGAGAGAGAAAAATCTTGGCGTGTCTTGTCCGAAAAATGTGGGACAGAAAGAAGGTTTGACTTATATTAAATTAGTAAAACAAGGAAAATCCCCCGCAGCGTGGTCCCGTAGCTCAGTTGGTTAGAGCGTTGGTCTTATGAGCCGAAGGTCGCGGGTTCGAGCCCCGCCGGGACCACCTTTTTATCATTTTTCTCTAAGCAACTTTTCGAGGAGGAAATACATTTATTTTTCACTAGAAAAATGACAATACACTACTTCTCCATGTAATTGAATGCATACTTTGTTTTCGGAGATTTTCTGCTCGTAAAGTACTAATTTGCACACTTTCTTAAAGTTATATTTGTTGAAAATCATTTTATTTTTTGATCAAGTTTCGCAAGAAATTGATGTCTAATATTAATATCACGATTTTGCAAACTCTTGTCGAGTCTTGTAAGGAGGAAATACATTTATTTTTCGTTAGAAAAATGAAGATCTATTCAATGTGATTGAATGCATACTTCCTTTTTCAAAGATTTTTTTTTCTCTTACCAACGATCATTTGTGTGTTTTCTCTAAGTAACATTTCTTGAAGTTTTGCAAAAAACTGGTCTCTATTATTGATATCATGATTTTCGCAGACTCTTGGGTAGTGTTGTTGGTAAGTTATAGCATTTTTGGCATTCCTTGTGATAGGAAAACTTAGATTTAAATATGGTTCCTTTCAAACTTTACCTTCGAAAATGCCCGTGACCCCTTTTTACATTTTTATCTTTTTAAACTTATATTATATTTTTCTAAGCAACTCGCAAGGAGGAAATACATTTATTTTTCATTAATAATATAAATATAGACTACTTCTCCATGTAATTAAATGCATTACTTCATTTTTAGAGATTTTCCGTTTTAGAAGCGATCATATGCATGCTTTCTTAAAGTAATATCTCCCAAAAATCATCACGTTTCTTGATTAGTTTCGAAGAAATTGATCTATGATATTGACATCACAATTTCGCAAATCTCTTGCCGACGAGTTATGACATTTTTGGCATTATCTTGGAATTTGGAAGCTTAGTCTTAAAGATAGTTCCTCATGAATTTAACTTCGAAATGCCGGTACAAGATCTGTTTTGACAGCAAACTTCATCTTGATTAGCTCCCTAACTGTTTATATTTGAGAAATAAATATCTGCTTGAGCAGGCAATCCAGATTTAGAAATTCATGTGAATTTTATTTTTTTTCCTTTTCTTAAAAGTGCACCAACCCAATCATCATATAACAATGCCAATCATTTCAGCTCCTGCTTGTACTGTAGCACGGTTTGAGAACACTTCAAAGTATCCAAAACACTTCAACGAAAAATAAAGAATAAAAATCCGAACTTTCTTCCACACCAAATTAGAAAGGCAGGCCATCACGGTCAAGCCCCCATGGGTTTGTTCTGCTGTCGCTGTACTCGTTCGACTCCTTTGTTTTTTGCTGACTTCTTCACCCCAACAACACTCCCTCGCACCAAACTGCAGACCCCTTTCGAGTGAGTTGTATTTCGTTGGTTGAGACTTTGATTGAGCCGAGAATGGTGGACCAAGGAGAGAGAGAGAGAGAGAGAGAGAGAGAGAGGGTGCTCCATTCAAGGATGAGATGGATGAATACAAACATCTTCCATCGACCCCATCAGATTAAATGAATGATTTTTTTAAGTAAAGAACAGGAAATTCTGGGTAGAATTGGAGGTGGACCTTTTGCATATCCGCATTCCACACCCACTTTTTATTTCTTTGCTATGACAGCCTGACCTTTTCTTCGAGCTTTCTTGTGCTTTACTACTAATGCTATCCCCACCACAGTTCTTTAGGCAAGACCCATTGAGTACCCATTTGTGTGAAAAGAAGAGGAAGAAAAAGGTCGTCGCTGGACTGGACCTCATTGTTGCTGCTTCTGTGGGTATGTCATCATTGTTCATAGAACTAATGCCCTTTTGCTTTTTGTTCTGTTCCATTCTGTTTTTCCACCTGAATATCTGATGTGGGGTAGGCGTTTCTTGGTGATTGGGGGAGACTGGGATCTGGGCTCGGGGGCGGTGAATGATTGGCGGAGCAAATGCTTGGTTTCTTGATCTGGGAATCTGATTAGAGTTTCTGCAATTTCGCTCGAATTATGAAGCGTTCTGCGTCGTTTTGATGTTTTCCATGTGGTCCGCATTTGATGAGATGTCAAGTGCTGTTCTCTTAGAATTGGATCAACATGGTTTGAGATTGGCAGTCTAACAGAGTGGTTGATTGAGGAGGTGGTTACGTGTTCCTAATTGAGATAAAATGACATTATGTTCTAGCTCTCTTTATGAAAAAGCACTGATTACGTACGATCACAAGTGTAGAAATAGGGTCTTGGGTTGTTATATGATGCTATTGAGATCGATTGTGATGATATCATGATGTTTATGACTGTTCATTCTCGAGTTGATGAAAAAAAATTAGAGATTTGAATATATGGCGGTGTGGTTCTTAATTGTGCGATCTTCCAAGGTGTGTTTTGTGCCAGCACTCATGTCATTGATCTTTCGTGAAACAGGGTATTGCTCTCCACGGGTAAAGGCATTTAACTTAAAGATATGGGTTCTGGGAACTGGTTCAAGTCTATAATCAACCTGAAGAAAGTGAAGAACAATGGTTCGAAGCAGTCGAAGGTATAAAACAGTCCAGATACTTTTTTTCTTTTCTTAGTCCTGTCGCATTTGTATTAAGCATGGATCAACCATTTTTGCTTCCAGCATAGTTGAGTTGGGTATGATGAGACTGTTTCAAGTTTGTCTAAAGATCTTTCAGCTCTAAATTCTACCTGTATAAATTGCATGTTCTCTGTTATTAGCTAATCACGAAACATCCCTGCTGGAGTTGTTTTCCTGAAACTGTGAGAATTTTGCGCAAACGTTTCTAACGACGTAGAAGGGTTTATATGCATATGGGAACTATTCATGATTGCGCTTTATCTCATGGATAGTTTTTCGTTTCCTGGTAATGCTTTTTACAGTGACCCTTTGAACACATTAGTCATTTGATGAAATAATCCGCTTTCTGAAAATGTTCTGCCTTTTCTCCTGCTTGTTATTAAATTTCTATCCTTTGAAATCTTATTGTTCTTCCTTGTATATAATCTGTTGTGTAGTCTCTACTTTCCCATTAGATTCACTGTGATAAGAAACTTGCCATGATTGGTGCCAGCTTCCAGAAGTAATGGCTAGTTGCTTGATAAGTGTTTGGTAGTGTTAATGAGCTTCCGCTGTGTTCTGTGCTTCTCAGGTCACCATCTGAAAAGGCTTCTAATATGAACTATTCAATGGACACAGAGTAGAACATTCAAATAAATTTCTACTTTAGCACTTACCAAGATCATGAAGTCTTAAGTGAATTCTTTCTTTCTGTTGTCTATATCAAACCGTTGGAAAATTATAATTGGAGTAAAAGTTGGAAGCTGGTTATGATTTTAAAGAAATCTCTACTTCTGTTGCTTAGGGAGCAAATATGTGATAATAGGGTTAAATTTGGTTGTGCCTTTCATACTTTTGATGTTGCATTGCTGCTTGATGTTATGCTTTCAGCCCGGAAAACAGGCATCTTCATCTCCTGGGAAGTCAAATTCCTTCAAGTGGAAGACCCACTCAAATAAAGAGTCTACAACTTTGGAAAATGGTGCTACTGCTGGAAAAAGTTCTCTTGGCATGCCCCTTGAGAATAGAGCTGCACTACGAATTCAAACAGCATTTCGGGCATATATGGTACCACATTCACCAAATGCTTCATTCAATTATGGTTCTGCCTTTAGGTTCATCCTGTTGATTGGTCATCTTTTAAAACTTTCCATGGCTAGATAGCTACTAGCTAAATACAGCATCTTGTGCAGATGTCCTGCATCTGTGTCAGCGTGTCCTATAGATATTTGTTTTCACTTTCACTTTCAATTGTGGTATTATTGAATCATCATTGGCACAACTTATATGGTACCTAAGATGTAAATTTCCCCATTATATCTGGTCCTCAGTGATTGTCTTGCTTAACTCTTTGGAAGATGCGTTTATATCATTTATTTGACAGAATTGTTCTCATCCTGTTCTAGGCACGGAAAATGTTACGACGTTTGAAAGGAATTGTAAGATTGCAGATTCTGACACAAAACTTTTCGGTCAAAAAGCAAGCAACAACAACATTGGGGTATCTTCATTCCTGGAGCAAAATACAGTCTCAGGTTAGAGAGCGCCGTCTCTGTATGGTGACAGAAGGGCGGATAAAACAGAAGAAATTGGAGAACCAGATGAAACTTGAGGCTAAACTCCACGATCTTGAGGTAAACTTCATCAGCCATATCAAAACTTTTTGGACATCGAAAACTGATTAAGGAAGGGATCAATGGCCCCCTGCAGCATATCAAACCCAGCTGGGATAATGGTCCTGTTCTATGCATAAAAGCTCCAGATTAAGGATTCTTGTCGAGTCATACTTTCTGTGTCTGTAGCGTAAAAGGCAACTGCAGCATGTGATTATGGATTGTAGTCGTTGAAGCCTTCTACTTCAAATCTTAGTCATTGAAATAAGTTGCGTGTTCTCCAGTGGCCATTGTGGCTTTATAGTTATATATCCATGTTCTGCAAGAATGTGTAATGTGTTTGAAATGACACCACCTGCCATTCTCTTACAACTATATCATACATGCCTGACAGGTCGACTGGTGTGGTGGCTCTGAAACCATGGAAGAAATTCTTGCAAGGATACATCAGAGAGAAGAAGCAGCAGTTAAACGGGAACGAAGCATGGCATATGCATTTAACCATCAGGTGAGGGAGATCACATAACATAAGTCAAGATTTATTTTTAAGGCTCTATTTAGGATCAAGCACAATGCCATGATAAGATTCACCATATAGTGGGATAAGGCTTGGTTTGTTGTTAATTGGTATTGTTTTAGTTTTTTCGGGTCTCATGGCTGTGTTCTGCAATGCAATATAATTCCTGTCTTCTCAAGGAAAAGGAAATAAATTGTAAAGAAAAAAGAATGTCACTGAAGGATTCGGTTCTCAGATGATACTGCTAAGGACTTTATCTTGCCAGCTCACATATCAGAGGTGGTTATAGTTTCTGAATACGATTCCTGTTGTCCTCACATTTTATGAATTGATGATTCACAGTGGAGGGCCGACTCCAATACCAATGGCTTGAAGAATTATGAACTCGGAAAAGCAGGTTGGGGTTGGAGCTGGATGGAGCGATGGATCGCTGCTCGCCCATGGGAAAGCCGAGTACCCATTCAGACCATTAGCCCGAAGAAACCACTTAACAAGCAGGGAAGTAATGTCGCTAAAAGCTTGAACCAGCAAACGCCAAAGGCCGTAACTTCACCCAAACCTCCTCCATCCTCCAATGGAAAGGCAACTACAAAGGCAAGGAGATTGTCTTATCCAGGGCTGAAAAACCTACCATCCGGCTTTCAGAAAGTAAATCTGTGGAAGCAAACAGTAAGAAAGAATCCACGGTTGCTTAGCACAGATTTGATGGCCGGTGTTGAGTTTCTTTTTCATCCTTCGAGTTGCAGAGACGGCGAGAGAAAAGCCTTTATTTTATCATTCATTATTGCTGAAATTATGTGTATAGCTTTTGCTAAAAAATTCTGTTGGTTTGAGGATAAAACGGTTGCATGATACATAAGCTTGTCTGTTCACTTTTTTCCTCCTGTAATCCTGAATGCTGTGATTTATATTGTATTTATGCTGTATATATTTAGTACCTTGATTCCATTTGTCAGAACTGTGGTATGTTGTTGTTTCTGGAGTTGACTTCTTATAGCTCATGCTCATCCATTTGCAGTGAGGGCTTTGTTGTTTGTAAGACAGATTTCTTTTGTCTCTAGTTACGGCCATCATCATAAATGAAGAGTGGCAGTACAGCCTGGTTGGTCTTTAGCATTACCCCGGACATGTTGCTAATCGAGAAGCTCAATGCTCAGTAACATCAAAAATAATTTGTGAAAATGACACAAATAATTGTTGAACTTTAATAAAAAAAATTATCAAAATAATCTTAAACGTATTATAATTGAGTCAATTCAGTTTTAATCATTTTGCATTTATGTTCATTTAGTCATTCAACTAATTTTGACAGAATAGTGTTGAGAAAGTAATTTTTAATATATATATATATATATATATTTTTTTTTTTTTTTTTTTCTTTTTTTTTTTCTTTTCCCTCTAGTTGGTCACTGCACGGCGAGAGACTAAAGTCAATGAGGTAGCCTTGCCATGGCCGGGCGAGCTCAATCTCGCCCACATAAGTGAGACTAGCCCTCGCCCTGCGATGGTAAGGCATCGCCTGTGGCCGGTGAGCCTTACTTGTGGCCGGTGAGGTCGACCTCGCTAACCTCTTTGGCTGGTCAGGACAAAGGGCAAAAGACAAAAAAAAAAAAAAAAAAAATAAAATAAATTGAAAAAATAAAAAATATAAAAAATTAAAGAAAAAAAGGAATAAAAAAATAAAATGAAAAAAAAAATAAAAATATTAAAAATTAACACATCGGTGTCGCCTCGAGTCTACTTTAGCACTAATCAATCAAAATTAACTGCATGGATTAAATTAACACAAATGCAAAAAATTTAAAATTAAAGTTTATAATTGAATTGTGTCATTTATAATTGTTTGGCAATTTTCCCAACTTTGATTGGTCTATGGATTTTAATTTGTTTAATATAATTTCTAAACTTTAATATGATATGCAACGTTTCTAAATTTTAGTATACGTTCAATATAATCCTTTAATTAAATGAAAATATTATATGTCGTACCACCGCCCGCGGTGGCGCTTGTTGGTTTGAGTTTTTTCTCCCCTCACGAAGGGAAGAGTTCGAATCCTAGAGGCGTCGCATTCGCGCGACTCACCCGAGATTAGGTCTATGGTGGTGGCTTAGTTAATCTTAGAGGCGTCGCATTCACGCGACTCATTGTACGGTAGTTCCCGGGTCACGAAAAAAAAAAATATTAGATGTCGTTCTTGTATTAATTCAAATTTAAGGACATCATTAAATATCATATAATCCAAGTACTACATTAAACATCGCATCGAATAAATTAAAAATTTAATGAATGATATTGAATAAATTAAAAAAAGCACGTGGCCTATTCCCATCGCTCTCAACGTTGTCGTGGGCAAATCAGAAAGCACGACGGTCGCACAAGAAAACTTTTAAGATATCGAAAGAAAATGGATTGGTCATTACTTAGCTTTTGAGACAACTGGTTCACGTATCATGACATTTCGCCAAAAATAGAAAATGTTTATATCAGCATTAAACATTAAACAAGAACAAAAAAGCACAAAAGCCTTTTCACTTTCTGTATAAGATCCAGTGCAGATGATCTCGGTTCTCCGAAGAATTTCTGCATCGGCATCGGCATCGGCATCGACGTCTCGATTCTTGAACCTCATGAGCAGCTCCCCACCGCCCCCTCCTCCTCCTTCGCAGAGGCTGGCCGCCTTGGCTCAGCAGCTCCGGCTGTACAAGCCGCCGCCGCCCGATTCCGAGGACGCCGAGGAGCAGCGGATCGAAGAGACCGCCGGCAAGGTCGTGTCCCAAGTGGGCTTCCCGGAGTCGGCGACCCCGATCGCTGGCGACCACCCGGGAAGGTTCACGCCCAAAAGAGCCGCGGTCTTGATCTGCCTCTTCGAAGGCGATTATGGGGAGTTGCGGGTCGTCCTCACCAAGAGGTCCTCCAGATTGTCCACCCACTCGGGTTCGTCTCTTTCGATGGTCGTCGTTTGATTTTTCGTTTTCAAGAATTTGGGTTCTTCCTTTTGTATCGTTCCGAGTACGGTGACTGATTAGATGTGAAGTAATCGATTCTTGTTCTTGTTTCAGATGAGAGAAGTGTGTATTTGTAGGTTTCTTGATGATTCGGAAAATGTGGGTTCAGTTTAATCGAGTGGTAGATTCTTAATTCCGGTCCTTGAATTGGGAGGTTTTGATCTTGTAGTACTTTTAGTGCCGAGTTGAATTTCTCTGTTTCTAGAAAATTGAGGCAGAGAAAGGCGATGCTAGCAGAAATGGTTGGGACTGAAACTTCAACTACAGTGAACGCAGAAAGTTTGGTTTTGTACTGTGTCAGGTGATTAGGATCTCTGCAGTAGGTATAAGCATGGTGACTACAAGAGCATGAAGGTGCTGTCCAGTGATCTAAGTTCAATGTTGTTTTGGGTTGCAGGTGAAGTATCACTGCCAGGTGGGAAAGCAGATGAGGGTGATAAGGATGATGGAGATACTGCGACAAGGGAAGCCAATGAGGAAATCGGGTTGGATCCTTGCCTTGTCAATGTGGTAACTGTACTGGAGCCATTCTTGTCCAAGGTATTAGCATACATTATGCTCTTTTGCCATGGAAATGTTGAACTTCACTTAAAAATCTTCTCTCCCATGATAATAAAATGGAAAGTTGTGGGGGCCTTTTCTGAGGATTTGATGTGAATGGATCATATTTTAGAAGTCTGAACCTGAACAACAAGCTTTATAGCTGAACGTTGAACCGCTTTTAGTAGTAATAGATTGAACTATGTCTGCAGTCTCTTCTCAATTAATATAAAGCATCATTAAACCAGCATTCACCACTTTTCTTGACAATAGTCTGTAGTAGTTGAATAGAATGTAGGTACTTTTGAGCAAAGTCATCAAGAAGAGTGTATGTTTGATGTTGCATAATGGAGCGTTCCTTTGAACCAAGGTTCATTTCTCCAGCCATTTCCATTGTTAGGCTTTCATTCTTGACATGGTATCTCCAGAACATTCTGCATATATGGCACGTGCTTTGCTTCTTGGCATTTATAGGAACCCTGTGAGAATTGAGTTGCAGTTCAGTTGGAACAATGAAAGCATGTCTGAGTTGAATTCTAGTGAAACCACTTTACAATAATGGTTTATATCAATTTTTCTTTCAAACTAAGACAGCTCCACAATGTTATGAATGCAGTCTCTCCTGTTTATTCTGATCTTTTCAGTGCATCATGTGGTGAGTGTACACTGGCATGTTCTTTCTAGAAAGAAATGATACCATCAGTCCATTTAATAGTGGTGGCAATACTTCAGTGGGATGTTCTTCCTTCATGCTCTCAGTTGATATCTTTCTCGGTAAAGGGCTCAGGAAAGGAATGATCTTAGTAGCTCCAATGTTTGTCAAACATTTGCATATGCATTGTCAACTTTGATTCTTCAACGTGAAGGATGCATACTTGTATTTGCATGCTTGTGCTTTTGGAGTGTGTGTGCAGGAGAAGGGGGGATGCTGGTTCTTGTATGACATTATGGTGTCTTCAGTGTATGGGCTTCAGTAGTGTTCATCCTATAGGGTCTTCTTAAAGCAGAATGACAGAAGAACTTCATCTTCAACCATGCTTGATACATGCAATGGTCTATGATCATTGTTTGCCATCTGTTAGTGTGAATTTCACACACTGATTGACTTGTGAAGGGACTTATCTGATGGGAAAAGAGGAGGATAAAATGTAGAAATTGCCGAACTAATGTGGTTTGGCTTAGGGTCTGCAATGAAACAATGATTATTTACATTTCTTTTTGTGTAACTGATTGCTTATTCCATTTAAAAACCAGTTCGCTGTACTCATTTCATGTTTGGTGACCCTCATTGGAATCAATACTAGTTAACACGGAACCTATTTCATTTCTATCCAGTTCTCCCCAACTCATCAACTGTGGAGGAGTTATATACTTGGGATGTTTAGGAAATGAAATTGGGCTGAGTCACGTTTTGAAACCTACCAGAATAAATATAACTGTCTTACTATCTTGTTCTTAGCATGTGCATTGGGAGATTGCTATAATTCTGTGGAATATCATGCTGGTCCTTCGATAAATTATTGTGATTTAAGTGCACATATGACTAATCCTATTTTCTCATTTCGTGGTTCTTCCTCCGGGTTCTTTGTCTATCATCCCCTGACAAAATGCTTAAATAGAATTCCATTATCAACAAAAGGAAGTTCTGAAGAGTCTCTCAACCAGTGATTAAGGATGGTCTTCCTTGTACTTTGGAAACAAAACTAGTCATGTCATACCTCTTGGGCTATACCTATTCATGAGTTCTTTTAGAAATTGTTTACATCAGTTTGCTTATTTCCTGCCATCATGTGAATTAATGAAATGTTAGCGTTTGGTCTTATTTTTGTATGAATGTCTGGGTTCAATGACCATTTAATCTTTGCAGCATCTCTTGAGAGTCATGCCAGTGATAGGCATACTTACCGACAAAAAAGCATTTAAACCCATCCCAAATCCTGCGGAAGTGGAAGCAGTATTTGATGCTCCGTTGGAGATGTTCCTC
This sequence comes from Eucalyptus microcorys, assembly GCA_014182515.1. NCBI lineage: Eukaryota > Viridiplantae > Streptophyta > Magnoliopsida > Myrtales > Myrtaceae > Eucalyptus > Eucalyptus microcorys. The sequence goes on along the minus strand of CM024566.1, from coordinate 29,903,564 downwards.
AAGGTACTGCTTCATTCGACACACCATGTGACTGTAGTTATCTCAGTGGAACTTGCGGGTCCTCATGACAAGAGCTGTGTCTATTTGTTTCAGGATGAAAACCGAAGAGATGAAGAGAGAGAATGGTTGGGCAATAAATATATCATTCATTTCTTCGACTATGAGGCGGGGAACAAGAAGTATTTGATATGGGGGTTGACGGCAGGGATTTTAATAAGGGCCGCATCAGTGGTATACCAGCGGCCACCAGCTTTTTTGGAGCAGAATCCGAAGTTTAGAGTTCTTAGAATGGTAAATGAAGATACTGTAATGCCTTAAATCTGGCTAAATTGCTGACAATACATATTCAATAAAAGCAAGAATCTATTACTGCTGGATTGAATATGCTGAAGAGAAGTGCTTAGATGTACTCTGCAGTACTAAAGCATTGCAAATCTCAAACTTAATGCTTCTGCTTGATGCTTTTAGTGAAGATGTTGATCAATTTTTGCAAAAAGAAAATAAATTTCAAGTAAAGACATGTATGATTAATATCAGACAAATATCTTGGAGTTTACTCATTAACTTCTTTCAGGTCAGTCATTGTCTGAGCACTGAAGTTTTGTCTTATTCTTCTGATATGCTATGTCTGTGTGCTACCTTTGTTGATTGGGACTAATTTTGTATTTTCTTTTCGCTAGGCTAGGGAAATAAACTAATCTTTGTCGACTATTTCTACTCTGCTCGATCTTTTCCAGGTAAGAACTTGCCTTCTGTTAGCCATGGATTAATCATGTAATAGAGTTTGAACCTTGCCTCCACTTGTAGAAGTAATTGCTTCTTAGTGGATCGTAATTGTATCATCCATTCGTGAAACCCTGCTAGCCTCACTTAATTTCTAATTTTTTTTTTTCCCTTTCTGTTATGGAGTCTTTAGCTAGTTATGATATCCTAGGTAGTTTCTCATTGTAGAGGGGTGAAATTGAGAGAGATTTAGTTTCACCTATCGTTTGGCATTCATCATTCAAGTAGGGTCCTCCGCACTTTCCACTCCATAGATTGTGAACTTTGATGTTGACTTGGTTTTCCTCATAAAGGCAAGAAGTAGTGGGTGAACTGCTTAATGTACTTAGAGCACAATGTTAGACGAATGGAATTGACCACATGATATTGCATCTCTATGTGATAATAAAAGGGTTGATTGCTTTTGTCCATAGTATGAACTTGATAGTGATTATATGTTGACAGTACTTCTTATCATCCCTAGAAAGATATTGCCTTTGTTATGTATGAGCAATTAGCAAAAGTCTCTTTGCCAATCAAATCAACTTAGAAGAAGCGACGTCAAATTGTTATATACTGATCCCGTGAGACAGTAAAATAGACATATATGCGTGTGGTGCCTAGTTATTGAGGATTCTATTTCAATTGGACATCGTGCGCAATAGGGTGAACTTGAGACAGAGTTGAGATTCTGATTCTCCGTTTCTCTTCCTCCATTCTAACAAATTTTGGTTCGTGGATGAAAAAAGTGCCAAAGTAGCTAGATCAATAATTTGTGACGACACAGGACGAACCTAGTGAGGACTTTCACGAAGGGTGGGAATTCGAAAGCGATTCATTGACGAAGGAATTGATGTATAAACGGCAGAAGCAGAGGCTTAGATTTGAGGGGCGATTGGGTTTGACGTGATTCAGTAGCTGATGAATGGGACAGACGATGCGGGCACATACCGGGGTAGGGGATCCACATCTTCGTTGATTCGACGACCTTCATCTTGGTGATGATGAATCTGTGGAAGTGTTGATGAAATTTACTCCCTTTGTGGGCCGTACGAAATCTTAATGCGATTACTCGAGGATTTGCAGGAAGTGACTTGGAGAGCCATGCATCACGAGGTGCGCATCGTTTAGATGGACAAATTCATTGGTTCGTTACATAAGACAATAATGATGAACGAGCGATCATGCCAAGAGTAGAAAAGGCATTATGCTCACCCACAACGAAATACCCAAAAAGAAAAAGAAAAGAGAGATCCAACTTTAACGCTTCTTCAAAAGGTTATATATATTGAAGTAGTCATTAATCACTTGACAGTTCTTTAACCAATAGAAGAGAGTTCGAGGAAAAAGCTTGTCCGCCATATTTAGATAAGGAATCATAAGACGTTATGTCACATATTATACAAGATGATGTGTCTACGGGGCATGGTGGGAAAATATAAAATTGTATGAGATAGAATTTCAAACAAAGCAAGGTCCAATCAAATCATTTTAGCTAGAAGAACCAAATGGACAATCATTTTATTAATTTGATTCTAAATCTTTTATTTTATTAGTTAAGTTATTAACATTTTCATGTTTTGCCAATTGAGTCAATCTAGTCAATTTTGGTCAAAAATCAATTATGTAGATGCCAACAATCAATTCTAACGTGAACAATATATATATATATATTTTATATATTTTATATCTTTTTGAATTTTTCTCCTCTCTTTCTTTTCCTTTTCTTCCCTTCTGCCCTCAGTGATAGCGATGGCCAATGACTAGCCAGAGGTGAGAGGCGACAGGTCAACCTCGCTAGCCTTGGTTGAGCCTTGCTGTGATTGGGCGAGGCTTGACCTTGCTGGATTTGGTGAGACTTGCCCTTGTCATTGCTAGGTGAGGTTGGCCTCACCATGGCTAGGTGAGGCTCGAACTAGTCAGATCTAGTGAGTGAGGTCAAGCCTTGCTAGGGGTGGATGAGGCTTGACCTTGCCATTGCTAAGTGAGGTCAGCCTCAATTTTTGGGCATGGCAAGGAAAAGTAGTACAAGTAACGTGTTCATCATAACTGGACTTATAGTAGTGAAGCATTAATATAGATGCTATTGACTAACTATTTTGGCATTTTTGTTTTCTTAAAGCTTTAGAATCTTCACAACTTGGAGAAGATCTAAGATAGTGGAGCCAAAAGAGATATGCTCCTATGCAAGCATTATTTTATCAATGGTGTTGTCGTCCATCTTAAAGTATCAATTCCATGCGCCATTTTTATTTCTATTTGTATGTGAGTTGGCTGGATGGATTGAACTAACACAATTACAAAAGTTTATGATTCAATTGGCCAATAAAAATAAGTTTAAGATTCAATCAGCACAATTACAATATGTTTAGGACTTTTTTTTTTTTTTTAAATAATTATCCTGATATAAAACCTATAAATAAGAGATGTGGAATATTATTCCACCCCTCTCACGTACAAATAGAAATAAGAATGGCACATTAAATTGATACTTTAAGATGGATGTGATCTTTGCTAGGGGCCGATGAGGACCTCGTTGGTCCTTGCCTTTGGCTAGATGCCAAGGAAAGAAAGAAGGGAAGAATGAAAAAACAAATGAGAAAGAAAACAAAAGAATAAATAAATAAATATTCACATAAATGATTTATATTATGCCATGTAAAATGGCTGACATTCACGTTAATGATTTTAGGCCAAAATTGGCCAAATGAACTCAATTTATAAAATATGAAAATGTTTATAATTTCATTGCTACAATTAAAATATTTAAGACTGAGTTGTTAAAAGTGTCATAAATTTATGATTTTTTGAAGAATTTTCCGGACATGGATATGCTTTTTTATCCTAAGTTACTCTTAACGACTTTGGAACTACTCAAGAAAAAGGCTACTCCGACAAGGACGACATCATTTACGTTAGAAAAGGTGCGATCATGCCTTCTTATCATGCTTGGCTATAAAATAAAAATAAAAATGAACCGTGTCGTCGGTACCCTTTGACTGGTTTAGCACAAAATCTTTTATTAGCCCTAATCTTACGTAATTACAAACTCTAGAAGCTGGGGGCGACTCCTTTCTGTTTTGACGTAGGAAAAAGCACAAAGCGACAGGGCGAAAGAGGTGGACTGGTTGGCTCACGATCAAAATCCTCAAGTAACGACGCAATTAAGCTAGTGACTTCCAACCGAAGTGTCGATGAAATTTACTCCTTTTTTCGGCCGTACGACATCTTCGGCGAGAGTGACCTGAGAGGCGAGTTGACTCAGCTGAGACGCGAGAGTGAGAGAGAAAGGTGAAGCCAGGAGAGAGTCCGAGAGCTGAGAGGCGATGGAGAGAAAGGCGAGAGGCGACCGGCGCGAGAGAGTCGAAAGGTAGCCTATTTGATAGTGAGTCTGAGAGGCTATGGTTTTGTTTTGCTCCTAAAAACCACTGATGCACTGCTTTAGTTTAGAAAATTACGAGGAAAAATTACAAAAAATAAAAAGGGAAAATTAACTCATACCGGCCCGGTCCGGTTTTTCGTGCAAATACGGGAACCCAACCAGTTATTGCCAATTCCCAATAACAAGTTTGGATCCTGTGAGGATCACCTAGAACTAGTCGGTTTGGTTCAATTCTCGGTCTCACCCTTAGTTCAATCTCAAAACTGAGTGAAGTAAGAGAAGAAACAAAAGCGAAATTATAAGAGGTGAAGAAAATTGTACTTCCTTTTTCAGGAAAACAAATAGATATCGATGATTTAGAAGAAATTATTTATATGGATCATTTGCTTTATGAATTGAGCAAAATAAAGAAATTAGTAATGAAGTTAAAATATTTACTTTGTAATTTTTCTTTTGAGATTATGCCTGCATTTTGTCAATTTTTTTATAAAAAATTTAGAGTAAACTTTATAAATGACTGATTTAGTGCCCAAATTTTATCACTTTTGTACGTAAATTATTAAAAAAAATGTATATTTAAGTGACTTCGGTAAGTCATATCGTTGATCCTGACCTTCTTTTCAAGTGTAGTTAAAATTTTAAAACTTGTAAAGAAAATGCACCATGAAGTATCTCCACTAACCATTCAATCCGAAAGAGATAAAATGTCGACATGACATTTTTCAATATTTTTAGGGGTCCTGTGGCATTGATATGATGTAAGGTGGATGCTGCATCAGCACAATTTCCCAAAATTAAAAGAACACATTTAGAACTAGAACAGTGGCCCTCGCTAGGTTGTTTGAACGGCTTGGCACTCCAACCCACATTTGCCGGCAATGGTCATGTTAGCTAGGTTCACTCCTATGTGGAGGAAGCCCGATGAGTTGCAAACCCAAAAAGGGCTTGAGTCATATGATAAGTTATATGAGGAAATAGGGTTTCTCACTATCTATATAAAGTGGTAGCCACAAAAGGAAACAGTAACAAGAGAAAAAGAGAAAGCAAAAAATCTAGGGGTTGTGGCAATATCTGATTTACATCAAGTTGGTATCGGAGGTTGATTCGTGTTCCGATTGAGCTGAAATTTTGTCAGCATGGTCGTGGCGCAATTTTCTCGAGTCTGAGCAGTTTGATTTTTGTTTGAAGCTCCCTACATCAGGTTTTTCGTGGATTGATCAAAACCTGCATTTTTGATCAGATTTATCCTTGATCTCTTGTAAAGTTCATGTGTATTGCCAAGAATTATGTTCTTGAGGTTTTTGTTGCTATGTACCTCTAGTATTTGCTTAAGAAGAACAATTTTGTTGATAGTGAAAAATTTCTAGTGGACTTCAGTCCCGTGGTTTTGATCTCCTCACATCGAGGGGGTTTCCCACGTAAAAAAACGTCTCGTGTTCGCGTGCTTGGTATTTATTTTACTCTACTATATCGATTCCTATTAGGTTTACACAAGAGGGGAGATTATTTTATTCCACTGCGTTGATTCGATATTGTTCGAATTGTTACTGTTCTTCCATCAGAGTGGTATCAGAGCATCAAGTTATTGCTTGATTTTTCTGCCTTGTGTTAAACAATGGAAACGAATACGAGTAGAATGGTTACACTGAATGGTTCGAATTATCATATTTGGAAAGGGAAGATGAAAGATCTTTTATATGTGAAAGATTTTTATTTGCCCGTATTTGCCGAGGAGAAACTAGAGAATAAAACTGATGCTGAATGGTCTATATTTCATCGTCAAGTGTGTGGTTATATTAGGCAACAGTAGGATGATAATGTTTTGAATCATATTATTGAGGAAACACATGCACGCAATTTTTGGGATAAGCTCGAACAATTATATGCTCGAAAGACTGGGAATAATAAGTTATTTTTGATAAAACAGATGATGGCTCTGAGATATCAAGATGGTATTCGTTTGACTGATCATTTAAATTCTTTTCAAGGAATTATAAATCAGTTGACTGCGATGGGAATCAAGTTTGATGATGAGATACGAGCACTATGGTTGCTTGGTACTTTGCCGGACTCTTGGGAGATGTTCCGAACATCTTTGTCTAATTCTGCCCCAAATGGTACGATTACCATGGATTTGGCCAAGAGTAGTATTTTGAATAAAGAGATGAGAATGAAGACACAATGATCGTTCTCTTCACATTTTGATGCCTTGGTCGTTGAGAAAAGGGAAAGAAGTGAGTCTTGAGGTCCGAGAAATAGAGACAAAAGTCGAGATAAAAGCATAGGTAAGTATAATAAATTTGCTAATGTTGAGTGCCATTATTGTCATCAGAAGGGACATATTAAGAGGTTTTGTCGTCAGTTAAAAAGGGAGAAACAAAAGGAGAAAGGTAAAGAGAAGAAAAGTGATAATGACAGTGATGACAATCGTGTTGCTGCACTTAAGGAAAACTTTCTCACTATTTTTGATGGTGATGTAGTGAATTTTGTTTCTCATGAGACTAGTTGGGTAATTGATAGTAGTGCATCCGTTCATGCTACGTCTCGTAGGGATTTCTTTACATCATACTGGTCAGGTGATTTCGGATCTGTGAAGATGAGAAACAATGGGTTAGCTTAAGTTGTAGGCATCGGTGATGTGTACCTAGAAACCAACAATGGCACGAGATTAGTATTGAATAATGTTAAACATATACCTGATATCTGCTTGAATTTGATTTCTACAGGCAAGTTGGATGATGAGGGGTATTGCAGCACCTTCAGTAATGGTCAATGGAAGCTCACCAAAGGTTCTCTTGTTGTGGCTAAAGGTAAAAAATATTCTTCGTTGTACATTATGCAGGCAAAGTTGTCCATAGACAAAATTAATGCAGTAGACAACGAAGATGCAGCTGAGTTATGGCATAAGAGGCTCAATCACATCAGTGAGAATGATTTGTTAATATTGGCCAAGAAGAAGCTCCTTTTAGGATTGAAAAGTTCAGCGCTAAAGAAGTGTGCTCACTGTTTAGTAGGAAAACAGAACAGAGTTGCATTTAAAAGCTCCCATCCTTCAAGAAAGTCAAGTATACTGGATTTAGTGCATTATGATATTTGCGCTCCTATGAAAACAAAATCACTTGGTGGCTCTCTTTATTTTGTTACCTTCATAGATGATTTTTCAAGAAAAATTTAGATTCATACCTTGAAAACTAAAGATCAAGTGTTAGATGCTTTTAAGCAATTTCAGGCTTCAGTTGAGAGACAGACTGGAAAGAAATTGAAATGCATTAGAACTGATAACGAGAGAGAGTATATTGGACCTTTTGATGAATATTGTAGACAACAAGGTATTTGACATCAAAAGACACCTTCCAAGACGCCTTAGTTAAATGGCTTAGCTTAGAGAATGAACATAACACTGGTTGAAAGGGTAAGATGCTTACTTTCTTAGTCAAAGCTACCTGGATCCTTTTAGGGTGAGGCTTTAAGTACAGTTGTGTATGTATTAAATCTTACTCCATGCATTCCTTTAGAGTTTGATGTTCCTAATAGAGTTTGGATAGGCAAAGATGTTTCTTATGATTATTTGTGTGTCTTTGGGTGCAAAGCATTTGTGCATATTCCCAAAGATGAGAGGTCTAAACTTGATATGAAAACACGACAGTGCATATTTATTGGTTATGGACAGGATATGCTTGGCTACAAATTTTATGATCCGGTTGAAAAGAAAATTGTAAGAAACAGAGACGTTGTATTTATGGAAGATCAAACAATAGAGGATATTGAGAAATCGAAGATGATTTCAGCACCACAGGTTAGTGATAATTTAGTTGATTTGGATCTAGTTCCTTTTACAAATATTCCTACACAGGTTGATGAAGAGCAGCAGGAAATCAATGTTCCAAATAGCGCACATGTTCTTGAACATGTTGAAACAGATAATATTATTCCTAAACTAGAGGCTCAATTAGATATTCCACTGGATATTCCAGTCCGGAGATCCGTTAGAGACCGACGACCTTTCACTAGGTATTCTGAAGATGAGTATGTATTATTGACTGATGCAGGTGAACTAGAGTGTTATGCAGAAGCAATAGAAGATGAGTACAAAAGCAATTGGTTTGATGCTATGCGAGATGAGATACAGTCACTTTATGATAATCATACTTTTGAGCTGGTGAAGTTACCTAAAGGTAAAACAGCTTTGAAGAACAAGTGGGTATATAGGCTGAAGCAAGATGAACATACTTCACAACCATGGTACAAAGCTAGATTGGTTGTTAAGGGATTCGGTCAGAGAAAGGGTATTAACTTTGATGATATATTTTCTCCAGTAGTGAAAATGTCTTCTATCCGTGTGGTACTAGGCTTGGCAGCTACCCTAGATTTGGAAATTGAGCAAATGAATGTTAAAACAGCCTTCCTACATAGTGACTTGGAGGAAGAGATATACATGGAATAACCTAAGGGTTTTAAAGTGAAAGGGAAATAGGATTATGTGTGCAAATTGAAGAAAAAGTCTCTATGGCCTAAAACAAGCACTGGGGCAGTGGTACAAAAAGTTTGCGTCAGTTATGATAGAACAGGGCTATAAGAAGACTTCCTCGAATAATTGTGTGTTTGTCTAAAAGTTTTCTGATGATGATTTTATTATTCTCTTGCTTTATGTTGATGATATGTTGATTATTGGCAAGAATGCTTTAAGAATTGAGTTATTGAAGAAACAATTGAGCAAGTCTTTTGCCATGAAAGACTTGGGCTCGGCGAAACAGATTCTTGGCATTAGAATTACCCGAGACAGAGATGCTAAGAAATTATTTTTGTCGCAAGAGAAATATATCCAGAAGATACTTTGAAAATTTTACATGGACAAGGCTAAAGTGGTTAGTACTCCTCTTGCTACCCACTTTAAGTTAAATATGAATCAAAGTCCTACGACTGATAAAGAGAAAAAAGATATGGAAAGTGTTCCATATGCCTTAGTTGTAGGAAGCTTAATGTATGCGATGGTATGTACATGCCCAGACTTGGCGCAGGTAGTTGGCGTTGTTAGTTGCTATTTGTCAAATCTAGGCAGAGAGCACTGGAATGCAGGGAAGTGGATTATGAGGTATCTTTGGGGAACTTCGAATTTGAAACTCAGTTTCGAGACCGGGAAACTTGAGTTAGTTGGATACACAGATTCTGACTTGGCAGGAGATATTGATACTTGTAAATCTACTTCTGGTTATTTGATTTCTTTTGTGGGTGGAGCTGTGTCATGGAAGTCAAGATTGCAGAAGTGTGTTGTACTTTTTACAACCGAAGTTGAATTTATTACAGCGACTGAAGCTAGTAAAGAGATGCTATGGATGAAGAAGTTCTTAGAAGAACTTGGGTTCAAGCAAAAGAGGTATGTGTTATTTTGTGATAATCAAAGCACAATTTATCTTGGTAAGAATTCATCTTTTCATTCTAGATCGAAACATATTGATGTTAGATATCATAGAATAAGAAATGTTCTAGATGAAAAGTTGTTGGAACTTGAAAAAATTCATACGGATCATAATGGCTCTAATATGATGATGAAGACTCTACCAAGAGAGAAGCTTGAACATTACCAATTGATAGCAGGGATGGTGAATCCCTCCACATTGTCATGAGGGGGATATTTGTTAGCTGGGTTCACTCCTATATGGAGGAAGCCCAATGAGTTGCAAGCCCAAAAAGGGCTTGGGCCATATGATAAGTTATATGAGGAAATATGATTTCTCACTATTTATATCAAGTGGTAGCCACAAAAGGAAACAGTAACAAGAGAAAAAGAGAAAGCAGAAAATCTGGAGGTTGGAGCAATATCTTATTTACATTAAGCTAGCATCGGAGGTCGATTCGTATTCCGATTGAGCTGAAATTTTGTCAGCATGTTCATGGCGCAATTTTCTCGAATTTGAGCGGTTTGATTTTCGTTTGAAGCTCCCTACATCAGGTTTTTCGTGGATTGATCAAAACTTGCGTTTTTGATCAGATTTATTCTTGATCTCTTGTGAAGTTCATGTGTATTGCCAAGAATTATGTTCTTGAGGTCTTTACTGCTATGTACCTCTAGTATTTACTAGAGAAGAACAATTTTGTTGATAGTAAAGAATTTCCAATGGACTCCGGTCTCGTGGTTTTTGATCTCCTCACATCGAGGGGGTTTTCCACGTAAAAAAAAGTCTTGTGTTCGCGTGCTTGGTATTTATTTTACTCTATGATATCGATACCTATTAGGTTTACACAAGAGGGGAGATTATTTTATTCCGCTGCGTTGATTCGATATTGTTCAAATTGTTACTGTTCTCCTATCAGGTCATTGACCCTCGCCCTGGTCACTAAGCATCAACAAGGGCTGGCAACCCTCGCTGAACACAAGCCAAGGGCAACCATACTTGCTGTGAGCAAGGCCAATCTATATTTGAATAATTGTGTTGGCATTTTTGTTATCTCTAAGCTTTTGAATCTTGACAACTTGGAGAAGATCCAATGTAGTGGAGCCGAAAGAGCTATGGTGATATCAAATACAAACCAAGACCTCGTGATGACAAATTTGAAGTCCAAGGGATGGCAACATCACCATGCTTTTCCCATTGCGACGAGTCCTCACGAAGTTGCATATTGGGTAAATAGAGAATAAGCACAAGCAGACCATTAGCATGGATTAGGGCCAAATAAGAAAAAAAAAATAGAAAGCGATGAAACAACATTTTAAAGGTCCTCTTCCACATAACTGTCCTTCCATAATCATACTTTAGATGCGTTAATCTTCTCCACTTGTTTGGACCAAAAACGTCATTAGAGAGTATCATTGGTTGAGGATGTAGCATCCACTAAGCTCGAAGCCTCCATATGTGTAAGAAGTTATGTTAGGGACACTTTAAGACACTTTCAAATTGAAAAGAAGTTTAATAAAAAAATGGAGTTGAATGAACACTTGCCGAAAAGCAACATCAAGATAATTTATTTTAAGAATAAGTAGTGATCAAGACTGTATCGGTGTCATAATTATTATGCGACGCTCACTTTGATACGAATATTTTGCATATGACTATTTACGTGCCACAATGCTTAAGGAGCTATTACTTAAATAATTTTAATGATGAAAAATCTGATGTGACTCATTGGAGTTGCACTTATAAATGGCACTAAATTGACTGTTCTTAAAGTTTTGGTAAAGAAAATTTTAAAATTGTGTGGTGCATAATTTATGGACTAACAACATCATTAAATGCGTCAATTTTTCACAAATTGAGAAATTGGGTTAAATTGATTCCTGAACATTACCTATCATTGATCCTCATATTTAATCAAAGAGAAATAATCTAATTTCACAAAGCTACAAGCTCTATTGTACAATTTAGGGATGATTGGTTCCATGATGGGTCGGCTCCTACCGTGGAATCGAGAGCTAAGACTTTGTCCACTCGGAACTGGGACCAATTGTGCATACAAGATTGTATTGAGCTAGTCTCAAAAGCAAAAAGAAGGTTAAATACATACTTTAGTGATGGTGTGATCTTCAAAGTGAACCAAATGTATTAAGGAAAGGGAAAGTAATCAGAACCAACAATCTCTTGTTGTAAGACAATCATGAGAACACAAAAGATCATTCGAAATGGTGAAAAGGCGGGAGACGTACACTAAGAGTGTCTTAAGTTGTGTATGGTGCTCACTTTATTGTCACAACTTTTTACGGGCTCACTTAAGTGTCACTTTTAAAAGAAAATGATTACTTATATGTCAACTCCAATCTAAGTTGACAGAAATTTGACGTGATGATATTTTATTAATTTTTTAATCTTACATGGCTTGCCGACCTACCCAGTCAGCATATAATCTCTAAATAACGTTTTGGGGTAAGTTAAAAGATGATCATTTCAATGCTAGTTGTTGTAAAAAAATGATAATTTCAATGTCAATCGTTGTTAAAAAATGATCACTTCAATGCCACTCTTAATGAAAAAGTGATTACTTCAGTACCAAAAAAATCTCTAAATGACGTCGTATGGCAAGTTAAGAAGCAATCATTTTAGTGTTAGCCATTGTAAAAAGAATAATCCTTTCAGTGTCAATTTTAATTAAAAATTAATCACTACAGTGCTAAAAAATGCCACATCATATAAAATTTTTAATTATAAAAGTCATGTAATTTCTCTAATCAGAATTTTTCGCTAGGGGCATGTTTTTCTTCGATTTTGGCACTTAAGTGAGCCGACATAAAGTTATGACACTAAAATGAACACCATACACAAGTTAAGGTGTTTCTGATGTACTTCTCTCATGAAAAAGCGTTAGGCTTAGCCACAACCATATACACAAAGACAACCGACCCAACTTTAAAGCCTTTTCAAAAGGTCAAAAACAAGAAAATACAGAATAAAGTAGGCATTAACCACTAACAGTTCTTTATGTAATAGAAGAGAGAGTTCGAGCAAAAGAGCCATGGTGTTTTGTTTAATCTTGGACGATACAAGCTAAAAGGTAATCATTCCAATACCAGTTGTTGTAAAAAAATGATAATTTCAGTGCCAATCATTATTAAAAAATAATCACTTCAGTGCCAATCTTAATAAAAAAGTGATTACTTCAGTATAAAAAAAAAAATCTATAAACGATGTCGTATAACGAGTTAATAAGCGATCACTTTATTATCAGTCATTGTAAAAAAGTGATCCTTCAGTGTCAATTTTAATTAAAAAGTAATCACTTCAATGCTAAAAAATGCCACATCATATACAATTTTTAATTATAAAAGCCATGTAATTTCTCTAGCTAGAACTTTTCGCTGGGGGCATGTTTTTCTTCGATTTTGGGACTTAAGTGAGTCGACGAAAGGTTGTGACACTAAAATGAATACTGTACACAAGTTAAGATACTTATGATGTACTTCTCCCATGAAAAAACATTAAGCTTAGCCACAACCACATAGACAGAGACAACCGACCCAACTTTGAAGCCTTTTCACAAGGTCAAAAACCAGAAAATATAGAAGAAAGTAGGCATTAACCACTAACAGTTCTTTACGTAATAGAAGAGAGAGTTCGAGCAAACGAGCCATGGTGTTTTGTTTAATCCTGGACGATACACGACAATGCATCTTCACGCATGGTGGGGATATGTAAGATTGAACAGATGAAGATTCAAATAAAGCAATGTCCAATCCAATCTTTTAGCTCCAAGAACAAAACGGACGAGTGACTGGGATTCACTTTTCCCGTATCTACTTCGATCATTTGACAAATGAAAAGGTAACCATCCTTAGGACTTTATATATAGGAGGTCGTAGCACTAATTCTCCGTCAACCCAACAACGTTTTCCTGTCTTGAAATGAAATAAAATGGCGATGAGCATGTTCAAAATTTCTTTATCCTTAGTGCTGATAATACTTTCCCTTCCGAGCTCTCGCGCTCAAGCTCCCTACGTCGTGATCCGAGGGAAGATAAGTCGTCACGAGCTCACGAGGGCTGGTCCCGGAGCTCCTGATCCGGAGCATCCCTTCATCGTCTCCGCTTGGTTTTCTACAAGTTCCAACTTCTACCATGTCTTTCTTCAATGTAACGCCCTAGTAGGGTATTACAATGTCGAGCTGTCCGCGGAGCTTGTAGGCATGGCAATATAGCTTGTGGTCATTAGCGGACCATGTGGCAATTTTTTTTCTTTTGGTCACTTCTTTGTTTATGGGCTGTTCAACCTTGACGTTCTGTACAGGTGTTCTTTCATCTGCTGTTCAACCTTGGCAATCTCGACACTAATCAAATAACAATTTCCGTCATTACCAAAAAGATTATTGCCATCTCAAGCAAGTATTGTGACCATTAGATCATAATCACATCGAAGAGTGTAGATTAGAAGGAATATCAAGAATTTTCACCCAAAAACCTATCAAAGGAGTTTTGGAGAGCTAAAAAAAAAAAAAAAAAAAGTTAATATGAAAAAAATCTCAAACGGGTTTATTTGCAATAAATTTATCCCAAAACAAATTTTTTGACAATAAAAAAATCCTATCTGTGACATCGGGATATCTCAAGGGCCTAATAATATCTAGGGAGACTAGGCCAAAGCGAGTTCATCAGTGTATACAGCTCAATTGTCTAAGGCGACCCACAAAGCTTGGCAGGGAAATCGAGCTTTGCCAAGGGAGCGAGAGTTCAATTATCCGGGAAATTGCCCAATTAACCCTAAGCCTATCATATGTATGAATGGGAAATTTGCCCAAAAGTCATAAACATTTTAATTATACCAATTAAGTTATGAGCCTTTTTTAAAAATTTGGCAATATAGTCCATTTAGTCAATTTTAATCGATAATTACTGACGTGGAGGTCGGTTGTCGCCTAGTCTCGATGATGACCAACGACTAGCCAAAGGCTAGGCAAGGGTGACCTTACTGAGCACCAACAAGGCTTGCCCAAGTCAAATTTGATAGGGTTGAGCCTTGCTAGAGGTCGAACCAGCTTTGGGCAAGGTCGCACCTCAGCCATTAGTGTGACCTTGCCAGTTGTGGCAAGGGTGACCCTTGCCGATCATAGTCTCTAACTAGTTGCTAGTGATCGGCAAGGCTAGGCGACCGGTAGAGGAAGAAGAAGAAAATAAAGACAAGAAAAGAGAAATTAAAAATATAAAAAGAATTCAAAAATATATATAAAAACTAATAAATGTTTCCATTTCAACGTTGGCTATGCTATGTAGGATGGCTCATGTCCACATCAGCAATTTTTGGCCAATATTTGTTGGATGGACTATGTTGGTAAATTTTTAAAAGGTTTATAACTAAAATGATAAAAATGCAATATGTTAATGACTTTTTGGATAATTTTCTCATATAAATGTCTATGCAATTCTAAACTTTTTAATTTAGTCCTAAACAATTACTCAAAATTCCAATGTAATCATTCTGGCCAATTTTCGTTAGAAATCACTAAGGTAGCGATATGCCATGTAGGACTGCCGGTGATATTTAAACCACTATGTTAGTGATTTTAAGCATAAAGGGATTGAGAGGACTACATTAGAAATCTACGCAAAGGTTTAGAGGCAAAATCGAAAAAGTGACCAAATTGACATATGCACAATGGATTCAAGACTGATTGGATAATTTTCTCGAGTAGTCATAATTATGCGCGGTTGATGCTGGGTAGTAAGTTCTATCGTAGCTAAATATTAAACCACTCATTTATTTAATCATTCAAATTTTTAGAATAATTAACATCGATTTCTCAAAATCTCCCGGTATGGACGTGGAGAGTGAGAACGTGGGGCTTGCCAAAGGGTTATTTAAGATGACCTAACGCTCCATACAAAAATGACGAATCTACAGAGTGTCGATGAAATTTCCTCCTTTTCTTGTCGTAACATCTTCGCGCGATTCCTCGACGATTTGCAGGAAGTGACTCGGATTACATTACCAGCTTCAGCAGCCCTCGCTGACGAGCCATGCCAATACGACGTCCTAACTATTTTGACGTACCAATTCACTCGTCTTTTGGCATCAATAATTAACAGTTCTTTATCCAATAGAAGAGAGAGTGCAGAAAAGCTTGTCCGCCATATTTAGATAATCCTATGATGTTATGTTAAATATTGAACGATACCCGATATATTCAGGCATGGTGGCGAAAGAAATAAAATTGAAGTAGATAGAATTTCGAACGAAGCATTGTCCTATCCTATGATTTTTAGCTCCACGACCGAAACGGACTATGATTCACTCTTCGCGTATCAACTTTCGATCATTAGAACAATATAAAGGGAATCCTCCTTAAGGGCTATTAGAGCTATCAAAATGGGTTACATGCCCATATTTTAACTCATATTTATTTTAGTGGGTTGTAAATGGGTCACCTTAATGGTAAAATATGGGTCAAATATGAGTTGTAAAAAGAAAATGCTAAAACAAATGGGTCTAAGTGGGTCTGTGATAGACCCACTTTTAGCCCACCTAATCAATAGGACTTAGGGTAAATGGGTTACCTAACAAGGTTAATATAATTACAAATTGGTCTTTTTTTTTTTTTTTTTTTTTTTTTTTTTTTTTTTAAAAATTTAAAAATTTAAAAATTATTTATTTTTATATTATTTTTATTTTTTCCTTTTCCTTCTTGCCAGTGGCCGACCATAGCGACAGTCGGCCATAGGTGAGGGACAAGCTCGCCGAAGGTTAGTGAAGCTCGTGCTCGTTGATTTGGCCTCTAGCGAGACTTGAGGTCATTGGCCTAAGCTCACCAATTTGGTAAGGCCAAAGCCTCACAAAGCACTGGAGAGTAGAGATGTGCAAAAGAACTAGAAACTACTAGAATCGGACCAAAACAAAACCAACAGTTCCTAAGGAAATCGGTCTGATTCTTGATTCCAATTTATTGGAACGGGTGGTTACTAGTATGGTTCTCAGTTCTAGGCGTGACACCATCTGCTCATCCACTTCGACTGGACTGGTAATATTTAAATATATATTTAATTTTTAAGAAAAATTTCCAATCATAAAATTTAAGAAAAATGAAAATCCTAAAATCCCTAATATGAAGCTTAACACGCATTAACTAAGTGCTCATCTTGTCTCACTCTTCACTTTGTATCAATTGTCTCTCTATCTCTCACTCATGACTGTGACTCTTAAGCTCAACACGCATTGACTCACGGCGTTGACTCTCAACTTTTAGTATGAGTTCAATCTTTTCATTAATCTTGCAATTAAGAATAGGGAAGTTCTTTATTTTTTGCTTTACTTTGGCTTGTCAGAAAATGTTGCATTGAGTATGTGAAACTTGATGGGACAGCTCCATTGACCCACCCCGGAATCTGACCAAAACGGTGGTCCGGTTTTCGAATGGATCCATGGAACCAAGGGGCAGTTCCTGATTTCAATTTTTCGGAATTGGTCCTTAATGGGTGGTTCTCAATTCTAGGGAGGGAACTGCCCACTCGGACCATGCACTTTAGCCTCGTTGATCTAGCGAGAAAATAAAATACTATAGTCAGCTTTGGTCTCTTTGATTTTTTTGTTTTTTCGTTTTCAACATTTTTCATTTTATTTACTTACATCTTCATATTTTTTTATTTTACTTTTTAAATTTGATACAAAATTTTATCCAAGTAACACATTAACATGAAGAGCTTATGGGTTAAATGAACAAGTAGTATTTATTTTTATAGTTAGAGTTGAATATGGATGTGTTTTACTAATATAGGTCAAGTTAGGAATGGATTGGGTTAAGTATGAATTGTTGAAATTGTATTGTATGAAAATGAGTCAATATGAGTTTAATGGGTTAATACGGATCGGATCATTTTTGACTCGATCCAAACTCAACCTGACTCAATCCACCTATTTGACACCCATAGAGGCTATATATAAGAGGTTCGAGGACCGAATCTCCATTGATCCAAGAACCTTTCCCTA
This sequence comes from Eucalyptus microcorys, assembly GCA_014182515.1. Lineage (NCBI taxonomy): Eukaryota > Viridiplantae > Streptophyta > Magnoliopsida > Myrtales > Myrtaceae > Eucalyptus > Eucalyptus microcorys. The sequence continues at coordinate 29,886,024 of CM024566.1, read as the reverse complement.
TTCTCAAAAGAAATAAACACGCATACTTAAAAATTTGTCTATTTATAATGCTGATATTGCTTTTGCTTCCGAGCTTCCGGTACATCGTAGTGATGATGACGTAAAACGTTTCAAAAGCAGATTAAGATAAATAAAAACTAAAGAAAGCGAGGTTGATAAAAATGGTAAGAGACGCCAAACAATATAAATGTCATTGGCAAAGCCATCATCATCGTCACCATATCGGCAGTACTTCCATGGCTGGAAGTGTGTCATCACGCATCGTGATTTTTCTATCCCACTTTCCCCCACTCGATTTGTATTCTTCGGTCGCTAGTCTCATAGAGACCGAGATATCTCAAGGGCATGATGATATCTTGGAGACTAGTCCAAAGCGAGTTCATCGGTGTAGACAGCTCAGTCATCTAAGGCGACGCCACAAAGCTCAAGGCAGCGAGTTCGGCCAGCTTGAGAGAGAGAGAGAGAGAGAGAGTTCAATCATCGGGAAAAGGCGTCCGTGGCATGTGGAGGTTGCCATTTTGAACCGGAGCGGCTATGGGGAAGTTGCCTAATAAACCCTAAACCTATTGTACAAATATAAACTTAATCCTAAATTTTTACATTTTATCCATTTAGTCCCAAAAGTTTTATCAAAATTTCAACATAGTCATTTCGGTCAATTTTGCCAAAAGTCGCTAATGTGGCGATATGCTACATAGGATTGTCACGATGGCGAAATCATAATGTTAGCAAAATCTAGCATAAAGTGATTGAAATGATTATATTGAAATTTCAAGTAAATATTTAAGATTAAATTGGTAAAATTTAAAAATTTAAAATTAAATTGACTTTTATACAATAAATTTAAAATTGACTATATAATTTTCGCGACCGGTCACTGTTGGGTAGTAGGCAGTAGTGGAGGATGAGGAGGAAAGAGAGAACTTGGCCCCAAGAGTTGTCTAGGATGATCTGACACTGTACACCTATGGTCATCTGGTAATGGAGCAGTATAGATTATTGGGTCGGATAATAATCTGCCCATATACACAAAATGATTAATCTACAAAAGAGTTGACGAAATCAACTCCATTTCTTGTCGTACTACATCTTCGTGCGATTGGTCGACGATTTGCAGGGAGTGACTCAGAGTACCACCTTCGACAACCCTCGCGGACAAACTATGCCACTCCACGTCCTAACTATTTTGATGTACCAATTCACCTTTTGGCATTAACCACTACCAGTGGTTTTTGGTGGGAATCTTATGACGTTACGGTGCCCAAAAAAATGAAATAAATCGAAATAGATAGATTTTCAAACGAAGTAATGTCCAATACAATCATTTTAGCTCAAAGAGCAAAACGAACAGCAATTGGCTATGCTTCACTTTTCGCGTATTGGACTCTGATCATTACAATAATGATTAATAACTAACAAATCCATTGGTTCGCTACGTAATCCTTGTCCCTATCCATCTTTCGGCATTAATAATTAGCAGTTCTTTAACCAATAGAAGAGAGAGTTTGTGCAGAAAGGCTTGTCAGCCATATTTAGGTAGTCCTATGATGTGTTATGTTAAATATTGAACGATACATGACAATATATATTCATGCATCTTGGCGAAAGAAATAAAGTCGAAATGGATAGAATTGCAAACGAAGCAATGTCCTATCCTATGATTTTAAACTCGAAGAATGAAATGGATAGGTGACTACAACTCACTCTTTGCGTATCAACTAGAATAATGGAAAAGGTAACCATCCTAGGCTATATATATAGGACGTGCCATGTTAAAATCGCTAAATTGTCATCTTCACAATAACCAAATAACAATTTCCGTAATTACCAAAAGGCCATGCCATGTCACTTATCTGTGTGCCTCTCTCGAGCAAGTACCATGACCATTGGATCATTAGCACATTGAAGGATATCAGGAATTTTCACTCTAAAACTAATTGGAGGAGTTTTGGGGGAGCTCCTAAAAAAAAAAGTTAAATATTATAAAAAACTATAAACTGATATATTTGTGATAAATTTATTTAAAATTAATTTTTTTGACCACCATCCTCAGTTTGTTTAAAGTGTACTAGTTTATGATTTTTTGTTTATTAATCCAATTTAACGGAGTTAAATGATAGTAAATTTATCACACATGTACCGATCTAAAGTCTTTTGTGATAAAAAAAATTAGTTTTTGATGAATTTATTATGAATACATTAATTTGAAGTTTTTTGTGATATTAACTCAGAAGAAAAAAAAAAACATCATCATACACACTCATGAAAAAAACAAGTTGAAGGGAGAGCACGAAAGGCAGAAGAGAGTTTTTCGGCGAGAACAAAAAAGGGAAAAAGAAAAATGTCATCCGCACGCAAAACGTCATAGGCAATAAAAAGAACTCCCAAAAAAGCAAATCTCGGTCTTGGTCGTCTTCATCGGAGCTCGGTCAGAGATTGCCTGTAGATCTCGATTCCGACCCACCGTTGAGGATATTAGTCGCTCTTCGTCGTCATCTGTCCCCGTGGAGAGCTGCGAAGTGGCTAGATTTCACTCGAAGCGTCCTTCGCTTGTCCCGATTCCGCTTGTATGCGTTCATGAAAAGCTTCAATCGGAGGTTCGAGCTCTTGTTGCACTTTAGATATCCGTGATAAACCAGGTAAATTCCCCTCTATCCTGTTTGGATCGTGAGTACTGATTTCAAACATCACTTCATCACTTCGTTTGAGTCAGGCCATGAATTTGCTGTAAAAATAAATAAATAAATAAGGAAATGACCAGTAGCGTAGATTAGGTCCTCCTTCAAATAACTGTAAACGCATTATCTTCTGCAATTATACTTTAGATGCGTTAATCTATTCTATATATTTGGTCAGAAAAGAGGGGCATTATGAAGCATTTATGAAGTATCATTGGTTGTGGATCTAGCATCCACTAAGCTTTGGGAAAATTACCAAAAATCCTAAACTCATTACAGTTGTAGTAATTCAATCCTAAACATTTTTTATTGGTCAATTTAATTCTTAACCTTTTACATTTGTGTTAGTTTAGTCCATTTAACCAATTTTGATTGGTTAGCATTGATTTGGACATCAGCTGCCTGGCTAATGATGACGTCGGTAATTTTTTATTTTTCTTTTTTTTTCTCTCTCTTTCTTTTTTCCTTCTTCTTATTTGTTTCTTTGGCCGGTCACCGCAAGTCAAGGGCAAGGGTTGTCGAGGTCAGCCTTGTTGGCTAATGGCGAGGCCCATGCTCACCATGGATGAGTTAGACCCTACCAAATTTGGCGAGGCTTGGCCTCGCTTAACCATGGGGAGGTCGAGCCTCGCCTAGCCATGGTGAGGCTCCACCTCACTAAGGCCAACGGGGGTAGGCCCCACCATGGTTGGGGGAGGTCGAGCCTCGCTATGGCCAAGCCAGGCCGACTTGGCCATGGCTTGGTGAGGCTCACCCTTGCCTCTAGTTGGGCGAGGCTCACCCTTGCATTTGGCTGGCGACGATCGGCCAAACAAAGAAAGAAGGAAAAAAAGAGAAAAAGAAAATAACAAATTAATAAAAAATTCGAAAAAATAAAAAATTATTTAAAAAAATTATCCACGTCACTTCGGCCAGCGTCCATCTTAGTGCCTGCTAATCAGAATTGACCAAATAGATTGATCTGACGCATATGCGAAAGGTCTAGGACTGAATTGGGAAAGAAAAAAATTTAGGAATAAATTGACATAATGACAATATGTTTAGGACTTTTTTGGTAATTCTCCCACTAAGCATTACTGTCACTCATACTTTAAGACACTTTCAAGTTGGCAACATATTCAGTGAAAAATGGAGTTGGACGAACACTTATTTGTAGATTTCCACCGAAAGCAAGATTTCTAGACAAATGCAATCAAAATCCTAAAATATGCAAAGAAATGGCAATTTAATCCTAAAATTTTTAAGTGAAAAAGTCACCAAAAGCCTCAAACTATATTCACTAAGACACATTTACCATAAACTTTTTTTCTATGACACAAAATATTGCAAACTTGTACCTGCATGGCACATTTACGCTCGGTCAAAGTTACATTAATCAACACTGTTTAAAAATATGCTTACATAATCATTAGAAAAGCAAACGATGTTGACATGCCCATATAAAAAACTACGTTGTTTTGACTAAAAAATCATCTTGCAAAATCTCGATGGGGGTAAATATGCTACACATATATAAGTTTGGTTTATGGTAAATGTGTTACGGTGGGTATAATTTGAGATTTTTAATATCACAAAAAGAAAATTTGGGGTAAATATAGTGTGAGATTTTTAGTTTTTTTTTTTAAATTTTTAATTTGTGTAATTAAATACTAAAACTTGGCTGAAGAGTGCAGTCAAGTGACAAAAACCGTTAAAAGTGGCATTTGTCAACGTTTATCGAGACAACATGAATAGGGGTGAGCTATGGTTATATCAAATATGAATCAGCACATGTATTATTGTTCTATGGACCACATGACGATACCATGAAGTCCATGGGATGGCAACGTCACCATGCTTTTCGCAATGCGACGAGACCTCACAAAATTGCGTGTCGGGTAAATAAAGAATAAGCACAACCAGAACATTAGCATTGATTAGTCCCAAATGAGAAAAAAAGTCGAACAGAGATGACCCAATAGTATAAAGGTCCTTTTTCATTTTACTGTTAACACATTATCTTCTGCCCTTGCACTTTAGATGTGTCAGTCTTCTCCACTAAGCAGGGGAGGAGGAAAACGGAACAATGACTAAAGATTCACTCTTCGCGTATCTACTTTGATCGTTTGAAAACTAAAACGGTACCCATCCTTAGGACTATATATAGGATGTCCTAACCCTAATTTTCCATTGAACGCAAGACCCTTTCTTTTTCCTTGAAAGAAACAAAGATGGCGATGAGTATGTTCACAATCTGTCTATGCCTAAAGCTGATATTGATTTTGCTTCCGAGCTTCCGTGCACAAGCTCCCTACGTCGTGATCCAAGGGAAGATAAGTCATCACGAGCTCACGAGAGATGGTCCCGGAGTTCCTGATCAGCAGCATCCCTTCGTCGTCTACGGTTGGTTTTCTACAAGTTCCAACTTTTACCATGTCGTTTTCCGATGTAACGCCCTAGTAGGGTATTACAATGTCGAGCTGTCCGCGGAGCTTGTGAGCATGGTAATATAGCTTGTGGTCATAAGCGGACTATGTTGGCATTTTTTTTTCTTTTTTTTTTTTGCTTTTTTTGTCACTTCTTTGTTTATGGGCTGCTCAACCTTGACATTTGGTCTAGGTGGCCCTCTTTCATTTGTTGTTGATTTTATTTGAGATTTTTTTTTCTCTTCTTCTTTTTTCTTCTCTTACGATCTAAATTTGAGGTCTCAATCTAGTTCTAGATTTGAGAGTTTGAATTCTCCTAATCTACTTCTAAAATTGAAAGTTCTACTCTCTCGATTTAGATCCAAGAGTTTAATAATATTTTTGGAGATTCGATGTCCCCCTGCTTTATTAATGTATAGTCATCTGCCTTCAATTTCAATGATGATCGTATGGGTTCTGCTATCTTGCTGAATTATGAAGATTTGCTTCTTAAAAGTTAAATATGTGTTTATTTAACTTATTTTGGTTGTCTCCATATGATGATGGTGTAGAGGAAATCAAACAGAGGTGTGCACTACCAATTGGCAATGTTGTAATTGCCGAAGAAGGAATTCTCGGCTTGTGCTCATCACGAATGATGATACGAGATTTAGTGATTGGCTGCCAATTATTTTGCTTAACAAATCCGTTCTTATAGAAAGAGTGTTTGCTTAATCTTGCTAGTGCTCTGTTAATCCTCATTCTTCTATGGATTTTGTTTTGTTTGGATGTAATCTAGGTTTTGCTCTGTATCGATTTGTTTTGCCATGAAAGTCTAAGTACTTCTCATGTGTCTTTTTGAGTAATTAGCATAATTTTTTCGACCAAAAAAAATAACAATTTCTGTTGTTACCAAAAAGATTATTGCCATCTCAAGCAAGTACCGTGACCATTGGATCATCATCACATTGAAGGATGTAGATTGACTACATAAAAGGAATATTTAGAATTTTCCACCCCAAGACCTATAGGAGTAGTTTTGGGGGAGATAAAAAAGAAGAAGAAGAAGAGCTAATACCAAAAAAAATCCCAAACAGGTTCACTTGCGATAGATTTACCTCCAAACAAATTTTTTAACCATAAAAACCCCTAAGCTAGTACAATTAGTTTCTATTAAATTGTTAAGTTAGATAACACATGACAATTGACAGGTGTATCGATATGGGTTTTACCCTATGTTTGTCATAAGTTAATTGATTTGTGGTTTTTCATGATATTAATATAATTTAATGGAAATTAATGGAGATTAAATTTATCAAGTGTGCTAGTTTGAGATTTTTTATGTTCAAAAAATTAATTTGAGATTAATTTATCGCAAATATATCAGTTTAAAGTTTTTCACAGTATTAATTCAAAAAATAATTATAACAAAAAAGTTCCGTCATGCGCACGCAAAAGACAAGGTGAAGGGAGAGCACAGAAGGAAGAAGAGAGTTTTTTTATAGGGAAAATCTGGAGGAGAAATCAATAATAATAATAAAAAAAAAACAATATCCATCCCTAAGAAAGATCTCGGTCTTCGTCCTCCTCATCGAGATGAGATTACTTATAGCCCCGGATTCCGATCACCTTTGAGGGTACGAGTCGATGTTCGTCGTCATCTGTCGCCATCGAGAGCTGCGAAGTGGCTAGATCTTAGTCGAAGAGTCCTTCGCTTGTCCCGACTCCCTTGTTGTCCGTTCGTCGATGCTTCAATCGTGGGCTCGAGAGCTTGTTGTAATTTCCGACTCTCCACTTTATCCTGTTTCGATTGTGATTGGGAACTGAGACTCGACGATCCATGTGGAAGCATGGATTGGACTTGAATGAACTGGTCTTTATTGATTTCAAACATCGCTTCTTAGTTTGACTTGAGTCAGGCCATGAATTTGCGGTAGAAAAAAGTTTGAATCTACTCTTCAAATCGTTAATCATAAACCTGTTTGATGAAATGTTTTCAAGGCACGGATGAAAGATGATCCACGATTTCTTTCGGATCGGAAAACATGTCGACATAAATTGCTTGCCTGCAATTGATTTGTTAAGAATTTGGATAAGATTCCACTCAAATTTCGTTGTATACGAATCTAAATATAAATATTTTACTATAGATATATTTTACGTTTTCGTTCCATGTTTTGTATAGGGGTAAGTAAAAGGAACTGTTTGGATCAAGTCAGCCAGTTCTGAGTTGTTTTCAAAGGCACTGGTCCGAATTTCAATTCCAATAATTTTCGATTTAGTTCTCAGTTTCATGTGTGGAATGGTTCACTCGGACCATCTAGACTGATTCTATCCTTTTCCCTTTTGATTTATTACAAATTTGTAAAAACTAATAAGCCCTAATTTTATATTCTGTTGAAATAGCTTCTGATCATCAATTTAGAATATGGTCTCAAAAACTAAAAGCTATCGATGATATCAAATTCACTTGACTGCCTAGTGAGGATTTGCTTGTTGTGGAAAGGAGAAGGTGCGCGCTCACATCACATCAAGTGCTTTCTTTTGATGTCCAAAGGCAAGAAAAGAAAGGGACAGAGTCTTGCATCAGCAATAACTATAAAAACAATTGAGTCAGGAAAAATTGACATGTGAATATATATATATATATATATATATATATAGAGAGAGAGAGAGAGAGAGAGAGAGAGAGAGTTAATGTTACGTCCCAATCCTCGAGCGCACACCCATCCCTCACTAGTCGATTAAATAGCGACGTCCCGGGACGTATCGCCAACCTTCTTATTTTAATATGCATGCGGAAGCATATAAAATCCCAGACAATAAAATAATTGGATAGGAAAGTAGAGCCAATTTTTCACAAAATACCTTTTTATAAATACCAAGGTCTATACACAAAGGTTTACAAAAGGGATTAGCTTCCAACAAAAGAGGATTGTCCAACGACTAGCTAGCCGGATAAGATCACCGATTCTTCGGGCTTCACCTTTTAAACTCCGGGGCTTCCAGTCCTTCACCAACACCATCTAAGAACCTGAAAATGGTTATATAATAACCAGTGAGACAATATTTCAGTGAGTTTTACCCCCTAAGACCCAATTAGGAAGCGAATATGCCCTAAGGGCTGCCTAAGCATAATCATGAGTCAGATGACTTACCTTGGCCTCAGTTCCTCCCTACAATTCAACACAAGTCATAATTTCATTGAGTCACGTCAACACATCAAATTATTCATTCAGATTGACTTATCGATTAATCGACCTAATTGATTACATGTCACCACGACCTTCCCTTGGTCGGTATATTCAATACTATCTATAAGGTCATATTAATTCAAGACTGCTCACCCAAAGCTGAAAATAGATAGTATAGCTCACCCAAAAGCTGATAATATAATATACTATATATATGCTCACCCAAAGCTGATAGATTAGGGCCATCAAGCCAATATAATATACTATATATGCTGGCCCAAAGCTGATAATATATGCTCGTTCAAAGTTGATAATATGGCATACTATATATGCTCACCCAAAGCTGATAAATTTAGGGCCCCCTGGCCAAAATAGTATACCACTCCAATCATATAACCAATTTCTCATTTTTATTATACCCAATAAAAATAGCCGTGTGTAAGTACATGGTTGGCTTTAGCCAAAATATCATAATTTCACTTCCATAAATCCCATCATTTTATATAGTCCACCAAAATATTTTTGGCGTTGTAAACCGATGCTCAGTTATTTTATAATAAATTACCTAAATTAAATCAATTTCAGAATAAATTCCAGAAATGCAATTCATGCACAATCAACACAATTTAAAGCTCAATTAAATAAACAGATTGCACCACTACAATCAGCATAAAATTCCGGTAACCAACTATCTCGGTCTAATTTCTGGAAAATAAATAATTAATTAAATAATTACGGAAACTAATTAATAAATGCAATAAATGCATACTTAGGCCTGTAATGCCTAATTATATGTCGGAACGGGCCCGGAAAAATTCCAAGACTCGTTAAATAAATACTAGAGTCTATTTACTCGCTAACTGCACTAACTATTCACCTAACATGCATCGATAACTAATTAAATTATCTAATCTAATCTAACTAACCACCTAATCCAGTTTAACATAAACTAATCAGCCCCTAAGCATAATTAACTTACTAAGCGAGGATTAGTGAGTTAAACTCACATGATTTGCGATCCGCTTGGACCAAAACGACGGGGACGCGACGGCGGCGCTATGACGGCCAAAACTTGAGATTGCGGCGGTGCCAATAGGCTTGGACCAGGCCTAAATCAGCCCAAAAAATCTCAGCCTAAGCTGAGATTTGTTCTTGAGTTGGGCTGGGCCTGAAGTTAGGCTGAAGCGGGCTTCAAAACTAGGCTGATCTTGCGGGCTTGCTAGACTGAATTCACTGGGTTTCAAGTGGGCGTGAAGTTCACGGCTGGACTGCTGAGAACGGGTTGGACTAGCGTGGCCTTTTGCTGGGCTTGATTTAGATGGCCGAACAAAGGAGCAGCTACGACAAAGATGGGCTAGCGAGCTGCTTCGGGTCAACGATGGGAGCTTTCTGCTGGGCCTTGACCGATGAAGACACAATGGTGGAGAGGGGCAAGGGAGAGATGCATGTGGGTGGCTGCTTCGGTTGATGGAGGAACACGCGGACGTTGTTGCTACTGGGTGAAGACACGAAGGATGGTGAGTCAACCACAAGACCTCGATGGAGCTGGAGGTTGACCCGGAGGATGCTGTTGGGGGAGTGACTCGATCGAGAAAGGATGGACTTCGGCAGCTTCAAGGGGGACGAACATGTGGCGTCGATGCTGGCCGAACAGGGACACAGGCGAGTGGGGAAGAATTCGGTGAAAGATGGAACGGCAGGGGTGAGGGACGGTGAAGATGCAAGGCTGTCCAGTGGGTTGAGCTGCAGGGAAACGTGGCCTAAAGCGGAGAAGTTGACCTCGGTTGGGGGAGAATTCCTTTAGTTGACCGAGCATGGAGGAAGCTTGGGCGTGGCAGAGAGATCGAGCTCGGTGGAGTGAGGGTGGACTATAGAGAAGAGAAGCGGTGGAGCTGCAGGTTTGTCGAAGGAAATAAAGGAAAATGAAAGTAAAGTAGAAATTGATGGAGTCGGCGGTGAAGATGAGGCGCACGAAGAAGGTGAAGACCAGCAGAAGCTTGTCCAACAAGGTGGATGAGAGAGAGGCAAAAAGTCCATAATCTTAGCAAAAACTTAAAACCCTTTGGTCTTCAAGCATATCTTAATGTCCCTTAATACTTTCTTGAGTAGAATTTCCACAAATTGTCCAATTTGAGGCCAAGATGCAATTCACCAACCATAGCTCCGAATTTCTTAAGTTTTGGCTTCAATTTCTTCATGAAATTTCCTAATTCAACGTCCAATTTTGCCAAGGAAAAAGCACACAAAATTCCCACACTTCCATATCATTAAGTAGCTCGGTCTGGAAGTCAAAATTCCCTTCGACTTGGCCCATCCGAATTTCCGTTCGTTTTCCGAATCGTCCAAATCAATTTTCCGTAAAAATCCTGAATTCGCCGAAAATTCCTCGAAAGAGGAGTCGACGTTCCTAAAATGACTCATGACACACGACAAGACTTTCAATTTTTGAAATCGAATTCAAATTCGCAGTTAATTTCAATCAGACGTGATTTTTGCGTGATCTAACCTACCGGGTAGTTTTCAGAAATTTTTAGTGCAAATGATCCATGGTCAATTTTCTTCGAACCATAATGAACCCCTTCGACATATTGGCGACTCTTGGTTGTCATGAAAATTTTGAGAATTCAAATATAGACACAGGATACCAAAACGATAGGAAAATTAGTCTAGTGCCGGTCGACAATAATTTTGTAATTTAGTGAAATCACCCACGTTTAGCCACACATCTCTATCGAACCGATCTATCTTTGATTTCTAATCGACTTATATCTGTGTCACAATGACCTCAATAGATAAACACGGTTGAGTAGTCGATTCTTGGTCGAATCCTCAAGTCTATTGTATTAAAATCTCTTAATGACTTCATCCAATAGGCTAGTTATCTCGTGAGTGGCCATCTTAGAGAAAAACACTATAGTCGCATCAATGAAATGCCTAACTTATCAATCGAAATCAGAACTGAATTTTCAGAATGTCACCGTTAAAAGGGGTGTTCCCATTTTATGAGAAAAATAATTGGAAATTTATGCTTGGAAGGTATAACGAGAGAATATAGCAACAAATCAAAGAAGAAGAAAAAGAAGAAAAAACAGAACATGCATTAAGTTCATTGGTCCACTTGGCAATCGGATTGAACTAATAAAAACAAAAAAACAAAATATGCACCAATTTCATTTGCTCACCTAGGAATTGGACTAGACCAGTCTATTTCAATTGTAGGGGCCACCAATTTGAATCTTGGTTTCATAAATTGGGAACCGGTTCCTCTAGTTCAGTTTCCAATTCCTAGGTGGGAACTAATTACCCCTACTTTTGCATATGTATCCTTGTGATGTCTCTGTGAAATCCACTAGTCAGGAAATGGCTATAGTCAATGACCGGTGGTCAAGAGATATTTATGTTGGTTCGTTTCTCTAGTCCATGTTCTAAATAGCTTTATCATCTTTACGACCCTTTGATGCATCTAGGAGGATCGAAACCACTCCATCTTCGGGAGACAGCCCTTGAACCCGTAACAAATAGTGTACAAAGCCATGGCTTTGCATGAAAATTTTGCTACTTGGAACAGGAAATCGAAAGGAAAGGCAAGATGCAAAGACCCACCTCAAAAATGGCGACCTTCGAACCCTGAAACTTTGAAGATAAGCATTGACGCCTCTTTTATGGGTAACACCGAAGCTTCCTTTGCAGCCACCATGAACAAAAAAGTAGTCGCTTGCATTGGTCGAGATTCTTTCGGCAAATCGATCAACTACTTCTCCAAACCGATGGAAGCTAATTTGGCAAAACAATCAAAAGCCATGGCACTCATTGAAACCCTAGTCTTCCTTGCGCCAAGTTCTAACTCAAGGATGCACTGAAAATTGACTGCAACGTACTTGTGAGAAGTGTTCTCAATTCTGACTTGCTAGACTAGGAAGCACAGCCGTTAGTGGATAGGGCGAAGACCATGTTGGAGAAATTTTCAGGCCTTACTTTTGCCCATTGCAGTAGAGAAACAAATAAAATAGTAGATTGGCTAAGCCAAAGCCTAATGGATAAATAGTCTACCTAGTGATAGAACTAGTATGGACAACTAGAGGGAGTGAATAGGTGTAAAAACTAACTTTATAAAACTTAGCAACTTAATTAAGCTTATATGAAAATTGGAGACTTAAGATATAGAAAATTTGCAACAATATATAAGACTGCGAAATAAGTAAAGAGATAAGAGAAAGAGAATTGGAACACAATGTTTTATAGTGATTCGGCTTAGACCAAACCTATATTCACTCTCCCGCACTGACAGCCCACCGATTGGATTTCACTATGAATCAAAAGAGATGTTACAGTCGCATGTTCTTGATTCCATAATGTAGAGACTTTGCTACACTTCCTTAAGGTCTCTCAAGTATCAAATCTCTCTTTTGAGTACAAATTTACGCTCGACAAAATGAACTAGCAAAGAACAAGGAGTTTCAGACTTTGGAATTCTTCTATCTCACACTCCCTTGAATAACTAGAGCATCTTCTTTATATACTCCTCCATGTCTTCATAACCGTTGGCACCTTCCAAAGGAGTTCTTCCAATCTACCCATTGGACATAATCAATTAGGGAGATCTCGAGTTACTTAAGGAAAATGGGGATAGCTCACCAATCCTGCTCGCCCATACAATCAGGATCTAGATTTCCATAAGTAGAACCTTCCAAGTATACTTAGCCAATTAATGGATCTATATTACTTGAATTATTTGTAATACGAATAATAGATCTTATGATGCTATCTCCAGCCGTGAGATAATCTTCAACCAATCGAATCAAATCCTTAAAGATATACTCGCATCTAGATAAGACTTCTTCGTCGGTCTAGAAACTGTCAATGAGGGCAGACTTTAAATCTTGAATCTGGTGGTTTTCAGACTTTGATGAAAGGAAACGTTTTGTCAACTTCAAAACAAATAAGAAAATTTTCTCCAACACCTAGTAAGCCAATTCCTCGCTTGTTGTCATACCCTGAACATTTACAGCCGCACAACAATCCGCGCTCATCAAATCTTTACTTATTCTTTGGTCATTCAATTGTGACATCCTAGGAGGCGTTGCCGACCCAAATAGTAATAACATTAACATGCACAAGCGAAAACGTAAGCAAATCTCCAATAATCAAACAACATGGATAGTTAAAAACATATTCATATATATAGAAAAGCGTTACTAGTCAACGTCTCATACAACACGAGTTCAAGGGTTAATCAATTAGCTTCTTCACCTCTGACATGCCTAACCGCTTCACCACAACCTCCTTCAAAAAGGGGTTGGGGGTATATCTACGTCTATAATATTATCAACGTGGTTCAAAAAGTGCTAACACCCCAGGTCTACCTAAGCCCTAGTGGCCTTCAGGGTCCAAGCCTCCCATGCAGTGACCAGCGCGGGGTCAATCTTGGGGTTAGACACCTCTCCATCGGGAACGTCCCCATCCTTAGCCTCCCAGCCGATGTCGCCCCTACATCCTTTAGCACCCGGCGAACTATTGAAGCCGAGATTGGGACCGTCGATCTCGCCGCCTACCCAAGAGTACCAGGTCACGAATCAATGTGGCACGAGGTTAAGCAAACTCTCATTGACCTAAATGATCGTGACATATCGCGTATAGTGTGCATTGGCTGCTCCCATTAGTGGGTACTCCATCACTTCCTAACTATGCTCGATAAGGAGGCCAAAATGAATATGACGGAATGGCTCAACCAATCTTAGGCCCCGAAAACATTTCAACAAATAAATATGAGATAAACTCAATGTATAACTTCCCAAACCTCGCGTAGGGAAGTTGTTCATCTCGAAACTACCCTAAACATGCAAATATCTATCGATGGCGAAACATGACAACACACTTCTCGTTTTACTCTCATCAATCTCATAGCAACTTGTCTACCATACAAGGCCATCAAAGTAGATGCATAGGGAGTTTCATAACATAGATTTCATGTACTTGAGCCAAACATACGAATATGCATTATGATCTAAGTTATGTACTAATGCCATGCAATAATCAAGATCTCATCATATACGAATCTCATGTACTTTCCATACACATTTGTCCAGATTATTACAGCTATTTAGGACTCAAAACCAACCCGAAAGTTCACAAATCATTTGGCATAATTGGGCATTGTCTCGCCCCATTGAGCACGGCATCCCATTGACTTGGGGGCATTTGAACTTAATTGGGTATCTTCTCGCATAAAACGCCTTAGGACAAGTTCACACCCTACATAAAATGCATTAGGGTCGTAGGTGATCATGCAGGCATACCATCACATACTCCAGTTATTATCTTTCTTATTTAGCTCATGTGATGCTCATGTGATATGCAACTTCACTTGTCAAATGCCATCGTTCTATACACGTACATCACTTATATCACACATATATGCACCATTCACTTCCCAAACTCATGACACATAATTCACATATCATGTTTAACCTATAATTCACATAGCACGTATTCCATTTATCATTTTAAACCATTAATCCACATGACACATCATTTAAATAACATAATTAACCATTAAAACACATGGTACATCATTCAATTGACATGGATAACCACTAAACCACATGTCACATAACCCAAATAACATGGATAGCCACTAAACCACATGTCACATAACCTAAATAACATGGATAACCACTAATCAGCACTTCATCCAAATTACATGTTTAACCCCTAAACCACATGTCACATAACCTAAATAACATAGATAATCACTAAACCACATGGCGCATCATCTAAATATCATGTTAACCATAGAACCACATGGCACATCATCCAAACATCATGTTTAACCATAGAACCACATGACACATCATCTAAATAACATGTTTAACCACAAAACCACATGGCACATCATCCAAACAACATGTTTAACCATAGAACCACATGGCACATAACCTAAATATCATGTTTAACCACAAAACCACATGTCACATCATCCAAACATGTTTAACCCCTAAACCACATGTCACATAACCTAAATAACATGGATAGCCACTAAACCATATGTCACATAACCTAAATAACACGTTTAAGTATAAAACCACATGGCACATCATCCAAATGACATGGATATTCACTAAACCACATGGCACATAATCCAAACAACATGTTTAACCCCTAAACCACATGGCACATAACCTAAATAACATAGATTACCACTAATCTGCCCTAAACTACTCCTTAAATGCAATGAAAGCCCTAATCAAAGGCTAGAAAGCCACACATAGATGACTCAGGCTTTGAAACATGTTGAGGGAGAGGGCTACAAGGCCGGACAGCAGCTGAATGGTGATCCGGTGGTCGCACGATGGTGATTTAGCTGTGTATGGCAGAGCAAGAGGGCGGTCTGGCATCGGGGGTTTGACGGGTGGGTGCCGGCGAGGAAAACAAGGGGAAAAATGGAAGAAACAAGCTTGAAGAAGAGATAAATGGAAGGGTGGGGTTTGGCTATGGCTAGGGGGAGAGAGAGAGAGAGAGAGAGAGAGAGAGAGAGAGAGAGTGTGTGTGTGTGTGTGTGTGTGTTTTCAAAATTGCAAGTGAGAAAAAATGAGAGAGAATGAGGGGGAGAGAGGGTGCCGGCGTGAGGGGGGGATAAAGGGAGGAGAGAGAGTGGTCTTGCCCTTATCAATGCCCCATCACTTCCCCCGTCACTTGTCCACCAAGGTTGCCTCATTTAGAAGCAAAATCTAGCATTTAATGGAAGGATTTACACTCAAGTACATAGGTTGAGACTAAGCTAGGCTAGGTAGCCTTTCTTCCTCCTCATTGCCACCCAATTCATGGCCGCCCCTTCACTTGCCCTATTTAGTCCGGTGGGAGGGCATTTCGGTCCTTTCATCAAGATCTCGCACTATTCATGCACTATTCACGTCTTTTTGTGCATTTAATGTCAAGATTGTGTCATGATGGTCCTAAAGGCAAGGGAAGCCTATGGACTACCCCTTTGGGCCACCCACCTCATGGGCTTGGGCCATTGGGCCGTCCATTAAGGGTGTGGGCCCAATTGGGCCTTGCCTAACGTGGGCTTGGGCCCGTTTACCTAACGTGGGCTTGGGCCCACTTGGATCCTTGCTCATGGCCCGCTTCCACTTCTCCGAACTTGTATGCCATTGCCAATGAAAAACTGAGTTTTTACCCCTAAATGGCCTTTCCTAATGTCCTCGTGGCCTATCAATCCTCAAGATAGTCTCATCCAATGATCATTTGCTGAAATAATTCCGTTATGAAAAACCGGGTTGGAACAAGGATGTCACACTTGGTCTTTTGACTTATTATGTTTTGATGCTATTGATGTGTATTCAACGAACATGGTTAAGTAATTGATATCAATCGTTTTTCGACAAAATTTTTTTTTTTTGATTTGTTAAGAAATTAGATACGATTCCACTCAAATTTTGATGTATTCGAATTTTGAATGTCATTTTTTTTTGTGTGTTTTCATTCCATGTTTTGCATGTGGCTAAGCAAAAGAAAATGCCTGGACTGAATCAACCGGTTTTGGGCCGTTCAAAGGCACCGGTTTCATGTGTGAAACTATCCGAATAATCTTTAAAAAAAAAAATAATTCTTACAAATATGTAAATATTAATAAGCCCTAATTTATGTTCTGTTATTTTATATTCTATTAAAATAGCTTCTGATCATTGATTTAGCATATATTAAAAGCTAATATCAAATTCACTTCACTGCCTTGTGATGATTTTTTCTTGTGCTGGAAGGAGATGGTGCATGCTCACATCACATAAGCTTTCCAAGTATTTCTTTTTGGCGTTCAAAGGCAGGGAAGAAAAAGGACAGGAGTCCTGCAACAACAACAACTATAAAACAATGAGTCAAGACAAATTGACCTACATATAGAGAGAGTTAAAGAGGTGTGCCCATCGAGAGAAATAATTGGAAGTTCATGCTTGGAAGGTATAACAAGAGAATAAAACGATTAAAAAAGAAGAAGAAAAAAATAGAACATACATTGGCTCCATTGGCCCATATGAGAATCGGATCAAATTGATGAAAAAAAGAAGAAAATACAGAACATGCATTGATTCCATATCAAACCGATAAAAAAAAGAACAAAAAATTAAACATGCATTGATTCTATTGGCCCACTCAGGAACTAGACCGATCGGTCCTATTTGGTCTAGTTTTAGGGGCTACTAATCCGGTTCTTGATTTCAAATCTGGGAACTAGTTCCTCTGGTCCAGTCCTATCTCCCCTAATTTTGCATATATATTCCTGTGACGTCTATGTGGAATCCACTATTGAGGAAATGGCTAGAGCCAATGACCGTTGGTCATCCTCTTCAGATATACATGTCGGTTTGTTTCTCCACTAGCTTTATCATCTTTGATTGTGAAATATTGGGTAGCTGTTGGCTGGAAGTGGTAGCTGATAGAGGTAATTCGGTGATGTTCAGGAATAGACTTTTCAAATGAGTGAGTAGTGTCGAAAATTATCCGATCTAAATTGACTCATTTAATTTGTGATACAAATCTATTAACTCATACCTACGATCGACCTATATTGCTAAAATACTTTTATATGTAAATAAATCTTAGAAAATTCATATCCAAATTAGGTGAGAGCATGGAATGAGTGAGCGCAAGATCAGGTAAGGGCGAGAGAGAGTTATAGAGGTAGATTTGGTTAAAGTAAAGTTATGAAACACCTATATTATTTTGGACCTTAACATTCTAACACATTTATGACTAATTTACTAAATTAGACTAACCCATATAACAACTCAGCCCATCAAATAGATGTTAAATAATGGAAATATGACTCATTTTGACATGTTCAATTAGGAATGAGCGACAGTGGTGTTCAATTTAACGCTTGATGTGGGCGAAATTCTATTTATTGAGCAAGATATGAAATGGACTCATGAATAGAGAGCTTAGCGTGAAGAAGAAAAACATGAAGAAAAAAGAGCTCATAGAGCTTTGAGTCATGAAAAGAACGAAAGAAAATGAAGCAAGGAAATACAAATAGAAAGAATAATCAGAAAAAGAGGAAATGAGATATAATAAGAAAATGGGTTTTATAACAAAAAAGAAAAAGAAAAAGGATCGATATGGTTTTACCACGGGTTCATTGAGATTTACTGAAGAGTGGGCTTTATGTGAGCAAAGGCCTAATAGGGTTTTGGTGTTAGTGTAGTTAAAATGGGCCAAATTCGGTTATAGTAAAGCTGGACTCGGTGGGGTAATTTTTGAAAAATGGCTTTGAGGGTTTAAAACTAAGAAAGGGACTTTATATAAAAGCCCGATCGTGTCCTCTGGCCCAGCGTGAAATCATTTTAGACCATATTCAGACCAGGCCCAAGGGCCGGCCCGAGTCGATGTTTCCAGAAGATAGTAAAAAATAACAAATAAAATACAAAAATTTGGAAAATCAATTAGAAAAATAGGCCATGGTGAGGTTGTCAGATTTTTGTATTAAATTTATCTTATTTTCATATAGAATTCATATAATTTAAAAGGTACTCCTTGATTTTCTGTGTAAGTCGTGCTTTTACTTGATGGTTTAATAATTGGTGTATTCATTACCGACTAGATTTCGGATTCTTAGTTTAGTTGAAGCTCACTTAAGATTAGTTTAGCTGATTAGTTTTAATGAATAAAATAAATTTAGCTAAAAAATAAAAAATAAAAAATAGTAATTCAGAAACATCATTTAAAAAAAAAAAAGTCATAGTAAATAGCTTTGTTAAATTTATGATTCACCTCAAATAATTGAATAGGCAGCGTGGAAATGTTGTAACCTAGATGAAACTTGAGGGGGACTAAATAAGTACCTAAAATCCTAAAGTCAGATTGGGACCACTTATGATGACAAAGTATTGACCTGCTGATTCATGTTTCTTTGAAAGTTATGATAACCCACGTTACCCATTTTAAAATAGAATAGTCTCTAAAGTCAACCTCAGAGAGATATCTGTCCTAGAACTTAATAACGAGGCCATGCATTTTCATAACTCCATGGAATTAAAAAGCCTTGCTCGATCACTACATGGCGATCAACAAGACCTAGTAAAATTAATCGATTTCTAGCGAGTCTCTTCTTGTCATTGTCGAGAACATTTGCTGATTATGAAGTATTGACACTCTACAGGGGTTTCCTTATTATGTCAAATACTCCAACACGTGTCCGACACATGATCAACATTTGTTGAAAAATCTGACACGTGATCAATTCTCCTGACACGCTCCAACATGTGAGTTTGGAATTCTAACATGCATATAGTCAATTTTAAAATTTTAAAATAAATGAGGGTTCAAAATATCAATATGTAAAACCAAACAAATAAAAAAATAATAAAAATAATAAAGGGAGTAAGAAGAAAAATCTTGTCTTATATTATTCTAACTCTCACTTCCCATAACATACAATTCCCCCCCTCTCCTCCTCTCGGTGAGCATTGCTCCTTTTATGGTGTCGCTCAAAATTGAAGCAAAGAATGATATTAACAAATGGTGAATTAATGTTTTTAGTATAAATTCATTCTATGTTCTTTTTTAATCTTTTATTTATTTATTTGTGAGTTTGAATCAAATTAATTTAATTAAAATAATCATAAAAATGATAATTTATCATGTATATATAAAAATATATATTTAATATACAACATGTTCCAACATGTCGGAATTTTATATTTTTTGAGAAATGACGTGTCAGGGTGCTATGTTATGACGTGTTGCGTATCACGTGTCAATGTCGATGCTACTTAGTTTGCCAATACCAATTCAACGTCCTCATTTGCCTCTTTGACTGGATGCAGAAGAGCAAGTCCTCAACCGTGCTTAAATTTTTGTTTATTTGCTAAATGAGACCCGTATCCTATGATGATGTAGTCGTGGACAAGAGAAATGAATCCAAGTAATGGATGAATAAATTGACTCCACTGAAAAGAATGACACGTGAATGCTAACCTTTTTACCACATGTAAGAAGCCCAGTGTTGTCAAGCGAGTGTATAAAAGGAAGTAATAACTGTGGACCTTTACAAAGCCAAACTGGTTGTAAAAAGGCTATAAGCAAAATGACAGAAGAACTTCATCTTCAACCATGGTTTCGACTCGCATTGTCTATGATCATTGTTTGCCATCGGTATCGTGGATTTTACACGGTGATTGACTTGTGAAGGGACTTATCTTATGGGAAAAGGAGGATAAAAGGTTGAATCTGCCGAACTTATGTGGTCCGATTTAGGGTCTGCAATGAGCCGATGATCATTTATTATTATTATTATTATTTTGAGTAACTGATCTCATATTTCATTTAAAAATCAGCTTGCTCTACTTGTTTCATGTTTGTCGACCCTCCTCAGAATCAATCCTACTTAGCTTAAAACTTATTTCATTTCTATCGAATTCCTCCCAATTCATCAATTGTGAAGAGTCACCAACTTAGCATGTTTGGGAAATGAAATTGAACTGAGCCAGGTATGAAACCTACCAAAATAAACCAAACTATCTTACTATCTTGTTCTTAGCATGTGCATGAGGAGATTACTATAATTCTGTGGAATGTCATGTTGATCCTTCAATGAAATATTGTAATTTAAGTGCACATATATTTATTATTTCGTGGTTCTTCCTCCTGCTTCTTTGTCTATCATCCCCTAGCAAAATGCTGAAATAGAATTCCATTACCAACAAAAGGAAGTTCTGAACAATCTCTCAACCAGTGAATAAGGATGGTCTCCCTTGTACTTTGGAAACAAAACTAGTTATGTCATACCCCTTGGGCTATACTTATTCATGAGTTCTTTCAGAAATAGTTTACATCAGTTTACTTATTTCTTGCCATCATGTTAAATCATGAAATGTTAGCATTAGGTCCTATTTTTACTTGAATATGCGTGGGTTCAATGACCAATTGATCCTGTGCAGCATCTTTTGAGAGCAATGCTGGTGATAGGTGTTAGTGCTAGTAATATCACCTTAAGGGAGGTGAAGAGGTGATTTTGACAAATTTTCACAAATTTAAAGCGGAAGTAAAGTAGTCAACATCTGAGTCCAAACAACGGTAGTAGAATGATGACATTTACTAGAGCGCAAAGGTCAGAGTTTGAACAAAGATTAGATGCAGTTAACTAGTGTGCAAGAGTCTATAAAAAATTTATCAAAAAGAGTTTTAGAGAGGAGAATTTATAGTGGTTCAGCTTATAGGAAGCCTACGTTCACTATCCCCCATTAACAGCCTATTGGTTGGATTCCACTAGATAATTAATAGGAGATTACAGTCAAGTTGTGCCGCTTATATCAAAACACTTGTACCCAAAGTTGGTGTTGCTTATTCCCAAGCCATTAGATCTCTTCTCTCTAGAAATGATTATAAGTGCTCTTAGACTTTGAAATTTTTGATTCTAGACCTCTCTATTCTCTTTACACCTTGGTCTCCTTTTATATTCATCAACTTATAAACTAACTGTTGGACAGTCTTGAAAGGATCACTCTCTGATCAACTTGTTGGACACTATTACATACTGAAGATTGAGTCGCCGTTGAGAGATAAGAACTAAATCCCTGTTGATTTGGTCATCTATACAAACAAATCTTTAGTTTCCATAGGTGGAGTTCTTCAAATAAGGAACATCACTCGTCCTTAAAATGATTGTCAATCAATTCTGATGTCTTACATTGATGAATACCATTGCAAAACAATCTTTAAGACTAAAGATTAATCATTATTTTCTATAAGTGAAATTTGAGCTAGATTGCTATATAGTTATAAGAATTGAAGTTTGCGTTTAGATAGGTCTCTGAGTCTAATGATATTTGGAACAAAGTCTGAATAGGTCTTTTAGTTTGAATAGACTTCTCGATAAGATGATATTGTCTAAGTCTAAGTACTCCCAGAGTTTGGATAAAATTTTCATAAAGTCTGAAGATGCCAAGCGTCTTGACAATACTTGAGTGCAAGCTTTGCTAATATCCTCATATTATTCTAATGATGTCCATCACATATAATAATGATGTCGTTGACGTAAATATTCAGAACTTTAGACGCAATGTTTAGATGACAATAAATAGAGTTTCAACATTGTTTTTTCATGAGTATCACCTGAAAACAATTTCATCAGATTCAACAACACTTATGAAAGGTTTTGTTAATCTTTAAAAAAATATTAGGAAGTTTTCTCAACAACGGACATACGTACTAACAAAAAATCATTTAAAACCATCCCAAATCCGACGGAAGTGGAAGTGGAAGCGGTATTTGATGCTCCAATGGAGATATTCATCAAGGTAGTGCTTCATTCACACACCATATGACTGTAGTTATCTTAGTGAAACATGAAGGTCCTCATGATAAGAGCAATGCATATTTGTTTCTGGATGAAAATCACAGAGCTGAGAGAGAGAGAGAGAGAGAGAGAGAGAGAGAGAGAGAGAGAGAGAGTGGTTGGGTAATATATATCTCAATCATTTCTTCGACTATGATGCGAGGAACAAGAAGTATTTGATCTGGGGGTTAACCGCAGGGATTTTTAATAAGGGCCACATCAGTGGTACACTAGCGGCCAACAGCTTTTTTAGGAGCAAAATCCAAAGTTTAGAGTTCCTAGAATAGTAATTAATTGTAACAATAATATAAGTACAAACCAAGTGAGGACCAATGTCAATTTGACATTGAGTGCAATGGCATCAATTTGAAACGGAGTTGATATTCTGATTTCCCCTCCTTCTTTTCCGGTGAATTTATGCGGCATCTGGTTCATGGATCAAACCATCGCTTGTTTCATGCACGAAGTGCCAATTTGACAACAAGAGCAATTAATTGTAACAATAATATAAGAACAAACCAAGTGAGGACTCTTGCAAAGGGCGGCAATTCGAAATTTGGGCGATGACTGCAGAGGATCTTTGCCCTTCTAGAGCCCATTCGGCACTAAAAGCTTACTTGTGGTGTTGAGAGCACGCAGTAAAATTCCGATACCTTCGGCCTGGGGAGATCGCCAAGAGAGAGCCCAAATCCGAGCCTGTCAATAAATCAAGTTAGATTCACATTCACTCAAAAGCTTAAACTAATGAGTTATGAGCGAATCTATTAATTGTTTTACACCATATCAATTTTGCGATGTAGGATTTCTCTACTACAACTTACTCACACGTGTGTCCTACCAATCTTTCCCGTACGTGTGAGTTCAATGTTAGTTCTGCTTCTCCTTAATTTAAGTATCTTTCTAGCCCTACTTCATCCTTACGGGCCTGCGTTGCTACACCACAATGCCCATTTGCCTAGAAACTGCAACTATCAACTCTGATACCATTTGCTGGAAGTGCGCAACAAAAGTTTGATAGCTTAACCTTAGGAGATCACCAAGAGGAAGCCTAAAATCCAAGCTTTTTTTTTCCAACTACCTTTACTAAATAACTTAAGCCGATGAGTTATGGGCCAACTGGGATATATTAACTGCTTTACATTATATCAATTTTCCAATGTGAGATTTTTTTGACATAACTCACTCACACTTGCATCTTAATATGCAAGGCCTAAATGGCAACCTTTTTTTTATTTTTTTTTTTTATTATGGGATGCATGCCGTGTTGTTGAGGTGGCCAAAGCATCATGTTGATACTATAGTAAAATGTTTCGAATGCAAATTAAAACAAAGAACGACTAGAGAGGGCGAGATTGCTAAGAGATGTCAAGCAAGATAAATGGCATTGTCACCACATCGGTGCCAATATCATGGCTGGAAGCATGTTATCACTTCTCTCTCTCTCTCTCTCTCTCACACCTTTGTCTTCTCTGATCATCTAAACTCATAGAGATTCGGGCTCTGCTGCATTGACGTCGAGATATCTAGGGAGACTAGTTCAAAACGAGTCCATATGTGGGGTATACAACCGGATCATCAATGCGACTTAGAGAGCTTGACATGCATATTTTGCTCTGCCAAGGTGACAGTCTTGCCCAGCTTGAGAGAGAGAGAGAGAGAGTTCAGTCATTCTGGAAACCGGTGTCTGTGGCATGCGAAGGTTGCTACCTTGGACTAGAGTGGCCATGGGAAAATTGGGGAAAAGTATAAAAAAAAATCCTAAACGTATTGCATTGATACTAATTCAGTGTTAAACCTTTTAATGAGGTCAATTTAGTTCTAAACATTTTTTCATTTGTAGCAATTGAGTCCCTTTGATCAATTTAACCCGAAAATTGCTGATGTGGACGTTGATCGTCTCATGTGATAGGTCTTTTCAAATTTTTTAATGATTTCTTTCTTTCCTTTTTTCCATGCCTAGTGCCAATGGCCAATAGGTGGTCGGCCTCAACTAGGCTAGGATGAGTGTCGGCAAGGCCGACCCTTGCTCAGGCTAGGATGGCCCCGTTGTGCGTTGCCTGGGCAAAGGTTGGGCCTTGCCCTCGCCTAAGCGATGCCTAGAGAGGCCAACCTACCCTAGGCGGGGTTAGCCTTGTTGGCACTCAACTTTGCCCATGCCCCCATGAAAAAAAGGAAAAAAAGAGAGGAAAAAACATTATTAAAATATTATAAATAATGTTCACACTAGTACCAGTCATATCACATAGCCAATCATGCCACGTAGGATAATTGTCGTCCACATTATTAGCAACTTTCTGTCTAAATTGACCGAATGAACTAAATTGTATCAATGTAAAAATCTTTTGGCTAAATTTGGTTAAAAATCGAATTGATATCAATGTAATAGGTTTATAATTTTATTGATACTTTTCCTAAGAAATTGTCCAATCAATCCTACATCTTCGTGTGATTCCTCGGGGATTTGCAGGAGGTGACTCGGAATTCCACCTTCGACGACCCTTGTGGAGGAACATGAATTTGAGCCATGCAACACAACTTGCACATCATTTTGATGTACAAATTCATTGGCTCGTTACATAAGACAACAATGAGGAACAAGCGATCATGCCAAAAGGTGAAAATGCATTACGCTTTTCCTCAACGTTATCCACAAAGAGACAACCCACCCAACTTTCAAGCTTCTTCAGAGGTCAAAAACAATATACATAGAATAAATTAGGCACTAATCCGTATCAGTTCTTTACCCCATGGAAGAGAGTTTGAGCCAAAGAGCCGCGGTGTTTTGTTTAATTTGGACGATACACGACAATACATCTTTGCGCATGGTGGGAATACGTAAGATTGAACAGATGAAGATTCATATAATGTCCTATCCAATGATTTTCGCTCCAAAAACAAAATGGACAACAGTGACTAAGATTCATTCTGCGCGTATCTACTTTGGTCATTAGAATAATGAAGAGGGGACCATCCTTAGGACTATATATATAAGTGGTCGTAACCTAAATTCTCCATCGAATCCAATAAGGTTTTGCTATCCTGAAAAAGAAATAAAATGGGGACGAGCGTGTTCAAAATTTGCCTATGCCTAATGCTGATATTACTTTCGCTTCCAAGCTTCCGTGCGCGAGCCACCCACGATGTGATCCTAGGGAAGACACCTGGTAGGGCTGTTCTAGCATTACGTGAAGACTATGGAAAGGGAGATAAGGAGCAAGAAGGTCGTTACGAGCTTATGAGGGGCGATCCTGGAGGTCCTGATCCACAACATCATTGAACAACATGATCGCCTTTTTTTATTTGCGACGTCCTAGTGATCATGATATAACGCTCTTTTTTCTTTGTTGTCTTCTTTTGGTTTTCTATGAGCTCCAAATCTTGCGAGGTTATTTTCAATGTAATGCCATGGTCTTCACGTAATGTTCGAAGGGAAGACACTCAATAAGGCCGTTCGAGCATTACGTAAAGACTATGGAAAGGGAGATAACGAGCAAGAAGATCGTTACGAGCTTATGAGGGCCAACCTTGAAGGTCCTGATCGGCAACGTCACTGAATAACAAGATCATCGCCTTTTTTTTATTTGCGACGTTCTAGTGAGCATGATATAACGCTCTTGTTTCTTTATCATCTCCTTTCGTTTTTCTATGAGTTCCAAATCTTGCTAGGTTATTTTCAATGTAATGCCATAGTCTTCACATAATGTTTAGTAAGGCTGTTCGAGCATTGCGTGAAGACTATGAAAAGGGAGATAACAAGCAAGAAGATCGTTATGAGCTTATGAGGGCCAGCCCTGAAGTTCCTGATCCGCAACATCACTGAATAACATGATCGCTTTTATTTGCAAATAACATCCTAGTGAGCATGGGATAACGCTTTTCTTTCTTTATCATCTCCTTTCGTTTTTCAATGAGTTCCAAATCTTGCTAGGTCATTTTTCAATGTAATGCCATAGTAGGGTTTTAATGTTCATGGAGTTTGTGAGCATGACATGGAAATGTACTAAATGTAATATGATTATCAAAATTGGACTTATAGTAGCGAAACATTATATATTGATGCAATTGTCTAACTATGTTGGCATTTTTGTTATCTTTAAGCCTTTGAATCTTGACAACTTGGAGAAGATCTAACGTAGTGGAGCCAAAAGAGCTATGGTGATATCAAATATGAACTAACATAAGTATTACCGGTCTATGGTTTATCGTCCTTATTTAAAAGACATATTTCAAAACCAGGACCACATGATGATAATATGAAGTCTACGGGATTGCAATGTCACCATGCTTTTCACATTGCGACGAGTCCTCACCAAATTGCGTATTGGGTAAATAAAGAATAAGCACAACCATACCATCAGCATAGATTAGGACCAAATGAGAAAAAATTAAAAAGAGAAGAAACAGCGTTTTAAAGTTCCGCTTATCTTCTCCATATGTTCGGACAGTAAAGGTCATTATAAAGTATCATTGGTTGTTAATATGGCATCCCCTAAGCATGAAGCCTCCATATGTGCAAGATAATTATTTTAGGGACATTGATAATTTCAATATTGGAAAGAAGTTTAATAAAAATTGGAGTTGGATGAACACTTGCCAAATAGCGACATCAACATAGTTTATTGTAGGGATAAATGGTTATCAAAATGGTATTAGTGTCAAAACTATTGTATACTACTCACTTTAGTACTAATATCTTGCACATGGCTCTTTATGTGTCACAATGTTCAAGGAGCAATCACTTAAATAATTTCAAAGGTGCAAAATCTGACGTGAATCATCGAAATTTGCTTCAATGAACACTTTTAGATAGTTTTGGCTCTAGATTGATAGCTCTAAAGTGATCATTATTAAAGTTTTGGGATAAAAATTTTAAAATTGTGTGATGCATCATTTATATACCAACAGCATCGTTCAATCAATTTTTCACAAATTGAGAAATTGGTTAAATTGGTTCCCAAACATCACCTATCATCGATCCTCATAGTTGATCAAAGAGAAATAATAATTTTCACAAGGCTACAAGCTTAGTTGTTCAACCTAGAGGTGATTGATTCTAGAATTGGTTGGTTCGCACTTTGAAATAGGAAATCGAATCGGACAGGGCTGGTTCCCCATTTATGAAACCAAAAACCGATCTTGTCCACCCGGTCCAGTCCTCAATTGGACTAGGATCGATTGTGCATATAAGAATTTATTGAGCTAGTCCCCAAAAGAGAAAAATTGGGCAAATGCAAAAAAAAAAAAAAAAATGCCTATGAGGATAAAAGTCACATATTTTTCGTAACTAAAAAAGCAGAGTCCACCTGATTTAAGATTAAAAAAAAAAAAACAGAAAAATCATCTCCACCACTGTAGATAGTTAGAACTACATCTTCAATAAACCAACTAGATGAAATTTAATGAATCTCCCTTAACTTATGCTTGTCCCGCTACATTTCTTAAACAAACTCCATCTTAATGCACCTCGACACGATGCCAACAGCAGAGGAGTTAAAGCAGATACTCATTCAAGCGTAGTAATGAAAGTCTTGTCAACATGAACTATTTCACATTTCTTAAACATGTCAATTTCCAAAATTTCAATTCAATTGAATCTCATCTCTGGAAGCACACAATCCATAGAGACCACTTGACACTTAACAAAGCAAGTGCTTCCACACTTACATGGACGGACAATTAGGATGAGAAAGTTATTTACAAATTTGTTGATAACTAAATTTTGATGACTCATTTAGGCATTCATTGCATAGAAAATTAAGAATCGACCCTGCCCTTTAAACATAAATTCCTTAATAGGATAATTTTTCGTTTAATAACATTAAGCCCACATAAACTGTGTTCTAATTGGATTGGAGCTAATGGTCTCAAGGAGAGAAGCCTTGAACTTTATTAAATTTTTAATTAAGCCTCCAAGAGCATGAAAATTTGGAGCAAGCCCGTTATTCCCCTTCATGGCCGAAATTCCCATGTGCTTTACCCGCGTGGTATTTCAAATTAAAAGATATTCATTCATTGGGGGCAAACTTGGGGAGTAGTCAAGCTTTATATAATCATTTTTTATGTCACGTGGAAATAAAAGAGAGGTTTCTTATTCATAAGTATTTCATATAGCCTTTATAGGAAAGTGATATCTTGCAAGAATACCCTAATCACATCCTATGTAAACCTTGGTTCCTTTTAGATTATGGAGAGTTTGTGCACAATAGAGAGGTTGGGATACATTGGTGGGAGGTGAAACACGTGAGAAAAAAGAGTGAAAATTCCTCTCCGTCGTTTCCACTGGCCAGCCTCTTTCCTTGCGTAGTCCACTCTTACAAGCCCAGCCTCCGTGCCTCGCCATTGTGACCAGCACCTACGCCGGATCCTCAGCTGCTCTGCTGGTCCACTCCAGTGATCCCTGCAGCGCCTGCACAAACCAGCGCCTCCGTGACCAGTCACCTCACCTCCAAACGCCTGCCCTGACAACTCCAACGCACTAGCAACGCTCCCAGCAATCTTCCCGGCGTACTTGCAATTCCTGCCTCGATCTACCGAGCCTCACCAACCTCAGAGCTCCTCCATCGTCGTGCTGACGCATGTCTAGCTCCCTTGGTCGCGATAACCGTCCCTGCAGCTTTCCCGGCCTCAGTCCAGTCAGCTTCATTGTGCTCACTGCCGTTTTCCGTCGCTTTGATTATTGAATGTTAAATTCTTGCTTGTGTACTTGCATGTGTACTTGCATGATTTCTCCTCACATTTAATGGTTTATGATTAAAATTAGTCAAGGCTGATTGCAAAATATTCTTTTCTGGAAAAATAGAGAAAATGTATCGAAATGACGTTAATTTATCTAACGTAATCAAGTCCATGTATCCATGAAATCTATGATTTGCAGAAGTAAAATGTTCTACCATTTTTTATTTGGATTCTCATTGACACATAATATATCAATGGCGAATCCAAAGTAAATTGATTTGCGTATTTAAATAATTCAATTAAAACTCCAAAGCCGCGATTGATATGTGCTTTGGAGAGTCCGCACTAAGTGTTTGTTTAGTAATCCATTAGCTTAGCTTTTGGTGGTTCACCTCATGGAAGGTCTTGACCAGTGCTTCGAGAAACTTGTTGTGCTCCTGCTCAATTTGCCTCTCTTTGGATTTGTCATGCCACGCTCTAAGCGCAGGAAAGAGCGATAAAGGGTGAGAGCAAGAGCTGAGAGGTGAGCTAACTTGGCTAAGATGCGAGAGCGGCAGAGGAGGGCGAGGCCATGAGAGAGTTCGGGAGCTGAGAGGCAATGGAGGGGAGAGGCGAGAGGTGGCGGAGGCGAGAGAGTCGAGAAGTAATTGATTTAAGAGTGAGACTTAAGACCGAGTGAGGCTGGGGTTTTGTTTTGCCCCTAATAACCACCAATGCACAACTTTAGTTTAGAAAATTAGAAAAAGAAAAATCATATAAAAAGGAAAAAAATAAGGCATATCAGTCCACTTCGGTTTCTTGTGCAGAACCAGAAACCTAACCAATTATTGCCAGTTCCCAATAAACAGACCGGTTCCCACTAGAATTGCCCAGAACTGATTGGTTCAATTCGGTTTTCGGATCCTCACCCCTAGTTCAACCTCCAAACGGAGCAAGGTCAGAGAAGAAACAAAAGTGGAATTACAAGGGGTGAAGAAAAAATTACTTACATCCTTTTTTCTTTTTTTCTTTTTTTCTTTTTGCAGTAAAGTAAATAGATATTTGTGATTTAGATGAAATTATTTAGAGAGAATGTTTGATTTATAATTTTGCTTTTCCATTTGAGTAAAACAAAGAAATTTAGTCGAAAAGTTAGAATGTCTGCTTTGCGAGTTTTCCTTTGTGCTCACATCTCTGTTTTGTTAAAAATAACTTTTGAGCGAAGACTTTATAAATGACTAATTTGGTGCTAAAACTTAATAACTTTTGTACACAAACTTTAAAAAAACTTACATTTAAATGACCCCAACAAGCCGCATCACTAAGGTCATCCTTTCTCCAAATAAATGCAATTAAAATTGTAAAACTTGTAAAAAAGATGCACTATCGAGTACCTCTAACAGCTCCATCCAATTTGAGTGTCAGAAAATATTGACCTGACATTTTTGAATATCATGAGCAGTTATGTGACATTGATTTGTTGCAATATTGATGCCATATCATCAAAAGTTTCCCAAAAGTGAAAGAAAACGTTCAAAGCTAGAACAGTGGCTCTCTTTAGATTGCTTGAATGACGTGGCGCCTTTGCCCCACGTTTGCTGGCAAGGGCCATTGACCCTCGCCCTAAGCATCGACAATGGCTGGCGACCCTCACTGAACAGCAGTGAGGGCCAACTACACTCGTTGTGAGCAAGCCCTTGCACTAAGGCGGTGCAGCCACTTGGCACTACCACAGTAAGGTCAATCGACCATTGCATCCGGCCCTTGAGACCTCAATCCGATGTTTGGCCGACCCTCGCATTGGCATATTTGAATACTTTTGAGGCCATGTTGGAGGCCACGTTTGGCCAACCCTCACAAGCCCTTGCTAAGTGTGTGCTACGTTAGTAAAAATCCCCAAAATAAAAGAAAAAAAAAATCAAAACTGGAACAATGACCCTCACCGAATTGATTGAAGGGCGATGCGGCCATGCCACCTTCGTTGAGGAGGGCCTTCACCCATACTTGGGCATCAACAAGGACCGGAGGCCCTCGCCACCACAACTGAGGGCCAATTACCTTTGCCATAAGCAAGCGCTTACACGATGGTGGCGCCATCACTTGCCTAGGTAATGCAAGGCGCCCCCATCATGCAAGGGCTTTCAAACCCTTGCCCAAACCCTTGCCTGGTTGTCATGAGGATCGTTGGCCCTAGCTTGTGTCTAGCAAGAGT
The DNA here is from genome assembly GCA_014182515.1 of Eucalyptus microcorys. Taxonomy (NCBI): domain Eukaryota; kingdom Viridiplantae; phylum Streptophyta; class Magnoliopsida; order Myrtales; family Myrtaceae; genus Eucalyptus; species Eucalyptus microcorys. The sequence goes on along the minus strand of CM024566.1, from coordinate 29,854,573 downwards.
TGTCAACCCTTGCCAAGGCCCAGACGAGGGGTGGTGACACCGTCCCATTTCACTGATTAATTAATAAATACCCTTTTATTTTCAGCTTTTATTTTTCTATTTATCATTTTGTCTCTGGTTGTTTTTATCCTCTTGAGAGTTCACTTGGTGCCAAATCAATGCTACATGAGTTTGAAAAATGCTACGTCAACTTTTTCCATCTTTCAAATTAGAAGGGCCAATGAAAATACTTTATTACACTTTTTGATTAAGTTTTAGAATTTGATTATACAAATTGGTGAATTTTAGACATGGGCCAAAGCACTTTTGATTGTATTTTCGTTATCAAATTTAGAAAGTTGATACATACGGCCCAGTTTCTTTGTCTGAATGGCCCATCACGACCAAATTACCTTTTTGTTATTATATTCGTCGCGATGAACCAAATATAATGGTAAATTTCGTAAACAATTTGCCAAGTTTTGTCATTGCCTCTTGAATTACCTCCCCTACTCTGGTTGGCACAGTAATAAGGGCGTCGAGGATTTCAACTTAGGAGCTGGATTTCATTTATTCAAAAGGATAATAACCCCATTAGTTCTCAATATTATTAATTTAGTCCTAAACTTTTGCATGAAATTTCAATGTAGTCTTTTCAGCACTGATGCTGAAAATTGATGACGTGGTGTCCAGTCATCACCATTCGTCCTATGTGACAAGCTAATGGGGACAATTTGTAAATCGCCACACCAATGATTTCCGATGGTAACTGGCTGGAAGGACTTGTTCGAGCAATAATTTAAGACTACATTGACAAAATTAATAAGTTTATGATTGAACTAGCATCCATAAAATGTGTTTAAGATTGGATTAGTAATTTTCTCTTTATTCAAATTCCACCAACTACATGCAAACCAATCTAGTCAAGGCCTCTTGGACAGGGCTAAGACTTAATCGGCTTATGGGGTTTTTAAAGTCCTATGTATGAGTTAAAGGCTCAGATCTAATTGGTTCCTGGGGCTTGTAGGGTATTCAGTGGGCCTCCATTTAACCAAGCCTCTATGGTCGTACCGTAGGTTCAGCCTACTTATCAGTTGTGGACCTTTTTAATGCTAGTTAAGTTTTGACGATATATGATTTTTCTAACATTGTACTAATTCGATCAAGAGCTTAAATCCCAACATCTGTTGAAGAGCCTATATGTATGTAAGAGCCTAGTTAAACCCAAAGCTCAAGTCAGGCTGGATTGATACCAGGAAATTTCGTAAGATGCAAATTGAGACTGAAACCAACTGGCATGAAGAAGGCATGTGATGCGAAATAAGCCTAGGCATGTGATGCGAAATAAGCCTAGGGCAAAAAAGACTCTAAGACTTGGCTCTAACACCGTATTAAATTGTCCAACTAAAAGATGTAAGTTATTAAGTGGAGGAAATCGACATAAATAAAATCCACTCAAATTTAGTGATCAAGCGACGCAGTTACTTTAACATTTTAAGTCATTGATCTCTAGTATAATGAGGAAAAATGACCTTCGACGTCCCTAGTGGAAAAAAGAGCATGATTGTAAGGGGAAATTATAAACTTATTTTTACTGATGTCAATTCATCACATTAGTGATTCCCAACAGAATTGATCAGAATGACTAAATTAGAATTTCACAAAAAGGTTTAGGACAAAATTTTGCAAAATTAAAAAGTTCAGGATTGTATTAACATATATACAATATGTTTATGATTGATTGGATAATTTCCTTTGATTATGAGCCATGGGACACGACATGCAAATTATTTTGATGTACAAATTCATTGTTTCCCTACATAAGACATTAATGAGGACGCAAATGATCATGCGAAAAGTTAAAAAGCAATTAGGCTTGACCACAACGATATGCACAAAGAGAAAACCGACCCAACTTTGAAGATTATTTTAAAAGGTCAAAAACAAAATATATAGAATAAAGTAGGCATTAATCACTAACAGTTCTTTACCCAATAGGATAGAGTTTGAGCAAAAAAGCCATCATGAATAATGGATGATCCACGACATTGTACCTTCAGGCAAGGTGGGAAATATAAAATTGAAGCAATGAAGATTCAAACAAAGCAATGTCCAGTCCAATGCTTTTAGTTCCAAGAACAAAACGGACGAGTGATTAGGATTCACTTTTACCGTATCTTCTTTGATCATTTGAAAAAATAAAAAGGTAAGCATCCTTAGGACTATATATAGGATGTTCTAACGCTAATTATCTATCAACACGAGAGCCATTCGTGTCCTAGAAAAAAAAAAAAAAATAGCAATGAGCATGTTCGAAATTTTTACCTAGTGCTAGTATTGCTTCCACTTCCAAGCTCTAGTGCACAAGCTCCTTGTCACACCCCGATCCTCGGGCACGCACTCATCCCTCACTTGGTCGATATAATAGCGACGTCCCAAGACGTATCGCCGACCATTTTGCTTTAATATGCATGCGGAAGCATATAATTAATCCCCAAGTAATAAAACAATGGGATAAGAAAGTAGGATTTAATTCCGAACTTTAAAAAACAACTACACTTATATACATTGCAAACCAATGCACATATATATAAAGCGGACTACTAAGTTAAATTTAACTTAAACAAGTTCAGAAACAAGACTACAAGTAGGGGTGGGGTTCCACAAACTACGGGTCCTCATCCTCCTCGCTCCAACTGGAGCTTTCAATAGACTACATCGGACTTCCGAGGTCTTCAAAATTCAAGGTCTGTTGCATCCACGATCAAGCCTAGAGGGGGATCTGCGGTGCCTTTTCCAAAGGTGGCCTCCAGAACACACAGAGGTATCTCAGACTCCGGTAGGGGACCCTCTCTCTGGCCATCTTGAGCTTGGCGATACCACGATCTATATCGATGAGACACCTTGTGGGTGAGACCCGTATCGACCCAAACTATAGACCTCACCAGCTCATAGGTTCAACCCCTAGGGCACCCATGAAATGGAAAGTAAGAGGTCTACTCTATGATCTTCTTAGGCCGACCCAAAAACTTAGGAGCGGTCATCTAGGGACTTGAAATGATTATACAATAACCAATGAGACAACATCTCAGTGAGTTCTACCCCCTAAAACTCGATTAGAAGGCCAATACACTACAAGGATTGCCTATGCACAACACGGGTCAGAGGACTTACCTTGGCCTCAAATTCCATCTGCAAATCAATACAATTCAATAGGCACCCAAACAATCACAACAGATCGAAACGTCGATCAATCGATCTAGTCGATTACATGTCAATTTGACCATTTCTTGGTCATTCTAGCCATTACTATCCAGTCTTAACTGATAGAACCAATCATTGAGCCACGTGCATTCTCCCAGGCGATATTCCTTATCACCGAGTCACATGCATTCTCCGAGGTGATATATATATTTAGTCACCGAGCCACGTGCATTCTCCGAGGCGACAGATTGAATCATCGAGCCAATACTATGTCTTTCTCCTAGATGACATCCTCAGTCATCGAGCCGACATGATACAATGAAATCAATTTCTCATTTACTTGCCAAAATTAATCAATTTTAAAGTAAAATACTCATCCATATAATTTCACTCAATTTGCGTAATCAGGTACTCAGTTAAATAAACATAGATCACCACTGTGATCAGCACGAAATTCTGGTCGCCGGTCATCCTGGTCTAATTTCCGAAAAATAAATAAATAAATCAATAATTACAAAAATTAATTATTAAATAGCAATAAATCCAATTTAGGCCCGTAATGCCTAATTGGAAGCCAAGACGAGCCTAGAAAATTACTGAGACTCATTCAATAAATAATAGGACTTGTCTACTTGCTAAGTATGCTAACCATTTACCTAACATGCATAAATAAGTCTCTAATTTAATTATTCTAATATAATCTATCCACCTAATTGCACTTAATTAAATCTAATTAACCCCAAAGCATCATTAGCCTACTAAGCAAGGATTTATGAGCAAAACTCACCCGTTTAACAATCCGTTTGGATCAAAACATTAGGAATGAAACGAGAGACGCTTTTCTCCAAAGCGGGCCTAGGATCTGAGGCTCGGAAACACCTCAAAACGGGCTTGGAAGCTGCTGTGAAACCCACTTCCAGACCTTCTGTTTTAGTTGTAAAAACATAAGAAAACAAGGCTAAAGCGGCGGTAGGGCTCGGGAAAGGGTAGCAGGGGTGGTTTTGGTCCAAACGGGGACTTGACGGGACTCCAGCAAGCTTCCACAGCCACCTGCAGTAGTTGAACAGAAGGCTAGATGGCAGTTAAGGGCTGCTGGACGGTGTGAGGAAGGCAGGCACGCGGGTGGTGCTCGCACGGGCGGATGGTGGTCTCCAGCAATGGTGACGGTGTGCGATGGCTGCTCCGGCTTCTCCTACTGGTTGCTGGCGTCAAGAATGGAAGGGAGAGGAGCTTGGACAGCAGCTGAGCAAGGGGCAACAGAGAGGAGCAAAGATGAGGGCATACCATGCTTATTTTCCACATTTTTGTCCCCCATTGACTCTTCCTTAGCCATGCATGCTTCCTTGGCTGCCATTGAGCTACCAATGCTCACCAACAACTCTTGAAATGGTGCATTTTGGGCTAGGCCAAGGGGGCACACGAATTTGCAAGCATGTGGCTTCAATTGGTTGCTTAATCTTGCTCCATTTAACCTCATTTGGTCTCTATAAATTAAATTGACACCTCAATGCTTCAATTGATATTTTTCCTCACCCATGAATCCATCTTGCATCCCAATTTTACAACCAAAAATAATCTTGGCCTTTTTGTAAACAAAAATGGTCATGCGATGACTTTTTCTCAAAAAGTCTTGGGTTTCAGAAAAATCTTCTAAGATTGAGTCGACGTTTCTAGAATTTATTGTGACATGATAAAATCTTCAATTTCTGAAATCGAACTCGAATTCACAGTTAATTTCACTCAGACATGTTTTTAGCGTGACATAGGCTATCGAGTAGTTTTTAGAGATTTTTAGTGCAAATGACCTGTGGTCTATTTTCTTTGAGCCACTATGAACCCGATCGACACATTGGCGACTCTTGATTGTCATGAAAATCTTGAGGATTCAAATATGGACACAAGATACTAAAACGACAGAAAAATCAATCTAGTGCCGGTCGATGATAATTTTCCAATTTAGTGGTGTCACCCATGATTAGCCACATATCTCAGTCGAATAGACCTATCTCTGATCTCAAATCAATTTTTAATTGTGCCATAATGGCCTCTAAAGATGAGCACAATCAAGAAGTCGATTCCTAGTCAAATTCTCAAATCTACCACATTAAAATTCCATAATAGCTTCCCTGAATAGTCTAGTTATCTCGAGAGTGATCAGCTCTGAGAATAGCCCTATAGATGCATCGATGAAATGCCCGATTTATTCAGTAGAAAACAGGATTGGAAATCTGGAATGTTACACTCCTACGTCATAATCCGAGGAAAAACGCTTGGTGAGGTGGTTTGAGCATTAAGTGAAGACTCTAGAAAGGGAGACAATGGGCAAGTAAGTCATTACAAGCTTAGGAGGGCTAGTCCGGGAAGTCATGATCCGCAACATCGCTGAATAAGACGATCACCATCTTCTATAATTCACGAAAAGTATCCTAGTGAGCATGAGATAATGCTTTTTTTTTTTTTCCATATCATCTCCTTTTGTTTTTCTCTAAGTTTCCAAATTTTACTAGGTTATTTTCAAAGTGATGCCATAGTAGGGTTTATAATGTTGAGTTGTTCATGGAGTGTGTGGGCATAGCAAAGAAAAGTACTCCAAGTACCGTGTTAATCAAAACTGCACTTATAGTAGTGTAACATTTATATGGATGCTATTGACAAACTATTTTGGCATTTTTGTTGGCTTTAAGCTTTTGAATCTTGACAACTTGGAGAAGATCTAAGGTAACGGAGCCAAAAGAGATACTGTTATCATATATGAACCTTGTTGACTAAGGGTGTGCGATCAGATCGATTCTACCTTGGACTAGAGCAGGCATGGAAAAATTGGGGAAAAGTATCAAAAATGTCCTAAACATATTGCATCTGTACTAATTTAATGCTAAACCATTCAATTGGATCAATTGAGCTCTAAACATTTTCTCATTGGTTATAACTGAGTCCACAGGCAAGGCATTGGCCTTAACTAGGCTAGGGCGAGCTTCAACAAGGCTGCCCTTGCCAAATTGGGTAAGGCCAACCTTCGCTTATGCCAGGGCGGCCTCACTGTGCGTCGCCTAGGCAAGGGTTGGGCCTCATCCTTGCCCAAACAATCTATGAGGCCAACTTAGCCAAGGCAAGGGTTGGCCTCGCCAATGCTCGCCCTTGTGTAGTCAAGGCTTGGTGAGGGTGACCTTCGCTCAAGTGAGCCATGAAAAAAAAAAAAAAGAGAAAAAGAAAAGTAATATTAAAATATAACAAAAAAATGTCCACATTAGTTCCAGCTGTACCAAGTAGCTAGCCATGTCACGTAGAACGACTAGCGTCCATGTTAGTGACTTTCGGCCTAATTGGTCGAATAGACTAAATTGATATCAATGTGAAAATATTTAAACTCAAATTGTACGATTATAAGGTTTATGATTAAATTGATATCAATGCGATAGGTTTAAATTTTTTTTGATATTTTTCCAAAGGAAATTGTCCAATCAATTTTAAATTTATTGTATGAATGTCGATTCAGTTCTAATTATCCAATTTTCCAATTTAATTCTAAAACTTTGCTTGAAATTCCAATATAATAGTTCCAGTCAATTTTTGTAGTAAATCACTAATGTGGCGATATGTCACATAATACAGCCGGTGATGACTAGATTGTCATGTCAGTGATTTCTGGCGAAAATTAACTAGGAGGACTGTATTAGAATTCTGCAAAAATATTTAGGATTAAATTGGCAAAGTCAAAAAATTTAGGACTAAATTGGTATCGGTGTTATAGGTTTAGAATGATCGGATAATTTTCTAAGTGAACGCAGTTGCACACGTTGATGTTGGGGGGCGGGGGAGGGAGGGAGGGAGGGAGGGAGGAGAGAACTTGGGGCTTGCGAAAGAGTTGTACACACATGGTCATCCGAGTAGTATAGATTGTGATACCAGATAATCATCTGCCCGAAGCGAATATGATGCACCTACTAAAACCAAATCTGAAGTGCAGTGCATTAAGTAGCGACACAATTGAGCTGGTGACTCCAAACAAAAGTGTCGATGTAATTCATTCCTTTTTTGGCCGCACTACTTCTTCGTGCGATTCCTCGGGGATTTGCAGGAAGTGACTCCGAGTACGACTCGATGACCCCTGTGGAGGACCATGAATTTGAGCCATGCAACACGACTTGCACATCATTTCGATGTACAAATTCATTCGCTCGTTACATAAGACGACAATGAGGAACAAGCGATCATGCCAAATGGTGAAAAGGCATTACACTTTTCCACGACCTTATCAACAAAGAGACAACCCGCCCAACCTTCAAGCTTCTTCAAAGGTCAAATACAATATACATAGGATAAAGTAGGCATTAATCAGTAACAGTTCTTTACCCAATGGAAGAGAGTTTGAGCCAAAGTGCCATGGTGTTTTGTTTAATCTTGGACGATACACGATAATGCACCTACACGCAAGGTGGGAATATGTAAGATTAAACCGATGAAGATTCAAATAATGTCCTATCCAATGATTTTTGCTCCAAGAACAAAAAGGACAACAGGTGACTAAGATTCATTCTTCCTGTATCAACTTTGACCATTAGAATAATGAAGAGGGGACCATCCTTAGGACTATATAGGTGGTCGTAATCTATCAAAGTCAAGAATGTTTCACTATCCTGAAAAGAAATAAGATGGCGATGAGCATGTTCAAAATTTGTCCATGCCTAATGCTGATATTGCTTTAGCTTGCGAACTCCCGTGCAAGAGTTCCCCTTGACATTATCCAAGGGAAGAAACTTAGTAAGGCGGTTTGAGCATTACGTGAAGACCGTGGAAAGGGAGATAACGAGCAAGAAGGTCGGTACAATCTTATGAGGGCCAGTCCTGTAGGTCTTGATCCGCAACATCACTGAATAAGACGATTGCCACCTTCTTTTATTCGCGAATAGCATCCTAGTGAGCATGAAATAACGCTCTTCTTTCTTTATTGTCTCCTTTCATTTTTCTATGAGTGGCCATCGTGGGGATAGTCCAAGGAGGAAGAAGGGAGGAAAGAAAAGAAAAAGGAAAGAAAAAGGAAAAAAAGAAAAAGAATAGAAAAATTAATAAAAATTCAAACAAAATAAAAAAAATTATTAAAAAATGATCACGTCAGCATTCAGCCACCGGTTGGCATCCACGTCAGCATCCAACCACCGGCTAGCATCCACGTTAGTGCCGGCTGGCCAAATGAATAGAATTGGTACAAATGTAAAAATGTTTAAGACTGAATTGGTTCAATTGAAAGGTTTAAAACTAAATTAATACCAATGTAATAGGTTTATGAATTTTTTTTGTACTTTTCCCATTTAAATTTTTTAGTTGGACATTCAAATAGTCTAAATTTAAATGACATATTGTAAAGCCAAAACCACTTGATGATAAATTTGAAGTCCATGATATGGCAACGTCACCATACTTTTCATAGTGGGACGAGTCCTCCCCAATTTGCGCATTCGGTAATAAAATACAGGCTTAATCAGACCACTAGCATAGATTAGGCCCAAAGGGGCAAAACTGCAAAAGAAATGACACAATACTTTAAAGGTGCTCTTGCACGTAACTGTTATCGCATTATCTTCTGCCATTGTACTTTTTTTATTTTATTTTAATCAAAGCAATTATACATCAGATATGTTAATTTTCTTCGTATGTTTGGACCAAAAAGAGGGTCATCGTGGGGTATGATCAGTTGTGGATCTAGCATCCGCCAAGCATTAAGCCTCGATGTGCGTAAGAAAATTATGTTAGTCCGTATGTCTTTCGTTGTCCCACTGATACTTCAAGACACTTTCAAAACGGGATAAAAATTAAATAACAGATGTAGTTGGATGGAAACCTATTTGTAAGATATCGCCAAAAGTCATAACCTTTTATGTTATGGCATTATCTTTTGTTGTCCACGAGGATCATGGCCTTTGGCTGTCCGGTGAGGCTTGTCAACCCTTGCCGAGGACTACGCGAGGTGTAACAATCTGGTTCGATAAGGGTGGAGAGTGGTCACCAGAATGAGAGAGCTTAGATAAAGGGTAGTTCCCGATAGACTTTTAGGATGGTGAATGAAATATGAATGAATTGAATTGCACACCAAATAAAGAGAAGAGCATTATTAGATTACTTATGTGAAAACTCTAATGTTAATCATGCTCAAGTAAAAGCATTATCAAGATGGATAATCTCCTGGGAAAATGCCCACTTGAAAGTCAAATAATAAAATCACAAAGCTCGATATAAGATGGATTAAAATCGTTAAATTTATAACTCGAGTTTGAGATTCCTTGGACTTGCGATGGATTTACTAGAGGGGAAATAAAGTTGAAAAAAGGAATGGCCGTGGGGCCCAAAACCTTGGGCACGCACACTCCACGCCCAATGAAGAAGTCCCTGCACGTAGACAAAATAGGTGGGCCCAAGTCAAGAATTTGACTTTTCTTGGGCACACACGTATTTCCTTTTTCGGCGTGCACGAAGACCTACGTAAAAGAACCCTACGTAGAGAGGAGCCGCACGTCAGAGAAGCTTTTCGCATGTCCGCGCCGCTTGCAGAAGCCCTATGAAGAGGATACGTATGTGAAGACACTGTTCTTGTTTGACGTACGTAGAGCGTTTTCGTTCGAGCTTGAATGCGTGGTAATTTTGTGCCGTGAATTTATCTCTAAGTAAGTTGTTTATTTATAAACACTTGGGTTTGGGGTTAAATTGGGATTTGAGAAACACTGAGAGAATGTTTGAGTGACTCGAGTGTGTAATCTCCTTATATCGCTTGATCTATAGTGAAATTCGCTGCTGCTCTCCCGTGGAGGTAGGTCTTTACGACTGAACCACCACATAAATCTGGTGTCCGATTTATTTTCTTAATCTGTCTATATTATTGTTCGATCGCTCGCTTAATCGTAACAAGAATAAATAATACCTTGGATGATATAATCTGGGGTACCACACGAGAAGCGGCAGCGTTGCCCCCATTCCGGTTAACCAGAGGGTGGTTTCCTTGTTATCTTCCCTTTCAGTTTTGGCTTTTCTTTTGTAGTATCCTTTATGTTTTTAACTTTGGTTTTTTCTTCTCACGTGGGATTCACGTGGTGGAAAATCAAAGATACGTGGGTATAAAAAGTACCCCCCCAACCCAAAAAAATAACGTTAACTGTTTTTCCTCGTTCAGCCTGGATGGAGCTACTTGATTGCACTTTTTGATTAAATTTTAGAGCTTGATTATGTAAATTAAAAAATAACAGGATTTGATTGTAATTTTGCTATAAAATTTAGGACTTTAATTATATTTTATCGTGATATTTTATTTGGACAAGTTAAAATAAGTGTGATAAATACATTACAAGCGTTATAATTTTCCTACTATGCTCACTTGAGTGTCATAATTTTTTTTTTTTACTACTTGACTACCACAACTTCTAAAAACTATTCACTTGAGTATCATGACTTTCAATTTATTACTTGAGTGCTATAACTTTTTTTAAAATGTTCATCCAAGTGCCGAAAATCCAATGTGGCATGGCATTTATGGCGAATGTTTTTCGAATGTTATGATATTTGAGTGATTGGATAAACAGTTATATAGAGTGAGTGCTGTACATAAGTGATGGCGTTCAAGTGATTAAAAACAAGTGTTATGCCACTCAAGTGAACATCGTACATAAGTAATGGCTTTCAACTAATCCAAAAAAAAAAAATTATTGAAACTTAGGTGAGTATTATACGAAAGTTATGTATGGCGTCATTTTCCCAAAATGAAAAGATACAACAACTATACAGTTCAGCATGCTAATGGTGCATTGGCCAACGAAATGATGCAAATGACAATGGTAGCCTGGTTTGATCTGTGGTACCCAAACTAGCCTATGGCAATGAAATTTTGATGCTTGGGCCTAGTTTCTTCATCCTAACTAGCCCATCTTCGTCACGATGGAAAATATTTTGTCGGGATAGGTGAACCAACTATAACGACGATTTTGTTGATAAACCTGCAAAATTATTTCATTGTCCCTCAAGTGATGTTTGGCTTAATACTGTGACACCTTCTCAAGTGCGAATTGAGATTGAAACTGGCTGGCATGGGAGAAGGCATGTGAATAGAAGAATGTAGCGCCACACATGCACGAAATAATCCTAAATCACGAAAGACTTTGAGGCCTGGCTCCGATACATTTTTAAATGTCTAACTTGAAGAATACGAGTCATTAGGTAGAGAGAAACAGCATTAATGTAACTCAGTCGAATCTCATAGTCGGACGATGTAGATCGTTCATTTGTACAATATTAAATTAAACCAGAGTGAGAGTATTACGAAGAATATCGGATAAATATAGGGATATTCTTCTTCTCAACCTAAGTTTTCTGACAAATTTGGAACATCTAAAGAAAAAGGCTACCCCGACAAGGACAACATCATTTACGTTAGAAAAGGTGCGATCATGCCTTCTCATTTTGCTTGGCTATAGAAGAAAATAAAAAAGTGAGCCGTGTCGTTAGTTCTTTTTGACTGGCTACCTCAAGCACAAAATATTTTATTAGCCCTAATCTTACGTAATGACAAACTCAAGAAGCCGGGGGGGTGTGACTCGTTTCTGTTTTGACGTAGGAAAAATCACAAAGCGACGGGGCAAAATAAGAGCCTCGAGTAACGACGCAATTCAGCTGGCGACTTCCAACCGAAGTGTTGATGAAATTTACTCCTTTTTTGGCCGGACTACATCTTCGCGCGATTACTCGAGGATTAACAGGAAGTGACTCGGAGTACCACGTTCAACGACCCTCGCGGACGAACATGAAAATAAGCCGTGCAACACGACGTGCGCATCGTTTTGATGTACGGATTCATTGGTTTGTTACATAAGACAATAATGATGAACAAGCGATCATGCCAAAACGTAAAAGGGCATTACGCTTTCCACAACGATTATACGCAGACCCACCCAACTTTGAACCCTCTTTTCTTTTTATTTGGTCAAAAGAAATTTCCATTCATTATCAAAATGATATATGATAAGAAATCTCAAAAGTCACAATAATAAGATAAGCCCTAGAGCTCCAAAACAAACGAAAAATCATAAATAATCACAGGCTTGTCATTTAATGATAGAGTGATGACTGCATCCATGCGAAAGGATCGGTGACCAATTACGCAATCACACAACATCATTAGTGATAACCACATGCTGGATTCTTTATTTGTAGGTACGATTTTGCCTTTCAGTGATATGCACCTAGGTTTGACATACCCAATACCATCATTGTAGGAGACAACATGAGCATGTACACTTATGAGAGCGAGCCTTGTAGCGAATGCGAAGCACCAAAGCATTTAACTAAAACACATTGAACGAGCACATATTTGACACCAAGCTATAGTGACTGCTATTGAAACTAGAGACAAAGTACTCATTCATTAAAAATCTAAAATCTAGAATTGGATTGGAAAGAAAATCTCCCAGATATAAGATCCGGAGAGCAAAACTCCTAAATCTAAAACTAGATTAGAAGAGTAACGAAAAAACAAAAGGAAATAAAAGGACAATCAACTAGAGGGGAGGGAGAGATCTAGGTAAAATCCCACCCCTCTAGAAGTGGAAGAGATGAAGAAAGGTTTAGAGAAGGGAAGAAAGGTAGGTGGTTAGGAGAGGAAAAATTACAATATGGGTGAATTTCAGCTAACTTTGAAGCTTCTTCAAAAGGTCCAAAGCAAAATATATAAAATAAAGTAGGCATTAGTTTAGGGAGAGTTACCAAAAAAGCTTTAAGCTTATTCCAATTGTGTCAGTTTAGTCATAAACTATTTTTTTTTTTTTGGCCAATTGAGTTCACCAATTCAGTTAATCTAGCCAATTTTAATTGAATATCATTGACATGGATGTTGATGGTCCTATATGGTGCGGTTAATGTTAATGTGGATAATTTTTAAAAATATTTAATAATTTGTGATTTTTTTTCCTTCGCTTCATCTTCTTCCTCCCACCTATTGTCGAGGTTCGGTGACCAGCCAAAGGCTCGTTGAAGCCAATCCATCATGACGGGTGGGTTGGTCGTAGAAGATGCGTTCCGTTGCAGGAGGAGACGCATCTCACGATGATGAAGACGTCCCTGTTCCAAAAGCAAATCAACTCCGGAATCTTGCCTTTTCCGATTCAACATTCCAGCAAACTGATTATGACCTCTGTTACTAATCAAATTCCAACCGATTTCAGAATCCGAGTCCGAACCACTCAACAGGACAACATCTCAAGAAGGACGCCAATCAATTGGGATTAGGTCACTATGCTCGCAACTGTTGTGAGCCGAAAAGGTAAACACCCCTTGTACATTTAAGAACTTTGCTTATGTGTCAAGTTCTGTATTATTGGTTGAATCCAATCCTTTGTGGACTATAGATTCAGGAGCGACAGACCATGTAGCGAAGGATAGAGAATCCTTCGTGAAATTCCGGTGATACCAACTGGAACTAAGTGGATCTATGTAGGAAATAACTCTAGAGCTGAAGTTAAAGGGATTGGCACCTGCCAACTGAACATGCGTGGTGGACGCATTTTGTTCCTACATGATGTTCTATATGCTCCGGAAATTCGTCGAAATTTAAGTGTCTGTTTTGGTGTTGGTTAAGCTTGGTTTTAGTGTGAACTTCCATAATAGAGGTGTAGATTTGTATTTGGATACAAACTACTATGATTGTGGTCACTTTCTGGATGGTTTTATTGTACTAAATGTTGACTGTGGTGATGTCAATATTTGTTATTCCCTTGTTTCACGTCTTTTACTTCATATGATAATGATGTGATTATGTGGCATGCTAGACTTGGTCATATTGGCCAACAACGTATGAATAGACTAGCCAAAGAGGGCTTGTTGGGCAACATTAAAAAAGTCGATTTGCCCATATGTGAGCATTGCCTAGTAGGGAAAACGACAAGGAAACCATTTGGAAAGATAAAAGAGCTGAATTTCCTCTGCATTTAATCCATTTCGACGTCTCGTGGTTTAATGAATGTGAGAGGAAGGCATGGGGCTGTTTATTTCATCACTTTTATAGATGATTATACTCGATTCGGAAATGTCTATTTGATTTCTCATAAATCTGAAGCATTAAGTTGTTTCAAAAGGTTTATGAACTTGGAAGAAAATCAATTAGACAAGAAAATAAAAGTATTGAGATCCGATCGAGGTCGAGAATATCTATCTCGATGAGTTCAGAAAATTATGTGATGAAAAGGGAATAGAAAGACAGTTGTCTATTCCATATACTCCTCAACAAAATGGTGTTGCGAATAGATGAGGACATAATACTTACTATGTCCGAAAGTAAAATACCCCACATATTTTACTTTATAACTATGATGCGGATGTAAGACCTTGCACTTGACAGTGAGGGGACACCGGCCGTGAGCATCCATGAGGACGACCTTGCCCGGGTCATGAGCGTCAGGCCCATATGAGTTGACCAGAACACAAGCTCGCCCTTCGAGTCGTGCACCGCGAATCCATGGCCAATGAAGAACAGGGATGTCTTCATCAGAGTGAGATGCATCTCCTCCTTGCAACGGAAATGCATCTTCCACGACCAACTCACCCACCCATCATGATGGTCGCCGTGGTGAGGGTGGTCTCACCATGGCTGGGGAAGGCTTGACCCTCCCCAAGCGAGGTTTGACCCTTGCCGGCCCTCTCCTTTGGCCAGTTATCCATATCGGCATTGCCCATATCATATAGAATGGCTGGCGTCCATGTCAGTCTGGTCAAAATTGGATGGACGAACTGAATTGGCACAAATGTAAAATGTTTATGACTCAATTAATAAAAAAAGTATAAAATATATATATTTAGAACTGAATTGACATACTTATAACGGATTTATGATTTCTTTAATAGTTTTCCCCATTACTGCACTAACGGTTCTTTACCAATTAGAAGAGAGTTTGAGCCAAAGAGCCATCATGTTTTGTTTAATCTTGGACGATAGACGACAATGCATCTTCATGCATGGTGGGACAATGGAAGATTGAATAGATCAAATAATGTCCTATCTAATGATTTTTAGCACCAAGAACGAAACGGACAACAGGTGACTAAGATTCACCTTTCGCGCATCTACTTTAATCATTAGAATAATGAAAAGGCAACCATCCTTAGGACTATATATAGGAGGTCGTAGCACTAATTCTCCATCAACCCAAGAACGTTTTGCTATCCCGAAAAGAAATGAAAATAGCGATGATCATGCTCAAAATTTGTCTATCTCTAATGCTGATATTGCATTCGACTCCGAGCTGCCGTGCACGAGCTCCCTATGTTGTGATCCAAGGGAAGACACATGGCAAGGTGGTTCGAGCATTACGTGAAGACTATGGAAAGGGAGACAACGGGCAAAAAGGTCGTTATGAGCTTATGAGGACCGGTCCTGAAGGTCCTGATCCACAACATAACTAAATAAGGCAATTGCCGCCTTCTTTTTTTTCCCAAATTGCACCCTAGTGAGCCTGAGATAATGCTTTTCTTTCTTTATCGTCTCCTTTTGTTTTTTATATGAGTTCTAAATCTTGCTTCCTCATTTCTCAATGTAATGCCATAATAGGGTTTTAATGTTGAGTTCTTAATGGAGATGGTGGGCATGGCAAGGAAAAGTACCATGTGTCATGTGTTTATCAAAATTGGACTTGTAGTAGTAAAACAACGAAATATTGATGCTTTTAACTAACTATATTGGCGATCTTTTATCTTTAAGCTTTTGAATCTTAAAAACTTGGAGAAGATCTAACGTAGTGGAGCCAAACGAGATATGGTGATATCAAATAAGAACCAGCATAAGTATTATTGTTCTATGATTTCATCATCCTCATTTAAAAGACATATATTTTAAAACCAGCACCACATGATGATAATATGAAGTCCATGGGATGGCAACGTGTCACACGCTGGGCCCTAACCTCGACTCAGGAACATTAAGTCCTCAACCTCGGGGTTAATTCACGACATCCCAAGAGGTGTCGCCATCCCATTGATTTTTATCTTTCATTAAGCATATGCGGAAGCGTACGATCTCCAATCACCCAATCAATCATCAACAATCAAACAATGGATGGTTAGAGAGAAACACACTCGCATACATACTACATAACTTCCCAGCTTTATTTATATAATCAGAACGTTTACAATTTACAAGTCCTCACTTCTAGGGCCGTTCTGATCTGGTCATCTCCAACACACTCAAAAAGATATCAAGGTGGGGGTGGATTGAAAGCTGCGAGATGGAGCCTATCTCCTCTACTGAGATCTAACTAAAAAGTGACTTCTCTATTAGGACTTGTTTCTTAGGTGTCATCCATAGGGCTATCTGGCAGGCCTGTGTCCTCTCCCGATCTAGGTGAACCGCAGAACCCATAGAGGGGTTTGAAAAGTCTCTATCAAACCACGCATACCACGCCTGGTAACAATGTGGGATAAGGTCGCAATACCTCCCTAAACACATCTATCACTGTAGTCTTCATGCTAACAAGCACCCCAAAGTGCATGAAGCGGTGGGATAAGGGGTCCATACCTATTGACTCGAAAAGAAGTTCAATAATAACAGTGAGTTGACAACTCAATAAGCAAAGATCCTAAACCTCGTATAGGCGGATGCCTCGCATCGGAGCTTACGATTTCCCGACCTAAATATGTCGATGACAAATCAATAGCAATGCCTAAACTTTGCTTTAACTATGTACATGATGGAACCTATTCTCAACCTAAGTCCCTTGAATCCTAAATAAAAGCATATAAATCCACACGTGTCATAATTAGTGCCAATAATAGCTAGAATATTGACGTGTGATGGATATTAGCATCCTTAACATTATCAAAGTGTGACATCCTGAATTTCCAGTACTGTTTTCAATTGAATAAATTGGGCCAAATTAAAGAAAATTTGGACTTCTAAGCCGAGCCTTTGGATGTTAGGGACTTATAGAAAATTGTTCGGGATTTTTCTTCATCGAAAGTGGACCTCAATTTGGGAAATTGAGTGAGGAAATTGAAGACTAAAAATGGAAATTCGGAGCTTTACAAGGGTCAACAATTTTGGGCTTCAAAATTTGTTAATTTAGAGAATTTATAAGTTGGAAAGTATTAGGGGACATATAAGATAATATTGAAGACTTTTGGGGACAAGCATTTATGGAATTTGGACAATTCTCTTAATTTTTCTACCTTATCCCCTGCCGGTCTCTCTTTTCTATCAACGACATCATCTCTCCCTCCCCCTGTTCGATTCCCCAGTGCCAGCTGAAGACCACCGATTTCCTCTTTGCCGCGTGCGTTCGTTTCTTCATCCGCCATCTGCCCCATCTTGGTTCTGCTTCTCCATCAAGAATTGTCTGGTTGAGTCAACAAAACCAGCAAGTTGACCGAAGCTGCTTTCGTCTGTGTCGTCAGCCACATGTCTTCACAACCAACCAGTGAAGCCATCACTCCACGAAGCCAGCGAATTCGTGCACCAGCTCCCCTGCCCTTTCGCTGCCACCGAAGACCCACAAAGCAGCTCCCCTTTGTCATTCGTCCGGGCCTCTCGCACGAAGACGTCAGCAGCGTCTTCAATGTCCATCAAAGACCCAGCAAAACCATCGCCTCCAGCAACGTGTCTTCGACCGAAGCAGCAGTCTTCACACCGTGGCCTCTTCGTCTCAGCCCAGCTAGGCCCTTACGCCTGCAGCAGGCCCATTCTATTCAGCCCGAAGCCCAGCGTTTCCGTAGGTTTGAGCCCATCTCCATCAGCTCAACCCATCTTCGGCAAGTGAAGCCCAGCAAGCCCAATTCAGCAGCCCAAGCCCGCGAAGTCAGCCCACTTCGGGCCCAGCCCAATTCAGCAACAAGTCTCAGCTTGGGCTGAGATTTGTTGGGCCGGTTCAAGGCCCGATCCAAGTCTATGGGTGTTGTCGTGAGCCCAAGTTTGGCCGCCGTCACGCCGTTGTCGTAGTGATCCGACCTTCACTTTTAATCAAGTGAGTTTTGCTCACTAATCCCTTATTGGTATGCTAATGATGCTTAGATGTTGATTAGATTTAATTAAGTGCAATTAGGTTGATAGATTAGATTAGAGTAATTAAATTAGAGATTTATTGATGCATATTAGACAAATGATTAGTGTAGTTAGCAAGGAAATATGTTCTAGTATTTATTGAACGAATCTCAGGAATTTTCCGAGTTCATCTCGGCTTCCAATTAGGCATTACGGGCCTAAATTGGATTTATTGCATTTATTTAATATTTTCTGTAATTATTTAATTATTTATTTATTTTTCGGAAATTAGGCTAGGTAGTCGACGATCGGAATTTTATGCTAAGTATGATGGTGTGATTTGTTTATTTATTTGAGCATTGAATTATGCTAAATTGAATTAATTATGATTTTAGGATTTTATTCATAAATTAATTAATTTGGTAATTAAGTGGAAAATTATCGGGTGTCGGTCTACAGTGCCAAAAATCTATTTTGGGATTGCTGAAAATAGTGGGAGGTTCAAAAGTGAAAATCTTATATTTTGGCTAAGGCCAACCATGTACCCACGCATGAGTATTTTTATCAAGAATGATAAAAATGGTGAATTGATTAAATGATCAATTATCAGCATACTATGAAAGTATGGCTGGCAGCTTCTGGCGAGCATATATATCCATTTATCAGCATACTATGAAAGTATGGCTGGCAGCTTTTGGTAAGCATATATAGAATAGCGGATCAATGGATCTAGCAGCTTCTGGTGAGCATATATAATTCTCAGCATACTATGAAAGTATGTCTGGTAGCTTCTAGTGAGCATATATAATTCTCAGCATACTATGAAAGTATGTTTGGCAGCTTCTAGCGATATATAATATACTATATTAGAAATTGAGGTAGCTCTTGGCGAGCATATATATATAGTATATTATCTCATTATTTGAGGTAGCTTCTAGTGAGCTATACTACCTATTATCGGCTTATAATAAGTAGTCATGGGTATGATCAGACTTATAGGTAGTATTGATTGAGATGACCGGAGAATGGTCTTGTTGACATATAATCGACTAAGTCGATTAATCGATGATTCGATCTGGTTGGCTAAATTGATTTGTGAAGAGATTGATGGAAGTAATTTGGTGAATATATGAATTGTATAAATTGTATCAACTTGCAGGAAGGAACTGAGGCTAAGGTAAGCCCTCTGATCCGTGTTGTGCTTAGGCAGTTTCTTGAGTGTATTGGTTTTCTAATCGAGTCTTAGGGGGTAGAACTTGCTGAGACATAGTCTTACTGGTTATTGAATAACCATTTTCAGGTCCTTAGATGGCTGTGGTGAAGGACTGGAGGCCCGAAGTGTATAAGGTGAAGCTTGAAGAATTAATGATCTTATTGGACTAGTTAGTCATAGGAAAATTCTCTTTTGATGGGAGTGGATTCCCTTTTGTAGACCTTATTTTATGAACTTGTGGTTTAAAACCTAACTTAACAATTCGTCTTGTATATATTTGCACTATGGTTTAGAAAGTATATAAGAGTGGTTGCATTTAAAGTGAAAATTTGGAGTCCTACTTTCCTATCCCATTGTTTTATTGTTTGGGGATTATTTATATACTTCCGCATGTGTATTAAAATAAATGGGTTGGCGATGCGTCCTGGGACGTCGCTATTATATCGACCAGGTGAGGGATGGGTACATGCCCGAGGATCGGGGCGTGACACAAAGCCTTTGAGACTCAAACGACAACTTTCAAGACATCCACATGTCTCTCAATTCATAAACACAATTGAACATAGCATGCACGTGCCTTCTAAGTCACTAAAATGACATTTAATCATGTACATGTCTCATGCATCTCATATAAGACCATGCCATACATGTGCAAGTTGTAACATTGTTGCAATCCGACCTCCTCGGCCCAATGAAAAAGGGAAAAAGATTGGGTTTAAGGGTACTTGACCATGGGAGATCTCTCACAGTTTGCATCCACGAAGGCATCATCACCTCGCCTTTTGAGACAAATCATTTGTGAGTTCCCTTGCACATGGTCGTGAGCTCTCTCAAGCTCGTACCTTGCGTAACAGTGGAATGTGTCATGATTTGCATCCACAGGGCGACACACCTCTGAAAAGAAGGTTGGGTGTGGATATCAAATTTCGGGTTACCTTTACCATGGTAACCTTCCCATTAGTGCTTGCTCCCTATGGATGGCATCACTTCATCCATTAGGAACTTTTCACAGTGGGTATGCTAAACAATGGTGAACGTTATCAAGGCCCATACCCCTCACAGTTGGTTTATTTTATATTTGATCTAGTTGTTTATAACAACTTAATAAGAATAGGAGTCGCCACCAATCTCGTTTTTGGGGGTCGGCTAGAAAACCCAATTGGAGGTTGGGAGTTGTCCATCAATTTCTACGCAACTAGATATCTAGGTTCGCGAACTTGGGTTATACTAATATTTCTATTAGCGCCCTTTTGATACCTATTAGTATGTCATGTTACCTAAGATATCCATGCATTTCTTTTTACTTTTTCGGGATCGATGAGCCTAAACTAAGTGATCATGACAGATCGTCGTTTTTATGCAATTCTATATTTGTGAAATAGAAAAGAAAGCACACAATTGAATATAAAAGACAAGACAGTAAATAAATATCCAATAAAGCAGTAAAGAAAACAGTAAATTTAATATGCAACCCTAAAGCTCAAAGGAAATAAAGGAAAGAAAAGAACCCGCAACTCATCAGGTGTTTAGACAAGTGAAGAATTCAAAACTTATATTGGGAAAATGGGTATAAAAATACGGTCGGAATAGACATCGACCTTTCTTCATCTTCAAATCTTGAGGTATCTCCATCTTTGGGGTCTAATCTAATTCTAACCTAAATTTAAGCTAGGTACATACAACAGGAAAGAAGCAATAATTCATGACAAAACAAACAAAAACATGAGAAACAATCAATCAAATGAAATAAGGAAATCATATACACAAATGAACAAATAGGGCCTCAGCGTCGGCCTTTGTAATTCATGTATCGATCCCTCTAGACGCCTACTCAATTCATTTTTATGACTTATAGCCATTAGTGACCATTTATGTTTTCGCATGGCCACTAATACTTACAAGTCCTTAGGACGTGTTCTAGGTGAATCCCAAGGCTTACCCACATAATCAGGCATCACACCTAACATACATCTAACATCCACATGCATAAGCAATAATTAAACATGCATGTAGGCCCTTAGGCTTTATTTCCCAAACAATCAATCATTTTGAGTGAACCGTTGGCAGGTTACTTATTCAATGGACATGCGCCACTCACAATCACAGACATTTCTATAAAATTAAAAAATTTCATGAATATGTGTGGTTTATATGATGCTTTAAAAGGTTCAGATGTATTTGAAACGTCGAGAAACGAAAACGAGATATTTGGACAAAGGAACGTCTTAGCTATGGAACACATTTAATTGGTAAGGTTAGTCTAAGGCTCGCATAACATGCATTCACAGAGATCGCATGTATTTTAAATACGGTCCAAACCTTGACAATCTCAATGTCAAATCAAGCATTTGAAAAAATCTAAAACGTTTAATGTCGAAAGCATCATATGTACCAAAGCCATTTTGATATACAAAATCGACCTTTCAAATTAATTTTGGAGAAAATGTGATCAAAATATCATTTTATTTATTGAGAATTTTTAACAATGAAGGTCAAGGAATTTGGAACGGATTTTATGAAGACGATGAACCCTAATTCCACATGTAAGTCATCCTAAAAAATCCTAATAGAAAATCACAACAAGGATTTACAATGTAACATCACAGATAAGACAAACGGGATCAAAAAAATTGAAAAGGATCCGTTGATAATTTGACCTTAGGAAAATCACAGAACGTGTGACATCCTAAGGAACAAACTTTGATAAGAAATCTTTCTAAAACGAACCGTGTAAGCATTTTAAAAAATTTAATGAGGTTCAATATTGCATCAGAAATTTCAGAAAACAACAAGGCAAAATACCATTTCAACTAAGATTTAACCTATCAAACAGAGTCTGAAAAATACGAAATTTCACTATGACGTAGTCCAAAGAGTGACAAATGTTCATTATGGGTCCAACTCAAAAAACCCATACCGAAAAAATCACACAAAAAAAGCAAAAGACTAACTAAACAGGATAGAGGTTCCGAATTTATCTTAAGTCAAAATTCTAACCCAACTTGGAAAAAATGGAAAGAGGGCCAAATGGTAAGCAAATTGCATAAAATTGCTAGTGTTGGAAAGATCTAGATGAGTACTACAACTTTCTAGAGGGTTCAAGTTCAATTGGAGTCAATTCAATGTTCGAAAATCAATGTTCGTAAAAGTACGCATGTCAGCTACTTACAAAAACATAACATGGTTTATGCTTAGAAGTTCAAAATATCATTTAAATAATGCATGAATGGCATGAGATTCACATACAATGAAGAATTGGATGTGGTAATGATTTCGGTAAAACATCTAATCCTAGGTCGAGATGCAAAAGAAACATACAAGTCATTGACCTCGCAAAATGACTTAGAGCTAAAACGACGTGCTTGATGATTTTCAATTGCAACTAGTCTAATTAATACATGACATTCATGTATCGAATGATGTTCAATTATGACATACCATACATGAATGCGAAGCTTATAATGCACACTTCAAAAGTCAAGAAGGCATTGATTGCAAGGTTTGATCTCCAAGAAATCCAAACAAATATGTTTTAGTGACTTCATGATAAGCCTATGATCTAGTTGCAACATCGTAGAACATGCTTGATTTTTATTATCTAATGACGTTAAAAAAATTTAACAAATCAAGATTAAAATAGCAAAACAGATGCATGTTATGGAATGTATTAAGTGTAGTAGAACCCTAATGTATTTGAGCATGCAATCGGCATACCAAACGATGATCAAATCATGCGAATCATATGTCATTAGAATGCACACGACATGTATTTCAAGTATTATGAAGATCATGAAATCAAATGGACTCATTTACAAGTTCAATTTCATAGAAATGCAACTTAGATTAGTGTAGGGCAAATCAACATAGGTTCAGTTTCAAGTGATTTTGATGGACCAAACACCTCCGAAAAATCCACAAAATATATATGACATACTCAATGCGATTTAATGTAGAAAATTTTTCCAAATTCAGATCACAAGAATCAATATGAAAATAGCAAATTCGGAATAAGAATAGAACCACAAGTCAACCTAAAAAATTGCAGAATTGACTAGTTTCCGAGATTTTCTTTAGGCCCAAACAATCTCCGTTCAAGACATGAGACCTATCGAATCAAAGGTCTCAAAGTCTATTTTCTAAGCTTAGAAAGGATTGAAGTCAAAAATGTTGCGGAAAGTGAGCGATCTAACAATAAAATAGACATAAGAAGAAAATATATTGGACACAAGATTTATGTGGTTCAATCATAGAGGCTTATGTCCACAAGGAGAGGAGCGACGAATTCGCTATAGATCAAGCAATACAAGAGAGACTACACACTCGAGTCACTTAAACACTCACGGTGTTTCTCAAGCCCAAATTACACCAAATAATGCACGAAAGAATTATACATGCAAATCTTACCACAAGATTTAATTTGACTTCAACACTAAAATTGTGACATCCTGAAATTTCAGCCCTGTTTTCAATCAAATGAATCGGGCCTTTCATCGACACGCCTATAGTGTTATTCTTTGAGCTGATCACTTACGAGATAACTAGAATATCTAAGAAAGCCATTAAGGGATTTTAATGCAATAAACTTGAGAATTCGACCAGAAATCGACTATTCGACCATGCTAGTCTATAAGGGTCATTACGGTACAATTAAAAATCGATCAGAGATCAGAGATAGGTTGGTTTGACCGAGATAGGTGATCAAAGTGTGAGTGATTCCACCAGATTGCAAGATTCTTGTCGATCAGCACTAGACCGATTTTTCTGTCATTTTGGTTCCCTGTGCCCGTATTTGAAATCTCGAGATTTTCACGACCGCCGAGAGTCACCAATGTGTCAAAGATGTACATTGTGGCTCGAAATAAATCGATCACGGGTCTATTACACCAAAAATTTCTAAAAGCTACTCGATAGACTAAAACACGCTAAAATCGTGTCATATTGAAATTAACCACGAATTTGAACCCAATTTTCAAAAATTGAAAGTTCTGTCATGTCACGATTTATTTTAGGACCGTCGATTCATCCTCCAAAGATTTTTCTGCAAACCAAGATTTTTGGTGGAAATTCAAAATATGGTCGTTTTTGTCAAAAAAATTCAGGGGACATTTTTTTATCGCATTTTTCGGATGCAAGTTGGTTCTATTGATAAGGAAAAATATCAATTTGGTTGAGGACACCTTCGTAGCCCTCTTGGTCCCTCACATTTTGGACCATTTGGGACTTGTTTTAGGGAGAGTTTGATGCACAAAATTGGTTGAGGAGGTCTACCATTGGAGGTGGGATCTTGTCAAGGGGACAAGGAGATAGGATGAAGCTTTGAGGGACCCTCCACAAGGCGGCTGGCCCTTCTTCTTCCTCTTGCATTCTGCTTTCTTCATTTCCAGCCACCTTGAGCTCCCAAAAGTTGTAGAAAACCAAGCCCCAAGCTCCCTACCATTGCCGAGCCACCCGGATTGCCACCGCTCGCCGTCGCGCCGTCCGTGAGCCTCGCGCAAGTTGCGCCCGTCCCGAGCTCATCCGTGCGTCATTCTGCTTCAATCGTGACCCCAAGCCATCCCCCGTGCCCGTCAAACTCAGCCGGAGCCCCGTTGCCGCCGTTCCGTCACCGTTTGCCTCCGCCAAGCCCTACTATAGCCATCTGCCAACCACTCTTGCTGTTTCTAGCCCAAACCGCCATTTAGCTCACTCCCTCGGCCCATTAGTAGAAGTCGAACCCAACAAGCCACCGTGGGCTTCGAGGCCCGTTTCCAAGCCTTTCCCGGCCTCGCTTGGTGCCCCCGCTTTGGAATTTGTTACCCGTCTCCGCCTTGCCATTGTTGTAAACTCATCGGATTTCAAAATCGGTAAGTTTACTCACTAAACTCTGCTTATGGAGTTAATGATGTTTAAGGATTGACTAGTTTAGGCTAAGTATGGTTTAGGTGGTTAGTTAGAATGGATTAGTGATTTAATTATTTGTTTATGCATGTTAGGTGGTTAGAGTAGCTTAATTAGCAACTAGATAGGTTGTATTATTTATCTAGTTAGGTTTGGAAATTTTCGGGGCTCGTTTCGGTATTTAATTAGACTTTTCTGGCTTAAGTTTGTATTTATGGCATTTATTTATATTTATTTAATTATTTTTAGTATTTATTTAATTATTTATTATTTTTCAAAAATTATACCAAGATAGTCGATCACCGGAATTTTGTGCTAATTGCAATGGTGTGCTTGGTTTATTTAATTGAATGATATTTTGTGCAAATTGAGTGATGATTGTAATTTTGGGTAACTATCCCAAAATTGAGTATTTTCAGTATTTAATTAGAAAATACCGAGCGTCGGTTTACGACACAAAAAATGTGTTTATGGACTATTATAATTAGTAGGATTTTTAAAAAGAAAGATATTGTATCTTGGCTAAGGCCGACCGTGTACCCACATACTATTATTTTTACCGGGTACTATAAAAACGGTAAATTTTTAGTGGATGAGAACAGTATACTATATCAGCCTGTGGGCTTTGATATATTAGCTTCGGTGAGCAGTATACTTTAGTAGCTTCGATGAGCAATTATAGATATCTATTAGCTTCAGCGAACATTTATTATATCAGCTTCGGTGAGCAATTATAGATATCTAGCATCTTCGGTGAGCATCTTTATAAATATATATCAGCTTTGGTGAGCTATACCATCTATTTTCAACTTAAAGTGAGCAGTGCTTGAATCGATCGAATTTTATAGATGATATTGATGGTATGGAATCGAGTGGATCGATGATTTGATTTGAATTGAAGTGATTGGTTGAGTATTGAATCGTATTGACTTGCTGGAAGGAACTGAGGCAAAAGTAAGTCTTTTATCTTGTGTGTGGCTAGATGGCCTTTAGGCGTATTTCCTTCCTAGTTGGAGTTTAGGGGGTGGACTTGCTGAGATATTGTCTCACCTTGTCATGGGTTAACTTTTACAGGTCCTTAGATGGCTATTCCTCCCGAGCATTTTGGCTAGCCGAAGAAGGTTACCGAACAGATCTCTCAGATTCCTCTCCCTAGGAGTCAAGGAGACTGGGTCTACGAACTCATGAGATCTACCGTCTAGGTTGATGCAAGTCTATCCTAGAGGGTACCCAATCAATTCAGATCATGATATCATTACGGACGAGATGGATCCAAAAAAGGTCCCCTATATGAGTCTGAGATTCCTATGTCGGTGCTGGAGATAGCTTTTGGCAAGGGTACGGCTGACCCTCCTAATGGTTCAGTGATAGACCCGAGTTCCCCAGAGCCAGAGACCCCGGAGCCTTCAGTTGAGGATTATGACGCTTAAAGGACTAGTAACTCTTTTGTTTTGTTAGACTTGTGAATATAGACTAGTATTGTATGTGACTTAGTCTGATGTATATATAAAGTATGTTGTGTTTTTCAAAAATTTGGCCATGCTTTTCTATCCCATCTTTCTGTTGTCTGGGGATTTATTTATTCGCTTCCGCATGCGCATTAAAATGAAAGGGTCGGCGACGCGTCTTGGGATGTCGCAATTTAATCAACCACCAAGGGATGGGCACGCACTTGGAAGATCGGGTCGTGGCAAAAATTGTTGGTATAATTCCATGGAGAAATAATCCGCAGGAAGCACTCGATCACCACAGCAATTCAAGACTATGTGCTCTTTCTCCAGATATGGATAGCACGAAGACCCACTACTCTCTTCATCAACAATGGCCCATATTTTTTATAAGAATCTTGACCGAATCCTAGTAGAAGTCAATATCTCTAGTTTCCTGTTTTGTTTTTCATGTACCAACTGGAAGAAGGAATTAAGTTTCTTTTCCTAATTGTTGACCACGTGAAAATTCAAACTCCAATATTCGGCAACATCCAAATCTAATATAAACTTTCTAAATTAAGAAATCCATGTCCACGATCAAGAAATATTATATTTGTGCCGGGTTTTCGTCTAACAAGCGCAAACTCACAACATATTTCATTGATAAGTAGTAAATCAGTTTTTATTTGGTGTAGCATGAAATTAACAATCAAAATCCATAATCCATCCATCAAACGATGAATTATTAGTGGCAGACAAGACATAATTGGTAGTATTAGCTATAATTGCAACATCATTTGTAGAATCAACTATAATTCCCTTACCCATCCCATTCTTTGACTTAAGACAATTCCTTCTAAGATGCCTTCTCTTGCCACAGTTCTAATAGATAGCATCACTAGTCCTAGACTGACTATGCATGCTCATATTAGTACTACTCTTACTAACACGTGTTCTAGATCTTCCTCTATTTTCACCTACTAAAGTAGTAGGTACATATTCCCCAGATTCTCTTCTAAGGATGTCCTCACTCAGAATCAAATCATAAACCCCATCAAATGTCAAACTTGTTGACTCAGAGTAATTATGAAAGGCAGTAACAATAGTATTCCAACTATTAGGCAATAAAGATAATACAATCAAAGCACGTACCTCATCTTCAAAGTCAATCTCAACTAAACTCAATCGACTAACAATCACATTGAATTCATTAATATGATATGCAGCTGATGCACCTACGCTCATCTTCAAATTAAACAGACATCACATCAAATAGACCATGTTGATTGTAGAGGACTTTTTGTACATATCCCATAGAGCTTGCATCAAATCAGCAGTGGTTTTTTCCTTCACGATATTAAATGTGACGTTACAAGCCAACATTAGCCGAATAACACCTATAGCTCGTCTATTCAGCAAATCTCAATCAGCTTACTTCATCGTCTCTGGCTTTTCCCTAGACAAAGGTAGGTGTAGTTTCATCTAGTAGACATAATCTTCAATCTACATCTTCTATAAACTAAAATCATTCCCATCAAATTTGTTGACTTTCACTTTTCTTTCTTTTATCACCATCAATTTGCTTCAACTCAGCCAAGTTTAGCTCTGATATCAATTGTTGCAAAAAGTGAGCAATCGAATAATAAAATAGACAAAAGAAGAAAATATATCGAACACGAGATTTATGTGGTTCAGTCGTAAAGACCTACGTCCATAGGGAGAGGAGCGACGAATTCACTATAGATCAAGCAATACAAGGGAGATTACACATTTGAGTCACTCAAACATTCACGGTGTTTCCCAAGCGCTAATTACACTCAATAACACACAAAAGAATTATACACGCAAATCTTACCACAAGATTTAATCTAACTTCAATACTAAAATTATTGGTGTAATTCCACGGAGAAATAATCCATGGGAAGCGCTCAATCACCACAGCACTTCAAGACTTTGTGCTCTTTCTCCAGATATGGACGGCACAAAGGCTCGCTGCTCTCTTCATCAACAATGGTGTAACCACAGTTTGTTTTTTTTTTTTTTTTTTTGAATAGAAAGAACATCCCATATATTTGATAAGAATCTTGACCGAATCCTAGTAGAAGTCAATATCTCTAGTTTCCTATTTTGTTTTTCATGTAGGAAGAAGGAATTAAGTTCCTTTTCCTAATTCTTGACCTTGTGAAAATTCAAACTCTTATATTTGGCAACATCCAAATCTAATATAAACTTTCCAAATTAAGAAATCCATATCCATGATCAAGAAATATTATATTCGTGCCGGGTTTTCGTCTCACGAGCTTAAACTCAAGACATATTTCAAAAAAAAAAAAAAAAAAAAAGCTCATCTAGGACCTCAATCAAGTCAAAACATTAAGTTACTCATAGAGGTACGAAAATTGCATATTATTGAAGATCAAGTTCAATTAACCACAAACTCATGATCAATCCATAACAAACTTCAACAGATCATCAAACAACTTCATTATCATCAAATCTAAGCATATTATATGGATCTAATTTTGAATCCTAACCCCGATCGGATATGTTGATCTCGCCTCATCATATTTGAGTTCAAGAATAGCAATTTGGTTGTCGGTTTCTTCAACCATGGGAAAACTACTGGTTCACACCGATCGGGTGGTGCTCGGACGGATCGCCAGCCACCAAAGGATTGAGGAGAGGAAGAAGATCACTACGGGGGCTGGGTGGCGATTGGTGGATTATCGGCATGGGGCCGGCGAACGGCGACAAGGAGGAATCAGTGATAGGCAGTTTGGGAGAGAGAAAGGGTGGGAAAAGAAGGGAGACAAAGAGAGGGATTATGATCTTTAGTTTGAGAAAATTTTCTACAAAATGATACCCCTTGAAAATTGTAGGGAAAATGGCTTTTATACTAGGTCCTAATCAGCGAATCTTAGCCATCAATCCAATCCGATGGTAAAAAACTTGATAATGGTCAAATAAAATTTTTAAAAGTTTAATCATCCTTAAGATGTGTCATATGATCGATCGGATGGATCCGATTCCCGAAATTAGGATTTAAAATGAGAATTGCGCCTAACGGCCTAATTAGGGGTTAAATCGCAAATTTTCGAAATTCAAGAGTTAATCTGCAAAATCTGGGAAATGTAAGGGCATGAAGCTAAAATTTACATGATGAGGATCTTGGAATTAGCCACCGGAGGTCTAGAACCAGCCGGCAAAGGGCCAAATCGGCCTCCTCGCCGATAGCCGGTTGGACCGATTAGATTAGTTCACATTGGTTAACTAGTTTGATTGGTTCTTATCCTGTTTAGGTGAATTCATGGCTGGATAGTTCCCGTGGGTTCAAAATTTTTGCAATTTGGTTCTTGAAGAGAAAAGTTGTCCAATTTGAAGAGGAATTGTATGATTTTAATCAAATTAAGCCAATTAAACCCCATAAATGCAATCTATAGTTTTTCTATTGACTTAATTGAGTGATTATTATGACTTAATTAGTCATGGGTACATAAAATCGAGCATTAAAGGCTAAAATGAGCAATTTTGCAATTTTTTAATACAAAATTGCAAATTAATTGAAGATGAATTCAACTAATGTTGCAACAAACCTAATAGACTAATTACCGTGCTTAGGATAATCTAATGCATTCAAATTGACCTTGAATTAAAGTGACAAGACCTAGGTAAAAAATGAGTCGAGATCTAATATGAAAATTGGACCATGATTCATGAAATTGAACCATACTCTTGAATGGGTTAATCTAAATTTCTTCAATTAAAGCTCGACGGCTCGATTTTCTTACGTTCAAAAGAGTGAAATTCCCCAAATTGGGAAATTCTCATGTGAATTTCTCAAAACAAACCTAGATTTAGACTTATCTTAAGAAAATGAGTGGAAAACAATTGTCCGTTCATGAATGATGAAAAATTGATTTTGACCCCTTAATTAGGTTTTAAAATGTTGATTCGCCTTTTGGCATGGCAATTCCAGAAATTGAATAAACGAATGGATTAGAAATAGGTCCTAAACCAAATGTCGTAAAAGGAACTATACCTAATTATGACTAAAATAAAAGTAATTTTATTATTTGTCGATTTAGAGCCTGAAATAGAAAAATTTGGAAAACATTGTTCTTCATCGAATTTTATGAAATTTTCGATATAAAATTCATTTGGTATAAAAAAAAAAGTATATTGAAGATTTTTGATTATTTCAATTTTTGAAGTTTGACCAAAAGTCAACTATTTAATTGACTTTTCTTAAAAGTTTGATTTTTTAGTCAAAACTTTGAATTTTCAAAAAATTGATTTCACGACAATGAAATTAAGGCTATTTAATATCTTTTTGAATAAAAAACTAATTTTGACCCGGGGTTGAAGGTTGACCAAAAAGTCAACCTAAAAGTTAGCCGTTTGACTTTTTGGGTTTTTGTTGGAAATGAATAGGAAATTGCTTAAAAATGACAATGCAAAAGAAAAAAAAAATGAAAACGACATTTATTTGGTTTAGAAACAAGCTTCATTGCAATTGCAAACCTAAATCTTGATTTTTTTTTTTTTTTATCTCTATGATGTCTAGACTAAAAATCAGGTGTCAATAAACATAATTTTCAAAGTATGCATATAACATTGAAACACTTCGCACACGTTTAGCACCTCGAGAATCACATGGCATCCCATACTACCATGCTATCTCGAGTCCAATTATTAATTACATATA
Source organism: Eucalyptus microcorys (assembly GCA_014182515.1). Taxonomy (NCBI): domain Eukaryota; kingdom Viridiplantae; phylum Streptophyta; class Magnoliopsida; order Myrtales; family Myrtaceae; genus Eucalyptus; species Eucalyptus microcorys. Next base: position 29,823,167 of record CM024566.1, on the reverse strand, counting down.
GTTGAAACCCTATGGCTCCCTTGGAAACCTTCGAGACATCGTCTCGTTCCCTTGAGCACGGCATCCGAAATCCATTGGACATCGTTTGGATTATAACACATCTCGTGAATGGCATCCTCATGGGGGCATCTTGTTGATGTGGGGGTATCATCTCATTCTCACTAACGAAGCATTCCGTTGACGTAGGGGCATCATCCCAAAATCCATTGTTGACGATGTTCTTCATATGACTACATGAATCAAACATTCAAATAATCCATTTATCTTTCTCATTAGTTCGAGTTTGAATGCCCCAAGGGCATGCCAAGCGATGTGTATCTCATGCCTAATTGTATATGCGACAATAAAGTAAGTGGAGCACAAAACTAGAATCGTGGCTTGACCCATGATGCTCGAGTGCCGGCCTAGCTCAAACTCAAATCGAATGATACATCTCAATATCGCCGAACCAAGAAAGTGACCTAGCCCGACACACTTTCATGCACATCAAAGAACGATTGGCATTCTAGATTGACCTGACCATGACCTATGGACATCTATATGCAAAGATCACGCCATATAGCACTCATAAATCCATCCATGGCATTCATATAGTAATATCAAGCATAAGTAGCAAGATCAAATGATCCAAAATGACAATCATGGCAAGTCTAGCCTAAGTGAATCTTTTCTACAACTCACACCAAGCCCAAGCAAGCTCAACTCTCACAAACTTACTCCTTGATCAATCCTGAACCACATAACTATAGTATATCACGAGCAAACCATACAAAATTAATCACATGAGGTTCCTCAACCTAGAATACTCCTAGACACTAGAGGCGGTCCTAAATCCAAGTCATGTAACTCAACAGCCTAACCGACGTCTAGGAAATCTACTTACTAACAACCGGGACGAGATGAGGGGTGTCAAGTGGTGGCTCGAGGATGGTGAGTGAGCGGGTAGCAGCTCGCAGATAGTAGGATGATAGAAGGTGAAGGGGGAGCTGCTCGGACGAACGACATCCAAGTGACTTGTGGATAGTAGCAACAACGGCGACATGCAATGGCGGCGGCAACCAAGGCGGACAGTTGAATAGGCGCGAGCGGTGAGGAGAATGGGGGGAAAATAGAGAAAAAAAGAGAGAAGAGAGGAAGGAGGTGGTTGGTTGAGTACAAGGGAGAGAGGGGGAGAGAGAGAAGAAGAAGAAGAAGAAGAAGAAGAAGAAGAAGAAGAAGAAGCAACTTGAAGGGGAAGCATGTCCATCAAATTAAATGCTTAATACATTATTGTCCTTCTTTCATCATAACCGAAAGCTTAGGGAAAAAGAGCAAATCTTGGCCCTTCATCAAGCCATGTGCCTTATGCAAAATCAAGGGCTATGATGGCTTCTTGAAACTTCAATTATTGGCTAGACTCAAAGGGTAATTTGGTCCATTCCTCTCATCCTATCCAAAAGTGGCACCGATCTCATTGTCCATGGCCTAACAAAGTTTGTCTCACCTTAATTTAAATTTTAACAAGCTAAATTGGTCTCACCTCTAGGTTTGTTAATGTCTATTTCCTCAATTAATGCATTAACAGGCTCACTAAAATCACTTCAATTGAAAAGGAATGCCTTGATAATATCTACAGCCGATACTCACAATTGGACCAGGACTTGCGGCTAAGTTTTGACTGGAAACAATTTTAGTGCGACCTATGTGAATTTAGGCGGTGTTGGCATAATTCAAGCGGCTAGACTCGAACTAAGTTCGACGCTTCTCTATGGTTTTATGCACGACTTTCAATTGAGCTTGGTCGATCCATGAATGACCCTCTGTTGTCATGTAATCAAGTAGGATCCATCAGCTTGCCTTGACTCACGGTCGTTTGGGGTCGAATTAGGGTTGTTCACAAACAATACATTGACCGTACAGTGTCACCTGCGACCATTATATACTTGAGCTAAATCAATCTATATTTGTCTATTGATTGATCTGTGACGGCACATTGTCAACTATGGTGATTCTTATGATTGTGCTATCCTTTCATGGTCAATTGCTCTGGTCTATCGCAACCTTGATACTGAATTGCATTGCTCGTAATTAGCTAGTTGACTCATGAGCAATCCTTATGATTAAATCACGACCTATCTTTGTTACTGACATATCGATCCTTAGTTCATCCCTTGCAATCTAAATAGGGGTTCGAATCAATGATGTTACACAACGTCATCATACTTTTTACATTGTGATGAGTCCTCACACAATTGCGTATCAAGAAAATAAAGAATAAGCACAGCTAGACCATTAGCATAATTAATAGCCAAATGAGAAAAAATTAGTGTGATGTTCTTGATTAAACTTGCTTGAGGTATTGTCCACTTTGGCCGTCCCATATTGAGCCTCAAAATTTTGTCTCTTAACGTACACATGAACACCTTCCCAAGAGATTTCTTATTTTGGGAGTGCTCTCACCAGAACACGCTTAACTTTGGAGTTTCAAAATTAAGTATTGTAGTTATGTCAAAAGGTGCTCCGTAAGTTAATTATAGTTTATACACACACATACACACACAAATATAAATAATTCCAGTTTTAGCTTACTTAAAATATTATTCGCTTTGACCCATCTCATATTGAGTCTTAGGATTTTGTCCTTTGACGTATAGGTGAGTACCTTCCTAGGAGGTCATCTATCTTGGGAGTACTCCCGCTTGAGCATACTTAAATTTGGAGTTTCAAAGCTAACTACTACCATTACGTTAAAAGGCTCCTCCGTGAGTTAATTCCAATTTTCACACACAAATATATATACATCTTGGAATCCCTTTTACCCTATTCAATACACGGTTCAATTCATTCTTGCCCTCATTGTCATCCTAGAAGTATGCCAAAATTTTCTCTAGCCTCGGCAACCACTTACTGTCCTCATTGGATCAAGTTATTATAGACCCACCAGTTTTCAAATGGTTTGTTCCTAAACCACACACCTACTAGAGGGGGTATCGCTCCCATACCATATTATGATGCCCTAGATTTAACTCACTTTGACTTGTCCCATGTCGACCCTCATAGTTTTATCCTTTGACATACAAGTAAGCACCTTATCAAGAGGTCACCCATCTTGGGAATGCTCCCACCTGAGCACGTTTAACTTTGGAGTTTCGAAGCTAAGTATTGTCATCACGTCAAAAAGGCATTTCCGTGAGTCAATTCCAATTTTCAAATATATATCTCAAAATTGCTCTCTTTCTGTTTGGTGCACGGCTCATTTCATTTCTACCCCCTTTGCCATCCTAGAAGTCTACTAGGAGTTGCTCCTTGTCTAGGCCCTTTAGCCCTGGTGACAACTTCTCGCGTTCGTCGGGCTGAGTTGTTATAACTAGAAAGAGATGAAGTAACATTTTAAAGGTCCTCTTTCACGTAACCATCCTTTGTAGCACCCACTAGGCATGAAGCCTCCATATGTGTAAGAAAATTATGTCAGGGACAATTTAAGACACGTTAGAAGTTTAATAGAAAAAAAAATGGAGTTGGATGAACACTTGCCTGAAAGTGACATCAATATATGACTATTTAAGGAAAGTGATTTCTTGCAAAAAAATCCCTAATCACTTCCTAAATAAACCTTGTCCTTTGGAGATTATGAGAGGCTATTATCAATAGAGAGGTTGGGATACATTGGAGGGAGGTGAACCACATGTGAGAAAAGAAGGAAAATTCTTCTCCGTGGTTTCCATTGGTAGGGCTCTTTCGTCGCGTAGTCCGCGCTCGCACGCCCCAACCTCCGTGCCTCGCTGTTGTGACCAACACCTATGCTGGATCCTTAGCTGTTTTGCCAGTCCATTCCGGGGATCCTTGTAGTCCATTCCGGTGTCCCTGTAACTCCAGCGTTGACGCAGCGAGCACAGACCTCGGAGCTCCTCCATCATTGCGCATCAGTAGTGCCTAGCTCTCTCGGTCGCGATAACCATCCCCGCAAGAAACCAGTCAGCTTCATTGTGCTCGCTGTCATTTGCCAGTCACTGATCACCGCGAGTCTCCTTTGCCCTGCCAAGACGCCGCCAAATGCTGCTGTCCTAGCCTCATCGTTATGGAGCTCCCTGTTGCGCCGTAGCCACACCCAACGAGCACAACTCGTCGCTGAGTCCTTGCCGTGAATCCCTTTTGCCTCGCCGGTCATTGCCGTGATCATCTGGCCAAACTCTGCGAAAGTCTCATTGCCGGTCGTCGTTGGAAACCAATTTTCAAATTAGGTTGTCTCTTAAACCAAATTCAATTCAAATATTTGATTTTCTAATTTGAGATATATTGATTTTAACTTAATTTGGTATGAGATTTTAGGCGCTTCCAAATAGACAATTTACTCTTTTAAGTCTTTGCATGTTTATAATAATTAGGATTTGATTTTTCAGACAAAAGACTGGATCCCCAATTAATTTTGTCTCCTATTTTGGTTTGATGAATATTTGATTACGTGGGGTTTACATGTTGCATGTCAATACTTTATGAAACATTCCTATTTTTAAATTAGAAAAAAAAAATGCATTGTATTTAGGATAGATTGCGTTAGCCTAAGTTTCCTAATTTAGAATTATATTACTAGTAACCATAAAAAATTTAGGAAATTACCTCATTTAGATTAGGATTTAATATAAATTATATCCTAATTTAAGTTGGGCTGCCCTATTTCCACCCCCATTTTGGCCAATACACTCTTTTTTCCACTCAACTTATCGAAATACCCTCCTCTCTCTTCAAATTATTGTTTTTTTTTTTTTTTATCAAGCTAACCCACAAAAATACCTTTATTTTTATCATCTCAGACTAAGTGTATCAAAACTTTAAAATATGTTTAAAAGTTCCTATGGAACGATCTGATATGAGTTTAAAAGTGAAAAAAAAAGTGTAAATAAATTTTCGACCCCATCTTGCAATTCACATTAAAATGTAAAAAGCTCAAAAGAAAGTACAAATTAGAAATATTTAACTTTAAAAACTAAAAACTGATTCTGAAAAAAAAACATTTACGATGTCAAAATTGGCTAGATAATTAGATTGAACTTCCATTTTCACTTGAAATAAATTTTCCTTCAAACCATATGATAAAAAATAAGCAATTGATTGGGTATTCATAAGTCATTATAACTAGAAATTTCTAATCTTATCTGTACTTTTGTGATTGAAATATGAGATCATAAATAAAAATTAACGACCTTGTCTAGGAAAAATCATAATATGATACATGGAAATATAATATATTTTTGGGTGTGATTTGACATTTATATTGTGAAATTTGTAAGATTATAAAGATAATAAAAATAAAGGCAGCTTTGTGGGTAAGTATGATAAAAAAAGAAACAATAATTTGAAGAGAGAGGGGGGATATTTTGGTAAGTTCATAAAAAAGGAGCGCTTTAGCCAAAATGGAGGCGGAAATAGCACTGCCCTTGAGTTAGGTCGTCATACTTTTAAAGCAATTTTATATTTTAGCTTTAAAAGAAAATTAGAAAAATATCGAGTGCATATCTCACATAGAATTAATTAGTTAATATCCATCTCATAATATCCATGTCATTTAATGAATATATGCTTAGGCTTATATAAATCAAATTGCATATCATATTAAATTAGTTCATGATATTCTTGCTCATTTTTAGAATTAGGTCTTACATCTTGGAACCTAAAACCAATAGATTCTCACTAGTCCAATTTTCAAGTGCCAGGTTCTACCTTGGAACTGGAACCATGCTCACCTGTACAAATTAGAGATATGCTTTTTCTTGACCAATTTTTTTACAACTTTTAAACTTCTAAAGAAAATCTTGTCCAAAAAAAAAAAAAACTTCTAAAGAAAATGGCTTCCCCGACAAGCACAACATCAATTACGTTGGAAAAGGTGCTTGGCTCGAAACTTTAAACCAGATAATTTGTAGGCCTCCTGCGGAAAAAAAACTAAAAGTGAACTGTGTCGTTACTGACCTTTAACCGGCTACGTCATACACAAAATCTTTAATTAGCACGAATCTCTTGCATAATGACAAAACTCAAGAAGGTAGGGGTGGCTTGTTTCTGTTTTGACGGAGGAAAAGCACAAAGCGACGGGGCAAAAGAGATGAATTTATTGGCTACTAATGACAAATACCATGAATAATATTTTCTAAATCAAATGGAAAGCTCTTTGCAAAAGCAATGGGCTACGACAGATCAGCTAAAAGGGAAGGTCCTTTCGAGCACCCAGACAGCACACGTTGGATTGCACTAAGTGCATAAGTTGAGCCGAAAGATCATAGGCCTTGCGCATTTATTCCATAAAAGAAATATTTTAAAAATAATTATCATTTATATCACTTAAAATATTTAGTCAATGAAAATTATTTTTATTATTGATAACAATTTATATCTGGACACTTTTGTGGATGATGAAAATATCTTCTGTTCGTCCATTTTTACAAGAAAAATCAATGATTTTTTATATAATATTTTTTAAATAATTCATTTTATGTTAAATAAACACACTCAAAAATTGTTCCAGTGCCGTTTGGGAAATATTTTTTTTGCTGAGTGTTTTCTTAACTAAATATAATCGGATAGATGCAAAACGAGGCTCCGACGGAGGCACGACACGGGACGTGCATCGCTGTTGCTCGTGGGTGCTCTATTTTTTTATTTGGCAAAGTTTGTTCACGGGTCGGAAAGCGACAGGGGACCGGAAAGGCAAGAGAGGGGAAGGGAAAAGAGGACAGAAAAATAAAAAATTAATCTAAGCCTTTAATGGCCTTAATGATGAAGTGTCAATCTCTCAATAAGTAACATTAAAATGTGAACTTATTTCTCATTTTACAAGATTTCAATCCGTAAATCGAAGATGTGGGGGCATTAAAACTCCACATGCACATGTTGTCATGCGTTAGACAAAAAGAAATTTGCTAAGGGTTTTATTTTATTTTGTCAGTCACATGTAAATGATTATAAATGGACGGGACAGTCATGGTATTGTCCCTCTCCCCTTCACATTATCTACTATACTAATCATCATTTCATAGTAAATGCATGTTCACATGGTATTGCATTCATTGACATAATCAATGTTATTATACATCCATCGACAAGAATGGAAGAAATAACAAAAAAAGTCATAAATCTTTTACACTTATGCCAATTTAGTCATAAACTTTGAAGTATCAGCCTTTTCACATTTTGCCAATTTAGTTTATTTGGCCAATTTTGACTTAAAATTGCTGACGTAAATGTCGACGGTCTAACGTAGCACTACTGTTACATAGGATGACTAATGCTGACATAAATATATTTTACTAATATTTTGAATTTTTCATAATTTTGTCTTTTCCCTTTTTTTCTTTTCTTTACTTTTTTTTTTTTTTAACTAAGAGTTAGCAAGGGTTGCTCACCAATCCTTGCAAGCCATAGGTGACGGCCAAAATGCCCTTGCTAGGTATGGGCTAGGCGGGGGTCGCGATGCCCTTTTATGTGGATGGCAAGAGCATCAAGCAAGGGCCAGGCCCTTGCTATGGGCAACAAGGGTGTGGCGGCCCTTCACCCAATGCCACTAAGTGTTAGCCGATGACCCTTACCAGCCCTTAGTCCCCCCAAAAAAAAAAAAAGAGAAAACAAAAAAATATGAAAAAAAATATGAAAATTTTCAAAAAGTAATTAAAATGTTATTAAAAAATGTTCACGTCAATACTGGCCATGCCACATAAGATACACACACATTAGTAATTTTTGGCAGAATTTACTAGATGAACTTAATTGGCAAATTGTGAAATTGTACATAAGTCAATTGACATAATTAAAATGTTTATCACTAAATTGACACATGTGAAATAGGTTTAGAATTTTTTATATAACTCTGTCGACAAAAATGTGGTTATCAATACTAGTCGCAATCTATATCGCTTTACTTTCAACGCAAGACAATTAAAATCCATTAAAGAATGCAGAAATAAACCCACTTGTGGATGATTAAATGAGATCGACGGATCCTAGATGATGGGAAAAATTCGTTACATACATCGGGTATATGCTCATTGACCTCTCATATGTTTTGTAGACTTCACTCATATGAAATTCATCTGGTCTACAAGTTGTGAACAACAGTGTGATAGCGTCGAGCTTGGCGTGATCGAAATCTTTTAACATGTCTAGCATTCTTCAAATTATACTCGCTTTACTAAAATTAAAAGCTACGCAGAGAAACTTCTATGATTCTTTTTAATGATGAAGGGGTTGGCGCGGCTACGTTGGCTAGATAGTGGGGAGCACCACCCGAGTCTAAATTGTTTAATCTGTTATTTTCCATAGATTATGTAATCAGGTGGAGTCGTTAATTAGGTTTAATTGACAAAAACAATGAAAAGGAGGAGACGGAAAAGCTTTAACGGAAAAAATTAGGTCTCTTGTTTTTCTATAGGCCATTTAATTAGTTGGGGTCATTAATTAGGTAATTAGGTCATGAGTTTGACTTCCATTAAAATAAATAATTATATTGGGATCGCCATACGTGAACCTCGTGCCGTGCACGATTTATCATACAAAAACCAATTAAAATGAAACCTGAAAAGTCTGAGCATAAGTATGATGTTGTGTTAAATTATCATTAGATTTGTTAAAGACACTTATCGATTTAAGCTTTGGATTTCACTTTCTAATATTGTATGAAAATCAGGTTTTGCCCCAGTTTATTTTGAGTGTGCATTTACCCCCTTCATTAAATTCCACATATCAAAACGAGGTTGAAATATCCCATATCGCTTGACTAAGGGTTTATATGCTCTTAAAATATATGCAGTCTACCTTCACTTATCAACTTAAGTTTTTTGTTAATAGGTAGAGAATCAAAATTTTAAGCAATTAATATTTGTAAAAGTAAGATTTGCAAACATGAATAGAAGATTGTTGTGTTCTAAAATACGATTTCCTTATTGTTCTTCATGATTTATATAAGGTTATTTATTTGAATAAAAAAATTTGTTAGTCTGACATGAGAAATTTTTAAGTAATTATGGGATTACGTCGAAATCAAATAAATGTTTCTTCCACGCAAAGGAGTCACAATAGATTAAAGAATGAAATATTATTGAAGACAGAGAAAAAAGGGAAAATTGTACAGTAAATATCATAACTTTCATATGACACTCACTTAAGTGTTATAATTTTTATTTTTATTTTGATTACTTGAATCCCATATCTTTCGTGCAACGCTCACATGATGACTATAAATTTTTTTCCGATTATTTGAGTGACATCTAACTTTGTGCAAAAACTTTTGAAAATGTTTACCACAAACTAGAAAGCACTGATACTCTCTAGGAGCTTTCGTGTCATATCAAACACTCTAACACGCATCATCCACAGGTATCGAAATATTCAACACGTGGTCAATTCTCCCTACACGCTCCGGCAAGCGAGTCCAGAGTTCTAACACACAATTCTAATACGTATAGGGTCAATTTTAAAAATTTTCAATAAATAAAGGGTCAAAATGTAAATATTTTTAAAAATAAAATATAATAAAAATAATAAAGGGAAGAAATTATTAATCATCAAATTAAAATAATGAATAATATTAACAAATGATGAATTAATGTTTTTAGTGTAAATTCATTCTAGGCTCTTTTTTTGTCATTTATTTATTTGTGAATTTGAATCAAATTAATTTGATTGCAATAATCATAAAAATGATAAAAATATACATTTAATATACAACGTGTCCCAACATCTCAGACTACTCTATTTTTTTTAGAAACAACGTGTTAGCGTATCGTATCGTGTGTTGCGTGTCAATGTTGATGCTACTTAGATCACAAGTGCTACGGCAAATCAGACTTTCGGTACTTGGGTGTATGTTTATTTAAGTGGTCGATTGAAAGTATTTGCATTCAAGTGAACTTTTTTAGAAAATATGACATTCAAGTGGTCGAAAAAAAATTAGGAAATGACTGTCATATGAAAAATTTATGACATTTATGATGTCTTTATTTCAAGAAAAGAAGAGGAGGCACAACAAATAATATTAATTGGCGAGAGAGATACGTCTAACGTTTTTTTTTTTTTTATGACCTAGGGAAACCCGTAAGCCAACAGCCGATGGGGGTTTCCCACGGAGGAACCCACCACCCCCGTGAAGCGGGTAAGTCCACCTGCGACGTGCTGGGGATTCAAACTTCTCCCCTTCATGAGGGGGAGAAAGCCCGAAGCCAGCAACGCCACTCAGTGTGGTGGTGAGATACGTCTAATGTTGTCAATTAAACAAAACAGCAAAAAATTGCATAAAAAATCTAAATTTGCAATAACTTTCCACAAAAATCTAAATTTGCGATAACATTGTCAACAACCGTTGCAAACTTTGAGATGACTCACTTGCGGTGAAAGGGTCGGGTCGACAGATGAAGTCTTTTCTGGATCTCGGTCTACAAGGAGCGGACCAATCACATTTGTTAATCATCTGGGATACACGTAAATTTGATGTGATTTATAAAAATCAAAAGTTTTGATTGCACTTAATCTGTAAATTCGAATCTAGATAAGAATTTCTTGATCGAGAACAGAGAAATTGAACTTTATATAACAGCGGAAAATCCTGTCCACCCCAAAATTACTATAAGACCCTTAAGGTTTATATGATTTTTATAATAACAAGATCTAAAATGGTAATTTTCGCATTTGACTAGGTAGCTTTTTCGTTAATGGGTAGATACTTTCTTTTCATGCACAGCCGTCGAATTGCACTCACGCACACCGCATGGGTTGACTCTAACGCAATGTAAAAATAAATTCTTATTGTACAATGCATGCTTTTATTTTTCCCTTGTTATTGTTTTCATATTTATACAATAGTCTCTCCAAAGAGAAGAACAACTTCTCCTTGTCAAAACAAACTCAAAATACACGTACAGTAGTTGGGGGTGAAAAGATTGTTGGTGGGGGGGAGGGGGCGGGCAAGTAACAAGCATGGGTGAGTGTGCTAGCGGGCGTGGGGTACTGACAGCAACAAAGAGAATAAGTGAGTGCTCGTGTGCATGTGTGATATACAGAGAAACACAGATATCCTCAAAGACAGTTGCAAGAAAAGTGTAAGATCAATGAGCATATTTGGTTGTAGCAATAAGCGTGCTAGTCAGAGTGCGTGATTACACTTCTGAACGGCGCGAAAACACAGTATTACATGGAGCAAATGGTCTTGCTGTTTTTGTACGATTTTAATATACGTTGTGACTAATATGTCCTTGATCTATTCTAGAAAGTTTTGAGTTATTCTACTTGAAAGTTTGGTGAAAAAATTGGACCAAAACTTGAAAAATATGAAAATTTCGAGAGTTATATCTTTTTAAAGAATTAACTTTGTGCAATGAAACCCATACCACAAAATATTCATGAAAGAAGCTTTTCACATGTTTTTTTTTTTTTTTTTGGCAATTTTTGGACATCTGTAAAAACATATGGAACTTTTAAAATGAGTGAGGTTTCGGAGTTGGTTGACTTATCGCTCGGCCGTAGATATAGAGGAGAGAAACATCTACTCGAATCTAAACCGGTCGTTGACAAGTTGATTGCTCTTTTACAAGGACCATATATTAAGAAACTTCTTGAACTTAGAGAGGACACAAGCAGATGAACACTCTTGTGGCGAAAGACAAAGATTTGGGCGTTGACCTACGCCCAAGGACTCCTACAAATGAATGTGAATTGGCAAAGATACCTTATTCTAATGCATTTTTCATCAGCCAAATAAGATAGAGCAGATGGAATGATTTAATTGCCCTAGATTAATAAATTTTAGGATTTGATTGTACTTTTCAAAAACTATAAAATTCGATTGTAATTTGAAGATTAGTTTTAGAGAACATGCGGGTCGATCAACTTGCAAGGTGTGCTAGTCCAAGTCATACCATCTGATGGGTACAATGTTCTTTTTGTCGATGTCGGCGCTAGACGACTTTGAATACCTAACCTAGTATGCCATCAGGCTATCCTAGCACATTCTGGATCACCGTCTTTATACCGCTGTTTAAACGAATTGTATTGTACCGGCCCCCTGTTAGGAGAACTAACTCGGTCAAACACCGTTGACCATTGATCTTATTTATGGGAGAAGGGACATACTTGACTCTCCGTCCACATGATCACTGGAGTTTTGACTAATCTCTTGATGGCATCGCTCCAGAAAATTTCTTTGAGGCTGTCTTCTCTGGAATTTTGCTGACACCATTCCGACCATTCGAGGGAACGGATCAGGTTCGACTTCCATCTTTGCTTTCTCTTTCTCATCAGCAAATTTTATTTTCCTTGCGAAATAGCCTCCTAAATTATTCCCTCAAAAATAATACATAATCTGTGTTATGGCTACATGAGTGGTGCCATTTGCAATTTTTTCTTTACTTGAAATGGTTTAGCCTTCAGTAAACTTTATTAGGCCACCCGTTAAAAGTAAGTCAAAGGTTTCGTCTAACTTAATTTTATCGAACGAATATACTTGGGTGACTTTAGCCCTAGCCATGATAGTTTATTTAGTCTTTAACAGGCTTTAAAGTTTGACAAACATATGATTTGTTGAGCATTATCTCAGCCACGACAATTTCGACATTCTCATGTTGATCTGATTATTGCTGGAATCATGATTAAAGTCACATTTTGCTTGAAATCTTTATATGGCTTTTTTATCTCTCTCTTTTAAAAGATACACCATTGTAGTTAATTGAAACAAATCAACGACTTGGCCATCAAATCGTTCTCTTAGATTATATTATAATCTATCAAAGACAAAATTGGCAAACTCTTATTTTAGAAAGTGAAGTGAGAGATTTATTTCTCTACTCTTCAAATGTAGAAATGAAGTGATCCACTGATTTATTGTTGTATTGATATAGCCTAGCTAAGTCTATCACCACTACCTCAGGTGTCGATCGATAAAATTAAGAATGAATATGTCTTTCTATCTTAGCCCAATTATGTAGCAAATTAGCTAGCAAATTAGTATACCAAGCGACAGCATTTGTTCACAAAGACAAAGGAAATAATTAAGTGCTAGGAATTCATTGGTACCTGCCACACCACACTAGTCAAGAAGTTTTAAATCCCCTAGAATAAGGTCTATCATTGACTCATTCCGGATGTGGCTTTCTATAAATGAGCCTGGCACCAAAATGCGGTAATACCACATCAACCACTTGCTCAGTCCATTGTCGATATAGTTGAACATCCTACTCCCTAGGCGTAGATGGTGATCTAGCCTGATTATCCAGGTAGAGATTAATCAGCAAATTCGGCCTATAAGGAATATTTCCTACATTTGATGGAATTACCACACCAATAGCCTTACATTATCGACATTCGACACCAGTCCTACTGACTGATATTTTCCACATTTAGCATTGGCATGGACATTTTGATTTGCCAAATTACTATTGTAATTGCCATTATTTTTACTAGTGTTAAGTTGGTTATTTCCAGTAACAACTCCAACTAAATTTGAGTTATAGTGACCCTAGTTAAATGTTGTAGGCCTTTGCCAAATTCTCACAGATGATGGGATGCGATGGACGATTTAGAGAGCACAGGCCTCCCGTTGTCATTGTGCAGTGACTAGTTGTTGCCAACGCCATTGTCAGAATCTCATTGATTCCTTGTCCTTGCCATTACAATTTCTTAACTCGAAGCACAATGATCTCACAGGGCATGACATAAAAAAGTTTCACTAAAGATACTTGACTCAAATAGTGAAAAATCCTTCAGCAAAGAGTTGATTTTTTATTTTTATGAAATGAGTTCAATAATGATTTTGGATAGGAACTCACTCAGCAATGCAACAAAGATCAATATCATATTTGGAGATAAGAGACTATAAGGGTAACATTTTTGTTTCTCCTAATTTCTTTTTTTTGTTCCCTGAAACAAAAAAAAAAGAACAGAAATCCGTTTAGTAAAACTTTTGTTCCCGGGAACGATTTCTCTATTTTTTTGTTCCCAGGAACAGTTTTGGAATAGAAACAAGAAACAAAAAAACGTAGCTTCTTGTTTCTGGGAACAATTTCTAGAAATAAGCCAATTTTCTTTTTTATTTTTCTTTTGTTCCTCTCTCTTGACATGGCCACCTCCAAGCGCCCCCAGCCACCGCGACCACCGCCGACCGCGCCGACCGCCGCCACCCGCTGCACGACCGCCGGCCGCCGGTCACCGTCACCGCCGACGGTCGCCACACAGCCCACGGCCACCGGCGGTCAGCGGTCGGCAGTCGGTGATCCGTGAGCAAGAATAAAAAATGAATAAATACAAAAAATAAATTATTTCGTACCAAACACATTTCTATTCTTTTTCTATTTCTGGAGTAGAAATTTTGTGTAGTTACTAAACACCTTATTTTATTCAGAAATTGTTCCCAGGAATAGAAATAGAAAATAACTATTTTTGAAAAAAAAACTCTTCCCCAGCCAAGAAACGTTGTCATGCGCAGCCTAAATGATGGAAACTGACAAGACAATCAAATTGATAAACTGAGAAAAACTACATTAAAAAAAAAATGTGTTTTTGATGATCCTCCTCCATGATTACAAGCCGCCACCATATATATAAACCAATAATTACAACCATCTACTAGCAATTATCAATCTAAGTACAATTACAATTGCACTGCCAAGATTCCGTGCCTCCTATTTGCATGCCTATCTCATCCACAAACGGTTACAACTTCCAAGGCCACTAAGCTACTCCACCATTGCTTGGTTCTTGTCCTCATGTCCTTCCCTTGCTTCCGACACTTGGCCAAATTTTAGGATAGCCAAGTCTTTGCTCGCTCCGTCGATTAACTTTGTTGAACACCTCTCGGCTATTTGACGATTTCGATTTCATATAGTCGTCGATTGTTAATCTTCATAGATGTCTATATTTATTTCAATCATTAAATGGCTTAAAGCACATTAATCAACTAGTTTTCCTTGATCGAGTGCACTCCAGCTCATTGATAGTTGTTTGGTATGGTTGTCGAGAGCCACACATTATGGTTATTGGTAGACCGGTTTTATAATTGTTGATAACCACATCATGCATTTATCGAGAACCATCTCAGTCCCATCAACTGAACTCAAGTAACCTAACTAAACCCACTGTTAGTCAATTTAAAAGATTTTTTTTTTTTTGTGTAAACTCGTAGTCATTAGTCACTAACAGTTCTTTTTCCAATAGAAGAGAGAGTTTGAGCAACAAAGCTTCTCCTCCACATATAGGTAAGAAATCCCATGATGTTTTATTCAATATTGGATGATACGCAACAATGTATCTTCAGCCATGGTGTAAAAGATTCAAATAAAGCAATGTCCAATCCAATGATTTAAGCACCAAGAACAAAACGGACAAGTGACTAAGATTTAATTTTTGCGTACCTACATTGATCATTAGAAAAATGAAGATTGAACCATCCTTAAGGCTATATATAGGATGTCCCAACTCTAATTCTCCATGAACCCAAGAACTTTTTCACCATCTTCGAAGGAAATAAAATGGCAATGAGCATGTTCAAGATCTGTTTGTGCCTAATGATGATATGGCTTTGGCTTCCGAGCTCCCGTGCACGAGCTCCCCACATCGTGATCCAAGGGAAGACACTTAGTAGGGCAGTTCGAGCATTAAATGAAGACTATGGAAAGGGAGATAAGGAGCAAGGAAGCCATTACAAGCTTATGAGGGCTAGTCCTGGAGGTCCTGATCCGCAACATCATTGAAGTAACAAGTAAGGGTTGATCGAACAAGACGAACGCCACCTTATGCTATCTGAGAATAGTCTCCCGAAGAGCATGAGATAATGCTCTTCTTTCTTTATTGTAACTCTGAATTTAACTATGTTATTCCTCTGGGATGGAAGAATGTGAAAGTTAAATAAATGAAACATTCTGGCACTTACTTGGACCTACCTCAACTCACCCGGGCCCCGGGTCTTTTGCTCTTTCAATGCAAGCTCCAAAACTTCACACCAAGTCTTTGCTAACATAATATACATACTTAAAAAAGTGCCATAGTAAAGTTTTCATGTTAAGTTGTTCATGGAGTTTGTGGGCATGGCAAGAGTACTACATGTAATTTGTTTATCATAAGCTGACTTATGGTAGCGAAACATCAACGAAGATGTTATTGATTAATTGTTTTGGCATTTTCTTTTAACTTTGAGCTTTTGAAGAAGATCCATGGTAGTGGAGCTAGGTATGGTTATAAAATTGAACCTGCGCATGTATTTTTGTTCTAAGGTTTGTCATCGTCCGAATTTAATAGACACGTACTTTAAAACCAGGACCACCTGATAATAAATTCGAAGTCCATGGGATGGCAACATCACCTTGCTTTCACATTGGGTAAATAAAAAATAAGCACAACCAGACCATTAGCAATTTTATTTCCAAATGAGAAAAAATCAAACAGAGATAACCCAATATTATAATGGTCCTCGTTCAAATAACTATTTCCGCATTATCTTCTGCAAATACACTTTAGATGCATTAATCTATTCTATATGTTCGGTCATAAAAGGGGGGCATTATGAAGTATCATAGGCTGGATCGAGTATCCACTGAGCATGAAGCCTCTGTATGTGTAAGAAAAATATGTCAGTCCGTACGGCTTTTAGTGTCACATACTTTAAGACACTTTCCAATTGCAAAAATATTAAATTAAAGAGTAGGTATTACGAAAATTTTCAAATTAATACACTTATAACAACTTTATCTCAATAAATTTTTTGACCACCAAAAAAACACCAAATTAATATACATGAGATAAATTTACTTCAAACTAATTTTTTCACTATTATAAATCCCAAAATGGTACATTTTTAATAAATTTACCATCCATTAGTTTCAGTTAAATTTGATTAATATCATAAAAAACCACAAATCAATACACATGTGACAAACATGAGGTAATAACCCTAACCTGATATATTTATTAACTGTCACGTGTCATTTAACTCAATAATTTGATAGTAAAATATAATGAAAACTAAGTGAATGTAAATTTGGTAGAGGTGTATTAGTTTGGAGTTTTTGGTAATCAAAAAATTAATTCGGAATAAATTTGTCACAAATGTACTAATTTAAAATCTTTCATTGTATTAACCGTAAACGAAAATTGGAATTTCTTTCTTGGTCTTATTAAAAATGGAGTTGCAAGAACAGATTGCAGATTTCCCCCAAAAAGCGACACCCACGCTGGTTATTTTATGGATAAGTGTAATCAAAATCCTAAAACATGCAAAGAAAAGGCAATATAGTTGTAAAATTTTCAGTTTGTGCAATTAAGTGCTACACCTAGCCAAAAAGTGCACTCAAATATCTTTATTGGACTGTCTAGTAAAAAAAAATGTTAAGATGGCACTTGTCAACATTTTTCAAGACCACGTCAGTAGGGATGAGCACCGGTCCTTGGTCATCTCGGAAACTTGATCAAACTGGTCACTTCTAGTTGGTTTATGTAGGAATCCGTTTGGTTCCTGATTCTAGAAAATTAGAATCGGCAATAACTAGTCTAGTTCCACACAACCGAACCAACAGAATCTCGGCCCAGTTTTCTTTTTTTATTCTTCTTTCTGGTTTTCATTGTACTTCATTCTCTATTTATGATTTGTGGCGCTGGTGGTCTTCCACTGCTGCAAGTTGTTCAACTTCTGCAAAACTGGGAGGTGTACACCTACACTGGTTGATTCCTAAATAACATGCAGAAGCACTGGCCACTGTTTTATGTGCTTGAGTATTGTTTGGATTTCTTTTGGCAAAATAATGTGATTGGCTATTGCTTGATTCTGATTTTTTAATTTTGTGTTAGCAGTACCTTCCCAGTTCAGGTAGACATTGTTTCATCCTTGTCAATGACGGTCTTCATGCTTGCATTTTTAGATCAATGATTGCTGCGAGTTCCCATTGCAACTTGATCTTGACCGTGAGGATAGATAATGCTTATATGGCCAAAATAGTTCTTTCGGATAGAAGAAACCCAAAAAGAAAAAACTGCCAGCTCTTGTTGACAGAAGAACTGGATTTGACAGGTCCGATCCGGTTCCAAGGCTAATAGGGTCAATTCTCAATTCCACAAATTACAAACCAACCTTGTTTGGTCTAATTCCAAGTTTCAGGGTGAAAATTGACTTGACCTGAAATCGGTCACCCTTACACAGAAACAATGATTTGATGTCAAGAGGTGCCACATTAGTAGGAGTCCCAAAAGATTAAAAGAGAAAAAGTAGAACTTCAGCTAGGCCCTTGCCGCCCACCTTCGCTGGTGAACGTTGACCCTTGTCTGGGCATTGACAAGAACCGGCAGGATAGCAACCCTTGCCAGCGACAGGCGAGGGCCAACCACCCCGCACAGTGGTGGCACCATCACTTGCCACCACCAAACAAGGGTAGATCAACCCTCGTGACCTACCCTCATGGGGTGGTGGCGAGACCACCATGCAAGGGCTTGCAATGGACGAGATCTAGGTGAGGGCCTTGCTTGCAGACCCTCGCCTACTCCCCACAAGGACGCTCCATTCCAGTTAATCACTAGTTAATCGATGGGTGCTATTTATTTATTTATTGTTCTTTTTTCCCTTTGTCTTTCGATCTTGGATTATTTTCCTTCATGTGGATGCTGCCAATCAGTACTATGTCTATTCAAAATATTTGAAAAAGCTCACATTAGTTTTTCTGTCAGTCAATTTGAATGGATTTAACGAAGGTATTTAATTGTACATTTTGGCTTGATTGCACAAATTAAAATATTGAGGACTTAATTTTATTTTTGTTATGATTGTTAGGTATTTAATTGTAGTTTGTCCCTTAATTATATTCCGACAGAGAAAAATGAAAAGGTACATATGCACGGTGTATCTATGATTTGCTACACAGTCAAGCATGCTAATGGTGCCATGGCCAATCAAGTGATAGACATGGCAATGGCGGCGTAGTTGGATCTGAGGTACCCATACCATCCCCTATTTTTAATAGTGAATAAACGAATTGCAATCCTTGCAAAAGAAATTATGCTATCGTGATGAAATTTTGTAGCTTTGGCCTTATTTCTTCGTTTTAGTTGCCTATCGTGACAATGTATTATCATTCTTCTACATTCATTGCTATGAAATATATTTTGGGACTGTAGTATTTTATTAATACGTTCATGATGGGGTGCAAGACACTATTGAAAGGGTATGAAGTGAGAGTAAAAACCTCTTAGAAGACAACCGTTGATGGTTGTTGTTGGCAGAACGTACGTTTAGAGAGAATGTACACTCATTTCTCTCCCCTTTCCATCAAGGTGTTCCATTTCCTCCTTACAAGAACAGTTTGCATTTATGCCGTGGAAATCGAGTGTTTTCCTCGTGATTGCATTCAGACCAACATGAGTTAGTTTTGTTCGTGATTCATCCGCAATTCAACGTTCGTTCCGGGGTTAATTGTTGTTTGCGCATTGGAATCAGGTAAGTCGTCTTCCGCCGACTTGAATTCCAACATTGGTATCAGAGCCCGATCGTGATTTCTGCCTTATTTTTTCATTGAGTTTTCTCATTTACCATTTGATGTCTAGATCAAGAGATTTTATCCTACACTGTTTTGACATTTATTGGTCGGAATTGCAATCTGAAAACTCGAAATCGAACCGAAGCGAAGAATGGGTTCGAGGTCGCGTGCATCCGTGCAATTTTGGCCATTTTTCGAAATATTTTTTCGGCCAAAATCAATTTTTAAATATACAGAGTGAAAGTGCTCGTCGAGACGAGTTCGACGATGGGTAGAGCACCATCGGAGGATGTCGGACGCGCCCACATGCGCGGCCAGAAGCCGTTGCGCGTGGGATCCACGCGCCGGACACGCTGGGGAAGCCAGCAAACCGGCGCGTGACGTCACGCGCTGGTGTCGGCGAACCAACGCCGGCGGAAGTTGGCTGGCCGATGACCGGCCGGCGACCGATCCATGACCGACCCGACCCGACCTGTGATCCGACCCGAGGTTGACCCGATCCGACCCAACCCGACCGTTGACCGGTCAACCGGTCTGTTGGTCAAACCAGTCGGACCGGTCGGACCGGCCAAGAGCCATTTGGCTCGCTGGCGCGTGCACCACATGCGCCACGCACTCAAGCAGCGCGTGTAGGCGCATGTGAGCTCTAATTGGAGTGTGGTCAGCGGCGTTTGGTTCGTATGAATATTCTCTACACTGTGGTATAATTTTTTTATACTTTTGAATTTTATAAATGTATGAAAATGCGTAGGAAACCCTAAGTACGCGTATTTTTTAAGGTTTAATGCAGTTTATTCATTTGTAGCTTGTATTTTCTTGTGGTTTAGGAAATACAGTAGCTAGCTTGTGTGCAAATGATGTCATATATGATGTGTAGAGCTTGGTTCGATGATATCATGTATATAGTTTAATATACTTGCAATTTTCTAGTTGCTAGAAAATTCGAACAATGGTAGGAAATCCATTACATGTTGAATTGCAATTTTGATTATAGTTGAAGCATGATTGTTGTTTGTACGTTGGTTCATATCATTCTATGTTTTTGTGTTAATGGAAAAATATAGAAATTACATGAGGTCATGTAATTATTTTTCCTAGTGGGAGTTCGTAGGTTGGTAGAATTCAAAGGAGTTCTCACCTAGAACTTAAAATTTATGCAAATTAAACTAATTATTGATAATAGAACAATTGTACATAGAAGTTGATTGGGAACATAGTGAACTTTTGCTTTTGTGTCTTTTGTTTAATTATCATTAATTTAGTTTGTCTTTGCTGCAAATTAAATATGTGCGTTACTCTGTAAAGTGTGTTAGTATTGATTATGCATTTATTATGTCAATGTGTTATAACAATTGATTATGGCTTCGACATCCAAGACCATTGTGGCTGACCTCAATAAGGGTGAGAAGCTAAATGGTGACAATTATGATATTTGGCAACGAAAGGTTCAGTACATCCTTGAGGAGCAAGAGGTTTTGGAAATCCTTAACCATACCATGGATGAACCTAAGCATGGAACTTCAACTCAACACAGGAGAGATCTAGAAGCTTATCAAGCTTGAAAAAAAAAGAAAAATAGCATTACTTGCATCACGTTGCTGAGTTGTATGCAAGATGATCTCATGTGTGAGTTTGAAAGTTATGATCAAGCTCAAGTTATGTGGGTTACCTTGAAAGATAAGTTTGAGGATACATCTGCCACTAAGTTGAGGAGACTTACAATCAAGTTTGACACATTCCGAAAGCGCCCAAATGTAATGATGAGGCAGCATCTTCAGGAGATGTCAAACATGATTCGTGAGCTGAAGTCGGCAGGTCACTCCCTTACTGATGAACAGCAAGTTCAGACTGTTATAAGCTTTCTTCCTAACAATTGAGAGCATATGAAAATCAATATAATGCATAATGAGAATATGGTCAATTTTGATGATATAACGCGTCATTTGGAATTAGAGGATGAGCGCCTAGAGGCTGTGAGATCCTCTACTCATGCTTATGTTGCAGAATCGAGTTCGCACAAAGTTTCGGACTTCAAGCACAAAATGAATTCTTAATTCAACAACAAAGGGAAGTAGACTGATCAGGCACCTAAGAGGGCTAAGACCTTCCAACGCAAGAAGCGTGGTGGGAAGAAGGACAAGGCCAAGATGAAATGCTACAATTATGGCAAGATAGGTCATTTTGCTCGTGAATGCACTAAGCTGAAAGAGGTACCCTATTACTCCATCACTTTAAGTAATGCTTTTGTTTCTAGCACTTTGATGCTTGCTGAATCTCATCCAATGTGGACTGTAGACTCAGGAGCAACAAATCACGTAGCTAGAGATCGAGAAGCATTTGTGGGGTATCGTGGGATACAACCTGGAAGAAGATGGATATATGTTGGGAATAACTCAAGAATTGAAGTGAAGGGTGTCGACACATGTAAATTGATTTTACGTGGTGGTCAAAACCTATTCCCACATGACGTCCTCTATACTTCAAATATTCGACGAAACTTGGTCTCCGTAGTTGTTCTTCTAAGCTTAGGTTATGTATTGAATTTCCATGGTGATTGTGTTGACATTTTATATAGAACAGTTTATTATGGTTCAGGTCATGTATCAAATGGTTTTATGGTGTTAGATATTGACTATAATCAGTACAATGTTAATGTCGATAGTTGTTTTTTCTTTAATTGCATATTTTAATAATGTTGAGATTGATGCAAGTACTTGGCATGCTAGATTAGGTCACATTAAGTTGCAAAAAATGCAAAGATTAGCTAGATAAGGCCTTTTAGGGTCACTCACTAATGTTAGTCTACCCGTATGTGAACATTGTCTAGCGGGAAAAACAACTTGAAAACCATTCGGTAAAGGGACTAGAGCTGAATTTCCATTGCAACTCATACATTTTGAAATTTGTGATCCTTTGAACGTGAGGGCGAGGCATGGAGCCTCATATTTCATCACTTTCATAGATGACTTCACGCGTTTTGGTTATGTCTTTCTAATCTCCCATAAATCAGAAGCATTAGACTGCTTTAGAAGATATATAACGATGGTAGAGAATCAGTTGAACCAAACAATAAAAGCATTGAGAACCGATCGCGGATGTGAGTATCTATCGAAGCAATTTAAGGCTCTTTGTGATGAAAAGGGAATTGTACGACAATTGACTATTCCTAGTACTCCACAACAAAATGGGGTAGCTGAGAGAAGGAATAGAACCCTATTGGAAATGGTTAGGTCTATGATGGCACAAGCAAATTTACCTATCTCCTATTGGGGAGATGCGTTATTAACTGTTGCCTATGTACTTAATCGAGTGCCCTCAAAAATCGGTAACTTCCACCCCTTATAAATTATGGACTGGTAGGAAACCAGACTTAAGTAATCTACGTCCATGGGGATGTGCAGCTTCTGTTCATGATTCTTCCCATAAATTTGGCAAATTAGGCCCTAGAGGGAAGAAATGTATCTTTATAAGATATTCTGAATACTCCAAAGGGTATGTGTTCATAGGTGAACAAGCTGATAGAAGTGTGACCGAAATGGAGTCACGAGATGTTACGTTCTTGGAGAACGATTTTCCTAGTAGAGGTGAGATTGATAAGGACTTCCAATTATATTTGATGGAAGATCCTAATAACGCACCCACTAATGTTGTAGAGGAAAATGAAGATTTATCTCAATATGCAAAACCTAGTGGGAGTGTTGCATTGCCTGGCGAATTGAATTCAAGAGAAATTCAATTGCGTAAAAGTAATCGTAAAAGTATTCCTCGTCGTCGTTTTGAGATTGAAGGGGAAGCATTTATGCTTGCTCAAAAAGACGATGCCGAGCCTAAGACTGTTGAAGAGGCTCTCTCATCCTCTGATAAGGAAGAATGAAGAAAAGCTTTGGAAGATGAAATGGAGTCAATGAGGGCAAATCATGTTTGGGACTTGGTTAATCTACCACCCAATCGTAAGGCCATTGGAAACAAATGGGTCTTCAAGATTAAGCGAAGGGCGGATGGATCCATTGAAAAGTATAAGGCTCGCCTTATGGCAAAAAGTTATACTCAACAAGAGGGTATAGACTATGAGGAAACATTTTCACTAGTTGTAAGGTTTGCCTCAATACGCCTTATCCTAGCTATCGTTGCACATTTGGACCTTAAATTACATCAAATGGATGTAAAGACGGCATTTCTCAATGGAGAACTAGATGAGGAAATCCATATGAAGTAGCCAATAGGTTCATAGCTAAAGGTCAAGAGCATAAAGTTTGCAAGTTTCATCGCTCAATATATAGCCTTAAGCAATCATCTAGACAGTTGTATCTTCGTTTTCATCGAGCCATAACCACTTTTGGTTTCATAATGATCGAAAAAGATCATTGTGTGTATGTCAAGCGGTCCGAAGATAAATTTGTGATTTTATCACTTTATATGGACGATATTCTGTTGGTTGGAAATGATAAGGTTTTGGTTGTTACTATAAAAGAATGGTTATCCTCCAATTTTGAAATAAAGGACATGGGAGAAGCTACTTATATATTAAGAGTTAAGATCGAGAGAGATCGATCAAGGAAACTCCTTACTTTATCACAATAGTCTTATATAATGAAGATTCTTGAGCATTTCAATATGCAGCATTGTAATCCCATTGATACCCTGTCATGCAAGGTGAAGGCCTAAGTACTGAGATGTGTCCTAAGACTCCAAAAGAAATTAAAATGATAGAAAATGTCCCTTACGCTAGTGCGGTCGGAAGTTTGATGTATGCTATGATGTGTACTAAAGCCCGATATATGTTATGCCATGGGATTGTTGAGCCGATATCAATCAAATCCTAGTCAAGCTCGCTGGAAAGCAGTGAAGAGGATCCTGAGATACTTGAAAGGCACCATGGACTATTGACTTTGTTACCAAGAGAGTGATTTACGCCTATTATGCTATTTAGATGCTGATTGGGGTCAAGACCCAGATGAGCGTAAATCAACTTCTGGATATGCGTTCTTGCTCAATGGCGGTGTGATTTCTTGGAATAGCAAGAAACAGACATGCATGGCCTTATCTACGATGGAGGCAAAAGTTATTGCATGTTCTGTCGCAGTGCAAGAAACAATATGGCTAAAACGTTTCTTGGAAAATTTAGCCACTGTCACTGAGGTTCCAAAACCCGTGATAGTTTATTATAATAGTCCAGTAGCCATTGCCTATGTGAAGGATCCCAAGTATCATGGAAGGACGAAGCACATTGACATAAAGAACAACTTCATCAGAGATATTATAGCGTAGAAAGAAGTGATCATACAATACATTTCAACAAATAGAATGGTTGCTGATCCATTTACGAAGGCTGTTCCTAGAGACATATTCTTGACCCATAGGATGTCATTAGGATTGCGTAGAATGTGATATGTGTTATTGTAGAGGATCATTGGTTTATGTATATGTGAACATATGTATTGTACTTGTTTGTTTATTAGTGACTTGATGTTTTATCAATAAGTACGAATATAGTATGAGACTAGCACTACACACATATATTATTGAAAAGTATGTCAGCAGTCAATGATTGGCTCACTCACACGAGCAATTGCCTCAAGTGCTTTAGATAGCACGTTGAGATGAGACGTTATGTACAAAAAAATACTGAAGAGCAAGTCTAGTACATAAAATATGTCGCCTTGATTGGAGTCAAGATAAGGTCTGTGATTTGTTTATAATAAGACTGAACATGATAATCCCACAATCATGTATGCCTGTAAGATGCCGGATGCGAGTACTTAATTGGGCGCTATAAAAAACGAGCTGATATAGCACTCAGGCTAAACATGAGTACGTGAGAAGCACGTGACTATGTTTAGGCTAAGATCCATATAGTTGATATTTTTGATAAATAACATACGCTTTTATAAAAGAGTAATCCATTATAGTATGTAATTCATACTACATGTGCATTATACGACCGATAAGAGAAGATGAGTAAAATTATCCCTATTTACTCATCGTGTGAGCCCTTGAGGTAATTTATAATTTACCTCATTATGTGCCCTATGTTACTTCTGACTATGTTCTCGAAGTGAAAGATCAATGTTACTACTTTAGCATGTTATCAGCGGTCATGAATAGATATGACCTTATGGGACGTGTCTAGGAAAGCAGTTGTTTTGAAATGGAGAGAGACATGAGTGCGAAGGAAGACTATTGTTGTTTTACATCTATCACATGTATTTACTGGTCGACCAATTAAATCGCCTTATGTGGTTGTGGATATAATTGTAAATACATGGTGTTTTGAGAATAGTTAAGTATAGCCTTTAAGGGATAGGTATACTTGGACCGATGTAACAAAATATGTTTGGGGCACTATGAGACATCAATTGTTTATTTCTTTTCGGGGTTGTAGCCATTATGTTATCCCTAACAAGTGCATAATTTGAGCTCCCAAGTGCAATGTACTCACTAGTCACACGGCTTACTTGCTAGCATGAATTGTTTTGTAAAGTTGATGAATGTTGAACACCTTATATTCTTGATAGAGTGCTATCAAGCCTATCATGTCCGAGTGGGAGATGTAGTATTTTATTAATACGTTCATGATGGGGTGCGAGACACTATTGAAAGGGTATGAAGTAAGAGGTATAAAAACCTCTTAGAAGACAACCGTTGATGGTTGTTGTTGGCAGAACGTACGTTTAGAGAGAACCTATGCTCCTTTCTCTCCCCTTTCCATCAAGGCATTCCATTTCCTCCTTATAAGAACATTTTTCATTTACGCCGTGGAAATCGAGTGCTTTTCTCGTGATTGCATTCAGATCAACGTGAGTTAGTTTTGTTCGTGATTCATCCGCAATTCAACGTTCGTTCCAGGGTTAATTGTTGTTTGCGCATTGGAATTAGGTAAGTCGTCTTCCGCCGACTTGAATTCCAACAGGGACGATAGATGAACCAACTATAACAACAATTTTGTCTAAAAAAGTGCCGAATCTTGTCATTGTCCCTCTCCCCTCTCCCACAGTGAATCAATGACTGGCATAGTTGATGGGTTCAAGACCACTTGAATAGGGCAAAGGACTAAACTTAATTGGATTATAGGGTTTCTAATGTGTTTTGTGTCTAAATCAAAGGCTTGAACCTAATTGATTCATGAGACTTGTAAGGCATTTAGTAAGCCTCGAAGATAGTCAGGACCACTATGGTTATTCCTAGACCTGTCAAAATGTGTCATACACCCATTTCTTAACCCATTTATGATGCGTTTAAGTTGTTATATGGGTTAGTTTATTCAACAAATGGGTTTAGAATAGTAAAGCCCGACATAATATGGGTGTTAAATGAGTTTACAACTTACTAAGATCTAATCAATCTCTCTAACTCTCTGTTCATTCGATGTTGCCCTCACTCGATCCCTCGCTCACTCACTTCATGTTTCCACTTCAGTTTAGCATGAGTTTTTTTAAATTAGGTTACATATGAAAGTTTTTAGCAATATGGATCAAGTTGAGTATAACCTAACCCACTTGTTTGACGGGTCACCAAATTTGCATTTCATGGGAGTAGGTCTACTTGGGTCAAACCATTTTTAACCTAACCCACTTGTTTGACGGGTCACCAAATTTGCATTTCATGGGAGTAGGTCTACTTGGGTCAAACCATTTTTAACCTAACCCACTTGTTTGACGGGTTGTGCCTAGATTATTAATAAACAAAATTTGGTTACATAGGTTCAAGTTTTAACGGTATATGATTTTCTAACAATGTATCAAAGTATTGATCATTAGCTTAAATCGTTACATCTGTTAAAAGAAGACTATATGTAAATAAAGGTCCTCATCTCCCTACATGCAAATTGAGATTGAAACCGACTAGTATGGAAGAAGGCATGTGAATCAAAGAGCGTAGAGCCACACATGCTTGCGGCATGAAGGTCTCCAAGTCTTGGTTCTGATGCTGCATTAACCAGCCCAACCCAAATACATAAGTTAAGTGGAAAGAAATCACATGTATAAAACCCAATCAAATCCAGTGGTCCAGCGACATAGGTTAATGTTTTAATACTTTAAATCATTTATTTCAAGCATAAAATTAAATTATTCGTAAGAGCATTGGAGTGGGATTTGCTTTTTCTCCACAAATGTTTTGTGACAACATTTGAACTTTGAAATAAGCGGTTTCCTCGACAGGGACAATATTTATTACGTTGTAAAAGGTGGCTAATATGTGTCCTTATTTAACTTGGTTCAATGCCTTAAACTTTTTTTTTGGCACTAATTTACATGACCACCACGCCTCCCAAGCTTGGGGTGGCTCAATTCTGATTTGATGTTGGAAAAAGCACAAAGTGACGAGGCAAAAGAGATGAATGTGTCGGCATGAAATCAAGATGCTTTGATTAACATTTATAAACCTAGTCCAAAGCTCTTTTCAAAGGCACTGGACTTACAGATCAGCCAAAAGGGAGTTCTTTCGGGTAACAAGAAAGCAAAGCGTAGCAATCGCACTAAGTGCATATGTTAAGCCAAAGGAATGTAGGCGTTACGCGTGTCGAGACAACTTTTTTTTTTTTTTTTCAGAATAAAACAAATCAAATTGTCGTTTGGGGAACTTTTGTTTGCCGTGAGTTTACTTAATTAAATATAATCGCAATGCACGAACTCCAAAGGCTTAGAGGAGACTTTATTTTAGGCATTGGGATTCGCTCAACTTAAGATAATAACTTTTACCATTTGAAATGATCAAACTGTCCCTATTTCTTTATTGAACTCAATGCAAAAAAAAAAAAAAAAATAGGGAAAATGACATGAATGGTCCCTAAATTTTGACCAAATATGTAATATAGTCTTAAACTTTTAATTTGTTCATTATGGTCCCTAAACTTTTGATATACATTGCACATCATGCTAAAGTTTAGAGATTATATTAAAACAATTAAAAGTGTATTACATTACACGTTAGGCCAAAATTTATAGATCATTTATATTATTATTATTCCAAAAACTAACACTAGAATTGTAATGGCTCCCAACCAACCACCACCCCCCCGGACCGCGGGGAGAGCACTTGTGTCGTAGCATCTTACCAGTTGTCATCTTGACTCGTGACCTTAGAGAGCGAGAGCGACTCGCCCGGGGCCGGCAAAAGTCAGACGTAGGCGTGCAACCTGAGGTTATGATATCGTGAGCCCAGCCACGAGCTGGGCAGAGAGAGAGAGAGAGAGAGAGAGAGGGAGAGCAGAGGGGTCAGAGAGGGGAGGCGCAATGATGAGGGCAAGGGTGGGGGGCATCGTGGGGCTCGGACTGCTGCAGATCAAGGCTCCGACGGAGCGACACAGGTCGTGGTTCATTTTAGTTCGTGGCTGCTGTACTTTTTTGTTTTTAGGTATAGTTTGTTCATGGGTCAGACAGAGGGAGGGGGCAAAAAGGAAAAGAGGGAAAGGGAAAAACGGAAAGAAATATAGGAAATTAACCTAAGTCGTTTAATGAAACAAGTGATATGGTTTCGATCTCTCAACGAGTAACATACATATGCAAGTTTGTTCCTAATTTTGCAAGATCTCAATCCGTAAATTGAATGTGTTGTCATGTGTTAGCCAAAAACGAATTTTTTAAGGATTATTCTATTTTATCAGTCATTTTAAAATGATTATAAATGGACGGAACTACCACAATATTGTCTTACTCCGATACGCATTATCTATGATATTAATCATTGGTTCATTGTCGTGCATGTTCCTATGGTATTATATTGTCTAGATGTTTCATGGTAGACATTTTTTATTTCATAATACATCCGTGAACAAGAAATGTGATTATCAATACAAGTCGTGATATATATATCGCACTGCTTTCTAGAAGATCAGTAAAATAGAAGACAATTGAAATTTATTGAAGAATACGGAAATAAAGCCACTTCTGGACAATTATACGAGATCGACAGGCCCTAGATGACAGGAAATATTTGTCACATTACATTGGGTTAACGCTCATTGTCCATTCACATGTTTTGTAGACTTCACTCATATGAAATTCATCCGGTCTACAAGTTGTGAAGAACAGGGTGATAGCGTCAAGCTTGGCATGATCGAAATCTTTTAACATGTCCAGCATTGTTCATATTATGCTCGCACGATTAAAAGTAAAAGCTACGTAGAGAAACTTCTATGATTTTTTTTTTTTTTTCTATTGATAAAAGGGGTTGGCGAGGCTACATTGGCTTAGATAGTAAGGAGCCCCGCCCGAGTCTCGGAGTCTGATGTTTGAATTTATTGCTTTCCATAGGCAAAGTAACCATGTTGAGTCATTAGATAGGTCTAATTGACCAAAACAAATGAGGAGGAAAAAGCAAAGCTTTAACAGAAAAAAATCTTGAAGACATCTGTAAGACTTGACGCAAACCAATTAGGTCTATTGTTTTTCCATAGGTTATGTAATCAGGTTGAGTCATTAATTTGGTAATTAGGTCATGAGTGCAACTCCCATTAAAAGCAATAATTTTATCGGTATTGCTATACCTAAACTTCGTGTCGTGCACGATTTATCATACCAAAAACCAATTAAAATGAAACAAGAAAAGTCTAAGCATAAAGTACAGTGTTAGTGTTATGTTAATTAATCATTAGACTTTATAGATACACCTATCAGTTTAAGGTTTTAGGTTAGATTTTTTAACATGATATAAGAGCCAAGTTCTGCCCTGTTTATTTTGCTTGTGTCCATCGTGTTTGTCATATTCCACGTGTTCTTCCTAATCTACTTGCACATAAAATGGAATGTTAAAATATCTTGTATCGCTTGATTATAGAATTATGTGTTCTTTATATACATATGGTCTTTCTCCATATCAATTTAAGCTTTTGGGTTAAACTTGCTAACAAGATTATAAAAATCAGACAAATGGGTGGAGAATCAAAATTTTAAGAATTTACATCTATAAGAGTAGATTCGTAAACATGAATAGAATATTGCTATATTTTATAAAACGATTTCCTTATTGCATTTCATGATTTCTACAAGGGTATTAAATAAAAGTTTGATCAATTGATAGTTTGATATGAGAAATCATTCTAGTAATTATGTGATTATCTTGAAATCAATAAATTGTTTCTTAAATGTAGAGGAGTTACAATAGATTGTATAATGAAATGCTTATTGAAGATAGAGAGAAGCCACAAAAAATAATTAATGAACTGGTGAGAGAGAATAAGTCTAATATTGTCAAGTGACAAAAAAAAATAGCATAAAATCTAAGGTTTCTCCATTTGCGATGACTTTCCACAGAGATATCTCGTTTAAGTAAATATTTGACTATAGTGAGATAAAAGAACTGTGGCTAACTTAGAGATCTCTCAGTTGCTTCGAAGGGTAGGGTCAACGTGTAAATTCTTTTCTGAATCTTTCAATAGGGACCAGATCAATCGTGACCATTAATCATGCGATTCACATGTGAATTTGACGTAATTTAAGAAAAATCAAAAGTTTGATTGCACAAATCTATGGATTTGAATCTAGACAAAAATTTAGATTCAAAAAAAAAATTTCAGACCAAACAAAAAATCTAGACTAAAATCTCCTAATCAGGACCCAAGAAATTTAACTTTATATGATGGTTGAAAAATCTATCCACCGCCAAAATATTTATAAGACACTATAATCTACCCTAGGCTTCATTTAGTAGATAGGATAAAAATCAAGATAAGATAAAATTTATCATATTCTGTATTTTATTCTCGCTCAAGATAGAATAAGGTTGAAAATAAGAGGGATGTAACCTTAATAAAATTATCCCATGGGGTGAGATAAAGTTAGATAGGATTTCTTGTATTCATAGTATAAAAACTACTTTTCTTGTATACCAAACTTCTTAAATAAAAAAATTAAAATAATAAATAAATATAAAAATTTGATTTCCAATATAAAAACGAAATTCAAAATAACAACAATGTTCATTTTTATTTATTCCTATTTTTATTTATATATTTAAATTTCTTTCTATTTTATATAATATATATCTTATATATTTAGTAAGTTTATTATATATTTTAGATATCTTAATATAGTAAATAAAAATGAAATAGGCGTTGTAGCACCATATTTTACAAGATAATGGAGGTGAATCATCATATGTTCTCTCTCTTACTAAATTCGGCATTCGCTAGATGATTTATCTCGTCAATGATATTGTACCTTGTTAGCAATTTATTGTCATGGTCCAACCTATGGTTCCAAAATGCTACAATGATCTCCTTTGATGTTTGCAATTTAAGATCATCAATAACAATGGATTGACTGATGAAGTTTATCTCCATTAGTATATTTGTAGTTTTTATAGAAGTGAATTGTATTCTTGTCATCTCCATTTGCACATTTTCAAGTTCATTTAACTGATATGTTGTTCATACCTAATTATGGACATGATAAAATATAAGAATATATGATTTTATTACTTCAATCCACTAAACAATTGATAAGGTATATCAAAATTCATGGATTTTATATCATATCCAATCATGTCCTAGTTAGAACGTCCAAATGATCAAATGCAATTTGAAGGTTTATATGACTTTGTATTTTTCATGTTAAAGGGTAGTTACTTCCACTAAAACCACTCTTGCATTATCATAGCCCCTTATAGCCAACAGCCACTCAGCTTCTACCACTTTCTTTTCGTGCATAACCGACAAATTGAACTTGCCTGCACATCGCACGAGTTGACTCTAGTGCAATGTAATAATAAATTCCTATCGTACAATGCATGCTTTTATTTTTTACCCCGTGTTCTTTTTTCCATCTTTATACAATAGTCTCTCCCATTACGCAATGTCAATTTGACTTTGTTAGTGATAATTAGAATATTTCCATATATTAGAGATAATTGGGATATTTCTTTTAATTCTCTATATCTCTTTGAATTATGCATATATATATATATATATATATATATATATATATCTATTGATTTTTCATATCCCTGATTGACTATAATTGAAATCAAAATTATCTTATTACTTTAGATAATCATCTAATAAAGCCTATAAATAGGCTTATGTTCAAACTTTACACAATTTTTTTCTGCATTATTTGTTATATTATCTGAATGTAGAAAAATGATTTGGCACTTCTACCATCTGTGCATGAGTTAATCAAAGTTAATTTTATCGATCTTGATATCTATCTACTATACTGCCTATTTAGGGAAAGATTTTAGAAGTGGTCAATCGCAGAAAATGCAAAAAAAAAAAAAAATCGCAGAAAATGACTATTTTATCCTCTTTCTTTTCAACTTCCACATTTCATCTTGTGTCTTTTTCTTTTCTTTTCTTTTAAATTTTAAATTTGTGATCATTAGATCACAACATTCTTCATAAATATCTCTCTATTTTTGCTGGACCATAACTGCAAGTAGCCAGCCAATATTTTTGTTTTGAAAGATTTTCATTTATGATAGAAAGGACAAAAGGAGCTTTTCTTTTTTTTTTTGGTAAGGTAAGATATGTATTGACTTTTAACCAAAAAGCTATACAGTAAGAGGGTCTCGGCACCAAAAACTTACACTTGTGATGACAAACATGTCATAACAAGTGGAAGGGTGTCGAGAAAAAGGGAAACAAAACCAGCCAAATAGTGGTAACCAAACAGCCAAACAGTGGCAACCAAGCAACAAAGGAGGTTTTTTTTTTTTTTTTTTTTATGTCTAGAAATCCAAATAATATTCATTATTTACTTAAATTGGTTCTTTCAAGCATTCATTGAAAAGGGCTACAAAATTGATTAATTCAGAAACAAGATTTTTTTTCTTGTCTCTTCATTTGAAGCGCGCTGTTGTTCTATTTCTATATTCTTCTAAATTCAAGGACTAACTAATGAATCACAAATTAAAAATAGGGAATAGATTCATTAGTCTGATGCCTTGTTATAGAACTAAAGGTTAATTTCCACTAGAATATGTCATTGAATCCTAGAGGCAAGGAATTAGAGCCCTTTCGCTTTGGAGAGCCAAATTTCCTGATGTCTAAAACCAAGCAAGCAAGTCTCGAGAGTCCCTTTACTTTGCCCCCTTTTGCTGGGAAAAATTCAGCTTGATGTATCAGCAAAATGAAATAAGTGTTTTTGAGGTTTTTCTTGATTAGGCGACACCTAAATATGAACTGGGGAAATAGGATTTGCAATCCCCTGTCTTACCACTCAGCCATGCCGCCAAAATGTATGGTACCCAACAAAAAAGATGGAAAAAAGTCCCTCTTTGTTTCTAAGAATTGTTTAAATCGAGGGTTTGTAAGACTTAGCCAATCTTATTCGTTGTTAGAATTTTTTTTTTCAAACAAATCATGTCGAGAACAGCAGCTTGCCAAACAGACGCTAAGAGAAAAAAGAAAAGGCACATTACTGCATAAAATTTACGATTTGATTCAAAAAAGCGTAAGTCTTCGGCAATTTGGAATAATAGGCTATTCAAATAAAGGATGGAATGAAGATAAATACAAATCATACTAAAAATATAAAGTACGAAATGTTTTTTTTGTTGGACATGGAGATAATTGTATTTTAATTGAGTTATTGAAAATTGATATCCCTTTTCTGTGTCTTATGGGTTTAACAATTAGCCAATCATATAAACATCATAGAAGGATATCTTTTACCAGTGTTACTCTTATCAATACTAGCTCGCTATAGGGTTTTTGAGCTTGGGCCGCCCATGATAGGCTTGTAGGCTTGATCCAAGCCCAACCCACGAGCATGGAAGATGGAACAGTTTTTTTTTTTTTTTTTTTTTTTTTTTTGAAGAGGATATTATCTTCTCCTCGTGAAAACACACTCAAAATACACGTAGAAGAGTCTGGGCGTGAAAAGTAACAAGCTTGTGCGAAAGTACATGGGTATAAAGAGAAACACAAATAATCTCAGAATTGCAAGCAAAATGTGAGATAAAGGAGTATATTTAGTTGGGGGAGAGATCAATTAGTATACATGATATATTTGGTTGTGGCCGTACGAGTGCTAGCCCAAGCGCACGATTACATCTCTGACCACAACGAAGACAAAAGTATAGCGTGTAACCTTGGTTCTGGGACTAGTATAATTATGCAAAACTCGACATTAGTATCAAAGCATGTTGATTGTTTCCTGTGCTTCGTTTGTGTCCGATAGATGCCATGTTGAAGTGTTCTATATGGGCTCTCCATGCTTAACACCTTGGAAGATTAAAAATGGCATGTTCCGCAGATTTCCTTTTTCTCGTATAATTTAACATCTGTTGAGGTTAATATGTCCTTTATCTATTATGACAAGTTTAAGTTATTAAAAAACTGCTTGAACACTTTTGAATGGAGATTTATAAGCCAACGAAAGAAAACTCATGTAGCGAAAGGTAAAGATGTAAGCCTTGTGACAACCCAAGGAAAGAAAGTGAATTGGCAAGGACCCCTTATCCTAGTACATTTTTCATCAGCCAAATCAGACAAAAAAATTTGATTGCACAAATTTAACAAGTTTTAAAATTTAGTTGCGATTTTTGAAAGTTTTAAAATTCAATTTCAATCTCATAATAAATTATAGTATTATATACTTATTTGATGTAATTTTATAGGGGTACCGAACACGTATCTGGCCATCTTTTGGATCTTGACACATGACCTTAGATATTGTGCCACCTGATGCTGACAAGAGTAGAGCTCACAACATAAGATCTGATCTTGTGTGCCTAGTTGCGCGAGAGAGAGAGGATGCATAGTGATGGGGCATAAAGGCAAGGACGAGGGTGACGTGGGGCTCAAATAGATGTCGAGCAAGGCTCTGATGTGATAAGATGTGATTCATACTCTCCATCAACAGATAGACACAATTTTAAGCTTACATAATTCACATAAAAGAGATAATCATGCGAGTGTACAAGTAACAATTTAATTTAAGCAAAAAAATAAATTGCTGGAGTAGATAGAGAAAACCTTCATGCGCTAATTAAATCCTCAAATAAATGTTCTGCAAGATGTAAACTAAAGACCAAGCAACCATTTGATGTATACATGACTTAGATATGGTTTTCATATATGATTATGCAACGCCAATCAATTCTTTTTGGGTTTTTCTTGTTTGACATGAATATGATTTAATTTAAATACTATGTCTGTATGAGTTCTAAACTAAGATGAAATCCTAACTGACATGAATGCCATGTTAATTAATTTGAATTTAACCCACAAGTAATTCTAATGACATGGAATATGATCAACTATAAATTATTCCTATTAATTAAACTAAGCGTGATTAATTATTTATGCATTTATTTTTAATAAATAAAAAAACTAAACTCTAGGACACCTGTCATAACTTGATTGACTTTTATTAAAAAGAATAATGACGTATTGATGCAAGCCTAACTCTTTAATTTCGTATTTTCTCTTTATAAAAATTAAATTATATGCAATGCATGAGATGAGATATCTTCGAGATTTTCTTTGAAAGTTAAATTAGGAAACTACCCAAAGTACATAATAAACTAATTTAAATTAGAAAATTATTTATATCAAATCCTAGTTTAAATTAGGTAATTTCCTAATCACTACATGTTTCCTAAGATTTGCAATTTTAATTTAGGAAACTTAATGGCTTGTAATCTATCCTAAATGTAAAGTTTTTTTTTTCTTTTTTTCATAATAGGAATGTTATCTAAACTAATGACATGCAATATTTAAGCCCACGTAACCTTACCCAAAAAAAAAATATTTAAGCCCACGTGATTAAATATTCACCACATCCAATATAGGATATAAAGATAATCAAGGATTTGATCTTAGGTCTAAAAGATCGAAAACCAAATTATCTGCACGACTTAAAAGAGGAAATTTCCTATCTATGATATGCCTAAAATCTTCACCGAACCAAGTTATAATCTTAATCCTCGCAATTTAAGCAATTGAATATTGAAATTGAGAATCATTTTAGGGAAATTACCTAAATGGAGACCCCAACTTTGAACTGCAACCAGCTAAGGGGTATCCACTGCGGCAACCGCCAAGGCCAAGAACGGAGAAGGGCAGAAACTTTGGACGAGAGGGCTGGCAACATGGGCTAAGTCACTGGGCAGCCGTAAGTAATCACTCCGGGACAACAAGACTCATGACAATCATGACAGGGTGGCAGGAGGTGGCGAACAACAACGTCGGGGACTGTAGACATCACAAGGGTCTTTGGATCTTTGATGCTTGATTCTTTCCTCGGGTGGGGGAAATAAGTGGCGTAGGTGTCTCCTCAAAATTTTAACTCATTTTGACTTCAAACGAATGCACACTCACCGCTTACGTGCAACTGCAAATTTGATTCTCTAGCAGTCCAACCAGTCTGATTTTCTCCTTCAAAGACATATTTTAAAATATTATTCATCATCTCCATCGACCAAAAAAACTTAAGAATAATGACTTAGCATACTCCCCACAAAGTTTCAGAGCGATTTAACGGTTAATAAATGCGCATTTGCGCTGGAATTTTTCTAGGGGGTCCGGGGAGAGAGAGCTTGTGTGTGCGTCTTTTTGTGCTTTCTTGTGTCATTTTTTATTTCCATTGTGTATTGCCAACCTCTAATTGGGAACCATCTCTAATGGGTTTGTAGAGGGTTATGCTTAAAATTGTCTTGCGAGAACTGAGGATATCTTCATTTACTATTTTAGGTTATGTGATCTTTCTTATTAGAGTATAGGCCCTTTCTTATTTCCCTATTATCAGAATTTGACAATATAAAGCTTCATTACCCCCAAGTTTGCTTCAATATAACCATATTTCCAGATTTCAGATACCACGTGTGCTAGGCACATGTATATTCGACCGCATTAGAGGAACTTTGGGCTTGTCCAAATTTTGTGCTTCTACAGGCTTAGTAGATAAATAACTAAATAACTAAATGGGTTGTCAAAATTTAGGTGTCAACTGGTTATAATTGCACTCCCAAGTTTCCATATCTCCTATTCACACGCAAACTCATCCACAAACAATTACAGCTTCCAAGGCCATAGGCTACTTAGCCATCGCTTGGTCCCCTTGCATTCAATCGACATTCTTGTCATCATGTCCTCCCCATGCTTCCAACACTTAGCCAAATTTTAGGATAGCTAAGTCTTTGCAAGCTGTGTCATTGAACTTTGTTGAACACCTCTCAGCTATTTGTCAATGTCGATTCCATAGTCGTCATTGATTCTTCTTCATAGATGCCGATATTCATGTCATGTTGATCGTCTAAAGGCTTGAAGCACTTATATTGACCAGTCTTCTTCAATCGATTGCACTCCAGCACTCATTGTTGTACTGTATGGTTGTCAAGAGCCACACATCATGGTCATTGAGAGATCGGTTTTGTAATTGTTGAATAAAAATATCATGTAGTTATCGATAACAATGCCCATCACAACAACCCAACTCAATTAACCAACTAAATCCAATGTTTATCGATTTAAAAGAGTTTAGCTTTTTTTATTTTTATTTTTGTGCATAAACTGGTAGTCACTAATCACAAACAGTTCTTTACCCCATAAAGCTTCTCCGCCATATATAGGTAAGAAATCCCATGTCATTTTGTTTAATATTGCACGATACACGACAATGTATCTTTTGCATGGTGGAAAATATACAAACAAATCAATGTCCAATCCAATGATTTTAGTTCCAAGAACAAAATGGACAACAAGTGACTAGACAGGTTATCCTGTACTTTTCGAGTATCTACTTTGACCATTAAAAAATTGAAAGGGTAACCGTCCTTAAGCACTATATAAAGGATGTCCCAACTCTAATCCTCCATCAACCCAAGCCCTTTTTTGCTATCTTCAAAGGAAATAAAAATGGCGATGGGCATGCTCAAGATTTGTCTGTGCCTAATGCTGATATTGCTTTCGGTACCAAGCTCCCGTGCACGAGCTCCCCATGTCGTGATTCGAGGGAAGACCCTTAGTATGGTGGTTCGAGCATTACGTGAAGACTATGGAAAGGGAGATAACAGGCGAGGAAGCCCTTATGAGCTTATGAGGGCAAGTCCCAGAAGTCCTAATCCGCAACATCATTGAACAAGATGATTGCCACCTCCTCCTATTTGCAAATGGCATCCCAGGGAGCATGAGACAATGCTGTTGTTTCTTTATTGTCTCTCTGAATTTCACTATGCCATTTTCTAATGTAATAACATAGTCAGGTTTTCACGTTGAGTGGCTTACGGAATTTGTGGGAATGGCAAGGAAGAGTACTGTATTTATTGTGTTTATCATAAGCGGACTTATAGCAGTAAAACACTAGATGCCATTGACTAATCTTTAAGCTTTTGAATCTTGAGAACTTGGAAAAGATCTAAGGTAGTAGAGCCAAAAGTGCTATGGTGTTATCAAACATGAACCTGCGCAAGTAATTTTGCTTAAGGGTGTCATTGTCCAAATATAAAACGAGGACCACAGGATGTAAATTTGAAGTGCAAGATAGCAACGTCACCACAGGTTCGAGTAGTAACTAGTCCGGTTCCCGATTCCACAAAATTAGAATCAACAATAACCGGTTGGTTTCCCAATTCCTTGTGCGAAACCAGAACAATCGATTCGGACCAATGGAACCTACCCAGTTCTGTTTTTCTTTTTCTCCTAGTTTGCATTGTACTTCATTTTTCTACGTATGATTTATGGCGCTGGGGGCCTTTTACTGCTGCAAGCTGTTCGATTTCTGCAAAATTGGGAGGGGTACACCTATATTAGTTGATTCCTTTAACTTGCAAAAGGATTGGCTAATTTTTTATGTGCTCGAGTATTTTCTGGATTTCTTTTAGCAAAATAATTTGACTGTCTTTTGCTTGATTCCAATTTCTTAATTGGATGTGTCACTAGTGCCTTTCCAGTCCAGTCCAGGTAGACATTGTTTGACCTTTGTCAATGAGGATCTTCATGCTTACACTTTTAGATCGATGATCACTATGAGTTCCCTATGCAACTTTATCTTGACCACTAGGATAGATGATACTTAAAATGTCAAAATAGTTCTTTTGAATAGAAGAAACCCAAAATAAATATATATAAAAATGCCGTTCCTAGAGTCAACAGGGTTGATTCCCAATTCTACAAACCTAGGAAGCAACCTTGTTTGGTCGGATTCCAACTTCCAGGGAAGAAATTGACCCACCTCAAAATCGATCAACCTAACAAAAGTCCCAAAAAATTAAAACAGAAAGAGCGAAACTAGACCATTGCCCTTGTCGGTCTACTTTCGCCAGCAAGTGTTGACCCTTGCGTAAGCATGATTTGCAACCTTTGCTAGCCACTGCCAAGGGCCAACCACCCTTGCAGGGTGGTGGCACCGCCACTTGCCACCACTGCACAAGGGTAGGTCAAGCCTCAAGCCCAAATCTTGCCACCTCGATGCAGGGGTCGACCAACCTTTGTGGAGTGGTGGCCAAACCACTACGCAAAGGCTTGCAAATCCTCACCCAAGTCTAAGCGAGATCTAGGCAAGGGTTTTAGGCCCTCACCTACTCTTCATGAGGACCGCCTCTTCGTTCCAATCAGTTACCCCTACTCTTCATGAGGACTGCCTCTTCATTCCAATGAGTTACCCAAAACTATCATGCTAATGGAGCCCATAAAGAAATAGGAGTACTTTGACCATATCAAATGGTAAAAGTTATTATCTTGACTTTAGAGGATGCTAAACCTTGAAATAAACTCTCCTTTAAGCCTTTTGTAGGTCGTGCATTGTGATTTATTTAACTAAGCATGCAGCAAACAATAATTCCTCAAATGACGCTTAAGCTGATATAGTTTTGTTTTACTTTGAAAAAAAAAAATTGTTGTGTTGACACGCGTAACGCCTACATGTTTTTGGCTCAACTTATGCGTTTAGTGCAATTACTACGTTTGCTGTCTGTCTGTTTGCTCAAAAGGACCCTCCATTTTAGCTGATCAGCCAAAGCCCAATGCTTTTGGAAAGAGCTTTCAATCAGTAGTATTTTGATTACATGCTGACACATTCATCTCTTTTATCCGTCACTTTGCTCTTTTTCCTACGTCAAACCAGAAATGACCCACCCGAAACTTCTTAAGTTTGGTCATCATGGAAAATTATTGCTAAAAATAAAAGATTTTGGGTTAGATGTTGGCCATCAAAGGGTCGTAAACGACACAGTTCTATCAATCCAACAGGCCAACTAGATATCTGGTTTAAAGTTTCGAACCAAGTTAAATAAGAATGCACATTAGCCACCTTTTCCAACGTATTTAATAATGTCCTTGTTGGGGATACCCTTCTCTTTGAAAGTGTAAAAGTTGTCCTGTATCTAGGTAGAGAAAAAGCAAATCCCACAGTGTATCAATGAATTTATGTAACGCTCTCCCTCACGTTAATTTGATATAATACTTGAGATGGCTGAGTTAAATTGCTAAAGTATTATCTCACATTACTTGACTAGTGGATTTGATGAAGCTTTATTCTTGATGTTTCTCTCCACCTAATAACTTATCCATTTGGATTGGACTAGTTGTTCGATGATGTGTGTATAATTTGGAAGCACTAATCTGAGCTTCCATTTCATGACTAAGACTTTTACTTATGTTTATATTTTTCATGTGTCAAAGTATAAGTTATGATCAATTAATTGTAGCAACAAATGGTGATCATTAAAGATTTAATTCACTACAATCGTTCAATTAATAGTATATGTAAAATTTGGGTAAATCCTAGAACCTATGATAAGGTAGGTTCGAGATTTCAATAAAATGAGTAATATATTCCAACAGGTAGGTTCAGACTCTAGATGAAACCTATACAGGACTTGAAACCGGTCATCCCTACTTTGTTGGGGTTAAGGAAATAGGTGGCGTAGAGGTCTTCTCAAAATTTTAACACATTTAGACTTAGAATAAATGCATACTCATGCAACCGCGGATTGGACTATATAGCAGTCCGACCTATCTGACTTTCGCCTTCAAAGACATTTTAAAATACTTTTTCAACATCTCCACTAGATAACTCAAGAATAATGATTTAGCATACACTCCACAAAATTTGAGAGAGATCCAACAGTTGATGAATGTGTATTTGTCGATATCGAGAAACTACCTACTAAAATTTGTTTGGGGCTGCGGAAGAGAGAGAACTCGTGTGTGTATGTTTTTTTTTTGGGGTGAAAGTGTGTGTATGTTTTTTTGTGCTCTCTTGTGTCATTTTTCTTTTCTATTGTGTATTGCCGGCTTCTAATTGTGAACCATCTCTAATGGGTTTATTTAGGGTTAAGCTTAGGGTTGTCTTGCAAAAATCGAGGATATATTTATTTCCTATTTTAGATTATGTGATCTTTCTTATTATACACCCTTTCTTATTCCCCTATAATCAAATTTTTACAATATAAAGCTAACTACAACCCCAACTTTGCTTCAACAAATTAATATTTCCTAATTTGAGATACCACGTTTGCTAGGCACATGTATATTCGGCCTCTTTAGAGAAACTTGAGGCTTGTCCTAGTTTTGCGCTTTTGCAGGCTTAGTAGATAACTCAATTATGCTCAAAGCTTCACTATGGTTTATGTGGAT
Organism: Eucalyptus microcorys; assembly: GCA_014182515.1. NCBI lineage: Eukaryota > Viridiplantae > Streptophyta > Magnoliopsida > Myrtales > Myrtaceae > Eucalyptus > Eucalyptus microcorys. The sequence continues at coordinate 29,781,182 of CM024566.1, read as the reverse complement.
TTATTACTATTAGATGAAAAATGCTCCTAATATACCAATGCAAGTTAAAATTTATTTCTTTGGGGATCGAGATCGATCCTCAATTTTTCTATGCAATAAATAACTGAATGAGTTGACAAATTTCAGGTGTCGACAGGTTACAACTGCACTCCTAAGTTTCCATACCTCCTATTTACATGCTAATCTCATCCACAAACAATTATAGCATCCAAGGCCATAGGCTACTTAACCATTGCTTGGTACCCTTGCCTTCCGTCAATATTCTTGTCCTCATGTCCTCCTCATGCTTCCAACACTTAGCCAAATTTTAGGATAACAAATTATATGCAAGCTTTGTCGATGAACTTTATTAGAATATTTAAATAATAAACCATACATTCGTCTAACAATTTAAGTTTTTAGAACAGTCGGCTATAGTCACACAAATCTCACATGATATCAGTGTTAGAGGTCCTGAATTCAAATATTACCATGCCCCATTTGCCTATCCAATTAAATTTCCAAGCTTAGTACTAGGCCAAAAACCAGACTAAGCATGAGGAAGAATGTTAGATTATTTAAATAATAAACCATGTTTTCGTCTAACAGCTTAAGTTTTTAGAACGATTGGCTATGGTCCCACAAAATCTTACAAACTTTGTTGAACACCTCTCAGCTATTTGTCAATTTGATTCCATATAGTCGTCAATGATTCTTCTTCATAGATGTTGATATTCATGTCATGGTGATCGTCTAATGGCTTGAAGCACTTTCCTCGATCGATCACGCTCTAGCACTCATTAATAGTTATATTGTATGGTTATCGAGAGCCTCACATTGTGGTCATTGATAGATTGGTTTTGTCATTGTCGATAACCATATCATGAAGTTATTGATACCTATGACGATCACAATAACCAAACTCAATTAACTAACTAAATCCACTGTTTATAGATTTAAATAACTAACTAAATCCACTGTTTATAGATTTAAAAGAGTTTGGGTTTTTTTTTTTTTTTTTTTTTTGTGCTTAGTCATTAATCATAAAAAGTTCTTTATCCGATAGAAGAGAGAGCGAGCAACAAAGCTTCTCCACCATATATAGGTAAGAAATCTCGTGTTGTTTTGTTCAATACTGCACGATACACGACAAGGCATCTTCAGCATGGTGGGAAATCTACACATAACGCAATGTCCAATACAATGATTTTAGTTCCAAGAACAAAATTGACAACAAGTGACTGAACTGGTTACCCAGTACCTTCCGCTTATCTACTTTGACCATTATAAAAATGAAGAGGTAACCATTTTTAAGCACTATATATAGGATGTCCCTACTCTGATTCTCCATCAACCCAAGACCTTTTCTGCTACCTTCAAAAGAAATAAAAATGGCGATGGGCGCGTTCAAGATTTATCTGTGCCTAATGTTGATAGTGCTTTCACTTCCGAGCTTCCATGTACGAGTTTCCCATGTCGTGAGCCGAGGGAAGACAATTAGTATGGTGGTTCGAGCATTACGTGAAGACTGTGGAAAGGGAGATGACACGCAAGGAAGCTACTATAAGCTTACGAGGGCGAGTCCCAGAGGTCCTGATCCGCAACATCATTGAAGTAATGAGTAATGGATCAATCGAACAAGACAAATGCCACCTCCTTCTATATGCGAATGGCATCCTAGGGAGCATGAGACAATGCTCTTGTTTCTTTATTGTCTCTCTGAATTTTACCATGTCATTTTCCAATGTAATATCCTAGTCGGGTTTTGACGTCGAGTTGTTCATGATTTATGGCGCTGGTGGCCTTTTACTGCTGCAAGCTGTTCAACTTCTACAAAACTAGGCGGGGTACACCTATATTAGTTTATTCCTACGTAACTTGCAGAAGCACTGGCTAGTTTTTTATGTGCCTGAGTATTGTCTGGGTTTCTTTTGGCAAAATTAATATGACTGACTCTTGCTTGATTCCAATTTATTAATTGTATGTGTTACCAGTAACTTTCAAGTTTAGGTAGACATTGTTTTATCCTTGTCAACGAGGATCTTAATGCTTGAACTTTTTAGATCAATGATCACTATGAGTTCCCTATGAAGCTTGATCTTGACCACGAGAATAGATTATGCTTTTGTCAATATAGTTCTCTGAATTGGAGAAACCCAAAGAAATTATTATAAAACAAAAAAAAATGTCGATCCAAGGGTCAATAGGGTCGATTTCCAGTCCTACAAATTGGAAGCCGTTCTTGTTTGGTTCAATTCCAAGTTTCCAGGTGGAAACCAACCCACCTCAGAATTGATCACCCCTACACATTAACAGTGCTTTGATGTCAAGAGGTGCCATGTTAACAAAAGACCCAAAAGATTAAAAGAGATAAAGCAAAACTAGAACGTTGCCCTCCCCCCCCCTCTCCTTCTCTCTTCTCTGGTAGATGTTGACCATCACCTAAGCATCACAAGGATCAGCGAGACGGCAACCTTTGCTAGCCACTGCAAGGGCCAACCACCTTGGCATGGTGGTGGCGCCACCACTTGCCACCACTGCACAAGGGTAGGTCAAGCCTCGCGTCCAACCCTCACCACCTTGATGCGAGGTTCAACCAACTCTCGTGGAGTGGTGGCTAGACCAATGTGCGAGGGCTTGGAAATCCTTGCCCAGGTCTAGGTAAGATCTAGGCAAGCACTTGCAAGCCCTGGCCTGGTCCTCTCGAGGACTGCCGCTTCATTCCAATTAATCTATGAGTGCTATTTTTTTTTTTCGTTTCTTTATCTTTCTATCTTAGGTTATTTTCCTTCGTATGGACATTGTCAATCAACAATACATCTATTCAAAATATTTTAAAAAACTCACAGTAATTTTTTAAATCACTCAAGTCAAACAGATTTTACATAAGTATTTGATTGCACTTTTTAGGTAAGTTTGGAAACTTGATTACATAAATTGAAAATATTTAGGACTTGATTGTATTTTTGTTATGAGTTTTAGGAATTTGACTGTAATCTATCCCTTGATTTTATTCCGACAGAGAAAAGTGAACAGGTATGCATAGGGCATAGACGATTTGATCCACAGTTAAGCATGCTTAACGGTACCAGGGCCAATCAAGTGATAGACATAAGAATGGCGGTATGGTTGGATCTGACAAACCCACACATCCCCCATATTTAACAGGGAATAAGCAGATTGCAATCACTGGAAAAAAAAAAATCAAAACTAGGTTATCATGGTGAAATTTTGTAGCTTTGGCCCAATGTCTTCGTCTTACTTGCCTAATGCGACGAGGTTTTATCATTGTGATACATTCGTCACAATGAAAAATATTTTGGCAGGACAGATGAACCAACTACAACAACGATTTCATCCGAACAATTGCCAAATTTTTTCCTTGTCCCTCTCCTCTCCCCCACAATGGTTGGCATGATTGATGGGGTCAAGACCACTTGAGTAGGTCAAAGGTTTGAACTTAATCAGATTATAGGGTCTTTAGAGTGCTTTGTGTCTAAATCAATGGTTTAAACCAAACCGATTCACAAGATTTGTATAGTGTTTAGTAAGCCTCTAAGATAGTCGAGACCTCGATGGTTGCACCCTGGATTATGAAAAACAAAATTTGTTTGCATAGGTTTAAGTTTTAATGACATGTGATTTTCTAACACTATTAAAGTATCGATCATGACCTAAAATCCTTACATCTGTTATAGACCATATGTAAATAAAGCCTAGTCAAGTCCAGTGTATTTGGGTTGGAGTTGTTAAAATGATATCGGAACCAACCCTCAGAGTTCTTCATACCCCAAGTTTATATCATGCATGCATGCGTCACTGTTCATGATTCTCCCGTACCCGTGAACCCTTGGGAGTGAAGCTTAGGATTATCAAGTGAAGAGTGAGGACGCGGAGAGGATGAACACAATTGGTCTGTGGGAGTAACGTCAATACGGTTGGTGCTAGGAGTTTTAGGATAGAAAGATTATATTACTTAAGAGTTCCGAAGGCGGGGTTGACTTCCCGTGCACAAACTGGTTGGAAGCTGATGCCATTCTCCTGATGAGGTCAGGGTAGGCCGAAACCAATTGTTAAGCCTAAAAAGATCTACTGTCTCACTCAATGGACTAGACGCCCAAGCAAAAATGGGCATGACACAATCTCATATAAAAGAGCTATTTGCCACATTGTTCATTGAAACAACTATCGAAGGAAGGCTGGCCTGATGAATTTCGCTCGCCAGGCACCCAATGGGTTATTCCGAGGCCAAGGAACTATCGACCCGTGAAAAATGGTATCAGAGCAGGGATCCCTTTAGTAGGTGGGTAATTCGAGGAAAAGCCTATGGTCTTCTCGGTCCTATGAGGGCGGAAAGTGATTATCGGGGCCATAAGGGGCTCGAACAATGTGCGGCTCTCATCTTGCTTCTAGGATGTCAATGGGGGCATAGAATGGAACTATATTACTTACTAAATGGGGATAATGTTCTAGGATCAATGGGTGAATTTTAAGAAGAGGTCTGCGATCATGTTTCCACTAAGGGGACCCTCTGTTGGCTTGCAGCAATCAGGAGGAGCTTAGTAGGCGAAAGATGGTGCTGCTACAAGGGTGCAGTTGGCTAGGGATGCCACACTTGTCGAGGAGCACAAGTGACTAGAGATTCGCAAATAGCTTTGATTGGGGGAAACAAGCAATGGAGTGGGGTGACTTGTTATGTTGGGCAAGCATTGCTATCTATGTAAGTCCCAAGGAATGGCATTGATGGTTAGGGAAACGCAGGGAAGTGACAGAATAGCCCGCAACAAGAGCGTTACGGAATTGAGTGGGGGAGTTTGTTACGGTCCATGATTCTCCCATACCCGTGAACCCTTGGGAGTGAAGCTTAAGGTTATCGAATGAAGAGTGAGGACGCGAAGAGGATGAACACAATTGGTCCGTGAGAGTAACGTCAAGACGGTTGGTGCTAGGAGTTTTAGGATAGATGTGACATCCTGGAATTTCAATTCTGTTTTCAATTAGATAAATCGGGCATTTCATCGACGTGCCTATAGTGTTATTCTCTAAGCTGATAACTCCTGAGATAACTAGATTATCTGGGAAAGTCATTAAATGATTTTAATGCAATAGACTTGAGAATTTGACTAGGAATCGACTACTCGACCGTGCTCATATGCAAAGATCATTACGGCACAGTAAAAATCGATTAGAAATCAGAGATAGGTCGGTTCAACTGAGATGTGTGGCTAAACATGGGTGATTCTACCAAATTGAAAAATTCTTGTCGATCGATACTAGACTGATTTTTCTGTCGTTTTGGTACCCTGTGTTTGTATTTGAAACCTTAATATTTTCACGACCACCAAGAGTTGCCAATGTGTCGAAGAGGTTCATTGTGGCTCGAAAAAAATCGACCACGGGTCATTTGCACTAAAAATTTCGAAAAGCTACCCGGTAGGCTAAATCACGCTAAAATCGACAGATTAAAATTAATAGTGAATTTGAATCCAATTTTAGAAATTGAAAGATCTGTCATGTCACAAGTCATTTTAGGAACATCGACTCATCCTCCGAAAATTTTTGTACAAACCGAGATTTTTGGCGAAATTTCAAAGTAAGGCCGTTTTTATCCGGGAAATTTAGAGGACCGTTTTTTATCTCGTAATTGGGATGCGAGTTGGTTCTGTTGGCAAGGAAAAATATCAATTTGATCGAGAACTCGATGGTTGAATTTTTGGAAGCCGAATTAAGTTAATTCAAGAGAGAATTGGAGAGGAATTGAGGGAATTGTTGCAAAATTCGTATGCCCCTTGGTCCATGACTTTGTGGACCACTTTAATAGCTTGTTATGGAAGTCTTGAGGACTACAAGTGTGCTGAGGAAGCTAGCAACCGATGGGGCCAAGTCAGGGGACAAGAGAATAGAGAGGAAGACCAAGTGGCCCCCTCCAAACTTGTTGTCTCCCTTCCCTTCCTCTTCCATCGACTCCCCATTCCAGACCAGAGAGAAACCTCAAAGAACCAGCAGAAACCGAACTCAGCCCCTCCCCTTGCCGTCGCAACCACCCGCCAAGCCGCCCGGAGCCGCCGCGTCGCCGTCGCTACTACCGCGAGCTCGTGCGCCAGCCGTGCACCTGCGCTCGTTATCCCGCCTCTCCGCTCGACGTCCACGCACCTCCGTCTGTCCTGGTCGCTGCCTGAGGTCGTCTTACCACCGTACGCCACCGTTCCGCCACCGTGAAGCCCTACCTAAACCCGCATCAGCCCTTCCGCCCATCCCTACCCGTTTCCAGCCCAACCAACCGCTCATCCTCCTCCTTCGGCCCAACCACAGAAACTGAAGCCCCTAGGTCTGAAGCACACTATTTGGCCCGTTTTGGTGCCTTTCCAAACCTCAAAAGGTGGCCCCGCTTTGGAGTTTGTGACCTGTCTCCGTGTCCCCGTCGCCGTGGTCCCATTGGATTGCTAATCTAGTGAGTTTACTCACTAATCTCGGCTTAGGAAGTTAATTATACTTAAGGGTTGATTAGTTTAGGTTAAGTATGGATTAGGTGGTTAGTTAGAACAGATTAGTGATTTAATCGTTCGATATTGCATGTTAGGTGGTTAGAGTAGTGCAATTAGCAAGTAAATAAGTTGTAGTATTTATTTAAATAGGTTCATAATTTTTCCAGGCTGATTTCGGTATTTATTTAGGCTTTTCCGGCCTAAGTTGCATTTATTGATATTTAATAATTAATTTTCGTAATTATTTAATTAATTATTATTTTCCAAAAATTAGACCGAGATAGCCAGTGGCCGGAATTTTATGTTGATCATAATGGTATGATTTGTTTAATTAATTGAGTGATATTTTGTGCAATTGATTTGTGATTTGTGATTTTGGGTATTTATCCCAAAATTTAATAATTTTGGTATTTAATTAGAAAATATCGGACGTCGGTTTACAAAGCCAAAAATGTATTTATGGATCATTGAAATTAGTGGAATTTTCAAAAGGCAAAATATTGTATTTTGGCTAAAGCCAACCATGTACCCATACACGATTATTTTTATCGGGAATAATAAAAATGGTGGCATTCTCAGATGGTGAGAACGGTATACTATATCAGCCTACAGGCTTTGATATGTCAACTTAGAGTGACCATCATTGGTATATTATATTAGCCTACGGGTTTTGATATGTCAGCTTAGTGAGAGCAGTATACCGGCATATTATATCCGCCTGAGGGCTTTGATATGTTAGCTTAGCGAGAGCAGTATACCTTAGCAGCTTTTTGTGAGCATTATCAGTATAATATATCAACTTGAGGACTTTGATATGTCAGCTTAGCGAGAGCAGTATACTTTATCAGCTTAGTGCAAACTTTACTATCTATTTTCAGCTTAGTGAGCAGTCCTTGATATGATCGGATTTTATTGATAGTATTGAATGGATTGACCAAGTTATGGTCTTAATGACATAAAATCGATTGGATCGATTGATCGATGGCTCGATCTGATGTGATGATTTGAGAAGGAACTGAGGCGAAGGTAAGTCCTCTGATTTGTGCTTGTGCTTAGGAAGCCCTTGGGGCATATTTTCTTCCTAGTCGGGTCTTAGGGGGTGAACTTGCTGAGACATCATCTCACTCTGTTGTGGGATAACATTTTCAGGTCCTTAGATGGCAACTCCTCCCGAGCATTTTAGACAGCCGGAGAAGGTCACAGAGCAAGTATCTTACATCTCGCTTCACGGGAGCCTAAGAAAATGGGTCTATGAGCTCATAAGGTCAGTGGTCTGGGTTGATGAGGCTCTACCCCATAAGGTACCCCCATCAATACAGATCATGGTACCGACGTGCGCGGGATGGACAAAGAAAGGGTCCCATACCAGAATTTAAGATACTTGTGTATGTGCTAGAGCTTGCTTTTGAAAAAGGGACAGCCGACCCTCTGGGTGGTTCAGTGGTGGACCCGTACTTTTCGAATCTAGGATCCTTGGTGTATTCTGAGGAGGACTCAAATGCCTAAAGATCTTTAGCACTCTACCCCCCCTATTTTGTAGACCTTGTATATATATCGGCTTGTATTGTATATGACATAGTTTATTATGTATATATAAGTGTGGTTTGGTTTTCAAAAAAATTGTGGTCCTACTTTCCTATCCCATCTTGTTGTTGTTTATGGATTATTTATTCGCTTTCGCATCCATATTCACTATTTAATCGACCGCGGAGGGATGGGCATGCGCTCGGAGGATCAGGGCGTGACAATAGAAGGATTATATTATTTAGGAGCTTCAAAGGCGGGGTTGGCCTCCCATGCACAAGCTGGTCAAGAGCTGATGCCACTCTCCTAATAAGGCCATGGCAGGTCGAAACCAATTGTTGAGCCTAAAAGATCTACTATCTCACTCGATGGACTAGACGCCTTAGTGGAACTGGGCGTGATACGATCTCGTATAAAAAAGCTATTTGTCATATTGTTCACTAGAACAACTATCGAATGAAGGTTGGCCTGGCGAATTCCGCTTGCTAGGAGCCGCACGGGTTATTCCGTGGCTAAGGAACTATCTACCCGTAACACATGGCTCTACGCTCTTCGATTCACATACCTTCTTCCATGCTAGTCGGTTTCAGTTTCATTTTTCACATAAGGAGATGTTGTAGTACTGAATCACAAACTATTAGGTGAAGAGAAACCACAAGAATAAAACCTAATCAAATTCATCAATCAAGCGATATGAGATAGACTTCAGCAATTTAACTCAACCATCTCAAGTATTATATCAAATTACACGTGAGGGAGAGTGTTACATAGATACGTTGGATATACAATGGGATTTTCTTTTTCTCTACCTAGATTTAGTGACAACATTTACACTTTCAAAGAAAACGGTATCTCCCCCACAAGGACAATATTGAATATTTGGAAAAGACGGCTAATTTTCTTTCTTATTTAGCTTGGTTCGAAACCTTAAACCAGATATCTAGTTGACCTGTTGAATTGAGTGAATTGTGTCATTTACTATCCTTTGACCGGCAACCTCATACACAAAATATTTTATTTGCACTTGATAAAATACTTAAATATTAGATCACAAAAGAATGCGAAGAACGATAGCAAAATGAGTGGTCCGTGGTGCAATCATGAATTGCTAACAATGTGAACGGCATAGGCTATGTCCAGACAAGTCACGGTGAGGTATACAAGACTACCAACTAGCTATCAATAGAGAGAGTAAGATTCAAAAGAGGAGTACCATCTTTGTCATTAAATTTGGCATTAATCTCAAGGGTAGTTGCAGCAGTCTTGTTATCAGTAAGTCCCACTCAAGAAAGAAGATCACTAACATACTTAGCTTGAGAAAGATAATATATAAAGGAATCCGAAGTAACCTCCAAGCCTTAAAAAAAAAAAAAAAAAAAAAAAGGTCAGCTAAGATCTTTCATTTCAAACTATTCACTAAGATATTGCTGGATATTTGTAATGCGAAATATAGTCATCGCCCATGATAATCATGTCGTCTACATATAAAAGTAGTAGAATATACCCCTAAGGCATTCATTCAACAAATAAAGCATTGTCATAGGGACTAGATTTAAATCCAAGGCATTTCATAGTAAAGCTGAACTTAAAGTACCATGCACGAGGAGCCTACTTCAGTCCATATAGTAATCGACAAACTTTATTAGAGGTAGTGTTACTGGAGGAGGTTTCATATATACTCCCTTAGGAAGATCATCATTGATAAAAGCATAATTCTGTGGTGGAGAGCTGATCGATTCAGAAATCTAAATGGTGGTTTATTATCTAAATTCAGGAATCTACAAACCATCTTTTGCTGGTGTCACGGACGTCGATTTGAGTGATGGGAAGATTTCTCTGAGGAGTCTGATCGATCATTTCGTGGTGGAGAGTGTCGGGTCAGAGGCAAGACGTGCACCACATCTAGGGTGTACCCCACTCTCGCGGTGGTTGACAACGCCCATCTCTTCACTTTCAACAACAAGACTGAGACGATCATGATCGAGACTCTCGACACCTAGAGCATGAACCAGCCTCCCATTGATGATCTAACGTCATTCGCTTGATTTATCTATAAAGACTTGTCTGTTTTTTTTTTTTTTTATTTATATATTCACCATGCTAATCTTTTGAATTCAAAAAAAAAAAAAAAAAAAAAAAACTGTGATCTAATATTTAAGTATTCGATCAGCACTAACGTTACGTGATGACCAAACTTAAGAAGCTTCGGGTAGCTCAATTCTGGTTTGGCGTGGGAAAAAAGCCCAAAGTGACGGATTAAACAGATGAATGTGTCGGCACGTAGTCAAAGTACTACTGATTGAAAGCTCTTTCCAAAAGCATTGGGGATCGACAGATCAGCCTTTTGAGCAACCACAAAGCACACGTAGTAATTGCACTGAGTGCATATGTTTTTTTTTTCTTTGTGAAACCGAACTAAGTGCATGTGTTGAACCAAAAGAATGTAGGCTTTACGCTTGTCTTTTTCAAAGTAAAATTAAATAAAATTTGGGGAATTTTTGTTTGCTGCGTGCTTAGCTAAATAAATCACAATGCACGACCTCCAAAATCAATATAATAACTTTTACCATAATTGCCCCTATTTCATTATTGAATTTCGTCAAAAAAAAATCTCAGACCCAAGCCCTAGTATTTCCCCACCTCTCTCTCTCACCACTCCTCCAGCACACCTCCGCTGTCGCAACGCATGTGTAGCGATATCTCGCCATCTTTCGGATCTAGACTCACGACCTCAGACATTGTGCCGCCTGATGCTGATAAAAGTTGGGCTCGCAGCCTAAGATTTGATCTCATGTGCCTAGTCGCGCAAGAGAGAGAGAGAGGATGCACAATGATGGAGCATAGTGGCATGGATGAGGGTGGCATTGGGCTCGGATAGATGGGTATCGAGGCTTCAATATGTTAAGATGTGGTTCATACTCTCCATCAATAGGTAGATGCAATTTTAAGCCTACACAATTAACATAATAAAAATGATCATGCGAGTGTGCAATTAATAACTTAATTTAACTATAATTAAATTACTTGAGGAGATAAAAAAAAAAAAAAAACCTTCATGCACTAATTAAATCTTCAAATAAATGTTCTGCAAGATGTGAACTAAAGACCAAGCAACCATTTGATGTATTCCTGACTTAGATATAATTTGCTAATATGATTATGCAATGCCATCAATTCTTTTTGGGTTTTTCTTGTTGAACATTAATATGATTTAATTTAAATGTTATGTCCATATGAGTTCTAAAATAACATGAAATCCTAAATGACACAAATGCCGTGTTAATTAATTTGAATGCAACCTACATGCACTTATTATGACATGCAATATGTTCAACTATAAATTATTCCTATTAATTAAACAAAGCGTGATTAATTATTTATGTGTTTTCCTTTTAATGAATGAAAAAATAAACTCTAGGACACCTATTGTGACTTGATTGACTTTTATTAAAATGAATAGTGACCTATTGATGCAACGCTAACTCTTTATTTTGGTATTTTCTCTCCATGAAAAATTAAACTATATTCAATGCATGAGATGAGACAAACATGAAATTATCTTTGAAAGTTAAATTAGGAAACTAACTACCTAAAGTATATAATAACCTAATTTAAATAAGGAAATAATTTATATTAATCTTAGTTTAAATTTGGAAATTTCCTCATCACTTCATGTTTACTAAGAAATGCAATTTTAATTTAGGAAACTTAATGGCATGTGATATATCCCAAATGTAATTTTTTTTTTTTTTTTTTTTTCATAATAGGAATGTTATCTAAAACAATGACATGCAATATTTAAGCCCACGAGATTAAGTATTCACCACATCCAATATAGGATATAAAGGTGATCAAGGATTTGATCTTGGGTCTTAAAGATCAAAAATCAAATTATATGCATGACTCGAAAAAGGAAATTTACCATTTATGATACGCCTAAAATCTTCACCATACCAAGTTAGAATAATACTCACAATTTAAGCAATTGAATATTGAAATTGAGAATCATTTTAGGGAAATTACCTAAATTAAGATCCCAACTTTGAACTGCAGCCGGCTAAGGGGTATCCGCTACGGCAACCGGCTGGCCTACGGCAAGGCCAAGAATTTAGAAGGGCAGCAACTTTGAACGAGAGGGCCAGCAACAATGGGCGGGCAGTGGCAGGGAGTCCGGCATAGGCTAAGTCGTTGGGCGGCAATAGGTAATCATGCCGGGACAGCGAGACGCACGAAGGCGTGGCAAGAGGCGGTGAACAGCAACATTGGGGATTGTGGACACCACAAGGGGTCTTTGGATCGTTGATGCTTGATTCATTCTTTGGGGTGGATGAAATAGGCGGCATATAGATCTCCTCAATTTTAACATATTTCGACGTAGAACAAATACATACTCACTACTTAAGTGCAACCGCAAATTGGACTCTCTAGCAATCCGAACAGTCTGATTTCTCCTTCAAAGACATATTTTAAAATATTATTTCATCATCTCCACCAGAAAAAAAAAAAAAAAAAAAAAAAACTCAAGAATAATGACTTAGAATACTCTCCACAAAATTTGAGAGCGATCCAACAGTTAATAAATGTGAATTTGTCGATTTCGTAAAACTACACGTTGGAATTTTTTAAGGGGGTCGCAGGAGTGAGGAGTGACAGAACTCGTGTGTATGTTTTTTTTGCGCTCTCTTATGTCATTTTTATTTTCTATTGTGTATTGCTAGCCTCTAATTGTGAATGATCTTGGTTTATTTAGGGTTAAGCTTAGGGTTGTCTCGCAAAAACCGAGGATATCTTTATTTCCTATTTTAGATTATGTGATCTTTCTTATTAGAGTATACACCCTTTCTTATTTCCCTATAATCAATTTTTTACAATATAAAGCTTAACTAACCCCCAAGTTTGCTTCAATAAATTAATATTTCCTAATTTTTTTAAAAAATATTTCCTAATTTGAGATACCACATTTGCTAGGCACACTTATATTTGGCCACTTTAAAGGAACTTTGGGCAAGTCCTAATTTTGCGCTTCTATAGGCTTAGTAGACAATTAAATTATGCTCAAAGCTTCACTACGGTTTATGTGTATTTATTACTATTAAACAAGAAAATGCTCCTAATATACTAATGCAAGTTAAAAATTTATTTCTTTGGGGATCAGGGTCGATCCCTAATTTTATATGTAATAAACAACTAAATGAGTTGGCAAAATTCAAGTTTCAACAGGTTATAACTACACTCCCGAATTTCCATACATCCTATTCGCACGCTAATCTCATCCACAAACAATTACAGCATCCAAGGCCAAAGGTTAATCAACCGTTGCTTGGTACCCTTGCCCTTCAGTCAATATTCTTGTCCTTATGTCCTCCTCATGCTTCCAACACTTAAACCAAATTTTAGGATAACGAATTCTTTGCAATCCTGGTTGATGAACTTTGTTGAACACCTCTAAGCAATTTGTTGATGTCAATTCCATATAGTCGTCGATGATTCTTCTTCATAGATGTCGATATTCATGTCATGTTGATCGTCTAATGGTTTGAAGTACTTTCATTGACCAGTCTTCCTTGATCGATCGCACTCCAACACTCATCAATAGTTATATTGTATTGTTGTCGAGGGCCACACATTGTGGTCATCGATAGATGGTTTTGTAATGGTTGATAACCATATCATGTAGCTATTGATAACTATGCCAATAACCAAACTCAATTAACCAACTAAATCCACTGTTTATCGATTTAAAAGAGTTTGGTTTGTCTTTTATTTTGTGCGTTAACTGGTAGTCATTAATAACAAAAAGTTCTTTACCCAATAGAAGAGAGAGCGAGCAACAAAGCTTCTCCTCCATATATAGGTACGAAATCTCGCGTTGCTTTTGCTCAATACTGCACGATACAATGTATCTTCAGCATGGTGGCAAATCTACACATAAAGCAATGTTCAATCCAATGATTTCAGTTCCATGAACAAAATGGACAACAAGTGACTGAACTGGTTGTCCGGTACCTTTCGCGTATCTACTTTGACCATTATAAAATTGAAAAGGTAACCATCCTTAAGCACTATATATAGGATATCCTACTCTGATTCTCCATCAACCCAAGACCTTTTCTGCTACCTTCAAAGGAAATAAAAATGGCAATGGGCGTGTTCAAGATTTATCTGTGCCTAATGCTGATATTGCTTTCTTTTCCGAGCTCCCGTGCACGAGTTTCCCATGTCGTGAACCGAGGGAAGACAATTAGTCCGGCGGTTCGACCATTACGTGAAGACTATGGAGAGGGAGATAACATGCAAGGAAGCTATTATGAGCTTATGAGGGCGAGTCCCAGAGGTCCTGATCCGCAACATCATTGAAGTAACGAGTAATGGATCAACTGAGCAAGACGAATGCCACATTCTTCTATATGTGAATGGCGTCCTAGGGAGCATGAGACAATGCTCTTGTTTCTTTATTGTCTTCTCTGAATTTTACTATGTCATTTTCTAATGTAATATCATAGTCGGGTTTTGAGGTTGAGTTGTTCGTGATTTATGGCGCTGGTGGCCTTTTACTGCCGCAAGTTGTTCAACTTCTGCAAAACTGAGAGGGGTACACCTATTTTAGTTGATTCTTACGTAACTTGCAGAAGCACTGGCCAATTTTTTTATGTGCTTCAGTATTGTCTGGATTTCTTTTGGAAAATTAATATGACTGGCTCTTGCTTCATTCCCATTTCTTAATTGTATGTATTACCAGTACCTTTCCAGTTTAGGTAGACATCGTTTTATCCTCGTCAATGAGGATCTTCATGCTTGAACTTTTAGATCAATGACCGCTATGAGTTCCCTATGAAACTTCATCTTGACCACGAGAATAGATGATGCTCTTGTCAAAATAGTTCTCTAAATAGAAGAAACCCAAAAAAAAAAAAAAAGTCAGTCCAAGGGTCAATAGGGTCGATTCCGGTCCTACAAATTGGGAGCTGATCTTGTTTGGTATGATTCCATGTTTCAAGGCGGGAACCAACCCATCTTAGAATCAATCACCCAAACACATTTACAGTGCTTTGACATCAAGAGGTGTTGTGTTAGCAAAATTCCCAAAAGAATAAAAGAGAAAATGCAATACTAGAACATTGCCCTCGCTGCACCCCCCCCCCTTTTGGGTGGCAGACGTTGACCCTCGCCTAAGCATCATAAGGATCGGCGAGACAGCAATTTTTGCTAGCCACTGGCAAGGGCCAACCATGGTGGCACCACCACTTGCCACCACCACACAAGGGTAGGTCAAGCCTTGCGTCCAACCCTCCCCACCTCGATGCAAGGATCAACCAACCCTCGTGGAGTGATGGCCAAAACACTGTGCGAGGGCTTGCAAATCATCGCCCACGTCTAGGTGAGATCTAGGCAAGGGCTTGCAAGCCCTTGCCCATTCCCCATGAGGACTACCGCATAATTCCAGCTTAGGTTATTTTCCTTCACATGGACATTGTCAATCAACAATATCTATTCCAAAAAAAAAAAATTTTAAAAGCTCACAATAGTATTTTCAATTACTCAAATTGAACGGATTTTACATTAGTATTTGATTGTATTTTTGGGTAAATTTGGAAATTTGATTACATAAATTGAAAATATTTAGTATTTAGGACTTGATTGTATTTTTGTTATGAGTGTTGGGAATTTGAATGTAATTTATCCCTTGATTTTATCTCAAGAGAGAAAAATGAAAAGGTACGTATGCATAGTGTATATATGATTTAAGCATGCTTAACGGTACCAGGGCCAATCAAGTGATAGACATGAGAATGGCGGTGTGGTTGGACCTGAGCAACCCACACCATCCCCATATTTAATAGGGAATAAACAGATTGCAATCACAAAAAACAAAACTAGGCTACATGATGAAATTTTGAATAGTATAAAACAATGTCTACCTAAACTGGAAAGATACTGGTAACACATACAATTAAGAAATTGGAATCAAGCAAGAGCCAGTCAAATTAATTTGCCAAAAGAAATGCAGACTATACTCAAGCACATAAAAAACTAGCCAGTGCTTCTGCAAGTTACGTAGGAATCAAATAATATAGGTGTACCCCTCCCAGTTTTGCAGAAGTGGAACAACTTGCAGCAGTAAAAGGCCGTCAGCGCCCTAAATCATACAAATAAAATGAAGTACAATGCAAACTAGGGAAAAAAGAAAAGCAGAACCGGTCGGTTCCATCGATCCTGTCCGTTGGTCCGATTTCGCAGAAGGAATCGGAACCAGACGGTTATTGTTGGTTCCTATCTTCATGCTTGAACTTTTTAGATCAATGATCACTATGAATTCTCTATGCGACTTGACCTCGACTGCGAGAATATATGATGCTTAAATTGTCAAAACTGTTCTCTGAATAGAAGAAATCCAAAAGAAAATGCCGGTGCAAGAGTCAATAGGGTCAATTCCCGATCCTACAAATTGGGAGCTGACCTTATTTGGTCCAATTCCTAGTTTCAAGGCGGAAACCAACCCGTCTCAGAATCGATCACCCCTACACATTAACAATGATTTCATGTCAAGAGGCGCCACATTAACAAAAGTCCCAAAAGATTAGAAGAGAAAAAGCAAAACTAGTACATCCCCCTCGCTGCCTTCCCCACTTTCGCTGGCAGAAGCATCACAAGGATCTGCGAGACTACAACCTTTGCTAACCACCCTTGCATGGTGGTGGGACCACCACTTGCCACCACCCCACTTGCCACCACCACACAACCCTCATTTGTTTTTGTGTGACATGTTGTATTATGACATTATGCAAAACGCTACTTCTAATATGCGTTAGTAATAATATTATCTATTTCCGATCAAAAAAAAAAAAAAAACCTCGTGTTCAACCATCACCACCTCGATGCAAGGGTCGACCAGCCCTCATGCAGTGGTGGCCAAACCACTGTGCAAGGGCTTGCAAATCCTTGCCCAGGTCTAGACGAGATCTAGGCCAAGGCTTGCAAACCCTCACCTACTTCCCACAAGGACCGCTGCTTCATTCCAATAATATATGGGTGCTTTTTCTTCCCTTCTTCATCTTTCTATCTCAAGTTATTTTCCTTCATATGGAGTGTCAATCAACAATACATCTATTCAAAATATTTTAAAAAACTCACGGCAGTTTTTTTGGTCACTCAAATTGAACAGATTTAATAAAAGTATTTAATTGTATTTTTTGGGTAAGTTTGAAAATTTGATTATGTAAATTGGAAATATTTCGGACTTGGTTTTATTTTTGTTATGAGTTATAGAAATTTGACTGTAATTTGTCCCTTGAATTTATTCCGAGAGAGAAAAATGAAAAGTTACATATGCATATTGTATTATATGATTTGCTCCACAGTTAAGCATGCTTAACAGTACCAAGGCCAACCAAGTGATAGGCATGAGAATGGCGGAGTGGTTGGATCTGAGCAACCCCCACCGTCCCCCACATTTAATAGTGAATAAACAGATTGCAATCACTAAAAAAATAAAATAAAAAATAAAAAATAAAAAATAAAAAGGCTATCATAATGAAATTTTGTAGCTTTGGCCCAGTTTCTTCGTCTTAATTGCCTGTCGCGACCAAATTTTATCATGGTGGTACATTCGCCACAATGAAAAAATTTGGCAGAAAAGATGAACCACTACAATAAAGATTTCACCCAAACAACTACCAAATTTTGTCCTTGTCCCTCTCCTCTCCCCCAAAATAATTGGGTTAAGGCCACTTGAATAGGTTAAAGGTTTGAACTTAATCAAGTTATAGGATTTTTAGAGTACTTTATGAAATTAAAGTTTAAACCAAACCAGTTCATGAGACTTATAAAGTGTTTAGTAAGAATTCAAGATAGTTAAGACCTCTATGGCTGCGCCCTAGATTGTGTAAAAACAAAATTTGTTTGCATAGTTTTAAGTTTCAATGACATATGGCTTTCTGACATTGTATTAAAGTATTGATCATGAGCTAAAATCCTCACATCCGTTAGACACTATATGTAAATAAATCCTATTCAAATCCAGTGTTCAAGTGATAACGGATTTGTGCTGCAGCATCTTCTAATTTGCTAATTGAGACCAAAACCGACTAGCATGGAAGAAAGCATGTAAATCGAAGAACACAGAACCACGCATGCATAATATAAACTTGGGGCATGAAGGACTCCAAGGCTTGGTTCTGACACCACGTTAACAAGTCCAACCCAAATACATAAATTATTAAGTGGAAAGAAAGTCCAATCAAATCCATTAGTCAAATAATGTGAGATAATATTTCAGCAATTTAGCTCAATCATCTCTAGTATTATATGAAATTATAAGGAGAACGTTGCATAGAAGCATTGGATAAATGATGGAATTTGCTTTTTCTCTACCTAGATTCAGTGACAACTACGGCAAGGACAAAACTGAATAAGCTGGAAAAGGAAAAATCTATTTTGTTAGCACTTGTCTTCCATGATGACCAAACTTAAGAAGCTTTGGGTGGCTCATTTCTGGTTTGACGTAGGAAAAAGCTGAAAGTGACGGATAAAAGAGATGAATGTCTCGGCATAAAATAAAATAAAAAAAGCCGACCGACTGAACATTTATAAGCCAAATGGAAAGTTCTTTCCAAAAGCATTGGGCTTTGACAGATCAGCCAGAAGGGAGGTACTATTGAGCAGCCAGACAGCACACGTGGTAACTGCACTAAGTGCACATGTTGAGCCAAAAAGAATGTAGGAGTCACGCGTGTCAAGACAACATTTTTTTTTTTTTCAAAGTACAACAAAATTAAATTAGCTTGGGTATCATTTGGAAATTTTTGTTTGCTGCGTGCTTAGTTAAACAAATCATAATGCGCGACCTACAAAAGGGTTAAAGGGGTTTAGCATCCTCTAAAGTCATGATAAAAGGTTTTTCCATTTGATATGATCAAATTGCCCCAATTTCTTCATTGAACTTAACCGAAAAAACTCCGACCCAAGCCCTAGTATATCCCCACCTCTCTTTCTCTCTCTCTCTCACCACCCCTCCACGATACCCCTGCCGTCACACCACTTGTGTCGCAGTATCTTGCCATCTTTCGGATCTTGATTCGTGACTAAACCCATTAAATGGGTGACTTAGGTCAGATTTGGGTTTGACTTGATCCAAATCCTACCCATTTTAATCCATTTTGACTCATTTTTATATAGTACAAACATAATGACCCACACCCAACCCAACTTGAACCATACTTATACACATACCCGATCCGATCCATGTTAGTAATCCGATCCATATTAATAATCTATATTTAATCAAATCTCAAATTGAGATGAGAGCACGAAATGGTTAAGTATAAGATCACAGGAAAATAAGAGAGAATCATAAGGAAGAGTTGAGTCTAAATAAGTGATGAACTCATTTAGTATCCATATTATTTTGAGTTTCACCACTCTAAACTCATTTATTGAATAACTAACTCATGTAATAATTCATTCCATCGAATAGGAGTTTAGAAATGAATTTCTGACCCATTTTGACAGATCTAATCATAATTTCAAATATGGCATCGCCTAATGGCGGCAAGAGTAGGCTCACAACCCGAGATCTAATCTTGTAAGCCTAGCCGAGGGTGGGGGAAGAGCAATGATGGGTCTTGGTGGCAAGGGCGGGGGCGACAGAGGGCTTGGACAAATGTGGAGCGAACCTCCGACGGAGGCCTGTCGTGGGACATGGATCGTTGTTGCTTCTGTGTTCTCTATTTCTTGGGTTTTTGGGCAAAGTTTGTTCATGGGTCAGAAAATAGAGGGGGACAAAAAGGGAGAAGAGGGGAAGGGAAAAAGGAAAGAAAAATAGGAAATAAATTTAAGCCGTTTAACCAGCCTAATGATATCAATTTCTCAACTTGTAACATTCAAATGCAAACTTTCCTCATTTTGCAGGATCCCAGTCCGTAAATCGAAGATGTGGGGATGTCAAAACTCCGCATGCGCATGTTGTGATGTATTGGCCAAAAAGAAAATTGCTAAGGGTTATTCTATTTTGTCAGTCAAATGAAAATGATTATTAATGGATGGAACTACCATGGTATCCTACTAATCATCTTTTTATAATAGATGCATGTTCACATGGTATTGGGGAAAATTACCAAGAAAGCCTTGAACCAATTATATTTGTACAAATTCAGTTATGAACATTTCAATTTATCAATTTAATCCTAAATGTTTTGATAATTTATTAATGTAGTCCATTCAATCAATTTTGATCAGAAATCACTAATGTGGTCATCAATCATCATATGTGACACAACAAACATTGTCATAAATAATTTTTGAAAGTTTTTATAATTTTTCTAATTTTTTTAATATTTTCCTTTTTTTTTTCTTTCTTTTCCTTTCCTTCTCTTTTTTGTCAAGCGAGCGTAACTATTGGTGTGGGCCTCCCTCCCTAGATCTAGCGAGGGCAAGGCCCGATGAGTCCACTTTAGCCAGCTTGTCGAGCCTCTCTTGGGCGAGGGCGAGCACCAATGAGGGCCCCCATCACTAGATCTGGCCAGCCTCATCAAGCCTCTCTAGCCATCACTTGTGTTCAATGGCCGATTGCAAAAAAAAAATGGAAAAATAAAGAAAAAAATTGTAAGAAGTATTCACATTAGTGCCTGGCTATCTCATGTCGATCGTGCCATGTAGGATAACCAGAATCCACATTAACAATTTCTTGTCAAAATTGGCTAAATAGATTACATTGGTAAATCATCAAAATGTTAATAACTCAATTGACCTAATTGAAAGGTTTAGCATTGAATTGGTATAAGTACAATAGATTTAAGACTTTTTTGGTAAATCAAAGATGTGAGGCAAGACTACCATGTACTGTGTCACTCCCATCCACATTATCTACTATACCAATCATCATTTCATAATAGATGCATGTCCACATGGTATTATGTTATCTTGATGTTTTATTACTAACATAATCAATATTACTATACATCCGGTGACAAGAATGTGGTCATCAATACAAGTGACAATATATCGCTTCACTCTCTAAAAGATCTGTAAAATGCAAGACAACTAAATTTCAGTGAAGATTACGGAAATAAAGCCCCTTCTGGGTGAACGAGATTGCCGGACCCTAGATGATGTGAAATTCATTGGGTACAAGTTGCGAACAACAGTGCCATGGCGTCAAGCTTCGCGCGATCGAAATCTTTTAATATATCTAGCATTGCTCAAATTATGCTCGCTCGGCCAAAAATAAAAAGCTACGCAGAGAAACTTCTCCGATTCTTTTTGTTGAATGAAGGGGTTGGCGAGGCTACGTTGGCCAGATAGTCTGATTTCTGAACCTATTGCTTTCCCTAGGCTATGTAACCATTAATTACGTCTAATTGAAAAAAAAATAAAAAAACAAAGAAAAGGACGAGAAAGCAAAACTTTTACAGAAAAAGAGATCATGGAGGATATCCCTAAGACTTGACACAAAATTACTTAAAATGAATACAACCTACATGCAATTCTAATTACATGGAATATGATCGATGATAAATTAATCCTATTAATTAAACTACGAGTGATTAATTATTTGTGTGTTTTCTTTTTAACAAATAAAAAAACTAAACTCTAGGGCACCTATCGGGACCTAATTAACTTTAATTAAAAAGAAAAGTGACCTATTGATGCAACGCTACCTCTTTATCTTGGTATTTAATGTTTATGAAAAATTAAACTATATGCAATGCATGGGATGAGCCATCTTTGAGATTTTCTTTGCAAGTTAAATTAGAAAACTACCTAACGTATATAATAACTTAATTTAAATTAGCAAATAATTTATATTAAATCCTAACTTGAATCAAGTAATTTCCTAATCACTACTCGGTTCCTAAGATTTGCAATTTTAAGTTAGGAAGCTTAGTGGCACGTTATCCTAAATGTATTGATTTTTTTTCCTTGTATTTTTCATATTCATAATAGGAATGACATGTAATACTAAAGCCCACGTGATTAAGTATTCACCACATCCAATGGAGGATATAATGGTAATCGGGGAATTTCCTATTTATGATATGCCTAAAATCTTCATCAAACCAAAGTTAGAATCTTGATACACACAATTTAAGCAATTCAATATTGAAATTGATAATCGTTTTAGGGAAATTACCTAAATTGAGACCCCAAATTCAAACACAACTAGCTAAGGGTATCCACTTCGGCAACTAGCAAGGCCAAGAAGGGGAAAATTGTCCAAAAAGTCCTAAAGTTATTGCATTTTTGCCAATTCAGTTATAAATCTTTCAATTTTACCAATTGAATCCTAAATCTTTCAACATTTTGTCAATTGAGTCCATCCAGTCAATTTTGACTAGAATTTGCTAATGTGGACATTGACCGTCTCATGTAGCATGGCCGATACTAGCGTGAATAAAATTGATTATTTTTTAATTTGTTTCAATTTTTTAATAATTTTTTATATTTTTTATTTCTTTTTTTCTTTTCTTCTCTTTTTTTTTTTTTTTTCCTTCTCTTCCAATATCGGTCACCCAACCTCCAATGATCGGCCAGAGGCCACAATGGCAAGTTGCTGATCTAGCTAGGGGCAACCTCCCTATCCTCGAGTGAGGCTCGCCCTTGCCAAAGGCCAACAAGGCACTAGATCTAGCAAGGGCCGACTACGAAGGCGACCTCGCCAACCTTGGGCAAGACTCACCTTCGCCAGATCTAGTGATAGCGAGCCTTGCTTGTGGTTGACGAGGTCGCCTGTCACCAAATCTCGGTGAGGTGACCTCACCTCAGGCCCGTGAGGCTGAACGTCGCTAGACTTGGGCGAGGGTGAGCCTCATCCAAGGCTAGCAAGGTTGCCTCTCCCTAGATCCTAGCGAGGGCGACCTCGCCTAAGGCCAACCCTCGTCAATTGTGGCCTTTGGCTATCACTAAAGGCTAGGCGACCAGCCAAAGGATAAAAAGGGAAAGAAATTGAGAGAGAGAGAGAGAGAGAGAGAGAGAGAGAGAGA
This sequence comes from Eucalyptus microcorys, assembly GCA_014182515.1. NCBI lineage: Eukaryota > Viridiplantae > Streptophyta > Magnoliopsida > Myrtales > Myrtaceae > Eucalyptus > Eucalyptus microcorys. The sequence continues at coordinate 29,758,216 of CM024566.1, read as the reverse complement.
GAGAGAGAGAGAGAGAGAGAGAGAGAGAGAGAGAGAGAGAGAGAGAGAGAGAGAGAGAGAGAGAGAGAGAGAGAAAGAAAAAAATAATTAAAAAATTCAAAAAAATTCAAATTTTTAAAAAAATTAATAAAATTTGTCCACATAAACACTAGCATCTATGTTAGTAAATTCTAGCCAAAATTGGCTGGATAGACTCAATTAGCAAAAAGTGAAAATGTTTAAGACTCAATTGGTAAAATTAAAAGCTTTAAGACTGAATTAGCACAAGTGCAATAAATTTGAGACTTTTTAGACAATTTTCCTAGCCAAGAAGGGTAGCAGTGACAATGGACAGGTGGTGGCAAGGAGTCCGGCAAGGGCTAAGTCGTTAGGCAGCATCAAGTAATCACATTAGGACAACGAGATTCACAATGGTGTGGCAAGAGGCGGCAAACGGTAACATCAGGGACTGTGGACATCGCAAGGGATCTCTAGATCTTTGATGCTCCAATCCATTAGTGGGTTGAGGAAATAGATGATGTAGAGGTCTCCTCAAAATTTTAAGGCATTTCAACTTACAACAAATGCATACTCACTGTTTACGTGTGATCGCGAATACGACTCTCTAGCAGTCCGATTTGCTCCTTCATAGACATATTTTAAAATATTATTTCCTCATCTCACTGGAAAAATTTAAGAATAATGACTAAGCATACTCTCCACAAAAATTGAGAGCGATCCAACAATTAATGAATGCGTATTTGTTGATTTCATGAAACTACGCACTAAAATTTTTCTGGGGCCGCAGGAGAGAGAGCTCATGTGTGTAAGACTTTTGTGCTCTCTTGTGTCATTTTTGGCTTTTTATTGTGTATTGCCAACCTCTAATTGTGGATCTTCTCTAACGGGTCTTGAAGATATCCCTATTTCCTGTGTTAGGTTACGTGATCCTTTTTACTAGGATATTAGAGTATACGCTTTTTCTTTTTTCCCTATAATCAAAATTTGACAATATAAAGCTCAATTACCCCCGAGTTTGCTTCAATAAATTAAAATTTCCTAATTTGAGATGCCACGTTTGCTAGGCACATGTATATTTGGCCACTTTAGAAGAACTTTGGGCTTGTCAAAATTTTGTGCTTCTGCAGGCTTAGTAGATAATTCAATGAAACTCAAAGTATCATCACAGGTTATGGGGACTTATTACTATTAAATGAAAAATACTTCTAATATGCCAATGCAACTTAAAAACACTTTGTTTAGGGGTCAGGGTTGATTCCTAATTTTCTATGTAATATATAACTAAATGAATTGCCAATATTTAGTTGTCAATAGGTTACAGCTGCACTCTTAAATTTCCGTACTACATATTTGCATGCCAATCTCATCCACAACCGATTATAGCTTCTAAGGCCACTAGGCCACTTAACCATCGCTTGGTATCCTTACCTTCAATCGATATTCTGGTCCTCATGTCCTCCCCATGCTTCCAATACTTAGCCAAATTTTAGGATAGCTAAGTCTTGCAAGCTTTGTTGATGAACTTTGTCAAACACCTCTCAACTATTTGTCAATGTCAATTTCCATATAGTCATCGATAATTCTTGTTCATTGATATTAATATTCATGTCATGTCGATCATTTTATGGTTTGAAGCATATTCATTGACCTATGTTTCTCAATCAATCGCACTTCAGTGCTCATTGCTAGTTGTATTGTATGGTTGTCAAGAGCCACACATTCTGATCATCGATAGATTGGTTTTGTAATTGTCGATAACCACATCATGTAATTATCGATGACTATGCTGGTAATATCAAGCAAAGTCGATCAACCTACTAGATCTACTGTTTGTCGATTTAAAAGAGTTTGGTCCCTTTTTTTTTTTTTTTTTTTTTTTCGGGGGGGAGTGGGGGTGTAAACAGCTGACGGTTCTTTACCCAATAAAGGAGAGAGTTTGAGCAACAAAGCTTTTCCGCCATATATAGGTAAGAAATGTCGTGTTGTTTTGTTCAATATTGGACAACACAGGACAGTGTGCCTTCAGCATGGTAGGAAATATACAAATAAAGCAATGTCCAATCCAAATATATCAGTTCCAAGAACAAAATGGACAACAATTGACAAAACCAATTATGCAGTACCTTTCGCGTATCTACTTTGACCATTAGAAAAATGAAAAGGTAACAATCCTTAAGTACTAAATATAGGATGTCCCAACTCTAATTCTCCATCATGCCAATACCTTTTTCGCTATCTTCAAATAAAATAAAAATGGCGGTGGGCATGTTCAAGATTTGTTATGCCTAATACTGATATTGTTTTCGCTTCCAAGCTCCCGTGCACGAGCTCCCCACATCGTGAAGCAAGGGAAGACACTTAGTATGCTGGTGTAAGCATTACGTGAAGACTATGGAAAGGTAGATAACATGCAAGGAAGCCACTACGAGCTTATGAGAGCGAGTCCCAGAGGTCCCAATCCGCAACATCATTGAAGTAATCAGCAGTGGATCGATCGAACAAGACGAACGCCACCTTCTTCTATATGTGGATAGCGTCCTAGGAAGCATGAGATAATTCTCTCGTTTCTTCATTGTCTCTCCGAATTTTACTGTCATTTTCTAATGTAATTCCATAGTAGGGTTTTGACGTTGAGTTATCGATGGAGTTTGTGGGAATGGCAAGGAAGAGTACTGCATGTGATGTGTTTATCATAAGCGGACTTAGACCAGTAAAACATTAACTAGATGCTATTGACTAATCGTTGAGCTTTTGAATCTTGACAACTTGGAGAAGATCTAAGGTAGTGGAGCCAAAAGAGCTATGGTGGTATCAAATATGAATGTGCACAAGTATTTTCGTTCTAGGGTGTCGTTGTCCGAAAATAAAACCAGGACCACATGATGTAAATTTGAAGTCCACGGAATGGCAACGTCGCCATGCTTTTTACACCGCGACGAGCCCTCACCAAACTGTGTATTGAAAAAATAAAAAATAAGCACAACCAACCCTTAGCATAGATTAGGGCCAAAAGAGAAAAATTAAAAAAAAGAGATGACACAATATGTTAAAGGTCCTTTTCACATAACTGTAAACGCGTTATCTTCTGTGATGATACTTTAGATGCGCTAATCTAGTTGTTGGGAATAACGAATACACTAAAATCGATCTGATACTCAATCGAACCCCTAAAATGAACGCGGAAGACGGGCCCAGAAAGCACATGTATCACCGATCAAAAAGTACTTTACGGAGTCGAACGTACCTTGTCTTTCACAGATTAAACACCAATGTTGAAGTTCGAGGAAGAATTATGATCCCGTTCTACAGAGGAGCGTACTGTTGCTTTAAGAGGGAGAAAACTCTGTTTTTTGGAAGCATATTGTTCTTACATTCTTTGGAGGGAGAGAGTGCGTCTTCTAAAAACATACGTACGTAAAGGTACGTTCCCTTTTTCTTTCTATCTCTTAAAACGTCTCCTCCAAGAGATGTAACCCCTCAACGTAAACTTTCATATCTCAACCCTTCCTCCATGGGCCCTTAACCTACAGGCTGGGTTCTTAGGCCCAACATAGGCGGACGGGCCTATTTAGACCCATCAACACATAGAAAAACTCATCATCTCCCACTCATACATGGTGGGCCAAACAGGATCCTCTTTACCTCTCTGCAACATTCATACCGGTGAATAATCCGTGCGACCAGCATACTTTGAGAGCTCGTTGCCATACATCTGTTAGGAATATATAGAGGCTCATAATGGGCACCACACTCTGAGTAGATTTAGTATGTAGTACCCTAGATCAATCAATCACATTTATATCTCTCTTAATCTCTTTTTAAATAATGATATATTTTATTCGCAATTATGATTGTCCCATAAAACAATCATAATTGGTCGACCAATGAATACAAAACTAGAATGTGATTTTCCAAATTCGATCTTCCTCTTTCCTTTAAACTCTCAATTTCAGTTCAGCTTGCTTTTCTAGAAATGTCCCATTAGATCGAATCAATTCTTGATCATTGGAAATATCCTAAGATAGCAAACACTGAATAGAAATCTTGAAAATAAATAAGAGTCATGAGGGCACTAAATTGAGGAACTCTTTCCCTCAAAAGTCTCACACGGCATAAAAGTTGAGATCAAACTTTTGTCATTCTTATTAGTCGTCTCATGTATACGTAGTATGAAATACGTATTACGGTATTAACTCATTTCTCATGGAGCGTATGTCTACACCATTAATACCGTACAAATGATAGTTCAGACATACCTAATGTCTAACTTGAGTTCACATATCTACTCATTCACAGAATTCATCAGCACTCAAATCTGGCATCATAGACAGATAAAGTAGAATATGTGGGTTATTTTACTTTCGGACATAGTAAATATTATGTCCTCATCTTAACACTTAGTTAAGATGACATATACATTTTAAACTTGAGCTCTCGATTATCACCTAAATAATAAGTTTAAAAACCGTCTCATCTCTATTTATCACATAGTAAATAGAGGCGATTACTCGTGTGAGTGGACTAATTTTTTATCTGTCCGACATACTTTCTCAACTTTACATAATACACTGAGCATTAAGATGCATAAACGTCAAACAAAGATTCATAGGCATTAATAATGAAAAAACACAAATTCATTAAATGTGAACACTTTAGGGAAATTACAATATTCAGTATATTAACCTCTACGCAATCCTAGAGATTTTACATAACCACAAAACACATATCTAGGTATTAGCTTTGTCATAGGATCTGCTACCATTCTATGCGTAGATATGTACTGTAAGTTCACATCTTTTCATGTAACCATATCTTTGACAAAATTATACTCGGTATCTATATGTTTGGTCTTGCCATGATATTTTGGATTTTTGGTGTCCGCTATAGCTTCTTGGCTATCACAATTAACCAATAATGGATTTACGGCATTCCCAATAACACTTAAATGATCCAAAATTCTCTTAAGCCAAACACCTTCTTGTACTGCTGTTGATAATGCCACGAACTCAGCTTCCATCATGAACAAGGCTATACACATTTGTTTCTTACTGCTCCAAGATATGGCGCCATTATTCAATAAGAAAGCAAAATTAGAGGTAGATTTCCTTTCATCTAAATCTCCTCCCCAATCAACATCTAAATAACATTCAAGTCACAAATCCTTTCATTGTTAATTAAGCTTGTAATCAGCAGTTCCCTTCAGATACTTCAATATTCTTTTAACGGCTTTCCAATGTGCTTGACCTAGATTGGATTGATATCTACTCACCATTACAACTGTAAAACATATGTCAGGTCTTATACACATCATAGCGTATATTAAGCTTCCCATAGCACTAGCATAAGAAACGTGTTTCATTTATTCCTTCTCTTGTGGAGTCCTTTGACATAGTCTATGGCTCAATCCTTCACATTTTACAATAGGAGTATCTATGGGTTTACAATCTTGCATACGAAATCGTTTGAGAACCTTATTTATGTATATTTCTTGTGAAAGAGATAATGACCTCTTCGAACGATCTCTTGAAATCTTAACTCCAAGAATGTACGCAGTCTCACCCATATCTTTCATCTCAAAGTTGGAAGATAACCAACTTTTGACAGTACTAACAAACTCCATATTACTTCTGGCAATTAGTATATCATCAACATATAATGATATGATCACAAATTGATCTTTAGATCTTTTGATAAATACACAATGATTCTCATCTATCATTGTAAAATCATATGCCATTATGGCATTATGAAAACGTATATAACATTCTCTCGACGACTGCTTAAGGCTATATATCGATCTCAAAAGTTGACATACTTTTTATTCTTGGCCTTCTATAATGAAACTAGTAGGTTGTTCCATATATATTTCTTCATCTAATTCTCAATTGAGAAAAGCAATTTTTACATCAATTTGATGTAACACAAGATCCATACTTGCCACTATTGCCAGAATAATGCGAATCGAAGTAAATCTCACTACAGGAGAAAATGTTTCTTCATAATCAATTCATTCCTATTAATTATACCCCTTCGCCACCATTGCCAGAATAATGCGAAACTTTGTATCTTTCTATGGAGCCATCAGCTTTACGCTTTATTTTGAGAACCCACTTGTTCCCAATGACTTTGCGTCATTATGAAGATCAACCAGTTCCCAAACATGGTTTGACTTCATTGACTCCATCTCCTCTTCCATTGCATGCATCCATTTTTCCTTATTAGGGCAATTTAGAGCCTCATGTACATTTCTTGACTCATCTTCATATTGTGGAGTAACCATAAAAGTTTCCCCTTCAATGTACGACAGGGAATACTTTTACAACTTGTTCGCCATATAGGAGATTATACACCTTGTACATCATTCTCCATTATGCTTCCACTCGGATTAGATAATGACGATATCGTCTCATCATGTGGTTGTAATTGAGAGTAAGTTGAATTAAATTTATCATTTCTCATGTTACTCCCACTTGGACAAACTCCACTAAATTCATTATCTGGATCCATGGTTTCAAATAGGGAGTAATCCTCACCTTTTTTCGTCTTTCTTAGGAAATTCATTCTCTAAGAATATGACATCCCGTGATTCGAATTCAGTTATACTTCCACTTTCCTGCTCACCTATGAACGCATACATTTTCGAGTGTTCAAAGTATCTTATGAAAAAACTGTTTTTTTCTCTAGGACCCAATTTCCCAAACTTGTGAAAGGGCTCATGAGTATAGGCAGCATAACCCCATGGTTTAAGAAAACTTAAGTCCGGTTTTCTACCTGTCCATAACTCATATGGAATGGAAGTAACTGATTTGGAAGGCACCCGGTTAAGTATATAGGCAGCAGTTAATAACACATCACTCCAAAAGGTGATAGATAAGTTAGCATGCACCATCATGGATCTAACCATTTCCAGTAGGGTTCTGTTCCTTCTCTCCGCAACACCATTTTGTTTAGGAGTATATGAAATAAACAACTGTCTTTCTATTCCTTTTTCATCATATAAATTTTTGAACTCATCAAATAAATATTCTCGACCTCGATCAAATCTTAATACTTTTATTTTCTTGTTTAATTAATTTTCTACCAAGTTCATAAACCTTTTGAAACAACTCAATGCTTCAGATTTATGAAAAATCAAATAGACATATATGAATTGAGTATAATCATCTATAAATGTGATGAAATAAAAAGCCCCATGCCTTCCTCTCACATTCATTGGACCACAAATGTTAAAATGGATTAAATGCAGAGAAAATTCAGCTCTTTTACCTTTTCCAAATGATTTCCTTGTCGTTTTCCCTACTAGACAATGCTCACATATGAACAAATCGACTTTTTCAATGTTGCCCAACAAGCCCTCTTTAGCTAGCTTATTCATACGTTGTTGGCCAATATGACCAAGTCTAGTATACCACACATTCACATCATTATCATATAAATTAGAAGAAGTGAAAAAGGAATAATAAACATTGACATTACCATAGTCAACATTTAATACAATAAAACCATCTAGAAAATAACCACAATCATAGTAGTTTGTTTCTAAATACAAATCCACACCACTATTATGGAAGTCCATACTAAAACAGACACTAAATTCTAATGAATCTCCGGAGCATACAATACATCATGTAGGAACAAAATGCGTCCACCACGCATGTTCAGTTGGCAAGTGTTAATTCCTTTTACTTCGACTCTGGAGTTATTTCCTATATAGATCCACTTAGTTCTAGTTGGTACCCGTCGGAATTCCACAAAAGATTCTCTATCCTTCGCTACATGGTCTATTGCTTTAGAATCTACAATCCACAAAGGATTAGACTCGGTTAAGAATACAGAACTTGACACATAATTAAAGTTCTCAAAAGTACAAAGGGTGTATACCTTCTTTGGCTCGCAACAATCGCAAGCATAGTGACACTTATTGTCACAATTGTAACACTTAACCCTTGACAGCTTCTTCATTCAAGGACACTTTCCTCTTTCATGTTAGTCAACTTTTGGTTTCTTCCTTGAAGAACTTGCTCCCTTGCTTTTCCACTTTTTAAACCAATCAGGACATTTGCACTTGGAGCTCAAAGCTCCATGTGAGCTGGAACCAACATGATAAATTTCAGTTTCCGGCTTAGCCGCCAAGAGGCAGTTCTCTTACAGCTTAAGATGGCACATTGCATCCTCAAAGGTTTTAATATTCTCATTATGGGTCAGGTGCACCTTCATATGCTTCCAACTTGAGGTAAGGAACAAATCACTGTTTGCACTTGCTGCTCGTTAGTCAGAACATGACCAGCATCTTTCAGTTCATTAATCATGTTTGACATCTTTCCTAAGTGTTGCTTCATGGTTTGACCATAAGGCTTCTTGTAAGAGTCAAATCTAATAGTGAGCTACCTCAGTCTGGTCGCCGAAGTATGACCAAACCTTGCTGCCAACGCTTCCCACATTTCCTTGGCATTCTCAAAACGCTTGAACTCTCGCATGATGTCATTCTCCATGCTACTCAACAACGTAATGTGAGCAAGAGAGTTCTTTCTCTTCCATGCAACAAATGCATCCTTATTTCTCTTATGTTATGCAGTGTTTCCATCTTTAGGTTCTTCCATAGTCAAGTTAAGAGCTTCTAGTGCCTCTTGCTCTTCCAACACATATTGGATTTTCAAAGCCATAGTTCATGCTTCCCGATCCCTTTTCATGTTTATGAATTGCTTTTGATTGAATTTTCATGAAACACCACCGTTGGTCGATCGGGGATGGAAAATCCCAACACCCGTACTGGTCTCCCCTCATTTTTTTGATTTTCTACAAATCGAAGTTTGTTTCTGATAGCATAGGGTCAAAGCTCTCGTCAATACAAGAAAATCGAGTGGCGGATCACCGTCGGAGGCCACCAAACGCACCACCACGCGCAATCGAAAGGAACCGGTGTCATCGGCATGTGCAATAACGAATACCCTAAAATCAATCCAATACTCAATCAAACCCCTAAAACGAACGCGGAAGAAGAGCCCAGGAAACACATGTATCACCGATCAAAAAGTACATTACGGAGTCGAACGTATCTTGTCTTTCACGGATTAAACACTAATGTTGAAGTTCGAGGAAGAATTCTAATCACGTTCTAACGGGGAGCGTACTGTTGCTTTAAGGGGGAGAAAAATCGGTTTTGTTGGAAGCGTACTATTCTTACATTCTTTGGAGGGGGAGAGAGCGTCTTCTAAAAACGTACATACATAAAGGTACGTTCCCTTTTTCTTTCTATCTCTTAAAACGTCTCCTCCAAAAGACGTAACCCCTCAACGTAAACTTTCATATCTCAACCCTTCCTCCATGGGCCCTTAACCTACGGGCCGGGTTCTTAGGTCCAACATGGGCGGATGGGCCTACTTAGGCCAATCAACACATAGAAAAACCCATCACTAGTCTATATGTTCGGTCAGAAAAGAGGATCACTATGAAGTGTCATTGGTTATCTAGCATCCACTAGTGGAAGAAAATTTTGTTTGTCCGTACGTCTTTTCGTATCACTCATACCACTTTCATAATTGCAAAATATTAAATCAAAAAGGGAGTTGGATGAACACCATTTTCATATTTCAACCAAGAAGTGACATTTGTGGATAAATGCAATCAAAATCCTAAACCATGCAAAGAAAAAGCAATTTAGTTTTAAAATTTTTAATTTACACAATTAAGTACTAAAACTTGGCCGAAAAGTGGAGTCAAGTATCTTTGTTATCACTGTCCAATTTGAGTGACAAAAATTATTGAATTGGCATTTGTCAACATTTTTCAGGATCACATAAATAGGGATGAGCACTAGTTCTAGGTCAATTGGGAACGGACCAAACCAAGTGATTTTCACTTGTTCCCACATAAACTGGTCCACTTATCAATTCCACAAAATTGGAAATGGCAATAGCCAGTCGAGTTCCCAGTGCGGAGCAAGCCAATGGAAATGGCATGGTCCTTTTTCTATTTTTCGAGTTTGCATTGTACTTCATTTTCTATGTATGACTTATGGCTCGATGGCCTTTTACTGCTGCAAGTTGTTCAACTTCTGCAAAACTGGGAGGGGTACACCTATATTAGTTTATTCCCAAGTAACATGCAAAAGCACTGGCTAGTTTTTTGTGCGCTTGAGTATTGTCTGGATTTCTTTTGTCAAAATAATGTGACTAGATCATTCTTGATTCCAAATTTTTAATCTTATGTTTTACTAGTAACTTTCGAGTTTGGGTAGACATCATTTCATCCCTGTCAATGAGGATATTGATGCTTGCACCAATGATCACTATGAGTTCCCTATGCAACTAAATCTTGACCACGAAGATGGATGATACTTAAATTGTCAAAATAGTTCTTTTGAATAGAACGAATTTAAAAAAAAAACAAAAACAAAAACAAAAAACCGCTAGTCCTAAGTTAACCCTCAAAACTTGATTAGATCGGTCCGATCCTCTAGGGTCAATGGGGTTGATTCCTGATTCTAAAAACTATGAATCAATCCTATGTTGTCCGATTCCTAATTCTAGAGTGGAACCAACTTATACTAGAATCGACCACCTTATATATAAACAATGATTTGATGTCAAGAGGCGCCACATTAGCAAAAGTCCCAAAAAATTAGAAGAGAAAAAGGAACTAGAACATTGCCCTCACTACCCCCACCTTCATTGATAGACATTGTCCCTCACATAGGCATCACAACGATCGATGAGACAGCAACCCTCGCTAGCCACAAACAAGGACAAATGGCCCTTGCATGGTGGTAGCGCCACCACTTGCCACCACCACACAAGGGTAGGTCAAGGCTCATGTCCAACCCTCACCACCTTGATGTGAAGGTCAACCAACCCTCGTGAGGTGGTGGCCAGACCATCACACAAGGGTTTGTAAATCCTCAAGCAGGTCTATGCAAGTCCTAGGCAAGGGCTTATAGGCCTTCACCTACACCCCACGAGGACTGTCGCTTCATTCAAGTTAATTTATGGTGTCGTGACCTCTTTTTTCGACACCTGATAGGTGCGGGCACCTATGGAGATTAATGGCTTGGCTAGATCTATTAGGCTTAGCCTAAACTCTCCCAAACACACTAATTCACGACTTAATGGTTTGATATTTAACATATAAGTTAATTTTAAAAATGAGTCGCCACTAATCAATTTAGGGTAGGTCGATTAAAAACCCAAGCAAAATATTGAGAGAAATATTCGCTCCTGTGCAATCAAAGAAATTAGGATCGGGGACTTGATTACACTAGTTAATCACTAATGCCCTTTTGGTACCTAATCTTGTTTAAACCCCAAGACTTTTTGGATTTTCAAGGGGTTTTCTATGCATTTATGGAGAAAAACATTTTTTTGGATTTTTTTTATCTTTTTCTGAAAATATTAATCATTTTTGGCTTTTTTCTGATTTTTTGGGCTTTTTGAGAAAGCATGAGATATTTTGGGATTTTTAAGATTTTCTAAAATATAGATCATTTTTTATTATATATCTTTTTATTAAAATATTATATTTTTTATTATAATATAATACTAAAAACGACCCGAGTTAGATTCCCGGTTGGGACCAACCCGGGTCATCCACCCAAGACCCGAACGGGCCTACAACGCGAGCCCAGCCCAGGATTCTTTTTTCTTTTTAAAACATAAACAGAGCCCAAACCAATTTGGCCCATTTTCATTAAAGAAAACTCTAGCCCAAGGGTTAACCAGCCCACACGTGCGAACCCAACCGGGCGAAACCCTACTTGATCGACAACCCGGGTCTGACCCGACTCCATAGCCACGACCTGATTCCTACAAAACCCTACCAGATCGACGACCCACGCTTGACCCGATTTCAACCCGTCTTCTCATTCGCTGACTTGGCTTTCTAGAGCCCTCGAGTCCAATGATCCACGGCAGAGATGGCCAAGCTCGTCTCGATCAAAGCTTGGGCCTCCGACGGCACCACTTCGAACTCCGCTTAGCCAACCATCATAGCTAGTCCCATCACCCGTCGCCGCTAGTCACTGCAAGTCCAGCCATGGTTACTATGCTCACCTAGGATTTCCATCGAACGCCTAGCGGACGCCGATTGATAGGGGGACAAGGTTGAGCCCTTCGGGCTCGAGATCACGACAGGGCTCCGAGCAGGTGAACAGCGGGGACCAACGGGGAGGTAGACTACAAACAGTCGGGGGCCGGAACTCGCTTGAAACCAACGGCCGCTAGTCCCAGCCCGACGACCCCAACACACACAACAAACAACAACAACAACAAAACAAACAAACAAACAAACAAACAAACCCTAGCTCACCGCAACAGGGGGCGCAGCGGCGGGTGGGCGGTCAAGCACGACCGTCGACGGCGTCTAAGCCCCCTTCTCACTGCAACCCACGAATCTAGGTGCCTTCTCCCCCTCGCTTGCCCTTTCTCACTCGCCCTCTCTCTTTCTCAGGTTCGCTCACTGCCAGCCTCTCCCGATGTCTCTCGGGGGAGGTCATTTGAGCTGTGACCCCTTTTCTCTCTTGCTCGCTCTTCAATCTTCCCCTGAAGTCTCTCCGGGGAAGGTCTCTGAGTTCGCTTGCTGCCGTCGATGGGCATTGCACCCGCTATTTATAGGCGAGGAGGGTCTAGTCAATGGAGAGCCTCGGCCGCCGGCCCTTGGTTTGTCGACCGAACTCTCTCGGCCGAACCGACGTCCCATCCCTGCTTCTCCACCGGGGCACGCTCGGCATTGAAAGCAGGCATTAATGGTGCTTGAGAAATGTCTCCTCTGGCCAACGTCGGCCTACCCCCTCAACCGTAGGTGTTGTGCTGGTTGCAAAGGCTGAGGAAGAAGACAAAGGAGGAAGGAGACAAGGAGAAAAGGGCCAGGCCAGGGAAAAAATAAATGGGCCTCCAGGTTCATGTAGGGGAGGAGAGGAGGAAAAGGGGGCTGGGTGGAAAGACCTAGCCCCATGCGGCTACCGCTTTTTTTTTTTTTTTTTTTTTGTGTTATTATTATTATTATTATCAAATTATCCAAAAAAATAAAAATAAAATAAAGGAAAATAAAAGCTAAGCCTTAATTTAAAATACCTAGACAAAATTTAGGTGTCAACATATATGGCTGCTATATTTTATTTTATTTTTTTGTTCTTCTTTATCCTTCTATCTTTCAGTGTTTTCCTTCATGTGGATGTTGTTAATCAACGCTACGTTTATTCTATTATTATGAAAAAAAAAAATTACATCAGTTTTTTCAGTCACTCAAATTGAACAAATCTAATAGAAGTACCTAATTATACTTTTTGGCTAAGTTTGAAAAATTAATTACATAAATAAATAAAAAATTGGGACTTAAGCATGGGGCAAACGCAAGTGAAAAAGAAAAGTGAAAAAGTACACATGTATAGTGCATATTTGATTTTCTATATAGTTAAGCGTGGGGGCAAAGAACACCCTAAGTATCACAACTTGGCATGGGGAAATGCAATCAAAACTTTCAAAAAGTACACTTAAGTGCCACTAAAAAAAATGAATACTTAAGTGCCAACTCCAGTAAGCTTGCTAGAAATCTAATGTGGCATTATTTTATTAATAAAGCTATATATAGTTTGCCGGAATGTCCACTTAGCAATCCTTGTATAAAACGACATGTTCACTTAAGTGCAAGTCATGGTTAAAAAATTGTTACTTAAATATCAAGTTATGGTGTAAGTAATCACTGAAGTGTCTCTCGTGGTTAAAAGTGAAATACTTCACTTTAGTGCCAAAATGACGTTGTTTAGCGTCATCTCACGTAGTCTATGTGGGGCACGAGGTCATTCACCTATCTATGTGAATAAATTTTTTATCAAAAAAAAAAAAAAAGCCACATCATTTAAAATTTTTGGCAGAAAAAGCATCGTTAGTTACTTGGTGAGAAATTCCCTTTGTTGACACTTAAGTGTTCATTTCTTCTCCAATATTGATACTTAAGTGTATCTTTTGAAAATTTCAACACTCATGTGTCCTCCGTACTAAATTGTGGCATTTAAGGTGTTCTTATGCTAATTCTACCGTTAAGCGTGCTAATGGTACCATGGCCAATAAAGTGATAGACATGGCAATGGCAGCGTGGTTGGATCTGAGTTACCCACACCATCCCCATTTTTAATAGTGAATAAACGGAGTGCGATCGCTACAAAAGCAACTAAGCTATCATAATCAACTTTGTAGCTTTGGCCCACTTTCTTCGTCCTAATTGCCTATCCCGACCAAGTTTTATCATTGTGACACATTAGTTGCAATTGAAAATATTTTGACAAGATAGATGAATCATCTGCAACAACAGTATCGTCCAAACACCAGCCAGATTTTGCCCACAATGGTTGGCATGGTTGATGAGTCAAGACCACTTGATTAGGGAAAAGGTCTGAACTTTATCGGATTACAGGATTTTTAGAAGGAAAAAGTACCAAAATAGTCATAAACCTTTTTGCATCGGTACCAATTCAGTCCTAAACTTTTTAATTGGACCATTTTAGTCCTAGACCTTTTTACATTGGTACTAATTCAGTCCATCCGGCTAATTTAAGCCGGAAATTTGACATGACGCCAAATGGACAAATTTTATAATTTTTTATATTTTTCAGATTTTTTAAATTATTTTTTCTTTTTATTTTTTTTTCTTATTTCCTTATCCCTTGGCCGGCGGGGTTGCCGACCATCAGCCATAGGCTGTCGGGCGAGGGGCCCCACGCCCGCCACGTGGCCGATGACAAATTTTATAATTTTTAAAAAAAAAAAAAATTAAAAAATAAAATTATAAAAAAATTATAAAATTTGTCTACGTGGCGCCACATAAGACCACCGACGGCCACGTCAGCAATTTCCAGCTTAAATTAGCTGGATGGACTGAATTAGTACCAATGTAAAAAAGTTTAGGACTAAATGGTCAATTGAAAAGTTTATAACTGAATTAATACCAATACAAAAGGTTTAGGACTATTTTGGTACTTTCCTCATTTTTAGAGTACTTTGTATCTAAACCATAGGTTTAAACTTCATTGATTCACGATACTTGTAAAGTATTTAGTAAGTCTACAAGATGGTCAAGACCTCTATGGTTGTGCCCTGAATTATGAAAAAACAAAATTTGTTCACATAGGTTTAAGCTTTAACGACATATGGTTTTCTAACTCTGTACATAAGCTTAAATCCTTACATCTATTAGAGACTATATGTAGATAAAGCCTAGTTAAATCCAGTGTTATCTGACCAAAAAAAAATCCAGTGTTCAAGTGATGACGGATTAGTACTGCAACATCTTCTTATTTGCAAATTGAGACAAAAACCGACAAGCATGGAAGAAGGCATGTGAATTGAAGAACGTAGAGCCATGCGTGCAGGATATAAACTTGGGGCATGAAGGACTCTGAGGCTTGGTTCTGACGCCACTTTAACAAGACCAACCCACATACACGAGTTATTTGGTGTAGAGAAACCACAAAAATAAAGCCTCTCAAATCCATCAGTGAAGCAATGTGAGATAATACTTCAGTAATTTAATTTAAGCATCTCAAGTATTATGTCAAATAAATATGAGAGGGAGAGCTATATATACATTGGATATACGGTGGGATTTGCCTTTCTCTACTTAGATTCAGTGACAACTTTTACACTTTCAAAGAAACGGTATCCCCAAAAAGGACAATATTAAATACGTTGGAAAGGCGGCTAATATGCGTTCTTATCTAACTTGGTTCGAAACTTTTAACCAGATATCTTGTTGGCCTGTTGAGTTGAGTGAATTGTGTCGTTTATTATCCTTTGACCTGCAACATCGAACACACTTTTTTGTCAGCATTAATCTTACTTGATGACCAAACTTAAAGAAGCTTCGGGTAGCTCATTTCTGGTTTGGCGTAAGGAAAAAAGCCCAAAGTAACGGATAAAATAGATGAATGTGTCGGCATGTAATCAAAATACTACTGATTGAAAGATCTTTCCAAAACCATTGGGCTTCGACAGATCAGCCAAAAGGGGGGCTCCTTTTGAGAAACCAGAAAGCACACGTAGTAATTGCACTAAGTGCATATGTTTTTGTCTTTTTGAAACCGAACTAAGTGCATATGTTGAGCCAAAAGAATATAGGCGTTACGCGTGTCAAGACCATATCTTTTTTTTTTTCAAGTAAAACATAATTAAATTAGCTTGAGCGCCACTTGGGGAATTTTTGTTTGCTGCGTGCTTTGTTAAGCAAATCACAAAGCACGACCTCCAAAGTCAGGATAATAACTTTTATCATTTGAGATGATCAAATTGGCCCTATTTCTTTATTGAACTTCATCAAAAAAAAAAAAAATCTGGCTCAAGCCCTAGTATTTTCCCACACCTCTCTTGCTCTCACCTCACCTCCCCTCCACCACACCACTGTCGTCGCCCACTTTTGTCGCGATATTTCACAATCTTTCGGATCTAGACTCATGACCTCAAATATTGTGTCACCTGATGCCAATAAGTAGGGCTCAGAACTTGAGATCTGATCTTGTGAGCCTAGACGCGCGCGAGAGAGAGGATGAGCAATCATGGGGCATAGTGGCAAGGGCGGGGGTGACATGGGGCTTGGATAGAAGTGGAGCAAGGCTCTGATATATTGAGATGTGGTTAATACTCCCATGGATAGATAACCACAATTTTAAGCCTAAATAATTAATATAAGAGACATGATCATGCAAGTGCGCAACTAATAATTTAACTTAAGAAATAAATTAATTGTTTGAGGAGACAGAAAAAACCTTCATGCACTGAGTAAATCTTCAAGTAAATGTTCTGCAAGATGTTGACTAGAGACCAAGCAACCATTTAATGTATTCATGACTTAGATATGATTTCCAAATATGATTATGCAATGCCAATCCATTCTTTTTGGGTTTTTCTTGTTTAACATGAAATGACTTAATTTTAATATTATGTCTATTGATCAGTTAAAAATTAATCCTATTAATTAAACTAAGTGTCATTAATTATTTATGTGTTTTCTTTTTTAATAAATATAAAAACTAAATTCTAGGACACCTATCGTGACCTAATTGACCTTTATTGAAAAGAATAGTGACCTATTGATGAAGTGCTAAGAATAGTGACCTATTGATGCAGCGCTAACTCTTTATTTTAAAATCTTCTCTTTATGAATAATTAAATTATATGCAATGCATGAGATGAGATATCTTTGAGTTTTTCTTTGAAAGTTAAATTAGGAAACTAACTAAAGTATATAATAACCTAATTTATATCAGGAAATGATTTATATTACATCCTAATTTAAATCAGGTAATTTCCTAATTAGTACATGGTTCCTAAGATAAGCAATTTCAATTTAGGAAACTTAGGTAGCGCATGGTAACGCTCATGTCTCTCCCAATTTCTGTTTTTTTGTTCCCCAGAACAAAAAAAGAACAGAAACCTGTTTGGTAAAACATTTGTTCCCGGGAACAATTTCTCAAATTTTTGTTCCCGGGAACAGTTTTGAGAAGCAAAAAAAAGTTGATTCTTGTTCCCGGGCTCAATTTCTAGAAATAAGCTAATTTTCTTTTTCTTTTTTCTTTTGTTTCTCTTTCTTGCCGCGGCACCTCCAATCACCCGGAGCCACCATTGACGGCCGCCGCCGCCGCCGCCACCGCTGGCCGATCGCCGGCCGCCGCCACCATCGCCACCACTGCACGACCGCCCGCCACCGGCCGTCACCGACCACCGCCGCCGCAAAGCCCATCAACTACCACCTCCTGCGGCCAGCGGCAGTGACCGGTGATGACCGGCGGCGGGCGATCATGCAACGGCGGGCGGCGGCCAACGGTTGGCGATCCGTGAGCAAAAATAAAAAATGAATAAATACAAAAAAGAAATTGTTGAGTTACGAAACGCATTTTTATTCTTTTCCTATTCCAAGAGTAAAAATTTTGTGTAGTTATCAAACAGGTTCTTTTACTTAGAAATTGTTCCCGGAACAGAAATAGAAAAAACTATTTCTGAAAAAAAAAAAAAAAAAAAAAAAAAAAAAAAAAAAAAAACTCTTCCCCATAAGAGAAGCGTTGTCATGCGCAGCCTTAATGGCAAGTAATCCATCCTAAATGTTTTACATTTTTTAAAATTTTAATAATAAAAATATTATCTAAAATAATGACATGCAATATCTAAGCCCACGTGATTAAGTATACACCACATCCAATATAGGATACAAGGGGTATCCACTGCGGCCACCGGCAAGGCTACGGCAAGGCCAAGAACGGAAAAGGGCAGCAACTTCGAACGAGAGGGCTGGCGACAGTCAGTAATCACGTTAGGACAGCGAGACTCACGATGGGGTGGCAAGAGGCGGCGAACATCAACGTTGGGGACTATGGACATCACAAGGGGTCTTTGGATCGTTGATGCTCGATTCCTTTGCTGGGGTTAAGGAAATAGGTGGCGTAGAGGTCTCCTCAAATTTTTAACACATTTCAACTTAGAACAGATGCATATTCGCTGCTTACATGCAACCGCAAATTGGACTCTCTAGCAATCCAACCAATCTGATTTTCTCCTTCAAAGACATATTTTAAAATGCCTTTTCATCATCTATACCAGATAACTCAAAAATAATGATTTAGCATACTCTCCACAAAATTCGAGAGCGATCCAACGGTTGAAATGTGCGTTCGTCGATATCGTGAAACTACGCGTTGAAATTTTTCTGGGGAATTGCGGGAGAGAGAACTCATGTGTGTATTTTTTTGGTGCTCTCTTGTGTGATTTTCTTTTCTATTGTGTGTTGTCAACCTCTGACTGCGAACCATCTCTAATGGGTTTATATAGGGTCAAGCTTAGGGTTGTCTTGCAAATACCGAGGATATCTTTATTTCCTATTTTAGGTTATGTGATCTTTCTTATTAGAGTATACACCCTTTCTTATTTCCCTATGATCAAAATTTGACAATATAAAGCTTAATTACCCCCAAATTTGCTTCAATAAATCAATATTTCCTAATTTGAGATATTTGGTTTGCCAGGCACATGTATATTCAGCTGCTTTAAAGGAACTTTGGGCTCGTCCCAATTTTGCACTTCTGGAGGCTTAGTAGATAATTCAATTATACTTAAAGGATCACTACAATTTATATGGACTTATTACCGATGCAAGTTAAAAATTTATTTATTTGGGGGTCGCGCTCAATCATTAATTTTCTATGCAATAAATAACTAAATAAGTTACCAAAATTCAGATATCAACATATTACAATTACACTCCCGAGTTTCCATACCTCCTATTCGCACGCCGATCTCATCCACAAATAGTTATAGCATCCAAGGTCATAGGCCACTCAACTATTGCTTGGTACCTTTGCCTTCAGTTGGTATCCACCTCATGCTTCCAACACTTACCCAGATTTTAGGATAACGAATTCTTTGCAAGCTTCGTCGATGAACTTTATTGAACACCTTTGAGCTATTTGTTGATGTCGATTCCAGATAGTTGTCGATGATTCTTCTTCATAGATGTCGATATTCATGTCATGTCAATCATCTAATGGCTTTAAGAACTTTCATTGACCAGTCTTCCTCAATCAATCACACTCCAACGCTCATCAATAATTGTATTGTATGGTTGTCGAGAGCCACACATTGTGGTCATCGATAGATTGGTTTTGTAATAGTTGATAGCCATATCATGTAGCTATCATGCTGATCACAACAACCAAACTCAATTAACCAACTAAATCCACTGTTTATCAACTTGAATTTTTTTTTTTTTGGCGCATAAACCGGTAGTCATTAATTGCAAACAGTTCTTTACCCCATAAAAGAGAGAGCGAGCAACAAAGCTTCCCGCCATAGGGAAAATTGTCCAAAAAATCCCAAACCGATTGCACTTTTGTCAATTCGGTCCTAAACCTTTTAATTTTGTCATTTTAATCCTAAACATTTTCACTTTTTGTCAATTGAGTTCATTCGGCCAATTTTAGCTAGAAAATGCTAACGTGGATGTTGGCGGTGCCACGTAAGACCATCGGCACTGATGTGGACAATTTTTAATAATATCTTAATATTTTTTTTGAATTTTTATTATTTTTTCTGTTTTTTTTTTTTTTTCTTTCTTTTCTTTCTTTTCTTTTTGGCTTTCTTCTTTGCCTTTTCCGATAGCCGACCAACCACAAGCGATAACTAGCCACCCACCACAGCCAGCCAGCTAGCCTCGCCTACCACAGACAAGGCCCCGCCAGGCAAGGGCAAGCCCTAACGAGGGGAGCCTTCGCCCAGGCACGACCCGGGAAGGGTCGCTTAGGCAAGGCCAACCTACGCCCAAGCCAAGGCGACTTCGCCGGGCATCAGCCGAGCGACAACGACACCATGCAAGGCCACCTTGGCTTGGGCAAGAGCCGGCCTCACCACATCTAGCAAGGGGAGCCCTCACCCTCACCCAAGCGAGTGTCGGCCTCACCTAGACTAGATCTGGCAAGGCCACCCTGGCCTAGGCACAAGTTGGCCTCGCCTTGCCTGGGCAAGGGTCGGCCTCGCCTAGGCAACCCTTCCCGGGCCGCGCCTAGGCGAAGGCTCTCCTCGCCGGGGCTCGCCCTCACCTAGCTTGGCCTTGCCTGTGGCAGGCGAGGCCAGCTAGCTAGCTATGGCCAGTGGCTGGTCATCCCCTATGGCCGGCCGGCCACAAGAAAAGGCAAAGAAGAAAGCCAAAAAGAAAAGAAAAAAATAATAATAAATCAAAAAAATAAAATATTATTAAAAATTGTCCACGTCAACGTTGACGGTCCTATGTGGCACCATCGGCATCCACGTCAACATTTTCCGGCCAAAATTGGCTAGTTGGACTCAATTGGTAAGAAGTGAAAATGTTTATGATTAAATTGGCAAAGTTAAAATATTTATGATTGAATTGGCAAAAATGAAATAGGTTTAGGATTTTTTGAACAATTTTCCTCATGCCATATACAGGTAAGAAATCTCGTGCTGTTTTGCTCAATACTGCACGATACACGAATGTATCTTCAGCATGGTGGGAAATCTACGAACAAAGCAATGTCCAATCCAATGATTTAGTTCCAAGAACAAAATGGACAACAAGTGACTGAACTGGTCATCCAGCACCTTTCGCGTGTCTACTTGACCATTATAAAAATGAGAAGGCAATCATCCTTAAGCACTATATATAGGATGTCCCTACTCTGATTCTCCATCAACCCAAGACCTTTTCTGCTACCTTCGAAGGAAATAAAAATGGCGATGGGCGTGTTCAAAATTTATCTGTGCCTAATGCTGATATTGCTTCCGCTTCCAAGCTCCCGTGCACGAGTTTTCCATATCGTGAACAGAGGGAAGACAACCAGTATGGTGGTTCGAGCATTAGGTGAAGACTCTGGAAAGGGAGATAACATGCAAGGGAGCTATTTCGAGCTTACAAGGGCGAGTCCCAGAGGTCCTGATCCGCAACATCATTGAAGTAATGAGTAATGGATCGATCCAACAAGACAAAATGATGAGTAATGGATCGATCCAACAAGACAAATGCCACCTTCTTCTATATGCGAATGGCGTCCTAGGAAGCATGAGACAATGCTCTTGCTTTTTTATTGTCTTTCTGAATTTTACTATGTCATTTTCTAATGTGATATCATAGTTGGTTTTTGACGTTGAGTTGTTCATGATTTATGGCGCTGGTGGCCTTTTACTGCTGCAAGTTGTTCTACTTCTGCAAAACTGGGAGGGATACACCTATATTAGTTGATTCCTACGTAACTTGCAGAAGCACTGGCTAGTTTTTTATGTGCTTGAGTGTTGTCTGGATTTCTTTTGGCAAATTAATATGACTCACTCTTGCTTAATTCCAATTTCTTAATTGCATGTCTTGCCAATACTTTTCAGTTTATGTAGACATAGTTTTATCCTTGTCAATGAGGATCTTCAAGCCTCAACTTTTTAGATCAATGATCACTATGAGTTCCCTATGCAACTTAATTTGACCACGGGAATAGATGATGCTTTTGTCAAAATAGTTCTCCAAATAGAAGAAACCCAACAAAAAAAAAAGAAAAAATGTCAGTCGAAGGATCAATAAGGTCGATTCCAAATCCTACAAATTGGGAGCCAACCTTTTGTGGTCAGATTCCAAATTTCAAGGTGGAAACCAACCCACCTCAAAATTGATCACCCCGCGATGGCCACTTCATTCCAATTAATTTATTGGTGCTATTCGTTCCCTTCTTTATCTTTCTATTTTTGGTTATTTTCCTCTATATGGACATTGTCAATCAACAACACATCTATTCAAAATATTTTTAAAAACTCATGGTAATCTTTTCAATCACTCTAATTGAACATTTTGTTACATAAGTATTTGATTGTGTTTTTTGGATAAGTTTGGAAACTAAATTAAAAAAAAAAAAATAGAACTTGATTGTACTTTTGTTATGAGTTTTAGGAATTTGACTGTAATCCATCCCATATTTTATTCCGATAGGGAAATTTGAAAAGGTACATATGCATAGGGTGTATATGATTTGCTCCACAGTTCAGCATGCTTACCAGGGCCAATCAAGTGACAGACAAGAGATTGGCGGCGTGGTTGGATCTGACCAACACGCACCACCCCCTATATCTAATAGTGAGTAAACAGATTGCAATCATTACAATAAAAAATAAATAAATAAACAAAAACGTAGGCTACGAGGATGAAATTTTGCAGGATTGCCCCACTTTCTTCGTCCTATTGCCTATTGCGACGAAGTTTCATCATTGTGATACATTCGCCACAATGAAAAATATCTTAGCAGGATTGATGAACCAACTACAACAACAATTTCATCCAAACAACTGCCAAATTTTGTCCTTGTCCATCTCCTCTCCATGGTTGGCATGGTTGATGGGGTCAAGACCACTAGAATAGGTCAAAGGACTGAACTTAATCAGATTACATGGTTTTTAGAATGCTTTGTGTCTAAATCAAAGGTTTCAAACCAAACTGATTCATGAGACTTGTAAAGTATTCAAGCAAGCCTCCAAGATAGTCGAGACTTCTATGATTGCGCCCTGGATCATGAAAAAAATAAATTCTATTTGCATAGGTTTAAGTTTTAATGACATATGGTTTTTTGACATTGTATTAAAGTATTGATAATGAGCTAAAATCCTTACATCCGTTAGACACTATATGTAGTGACTTGGTCTGATGAGAGTGAGAGTGATTGTTGTGGCTAGAAAGGGCCTAGGCAAGGTGTTGCTCCAACTCTAAGATGGCATGAGGGTAGGAATGAACCGAATCCCATGTCACATAACCGTGGTGAGGTGATGTGCTATATAAAGAGTAGTACACCAGTTTTAACTACCAACGAGGCCTTTCTTATGAGCATAACCCAGAAAAACAAAACCATGCAATTTATGGCCCAAAGCATACAATATCATCGACAAGTGGAGCCAAACGTCAGCCCTTACAATGGTATTGGAGCCAATAACCCAATTGGAAATGTGAGGTTCAGGGACAAACCACATGTAAGCTAGTGGGCCTGTAACTACTCAGTCCGATAAGGGCAGGAGTGATTCATCAGGGCTAGAGAGGACCTGGACAGGCACAACTCCAACTCTAGGATGGTGTAGGAGCAAGAATGAATCAAATCCCACATTATCTAGAGATGGTAAGATGATGTGCTACATAAGGAGTAGCACTGGTCTTAACTACTATCCTTTTATGGGCAAAATCCAAAAGAACAAAAACATGCGGGCTCCAACCCAAAGCAAATAATATTGTTGGCAAGTGGGGTATGAGATTGGCCCTTACAATGGTATCAAAGCCAATAACCCAGCCAAAAATGTGAGGTTCGGGGACGAACCACACGGAAGCTAATGAGCCTGTAATAACCCAATTCGATGAGAGCAAGAGTGATCATGAGGGCTAGAGAGGGCCTAGACAATGTGTAGTCCCTACTCTAAGATGGAATGAACCAAATTTCACATCACTTAGGTATAGTGAGATGATGTGCTATATAAAGAGTAGCACCAATCTTAACTACCAATAAAGCCTTTTCTAGGTGAAAACTAAAAGAACAAAACCATACAAGTTTCAGCTCAAAGCGGACAATATCATTGACAAGTGGGGCCAAAGATTGGCCCTTACACTATATGTAAACAAAGCCTAGTCAAATCTGGTGTTCAAGTGATGACAGATTAGTACTGCGACATCTCCTTCTGTGGAAATTGAGACCGAAACCGACTACCATGGAAGAAAGCATGTGAATCGGAGAACATAGGGCAACGCATGCATAATATAAACTTGGGGCATGAAGGACTCCAAGGCTTGGTTCTAATACAAAGTTAATAAGTCCAACCCAAATACATAAATTATTAAGTGGAAAGAAACCACAAGAATAAAGCCTAATCAAATCCATTGGTCAAGCAATGTCAGATAATATTTCAGCATTTAAGTTAAGCATTTCTAGTATTATATCAAATTATATGTGAGGGAGAGCGTTACATAGATGCATTGGATATACAGTGGGATTTGCTTCTTCTCTACTTAGATTCAATGATGACTGTTACACTCTTAAAGAAAACGGTATCCCCGACAAGGACAACACTGAATACGTTGGAAAAGGCAAAATATTTTTCTTAGCAATTATCTTCCATGATGACCAAACTTAAGAAGCTTCGGGTGGCTCATTTCTGGTTTGACGTAGGAAAAAGCGGAAAGTGACGGATAAAAGAGATGAATGTGTCGGCATGAAATCAAAATACTGCCGACCGACTGAACATTTTATAAGCCAAATGGAAAGCTCTTTCCAAGAGCATTGGGCTTCAACAGATCAGGCAGAAGGGAGGTACGGTTGAGCAACCAGACGGCACACGTAGTAATTGCACTAAGTGCATGTGTTGAGCCAAAAGAATGTAGGCGTCACCCGTGTCAAGACAAAACATTTTTTTCAAAGTAAAACAAAATTAAATTAGCTTGATTGTCATTTGGAAATTATTGTTCGCTGCGTGCTTAGTTAAATAAATCATAACGCACGACCTATAAAAGGGTTAAAGGAGACTTTAGCATCCTCTAAAAGTCAATATAAAAGGTTTTTCCATTTGATATCATCAAATTGCCCCGATTTCTTCATTGAACTTAACCAAAAATGCTCCGACCCAAGCCCTAGTATTTCCCTCACCTCTCTCTCTGACCACCCCTCCACCACACCACTACTGTCACACCACTTGTCTTGTGGTATCTTGCCATCTTTCGGATCTTGACTCGTGATTAAACCCATTAAACGGGTGACTTAGGTCAGATTTGGGTTTGGCTCAACCCAAGTCCGACCCATTTTAACCTGTTTCGATCCATGTTCGTACAATACAAACATAGCCACCCATATCCGATTCAACTTGAACAATACTCATACATATACCTAATCCGATCCATATTAGTAATCTGATTCATATTGGTAAAACACTTTTATATTTAGCTCAATCTAGGAATACTCATATATAAATTGAGATGAGAGCATAAAATGAGTGAGCATAAGATCGAATGAAAATAAGAGAAAGTCATAAAGAAGAGCTGGTTCTTAGTAAATTGTGAACCACTTAACATATATATTATTTTGGGTTTCACTTATTTTAAACCCATTCATGACTTTAGATATTGCCTCATCTGATGGTGGCAACAGTAGGGCTCACAGCCTGAGATCTAATCTTGTGGGCCTAGCCGAGGGTGGGGGAAGAGCAATGATGGGGCTTGGTAAGGGGGAGCTTGGACAAATGTGGAGCGAGCCTCCGACGGAGGCGTGTCACGGGACATGGATCGTAGTTGCTTCTGTGTTCTCTATTTGTTTGTTTTCTGGGCAAACTTTGATCATGGGTCAGAAAAGAGAGGGGGGCAAAAAGGGAAAAGAGGGAAGGGAAAAAAGAAAGAAAGATAGGGAATGAATTTAAGCCATCTAACCAGCCAAATGATGAGGTGTCAATCTCTCAACTAGCAACATTCAAATGCAAACTTTTTCCTAATTTTACAGGATCCCAATCCGTAAATCGAAGATGTGGGGACGTCAGAACTCCGCATGCACATGTTGTGATTTGTCAGCCAAAAAGTAATTTGCTGGGGTTATTCTATTTTGTCAGTCAAATGAAAATGATTATAAATGGACGGAACTACCATGGTAGTGTCCCACTCCCATCCAAATTATCAATTATACTAATCATCATTTCATACTAGGTGCATGTTCATATGGTATTGGGAAAAATTATCAAGAAAAGCCCTAAACATATTGCACTTGTACCAATTCAGTTTTAAACATTTTAATTTGATCAATTAAGTCTTAAATCTTTTAACAATTTACTAATATATTCCATCCAATCAATTTCAATTAGAAATAGCTGATGTGAACATTGACCGTCCTAAGTGACACAACTAAAATTATTTGACAATAAATAAATAAATTTTTTAATTTTTTTTTTAAAAAATGAATTTTTTGTTATTTGTCTTTTTTTTTTTCTTTTTTTTCCTTTCCCTTCTCTTTTCGTCAAGGGAGGGAAGCTGCCGGTGAGGGGCAAGGCCCAATGAGGCCACCTTGGCTTGCTTGCTGGGCCTCACTTGGGTGAGGCAAGCACCGGTGAGGGCCCCCTCGCTAGATCTAGCCACCCTCATCAAGCCTTCCTAGCCATCACTTCTATTCAATGGCCATTTGCAAAAGAAAATGGAAAAACAAAGGAAAAAAATGTAAAAAGTATTAACGCTAGTGCTAGCTGTCTTATGTTGATCGTGCCATGTAAGATAACTAGAATTAATGTTAGTAATTTTTTTGTCAAAATTGGTTGAATAAACTACAAGCATGCATGACAAATTTCTTATTTCTCTTTTCTTTTTTTTTTTTATGTTCCCTAGAATAGGTTTGGAATATAAATCCATTTAATAAGGAATTGCATTTTTCTATTTATGGAACTAATTTTTATTCCAAAAATAAATTTGGAGCAAAAATCAGAAAATAAAATTTTTAGCTTTTATTTTTAGAATAAAAGTGAGAAATAAAAACTCTTTTTATCATTCACTCTCATCATCACCTATAGCCCACCTACCGCCCATGAGACACCGGACACCCGCTGCCAACTTGCCGCCAACTGCCATCACCCCCCTAGAAATAGAAATTTAATTTTGTCATCAAACGAATTATATTCTAGAAACATGAATTTTAAATTGTTATCATATGCATTTCTTTCCTCGGAAACTCATCTAGGGAAATAAAAATTGATAAATCAATTAAAATCATGTTCTAGCCAAAAATTAATTTATGTTCTAGAAATTTTGTTATACGTGCCCTACATTAACAAATTATCTAAAGGTCTATGGCTCAATTAGTCTAATTGAAAGGTTTAGTACTGAATTGATATATGTACAATAGATTTAGGACTTTCTTTGTAAATCAAAGATGCGGGGGCAAAACTACCATGATATTGTCACACTCGCATCCACATTATCTACCATACTAATCATCATTTCACAATAGATGCATCTTCACATGGTATTATGTTATCTCAATGTTTTATTATTGACAAAATCAATATTACTATACATCCGATGACAAGAATTTGGTCATCAATACAAGTGGCAATATATTGCTTCATTCTCTAAAAGATCCGTAAAATGCAAGACAATTAAGTTTCATTGAAAAATACGGAAATAAAGCCGCTTCTGGATGATCAAACGAGATCGCTGGACCCTAGATGATGGGAAAAAAATTTTCGCATACATCAGGTGTATGCTCATTGTCCTCTTCCATGCTTTGTAGACTTCACTAATATGAAATTCATCCTGTCTACAAGTTGTGAACAACAATGTCATTGCGTCGAGCTTCGCGCGATCTAGGCTGAAAGTAAAAGCTCCGCAGAGAAACTTCTATGATTCTTTCTATTGAATGAAGGTGTTGGCGAGGATACGTTGGCTAAAGAGTGAGGAGCACCACCCGAGTCTGACTTTTGAACCTACAGCTTTCCATAGGCTATGTAATCAGGTCGAGTCATTAATTACGTCTAATAGAGAAAGAAAACAATGAAAAGGGGGAGAAAGCAAAGCTTTAACAGAAAAAAAAAAAAAGGATCATGGAGGATATCCCTTAGACTTCACACAAACTTAGGTCTATTATTTTCCCATAGGGCTATGTAATATCTGAACTATTGTGAGATAGAAGAATTGTCACAAACTTTGAGATCACTCGATTGCTTTGAAGGGTCAGGCTGGGTTGACAAGTAAAGTCCTTTCTAGATCTTGGTCAATAGGACTAGATCAATCACAATCAATAATCATGTGAAGCCCATCGAATTTGACCTTATTTAAAAAAAAAAAATCAAAAGTTTTGATTGGACTCAAACGATCTATTCGAACTTAGACAAGAATTTTGAGATTGGGACCAACGAAATCTAACTTTATGTAATAGTGGAGAATTCTATACATTTTGATAATTACTCTAAGACGATAATTACTCTAAGACCATTAAGGTTTGTGTGGTTCTTATAATAACAAAGCCTAAATGGTAAATTATGCTTATTTTATTTTGGTCTCACTCTTCTCTTCTATATACATATGTGTTTAGTGTTCATAGTGATCAAATCCTGGATCTAGTACTCACCAGCCCCAGCCCCCAATCCTTTACCAATAGGGCTGCATGCCTTTTGGCGATTTACGCATTTGACTAGGTACTTTTTCTGCTTGCAGGCAGTTACTTCCACCAAAACCATTCTTGCATCATCGTATCCCTTATAGCCATCGGCCACTCAGCTTCTATCACTTTCTTTTTAAGCATAACCATCGAATTACACTTACACGCGCATCACTTGGGTTGTGAGTCTAGCGCAATGTAAAAATAAATTCCTATTGTAGAATGCATGCTTTTATTATTCCCCTCGTTCTTTTTCCATCTCTATAAAATGAATTCCAATTGCACAATATCCTTATCATCTTATTAGAGATAATTATGATATTTTCCTTAATTCTCCAATTTTTTTTGGAATTGTGCCTATATCTTCCTTGATTGTGCATAACCCAATTGACCATAATTGATATCATGATTGTCTTGTTAGCTTAAATAGTCATCTGATAAAGCTTACGTGCTCTCTATTATAACACATAAATCATTAAAAAAAAAGTTACACAATTTTATTTTCTGTATTATTTCTTCTCTAATATGATTAAGGAAAAAGGATCTAGCACTGCCACCTCCTTTGCATGATTTGCTAGGAGTTACTTTTATCGATCACGACATCTATCTATACTACCAATAAAGAAAAAGATTTTAGAAGTTGTCACGTGCGACACATGACTACTTTATCCTCGTTGAAACTTCTTTAACTTCTACTGTCTTTTTAACCTCCACATTTATTTTGTGTTTTATTCTTTTATTTTGTCGAAAAGATTTATCAATTATTCAGTTATTTACACATCACAGGAGGACTAGAGCTACTCTCATCAATACTAGCTTGCTATTGGGTTTTTTGAGCTCGGGCCGCCCATGATAGGCTGGGCCCAAGCCCAATCCACGAGCTTTGAAGAAGGAAGTGTTTTTTTCTGAAGAGAAGATCAACTTCTCCTCGTGAAAGTGTGCAAGTAACAAGCATGTGGGAGAGCGTTTGGGCACGTGGGGTGATTGTAAAGAGAAACACAAAAAATCTCAGAATTGACAGGAGATCGAGGAGTATACTTGGCTGTGGAAGTACAAGTGTTAGTCCGAGTGCATGATTCAATTTCTGAACCATTCGCACAAGAACTACATG
The DNA here is from genome assembly GCA_014182515.1 of Eucalyptus microcorys. Classification (NCBI taxonomy): domain Eukaryota; kingdom Viridiplantae; phylum Streptophyta; class Magnoliopsida; order Myrtales; family Myrtaceae; genus Eucalyptus; species Eucalyptus microcorys. The sequence continues at coordinate 29,728,487 of CM024566.1, read as the reverse complement.
GAGCAATCTGTCTCTTGCGGCTTGTGATATAATTATGTAAAATCTGACGTTGGTGTCAAAGCACGTTGATTGTTTCCCATGCTCTGTTTGTGTCTGATAAATGCCATGTTTTTTCCTTTTTGGTCGGTACCAATAAATGCCATGTTGAACCCACCGGTGGGCAGCTGAGTTGGTTGAGTTTTGGACACTTCACTGTAGAGGTCCCAGAATTAAAACTTCGCAACTACTAACACGTCTTAAGTGAGGGGCCATAGTGGTGGGGTCCTGTGCTAATTTCTCCCGAGGTATTGACGCTTAGTCCGAGATGCACTGTACACTGTACGGGCCATGAGTAGCCAATTAGCATAAGTGAAAAGCAGGCCCGGCGAATCCTCGGTTACCAAAAATAAATAAATAAATGCCATGTTGAAGTGTTCTTTTTGTGCACTCCATGTTTGACACCATGGAAAATCAAAGACGGCATTCTCCACAAATTTTCTTTGCTCTTGCACCATTTGTGTATCTAATGTGGCTACTATGTCCTCGATCTATTGCGAAAGGTTTGACTTATTAAGAAACCGCTCGAATGACTTTGAATGGAGATTTATAAGCCTATAGGGTATTTGACCGGCTAAAGCCAAAGATGTGAGCCCCGACACATGCCCAAGGAGAGAGAGCAAATCGACAGAAAGGACACATTATTCCGGTGCATTTCTCCATAAACAAATCGGATAGTGCTAACACGACGGATTTAATCGCATAAATTCAACAAATTTTAAAACTCGATCGCAATTTCACAATCATTGCACTCCTATATTCATATAATTTAAGGCTAGCGTTCCGTGTAGGAGTTCCTTGTACGCAAAAAAGACGAAGGAATCCTTTCACATGGGATGCGCATATGATAGAGAGATTGAGAGGTGAAATTGTGCAAGTAACAAGCATGCGGGGGAGCGTTTGGGTGCATGGGGTAATTAAAAAGAGAAACACAAATATTCTCAGAATTGATGACAGATCAGGGAATATATTTGGCTGTGGAAGTACAAAGTGCTAGTCCGAGTACATGATTCAATTTCTAAACCCTTCACACATGTATCTTGTGGAACAATCTCGGTTCTCAGGGCTTATGATGTAATTATGTAAAATCCGACGTTGGTGTCAAAGCATGTTAATCGTTTCCCATGCTCTATCTGAATCCAATAAATGTCATGTTGAAGTGTTCTTTTTGTGCACTCCATGTTTGACGCCATGGAAAATCAAAAACCGCATGCTCCACAAAATTTCTTTGCTCTTACGTATCTAATGCGGCTAATATGTCCTCTATCTATTATGAAAAGTTTGACTTATTAAGAAACCGCTTATTGGACCTAAGCATGTCCTTAAAAGACTCATGAAGAAAACATATGGGAAAACCATCCTGGGGTGGGAGACCCCGTGCTGTTCTCTCATTTCCTCTCTGTCGAGAAGATAAAGATAGACAGAGAATTATGGGCTCTTACGGTGGTGAAGGTAGATATCACATCAGGATTTCGATCCTAGCTACTACCAAGTGGGCAGGTATAGTAACCTCTCACGCCTAGAATGAATGAATGTGGGTTAAATACTCACAACTGAATTGACAAGTCTTACAGCACTGTCCTCAACCACAGGTCAGCTCAGTCCCTTGTAATTACTTTAATTGGTTTATGAGTACTCCAACCGGGCAAAGGCAAAGATTCGAGCCAAAGGAGAGAAAATGAATTGGCAAAGAAGAACACATTATCCCAATACATTTTCCCATTAGCTAAATCGGACGACACTAACTGAATCCAACAAATTTTAAAACTCAATTGCAATTTCACAACCACTATACACCTATTTCCATATAATTTAATGCTAGCGTTCCGTGTTGAAGTTCTTCGTACGCAAAAAAAGAAAAACAAAGGAACCCTTTCACATGGGACACGCACATGATGTAAGAGAGATTGAGATGTGAAGCCCACGAGGAAAGTTCTTGCGTGCCGAACGGGTCAATGCATGAGCCGGCGGATGACGCCACATCTTAATCATCCCAACCAATCGACGCCTTGCCTTTCACTGGACGGCTGAGTTTTCAACGCTTTCTTTTCCCTAATCCTCACTCGCATTTTGCCCTTTCCTTCTCTCCGTCAAACCCAGCGTTACCCATAAACGAAGACGAACGAGAAAGCCTTCCGAAGTGTTTCTCCGAGCACCCACAGAGGAAATCTCACCTACCCGGCAGACGAATTTCGCGAGCGGAAGGCAAAGAAGGCCCCCGGCCACCATGTGCTGCTGCTGCTGCGACGACGAGAGCTGCGAATGCCGGCCTCTCGGGTTCCTCCTGGGCCTCCCCTTCGCGTTCCTCGCGCTCATCCTGTCCCTCGTCGGCATCGTTATTTGGATCATCGGGTAAGCGTTCTGTTCGTCGCCTTTATGCATTGCAACTGTTCGACGAAAGTCCTCTTTCGCAAAAGGGCCTTCGTATGTGCAAGAGAGAGAGAGAGAGAGAGAGAGAGAGCCGACCCGTTAGCGCTGTTCAGTGGATGGAAATCGAGAAAAGATTTCCGGACGACAGTACAGCGAATTGGGGCCGAATTCACTTCGTATGTCGCATGTTTGATCGCATGAATTTGAGTTTAATCACGCGATTGCGTTCGCACTAATTGGGAATTTGGAGCCGTTGGTTTCTGAGTCGGTTGTTTTCTTGGCGAAATCTGCAGGCTGCCCTTGTCGTGCATATGCCCATGTTGCTTCTGCATCACGGTGGTGGTCGAGTTCGCTCTGGGGCTGATCAAGGCTCCTATTCTGGTCATGAAGTGGTTCACCTCCCAGATCCCTTGTTGATACATAACACATATGATCTTGAGCCATGTCATTGTCGTCGTCATACATTCGAGTTCTCTGCTTGAGAAGACTGATAGTTAATTGATTCATTCGTGCGGATTTTCAGTTCATACATCACTTTGCCACACATATGTTTTGTTTGCTAGATCTGTTCTTTTTCCTCGTGTGTAGATCATTTTCTGTATGATGATCTCATCAGTTGCAGTAACCCTTTGGAGGGTTCCTTTTTTTCTTCAAGAGGCTGTGTTTTCTCGATCACATGTTTGGCGGAAATTCTACTCAATCAATCAGTCATGGTCATCATCGTAATACCCACGTCACGAAACTAGAAATTGGGGTGATAGACGAGTTCCCTGGTCTGTCGGACCAAAAACAAAGATTCCGACGGCTTTTATCACTTATGATCAGTGTTCACAGGAGCTAGACCGGTCCATGTCTTATCTTAATGTCATTCTTGTCGGAAAGATCTTTCGGGACTCGCTTCAGCTTACCCGACTGTGGTCACATTTGGTCTCTGCCGCCGTCCACTCCTACTAGCATCATTGCTAGCGGTGGCTCTCACATCAAAAAAGCGGAGCGACTCGATCGACAACGATAATAACAGGGCCATCAATAGATTGGAAGTCGATGATTAGCGACGTTTACACGAGTGGCTAACTTGATTTTTCGAAGGAAATTATCTCCGATCATGATATTAATTGCGCCCATGTGAAATCTCAACCACCCACCATCATTTCATTGCATATAATAATACATGGCCGCGGCACGTGGCAATCTCTTAAGACGGTGGAGAAATCAGCCTGGTCAGTCTCACGGGCGTGCCGATCGGGGCCGGCCCGCTTCACGTGGCGATCTCAGCTTGAGTCAACGGCGCCGCTGGGGCCCACGGTGAGCATCCGGCCGGGGACATGCGTAGTGCGCGGGCCCGATTCTGATAATGTTGGCGAGAATCGGGTCTTGCATCAACCCGACCCGGTTGCCCGAAAACAAGTATTATAAAAAAAAAGAAACAGAACAACATTCCTTTTTTGTTAAATTTACAAAAAATATAAGACAGGCCCAAATCCTAACCTCATGCTCTCTCTCTCTCTCTCGAATCTGAGGTCACTCGAGGCCGACACTGTTGGATCCGGGCTCGTGACCTCAGACCCGACATAGTCTAGGGCGATCCCCTAGACCCGACCCAAGGCCCGGCGGATAGAGACGCGAAGGAGGATTTTCGTTGAGGACCTCTTATTATTTTGTTTTTACAAATGTATTCACACGCAAAAAAGTGTGGTCTTTTCCTATCATATACTAGCAAAATTATAGACGCATTGCTTGTAAGCAAAAACTTTGACATTTTTAAAAGATTTTAAAAAGATCGACTATAATGAAATATTTGAATGGCAGATAAATGAAAAGAAATCCCCAATGTCAATAAATTACAAAGAAATGTAGAATGAGCAAAGTCTTTCGAGTTTTGAATTTTTTGGTTAAGGTAGTTTATAAAAAAAAAAAATAGATTCATAATTAAAGCCTGTTCATTTTGCGGAAAACATTTTCTGGGAAAACAAACATCTTCACGTTCATTTCACAAAAATGAACTAATCAAGGAAAATATTTTTCATCAATGAAAAAAGTCTTTTAAAATAGGAAAAAATATTTTCTACTTTTCAAGTAGAAAAATATATTTCTCACTCACTCTCTCCTATCTCACACCTCTACTAGCCCCCTCTTCTTTCTTTTTTAAAAATTAAAATTTTTTATTATGTTTCTTTCTTTTTTCCTTTTGTCTTGGCCGATTGCCAAACACGGCAACAGCAAGCAACCGGCTATAGGTGAGCTTCAAGCTCATTGGCCTCAAGCAAGCTCTAGCCTTTGGCTCTTCTTTCTTTTCTTGCTCTCTTGTGCTAGCCAATCGACGAGTCTCTAGCGAGCTACGAGCTTGAGGTGGGGAGGCTCACCCAATCAGCAAGCACGAGCCTCTAGCTCACTGATCGGGGTGAGGCTTGAGGCCTCAAGCTCACCCCTTCCCAAAGGCTTGCCTAATTGACGGGAATAAACAGCGAGCTCGAGCTCGCCTTTGCCGATCGCTAGCTATTGTCATAGCCAACAACCAACCGAATAAGAATAAGGAGGAAAATATAAAATAAAAGGGGAAAAAAGAAAGGAAAAAGAAAAAAAGTAAAAAAATATAAAAAAAATTATTACAAGGAATGCATGAAGGAAAATCAAATTAAATTTTCCATACCAAACGACGAAAAACATTTTCTAATTCAATTTTAAGTTTGAGTCAAACACCGAAAATATTATCATTTTCCTGGAAAATAGTTTTTGGAGAACAATTTCAGAAACACCACATTTTTCGCATGACGAACAAAGCCTAAATTTGAAATACATGAGAAATAAAATAGAATAATCAATTACACAAATGTCTATTGATAGGATATTTATAAAATAACTAATTGGGGAGATTCTTAAAAAAAAAGAGTTGTCACACCTTAAAAGTAGGAGGTATTCTTTAATTTGTATAATATATGTATAATAGTATAGATATGAACCGGGTGCTCGAGCATAACCAAGGAACATATCCCGATCTCGATTAACTCAAGTCTAGGAGCTGAGTAGCCAAACATGGCTATCAAGCACCAGCGAAGCATTGAGATTCCAGACATAACTTTGTCCAATGAGGATCCAGACAAGAGTTGATTCTCGTTTTTTAGCGCTAATGTCTTGTTGTATGATAGAGAATGACTTTTGATTTTTAAAGAAGGAATTTTTTTTTTTTGTAAATTCAAGTACATGTTGATTAAAATTTTTAAATGATTTAAACCAAAAAAAATTGAACAAAATACTTTTCGACATAAAATTTTTCATGAAACAAAAGGGCGAGAATGAATAAATAATATTCATATACGAGTCATATACGAGTCATGACTACCCGACCAGAAAAAATTATGTGGACAAAAACATATGATGCGCATTTCCAAGCTAGAAGCCGACAGCCCTGTTTTGACTGGGCATGGCACTGGCAAGTGGCAATGGCAGTTCCCTTCACCAACCCCACTGCCCACCCGTGCGATCGACCTCCATTTCTCTTCCCTCTCCCTCTCCAATGGCGTCGTGCCTAGCGCCTTCCCTCTTCCTGCAACGCCTCGCCGTCGCCGTCGCCGTCGCCGTCGCGGCGCTTCCGGTCATCTCGTCCTCCTCCCCCGCCCCCGGATGCTACGACTCCATCATCAGCTTCGGCGACTCGCTCGCCGACACAGGGAACGAGCTCCACCTCTCCCGCTCCGAAGGCCGCCCCACCCACGCCGGCTCCCTCCCCTACGGCGAGACCTACTTCCGCCGCCCCACCGGCCGCTTCTCCGACGGCCGCCTGGTCATCGACTTCATCGGTGAGTCGGGAAAAGTCGTCGCTGGAAAATTTGGGTTCGGCGCGATTTTTCGTGGGTTGCTTTGAGAAACTTCCTGACGGGTTCTGACGGCGCCGTTGGTGTCGCGACTTGCAGCTGAGTCTCTGGGGCTGCCGTTCGTGGCTCCCTACTACGGCGACGACGGCGGACGGAGCGCGGCGGATTTCGGGAAGGGCGTGAACTTCGCGGTGGCCGGAGCGACGGCGCTCGACGCGAGCTTCTTCGAAGGGAGGGGGTTGGGCAACGATTTCCCGAATATTTCTCTGGGAGTTCAGCTGGGCCTCTTCAAGGAGCTCTTGCCTTCGGTATGCAGCACGTCTTCGGGTAAGTCCTATTCTGTCAATTCTAAGAATACTTTGACGCCCTTAGGAAGTCCGAAATTTGCAATTTAGTCCCAAAAAAGGTTGGAAAAGTGAATGATACGTGGTATTACTAAGTCACGTCACTTGGCGAATCGGTTTGTAAAATTGTTTTGGTAATGCGGCATCAGTGTGGGATCGATGTTAGTCCTGATTTATGGAGAAATTCTGTCGGCAGTTTCTGATCTTGAAATTTGTACAATTGTAGTCATTTAGCTTCATTCGCATTGGATTTGGATCGTGATTCTTCACATAACCGAAGTGAATCATGAGATAATTTTAGAGTGAAAATTGAAGTGGACAGCAGGGTACTTGCACAATTCATGACCCAAGTTCAATGCAGTCAGAGACCGGAATCGCACAAAGTTGAAAGTCTAAAGGCCCATGATCACAGGAAATTGAAAGTTTGAGGAGTAAAATTTAGTTCCAAAATCAAGACTTAAACTGCAAAAAGTATAAAATTTTAGGGATCAATCATAAATTCAGATGGTTTGACAGAAAACCAGGTCTTCACCTTTCCTGCATTCTCTTCTTGCATCAAGGATTCAATCTGCTGATGACTCGATAACACTAGAAATGTCTTGTTAAATTAAATAGTGCAATCCTAGATCAAAACATGGGTCTGTACTAAAATCTCAAGCCCTCTAGTAAGTTTATGTATTCAGACATGTTGGTTAAATTCCCAGGTGCCCAAATGAGCTGTTTTATATGTTTGTCAGCGCAATGAGATCAGCTTGCATAGTAGTTTGTGCAAGTTCTTTATTTGAATTGTGCTAGCATACTTGGCAGATTGCAAACAGTTTCTTCAGAACTCTTTGGTTCTCATGGGAGAGATTGGTGGCAACGACTACAATTATCACTTCTTCGTGGAAAGAGATCTGGAAGAGATTCAGGGCATTGTGCCCCTTGTCATTGAGGGGATTGTTTCAGCTATCAGTGTATGATCCCTCTTCTTAACTCCCAAGCTAAATGACTTTTATGCAGCATGGCAATACAAGGGCCAATGGACATATGCTCTTAGTGAAGATTCTCTTTATGGGCCTTCTCTGGCCTTTTAAATTCTATCATTGTCAATAGATTATGTATTTACCAAGGAAAAGCTAGAGAATGATCCTAAGCTGAGTAAAGATAGAAAAGCATGGAGCTTGTCCTTCTCCACTGAACTTGTATCAATGATGTTACCTGCATCTTTAAAGAACTTTTCAATATATGTGTCTCTCCAGGTTTTGCTGCTCATATACCATGTAAATTCATTGCTCCTTGAATGGGAACTAGTAACTACCTTAATGTTATCTAACTCCTTGATGTTACTATATAGGCCGTGAATGCTATTTTCAGTGAATGTATAGGTGTGCACATGATAAACTTCCAATACCAATGACTTCTTAAATTATCACCTACAATTGCAATAACGTCAGCTAGCTTACTTACACCGAAGCATGTCCTGGTAAATGAGATGAAAATCCAGCAATCTTGTTTATCATCAACAATACCTCTCACATGACCATATTATCTTGCCGCTTTTAGTTCTTAAATTTATCAGATTCATCTTATCACCTTGAGATGCATCATGATATCCCCTATTCCTGCCATATGGTTGCAGGAGTTGATTGATTTAGGCGCAGTGACAATATTGGTGCCGGGAAACTTTCCGATCGGATGCTTGCCTGTCTATTTAACAGAATTCCAGGGTTCAGACAAGGAAGCATATGATTCGTCAACCGGCTGCCTTAATTGGTTGAATGAATTCTCTCAGTATCACAATGAGCAGCTCCAGAGGAAGCTCAATCATCTACGAGAGCTTCATCCCCAAGCAAATATTATCTATGTCGATTACTACAATGTTGCTCTCCGCTTTTATCAGTCACCAGATAAATTTGGTAAGTTGCATCTCCATCTTCTTGGTGCATAGAGAAGCTCTCACTTTCCAATCCGTGATGTAGCAATGCTCACTTTTTTTCATCCAGAGGAAGTCAGTCAATTGACTACTTTTTTCACAATGGAGATCACCAAGTGTGATAATTCGTTCGATGAATTATTTCAAAATTTCAGTCTTGCTGCTACTGATATCTAATTTGGTCTTTCAAATTGATGACAGACAATAACTAACTTACCCAAATTTCTTCTGTGAGCTCACTGTATCCATGGTTGGCCAGCTAATAGCATACCAACCAACACATTGGTCGTATTGGCAGTTAATCCGACACTCCTTTTGAAACAGGGTTTGATGGCAGAGTACTTAGAGCATGCTGTGGAGGAGAAGGAACCTACAATTACAACTTTTTAGCACCGTGCAATTCCGATGCGAGGGTATGCGATGACCCGTCCTCGTATGCAAGCTGGGACGGTATCCATTTCACGGAAGCAGCATACAGGTGGATTTTCAAGGGCGTGGCGGACGGTTCGTTTACAGTACCTAAATTGGACATTTCTTGTCTTGCACTGGCTTTGAATGAACCTGCTTTAACCAGCTCTGAGTAACTAGCCTGCTTAAATTAAACTCCTAATACTAGCAAAAACAGGGAGATATATGTAAACTCGCCGTTTAACTTTAGAGAATGCTAATCCTCCAAGGATTGAGATCCTCTAAAATTGTGAGAATTCCTCACAGAAGCAGTGTTTCTAATAATGTCAACCGTATGGCATTGCATTTTGTTTAAGAATTCCTCACAAAAGTAGACAGGCACCCAAGAGTTCTCAAGGCACTCAATTCCCCCAATCTGATGGCAGGAGAGATGGTCAGCCACATGTTCATGACATGTCAATCTGACTGCAAGATCATGATTTCACCCACGCTCAATCTCGTGCTCGCTCAATGAGCACCTTTATTGCTTAGCTGCTCTCCCTTCACACGTTTCCACCCTTGATCAAGTCATATTGTTGCTCTCTTTGCATGATTCGATGATCCTTTATGCTCGTTGACATTACACGAGGTCACCCTACCCTATGATGCTATGAAGTTAGATTGTGATATATTTGTTGGTTTACATGAGTTTAGTAATGCCTTGCATGTTTCCTTAGTGTTAGATTGCTGTTGCGTTATGTTTTTTTGCATATCGATTAGAACTTGTCTTTTTCGAAGTACTTTGATCTTTGAATATTCATGGTAGATAGGCTAATGCTTTGGCCTTTGGCCGATGCTTTCATCCACGCCAAAGGATTTAGTCTTTCAAAGGAAAAAAAAAAAAAAAGCCACTTTTATCGTCCAACACGTGCATATAGGATGTAAAATTCGTCTAAACGTGTAGATTAGGGCAAAAATCATTAAAAAGGTTGCGTTTTTATATTTTTATGTTCAAGCATATGGTGTATAGGACATACTTGAAGACCTAGGTAATTGCATGTTAATAATGAGAATGAAAAGATAAAAAAAAGAACACATCTTGAAAGCATGTTAGGCAAGTTTGCATCTAGTTTAGGAGATTTTTATTTATTATCAATTCATGTTTATGTAGATTAATACAGGAATTTGACAATTATTCTAGGAAATATCTGCTTTCTACTTTGATTTAGAGCACTTTTGCTTTTTATGCATGACTCACTATATCTTTATCTCTAAACTTAATAACAAGGTCATGTTTAATTTGCCTAATATGACTACGTTTCTTTATATTCCTGCCGTTTTATTTGTGTTTATTTGCTTGGATATTATTGGTGTCTATATTTGTCCTTGCCAGGTTGATTCATGCATGATCATCTTTTTCTTGCGCTTGGATGATTGAAATAGAACAAAGAAAATTAACAAGATCGCATGCAAATCGTCTTCACTGAACAAAATAAAAAAGATACCGGCAACAGCCGCTGGACATCTCTAGCCAAATCAAGGTCTCAGATTCGTAAATCCATGATATGCAGGAATAAGACAAAGACACATTGCTGCATCTTACTCGAGCTCGTAATCAGGCCATGATAGGTTAGTGGCGACTCTAAAGCAAGTCAAATTAAGTAATTGAATGAGAAAATCATGTCGCGATTATTAGAGCATGGTTGAGGCCATGTTAGATGTAGGCCCCACCTCGCAAGAAGAATTAGTCACGCTTGCATGGCAATCTTTGGGCAACATTTAAAGATGGAAATATAATAAGATATGAAATTCATGGGATTTCTTTATATCTTATATATTATATATTGGCGATTACAGCAATAAAGTTGGATATATTCATATCATATCATAAATATTGTTTGATATAAACGTCATATCAATATAAATGAATTTCAAATTTTACAAATGGAGATAGTAAAAATCTATCATGACATTCTTGTGTACTTTATATTTATTGGCTTTTTTATCCTTTTAATTAATTTCTTTTTTATTTCTTTCATCTCTTTCCATCATTCTCCGATAAAAATTTATTAAATAGAAAATTGTACTAATATACCTAAAATATTAAAACACCCAAAATATGTAATAAATATATATTTATACGTTGAATTTATATTATAAGATAGAATTAAATTTGAGTATATCAATAAAATAAGATCACATTTAAAAAACTATACTTTTATTTTTATTATTTTTAATTTCTTATATTAGAATTCAAATATTATTTATATCGGAATATAATTTAAAATTTGTTAATTTAAGAAGTTTGTTATTTGAGGAAATATTCCTATTATGAATATTAAAAATCTTATCCACCTTTATTCCATCTCCTCATGGGATAATTATCTGGCTTATATTATTTTATATTTGACTTCATCTTATCTTGAGCAACCACTAAATATAGGAGAGTTTTAAATTTTATCATATTATAAATTTTATTTCGACCATCAAATACAATCTTAATTCTCTCAAGATTTTGCCTTGGAAGCGTTGTGATGTTTTTGTTTTTGTATATTTATTTTTTAATTCGAGGTAGCTTTTAGAAAGTCGAAACTTTTCCAAAATTGCATTGGACTAGCCCTCGTCTGCACCCTTTTGTTTCGGCGAACTTAGGTCTGTGTGAACTGTTGGAATAGAAGTTTCAATTTCCCAACACAATTGTGAAAGATAAGATTAAAACTTAGATTATGGCAGAGTGCTTGAAAAATAGAGAGCTTTGTGAGAAGGGGTAAATCCTTGAAATTTTTCAAATAAGAGCAAATAGGAAAATAAGTTCTTATTGGGACCGAACAAATTATACAAAAAGAATGCATGAGGACTATTGTAAATATAGGTTCCTTTGAAATTTCGTTGATGAGAGCACAATCTTTGAAATTTAGTTGATGAGCCACCCAGGCCCCTTGTGGGGGCCTGGCCCTTCATCGGGGGAATACCTAGCTAGGTAATACTAGCAAAAGGCAGTGTCCGCCCTCCGGTGGGTTCCATTCCCACCCATTTTGGGGTTGGGTGTGGCATAGAGAGCCCATAGGGCCGAAATCTTTTTCCAGGCTCGAATCCCAGCTTGTACCCAGACTTTCCTGGTGGTCAAAGCCTTTTAAGGACCTGCTTAGGTCCGTATCTTACGGGATATTATCCCAGCTAGTATATTTTTCGAGGCCTGGGAGCTGCCTCTACTCGCTTGTGCACCGCGGTTCCCGCCAATGGTGGGGTGAGGCACCGACCTGTGCCCAAGGAGTTTTTACGTGTGTTGAAATTTAGTTGATGAGAGCACAATCTTTTCTAACATTTCCATACATGAGTCATAACGATGTATGCACTAGTGACAATCAATTTCAGAGCCGTTAAATTCCAATCCTAAAGTCTAGAACCCACCATGGTAGAATCAATTCCCAATTTTTGGAACTCTACTTGCCTTAAAATTAACCTTGTTTATTTGGTCTAATTTTAAAATCTATTCGAGAATATTTTTTTTATAAAAACAAGGGAAAAAGCCACGAAAAATCCTGAATTTTGCTCAAAATGGCATATTTACTCTAAACTTTTTTTTATGACGTAAAAAGCCCCAAACTTTTCAAACCATAACACATTTACCTCATCAAGGGCATTTTTGTCCTTTTTATTCTATTTTTTCCTTTTTCTTTTTCTTTTCTTTTTTTCTTCTTCTTCCCTCCGCCGGCCATGGCGGAGCCGATGGAGGGAAGCCGGCGTCGGGCGAGGGCGGGGACACCCTCGCCCGACGCAGCAAGGGCCGCCTAGCTTGACGCCGGCAAGGGTAGCCCTCGTCGGACGCCGGCCGGCAGAAGGAAAAGAAAAGAAAAGAAAAATTAAAATGAAAAGATCAAAATGCCATATAATTTTGGGGTAAATGTGTCACATAACAAAAGTTCGCGCTTTTGTGTCAAAAAAAAAATTTGGGGTAAATATGTTACGATTGGTAAAATTCAAGATTTTTCACGTTACAAAAAAAAAGTTTGGAGATAAATGTGTCACTCTAGGTAAAGTTTAGGGTTTTTCGTGATTTTTTTCCTAAAAATAATATAAATAACAAAACGGTTCAAAGTAAAAGATTAAATTAACGACGAACAAAGACATGACAAGAGTTAATTATGAATTTGTTGAGAGAGGTAGGAGAGAAAAGGAAGAGCTATTTATGAGGCGGTTGAGTGAGGTAGGAGAGTATAGGAAAGATGTTCAGACAAAAGTTTGGATTTTTTAATGTGATTGATTCCGACCGCTCTCCTCAAATTCTCCAATGGCGTCGGGCATGGCGTCCTCCCTCCTCTTCCTGACACACCTGGTCTTCGTCGTTGCCGGCGTGCTTCCGGCCATCTCGTCCTCGCCGGGCCTCGGATGCTACCGCTCCATCATCAGCTTCGGCGACTCGCTCGCCGACACCGGGAACGCGCTCCACCTCACCCGCTCCGCAGGCCGCCCCACGCACGCCGGCTCCCTCCCCTACGGCCAGACCCACTTCCGCCGCGCCACCGGCCGCTTCTCCGACGGCCGCCTGGTCATCGACTTCGTGGGTGAGTCGGAAAACCGTCGCCGAGAAATGGGTTCCGGCGCTCGGAGCCGGATTATTGCCGCGGTTTTTCGTGTGAGTCGTTTTGAAGGGAAATTCTTTTGACGGGTTCTGATGGTTGCGGTGGGTGTCGCGACTTGCAGCTGAGCGGCTGGGGCTTCCGTACGTGGCTCCGTACTACGGGGATGATGGCGGACGGAGGGTAGAGGATTTCAGGCAGGGCGTGAATTTCGCGGTGGGGGGAGCGACGGCGCTCGACGGGAGCTTCTTCGAAGGGAGGGGGATGGGCAGCAACTTCCCGAACGAGTCTCTGGGAGTTCAGCTGGACCTCTTCAAAGAGCTTTTGCCTTCCCTGTGCTACACATCTTCGGGTAAGCTCCTCGTTGTCTGTCTCTTGAACGCGAGTGCAGTGTACATTCTAAATTTGAGTTTTGTATATGAACTAAAGACCTCATTTTGAATCGGATCTGGATCATTGAAACTGGTGGGTCGGTTTCGCATCGAGTTTAGTACCTGTAGCTGTGAACTCTCTGCCTCCAACTCAATTTTGTTGTTGTAATTCCATGAAGATGCACGTCATTAAAGATGGAGGGTGCAATTGTCGTTTAAAAGGGCTCGCCCGTCTGCCTTTGCACTCAAGGGCCAATCTCCGTCAGGCCGGCAATAACTAGTAGAACGTGTGGTTGTATAATTCGCAGACTTATCTTGTTACAATAGGCTGGGTTCGTCATTTGACACATATATGGTTTTAATTTTGGTAAATGAATTCATTCCATGAGATGAGAGTTTTTATTCCATGACCGTTTGCACAGAAAAAGAATTTACACTGCCAGTGTACCTAATATGAATCTCTTGCTCTTCTATTGTCGTTGTCAGTGTCTTATCTTGTAAAGTAGTTTTGCTTTATGAGCAGATAAATCCTTTTCTGTCAAAACTAAGAATACATGGAAGCCCTAGAAAGTACAATCTTTACAATTCAGTCCCTGGAAGGGTGGAAAGTGAAAGATATATCCTGTTACTGGTCATGTCCCTTGGCGAATTGTAAATCTATGTTGTTTTGGTAATGCAGCATCAATGTTAGATTGATGTTAGTCCCAATTACAGAGAACTTCTATCAGCAGCCCCTTGGTTTGGTCATTTCTACATTGTAATTTTCGCTCTTCATGTTTGTAATATTGTAGTCATTGACCTTTTCTGCAGTGAATTTGGATCATGATGCTTCAAGTAACCAAGCTGAATCAGTACATATTTGTATGATGAAAAGAACAATCCAAAGTGACTCAAAAATACCCAGAGTCACTTGGACACTTCATCACCCAAGTTCAATACAGTCAGAGACCAGAATTTCAAGATCACATGAAATTAAAAGTATGGGGATTGATCCCTTGTAAATTCAGATAGTTTGCCAGATAAACCACATTTCACCTTTTTGGCTTTCTCTTCTTGCATCAAAGATTCAATCTGCTGATAGATCCAAAATAGTCTATGATTGAATCAAGCCCTCTTTTCATTATAGTATTAAATTTATGTATACAGACATATCGGTTAAATTCCTTGGCATCCGAACGAGCTTTTTTATTTGTTTGTCAGTGCCATGATTAGCTTGCGTACTAGTTTGTGCAAGTTCTTTATTTAAATTGTGCTAGCATACTTGGCAGATTGCAAAGAATTTCTTAAGAACTCTTTGGTTCTCATGGGAGAGATTGGTGGCAACGACTACAATCATCCCTTCTTTATGGGAAGAGATCTGGAAGAGATTCAAGACTTTGTGCCCCTTGTAATTGAGGAGATTGTTTCGGCTATCAGGGTATGATCCTCTTCTTAACTTCCAAGCTAAATGCCTTTTATGCAAAGACCATTCTCTTTACGGCTTCTCTGGCCTTTTTAACTTCTCTCTGTCAACAAATTATGGTTTTTACCTAGCAAAAGCTAGAGAATGATCCTAATCTAAGTAAAGATAGAGAAGCATGGAGCTTGCCCTGCTCCATTGAAGTGGTTTCAGTGATGAGACCCACGTTGATACTCTAAAGAACTTTTCAATAAATATTCTTCTCCATATTTTTGCTGTTCATATATTATGTAAATTGATTGCTTCTTTAAGGGAAATTATTAATTAATGGTATCTAAATCCTTTAATTTTTTCTTTTAGGCTGTGGAATTATATTTTCTGTGCATGTATAGGTGTGCACATGATAAACTTACAAAAAAACAATGACTTTTTAAATAGTTCACCTATAAATGTCAATAACATTGGCTGACTTACTTACATTGAGGCATGTCCTGATAAATGAGATGAAGATCCAGAGATCTAAATTATCATGAGAGAATCTATCACAAGACCATAACTTGCTGACTTTTAGTTCTTAAACGAATTATGTTCATCTTAACACTTTGAGATGCATCATTTTTCTCCTTTTCATGCCATATGGATGCAGGAGTTGATTCATTTAGGTGCGGTGACAATATTGGTGCCCGGAAACTTCCCGATTGGATGCTTGCCTGTCTATTTAACAAAATTCCAGAGTTCAGACAAGGAAGCATATGATCCGTCAACCGGTTGCCTTAATTGGTTAAATGAGTTCTCTCAGTATCACAATGAGCAGCTCCAGCTGAAGCTTGATCATCTGCGAGAGCTTCATCCCCAAACGAAAATTATATATGTGGATTACTACAATGCTGCAGTCCGCTTTTATCAGTCCCCGAATAAATTTGGTAAGTTGCACCTCCATGATGGACTCTTCCATCAGTCCTCTCCCTTCTTGGTGCATAGCGAAGCTCTCACTTTCCAATCCCTGATGTAGCAATGCTCATTTATTTTTGCCCAGAAGAAGTCAGTTAATCAACTACTTTTTCGCAATGGAGATGACCAAGCGTGGTAATTTATTTGATGAATGATTCCAAACAGCAGTCTTGCTATTGATATCATATTTGGTCATCCAAACTGATAACCGACATTAACTAACTTACCCAATTTTCTTCTGTCGACATATTGTGTCCACGATTTGCCAGTTAATAATAGCATACCAACCAACACATTGGTCGTATTGGCAGTTAATTGAACACTCTTTCTTTTAACAGGGTTTGAAAGGCAGGTACTTAGAGCATGTTGCGGAGGAGGAGGAACCCACAACTATAACTCGTCTGCATTATGCGGTTCCAACACGAAGGTGTGTGATGACCCGTCCTCATATGCAAGCTGGGACGGTCTCCATTTCACAGAAGCAGCATACAGATGGATTTTTAAGAGCATAGCGGATGGTCCATTCACTGTACCTAAATTGGACATCTCTTGTCCTTCACTAGCCTTGAACGAGCATATGGAATGTCCGGTTCTGAGTAGCTTGCCGCCTCATTTGAAAATCGACGCGTGATAAGCCATTGCTCTCATGGTGCAAAATGGTTTTTTGGTTCTGTGCTGTGTATCGAATGACCTTCTGAATGGTCCTCTTGACAAATTGCCTAGGAAAACATTAGCAAGAAAAGGATGATCACGTCTGGAATCTCTGGAAGGTTGGAAGTATTCCTAGGAACAGAAGCCTATGCTGACTTGTTTTGGCCTGAGGGTCTGTCCAGGCTTGAGGGTCTGTTCCATGATTCTTCTATCTTTATGTATATGTTCGTTCATAAACGGAGAATTCTTGCTGGTGTATGCATTGATAGACGAGGAGAGGAAATAAGGTTGAAATTATGCGCCATCGAAAATGATTGCGGGCGGGTAGTAGAAAATATTAGGTGGGACTGTCTTTCCATATCATCATTAAGATACATCATTAATTGGATGCCATGTGTCCAAATGAGACCATTAATTTCAATATTTTCTCACCTCCCTTAACCCCTCTCCTCCCTTACTTTCTTTTGGTCAAGGTCACCACCATAGAGCTTCCAACCGATCGAATAGTGGTGGTTGGCATTGAGCTTGCAAAGCAGGAGCTGCTGACATGCGCTTTAGTCAAGGTCGCCAAACCTAGCGATTGTGTTCTTGCACTTCATGTTCTCAAGAACGACAGTGAGAGAGAGGAAGGATTGGGCTTAGGCTTTCTACGAGGTATAGTTGTTTGTGTTTTTTGAGGTTGGATATGAGTTTATGAAGGTTTTTGAACTTGAAGCGGGTTCACATTCCGCTTCATTCGATAATCTTGAGATTTGTCTGCGAAAGAAATAGAAATCTAGAAAAGAAATTTAATTGAGCCTTAAATTTTAACTTTGTTTCCTAATGAATTGTAAAAGTTTAGGGAATTTTGCTTGTGAATTTTCCCTGTAAATTCAGTAATCTTGTTGCGCACGTCTTTGTTTGCAAAGCTTGTTAATGGAGAGTGTAAGCATTTCTTGATTTATGGTGTGGTGCAGAAGGAAGAAGAAGTAAGGGAAGGGAGAAAGAGGATAATAGATAGGGTAACGGAGCAGAAAGGAAGAAGAAGCAAGGGTAGGTAGAGAGAGAGGGTAACAGAGAGGAGAGAAGTAAAGGAGGTGAGAGAAAAATTGAAATTAATGGTCCTATTAGGACACATGATAGCTAATTAATGGAGTGTCTCATCGATGACGTGAAAAGATAGTTTCACCTAACATTTTCTCGTGGTCCTAAGAGATCATCACCAACCAATTTGAATTAGAATGCAACCACTGGACCAAAGAGAAGGGGGAGAGAGAGAGCACCAGCTCAAGTGATGACAACACACCATCTCGGTGGATGCCGTCATTTGGGAGCTTCGATTACCCTATGATTGTCACTAGAGATCACCGTTATGGAGGCTATATTGGAGAACGGAGACTAATGAGGCGAATATTGCCACCGCCTCTCTCTCTATACTATGCAGTTTTTTTCAATTTAATTTCATAGTGTTGAATTAATTTTATCTCGATGAATTTAGCTTTATCATGATAAGAAGAAAACTATCCCTCCATTATTGCTAGGATGACTAATCCAGCATTCTATCCTATCTATGCCGACTTTATTCAATCCGAAGTGCATCACTAAACGCCTGGTAGAATAACTTATGTCTTATTCGAACCCTTTTTTGGCTACCAAATGTGCATGGATGTGGATAGTGTGCAGCCCGCGCGACTCAAACTTGTCAAGGCAGATTTGCCCTTGGCCAGCCTCCTCGAGCTGCTCATCATACTTTTCAAAGATATGTATTTCATATATAATTTTTTTAAAACACAAATCATGTTCAAGTGTTTAATAATATTATTTTTTAGATAATATTAGTTATTTTATGATATATTTGACGATCGTAAGATTACATTCTACATATTTCCTATAAGAAGTAGAGAAGAAAAATGTAGATTGTAAATGAAGGGTGATCGATTTCCCAATCCGATTCGTTTCTCAAGAAATGGGGACTGGATTGATTGGTCCTGAGATTGAAATCTAGATCGGACCACCACCCATTTGATTCGGTTATGATCCAGTTTAATAGAACCAATCATCTTTTTTTCACTAAAAAAATTAAAAAGAGAGCTAGTTTCTTTTATTTATTTGAATTTGATCTACTTTCCCCTTGAAATCGGGCATCGAACTGTCCGGATACAAGTTCTACTTTTAAGAAGTAAGAACTAGACCCAACTGATCGGTTTGGTTAGATCCGAATAGTTCCTAATTTTGGCGGTCCATTTACACACCCTTATTATAAACCGACAAAAGACTACATGATGATGAAAAGCAACTCGACTTTAAATGTTTTTTCTTGGACACTTGAATTTTCGCTGATAATTCTAATATGAATTGTTAGTAACGAAAAATGAAAAATAATAATCAATAAGGAAACGAAAAGGCCTTAGCCCATTAAAATCGAATCAGGCCCACTACCCGAATTCGCGGCCCTTATGAAGCCTAATTTTTGCTGCCCGAATTTAAGTACCAGACCTAAAATAGACCCACCAAACCCAAGCCTCAACTCTGTTTCGGTTTTTCTCGGGTGGAATCGTGAAGATTACCGAGTTTTTTCGTTCGAGATTCCTTCGCCGGCGCTGGTCCTCGTCACCGGCTGACCCTGCAACTTCCTCCATCGATTCCACTTATACTTAAAGATTCCGACTTGTTCACATTAATCAGGTAATGTCATTCTCCTTATCTTTCTTGCTCTGTTTTGAATGACCAAATCGCGTTCATATATTTCTTGTGTGATTTACTTGAAATCTGAGTCGTAACTGGATGGGTTTGTGATTTCAACATTGATTTTAGATGGGAATGTGGTTAGATTTCATGGCCAGGGTCGATACCTTGGATGCACATAACCTGTTTGACAAAATATCAACTTGAGTTCGTAACCTTCTTGTTTGGCTGTGTTGGTGGTCGTTGGAGATGGAATACGATCAATAGAGATGAAGAAGAAGATAAGATTAAAAAAAAAAAAAAAAACGGGAGGGGCTTAATGGATTTGGTCCGATTGGTCTCAATGGGATGGGTTTAGTTTTGTTTCAAAGATGGGTTTGGTGTATCAATTCAATATTGAACTGGTCCGAGTCCCAATTTTCCCGGGAAAAAAATATAAATAAATAAATAATTCCAAAAAAATAAAAAATTTGAAAATTTGGTTAAGAAAAAAAAGACTTTGATTAGATTGTTAGATTTCGGTATTCGAATTAGTTTAGTTTCATTTAGATGGTACATACATGATTTAGGAAAATTTATGATTCTCTCTAGTTCAAATAAAGAAAAATTAATTTCTTTAAAAAATAGAAATTTGAATTGAAATAAGCTTATGGAGATTACTGTCTAGGACTAAATAACAAAGTTGTGTTATATTTTTGTCCGACTCGTATTGGGTTGCTTTACTACATTTTATTTTTGCTCGTCCTTTCGTTATTACTCTTTTCGATAAATTGATTGTGATTTTTTTGTATTACTTTTCTGATTTGTTGTTTTACTTAAATGGTTAAGTTACGTTTTAGACCATAATAGGAACACTTCACATGCTAAAATCTAGAATTCATAATTGAATAAGAAGATTGTGTTGACATTTTAGTTGATAAATAATCAAGTTTTTTAGAATTTCCTTTTTAAAATTTTATGTAAAAAATGCTAGTTTTGTCAACACCACCGAAGCTCTTACCCATGTCTTTGTTCCATAAGATTAACATGTCAATTTTTATAGATAAACATTTCATAATCCTCAAGAAATTGTAGGAAAAGACACTCGAAAAAATTTCAACATTAAAAACGAAACGACGACTTTCACTTTCGTAATTGTATGAGGGCTATTCGGTGTAAGTTCATTTTTATCTTTCTATGCAATGTGAAAAAAGTACTTATAAAAAAATTCCTAAATAAAAAATTATATAACACCACGAGGTACTTATTTAAAATAATCTAAAATAATATAAATGAGCAACTAAATTGAAAATAAACGTAACCCTGGCCTTACTCTCGTTAGCCCTCTCTGGACTCTCCGACCTGTGGCACCTTAACATTCAACTCTCTCTCTCGCCGTCTCACAGAGCGCCGTCCAGCTAGCAACCTCTCTCCGACAGCCGGCGACCCGCGAGCAACCTCTCTCCGAGTCTCCGTCTCCTTCGCGGCTAGGTAGATGTCGTCCATCTCTCTCTCCGATGTCACGGATTCTTCTTCCTTACTTCTGTTCCATGTTGATGAGCAAGTGTACTCTAGCTTGATGATGCATCATGGGTAGGTTCGTTTCATGAGATTGAGATTAAGCTACGAATCCAATTCAGGATTTTCCTTGAAAGGTATCGGGAATGAATTGGAATGGAATAATATCGATTCATATAGATACGGAAGAAAATGTTCTTTATTGATTCAAAGGTTGTAACTATGGGATAGGGATAGAGAAAGAGAAAAAAACGGAAGATTTCACTCGCATAATATTTTTGATTGAAAAATCAATCTTTCGTACCCTTCGCTCAATGAGAAAATGGGTTAGATTCTACGGGATCAAACCAATGGAACTTAAGAAATGATGGAAAGGAATGAAAAAAGAAATCAAAAAAGAAAATAAAAGAAAAAATCGAAAATTGAACCGAACCAATTTTTCCGAGTTAATTCTCATTAAAAATCGAAAATTTTTTTTATGGGTTCGGAACCGAACCAAAAATAGAACCGTTAACCAAACTGGCGAACCCTATTTCTAATTCTCTCCCGTCTCCTCTCCTCTTGTCTTGGTCAGCTTCAAGACGCGACGGCGACGGCGGCAGGGACGCGACGGCGACGGCGACGGCGACGGCGACCGATTGAGGGACGGCGACAAGGACGGCGACGGCGCCAGATCAGTTCAGCAGAAGCTGAAGGTCCAGTGCGAGCTCGAAGGCAGGGTGAACGGCTCCGCCTTCCCCCTTCGACCCCGACTCCCTCTTCCTCGACCGGGTAAGCCACGGCGCACCGATTCGGAGAAAAGCCGTTTCCGCGATGTGTTCTGCTTGTTTTGCTGCTGTCTTGCCTCTCTAGCGTCGTTGCTTTGAATAAGCTAGAGCAGAGGTGTTTTCGAGATTTAGCGTCTGCTTCGTGTTCTGGAATTTTAATCGCTTCTGCTTCTGGGTGAATTTAGTTTGGCTGGAACCGAAAGAGATGGGAATCATGATGGATGGAGATGTTGATCTGATTGAGTTCTTGGGGGACTCTCTGGGTGATATCAGAACCGACTTCGACATCATCAGTTATCCTTGACCTGTGCTCGAAGGGGCGTGGATTAGATCGGCTTAGTCGTCGAAGGGCATGGTGCGAGGGAAGGAATCTCGTATGTGGGTGGTGTGGATTAGGGAAGTATGATCAAGTTGGGTGCTTGGTTCCCAACTGAAGAGGGAGAGAGAGAGAGAGAGAGAGAGAGAGATGCTTGGGTTTGATAGAAGCTGAAAGAGGGGAACTGGGTAGTTGCTAGATTGTTAAAGTTTCTAAATTTGTGAAATTCTTGAGGGCTAAGTTTCAGCTGGCTTCGAGGCTTCTGTGTGGAATTTGTGGTTATTAATTTGTGAGTCGGATACTTGTCAAGTTGTTTATAGCTAGATTTGCAGCTTTTCCTTCTGGAGCACGCTGTGATCTTTGTGAAGATCAGTAAGAGTCCTTTCTAGTATGCGAAGGAGTTCCATTTTTGTATTATATTGTGGAATTGAGGATTGAACGGTGTATTGGGATACGCAGTTCAGCTTAATCAATGATGAAATCATAGTTTTTGAGATCTCTTTCTTGTTGGTTTTTGAGCTGCTATGCTTGAGGACTCTGAATTTTAGGGATTTGAGATTGGTATGTTCAGCTTCTTAATGTGATCATTGCTCTGTGGATATGCAACTGGGATTGATGAATGAGTGGATTTGCTTGATGGGAATTCTATTACCTTGTTTCCCCTCTTAATTGAGTTATGTTTGCTTCTGTGTCGTTTCTTGGTTCGAAATGCGTGATTAAGTTGCCATTTGGTAGTGGATTCATGGTTTGGAGATGGAGCTGTGGTGCAGAGTACGCTGCATTAGAAAGGATGTCTAATTTTTTCTTTCTCACTTATGGTCATTTGGTTACTTAGGCTCAATAGATGATCGTGCGAGGATCTTTTCATGCCTAGTCAGGGTGACCTATTACTCTCAAATTTCATTGAAAAAGGCAATGCTTTTGTGTTGTTAGTTTAGAGCTTTCAATTTGGTTGTGGCCCTGAGGGACAGCTCATGCGTTTTTTTGAGTTATGTTTGCTTTTGTGTCGTTTCTTGGTTCGAAATGCGTGATTAAGTTGCCATTTGGTAGTGGATTCATGGCTTGGAGATGGAGCTGTGGTGCAGAGTATGCTGCATTAGAAAGGATGTCTAATTTTTTTTTTCTCACTTATGGTCATTTGGTTACTTAGGCTCAATAGATGATCATGCGAGGATCTTTTGAGTTGAACAGAAAAAAAAAAAGAAGAAAAAACCGAACCAAACCGAACTGAAACCGGTTCGTATTCGGTTCGGGTCTCATTCGGTTCGGTTCGGTACCGAACCGAACCATTGACACCCCTAACTGTTGCGGAGGTTGTTCGTAATGGGATGTGCGTCTCTTGTGCCGAATAGAGTGTTGGGTCCTGCCTTGGAAGCTCAAAGATGAACTTTAGTTGTTTTCAATGTTGTGATTGAAGTTTCGGTGTCGGGTTATGTTAATATTGGAAAGGTTCATGCTTTTTGTTAGTTTTTGTTCACACACTGGATTCTCTCTGTGGTGGGTTTGCAGCTTTGGTTCAACCACTCGGCTGGGGTGTGCTCGAGGGGCTTTGATCAACTCGATTCTTGCTCTACTGGCCATCCTCTTAGAAAAAAGGCGGCTCGTAATTAGTTGTTTCTTGGCTTTGTAATGGACCAAGAGTCCCAAGTGGATGAGGACTTCCCCCTCTTCCGGAAATGCTCCAAACAACCTAAAGCGCCACCATCATCATCGATAGCTACTTCGTCCTCCTCCAGTCTTGCAGCCGAGACATCAATAAAGCAAGTGGAGAAAGTGAAGGAGGATACTAGCCTTACTAGCACTGCGCCAGGGGATCCCGTGACGTTTGGAGATTTAGGGTTGGCTGAGTGGGCAGTGCAGACATGCAAGGAGCTGGGAATGCGCAAGCCAACTCCCGTCCAGGCTCACTGTGTCCCACAAATCCTGGCTGGTCGAGATGTTCTAGGCTTGGCCCAGACTGGCTCTGGAAAGACAGCTGCCTTTGCACTGCCCATTCTCCACCGCCTGTCTCTTGACCCCTATGGCATATTCGCCCTCGTTATCACTCCCACCAGGTTTGATTGTCTTGTCTTCATTTTCTTTTATTTTGGTTTACCTGTAAAGTCGTATGTATATGTTTTTTAAAGCTCTGAGTATTAGGGAATTGGCTTATCAGCTGGCAGAGCAGTTCAGGGCATTGGGGTCATGCCTACACCTGAGGTGTACTGTGATAGTGGGAGGAATGGACATGTTGACCCAGGCCCAGAGTTTGATGAAAAGGCCTCACGTCGTCATCTCCACCCCAGGCAGGATTAAGGTCTTGCTTGATGAGAATCCTGACATCCCTCCTCTTTTCTCCAACACCAAGGTAAACCTCCCCTTTATATATTAGTTAGAAATGTCATGATCAGTGCGTTGATAAGATAACATTCACAGCCTAGCTGTATGATTGGAATATCTCAATGCGCAAGTTGAATTTTCTTTCTTCATGACTGTACCTCCTGTGGAAAGACTAGTTTAAATGGTTTCTACTAGATGCATTCTTGTGAAGAATTCAAATGCATATTTGATTAGTATTGAAATCCTCCTCTGAAAACTACTTATGATGCCAGAGAAGTGGTAGTTACCTAGTCATTCTTATTTTGTTCTTACATGCTCTCACAATGCAGAATTTGGAACTTACTATCTAGGCTATCAGTGTTTTAGCCATTGGATTGCTTTACAATACAAAGAACCACTCAAATACTGCTTTGTGTTGCTTAAGTTTTGGGATTTTTCTCTTTTCATTTTCAATATGAATCCAGAGTTCATTTTAGAAGTGCACATCTCATAGTTCTCTGTTAAAGACATAGTAAGATCTATTAAACCAGGTCATGCATGGTATTGTGGCACTGAAAAGAAACTTCTCCCAGGATCTGAAGAAATCATCTTGATATGTTGCTATTTGTTTGCTTCAGTTCCTAGTTTTGGATGAAGCGGATAGAGTGTTGGATGTTGGTTTTGAAGAGGAGCTTAGAGTAATCTTTCAATTTTTGCCAAAGAAACGGCAGACCCTGTTATTTTCTGCTACAATTACCAGTGATCTCCAGACGTTGCTTGAGCTTTCTTCAAATAAGCCTTTCTTTTATGAGGCATATGAAGGTTTCAAGACTGTTGACACTCTCAAGCAGCAGTATGTATTCATCCCAAAAAATGTCAAGGATGTCTATTTATTTCATGTTTTGTCCAAAATGGAAGACATGGGTATCCGCTCGGTCATGATATTTGTCTCCACCTGCAGGTATTTATGGGCTTTCTCAACCTTCACTATGTGTGATCTTAGCATGCATTTATCATCTTTACTCGCCATCCATAATTGTTTGAATCTTTTTATTTTCGCCTGCCTGATTTTCCGAACACTTGGGTTGTCTTTTTCTACTTCTTTACATCTGTAGGAAATATAAAAATACATGGTAAGTTTTTGCTCATTTTGATACAGTTATTTAACTGTGATGTCTGATGATTTCTGTGTTTGACTTATCCAAATGATTCTTATTGTTTTAGTAGATGGACTACACTAATGGCCTTACTCTTTTCACCTTTGATAGCTTAAATTATCTTAGTGATATAGTTGTATTGGCACAACTTCTTTTAGCATGAGAAATGAATTTTAGTATATTTTGCAGTATATACTTGCAATCTTTTTAGAGCACAGGAATTTTTTGTTGTCTTTATTATATTGTTGAAAGTTAAAGTCCACCCATCTGGTCCATATAGACTCTGTCTAAACTGTAATAATTTTTTTTCTGTTTGTTAATTAGTTAATCTAAATTGGTAGATGCCAATGTCGTTAAACTGCCGTAGTGAAAGTACTGGTGAGGCTGGCGGTTAATTCATAAACTTAGCTGATGTAGTTAAATTCTTGTTAAGAATAAAATATGCAATACATTTCTATATCTGTAGAATTGTGCTACCCATAAATGCAAATTCCAGCTCCACCAATGTGTTAGGTAGGTGTGGCAATTCTTGACATGACATGCATAAAGTTAGTGTGTTTGAATTTATCTTAATAAAGTTCCTGTCATAATTAACCTGCTTGACAAGATTGACGGATTGATATCGGCTAATATGAGTGCTTACAAACAGTGGCCAGGGTGGCGGCAGTGGACTGTGAAGGCTGCAGCTTGGAATGGCTAGGGTTTTGTAATTGGTAGCTTTTGTTTTTTAATAGTGGGAAGTTTAGAGTTATGGCTAGGGCAATTTGGGGAAAATGGGGCGATTTGGTAGATAATTAAAGGATGCCAACTGATGTTAGATGCAGCTTGGTATCAAAGGTGAAAACTCTGGATGCAAAGTGGTATTTTTAAAAATAGAGGAGGAAAGTGGTCAGACAGAAAAAAGTGAGGATGGTATTTGGTATCTTCCCTTTAACAATGTACCTTAACTTGAACGATGGAATATAATCTTGGACATGAATCACCACCCTTAAATTGGTGTTTAGGTGCTAGAAAATTATTCACATTGTGGGTTTTGAGTCTTCTGCACAATTTCACACTACATGGGTAAAGCTATGAAAGATTTGTGGTATAAATAATTTATTTGCTATCATTATTCCAAAGAGCTGCCTTACTCCAAGGGTTGAGCATTGGGCGATCGCCTGGCCAGGGGAGGGTCCAAGACCCTGTTCCACCACAAGACCTTTAGATTTTTGAAGTGCCCCTGTCTGGTTGAACTGTTTTGTCCGTTTGAACTGCGTCGACTCTGTTTTAACATATAACAGAACCTCATCTGACCAGGTTCTGTATCAGGTATCAGTAACTAGTTGATCTGGACAAGTCGTGAGAGTATTGGTGGATCCTTGTCATTGGTTTTGACGATAATATGGCATGCTTTGTTGGTGGTGAATTTTGTGTGGTTATGCTTTCTTATTGGTGTAGAGAAGAAATTTACTTGGTTTCAATGAGATTTTCATTGGACTAATATTAACTGTCTTGATTGGTGATGTTGAGCAGAAGTTGTCACCTTCTAAGTTTGTTGCTGGAAGAACTTGATCAAGAAGCTGCAGCGTTGCATTCTTTAAAATCCCAGAATTTAAGGCTTTCTGCTCTACATCGTTTCAAATCTGGCCAAGTTCCTATATTACTTGCAACTGATGTTGCAAGTCGTGGCCTGGACATACCGACTGTTGATCTTGTCATCAACTATGACATCCCACAGTATGTTATTTTGCGACATTCTTTTCTGTTTTAAGTTTTTCTGTTAAATATTTCTGAAGTAACAAAGTTATCGGTTGCTGGTAGGTTTCCTCGAGATTACGTCCATCGTGTTGGCCGTACCGCAAGAGCAGGCAGAGGAGGGTTAGCTATTAGTTTTGTTACCCAGGTATATAGCAAATAAGGGATGATGCTTGTAACATCATCCTTTGCTCTCTCTCTCTCTCTCTCTCCCCCCCCTCCCCTCTTCATGTACACATGTGGGTATATACATACAGGCATGGTACAATTGTGCACTTGCCTCTCATCCACCCAGCCCAACGTGGGCTCTACATGTAGCATACTTATGCATCTCCGATTATGTGTTTGCGCTTCTGTTTGAGCAGATAGCATATTGAGTGCCTTTGGCATTTCTAATATTTGAACTTTCTGTTCCATGATATTTGTAATATAGTTTTTCTAACCTGTTCACCTTGGAACACTGGTTCTGTAGGATGACATTACATTGATTCAAGAAATTGAGGCTGTTGTTGGTAGACAACTTGAGAAGTTTGACTGTAAAGAGAATGAGGTGCTTTCGGACATTACAAAGGTATGTTGCTCTGAAATACCATTTGGTGTTGATGATGACTTAGATGTGCAAAAATTGATTGCTAGATGATTCATGCATTTTACCTTCATAGGATTGCTTGTCCACATATCCCTGGTTTTTAAATCTTGCAGTCATTACTGTTGGTTTCCTGGGTATAATCATAAAGGAATGACAAACCATTTTGTGAATGGTGTCAGCCAGATGTCCCAGCATGCTCTGATATTTTTTTTTTATCTTATGTATTTCCGTCTGTTTGTTTGAGTGCTGAAATTCCAGCGCTTTAGTGTATTTATATTATCAAAGTGGATAATCAGTAGCGGATTTGGTTTTTGCTAGATATTACTGAGATAATCTTTGCAAAGAAAAGGCTTCAACAGAATTTACTTGAGGTGTATTTTGGAAAATATGGCATTCCCTTTACTATTGTTTTTTATTGCCTTCAACCAGCAACGGAATAGCTTACACCAAGATATAATTTCTTTTGGTAATAAATAATGAACTTTTACCTGTGTGATCAAATGTGGTTTTTATTCATTTTACTTATTAATAATTCTTTGTACTAGGTTTACAAGGCCAGACGAGTGGCTTCAATGAAAATGATGGATGATGGCTTTGAGGAGAAGGTGAAAGAACGTAAAAAGCAGAAACGTAAGACAATGGCTCAGAAGGGGTTAGTGAATAAGAGGAGGAGTAACAAGAGAAAACGAAGGTCGAACACCTCGTGATATTTTGACGTCCAATAGTTCTTTTTGTCACCAAAAGCAAAGGCGCAGCAGGCCCTTGGACAATGCAATCATGTGTAGGAGCTGCATTTTTGTCCAAACGGTTTTGATGAGTTTTATCTAGTATAGTCTGTAAACTATACATACCAAAGTAGTAAATTCAGTATCGAAAGACAAGACTCCTTTATACATGTTCTATGTTTTCTTAATGTCAAGAGGAAAATTGGTTTTGACCAAAATGGATTGTGTTTATGAAGTGAAATCTTCCAAAGAAAATTGAGCTTTTCAGTAATCAAGTGGCTGGATATCCTCAATTTCTTGAGTCCTTTTGGGTAACTGCGAGTTCTTTTTGAGTTTTTAAGTAAATGATTCAATTTTGAAGGGACAATGCTAGACTTATCTCCACTAGTTTATAATGAATGTGTTGGATTTTTGTTGGTTTTCAAAATATGATTCACTTGCCTGAATGGCATTTATAGTTTGTAACATCACTTTTACTATCAGTAACGTCAGAGTAACGTCAGACTGTAGGGTAGCACGTATATGGTATACTGTAGTATTGCACTTACAAAATTTGAAGCTCACCTTTTCTATAGCATCTATGTTTTTAGTGAAAGAAGAAGGTGTACACCTCAAATCTCAAACAAAAGTGAATATTTATGTCTTGCTCCTTCTTTTAATATGGTTTTTTCATTGAATTTTTGATATGTCCTGTCTACAATGTGAACTGTTTGCTCCTCATAGGTAAGGTTATCCTTTAGTGTTAAAGGTGCATAATTGAACACTTCTCTGAGTTCGGGACATATTTTCTCAACATGGAACATGGAATTTTTTGGACATCAAATAAGGCCAGTGGCAAGGCAAACTGATAAGCAATTTCAATGATTCTCTACATGATATGAAAGTTGAGCACTCTCTTTTGGAATTGGTTTTTGGGATCTGTATACTTATCCCCCTCTATGTCTCAGGCATATGAGTTACGTTTCATCGATTCATGTCTAGTCATTTAATTTTAAAAAGGCATTCGGATTTTATGCACATTTTTACGTGCACAATGGGGGAAAAGGTTTCTGAGCAGCGAAATTGCGATTGACTTCATTTTAACAGAATGAATTTTTGCAGTTTGTATCTACGCGGTCTTAATTAGATTGCCTTAATGTTTTGTGACCATTGATACATGAAGTCGTTTCTTTCAAGAAGAATGGAAGGAACTCATCAGTGTTTCCGTCTTGCTTTGCTCTTTTGCAGAGAGAAGGAATCCCTAAGTCTTACTACACGAGACAAACCCTAACTAAAAACTAAAAGAAGAGACAAATTTAATCTTTACATTTACTGAAGTTTCGAGGGCATGGTCGCCAACCATATTAGAAGGGACATATTTCATTGTTTTCGTCGCTGGCAAACCTTGTATATAGTGAACGAATAGACTCGAGAGATAGCACAGCAAAGAGCTAACAAAATCATCCTTTGCAAAAATGAGGCCTACCCAGCTCTTTCTCTTCGTCGTCCTCTTTGCGATTGCTCTGAAATCAACACGAGCTATCCGGGAAATTGAATACGAGGTCTTTGACCACACCTACGGGACTCCGGACACCCGGTTCGGGAGAGAGGTCGGGACAGAGTACGGTGCGGACGCTTTGCTAGCTGCCACCGAGTTTGTCCTCAAGACATTCGGTCAAAGCGAGACCGGGGGGAGAGGCTACGATTTCATTCTGCTGGAGGTCGTGAGCTTTCTTGCAAATGGCAGATCCTTCGCCATCGCAACCACCAATGGAAGCCAGATCCTTGTGAATGCGGACTACCTCCAGACATTCCCCGGCAACTTGACAGACGAGTTCACGGGGATCGTATACTTCACGAGTGGCCTAGTCTGGGAATGGACAGGGAATGGCAGCGCCCCAGCGGGCCTCATGACCGGGATCGCGGACTACATGAGGCTAACTGCCGGATGGGGATACGAGAGTTGGCCTCAAAGAGGGTCGGGGATGAGATGGGATGAGGGGTACGCGATCACGGCGAACTTCTTAAAGTATTGTGAGGGGCTCCGACGAGGGTTTGTGTTGGACCTCAATGCCATGATGATCGACTCGTACAGTGATGCGTACTTTGTGGAGCTACTTGGGAAGTCTGTGGATGAACTGTGGGTGGACTATAAGTTAGAGTATGCAAGCCCTGGACCAGCACCAGCACAAACCTTCGGGTTCTAAATCATGTTGATACATAAGAAGACAATACTTGAGGTTGGGTTCTTAAGTACAAATAAATTGATTGTTCAATAAATCGTGTCGAGTAAGTGCGAATTAGGAAGGAGTTTCTGTTTGAAGTTTGTAATGTCTAATGATGGGCACGTTCATCGTAGCATTTGCATGGCCGGTCATGGCCGGTCAGAGTGACTCTATGCTTTCCCTTTTTCCTTTTTCCTTTTGTTTTTTGTTTTGCTGTTTAATTCAAGCACGACCTCCTTTTCCACAATCATGTTGCTTGAAGTGTCCCCTAATGATCACTTGCCACATCCAAGTTCCTTTGGGTGAATTCAATATAAGGTTGTTGAACTTTTGGCTTTGTTTTTTAGCTCCTAAACTTTATTTTCTATCATAAAATATAATATTCGACTGTCGCGACCTTTCTCAAGTTAACCACCAAAAGAAAAGCTAATAAATTATTAAGTTTACATATAGCGTGGACTCTCCCAAAACCATACTAATCATAACTTTGAAGTTCTAATTAAATCATTTGAACATACGAATTAATTTATTTAGGAGTTGCCACTAATTTATAATTGATCAATTATAAACTCTTGTAAAGTGTTACACTTTACTTTGCGAACCAAAAATATCATGGATACGGGGACTTAGTTACACTAGATAAATTCAATGCCCTTTTGGTACATTTTCTTCTTATTTCAAGAATATTTTGCAAGTAAACTTGGTCAATTTTTAAGCGTAAACCACTACCATGTGAAATGTGATCATGTAGGTGTCCAAGTAAGAATTTAACGCTCGATAAATTGCTAGAAATGGAAAAAGAACCTTGAAATGTTGAGCAAAGCAAAGGCGAAGTTTTATTATCATTCAACGTGAAAAAGGTTCTGCAAGGTATTAACTAGGCAGCAGACAATAATGCAATTGCTAACCTAGACATGATTTCTAAGTATGATTGTACAACGTTAACTAATTCTTTTTGGGTTGTTTGTTTTAACGAATGTAATTTTAATCTAAGTTATGTCTTTGTCAATTCAAATTTAACATGCATGAACTATTAGACTAATGACAAGAGATTTGATTTATTTAAATGTAATCTAGATATGACCTAAAACATGTAACATGCATGAATATATGGTAACAATACAAAATCTGATGAAATCACTAACTATTAGAGGGAAGTGCAGTATCGGCGAATAACTTCTGAAATTATTACTACGCATCAATGCTCATGGAAATTAGGCAACATCATTCAAGAGTCATCCATATCTATCAAAGATATGCAATTACTAAATTAGGATGATGATTAGTCGACCTTGATCGGCTCTCTTTATTTACTAGCTAGTTGAACTAAGGGTGATCAATTCTTGATTCCAAGGTGGGTAGTTTCGTAGTGGAATTGGTTCTCAGTTTTTGGAATTGGCGAACCCATTATGTTAACTCAAGCTACAGATTTACACTATATAAAAAAATGTTCGTCCGTCAAGACATTGATTTTCTATGCCACCATTGAAAGATGCTTGTTTATTGCCAATAATCAGCAATGGAAGAGAAAAATGGCCATTACAAAGGCATACATTACTCAACAAAACCGGTTAGGTCCCAGTTCAAAACTAGTTCGGTCCAGTTTTATGTTTGCTGCTCTTGAGTTAACTTATTGTGATGAGTTTATGTACACAATGGCGAGATAGCGATTGACTTCATTTGGTAGAATGGATTTATGCAATTTGTATTTACGTGTCTCTAGCTAATTAAATTGCATTAAGGTCTTTTGACAATTGGTACATGAAGTTGATTCTTCCAAGAAGGACGGCTCATCAGAGTTTACGCCTTGTTTTGGTCTTTCGCGGAGAGAAGTGGGAGGCCCTAAAATTCTAACACGAGACAAGCCCTAACTCAAAACGAAAAAAGAGACAAATGTCATCATGACATCTGTATCGACACCGCACTTAGGGCAATTCAATTGACCAAGAAATAATCTATGATCATGACATTTTGCCAAATTTTCGAAGGCATAGTTCGCCAACCATATCAAGTGGAACATATATCATGGTTTTCATCTCTGGTTGACCTTGTTTATAGTGAACGAATAGACTCGAGAGATTGCACAGCAAGAGCTCTCAAAATCATCCTTCCCAAAAATGAGGCATACCCAACTCTCTCTTCATCATCCTCTTCGCGATTGCTCTGAAATCAACGCAAGCAATCAGATCGCTTGCGAGGTAATTGATAACACCTCCGGGACTCCGGACTCTCGGTTCAGGAGAGAGGTTTGGACAAAGTACGGTGCGGACGCTTTGCTAGCTGCCACCGAGTTTGTCCTCAGGAAATTCGGTCAAAGCGAGAGCGGAGGGGGAGGCTATGATTTCGTTCTGCTAGTGGTCGAGAGCTTTCGTGCAATTGGCAAACCCTTCGCCATCGCAATTACCAATGGATCCTCGTGAATGCGGACTACCTCCAGACATTCCTCGGCAACTTGACAGACGAGTTCACGGGGTTCGTATACTTCACAAGTGGCCTAGTCTGGGAATGGACAGGGAATGGCAGCGCCACAGCGGGCCTCATAACCGGGATCGCTGACTACATGAGGCTAACTTCTGGATGGGAATACAAGGGTTGGCCTAGACGCTGGTTGGGGTTGAGATGTGTCGGGAATAACGGATTCCCTAAAACCGATCCGATACTTAATCGAACCCCTAAAACGAACGCGGAAGATGAGCTCAGGAAACACATGTATCACTGATCAAAAAACACAGAAAATCGAACGTACCTTATTTTTCACAGATTAAACACCAATGTTGAAGTTCGAGGAAGAATCCTGATCCCGTTCTACCAAGGAGCGTACTGTTGCTATAAGGGGGAGAAAAACGCTGCTTTGGGAGCGTATTGTTCTTGCGCTTCTTGGAGGGGAGAGAGAGAGAGACTAAAGGGTATGTTCACTCAAAAGGTACGTTCCTTTTCTTTCTCTCCCTTAAAGCATCTCATCCAAAAGACGCATTCCCTCAACGTACCCTTTCATATCTCAACCCTCTCTCCATGGGCCCTTAACCTGCGGGCCGGGTTCTTAGGCCTAATATGGGCGGACGGGCTTACTTAGGCCCATCATCACAAAGAAAAAACCATCATCTCCCACTCGCACATGGTGGGCTGAACATGATCCTTTTTACCTCTCTGTAACATTCATACTGGTGAATAATTTGTGCGACCAGCATACTTTGAGAGCTCGTTGCCATACATATGTTAGGAATATATAGTAGCTCATAATGTGCATCACACTCTGAGTAGATTTAGTATGCAGTACTCTAAATCGATCGATCACATTTATAATTTTCTTGATCTCTTTTTAAACAATGATATATTGTATTCACAATTATGATTATCCCAAAGACAGTCATAATTTGTCGACTAGTGAATACAAAACTAGAATGTGATTCTCCAAACTCGATCTTCCTCTTTCTTTCAAACTCCAAATTTCAGTTCAGCTTGCTTTTTAGAAATGTCCCATTAGATCGAATCAAATTCATGATCATTGGCAACATTCTAAGATATCAAATACTGAATAGAAATCTTGAGAATAAGTAAGAGTCATGAGGGCACTAAATTGAGGAACTCTTTTCCTCAAGAGTCTCATATAGCATAAAAGTTGAGATCAAACTTTTGCCACTCTTATTGGTCGTCTCATGCATACGTAGTATGAAATAAGTATTACGGTATTAACTCATTTCCTATGGAGTGTATGTCTACACCTTCAATACCGTATAGATGATAGTTTAGACATACCAAATGTCTAATTTGAGTTCACATATCTACTTATTCACAGAATTCATCAGAACTCACATCTGGCATTATAGACAGATAAAGTAAAATATGTAGGTTATTTTACTTTCAGACATAGTAAATATTATGTTCTCATCTTAACACTCAGTTAAGGCGACATATATATTTTAAGCTTGAGCTTTCAATTATCACCTAGATAATAAGCTTAAAAAACGTCTCATCTCTATTTATCACATAATAAATAGAGGCGATTACCTGTGTGAGTGGACTAATCTTTTATCTGTCCAATATACTTTCTCAACTTTATATAATGCATTAAGTATTAAGATGCATAAACGTCAAAAAAAAGATTCATAGGCATTAATAATGAAAAAACACAAATTCATTAAATGTGAACACTTCAGGGAAATTACAATATTCATTACATCAGCCTTTACACAGTCCTAGAGATTTTACATGACCACAAAACACATCTCTAAGTATTGGCTTTGTCATAAGATCTGCTACCATTCTATGCGTAAATATGTACTGTAACTTCACATCTTTTCGTGCAACCATATCCTTGACAAAATTATACTTGGTATCTATATGTTTGATCTTACCATGATATTTTGGATTTTTGGTGTACGCTATAGCTGCTTGTCTATCACAATTAACCAATAATGGATTTGCAACATACCCAATAACACCTAAATGATCCAAAAATCTCTTAAGCCAAACACCTTCTTGTACTGTTGCTGATAATGTCACGAACTCAGCTTCCATCGTGGACAAGGCTATACACGTTTGTTTCTTACTGCTCCAATATATGGCGCCATTATTCAATAAGAAAGCAAAACCAGAGGTAGATTTCCTTTCATCTAAATCTCCTCCCCAATAAGCATTTGAATAACCTTCAAGTCGCAGATCCTTTCCTTGGTAATTCAGCTTGTAATAAGCAGTTCCCTTCAGATACCTTAGTATTCTTTTAACGGCCTTCCAATGTGCTTGATTTGGATTGGATTGATATCTACTTACTAGTCCAACGGCAAAACATATGTCGGGTCTTGTACACATCATAGTTACATTAAGCTTCCCACAACACTAGCATAAGGAACATGTTTCATTTATTCCTTTTGTCGTGGAGTCCTTGGACACGGTCTATGGCTCAATCTTTCACCTTTTACAATAGGAGTATCTATGAGTTTACAATCTTACATACAAAATCGTTCAAGAACCTTATTTATATATGTTTCTTGCGAAAGAGATAATGACATTTTCGAACGATCTTTTGAAATCTTAACTCCAAGAATGTATGCAGTATCACCCATATCTTTCATCTCAAAGTTGGAAGATAACCAACTTTTGACAATATTAACAAACTCCATATTGCTTCCGGCAATTAGTATATCATCAATATATAATGATATGATGACAAATTGATCTTTAGATCTTTTGATATATACATAATGATCCTCATCAATCATTATAAAATCATATGCCATTATGGCATTATGAAAACGTATATACCATTGTCTTGACGATTGCTTAAGACCATATATCGATCTCAAAAGTTGACATACCTTTCTTTCTTGGCCTTCCATAATGAAACCATCATGTTGTTCCATATATATTTATTCCTTTAATTCTCCATTAAGGAAATCAGTCTTTATATCCATTTGATGTAACTCAAGATCCATACTTGCCACATACTTGCCACTATTACTAGAAGGGATAAGTGTTTCAGAAGTCCTAAAACTTATCACAAAAATGTATTTTAGTCCTAAAACTTGCAAAAAGTGCATTTAAGTCCTAAAACTTGTCAAATTGTTTCAAACGAGTCCTAAAATCGACGCCGTTAGCCTTTTCCGTTAAAAATGCTGACGTGGCATTTTAAATAATTTTTTATTTTCCAGGTGTATTTTTCTAATTATTTTTTATTCATTTTTTTATTATAAAAAAATAGATTTAAAAACTAAAAAAATTAAATTTATTCTTATCTAATTTTCAACAAAAACTAAAAAGAAAAGTTAAAAATTTATTTTCAAAAATTGTTAAAAAAAAAATCAGCACGGCTCCTCTCCCCCGCCACCGCCGTTGCCGCTTATCGCTGGAGGGGCCGGGTGATGGTTGCCGGCCCCGGGCAGGGGTGGCCGGCCCTCACCCGGCCGGGCGAGGCCTCACCGGCCCCGGTGAGGGCGGCGACCGTCGCCCCCCAGGTGAGATCTTGGCGAGCCTCGTCGGCCCCGAGCGAGGGTCGACGAGGCCTCGCCCAAGGCGGGCGACGGTTGCTGGCCGCTCGTGAGGGTTGGCGATGACTCGCCTAGGGCGGGCGACGATCGCCGGCCCCGCAAGGGCTGGCGGGCCCGGATCGGGGCACCCTCGCTCGGCTCTAGCGTAGGTGCCCGGATCCTGGGCCCATTGGCTCGCGGGGGCCGGCGGCCGTCGCCCGCCCCGGGTGAGTCGTTGGTCGCCTTGGGCGAGGCCTCATCGGCCCTCGCCGTCGGCCCTCGCCGGCCCCGAGCGAGGGCGACGAGGCCTCACCTAGGGTCGGCGATGGTCGCCGCCCTCGCCTAGGGTGGCGAGGCCCGCCACCCTCGCCCAGGGCCGGCGATCGTTGCCCGGCCCCTCCTGCGATGGGCGGCGAGGGGGAGGAGCCGTTTTTTTTTTTAATAAATATTTTAACTTTTTTTAAAATTTTTGGTGAAAATAAGCTAAAATGAATAAATTTAATTTTTTTAGTATTTAAATCTATTTTTTAAAAAATGAATAAAAAATAATTTAAAAAATCCACATGGAAAATAAAAATTATTTAAAATACCACGTCAGCAATTTTAACGAAAATGCTAATGTTGTCAATTTTAGGACTTGTTTGAAACAATTTGACAAGTTTTAGGACTTAAATGCACTTTTTGCAAGTTTTATGATTGAAATGCATTTTCTTGACAAATTGTAAGACTTCTGGAACACTTATCCCTTACCAGAATAATGCAAATTGAGGTAATTCTCACTATAGGAGAAAATGTTTCTTCATAATCAATTCATTCTTGTTGATTATACCCCTTCGTCACAAGGCGAGCTTTATGTCTTTCTATTGAGCCATTAGCTTTACGCCTTATTTTGAGAACTCACTTGTTTCCAATGGCTTTGCATCCTTTTGGAAGATCAACTAGTTCCCAAACATGGTTTGACTTCATTGACTCAATTTTCTCTTCCATTGCATGCATCCATTTTTTTCTTATTAGGGAAATTTAGAGCCTCATGTACATTTCTTGGCTCATCTTTGTCTTGTGAAGCAACCATAAAAGTTTTTTATTCAATGTCAAAACATCGACGGGGAATAACTTTTGCAACTTGTTCGCCGTACGGGAGATTGTACACTTTGTACATCATTCCCCATCATGCTCCCACTCGAATTAGATAATGACGATATCATCTCATCATATGGTTGTATTTGAGAGTGGGTTGAATTAAATTCATCACTTCTCATGTTACTCCCACTTGGACAAACTTTACTAAATTCATTATCTGGATCAAAGGTTTCAAATAGGGAGTAATCCTCACCTATTTCGCCCTTCTTAGAAAATTCATTCTCTAAGAATGTGACATCCCAAGATTCGAATTCAGTTATACTTCCACTTTCTTGCTCACCTATGAATACATACCCTTTCGAGTGTTCAAAGTATCTTATGAAAATACTATTATTTTCTTTGGGACCCAATTTTCGAACTTGTGAGAGGGCTCATGAGTATAGGCAGCACAACCCCATGGTTTAAGAAAACTTAAGTCTGGTTTTCTACCTGTCCATAACTCATATGGAGTGGAAGTAACTGATTTAGAAGGTATCCGGTTAAGTATATAGGCAGCAGTTAATAACGCATCACTTCAAAAAGTGATAGGTAAGTTAGCATGCGCCATCATGGATCTAACCATTTCCAGTAGGGTTTTGTTCCTTATCTCCACAACACTATTTTGTTGAGGAGTATATGGAATAGACAATTGTCTTTCTATTTCTTTTTCATCACATAATTTTATGAATTTATCAGATAAATATTCTCGACCTCGATCGGATCTCAATACTTTTTTTTTTTTTGTCTAATTGATTTTCTACCAAGTTCATAAATCTTTTGAAACAACTCAATGCTTCAGATTTATGTGAAATCAAATAGACATGTTTGAATCGAGTATAATCATCTATAAATGTGATGAAATAAATAGCCCCATGCCTCCCTCTCACATTCATCGGACCACAGCGTCAGAATGAATTAAATGCAAATGAAATTCAGCTCTTTTACCTTTTCCAAATGGTTTCTTTGTCGTTTTCCCTACTAGGCAATGCTCACATATGGGCAAATCGACTTTTTCAATGTTGCCCAACAAACCCTCTTTGGCTAGTCTATTCATACATTGTTGACCAATATGACCAAATCTAGCATGCCACACATTTACATCATTATC
This sequence comes from Eucalyptus microcorys, assembly GCA_014182515.1. Taxonomy (NCBI): domain Eukaryota; kingdom Viridiplantae; phylum Streptophyta; class Magnoliopsida; order Myrtales; family Myrtaceae; genus Eucalyptus; species Eucalyptus microcorys. The sequence continues at coordinate 29,689,527 of CM024566.1, read as the reverse complement.
ATATGAATTAAAAGACGTGAAAAGGGAATAACAAATATTGACATCACCATAGTCAACATTCAACACAATAAAACCATCTAGAAAATAATCACAACCATAGTAGTTTGCATTCAAATACAAATTCACACCACTATTATGGAAGTTCATACTAAAACCAAGCTTAACCAACACTAAAACAAACACTAAATTTCGACGAATCTTCGGAGCATACAATACATCATGTAGGAACAAAGTATGTCCACCACGCATGCTCAATTGGCAGGTGCCAATTCCTTTTACTTCAACTCTAGAGCTGTTTCTTATATAAACCCATTTAGTTTCAATTGGTACTCGTCGAAATTCTACGAAGGATTCTCTATCCTTCGTTACATGGTCTGTTGCTCTTGAATTTACAGTTTACAAAATATTAGATTCAGTTAAGAACACAGAACTCAACACATTAGCAAAGTTCTTAAGAGTACAAGGGGTGACTACCTTTTTTGGCTCACGATAGTCGTGAGAGTATAGTGACTTTTCTGGTCACAGTTGTAACACTTCACTCTTGAAATACTCTTCACTCGAGGACGTTTTCCTCTCTTATGTTGTTAACTCTTGGTTTCTTGTAAGAAGGACTTGATCCCTTGCATTCCCACATATTGAACGAATCAATGTGTTTGCGCTTAGAGGTCAAAGCCCCATCTGAGCTGAAAGCAACATAGCAAATATCTGTATCCCGCACAAATGCCTTGAGGCGGTCCTTTGCTAGCTCAAGGTGGCGCACAACATCCTCAAGATCTTCCATAACATGGTCAAGAGCTTTGAGTGCTTTTTGCTTTTCAAGCACATTTTGAATTTTCATATTCAATATTTCACAATTCTCACCGTTCAATTTGTCTTCTTTGTTCAAATCAATAATTATGTTCTTAGTTGCTGAAGCCATCGATCTGAACATATCAGACACATATGCACGAATTATTAATGCCTATCATTTATGCATCCATTTTGCATAGACCCATCGTATTAATGAATAATTTCAAGTAAGGTTTCGGAATCAAAAGGTCACTATGTTCCAAATCATCATCCAAAAAATCCTAACTCAAAACTATTGTCGCGACCAATTTTTTGGGTTTGGATCACATAGGGTTTGACTAATGGATTGTTAAGCCTAGACTTAACTCGGGCTCTCCCAAGCCCATACCAATTCACGACTGTTGACACCTAAATTTTGGCGATCCGGTTATTTATTTATTGTATAGAAAAATTAGGGGTTAATTTTATCCCTAAAAAAAATTTAATTGCATAACATATAAATTTAGGTGCATTTATTTTTAATTTGCATTTTTTGTTTGCATTTTATTGGACCGGTGGCGGATGAGTTCAAATTAGTTGGATCAAGCCTACGAAGCGAGCAAGTTGGCCCAAGCCCATGGTTTTTGATCGAAAATTATCTTGTGAGAAATTTGAAATTTGAAGTTTTTCCGAGATATTATGAATTTTTTTTAATATAGGGCAGATGTGACAAAATATTGCGATTTATCTTGACAAGATTTGGATTTAGAGAAAAATTCTATCTTAATCTCGAGTCCTTATCAGTATGGGATGAAATTTGTGAAAAATATTTGCGGATGTTGATTTGAGGAAGAATTTGAAAACCCAATTCTTTTCCCTATAAAAGGCCGTGCGTGCGAGAGGTTTGGGGGTTCTTCTTTTCACTCGGTTTTGGAAGAAAAGGAAAAAGTAAAAATTTTGCTTCCTTGACCGTAAAAGTGAAAAAAGAGATTGGCCGTTCGTGGGTTTTGAGGAGAGAAGAAACACCAAAGTAAAAAGCAAAAGGAGGAACAGTGAGGCTTGAAGGGACAATTACTATTCACTGTCTCCTTCCCCTTGCTGCTCACGCTCGCGCACCAGCGATCGGAGTTCCACACCGCCAGGCGACTCGGAGCTTCACGCCGCACCGCCGCGTCCGCTTCGCTCGCAGTAGCCGCAGCGCGTTTGCATCACAGCAGCCGCTTTGCCAGCAACTTGTAGATCACCCCACGCCGGCCACCGCGCGGCACCACCGCTCTTCGCCCCCGCAGTAGCCGCGACGACCCGACCCTCTACGACGCTAGCAGTCGTCGCTCCGCCTTGCCTTTCGCTGCACCAACGTTGCCCATAAGCTCCTGACACCGGCACTGCCGACCCAGCCCTTCCGCGAGCACAGCCTTGCAGAAGCTCGTCGAAGCCGGTCACCGAGTTTCCTCGTCGCGCTGCCTGGACTTCTGCCGACCCGTTCTTTTGCTGCCCTAGTCGACGACCCGACGTTGCTCTGTTCTGCCCGTTTGAAGTTGCCGCCGGTGACGCCACTTCTGCTCTGGTTCTACTCGTGCCCCAGTAGATCTCGAGACGGTTCCTCCTTGTTCTGTTCGTGAGTCGCCTGAAGCCACTCTGCTCCGACGCCCAGCGAGTACCGTTCCACCACACCGACCCGCGAAGCGCCTTGCCGTCTGCTGCCGGAGTCCCTGCAACGGAGCTCTAACACCGCGAGCCCATCTCGTTTGCAACTTGAGCCAGATCGGTAGCCCATTGCCACTCTCCTGCCCGTCCGGACCCGAGCCGCCCTAGCTCCGCTCCTGTGCTGCAGCTGCCCTTGCCGGATCCCCTTCGCCGGATTGATCAGCCGGCTCCCCTTGGAGATCCACGGCTGTGTGTGGAAAGGAAGAAAAAACAGAAAAGACCAAAAAAATCAGATTAGGTAGTTTTTCTTTTATTTTATTTTATCTTTTATTTTTTATTATTTATTTTTTTATTCTGTTTTAGTGAAATTGTTCCGTTTAGTATATGATTGATATTCCAACATGAAATAGTCCCTCAAATTAGGGATTGACAGTCCAATTTTCGTGCCCGAAATCCGACTCGCAATCTCTTGCAAAAATCGACAATCCGATCTCATGCCCGAGATTCGATTCGCGATTTAATTTTAAAATTGGTCAACCCGATCTCATGCGCGAGATATGGTTCGCCAATTTTTGAATATCAAATCTTATCTTGCTTGATTTGCCGTTTTGAGTCAATTTTATTTTCATAAAAGAAAAAATCAAAAAATGTTTGAATGAAGATTAGGTTTGTTTTAGAATATCTCATGTTATCTTGCATATTTAGAATAGGAATCTTATTCCGAATTTTTAAATAAAATAATCCAAAAAAATGCGTTCATTTAGGATGTTAGTTTTCTTTAATTTAAATGGCACGTTTAATTATTTGGCAATTTTAAATTTCGAATTTTACAAAGAAAAATACAAAAAAAGTCATCATGCATGTATCATGTAGAATTAGGGCATCCTTAGCACGTTATTGCATATTAGGTTGATTGCATGTTTAAATTTCATTTAGATAGATCCTTTTAGATAGATTGCATTTTAGGTTAGAGATTACTTGGTTAAGATAAGATTCTAGTTTAAGTTAGGATTTGGCTTAACCTAATTCCTAATACAAATTGAATAGAATTTTAATCTAGCTCGATAATCTTTGCATTTTTCTAATTTCGAATTTCATGGAAACTACAAAAAATTGCCTTAGAATTAATCAATTTCATTCTTTAGAATAGACTGCATTTTATTTATGTCATATAGTTTAGGTCATATTGCCATGCCATATCATTCCATGTTAGATTAGTAGCATTGCATAGAGCATGATTCTCATTAAATAAATAAAAACAAAAAAAGAAATTGCGTGTTAATTAGAAACCATATCTAGGATTGTTGATGTGGATTTTAATTTAACACTGCAGATGCTTTTGTTGCTTTGAGGTAAGTTCTGCATTATTTAATTACTTTTTTGGGTGTTAAATTGGTGGTTTGTGCACACGCATGATCACCTCACATGTTAGGAAAATTGATTTAAAATCAATCTAAGCTGCCTGCAAAACATTTTTCAAAACAAAAAAGAAAGGTACCGAAAGGGCGTTAGAGAAATCTAGCGTAACCAAGTCCCCGAACTCATAAATCTCTGGTTCGTAGGAGTAAAGTAAAACTCCCGTTACTTTACTTAGGTGTCTAATCGACCTATCAAAAATAGATTAGTGGCGACTCCTAATTGAAAAATCAATTGCATGTGAAGAACTTGAACCTAAGTCGCGAATTGGTATGGGCTTGGGAGAGTCCGAGTTAAGTTTAGGCTTAACAATCCATTAGCCAAACCATAGGTGGTTCACCCCTGAAAACTTGGTCGCGACAGCTTGGCGACTCCGCTGGGGACTAGTGTGAAAACTCTTAGTGGACTTAGGCCAATTTTCTCTTCTTTTGAAAAATATTTGTTTGGCAGCGAGGATCCCAGGTACGTCCCTAACATTTAAGGTGTGAAATGTTTTTGCAGATTGGGAGGTATAAGGGGAAGTGATTGCTAACCCTTGCCTTACAGGTTGGAGTTAGGGATGTATGGTTTATTTTTTATTGAAGTGTTGTTTGATTTAAATTGTTGTGCATGCCTTGCATTTGCACTACACTATTGCACACACAACCCGCCGCCGGACTTGGGCTGCTTAGGATCATTTAGGATGGTGTTAAGATGGATACCACTCCGACCGCATGCTCGCAGTACGAGTTGCCCATCTCAATCCCAAAATTTCTTTCATGGTGTCAAGAGTACCCACCTCAGTCCGCATGCCCGCGACCTGGGTCGACTCTTTGACCAAGCCGGAATCATGAGGACCCGACATAGTCCACAAGCCTGTGGCTAGTCTGATCATCCTTGTGGCTCCACTTTGATAAGCCTTATAGATTAGAAAACGAGCCACTTACCATGCGCATGTCTATGTGATTGCCATTAATTTTCCTTAGTGAAGTAAGTCTTCTATCTCTATACCATGCCATTTATTTTGTCGTACTTTTGGTCGGTCCATGACAATTTTGGTCAGTCATTTGATTTAATTCATTTGTCAATTAGAAATAAAATGAGGAAATTGTCATGCAATGAATCATTTGGAAAATAAAATTTGGAAATTTGTTTTCAATTCGTGTCTTGGCTCTTCCTAGTTCATGTTTAAGAAATTTCGTCCCTATTGGGGCATCCTATATCTTTGTTTTCCTAGTCCATTTTTAGGAAATCCTCTTCATGTATGGATTTTTCTTGACTAAAAAATAGATTGTTGTCATGGATTGGTTTTCTTATTACACCTCGTACTTACATATTTTCATTCATTTTCGTTAGGTGATAACAGATCCCTCACGTTCACCCATAATTACGTGATCAAGAGTTAGAATGGCTGACCAAATTGAAATGCGTGATTGTATCTCTGCTATGGAAGACCAACTCCAACAGTTGCTCACCTCTATGCAATTCATGATAGCTCAAATCCAATCCCTCCGAGCGGATTTGACTCCTACACCTGCTCTCCCTAGAACAGTAGTCCCGAAGCAGGCAAGCAAGACCCAAATGAGCAATGGCGATATGTTTGAACTGGAGGATGACCCACTGTTGGTCACTGCTGAAAAAACTAAGTCTAACAATGTCTCTAAGATAGGGCAAGATGAAGTAGAAGTGATGGATACTCTGGGGCAGCCAAGTGGCAAATTCGATTATTTGGTGAAGTATCCGGTTCCTCCCAGCTTTTATATTGATCCTCGTAATATAGTTCCAAGTGGATGGGATGGCATGGATGATCTGACGCCTCCAAAGACAGAGAACTCTGATGACACCCTGGAAGGGATAACAAGTCTTTTCAATGACCTCTTCATAGGAGCCGATGACGAAAGACTTTCGGAAGAAATGGGCCCTGGCCCGCAAGAGTAACTTATTACTTTTGCACATTCCCCTGCGCGGGAATTTTATCGCTTTTTAGGAGTTATTATCGCTATCTAGTGATTGTTTTCGATTTCTTCTTTTTCACTCTCTTTTTAGGACTTGAATTCGCATTTCCCATTCAATAAATGTAATTGATTGATGAATATCAATGAAATTACAAATTTTATTTTGAGGGCATGATGAGGTACACTAAACCAGCCCGGTGATGTTATCCAACCGATAAATAAAAAGAAAAATCCAAGGAGAATTCTGAGGCCTGGGCTTCATCATGTTTTCCCATGTCAAAATGTTAAAAAAATGCCTTTCCAATTGCTTTTCAAAAAAAAAATTTAAAAAAAAAAATCTTTCAAAAAAATGATTTACCCCGTTTGTCTTTTTGATCCATCTACTTTCCATTTCAAGGACGGTCATATAGCATGCAAATGTGTGGAAATGGTCCAATCTAATGCAACAAGTGCTAACAATGATGGTCCCTAAGACTCAATCGAAGATGCCATTGAAGTGCAGCGTAGTTGGGAACAACATGAAAGAGCCAAGGCTCTTACGTCCGAGCAGACCATCAATATTAATTTAGATGACACTGAAGAAGCCAAGGAGGTAAATGATCTTGTTCTAAGGGAGCTAGTGCCAATTTTTCCAGATCTTGGGGGCAAGTTTGCTCCAAATTACAGCGACTCATATGGGGTGAAGAAGGTACTTCCTGGAGGTGCTTTGATCCTAGCGAAATGGAGGGTTGTGAGTTTTCTACTCCAGTTAATTATGATGCTATCAAGAAGTATTACCCATGATTGAATTTGCTATGTTTTGAATTGCAAGCATTTTTATGATGAATAAATTGCCTCATTGAGTTGCAAATTCAATTGTCTAAACTTGTTGCAAATCTTGCATGTTTTCCTTGGTGAATTGTGTGAGATGAATTGAATGTGTCAAAATGGGATACTTTGGAATGACGAAAGGCAAACCTTATTCCATACATTGTTTTATACACTAATCCCCAGTGAGTTGTGTGGAAAAATTCCATGCCTACGAGGAAAAGGGTGATCTTGCAAATGGTACGTCAACCAAGGTGATGAGAGGCATTTCTTTTACTACCCAAAACACTACAGGTATACCCATTGATTAGCCCTTTGAGCCCACACACATGGAGAACTTTTTAAACTATCCCTGTCAAGGATTGTCCCACACTGGGACAAAATTTGAAATGAATGATAGGAATTTTCTTGCTCACACTTGCATCAATATTCGAGTATTGCTTTCGTAGTGTAACTTGTACGATAATTTAAAGTGCCTTAGAATGACGAAGAGCAGTTCATTCTCTATCCTATACACTTTATCCATTGCATAGCCCTCTTGAGCCTATGAATTCATTTCACATAAAACCCAGTTGGTGATCATCCCCTACACTAGGGCAAGGCAAGGAAAACAAACCACTCAATAGCATGGTTTACAATGCTTACAAAAGATGAAAGCTATGCAAGTCCAAAGAAAGTAAGAAAAAAATGGGGCATGAAAAAGTAGTGTGCCTGGTAAAAGCAAGGCCAATGCCTAGAAAAGAAAAAAAATTAAACACTTGAGTCGTATCCCCAACAAGATGGTACTAAAAAACTCAAATGCTGAGATGTTGCAATCAATGGAGTTGTGATGTGAAGAAAATCTTCAATGATGAAGGAGAAAGTAGATGGAGATGTCAAGATGATCACCAACTTTGACCCTCTAAACACTTTTTGAGCCTAATGATCATTTCATTTCTCCAGCCTATGTTACGTCTCTTGCAAAGTCTTTTCAGATTAGAGCACTTGAATTAACGTAAAAGTTCATATGTTTGAAAGCATCGCTTGAAGAAGTGCGAGTACGGCAATTTCTACTTCATTTCTCATGTTTCTTGACTTGTAAACCCAAAGATTATTGTGGAACATCACTCATTTTTCAATAACCGTGACTCAAAAAGTCTCTTTTATTAAGCCGTTGACCAAGGCTACATTACGGTCCTTGTTAAAGACCTCTCAGATTGGTAAGGTCATACCGTTTGCGAGATTGCTCGGACCCTTGTTTGGCATGACGATGGAAGGATAGAGCGATTGTCAAGATCCTGCATCAAAGGTCAGGATGAAAGAGCCCTTTCAATGAGGATGAGTGAAAAGTCCTTTCAGACTTAAAGATCCCTCACTTGACACGTCCATGACACTCATGTGTTTAGATTGGAATAATCTTTTGAAATATTCCCAATGGAAATTAGGTGATGCATGATTAATAGAAATCATCACACACGAACATCTCTTGAATTGATGCATGTTCATGATTGCAAATGCATATTGCCTCTCCTACGACTATGTTTTGCAGGAGACATATCCCCCAGGAACAAAGATGATACCAGGTAAGTATATGTCTATCCATACCTTAAATACTTGTCATGGTGCAGGTATTCCCTTTTGAAAACATCGACACTCAATCGAGCTGTCCCCCAAAGATTTTTCTCCAGATTCAGTCTGATTAAGGCGATTGAAGAAAGGTTCGAGTCCTGGTCGGATAATCTATGCTGCAACGTTAGGCGACCGAAGAAAGGTTTGGGTCCTAGCCAAGCAAAACCTTAGTTTAGGCAACCGTAGAAAGGTACGGGTCCTAGACAACCTCATTGCTCTAACAGGCGACCGTAGATAGGTATGGGTCCTAGAAAAGCAATTACCTCAATTCAGGCGACCGTAGAAAGGTACGGGTCCTGGAAAGCGAACCTTAGTTTAGGTGACCGTAGAAAGGTACGGGTCCTAGACAGCATTTATTGCTCTAACAGGCGACTGTAGAAAGGTACGGGTCCTGGAAAAGCAATTTCCCCATTCACGCGACCGTAGAAAGGTACAGGTCCTGAAAAATCAATTTTTTTCGTCCAGGCAACCGTAGAAAGGTACTGGTCCTAGACACAGCCAAACACTGCCTTACTAGGCGACCGTAGAAAGGTACGGGTCCTAAGAAAGTAGTTTCTTTACAAAACCTTGCTGCCCTACTAGGCGACCGTAGAAAGGTACGGGTCCTAGGAAAGTAGTCTCTTCGTTACTATTTTAGGCGACCGTAGAAAGGTACGGGTCCTGAACGTGTAACACCAACTACCTCGGATCACTCTACTCTCCTTGAGGGTAAGATATTCCAGGTAAGTTTCTTTACCATTTTTCAAAAATCATGACATCTCTGTCTAGACTTGGATGTCTTGATTATTTTCATTGAACATTTCACTCTAGATGTGAATGTTCTTTGATTTTCCTTGTTATACCTTAGTCTAGATCTAGGTATTTCGAGCTTTCAAAAATCATGACATCTCTGTCTGGACCTGGATGTCTTGATTCTTTTCATTGGACATTTCGCTCTTGATGGTTTTAATTGGTGATGGGCTTATGGCCCGTCCGCCCATCTTTGGGCCCAAAGGCCCGGCCCACGGGAATAGGGCCCGTGGATGGGGGAAGGTATAAAAGGGAGGGAGAGAGAGAGAGATGACACCGGTTGGAAACAGAAAACGAACGTACGTCTTCTCCCGCGCGCTCTCTCTCTCTCCAAAAAGAAAAAGAAGAAACAGTAAGTATAAGGCACGTTCTTCCTCCCTTCAAGGCGTCATCGGATCGAATAGGGCCAAGTTTCTCTTCCTCTATCGGCGTCGGTGTCTAATCTGTGGCTAACAAGGTATGCTCGAATCCGTGGTGTGCTTTAGGATCGGTGATACGTGTTATTCCGGGCTTCGTCTTCCGCATTGATTTAAGGGTTCGATTTAGTGTCGAATCCGGTTTTCGGGATCCGTTATTCCCAACATTGGTATCGAGCCCTAGTTCACGTTTTCCCGACCTGTTTGATGTTTTTGATTGATTTTTCGCAAAAAAAAAAAAATTTCGGCCGTACGGATCGGGCGAGAAATCCCGACACCTGCGCTGTTCGGCCATTTTTATGAGTTTTCGTAAGTCGAAATCGAATTCTAATGGCATAGGAAGAAAGGCGACGTCGAGACGAGTCTGGCGACATGTCGAGCGCCGCCGGGAGACGCCGCACGCGCCCACACGCGCGGCCAGAAGCCGCTGCGCGTGGGTGCGACGTGCCCGGAAGCCCTGGCTCGCCCGGCGCATGCGGCACACGCGCCGGTAGGCAAACCGGGCGTGCGCCTTGCCGGCCGGCGAACCGGCACGCGCCGGTTGACGGACCGACGCGTGCTGGCGTCAGCATGACGTCACCCAACGGTCCGTAACCGCTGGGATGACGTCATCGATGACGTCAGCGCCGACGACCGTTGGCCGGCCGGTCACCGGCCGGAGACCTGACCGGCGACCCGACCCGACCCGCGGACGCCTGGCACGGGCGCGGCACGTGACGGATGACGTCTGCGTGACGTCAGCCCGCGCACATGCGGTCGGTTCGTCCGACCCGGCCCGTTCGGTCCGACGACCTGACCGTTGACCGTTGACCCGAAAAAAAAAAAAGGAATTTGTTTCTTATTCAATTATGTCTGTGTGGGTTAGAGGTAATCCATTTTTTATTCTGCATTTGTTGCATAAATCATGGAAAATTATGTATTTTCCATTTTGTTTAATTGTGGATTATAAGTGATCCATTTGAGTTCTGCTTTCGTTGCGGGAACTATGATGCGTTATGCACGGATACCTACAATCCGAGAACGGACGAAGGAAGAGCTAGGCGAAAAAGGCTGATGAAAGAGTTAGCGATTATCGGTGGCTTGATGGTGATTTAGTATCACACATGGTCAAGGTCAATCAGATGATACAGGAAATCATCTGGAATGGTTATCTTATGCCGGATTTTGAGAAGGTGCCGGCTTTGATGAACACTCTTCCACCTGAATGGCAAGCAGTGTTAGATCGGCTATGGGAGGTCAACGTGGTCCTGGATTACAGGGGGCTAGTGAAAGCTTTTGTAAGAGAGTACTATAGGATTGAGTTGGCCAAAACTTCAACCTTTAGATTGAGCGCCACATGGCGCATAGTGAATGCGCCTCGGTGGCGACATGAAAGCTCTCCAAAAGTTTTCCCATGGTTGGCAAATGTGCCTTCAGTTTTCTCAGATACTTTGACTGATAAATTAGAAGGGACTTTCCCTATTTATTTCTTAGATTAGTTTGAGATATTTTTGAGTGTTGAATATCTCTTTCTATGTTGATATTTCTTTTTGGATATATTACTTAGTGTAATGGATTGTTGTATTAGTTGAAAGCATTATTATTTCATTGGATGTCAATTATCTGTTGCTTTCTATTAATTGCTGATTCTTTGTGGGTAGTTAATTTGTGGGTAGTTATAGAAGTTTTTGTAACTTCATAGAATTTGTTTTGCATAAGACAATTATATTAATGATAGTTTTAAGTTAGGATTTTGGAGGATGATTGGAAACATAGTGACCTTTTGATTCTGAAACCTTACTTGAAATTATTCATTAATATGATGGGATCAGTGCAAATAGGGATGCATAAATGATAGGCATTAATTATTCGTGCATGTATGTCGATGTGTTCGGATCGATGTTTTCAGCAACTAAGAACGTAATTGCTGATATGAACGGCAACAATTGTGAAATATTGAATATGAAGATTCAATATGTGCTGGAAAAGCAAGAAGCACTAGAAGCTCTTGACCATGTTATGGAAGATCTTGAGGATGCTGTGCGCCACCTTGAGCTGGTAGAGGACCGCTTAACGGCATGTGAGCTGAAAATAGAAATTTACAATGCTGGTTCTAGCTCAGAAAGGGCTTTGAGCTCTAAGCGCAAGCGTATTGATTCGTTCAATATGTGGGAATGCAAAGGATCAAGTCCTTATTGCAAGAGATCAAGAGTTAACCAACACAAGAGAGGAAAACGTCCTCAAGTGAAGAAAATGTCAAGGGTGAGGTGTTACAATTGTGACAAGAAAGGTCACTATGCTTGCGATGTCGTGAGCCAAAGAAGGTAAACACCTCTTGTACATTTGAGAACTTTACTTTTGTGTCAAGTTCTGTATTATTAGCTGAATCCAATCCTTTGTGGACTGTAGATTCGGGAGCAACAGACGATGTAGCGAAGGATAGAGGATCCTTCATAGAATTCCGACGAATACCAACTGGAACTAAGTGGATCTATGTGGGAAACAACTCCGAGCTGAAGTTAAAGGGATTGGCACTGCCAACCGAACATGTGTGGTGGGCGCACCTTGTTCCTACATGATGTTCTAAATGCTCGGAGATTCGTCGAAATTTAAGTGTCTGTTTTGATGTTGGTTAAGCTTGGTTTTAATGTGAACTTCCGTAATAACGGTGTAGATTTGTATTTGGATACAAACTACTATGATTGTGGTCACTTTCTAGATGGTTTTATTGTACTAAATGTTGACTGTGGTGATGTCAATATATGTTATTCCCTTGTTTCACGACTTCTACTTCATATGATAATGATGTGAATATGTGGCATGCTAGACTTGGTCATATTGGCCAATAATGTATGAATAGACTAGCCAAAGAGGGCTTGTTGGGCAACATTGAAAAAGTCGATTTGCCCATATGTGAGCATTGCCTAGTAGGGAAAATGACAAGGAAACCATTTGGAAAAAGTAAAAGAGCTGAATTTCCTCTGCATTTAATCCATTCGACGTACGTGGTTAAATGACTGTGAGAAGAAGGCATTGGGCTGTTTATTTCATCACTTTTATAGATGATTATACTCTATTCGGATATGTCTTTTTGATTTCTCATAAATCTGAAGCATTATGTTGTTTCAAAAGGTTTATGAACTTGGAAGAAAATCAATTAGACAAGAAAATAAAAGTATTGAGATCCGATCGAGGTCGAGAATATTTATCGATGAGTTCAGAAAATAATGTGATGAAAAGGAATATAAATACAATTGTCTATTCCATATACTCCTCAACAAAATGGTGTTGCGAGAGAGAAGAAACGAGAACCCTGCTGGAAATGGTTAGGTCCATGATGGCGCATGCTAACTTACATATCACTTTTTGGAGTGATGCGTTGTTAACTGCTGCCTATATACTTAACCGGGTGCCTTCCAAATCAGTTAGTTCCACTCCATATGAGTTATGGACAGGTAGAAAACCGGACTTAAGTTTTCTTAAGCCATGAGGTTGTGCTGCCTATACTCATGAGTTCTCTCACAAGTTTGGGAAATTGGGTCCTAAAGGAAAGAAGAGTATTTTAATGAGATACTTCGAACACTCGAAAGGGTATGTGTTCATAGGTGAGCAGGAAAATGAGAGTATAACTGAATTTGAATCACGGGATGTCACATTCTTAGTGGATGAATTTCCTAAGAAGGGCGAAATAGGGAAGATTACCCCTATTTGAAACCTTGGATCAAGATAATGATATTAATGGAGTTCATCCAAGTGGGAGTAATATGAGAAGTGATGAATTGAATTCAACTCATTCTCAATTACAACCACATGATGAGATGATATCGTCATTATCTAATCCAGTGGGAGCATAATGGGGAATGATGTGCTAAGTGTACAATCTTCCATATAGCGAACAAGTCGCCAAAGTATTCCCCATCGACGTTTTGACATTGAAGGAGAAACTTTTATGATTGCTCCACAAGATGAGGATGAGCCAAGAAATATTAATGAGGCTCTAAATTGCCCTAATAAAGAAAAATGGATTCATGCAATAAAAGAGGAAATGGAGTCAATGAAATTAAACCAAGTTTGGGAACTGGTTGATCTTCCAAAAGGACACAAAGTTATTGTGAACAAGTGGGTTCTCAAAATAAAGCGAAAGGCTGATGGCTCGATAGAAAGGCATAAGGCTTGCCTTGTGGCGAAGGGGTATAATCAACAGGAAGGAACCGATAATGAAGATACATTTTCTCCTGTAGAGGGATTTACCTCGATTCGCATTATTCGGCAATAGTGGCTAGTATGGATCTTGAGTTACATCAAATGGATGTAAAGACTGCTTTCCTCAATGGAGAATTAGAAGAAGGAACATATATGGAACAACCTGCTGGTTTCATAGTGAAAGGCCAAGAAGAAAAGGTATGTCGACTTTGGGGGTCGATATATGGCCTTAAGCGATCGTCAAGACAATGGTATATACGTTTTCATAATGCCATAATGGCATATGACTTTACAATAATTGATGAGGATTATTGTGTATATATCAAAAGATCCAAAGATCAATTTGTGATCATATCATTATATGTTGATGATATACTAATCGCCGGAAACAATATGGAGTTTGTTAATCTTGTCAAGAGTTGGTTGTCTTCCAACTTTGAGATGAAAGACATGGGTGATGTAGCTTACATTCTTGGAGTTAAGATTTCAAGATTGTAAACCCATAGATACTCCTATTGCAAAAGGTGAAGGATTGAGCCATAGACTGTGTCCAAGGACTCCACAAGAGAATGAACAAATGCAACATGTTCCTTATGCTAGTGCTGTTGGAAGCTTGATGTACGCTATGATGTGTACAAGACCTGGCATATGTTTTGCAGTTGGAATGATGAGTAGATACCAATCCAATCCAGGTCAAGCACGTTGGAAAGCCGTTAAAAGAATACTGAGGTATCTAAAGGGGACTGCTGATTATACGTTGAGTTATTATGGAAATGATCTGCAACTCAAAGGCTATTTTGATGCTGATTGGAGAGGAGATTTAGATGAAATAAAATCTACCTCTGGGTTTGTTTTCTTACCGAATAATGGCACCATATGTTGGAGTAGTAAGAAACAAAAGTGTATAGCCTTGTCCACGATGGAAACTGAGTTCGTGGCATTATCAGCAGCAATAAAAGAAGATGTTTGGCTTAAGAAATTATTGGATCATTTAGGTGTTATTGGAAGTGCTGTAGATTCATTGTTGGTTAACTGTGATAGCCAAGCAGCAAAAGCATACACCAAAGATCCAAAATATCATGGCAAGACCAAACATATAGATACCAAGTATAATTTTGTCAAAGATATGATTGCACGAAAAGATGTGAACTTACAGTACATATTATGCATAGAATGGTAGCAGATCCTATGACAAAGCCAATACCTAGAGATGTGTTTTGTGGCCATATGAAATCTCTAGGATTGCGTAGAGGCTAATGTACTGAATATTGTAATTTCCCTTAAGTGTTCACATTTGATGAATTTGTGTTTTCATCATTAATGCCTATGAATCTTTGTTTGATCTTTATGCATCTTAATGCTCAGTGCATTACTTTAGGTTGAGAAAGTATGTCGGACAGATATAAGATTAGCCCACTCACACGGGTAATCGCCTCTATTTCTTGTGTGATAAATAGAGATGAGATTGTTTTAAGCTTATTATCTAGGTGATAATCGAGAGCTAAAGCTTAAAATACGTATGTCGCCTTAACTGGGTGTTAAGATGATGACATAATACTTATTATGTCCGAAAGTAAAATACCCAACATATTTTACTTTATCTGTCTATGATGCCAGATGTGAGTTCTGATGAATTTTGTGAATAAGTAGATACGTGAACTCAAGTTAGACATTGGGTATGTCTGAACTATCATCTGTACGGTATTGAAAGGTGTAGACATACGCTCCATGGGAAATGAGTTAAATACCGTAATACGTATTTCATACTACGTATGCATGAGACGACCAATAAGAGTGGCAAAAGTTTGATCTCAACTTTTGTGTCGTGTGAGACTCTTGAGGAAAAGTGTTCCTCAATTTTTTTGTCCCCTCATGACTCTTACTTATTCTCAAGATTTCTATTTAGTGTTTGCTATCTTAGGATGTTGCCAATGGTCATGAGTGATTCGATCTAATGGGACATTTCTAGAAAAGCAAGCTGAACTGAAATTGAGAGTTTGAAGGAAAGAGGAAGATCGAATTTGGAGAATCACATTGTAGTTTTGTATTCACCGGTTAACCAATTATGACTGTCTTTGGGATAATCATAATTGTGAATACAATATATATATATATATATATATATATATATCTCATTGTTTAAAAGAGATTAAGAGAGATATAAATGTGATCGATCGATCTAGGGTACTACATACTAAATCTACTCGGAGTGTGACGCCCATTATGAGCTGCTATATATTCCTAACAGATGTATAGCAACGAGCTCTCAAAGTATGCTGGTCACACGGATTATTCACCGGTATGAATGTTGAAGAGAGGTAAAGAGAATCCTGTTTCAGCCCACCATGTGCGAGTGGGAGATGATGGTTTTAATTGGTGATGGGCTTAAGGCCCGTCCGCCCATCTGGGCCCAAAAGGCCCAGCCCACGGGAATAGGGCCCGTGGATGGGGGAAGGTATAAAAGGAAGGAGAGAGAGAGAGATGACACCGGTTGGAAACAGAAAACGAACGTACGTCTTCTCCCGCGCGCTCTCTCTCTCTCCAAAAAGAAAAAGAAGAAACAATAAGTATAATGCACGTTCTTCTTCTCTTCAAGGCGTCATCGGATCGAACAGGGCCAAGTTTCTCTTCCTCTATCGGCGTCGGTGTCTAATCTGTGGCTAACAAGGTACGCTCGAATCCGTGGTGTGCTTTAGGATCGGTGATACGTGTTATTCCCGAGTTTTGTCTTCCGTATTGATTTAAGGGTTCGATTTAGTGTCGAATCCGGTTTTCGGGGATCCGTTATTCCCAACAGCTCTGGATGTGAATGTTCTTCGATTTTCTCGCTATACTTTAGTCTGGATCTAAGTATTTTGAGATTAAAAAAAATCATGACATCTCAGTCTGGACCCGGATGTGTTGATTATTTTCATTTAAACATTTCACTATGGATGTGAATGTTTTTCAATCCTTCTCATTATACCTTAGTTTGGATCTAGGTATTTCGAGTTAAAAAATCTTGACATCTCAGTCTGGATCTGGATGTCTCAATTCTTTGAACATTTCACTTTGGATGTGAATGTTCTTCTCAATCTCAATGTCTCAATCTATTACCTTTTATACTCTTCAAGGAACCTGAGTGAGAGTTAGGTACTTACAGAGTAAATGGGGATTTATCATGTACCTCAAGATGCTTTACCGCACTGACTGGTAAGTAATTGCAGGTATGTCTTTTCCTTTCACATCATGCATTTGCATTAGCATTTCTATGCGCCATATAAATTACATTTCAAAATGGAATTCATTTTTCAAAAAAAATAAAAATAAATCATTCATTGCATGTACATGATCAAAATTTAGGTCTCAATTTATCTTTGAAGGCAACCTCTACGAGCTCACCTTCAAAGAGGGGCAGCTGTTGACACCTAAATTTTGGCGATTCGGTTATTTATTTATTGCATAGAAAAATTAGGGGTTAATTTTATCCCTAAAAAAAATTTAATTGCATAACATATAAATTTAGGTGCATTTATTTTTAATTTGCATTTTTTGTTTGCATTTTATTGGACCGGTGGCGGATGAGTTCAAATTAGTTGAATCAAGCCCACGAAGCGAGCAAGTTGGCCCAAGCCCATGGTTTTTGATCGAAAATTATCTTGTGAGAAATTTGAAATTTGAAGTTTTTCCGAGATATTATGAATTTTTTTAATATAGGGCAGATGTGACAAAATATTGCGATTTATCTTGACAAGATTTGGATTTAGAGAAAAATTCTATCTTAATCTCAAGTCCTTATCAGTATGGGATGAAATTTGTGAAAAATATTTGCGGATGTTGATTTGAGGAAGAATTTGAAAACCCAATTCTTTTCCCTATAAAAGGCCGTGCGTGCGAGAGGTTTGGGGGTTCTTCTTTTCACTCGGTTTTGGAAGAAAAGGAAAAAGTAAAAATTTTGCTTCCTTGACCGTAAAAGTGAAAAGAGAGATTGGCCGTCCGTGGGTTTTGAGGAGAGAAGAAACACCAAAGTAAAAAGCAAAAGGAGGAACAGTGAGGCTTGAAGGGACAATTACTGTTCACGGTCTCTTTCCCCTCGTTGCTCACGCTCGCGCACCAGCGGCTGGAGTTCCACACCGCCGGGTGACTCGGAGCTTCACGTCGCATCGCCGCGTTCGCTTCGCTCGCAGCAGCTGCAGTGCGTCTGCACCACAGCAGCCGCCTCGCTAGCAACTCGCGGATCACCCCGCGCCGGCCACCGCGCGGCACCACCGCTTGTCGCCCCCGCAGTAGCCGCGACGACCCGACCCTCTACGACGCTAGCAGCCGTCGCTCCGCCTTGCCTATTCGCCGCACCTACGTCGCCCATAAGCTCGTGACACCGGCACCGCCGACCCAGCCCTTCCGCGAGCACAGCCTTGCAGAAGCTCGTCGAAGCCAATCACCGAGTTTCCTCGTCGCGCTGCCGGGACTTCTGCCGACCCGTTCTTTTGCTGCCCTAGCCGACGACTCGACGTTGCTCTGTTCTGCCCGTTCGAAGTTGCCGCCGGTGACGCCACTTCTTCTCTGGTTCTGCTCGTGCCCCAAGTAGATCTCGAGACGGTTCCTCCCTGTTCTGTTCTTGAGTCGCCTGAAGCCACTCTGCTCCGACGCCCGGCGAGTACCGTGCCACCACACCGACCCGCGAAGCGCCTTGCCATCTGCTGCCGGAGTCCCCGCAACGGAGCTCTGACACCGCGAGCCCATCTCATCTAGCAACCCGAGCGAGATCGGTAGCCCATTGCCACTCTCTTGCCCGTCCGGACCGGAGCCGCCCTAGCTCCGCTCCTGTACTGCAACTGCTCTTGCCGGATCCCCTTCGCCGGACTGATCAGCTGGCTCCCCTTGGAGATCCACGGCTGTGTGTGGAAAGGAAGAAAAAACAGAAAAGACAAAAAAAATCAGATTAGGTAGTTTTTATTTTATTTTATCTTTTATCTTTTATTTTTTATTTTTTTATTCTGTTTTAGTGAAATTGTTCCTTTTAGTATATGATTGATATTCCAACATGAAATAGTCCCTCAAATTAGGGATTGACAGTCTGATTTTCTTGCCCGAAATCCGACTTCGCAATTTCTTACAAAAATCGACAATCCGATCTCATGCCCGAGATTCGATTCGCGATTTAATTTTAAAATTGGTCAACCCGATCTCATGCGGGAGATATGGTTCGCCAATTTTTGAATATCAAATCTTATCTTGCTTGATTTGCTGGTTTGAGTCAATTTTATTTTCATAAAAGAAAAAATCAAAAAATGTTTGAATTAAGATTAGGTTTGTTTTAGAATATCTCATGTTATCTTGCATATTTAGAATAGGAATCTTATTCCGAATTTTTAAATAAAAAATCCAAAAAAATGCATTCATTTAGGATGTTAGCTTTCTTTAATTTAAATGGCATGTTTAATTATTTGGCAATTTTAAATTTCGAATTTTACAAAGAAAAATACAAAAAAATCATCATGCATGTATCATGTAGCATTAGGGCATCCTTGGCACGTCATTGCATATTAGGTTGATTGCATGTTTAATTTTATTTAGATAGATCCTTTTAGATAGATTGCATTTTAGGTTAGAGATTACTTGGTTAAGATAAGATTCTAGTTTAAATTAGGATTTGGCTTAACCTAATTCCTAATACAAATTGAATAGAATTTTAATCTAGCTCGATAATCTTTGCATTTTTCTAATTTCGAATTTCATGGAAAATACAAAAAAATGCCTTAGAATTAATCAATTTCATTCTTTAGAATAGACTGCATTTTATTTATGTCATATAGTTTAGGTCATATTGCCATGCCATATCATTGCATGTTAGATTAGTAGCATTGCATAGAGCATGATTCTCATTAAATAAATGAAAACAAAAAAAGAAATTGCGTGTTAATTAGAAATCATATCTAGGATTGTTGATGTGGATTTTAATTTAACACTGCAGATGCTTTTGTTGCTTTGAGGTAAGTTCTGCATTATTTAATTGCTTTTTTGGGTGTTAAATTGGTGGTTTGCGCACACGCATGATCACCTCGCATGTTAGGAAAATTGATTTAAAATCAATCTAAGCTGCCTACAAAACATTTTTCAAAACAAAAGAGAAAGGTACCAAAAGGGCGTTAGAGAAATCTAGCGTAACCAAGTCCCCGAACTCATAAATCTCTGGTTCGTAGGAGTAAAGTAAAACTCCCGTTACTTTACTTAGGTGTCTAATTGACCTATCAAAAATAGATTAATGGCGACTCCTAATTGAAAAATCATTTGCATGTTAAGAACTTGAACCTAAGTCGCGAATTGGTATGGGCTTGGGAGAGTCCGAGTTAAGTTTAGGCTTAACAATCCATTAGCCAAACCATAGGTGGTTCACCCCTGAAAATTTGGTCGCGACAGCGACTTAGGTTCAAGTTCTTAACATGCAAATGATTTTCAATCAGAAGTCACCACTAATCTATTTTTTGGTGGGTCGATTAGAAACCCAAGTAAAGTAATGGGAGATTTACTTTACTCCTACAAACCAGAGATTGTAAGTTCGGGGACTTGATTATGCTAGATTTCTCTAACGCCCTTCCGGTACCTTTCTCTTTTATTTTGAAAAATGTTTGGCAAGCGGCTTGAATTAATTTTAAGCTATTTCCCTAACATGTGAGGTTATCATGCGGGTGCGCAAACCACCAATTTAACACCCAGATAAAACAGTGAATAAATTGCAAAACTTACCTCAAAGCAACGAAAGCATCTGCGTTGTTAGATCATAATTCACATTAACAACCCTAGATATGATTTCTAATTAACACACAATTTCTTTTTTTCATTTTCACTTAATTAATGAGAATCAAATCCATATGCAACGCAATGCTTCTAATCTAACATGAAATGATATGACATGTTAGTATAGCCTAAACTATATGACATGGGTAAAAGAAATGCAATAATTAAATGTGCAATCTAAATTAATCTAATGACTTAATTCTAATGACGATCAATTTCCAATTAAATAGACCTAGCAATAATTACCAACTCTAATTCTATATGACATGCAATGACATTTTTGATTTTATTTTATTTAAAAAAGAATGCAATCTATCCTAGGAATTGAAACTAATTTATCCTATGTTATTTTTTGCATTTTTAATGTGAAATTCGAATTTAGAAAAATATGAAAATTATCTAGCTAAATTAAGATTTTATCCAACTTATATTAAGGATTAGGTCAGACTAAACCTAATTTAACCCAGGATATTATCTTAACCTAGCAATCTCTAACCTAAGATGCAATCTATCTAAAAAGATTAATTTAAATGCCTTAATTCTACATGACATATGCATGATGATTTTTTGTTGTTTTTTTATTAATTTCGAAATTAAAAAAAATTGCCACATGCAACTTAAATAAAAGAAAAAACTAACATCCTAAACGAATGCATTTTTTTGGATTTTTCGTTTTTTCAAAAATTCGAAATAAATAAATTTCCTATTCTAAACATGCAGGATAACCCTAAAACGATGAATATTCTAAAACAAATCTAATCTAACTCAGATTTTTTTGGATTTTTCCTTTCTTTTACGGGAGATATCGAAATAAGACATCAAGAACAGCACGGCAACAAATCAGGCAAGATATCATCCATGTCCATTTTGGAAATAAATTGACGAATTGTATCTCGCGCATGAGATCGAATTGGCCAATTTTGAAATAAAATCGTGAATCGTATCTCGAGCGTGAGATCGGATTGGCGATTTTTCCGTGCGATTGCGAGTCGTATTTCAAGCGTGAAATCGGACTGTCAATCATACGCACGTTGCGAAATTAGGAAAATTTCCTAATTCATGAGGGATCAAGAGATATTTCGGATATGGCAATATCGATCAAACATTCAAAGAAAGATTGCGATATTACGAATTAAGCAACGAGATATATGAAAATCAAATTGATCGAGTGTCTTACCTAATTCACGATGTCACGCGGGTGACCTCCAAATTCGGATGGATGATGGGTCACGGAAATCACGGTGAGGAAGGCCGGCGATCAGTAGCATGCACGGTTGCTCGGTAATCGTCGGGCGTGTTCCACAAGACCGAGTATTTGGAATTCTGTTTGAGAACTTCAGCTTCTTTTCACTTTGCTATCAAGCTTCACCTTTTGCAAGTTCACATCGTGCGCCCACTATTCTTTCACTCGCAATTTGGTGTCTTTTGTTTGACCAAGTCTCAAGCTCCACTCAATCTCTTGAAGACCTCATCATATCCTCCCTTGGCCGTCCAAAACGTGCGTTGCCGACGATATCTCAATTGCAGGTTTGTAGATAGCCAGGGATGTGCGGACTACGATTGTGAGAGTTATGTAACCTGCAAGGGAAACAAAGAAACAAAACTTGCCAAATCTAAATTGCGAGTCGACTGGTGGAACACGTTGAGGCACAGCAAGCTGCCGTTGCCGATCGTCGAGCGAGGACTGGACCACCACAAGGAACCGAGAGCAACGGTGCAGTAAGTTTGCATTACTGGACCTCACGATGACTAAGCGGGCTACCGAGAAGTTGCTGTATTTTCACCAAAAATCTGCACGCAGATGGTAAAACATTGTATAAACATGACCGACTATCGTGAAAGTTCGTTGGGCTGGCCGCAAAAGAAAACATCAAACTTGCGAGATAACTTGTAATCGTCAAGAGCAAAATTGATATTGCAATGGAACTGAGAAAGTTTCACTCTTTGGGCGCCGGGTTGGGCAAAAGTGTTATAGACGCAAGGCTCAGCGACACATAAGGCGTCAGGGACT
Organism: Eucalyptus microcorys; assembly: GCA_014182515.1. Taxonomy (NCBI): domain Eukaryota; kingdom Viridiplantae; phylum Streptophyta; class Magnoliopsida; order Myrtales; family Myrtaceae; genus Eucalyptus; species Eucalyptus microcorys. Next base: position 29,667,172 of record CM024566.1, on the reverse strand, counting down.
GGTCGTCGCTAGATGGACCGCTCCGTGATGATTGAACTGGCGGATCTAGAGTGGGGCCAGGAACCGGGGAAGCTCGCCAAGTTGCAGCGATGGTGATGAGCTCTCGGAATGCCGATGAGGATTCCCTGGACTTGATCGCGGGTCCGGCACGAAGAAAGGCTCGGTTGCCTTTCTTTCTCTTGACTTGAATCCGTAGCCTCCTTTTGGCTTTTCCTTCGTATTGTGGCCGGGAAAAGCTTCAATTAGTTGAATTTGACAGTGAGTGGGTGTCTGATTAGATCGGCAAACCACACTCACGAGAGCGGCCACCAATGTCACCGCTGCATCACCGTCTTCAGTTATGAAGGGCTCCTGCCATCTTTCAGGCTCTCACCATCTTTCTCCCCTGGCTACCCCTCACGTATATCGCTCTCCTCTTTGTGTGACCGGGTGTTCGCACATATGTGGCCCCCCTTTTTGCTTTGGTCATAAAGCGTTCCTTTTATATGTCAATGGGCAGGGTTACGAAGAAAGAAAGCAAATCGTATTTCATCTTCTGATTGCTTAAATGATATCATGATTTGTCCTTTTCTTCCCTCCTTTTGACCGTGAATCCATCTTTTAATGATCCGTGCATATTTCTTTCCTTTTGATCGTGTATGCTGAATAATCTTTATCGATTTTATTTCTTTCAACTAAATATCAGCTCACGAGTTGGTCGATTCCAGATTCATATTTTCAATTGCCAAAAGTTCAAGATTATGTAGACGCCACCACAAAGGAATCGATGAAGTATATTCCACGACCTTGTAAAAAAATATTTAGAGTCTCATTCTCCTGAGTCCATCCACCATTGTCAATCCGATGCAAATGCAATAAATAAAAAATGAATGCACCTAACATTATATGCTATGTAATTAATATATATATATAAATATATATTTAGGGCTTACAAATTAATCCCTGATTTTTTAATGCGATAAATGACTAATCGGGTCGCCAAAATTTAGGTGTCAACAACTATCATTAATATAATCTTCTATGCAAAATAAGTTCAGCAAAGTCACTAAAACTTTCTTAAACTTTCCACAACGAATTGTAAATTAAAATACTAATTTACAACAATAAATAACATTGAACTTTCAATAATTAAACATGTCTATTACACTAAGTAATATATTCAGAGGAAAAATATCAACATAGAAAGAGATATTTACACCTAAAACATCTCAAACTAATCTAAGAAATAAGTAGGGAAAGTCTCTTCTAATCTATCAGTAAAATTCTCTAAGAACTTTGATGGCACATTGGCCAGCCACAGAAAAAACTTTTGGAGAGCTCTCATGCTACCTCTAAGGTGCATTCATTCTGCACCACGTGGCACTTATCTCAAGGGTTGAAGTTTTGGTTAACTCGATTCTATGGTATTCTCTTACAAAAGCTACTGTAAGCCTCTTATAATCCGGGACCACGTTGACATTCCATAGGCGATCTAACATTGCTTGCCATTCAGATGGAAGAGTGTTCATTAAGGTCGGCACTTTCTTAAAATCTAGCATAAGATAACCATTCCAGATAAATTATTGTATCATCTGATTGACCCTGACCACGTGTGATACTACATCACCGTCATTCCACTGATAATTAGCTAACTCTATCATTAGTCCTTTAAGTCTTGCATTTTCTTTGTCCATTCTCGGAAATGCAGGTATGCGTGTATAACACATCATAGTTTCTGCAACAAATGCATGACGAAAATGGATTACTTATAATCCACAATGAACAAAATGATACATAATTTTCCATGGTTTTTGCAACAAATGCATAAGAAAAGGGATTACTTATAATCCACAACGACCAAATTGGAAAATACATAATTTTCCTTTTTTTTTTTTTTTGCCGGTCAACGGTCAATGGCCTGAGTCAACGGGTCAACTGGTTGAAGTCGGTCGGGTCGGGTCGAACGGGTCGGGTCGGGTCGCACCGACCAACCCAGCACGTGTGACGCGCGTGCTCGGCTGACGTTATGACGACGTCAGTTGGTGTGTGCCATGCACACGCTAGCGACCGTGCATGTGCATTGCACGCGCCATGGGCCAAAACAGCGTGTGCGTCGCACGCGCTCGGGGGAGACCGAATTGGTGCGTGTGTTGTAGGCATCGACGACACCGGTTCCTTCCGGCTGCGCGTGGCAGCGCGTCCAGCGGCGATCCATCTCTCGATTTTCTCGTATCGAAGAGAGCTTCGACCCTACATTATCAGAAACGAACTTCGATTTATAGTAAATCACAAACATGGGTGAATAGTATGCGGGTGTTGGTATTTTCATCCCTGATCGGCCGATGGCGGTGTTTCATGAAAATTCAATCAAAAGCAATTCATAAACATGAAAAAAGGGATTAGGAAACATGAACGACGGTTCTGATACCAATGTTGAGAATAACAGATTCCCTAAAACCGATCCGATACTTAATCGAACCCTAAAACGAACACAGAAGATGAGCCCAGGAAACATATGTATCACTGATCGAAAAGCATATCACGAAATCAAACATATCTTATTTTTCACAGATTAAACGCCAATGTTGAAGTTTGAGGAAGAATCCTGATCCCAATCTACCGAGAGCGTGTTGTTGCTATGAGGGGGGGAGAAAAAACGCTGTTTTGGGAGTGTATTGTTCTTGCGCTTCTTGGAGGGAGAGAGAGATACTAAAACGTACGTTCACACAAAAGGTACGTTTCTTTTCTTTCTCTCCCTTAAAGCATCTCCTCCAAAAGGCGCATTCCCTCAACGTACCCTTTTATATCTCAACCTTTCTTCCATGGACCCTTAACTTGCAGGCTGGGTTCTTAGGCCCAACATGGGCGGACAGGCCTACTTAGGCCCATCATCACAAAGAAAAAACCATCAAGATGGGATGAGGGGTATGCGATCACGGCGAACTTCTTAGAGTATTGAAAAGGCTTTGACTAGGGTTTGTGTCGTACCTCAATGCCATGATGCTCAACTCGTATAGCGATTCGTACTTTGCGCAGCTACTCGGGAAGTCTGTGGATGAACTGTGGCTGGACTATAAGTTAAGCGCATGGAAGCCCTGGACCAGCACCAGCACCAACCTTTGGGCACTAAATCATGTTCATACATAAGAAGACTATACTTGAGGTTGGCTTCTTATGTACAAATAAATTAATTATTCATTAAATTGTGCAAAGCAAATGCAAATCTTCAACCATTAAAAAAAAAAAGAAAAAAGAAGGAAGTGTAAATCAAGAAGGAGTTCTTGTTTTGAAGTTTGTGATGTCTAACAATTGGTTTGTTCATCGTGACATTTGCATGCTAAGAAGTAATTACACTCTCCGAGAGCTTTCGTATTATATCGGACACTTTGACACGTGTCTGACACTCTGAGCACTCTTGGACACTCTCCAACACTTGATCAATAAGTGTCGAAAAATTCACCATCTAATCAACTCTCTCGACACGCAAGTTTAGGTTGGAATTCCGACACAATTTTAAAATTTTTTAATAAAAGAAGAGTTAAAATGTATATAATAATAATAATAATAATAATAATAATAATAATAATAATAATAATAATAATAATAATAATAATAATAATAATAAGGGGGAGGAAAGAAAAATCTAGTATTATCTTTTCTTCCGATTCTCACTTTGTGTGACACATGTGTCCATTATAAAATGTTCTCATCTACTGAAAGCATTTTCTCACAAACAAAAAGAATATATAGAGTTTCCAGTGGCTTCCTAGTGAAATTTAGTGATATCGCCTAAGATTAGATGGATAGAATGTAGAGAGTTTAGTAATGGATAAGCAATAACGGTAGTTCTTTTTTAATCAATTCCACTTTATGTTCTGAAAGAGAAACATTTTAAGGATGTGGAATTATGGACTTGTTGCCTCTTGCTCGACCTCCTTCTGTCGTCTCATTCATAGAGTCGTGGCAAGTATCATATTACTTTTATCCTCACCATGCCAAATCAATTCCCTCTATGAGAATTTTGGTGGGACTAACGCAAACTATTCAAAAACCACGGTGGATAGTTGTCATAATCTTTTGTACATATATGTAAAAACGCGCATTATAGCGATGACGCGAAGAGCTTAGGCAATAAGCATCGTTTCACAGTCATCTCATCGACGCAACCCCAATACGTTGCAATTGACCTATCCAGGGCTATGGTGCCGGCGCTTCCAGGTTATGTACCTTCTCTGATACCGCCCCTTTCAATTCTTCCTCGAGCACCACCATTGAATCCGAGACCTCAGCGCGATACACGTAGTGCTTCGCCACGAACAGAAAGAATGCGAAATTCAGGAGGGTGAGTACTGCAAAGAAGGCATAGTAATAGTCGAGGAGCGACGCGTTCAGGTTGTCTAGTATCCACCCGTGGTGGCCGTTCCTCTTGGTGAGGCGCGAGACCGTCGATAGTAGGAAGCTGCTGATGAAGTTCCCGATCCCCAAAGTGGCCATAGCATAAGACGTGCCCAGGCTCTTCATGCTCTCCGGCGCTTGGTCGTAGAAGAACTCCATCTTCGCTACTTCCAGGAAACCGTCGGCCACTCCCATGAGCACGAATTGAGGAAGCAGAATGAAGATCGTCAGCGGGATTTGCCCTCCCGATTCAACGACCATTTTCCCTAGCCACTCGGAGCCTCCATCTCTCGGTGAACGACGCCACGGTCATGACCATGATGTGGAGGAGAAGGCCGATCCCCATCCTCTGCAGAAGGCTGATGCCTCTCGGGTTCTTGGTCCATCTTCGCATGATCTTGACGAAGACACGGTCGTACACCACGATGCACACGAGCATCGATGCGGTCGTGAATCCGGCTAGACTCGCCGGGGGGATCTTGAAGCCGCCCATGCTTCTGTCTAAGGTAGTTCCTTGCTTGACGAAGAGGGTATTGATTTGAGCCATCATGCAGCTTGGGACGAAAGTCGCGATCAGGATTGGGATCATCCGCAGCATTTGTTTCGTCTCCTCGACTTGGGTGACCGAGCATAGCTTCCACAGAGAAGTCGAGCCGGTTCGGACGCATGCTTTGTTCAAGAATATGCATGGAGAGTGAGCCATACAATGTTCAAATGCTGCACATCCTTGTTTCAATCAATTGTCCATGCATAACATCCTTTTGCCACAACTATAAATCAACGAGTCTACGTACGATTTTTATCAACCAATTTGATGTGAAAACGCATGACACGTGACGGCGATTTGATGATAGCAATTGCCTTTTGGAAAACTAGCATTTCAACTAACGATGGATAGAGCAAAAAGTTGAACCTAAATCATGACAGAACGAAAGACAAAGTCAATGTGTTACCAAAGGATCGCCCATTTTGGGGAAACTTTTTCAATGGACAGCTGATGTATCAACATTTCAGATTAGAACACAGAAGAAATAGAATTTTGAAGCAAATTACAACCTCAATGATGGTGTCAAGTCAATCCTAAATTTTCCCTTGCCGGCATACTCTTGCGGGTCGAGCTCATAGAGCTCGTTCAGATTGCTCGGGATCTGCACCTTCCACTTCCTCGTGGCGGCCACAATGACCTGCGCCATCCTCGTGATTGGGCTGCCTGCAGGCACCCGGTGCCGGTACCTAGGGGTGCCCGCAAGGAAGATCGCAATCGCGACCGCGAGCGCAAGGGTAGGGAGACCGTACCCAAGAGCCCAGCCCACATTGTCCTGGATATACACGAGGACGGTGTTGCCAAAGAGGGTCCCGAAGAAGACGCTGAACATCCACCAGTCGAAGAAGGAGAGCTTGTGGGCCTTCTCCTTCGTGTCAAAATCGTCGAACTGGTCCGCGCCGATCGTCGAGATGTTGGGCTTGGTCCCGCTGGTCCCGACCACCAGCGTGTACAGCCCACCGTAGAAGACGGCGAGTTGCAGCAGGGAGGCCTTCTTGCAATCCCTGGCATCGGGTGCCGAGCACGGAGGCGGCTTGAGTCCGCGAAGCGAGACGGCCAGGGTCAACACCAACATGCCCTGCATCAGGTAAGCTAGGTATGTTTAATCGTCTCACCCATGGCAAAAAAAAAAAGTATCTTTTTTTTTCCGGTCAGAATCGCATTTCAGTTAAGTGATTATAAAAATGTGTTAAATAAAGAAAATTTCAATTCTCATTGGTGTATAAGATAAGATGCTTTCTCCACATTACATGTGTCTAGAAAGATGATAATAAGCAACATTAATTCGGTAGTTATTATTAGAACAATTAAATATTAAACTGCACCTTTATCTCCTAGCTCAAACTTTTAAAATAGTTGGTGATAATACTATAAAAATATCACAATTAGTCATCTTTTACAAATTACCAAAGTAATACATTTTTTACTGGGTTTTTAAATTTAATCCATAGACTTAAGTATTCTCTAGCTAATCATATTTTGTCTTTATTACTAAATTACTCATTATTTATCTTTTGTGCCGGATAATTGGAAGCATTGGGCATCCTCCACGTGTGTCCCGGTCAAAATTTCAAGTTTTTGGTGTCGGGAAAAAGTCGAGCATTTCCCACCATTCGCGTGTACTTGACGGGGTCGAGCTCGAGTTTACAATACTAATTGCCCGAAGGCTTAATTCAGACGTTTTTAACTGCATGCGCATACACGTGCGACTATTATGAATAGCTAAATGATACATTTTAAAAAAGCCCCCATTGTATTTTAAGAATATGAATTCGAGCTCGAGCAATCGAGTGTGTTTGAGATTGACTATTAACTAAATAGGATCGACCCAACTTGAATCGCATGCTTTTCTAGGCCAGCTCGGCATGATTTTCACACGTCGAGGTGACGACGAGCCTGTACGGGATCATACGCTTTGGGGCAACGTTGTATAACACGTACCGCGAGATAGATGCCCGACCCAATGACGAAGGTCCAATAACGGCCGAGATGGGTGTCCGCGACATACGCGCCGAGGATGGGAGTGATCCAACTGGTGCCGACCCAATTGGTGACGTTGTTGGCCGATTGGACCGTGCCTTGGTGAAGCTTCGTGGTCAAGTACACGACGAGGTTGGATGAAATTCCAAAGTATGCCATCCTCTCGAAGACTTCATAGACTGCACCATTTAGTCAACAGGTCAACACAAAGAATAACCGAACAACTAACGACTAACAAAAGTAATTTCAAAAAATGCGATATCGCAATAATTCCCGAAAATATAATGTGACATAATATGACTCGATGGTCTTTACTCTTCTTTCTAACGAAAAATTGGATTTCACTAGTGTTTTTTTATCATGCTAATAAAAATAATGTATAACTAATGAATATTGTGAAAATCTATGTTTAATTATGTGAAACCAACTGATTTGATACATTAAGTGCGATTGCATATTAAGAAATCATAAATATGTTCAGTGCACGAGTAAAGTAGGAAAATATGTATGACCATAAAATCATTGAAAATGAAGGAAGGAAAGTGAAAAGTATACAGGGGTTTGCATGATTCAGTAGACAAACTATAATAAGAACATCATTGCGTTTTTTACCTATTGATGATGTATTATCATAAAAAACTTGTAAAGTATCATGGGACTACTATCAACTATAATGCGTGATGTATTTTCCTCATTCGAAGATTGGATTTTAGCTTAAGACTAAACACAAAAATATATAATAAGAGAGGTAGATATGACATTAAGAAAGACGTGAACTCAAGATTTATTATTGGGAGATTATTATCAGTTTTTCTAAAATATTTAAGAAAGTGTGGTTTAAAAATTAGATATAAAAAGAAATGGGTCAAATGGATGCTTCGAATTTTGCCCGTACCATTGGAGTTAATGTTAAGGAGCATGTTTTCCACTGTTTATGATTAGACAAGAGCTGAAATTAGGGACATAACCCGTGACAAAAAACAATTATTGTCGACCATTCACCATCTCCTACGTGCATCTCGATTCTCAACCAGGTGAAAATCTCACTTGTGTCGAAAATAATTCAAAGCAGAAGGGATCAGCTATTTGTGTTTATAAACCTGGAATAGTGTCTTTCTTTTTTGTTTCTTTCTGGCACTTCTGCAGTTCTGCCTACTTCTTCTGCAGTATTGGAAGCATGTTCAGGAGGGCTTGCGTGTATATAGTTTGCTTTCATTCGATCTTTAGACACCCTTCGTCCCGAGCAATCCTCGCATATTCCCCGTCGTACTTGTTGGGTTGGGGGGGAGGGAGGGAGGGAGAGAGAGAGAGAGAGAGAGAGAGAGAGAGAGAAAGTACCAACGATAAAGGAGCAGGCGGTCCATCTGCCACGCTTGGATCGCCGGACAGGGTTTCCCCGGAGATCGACGGTTCCGTCTTGCGTGTAATCATCGCCTCCTGCTTCGGCTGGCAACATTCTGTTCGCGTTTGAATAGAGCTATTGACCAACTTCGATTTTTTCCTGTGACTGTCGAACAACATAAGATCCCTCGTCCTAAAGGCCAGCCTCTTTTATAATAGTCCTCCTCGGATCCTGAGTCTTGTCCCTTCGATTCAGCCGAGCCGACGTCCCCATCTCTCACCTCATCCAGTGAGCAACTCCTCGTAACACATACTCTTTGTTTTTTTGTTTTTTTAGTTGGTAACGGATACACTTTGGCTCCGCATGGTAACAATTTTATTTTTCTATTTTTTTGTTCTTTTGCTCTCCCTAATAAAAAATGAATAGAAATTCGTTTGCTAATATTAGTTAATTATTTTATTTTTCATAATAGAAAAGTGATAGGGGTATAAATTGGAATAGAAATAAGAAGTAGAAAAAAGTGACTTCTGGTTTCTAGGAATAATTTCTAAAAATAAGTCATTTTTTTCTTCTTTTTTTCTTTTCTTCCTCCTTGTTGCCCACCACCCTCGTTGTCTGTCAGTTGCCAGTCACCGCCCTCTGCTGTTCGGTTGGCAAGCAACGGTGGTGGCCTACAATAAAAAGAAGAAGAGAGGAAAAAAAGAACATAATAAAAAATCTCAAAAATTATTAACAAATTAAAAGAAATTCTACGTTATAAAAAAACTTGTGCGTCATACCAAATGCATTCTTTTTTTTTTAATTCCGAAATTAGAAATTTTATATAGTTATCAAATGTATTGTTTTACTCAGAAATTATTTCAGGGAATAAAAATAGAAAAGAACTATTTATGAAAAGTAATTATTTTCAGGAATAAAAACATTGCCAAACGTACCTTTTGTTGATGTTTTACTTCTTCTCTCTATTCTTTAAGAAATGTGACTACCTGAGTTTTGACTTTTGATATGCATGACTCATGGCCATAATTCTTTAAGAGATCTGCAATCGTATATGAGTTATGATATATATGAGTCATGGCCCATTATTCTGCCATTGTTGCCATAGATCTGACTTTCACGTGGTTGGTCCGAAAAACGACCTATAAACTGATCGAGGGCGAATGCATGCATGTGGCTGAATAATACAAGGAATTGCCCAAATTTTCCTTTCTGTTTTTTAATCTTTTCCTCTGCCCATACATATATTTATACTTAATTTTAGGAGAATAAGGTAGAAGGAGAGAGGAATTATATTTAAGACCTCTGAATATTGATAAACATAGATCATCCTTAGGTCAATGCTTATTATCCAAAATTTCCAACTTAGTCGTTAGCCTGCAGTGATTAGTAAAATTTGTCGTGTAGTCATGGGGATGATTCCCAAAGGTAATCTAGAATCTAGCACAACCCATCAGTCCCTATCGGATGGGCATTACGCCAAGTAGAGCTTTGATAATCTTGATTGACCGTACCATATTGGCTCACTTAGGAATGCATGACAGTCCAAACAATTAGGAGAGAATCAATTGATTCTTTTTCGGGAGCTATTCATCCTTACAGGGATGTTAATCGTAAGTAAGACACGTGCTATAGGTTATAATAGGATAAATTGTCCCAAAAATTCTAAATCTATTGTACGGTAGCCAATTTAGTCATAAACTTTTCAATTTTATGAATTTAGTTATAACCCTTTGGACGATTTGCCAATATAGCACAACTATGAATGTAAGGACACCACAAGTGTCATAACCTTTTTTTCCAACCACTTGAGTGTTATGACTTTTGAAAAAAAGGTTCACTTGAGTGTCACAACTTTTAATTAATCACTTAAGTGCCATGACTTTTAAAAAGTTTCCTCCAAAGTTGTTGAAAATCTTACATGACATGACATTGGTGATGAACATTGTTAATAAGTTAAGTCACTCAAATTATCGGAAAAAAAAATATTAATGCACTCAAGGTAGCGCCATACAAAAATTATGATACTTAACTGATCGAAAGTTGTAACACTTGTTGTGTTATTTTCTCTTATATAATCATATGATACACATGTTCTTCTCAAGTAATGTAAGGAACCCATTCCATCAGCAACAAATCAATCCATCAAGGCTTCCCACAAATAGTTTACTAACATACTACCTTCCACTTTATCGTCCTGAGTATGGTCAAGATTAGATGAGTTGTACACCTTGTCACAGTACCTCCAAGTTCTCGTGAACTTCCCGTTCTCTGACTTGTTCACCTCTATTAAGGTCCGTCCGACCATCATTAGTCTTTCACTTTATATTCTTGGTTCTAATGGTGATAAAGCTCTCCTTGTATTAGTTCAACTTGACACAAGACAACATATGCATCTATCGGATATAGATATAGACAAATGGTTTTGTCAACTTCAAAATATCATAGTAGTTTCTCCCAACATATAGAACTTGAATAATAAAAGTGATACATTGATGATAGCTGGTTGGACCTTGAAGAAGATTGTTGGGATTTTCGGATTCCCAAAAACCGGATTCGACACTAAATCGAACCCCTAAACTTGTGCGGAAGACGAGCTCGGGAAAAACACATGCATCACTGATCCTAAAGCACACCACGGAATCGAGCGTACCTTGTTAGCCACAGATTAAACACCGACGCCGATATGAGGAAGAGAAACCGATCCTGTTTGATCCGATGACGTCAATTGGCCTTGAAGGGAAGATGGCGTCACCTTTTTGCTCACTGTTTTTCTTTTGGAGGGAGAGAGGAAGGAGGAACGTACGTTATGCCAAAAAGGTGTGTTCCTCCCTTTCTTTTCTCCCTTATATACGTCCCCTTCAAAAAAAGAAACGTACCCCTTCATCATATCCCTCCATCCATGGGCCCTAATCTTGTGGGCCAGGCTTTTAGGCCCAACATGGGCAGACGGGCCAACTTAGGCCCATCACATTAAATAAAACAATCATCTCCCACTCGCACATGGTGGGCCGAACAGGATTCTCTTTACCTCTCTTCAACATTCATACCGGTGAATAATCCGTGCGACCAGCATACTTTGAGAGCTCGTTGCTATACATCTATTAGGAATATATAGCAGCTCATAATGGGCATCACACTCCGAGTAGATTTAGTATGCAGTACCCTAGATCGATCAATCACATTTATATCTCTCTTGATCTCTTTTAAACAATGATATATATATTGTATTCACAATTATGATTATCCCAATGACAGTTATAATTGGTCAACCAGTGAATACAAAACTACAATGTGATTATCCAAATTCGATCTTCCTCTTTCCTTCAAACTCTCAATTTTAGTTCAGCTTGCTTTTCTAGAAATGTCCCATTAGATCGAATCAATTCATGATCATTGGCAACATCCTAAGATAGCAAACACTAAATAGAAATCTTGAGAATAAGTAAAAGTCATGAGGGCACTAAAAATGAGGAATTCTTTTCTTCAAGAGTCTCACACGGCATAAAAGTTGAGATCAAACTTTTGCAACTCTTATTAGTCGTCTCATGCATACATAGTATGAAATACGTATTACGGTATTAACTCCTTTCCCATGGAGCGTATGTCTATACCTTCAATATCGTACAGATGATAGTTCAGACATACCTAATGTCTAACCTGAGTTCACGTATCTACTCATTCACATAATTCATCAGAACTCACATTTGGCATCTTAGGCAGATAAAGTAAAATATGTGGGGTATTTTACTTTCGGACATTGTACATATCATGTCCTCATCTTAACATTTAGTTAAGGCAACATATATATTTTAAGCTTGTGCTCTCGATTTTCACCTAGATAATAAGTTTAAAAACCGTCTCATCTCTATTTATCACATAGTAAATAGAGGCGATTACCCGTGTGAGTGGGCTAATCTTATATCTGTCGGACATACTTTCTCAACCTAAAGTAATGCACTGAGCATTAAGATGCATAAAGATCAAATAAAGATTCATAGGCATTAATGATGAAAACACAAATTCATCAAATGTGAACACTTAAGGAAAATTACAATATTCAGTACATCAGCCTCTACGCAATCCTAAAGATTTCATATGGCTACAAAACACATCTCTAGGTATTGGCTTTGTCATAGGATCTGCTACCATTCTATGCGTAGACATGTACTGTAAGTTCACATCTTTTCGTGCAACCATATCTTTGACAAAATTATACTTGGTATCTATATGTTTAGTCTTGCCATGATATTTTGGATCTTTGGTGTACGCTATAACTGCTTGGCTATCATAGTTAACCAATAATGGATTTGCAGCTTTCTCAATAACACCTAAATGATCCAAAAAATCTCTTAAGCCAAACTCCTTCTTGTACCGCTGCTGATAATGCCATGAACTCAGCTTCCATCGTGGACAAGGCTATACACGTTTGCTTCTTGCTACTCCATGATATGGCGCCATTGTTCAGTAAGAAAGCAAATCCAGAGGTAGATTTCTTTTCATCTAAATCTCCTCCCCAATCAGCATCAGAATAGCCTTAGAGTCGCAGATCCTTTTCTTGATAACTCAGTGTATAATCAGCAGTTCCCTTTAGATACCTCAGTATTCACTTAACGACTTTCCAATGTGCTTGACCTGGATTGGATTGGTATCTACTCACCATTCCAACTGCAAAACATATGTCAGGTCTTGTACACATCATAGCGTACATCAAGCTCCCAACAGCACTAGCATAAGGAACATGTTTCATTTGTTCCTTCTCTTGTGGAGTCCTTGGACACAGTTTATGGCTTAATCCTTCACCTTTTGCAATAGGAGTGTCTATGGGTTTACAATCTTGCATATGAAATCGTTCAAGAACCTTATTTATATTTGTTTCTTGCGAAAGAGATAACGATCTCTTGAAATCTTAACTCCAAGAATGTATGCAGCCTCACCCATATCCTTCATCTCAAAGTTGGAAGACAACCAACTCTTGACAGTATTAACAAACTCCATATTGCTTCCGGCAATTAGTATATCATCAACATATAATGATATGATCACAAATTGATCCTTGGATCTTTTGATATATACATAATGATCCTCATCAATCATTATAAAATCATATGCCACTATGGCATTATGAAAACGTATATACCATTGTCTTGACAACTGCTTAAGGCCATATATCGACCTCAAAAGTCGACATACCTTTTCTTCTTGGCCTTTCACTATGAAACCAGCAGGTTGTTCCATATATATTTCTTTCTCTAATTCTCCATTGAGGAAAGCAGTCTTTACATCCATTTGATGTAACTCAAGATTCATACTTGCCACTATTGCTAGAATAATGCGAATCGAGGTAAATCTCACTACAGGAGAAAATGTTTCTTCATAATCAATTCCTTCCTATTGATTATACCCCTTTGCCACAAGGCGAGCCTTATGCCTTTCTATCGAGCCATCAGCTTTTCGCTTTATTTTGAGAACCCATTTGTTCCTAATAGCTTTGCGTCTTTTTGGATGATCAACCAGTTCCCAAACTTGGTTTGACTTCATTGACTCCATTTCCTCTTCCATTGCATGAATTCATTTTTCCTTACTAGGGCAATTTAGAGCCTCATTAATATTTCTTGGCTCATCCTCATCTTGTGGAGCAATCATAAAAGTTTCCTTTTCAATGTCAAAACGTCGACGGGGAATACTTTGGCGACTTGTTCGCCCTATGAGAGATTGTACACTTTACACATCATTCCCCATTATGCTCCCACTAGGATTAGATAATGATGATGTCATCTCATCATGTGGTTGTAATTGAGAATGAGTTGAATTCAATTCATCACTTCTCATATTATTCCCACTTGGACGAACTCCACTAATATCATTATCTTGATCCAAGGTTTCAAATATGGAGTAATCTTCCCCTATTTCGCCCTTCTTAGGAAATTCATCCTTTAAGAATGTGACATCCCGTGATTCAAATTCAGTTATACTCCCACTTTCCTGCTCACTTATGAACATATACCCTTTCGAGTGTTCGGAGCATCTTATGAAAATACTCTTCTTTCCTCTGGGACCCAATTTCCCAAACTTGTGAGAGGACTCATGAGTATAGGCAGCACAACCCCATGGCTTAAGAAAACTTAAGTCCGGTTTTCTACCTGTCCATAACTCATATGGAGTGGAAGTAACTGATTTGGAAGGCACTCGGTTAAGTATATAGGCAACAATTAACAACGCATCACTCCAAAAAGTGATAGGTAAGTTAGCATGCGCCATCATGGACCTAACCATTTCCAGTAGAGTTCTGTTTTTTTTCTCCGCAACACCATTTTGTTGAGGAGTATATAGAATAGACAACTGTCTTTGTATTCCTTTTTCATCACATAATTTTTTGAACTCATCAGATAAATATTCTCGACCTCGATCGGATCGCAACACTTTTATTTTCTTGTCTAATTGATTTTCTACCAAGTTCATAAACCTTTTGAAACAACTCAATGCTTCAGATTTATGAGAAATCAAATAGACATATCCGAATTGAGTATAATCATCTATAAAAGTGATGAAATAAACAGCCCCATGCCTTCCTCTCACATTCATTGGACCACAGACGTCAGAATGGATTAAATGCAGAGGAAATTCAGCTCTTTTACATTTTCCAAATGGTTTCCTTGTTGTTTTCCCTTCTAGGCAATGCTTACATATGGGCAAATCGACTTTTTTAATATTGCCCAACAAGCCCTCTTTGGCTAGTCTATTCATACGTTGTTGGCCAATATGACCAAGTCTAGCATGCCACACATTCATATCATTATCATATGAATTAGGAGATGTGAGAAGGGAATAACAAACATTTGCATTAACATAGTCAATATCTAATACAATGAAATCATCCAGAAAATAACCACAACCATAGTAATTTGTATTCAAAAACAAATCCACACCTCTATTATGGAAGTTCATATTAAAACCTAGTTTAACCAACACTAAAACAGACACTAAATTCCGACGTATCTCCGGAGCATACAATACGTCATGTAGGAACAAAGTGCGTCCACCACGCATGTCCAGTTGGCAAGTGCCAATTCCTTTTACTTCAGCTTTAGAGTTGTTTCCCACATAGATCCACTTAGTTCCAGTTGGTACTCGTTGGAATTCCACGAAGGATCCTCTATCCTTCGCTACATGGTCTATTGCTCCTGAATCTATAGTCCACAAAGGATTAGACTCAGTCAAGAATACAGAACTTGACACAAAAGCAAAGTTCTGAAAAGTACAAGGGGTGTATACCTTCTTTGGCTCACGACAGTCGCGAGCATAGTGACACTTCTTGTCACAATTGTAACACTTCACCCTTGTAAGCTTCTTCATCCGAGGACGCTTTCCTCTTCCATGTTGGTTAAGCTTAGGTTTCTTCCCTGAAGGACCTGCTTCTTTGCCTTTCCCTTTATCAAACCAGTTAGGATGTTTGTGCTTAGAGCTCGAAGCTCCATGTGAGCTAGAACCAGCATGATAGATTTCAGCTTCCGGCTTAACCGCCAAAAGGCGGTCCTCTTCCAGCTCAAGATGACGCACTGCATCCTCAAAGGTTTTGATATTTTCATTATGGGTCAGGTGCACCTTCATATGCTCCCAACTCTGATGCAAGGAACGAATCACTGCTTGCACTTGCTGCTCATCTGTCAGGACATGGCCAACATCTTTTAGCTCATTAATCATAGTTGACATCTTTCTAAGATGTTGCTTCATGGTCTGACCATGAGGTTTTTTATAAGAGTTAAACCTAATAGTGAGTTGCCTCAGTCTAGTCACCGAAGTATGACCAAATCTCGCTGCCAATGCTTCCCACATTTCCTTGGCATTCTCAAAACGCCTAAACTCTCGCATGACGTCATTTTCCATGCTGCTCAGCAACGTAATGCGAGCAAGAGAGTTCTTTCTTTTCCATGCAGCAAATGCTTCCTTATCTCTCTTGTGCTGTGCAGTGTTTCCTTCTTCAGGTTCTACCATGGTCAGGTTAAGAGCTTCTAGTGCCTCTTGCTCTTCTAGCACATATTGGATTTTCATGTGCCATATTTCATAGTTATCACCATTGAACTTTTCACCTTTGTTCAGCTCGGCAACTATGCTCTTTGTGGCTGAAGCCATTGATCTGAACACATCAGACATATATGCACGAATTATTAATGCCTATCATTTATGCATCCTTTTTGCACAGGCCCATCATATTAATGAACAATCTCAAGTAAGGTTTCAGAATCAAAAGGTCACTATGTTTCCAATCATCCTCCAAAAATCCTAACTTAAAACTATCATTAATATAATTGTCTTATGCAAAATAAATTCTATGAAGCTACAAAAACTTCTATGAACTACCCACAGCAACCAACAATAATAGAAATCAAATAATATTTGACATTCAATAGAATAATAATGCTTTCACATAATACAACTAACATATCAGTTGCTACATCAACAACAATTAGGTAGTAAACTTTACATAAGACGTTCACAAAGCACACTTAACAAAGGCTAGCCAATACATCTAACACCAAGTCGGTACACGAAGGCGGGAAAGATCCTATTTTGTTCAATTTCTTGATCTTTTCCCTTGTAACAATCTAGTAATAATCATCTATAAAATCCATCACAATTTTTCTATACGAAGCAGCTTTGTTGACATCCCATACGCGATTCAACACTCCTTGCCATTCTGGTGGAAGGGTGTTCATGAAAAATCGCACCATCTCAGACTGTGGCATAGGACGATCATTCCATATGACCTTTTGAATTTTCCCGTTGACTTCAAGAACGTGATCAATTAAGTCACCACTCTCCCATCAATGATCAGTCAGCTCAGCTATCAGCTTAGAAAGCCTTTCCTTTTGTTCATCGGTAATTGCGCGAATAGGTGTGCGCAACCTAAAGGGAGGCATTGTTCCTGCAACAAATAAAGAACAAATAAGGGATCACATATAATCCACATAGACTTAATTGGAAAAAGAAGCACATTCTTTTCCTCTTTTTTTTTTTTTTTTTTTGGGGTCAACGGTCAAAGTCAACGGTCAACGGGTCGATGGTCAATGGATCGGGCTGCCGGGTCGGGTCAGGCCGGACAAGCCGGGTCGGACCAGTCGGCCCGGTCGGATAAGCCGACCGGCACGTGCCACGCGCGTGCCTGGATGATGTCATGATGATGTCATCTGGCGCGTGCGCGGCACGCGCCAGCACCGTGCACGCGCGCGTGCGATGCACGCGCCTTCCCCAGCGAATCGGTGAGTGCAACGCAGGCGCCGAAGATGCCGTTTCGCTTCGGCTACGCGTGGGGGCGTGTCCGGCGGCCGTTGGCGGCGTTCCGCCACTCGTCGCGATCGTCTCAACGAGTCCTTCCATCCTACGCCATCGGAAATCGATTTTGACTTACATAAACTCGAAAAAATGGATGAACAGTGCTCGGGTGTCGTGATTTTTCAGCCCCAATCGGTGTCGGCCGATTAATTTCGCGAAAATTAACAAGAAATCATCCATAAACATGAAAGGGGTCGTGAAAAACATGGAAAATGATCGGGAAACAAGAACTACGGCTCTGATACCAATGTTGGGACTTTCGGATTCCCAAAAACCGAATTCGATACTAAATCGAACCCCTAAACTTGTGCGGAAGACGAGCCCGGGAAAAACACATGCATCACCGATCCTAAAGCATACCACGGAATCGAGCGTACCTTGTTAGCCACAGATTAAACACCAACGCCGATATGAGGAAGAGAAACCGATCCCGTTCGATCCGATGACGTCAATTGGCCTTGAAGGGAAGATGGCGTCGCCTTTTTTCTCACTGTTTTTCTTTTGGAGGGAGAGAGGAAGGAGGAACGTACGTTATGCCAAAAGGTGTGTTCCTCCCTCTCTTTTCTCCCTTATATACGTCCCCTCCAAAAAAAGAAACGTACCCCCTTCATCATATCCCTCCATCCATGGGCCCTAATCTTATGGGCCGGGCTTTTAGGCCCAACATGGGCGGACGGGCCAACTTAGGCCCATCACATTAAATAAAACAATCAAAGGTGAACAAGTTAGAAAACAAGAACTTCATGGGGACTTGGAGAAACCATAACAAGGTGAAAAATTTCTATAGTCTTGGTTATACTCAAGAAGATGAAGTGGAAGACAATACATAAGTCAACTACTATGGGAAGCCTTAATATACTCACGCGTTGCTAATAGAAGCAGCTCCTTATATTACCTGAGAAGACAGTACGGGTCACATGATTTTATACTGTGATTTGAAGAGCCATATATATTACTGAATATCAATTTAAATCTCAAGAATATTGACAACCAGACATATTTCAATTTTTCTTTTGTTATAAGAACATAAAGATCTGCCATTGATCGTTGGTGCAGGAGTCTGTTAAGCACAATTAATGGCAAGACCTCCATATTTTGATGGAACAAATTATTGCTACACCAAATGCAAGATGAAAGCATACATCGGACCAACAAATCCAACTGATGGGTTTTTATGTTTGATGGGCCTACTTAGGCCTGTCCGCCCATGTTGGGCCCAAAAACCCGGTCCATAAGAGGCAGTTACTATGGATAAAAGAAAATGAGGATTTTTTAATAAAAGAGAAAATCTTAGTGGTTGCTATGTAATCTGAAAAGAAGAGAAAACATGTTCTCTCGGTTTTTGACGCTCTCTCAGTTTCTCCCCAAGAACAACATGCTTCTCTTCAAGAACAGTATCATAATTCCTCATCAAACTTCAGCAATGGTGTTTAATCAGTGAAAGACGAGGTATGTTCGACTCTGTAATGTACCTTATGATCGGTGTAACATGATTTCCGGGCTTGTTTTTCCGCGTTCGTTTTTCAGTGTTTGATTGAGTATCGGATTATTTTGGGAATCCATTTCCCTAACACTAGCAATGAGGGGCACTCTTAAGATGGTCTTAATGGTGCTCAACCATTTGAACAATCACATCGACAACATCTTATGGTACTGAGCAATTTGCAATAGCTTAAAAACTCCAGAAGCCACAATCACTCTTGAAGAATTGTCGAGGAAATAGGCCCTAGATGCTATTGCTTTATATTCATTATATTATGCTTTATCTCATTCTAAGTTTAATCTTTTTCAACTTGCACTATGCCCAAAAATATTTGAGACATATTTTAAGTGACTTTCGAAGGCATTGATAGAGTTAAGAAAACCAAGATAAACATACTTCTGGGAGTGTGAACCTTCAAAAGTAAGTCCGACAAAACTATCACTGAGATGAGCACTAAGTATACAAAGATAGTGAATGGTCTTGCCTATCAAGGAAAGACATTTACCAATGAAGAATATGTGGACAAGATCGTAAAAGCAATGTCAATTGAATGGAATCACATGAATACCTCCATTCGAGAAACACTGAGGATCATACCTCTAACAATGGATGAGCTAATAGGATCTCTAATGGCCTATGAAGTTGAACAACAATACGAATGTGATAAAAAAAAGTAAGAAGTTCATTGCATTTAAGGTTGACACTTATGACATAGATGATAGGAAAACATATGAAGATGATGATGATGAAGACATGACGTTATTACCCAAAAGGCTTCTAGGGCAACAAACAATCAAAAGAATTCGATGAAAGGAAGTTCTCTAAGAGGAAAGAGGATAACAAAGGTAAGGATGTGATATACTTTCAATGCTGAAAACATGGACACACCAAGCCTGATTGTTCCTTACTCAAGAAATCAAAGCAGAAATTTGAGGGAAAGAAGAAGAAGAAGAAGCCTTGGAGGTAGTGTTAAGATGTGGTTCTTATTCCCCATCAATAGAGAGACACATGGGCCCCGCTAGGCTGCCCTAGCGGGGGTTTAGGGAGCAGCGTCCCCGGTTGCTAGAGGGTTTTTATTGTTTCAGTTATATTTTATTGGTAATTTGGGCTTAGGCCTATGAATTGCTACCACTACTTATATAATTTCTTTATCTTGTAATTGAGAGTTGTAACAGAGAGGTGGTAGTGCTAATTATAATGGAATCCTCAGCTACATTTAAGCCTAGTTTAAGAATGAACTAGGATAAATCTTGTGTCTTGATTTCTCTCTCGCTTTTACTCTATTTTCTCGTGTTTTTGTGTCTAATGGTAAAAATATGGAGTGATACTTAATGTGAATCCAATGATGATGAGATTGAGGAGCAAGCACATCTCTATGATCTGATGACCGACATGCAATATAAGGAAGACGAGATAAATTGTTCAAATTCTGATAATACAAAAGAATTTATTAATGAATCGTGTAATGCATAATAAAGGTTTCAAGAAAATTCCTGATCTGAAGAAGGAAGTTTCCAAATTGAAATGGCAAGGTGTTTTAAAAGAAGAAATGATCGTTGAGCACAAAAAGGAAATTTCTTTTGTAAAAGAAAAAGAAAAAGGATTTTTGCAAAAGGAAAATAATTCTATAAGGAAGAAATTTCTAAGATTTGCAAAAGTTATCTCTTGATGTCAGAACCCTAGCATGTGTTCTCTCCATATTTATTACAACAAATCCAGTCTTAGTTTTGAAAAAAAAAAAGTGAAATAAAAAATGATACTCCTTTCGACTTGGATTGATAGTCAATCAAAATATCTAGACCTTCAAATAATAATGTGTACTCATACGATAACCGTCCTAGCTGATTGATTTCGTGCATAAAATCAGAAGGTCGACTTGGGCCTACAATTTCAAACATATCATAGGTGAATGATTTGGGGAACAAGGAAGTCCAATGGTGAATAAAGATACCATCACATAGCTGATTGATTTGGTCTCTTAATTTTTTTTTTTTTGGTCGGAAATACTTAGCACTTTATTTACGAAGGGAAAGCATTACAACCCGTTTTTAAGGCATTGATACATAGCATATCCAGAATAATCTGAGGAGGTGGGGAGGCCCAGTTTGAGTTCAAAAAGCCACGGCCTTAGCAACCCAGTCGGCGAGGGAGTTCGCTTCCTGTCTACAGTGGCACAGGCGTAAGTGGGAAAATCGGGAGATCAAATCTGCAACTTCCACAACTAGGTTTCGGCAGTCCCATGGTGGCGATCGGTGATCCTTTATCGTCTCTACCATTACCAAACAATCGGAATCAATCTGTAGGTGATCATCTGTTATCCCTTTCTGTAACAGATAGTGAAGAGCTTGATGTAGGGCTCGAATCTTCGTTTGCAGAGGAGATGAAGCGGGAACGATCTGGGAGGATCCACCAATCAGGTTGCCTTCATGGTTTCTGCAAACACAGGCGACTGAGCCTGTTTGATCTGTTACAGGGGAAGCCCCATCAATATTCACTTTGATTGTTCCTGGTGGTGGAGGATTCCAGATCCAAGAGGTAGGCAACACCAACTACCCTATATTTGTTGCGTTCTTCTGCTTACTACGATTAAGCTCTGCGTTTGTAAGTGCCAGATCTACAACCTATTCATGTGTTGAACGCTTGTTGCGGAAGATGAAGTGAATCCTCACTTGCCAAATCTACCAAAGAAGGGCTACTACTGTCTCCGGTTCAGGTACGTGTAGTCCCTGCATTAATAGATCTGCTAGCTAATTAGACATCCTGTGTGTATTGTATGCTGAAAGATTAATCTGCACTTTGGGATGGGACCAAAGGCCCTGTATATGTGGGCAAAAGAGAAATAAGTGTTCGGTAGTTTCAGGAAGATGAGTTTGACATAACTGACATTCTGGGTCGGGGATGATATGTCTTATGTATAGGTTTTCCATTGTGGCAAAGGGACCACAGAAATATTCGAAGTTTTGGGGCTGTCTTTAGTTGCCAAATCTTGCGCTAGACAGGGGTTGGGAGTTGAGGGGATGTGGATGCAGAGTTGGGAAGGTGTTTGGGAGCGTTTTGTTTAATGAACTTGTAGCCGCTTTTGACCATATAGTCTCCAGTAGGTGTTCCTATCCATATAATCTGATCCGTGGTCGGAATTGAACTGAGAGGTATGGTAACAATCTCTCTGATAATCTGGTCATCAAAACTTTGTCGAAGAAGAGGAACATTCCAATTAGTCTGATTTTGTTGAATAAAACTTCCAACCATTTCTGGCTCTCCTCTTCTGGCTGGCCCACCAAGAGTTCCTCTGGCTAATCATTTATCATTGCGAATGTGAATGCATTGGCCATTCCCAACTGACCATTGAAGCTGAGCTGAGATGGAATCTCGACCTAACAGCAGACTTTGCCAGCCCCATGACGGAGTAGATCCTCTAGGTGTATGCCAAAAATCAGTAGAATGAAAGTATAAATCTTTAAACACATGGCTCCACAAGGATGAAGGGCATTGGGATATTCACTATGCCTGTTTACCGAGTAGTGCTTTATTAAGACTAAGTAGGTCGCGAAAACCCAGCCCCCCATTTTCCTTCCTTTCTTGAAGTAGGTCCCAACTTTTCCAATGGATGCCCGACTTAGTACAATTGTTTTGCCACCAAAATTGTGCGATCTTCTGCTCAATAGACTTGCATAGAGAGACTGGAAGTTTAAAAATTGACATAGCATAGTTTGGTAAGGCCTGTACCACAGATTTCAGTAGTATTTCCTTCCCACCTTTGGATATAAGCTGTTCTTTCCACCCCGCCAACTTGGCACTAACCTTCCCTAGTATCCAAGCAAACATATCCTTCTTAGAAACTCCCCAATCAGATGGTATTCCTAAGTACTTGCCAATTTTTTCAATCAAAGGTACTCGTAATTCACTAGCCAGATTTTGCTTTAATGTATTAGGACAGGCTCTGCTAAGAAAAAGTCCAGATTTGTTTCTGTTCACTGCTTGACCTGTAGCTAGACAATATTGTTGTAGGATGTTGGCTAAATTTTGGCATTCAAGTAGGCTTCCATCTAAGAAAAATATCACATCATCGGCAAAAAATAGGTGTGAGAGGGTAGGACACCACCTGTTAAACTGAATTCCTTTGAGATTTCCCATATCGACTGTTTGTTGAATGAGGGTTGATATAACATTAGCCACCAGGATGAATATATATGGAGAGAGAGGATCGCCTTGGCGCAGTCCTCTTGTAGGATGAAAATAGGGTAACGGCTGTCCATTGAATTTAACACTAAGGGAAACCGTTGTTATGCACTGCATCACCCACTGCACCCATTTGTTGTGAAACCTGAGCTTGCACAAATAAGCCTCCAAAAAGTCCCACTCGACTTGATCATATGCCTTTTTCATATCCAACTCTAAAATGGCCTGAAATTTTCTCTTTCTTACCGTGGTTTTCAGTTGGTGTAGGACTTCTTGGACTACCAAGATGTTATCCTGGATTTGTCTACCAGTCACAAAGGCGCTCTACTCCGTTGAGATCAACTTAGGTAACCAAGGTTTTAGTCTGTTCGCTAATACTTTGGATATGATTTTGTAAATAAAATTACAGAGGCTAATGGGACGATAATGATCTAACCTTTCAGCATGCGGGACCTTTGGAATCAGAGTAATGAGTGTTCTGTTTAGAGCTGGGGGCATTACACCTGTTTAGAAAAAATTCTGCACAGAGGTAAATATATCTTCTTGGAGTATGTCCTAATAATTTTGGTAGAACAAACCATTAAAACCATCTGGCCCCGGGGCTTTAGTTGCCCCCAATTGAAAGGCAGCATGTTTAACTTCCTCCCGAGAAACCTCAGCTATTAAAACTTGGTTCATTTCCATTGTAACTACTGAAGAAACTTGTGTCAGAATAGGGAGATAATCACGTTGACCTGCTGACTAATATAGATTGCGAAAGTAATCCATTGTCATATTCTTCAGTTGGCTGGGATCTCGAATCCATCGTTGGTTTTCATCCTGAAGCATAGTGATATAGTTATATTGTCTTCTTTGTACAGTCGTCGAATGGAAAAACTTTGTATTTCTGTTCCCTCACTTCAACCAGTTAATGCGCGATCTCATTGCCCAATATTACTCCTCTTGCTGCCATAGATTTTGAACTTCTTCCTTGAGCTGATTTACTATTACTTTATCATAGTTGGTGCTTGGTCTATTGATAAACTGTTGAAGTTGCTGCTGTAACAAATTAATCCTATCACAACCATGTGAAAAGGTAGATTTACTCCATTGGGCAAGTATTGTAGAGACGAGGCGTAGCCTGCGATCGAGGGGTGCTTGCTGTAGTGGTAAAGAAGCCCAAGCTTCTGCAATGACCTGTTGACTCAATTGCAGGTAAAGCGAAGACTTCGGCTGTTGGGTAAGAAACTCTCCACTCCATGGTACATAACATCCTATCAAGACATTCTTTCACTGCATTATCCCCTACCCTGTTATTCACCCAAGTGAAAGCACAGCCCTTACTTTCTACATCCATTAGCGAACAACTATTTATAAATGATCGAAAAGATTGCATCCTATAGGACTCAGCTAGCTTTTTTCCAACTTTTTCCCAATGGTACATTACCTCATTAAAGTCTCCAATGCACATCCATGGCAGGTTATTATAGTAGCTGATCTATCGCAATTCATCCCAAAGCTGCTGTCTTTGGTGATAGATCGCAGGCGCATGGATACAGGTAAGTCTCATCGGGTTTCCTCTTGGAGTAGGAGTGCATAACAAGTCAATAAAGTAAGCAGTATGTCTCTCTATACATAAATGTACCTGCTCATTCTAGAAAACAACCATTCCTCCAGCCAAACCCACTGGACTCACCACAAAAGATTTTGCGAATTTCAACCTCCTCTGAATATTCTAGATTACTATGTTCTAGTTTTTCGTTTCCATCAAAAACACTATGTCAGGCCGTTCTTGAGCCACAAGGGCCCTAAGTGCTTGAACTGTCAGGGTATTGCCCAGTCCATGACAGTTCCAGCTAAGTAGTTTCATTTGTCCATGGGTGGCTTTTTGGGGCAAGCCACCACAGCCCAACTGTCTACCCTGTCAGTCTCATAAATCGGATTGTCCATTAGATGTGAATCATCAAAATCTTTTGTGATATAAGAACACGATTCATAATGGGTGTATCTTTTGGCCTTCTTGAGTGGATTAGTCTTAGGAGGAATCCTGGTAGCCTGAAATTTCTTTACTTTTGAAGAACTTGCCTCTAGATCTTTGATGAGGATATGCTATTCCTGCACAGGGGTTTTCTGCTTTTGCACAATCCCTATTCGTGTACAGGCAGTGAGAGATACCTGTTGGTTGACTGGACCTGGAGGAGATTCAACTGGCAGAGCTAAGCAAACTTCCAGAGTGGCTTGTTTCTGGTTTGTGCCCTGGGGAGTACTAGGTAAGAGAAAAGTCGAGTGCTGCGGAGTTTCAGGTATGACCTCCTTAACAGCATCATGGGTAGTATTTGCCTCATAGAAAGCACACCAATACGGGCTATGTTCCTGAACATCAGCTCTTAACCATTGGCCATAGGAGAATTTATCTTTCCCATCCAGTTGCGTTTCATCATAAGGTATAGTTGGACAATACATGGCATAATGGCCAATAACCCCACATGAGTAACAAAAGTGGGATAATCGTTCATATATGAAATCCAAGCATATATTTCTGCCTTCTAATCGTATGAGCTTCCCTGGTTGTAGTGGTTTTTGCAAATTGAGTTCTACACGAGCCCTGCCTGCCCGTAACGTCGTACCTTCTCTGTCTTCAAGCTTTACTTCCTGCACCTTACCAATATTTCGCATAGTCTTACTGATCATCTCCTCTGTACAGCGTTCAAGAGGAAGGCCAAACACTTGCACCCAGAATGCACAAGTAGTGAAGTCATAGTAATGAAATGGGGTGTTTGGTATCCAGGACTTCAAGATAACTAGATGATTCGAGAACAGCCACAGACTATTATCTAACACCCTCTGTTTTTCGGTTGCCGAGTTGAACTTAAACACATATAATCCCTCCTCCCGTTGAGTAATTTCAACTTTATCATTGTGCCAAACTCGCTTCGGGGTATTCTGAAAAGCCGGGAAATTGATAGACGGATTAGAGAGGACTTTACCAACCGAAATTAATTGACATTCTGCCAATGTCTCTGCAGGAGCAGCTTCATCCCATACATCGACCTCTTGCTGGGACCAAAGGCTACCTAATTTGGTACATAGAGCAGCAAGGCGTGCGTCCCCTTCCTGACTTGTGGATTCCATCTGCATGCATGCCTTGGAAAAGAAGGTATGTATCTCGTATAACCACTATCAAAAGGAGCAATTCAAATATCTAAACAGAGGAAGGATTCCTGTAAAGCAATTGGAAGGCTTGGTCGATGGTCTCGGATGCAAGGCGAATGCGGAGAAATTGGAACGTTGACAAGGGCATCCATTGATGTCGAAGATGGAAATCAAATTAATGAAACACTGAACGAGATTGAAGAGGAATGGGGTTATGGGTGGAACCAAGGAAAATGGCATCGGGTGGATTCGATGAAGGAAACCATGGCTGGAAAAAAGAAAATCAGTGACAAAACACCAAGTGATAAACACAGTGACGGAAGAACCGAAGAAACCAGTTGTGGGTTTGAGGGTTTGTTGATGAAGAAGACTACCATAAGGTAGAGGGAAACTCTACAAGTCGAGAGAGAAAACCTGACATTTCTTTAGGGAGGTTCCAGCCGACTTGGTCTCTTATTGAAAAGCTCTATTCCTCCGCTTGAAGATAGGACGCTTGGCTGAGACAGAAGCATGAAGGGGCAAAATTGCAATTGACTTAATATAGTATAATGAAATTATGCAGTTTGTTCTTCGTGCGGATGACGAGGATTTTTTTTTTTTTGGCAGGGGGGGCGGCGCGGGGAGGGAGGTTGGACTGAACTCAGTTATAAAGTAATGCTAATTCGATTGCTTAACTTTTTGTGACAAATAGTACATGAAGGTCTGGTTTCTGCCAAGAAAAATGAAAGGAATTCATCAGTGGTTACGCCTTGCTTCAGACTTTTATAGAGAGAAGGCGTTCCATGAGTCTCAATACATGGGATAAACCCTAACTAAAAACGTGGAAAAGAGACAAATGTAATCATTACATTTGTATCGACAACCAACCTAGGCAATTCAATTGAGCGTGAAATAATCTGCGATCGAAACATTTCATGGTTTTAATTGCTGGCAAACCTTATATATAGTCAACGGATAGACTTAATAGATTCCACAGCAAGAGCTAGTAATATCAATTAAAATATTTAAATAATAAATCACATCTTTATATAACAATTTAAGTTTTTAGAATAGTTGGCGATAGTCTCATAAAAATTCACAATATATTAGAGTTGGAGATCCTGAGTTCAAATTTTTATAGGCCTCATTTGCCTCCTCAATTAAATATGTTTACGTTTAATATTAGGCAAAAAGATTAGACTTAACACAAGAGAGAATGTCACAATTGGTTTTGTAGAGAGGTCGATCGAGGTGAACTACGCTGTGGAAGCTTTGGTAGCTGTCACCACGTTCGTCACATTTGGCCAAAACAATACGGAGGGGAGGAGCTACCCTTTTGTGAAGGTGGTAGTTGAAAGCTTCATCGCCATTGGTAGCTGTCACCGCGTATGTCGCATTTGGCCAAAACGATACGAAGGGGAGGGGCTGCCGTTTTGTGAAGGTGGTAGTTGAAAGCTTCATCGCCGATGGCAGACCCTTTGCCAGAGCAACCACTGATTGAAGACAGATCAACGTGAATGCTGACTACCTCAAACCATTCCCCGGCAACTTAAGTAATGAGTTCACCAGGATCCTATACTTCACAAGCGACCTACTCTGGGAATGGACAGGGAATGGCAGCGCCCCAATGGGCCTCTTAACCGGGACTGCCCACTACATTAGGCTAACGGGCGGATGGGCATACAAGGGTTGGCCTCGAAGAGGGTTGGGGTTGAGATGGGACGAGGGGTACGTGGTCACGGTGAACTTCTTAGAGTATTGCGAAGAGCTCTGACCACGGTTTGTGCTGCACCTCAATGCCATGATAATCGATTCATATAGGGATGTGTACTTCGTGGAGCCACTTGGGAAGTCTGTGAATGAATTGTGGGAGGACTATAAGTTACAATATGCAAATGCAAATGAGGAAGTGCAAATGAGGAAGTTGTTTCCGTTTGAAGTTTGTAACGTCTAATGATGGGCTCCTTCAGAGCAGCACTAGCATGGCTAGTCAAAGTTACTATGCTTTCTCCTTTTTTATTGTGGTTGTTGACTTCAAGCATGACCTCCTTTTCCACAAAAGTCTTGATTGAAGTATCCTCCAATGGTCACCTGTCACGTCCAAGTTCGTTTGGGTAAATTTATTATCTGGTTGGTGGAATTAAGGCTAATTCCCTATCTAACACTAAGCATTCAACACCATCTTGATGTCTTGAGTAGAATCATTAATATCGGAATGCATTTTCGACATTTAGAATGGCGTGAAAATTCTCAGTATGTATCGATAACAAAATATCCTCTTTTAATATCATAACTATTAAATTTCATTATTGTGATGATTTCAATGAAAGGGATAAATACATCATAAGTATTATATTTTTCATACAATGCTTGCTTGTGTGTCATAACTTTTTATTTCGATCACTTAAATGCCACATTGGTTGAAAATCATTCATTTGAGTGCATATTCTGCAATTCAACCTATTTGCCTTTTCAAATTAAACATTAAGTCCAATGTGACTTTTTAAAAAGTTTTGAACTCCAAATTGGAAATTTGTTCATGTGACGTGGCAAAAGTAACCAAAAAGTTAGAAAAGAAAACCCAAGAAGAAATAATATGAAGAATTTTAGTCATTTCGATTGAATATCCAAACAACAGGTTTAGGACTAAATTGACAAATTTTAATAAGGTTTAGGATTGAATTTGCAATTGAGGACTAAGTTGGCACAATAGAAAGATTTATGATTAAATTGGCCACCATACAACAAGTTTAGGATTTTTTGGACAATTACCTCTAGAGAGTTTGATAGTTGTTAATACAAAGCCCCGGAAGTCCAGTGACAAAGCAATATCAATAGACATCCTCCATTTCTTTCTTTTTTTAAATCAATTCCACTATGTGATTTTATCATTTTAAAATTCAAATTAGTGCATGCCCATCTTCTTACTTCAAAGGAATTTCTTTAAACTTCTTTATCCGGATTCCAATGAATTTTCCTTTTTGTTTGAGTGACTGGGTATATACACCACGGCTACTTAATTCATCTTGATTAAGAAGGATGCATTTGCTTTCATTTTGTTGACACCTATATTTTGGCAATCAATTTAATGGTTAATTACATAGAAAATTAGGGACTAAGTTTTAGTCCCTAAATAAAAATATTACTTAAAACTGCATATAGTTATTAGGAACATTTGCATTAGTAGTTAATAGATTCATATAATTTGCATTTTAATCAAATTGGCGGTTGGCGGTAGATGGACTCAAATGATTGGTTTTGAGCTTTATTAATTAATTGGATTGAGCCCATGATAGTATTGTATTATTATTATTATTATTATTATTATTATTATTATTATTATTATTATTATTATTATTATTATTATTATTATTATTATTATTATTATTATTATTATTATTATTATTATTATTATTATTATTATTATTATTATTATTATTATTATTATTATTATTATTATTATTATTATTATTATTATTATTATTATTATTATTATTATTATTATTATTATTATTATTATTATTATTATTATTATTATTATTATTATTATTATTATTATTATTATTATTATTATTATTATTATTATTATTATTATTATTATTATTATTTGCCTATCATTAGATTAGGTCATTTAATTAATTAATGTTGTGTGACATATCGTTTGCATGATAGGTTGGATGTTTCATGTCATTTTAGTTAGACCTTTTGTACGCCATTGCATTGCACATAGATTAGGTTTTATTAAATAAGAGAAAACCCTAAAATATTGAATAAATTGAGTGTTAATTAAATATTATATATAGGTTATAGATGTGATTTTCTATTATAGATGTGATTTGCTAACTAACACTATAGATTAGGTTTCATTAAATAAGAGAAAACCCTAAAATATTGAATGAATTGAGTGTTAATTAAAAATCATATATAGGTTATAGATGTGATTTTCTACTTTCGTTACTTTGATTTCATGTGCTCACAATTTATTTATTGCTTTGCTTTATTGAGTGTTAAATAATAGTATCACACCCATAAAATCAATGCAAGTTGCATGCAAAGCATTTTTTGAAGTAAAAGGGAAAATGTACCGAAAGGACATTATAAAAATGTACCATAATCAAGTCCTTGAACTCATTTAATCTGGTTCGTAGAAGTGAATTAATTCTTCCATAAATCGATCCACCGAAATAGATTAGTGATGACTTCTAATTGAAAAATCAATTGCATGTTAAGAATTTAAATTCTAAGTCGCATGTTGGTATGGGTTTAGGAGAGCCCGAATTAAGTCTATGTTTAGTATTCCATTTTTCCTTAGGTGGTGCAAACTGAGGATAGGCCACGACACATTTTATATAATTTTGGGCATTCAATCAGACTCTTGAACAATAGCACCCGGGTTAAATCAAAATGATTTAAAGATTGTCAACTTAATTGATCTCGATTTGGTTTAATTGTGAACTCAAATGAGATTTTTCAACATAGAAGGCTAGCAAAAAAAAAAGGAGGCAAATTACGAAATCAAGATTTACATAATGAAACTACTACAAGAAAACAAATGATAATGAAGCGATCTTTATTATTCATTTAAGACCGTATTTATTTCATGACATGAAGGTAAACAAAAGATAACTTAGGACCACTAGTACAACACACATAACTTAGTACCACCAATACAACTCAATCAAACCACTCCACTTTTGCATTACGAACCTTTATTATGGTACTGCTAAGTCATAAAGCAGCAACTATTGGTAATAGCTGATCGCCCAATAATATATATATTGAGACTTGGGACTATTCGTTCTAATTATCTTCTGGTGGAGGTGGGATGTACGGAGGGGCCAAGCTCCAATCTCCAGTGACCTCATCCTGGACCATGTTCTTGTTCTTTGCCACCAACCAATAAGCCGGCCGGAATTTTTCTTTCATCCTTCAGAGCATCCATTCCCTTGTTCACCAGCGCAATCCCGCGACGCTCGCCAACATCGAATTCGTTGCTATCGATGCCTTGTGTGCCCGCGATTAGATGCAGGCACGTCTCCAACATATGCCCGATTGCTATGGCGCCACTCAGACCGCTGTAGAGAGGCTTCAGGTCCGGGGACTTGCGCGAGTCGACCAGTAGCTGTTCTCCGACGTGGTAATATCTGATTGGAGGGGTGAAGGGAACGATGTCAAGGGCGTTGGTCACTCGAAGGGCGTGGAGCTTCTCGGACGATGAGAACTTCGCCTGGAAGAAGAAGAAGGCCAAAAAAAAAAAGAATTAAAAAATATTAAAAAATATTTAAAAATTCGAAAAAAATAAAAAAAAAATATTAAAAAAAATAAAAAAATTACCTCGCCGGCCGGCTGTCCCCTGCTGGCATCCACGTCAGCGCCAGCAGGCCAATTTTGGCCGGATGGACTAAATTGGCACAATTATAAAAGGTTTAAGACTAAATTGGACAAAAAAAAAGTTTAGGATTGAATTGACACAATTGCAATAGGTTTAGGACTTTTTTGGTAATTCTCCCCTCGCTGGTACAAATCCTTTCAGCTTCCTGTTCTGCTCATGCCTGATTTCTTACTCCTTCTGTTTTAACTCCGAATATAATATATCTCGTTATATAACTAAATACATCATTTCTATCTCGTGACACTCTTATTCTAAGACTAACATTTTCGATGATAAGTTCGTAGATGTTCTTTAATTCAATCATTGCTAGTGATTATTGTTAAGAGCATACAGTAGAAGTCCGATATTTCTACTTGGGGAGATTGTCAAGAGGGGGTCCAAGTCTGAATCCATCAACATAATTAGTTGGATCCATCTTCACTCTAAATCTTAAATTAATGAATTATAGGCCAACTAAAATTGTATTAATTGCTCCACATATGGGATTTCTCTAATATAACTCACACGTATATCTAAAAAATCTCCCTCTCACACGTAAACTCATGCCAATATTCCGATGTGAGATTTTTCTAATATAAGTCACACGTGTGTTTTGACAATCTCCTCTCACGTGTGAGCTTTGTGTTAGGTATATTCTCCCTTAATTTATGTATTATTCTACATCAACTTATCTTAAGTTGAGTCTCCACGTCATTGTAATGTACCCGCAACTATGCACAACAATAATCATCAACTGCTAACTTGGGATCACATCTCCATAGTCTCTATCTTGCATCACCAGACCAACTATCCATGGTCTCTTCT
Organism: Eucalyptus microcorys; assembly: GCA_014182515.1. Classification (NCBI taxonomy): domain Eukaryota; kingdom Viridiplantae; phylum Streptophyta; class Magnoliopsida; order Myrtales; family Myrtaceae; genus Eucalyptus; species Eucalyptus microcorys. The sequence goes on along the minus strand of CM024566.1, from coordinate 29,634,633 downwards.
CACCAAATTAACTGTGATGGCAATTTTCACCTAAAACAAGCTTTGATCATGAGATTTCTTTTTTAAGTTAGAACAAAATGGGGGTGGAGCATCAATTGACTATCATCTTTGATATCATTTATTAAGAGCGTGCAATAGAAACTGGATACCTTCACCTAAAGAGATCGTCAAGAGGGAGTCCAAGTCCGAGCCCTTCAACATATCAACTTGGACCTACTTTCACTCATAAACTTAAGCCTATGAGTTATGGGTCAATTATGATATATTAACTACTCCATATCACACTGTCGCGACCAATTTTTCGGGTGTGAACCACCTAGGGTTTGGCTAATGGATTGCTAAGCCTAAACTTAGCTTGGACTCTCCCAAGCCCATACCAATTCGCGACTTAGGTTCAAGTTCTTAACATGCAATTGATTCTTAATTAGGAGTCGCCACTAATCAGTTTATGATAGGTCGATTAGACACCTAAGTAAAATAATGGGAGAATTATTTTACTTCTACGAACCAGAGACTTTGGGTACGGGGACTTGGTTACACTAGACTTCTCTAATGCCCTTTCGGTACCATTTCTTTTTATTTTCAAAAATATTTTTGGCAAGCAGTTTGGATCGATTTTAAATCTATTTTTCTAACATGTGAGGTGATTATACGGGTGTACAAACCACCAATTTAACACCCAGATAAAGCAGTGGATAAATTGTAGGACTTACCTCATAGCAACGAAAGCATCTGCGTTGTTAGATCAGAATTCACATCATCAACCCTAGATATGAATTCTAATTAACACACAATTTATTTTTGTTTTCACTTAATTAATGAGAATCATTCAATGCATGCTACTAATCCAACATGAAATGATATGACATGATAGTATAGTCTAAACTATATGAATGAGTGAAATAATTTTTGTGTTTTCTTAATGAACATGCAATAACTAAATATGCAATCTAAATTAACCAAAATGACCTAATCTTAATGACGGGTAATTTCTAATTAAATGGACCTAGTAACAATCACTAAATGACGCTAATGCTATATGACGTGCACATGATTTTTTTTATTTTCTTAATAAGCATGCAATCTATCCTAATATGCAATGACGTGCAAAGAATGCCCTAATTCTAATTTTTTTTTTTATTATGAAATTCGAAATTTAAAATTGCCAAATAATGAGAAGAAAATATGATATCCTAAATTAATGTTTTTGGTCTTTTTATTTAAGAAATTCGAAATAAATTTCCTATCCTAAACATGCAACATAACCTTAAAACTAGTAATATCCTAACATGCATTTAACATAACTCAAATATATTTTTTTTTGGGTTTTTCCTTTACGGGAGCAATCAAATAAAGGCATCAAGAATAGCACAGCAACAAATCAAGCAAGATATCATCCGTGTCCATTTAATTTTGGAAATAAATTGACGAATCGTATCTCGCGTATGAAATCGGATCGGCCAATTTTTAAATAAAACCACGAATCGTATTTCGAGCGTGAGATCGGATTGGTGATTTTTCCGTGCGATTGCGGGTCGTATTTCGAGCATGAAATCGGACCGTTAATCATATGCACGTTGCGAAATTAGGAAGATTTCCTAATTTAAGGCTACTCGAGTTTACGAACACCATCTCGACGAAATTTTCAGAAATCAAATTAGATAAAATTCTTACCTAATCTGAATATTGGCTTCCAAATTTGGACTTTGCGCAATCGGACCGGGATCGCAATCGGGAATGGCGGTGCCTAGTGATCGATGAAGTGCTCACGTGGTGATTTGGCCGCAATGCTCAGCGATTTGGGCCATGGAAAGGCTTGCGGGCCTCGGTGATGGAGTTGCTCACGGTGGACCCGTGCTATGGACAGCCGGGCATCGGGATGTCCAGAACCGAACGAGAATCCGAGCTCTCTTTATATCTGTGCACCAAGATCTATGGTGGAGGATGATGACTCAGTGGAGATTCCCGGCTCGCTTCCCCAGGTTGTCTTCTTATAATACGCCTGCTATGTGTACCCTCGTCAAGGTCCAGGCGGTGGAGAAATTTTGACTGGCTTCGCTCGCCTAATTCGGTCGTAATCTTCTCCTGTGGAGAGAGAGAGACCGCAGGGGCTATTGTTGGTGAAGACGCCAATTGCGGAGAGCGATACAAAGACTTATAGCTTCGGGATGCAGGGTACTGCTTGATCAGCTAGTGTTGTTGTCAAGGGGATGGCTGACTTGCGGCTACAGGAGGGCGATGACGGTGTCCGCTCACGCAACAAACAGCGTGGTGGATGGCGAGGACGAAGCGAGACCAGCATCCCGACCAAGGGTTGGCCACGGGAGTCTGCTCTCTCCTCTCAATTGTGGCCGTGTAATTCAATGTGTGGCCCGTGACTGGCACCACAATCAGCGGGTTGTCATGCAATGCAGGCGTCAACACTTAGGAAAGGCTTCTCATGTCTTTCTCCAAAAGACGAGGGGATGACCTGCAACACAAAAATTACGAGGAAAGAAAGTCCTCGTTGAAAGCCTAGCAGCAAGACTTCACCTGCCAACGTGAATGGCCTGCACAGAAAAAGAAAGTGATCTTTTTATTCCTTTTTTTTTATTTGCTCTTTATGTGCCCCTCTTTCTCTTCGTTGGTGGGCTTCATAAGAACGGTGATTCGCCGGTACTGCAACTTCTCGGTTTGGAATGGTCAGGCTCGAGCTTGGACAGCAGCTCGCCGTCATTGCTAAGGATTCCACAATGGCTTAATAGGCCGTATGGATGTGGCTCACATCGGGGAATGACAGCTCGGATTCGGAGGAACGTTACAGATGCAACAGGATCGCCATGGCTCATAGGGGTGGAACTTGACGTCAAGGCAACGCGGGCAGCAGCTCCACGACAGTGAGCGGCAGCAGCGGGTCGACAACGAAGGGTTCGGGCGCAGTGCAGCGGGCAACGATATGGCAACGGCACGGCGCTGGCAAGGGTCGCGCGTCTTGGTGCACTCGGAACAAAGAATGATGAAGTGCAACAAGCCTGGACGTTTGCGAATCCAGTATCTTCGTAGAGTGGTGGCCAGCAACCAAATTGGACGGTCACATGGCTGAGGTAGGTCAAGCACCGAAGAAGAAGACCATCCTTCGTGCTTTCTCTCTCTCGTTTCGATTCTCACGTGTGTCTGCCTTAGGAGATTCTGAATTGCCGCCCCCCTTAAACCCTATGCGAATTAACTTATTTATAGGCCACGAATTAGGGTTTCTTTAATATTTCCAAATCGGTATCCACAAAAATTCTTTTTTTTCAAATGTAATATTCGTTTTGCTGAACGCAATATTCGTTTTTCACTTGCCCTATCCAAAAAAATTCCATCATATCTCGAAAAATTTCAAATTCCTATTTTCATGAGATAATTTCCGATTATCATAAAAACAAGCTTGGGCCAATTCGCTCGCTTCGTGGGCCTAGTCCGATCTGTTAAGTTAAAGCTCAAAACCACTAATTTGAACCCATCCACCACCGGTCCAATAAATGCAAAAAATGCAAATTAAAAATAAATGCACCTAAATTTATATGCTATGCAATTAATATTATTTTTTTTATGGATAAAATTAACCCCTAATTTTTTAATGTGATAAATGACCAAACGAATCGCCAAAATTTAGGTGTCAACACACACTAATTCTCCAATGTGAGACTTTGCTACCATAACTCATGCATATATCTCAACAATTATCGCCACACCTCTCACGTCAAAAATTTTCTTCATATTGTAATGTGACGTCATTACTATCACTAAACCATAACATTGTATTTTTTTTTTTTTGTTGGTATAACAGTGTAGTTTGATTAGGCAAGTTTGTTCTCCTTGCTAATGTGATGCCCCGAACCTCGAGCGCGCCAACATCCCGCCATGGTTATTCAAATGCGACGTTCCTAGGTTAAGTCACTGACCTAATCAGTTCCTTAATGCACATGCGGAAGCATATTATAAAACCCCTGACAATAAAATATGGGATAGAAAAGCAGGAAGCAATTTCACAACAATACACTTTCATAAATCAACGGAGTTACAAATGAAGGTCTACAGCCAAAAGTCTACAAAAGACTGGCTCTTAAAAAGGAACTGTCCTACGACCTACAAGTTGGATACGTTCTCCAATCCTCCGACTTCACCTCTGCAACTCCTCAAGGCCAACCAAAGCGATTTGGTCGCTCCGTCTACAAGGGACCTGAAAATGTTGGCCCACAACGGGGTGAGACATTGTCTCAGCAAGTTCAACTCCCTAAACCCCTATTAGAAAGAAAATATGCCCAAGGATAGCCTAGCCACACCACATAGAGGACTTACCTCGCCTCAGTTCCTTCCTGCAGGTTAGCACAATTCATATCACTCAATCACATGGTCATATCACCCAACCACATATAGTAATACGAACTTAAACAACCAGAACGCATTCGCTTTCATATAGCCGACAACCACAGGGGTCCTGATTATAATACTAAATCGTTATGACACGTCCCATTCCATGCCACACAATTCCGTCCCATAATCCAACACCTTAACAACACTTAACATGCATTCCAGTTGTTATTCACTGCCACACAAGGGCATAGCCTACTCGCAGTTCGGCTATCTACTGACATTATTGCCAAGCATCGCCTCCCCCCATGGAGCACGGCTTCGTCATTACGTCGACGGCATTCCCGAAAGAGCATGGGTCTAGTTGGCCTAATCTCTACTGCGACCTGAGCCTCGTTACTATGTTGACGGCGTTTCTAAAGGAATAAAGGTCCAGTTGGTGTAGCCACTTCTGCGACCGAGTCTTTCAACCAGGACACGATAATTCAATACTGACCCTTGGATACTTTGCATTTAACTCAAATACTCCAATTACAATATTAATCATTAAAAATCCAATTTCGGTGCCAAACCCGACACTTGTGATTTTCTAAATAAAATCCATATTTTTCACAATCAACACTCAATTTGTATTATCCACTCATCAAATTTAAATTCTATGTACACAGCAGTGATCGGCACGAAATTCTGAGCAATTGAGGTCAGAAATAATTTTTCGAAATTTTTTTAATAATATTTTAATAATTTTCGGAATATAGTATATTATTAAATAATCCAATAATTTCGAAACATTTATTTAAATCAGAAATAAATTCCTTTAAGTCACGTCAAGGCTTATATTAAAATAAACATTCACTTAGCCTTAAATTAAACACACTTTAAGTTAATTAAGCATCTTAATATAATCTACACTTAAATAAATTAAACTAACCACCTAATAACACTTAACATAAACTAAATCTCTCTAAGCATAATTAACCATCTAATCAAGATTTAGTGAGCTAAACTCACCCGATTAATGAACTGATCGGACCAAAACGACGGGGACGCAACAGGGATCGACTTTCCTCAAGGTGGGCCGAGCATCCGGGGTTGAGAAGCCGACCAAAAAGTGCCAAAACTCCATTGCGATACCCATTTTTCTCCTCTTTGCTCGCTGCTGGTTGAGGCCGGAAAAGGGCCGATCCGGGGCTAGTTGGAGTCGGGAATGGGCAGAGGAGCTGAACCGGACCTAGGCGGGGCTTCACGGTGGCCGGAGGTGGGCTAGACGGCTTCGGTGGAGCTCCACTAGATCTGAAATGGCCGCTAGAACAGAGGAGCTGGCGAGAAGCAGGCGGAGATGGGTGGAGCACGGGACGGCGAGCGGTGACAGCAGTCTAAGCGGGGTCAGGGGACGATTGGACGGAGACGGAGGGAGCTCGGCGAGGCTGGGATGTGTCTCAAGCAGCTCGAAATAGGGAGCTGGGACCGCGAAACAGCGAGAACACACGGCAACGAGCTCGGGTACGCGCGAGCAGCTCCGGTGGTTTGCGGGCGTTCCGGCGTGAGGCATGCGAAGGAGGACGGAGACAGCGGTGCTGGTTGATCTCTGCTGCTCCTGGTGGCATTCGAAGAAGAAGAAGATGGAGATGGAAAAGAGAGCGTCGACGGGAAAGAAGAGGAGGAAGAAGAAACCGGTTTCTCTCCTTCTCTCTCTCTCTCTCTGGCCCCACAAACATGGCCCACCATGACCTCACTTGATGATGTCATACTCCACTTTCTCCAATCTCCCACAACCTAAGTCCAATGGTTGCAATTTCATTTTCCGCCGTGGCATGAAATCTTGTACACTTAATTCAATCAATTCTCAATCAATTCCATCAAATTGAAACTCAATTAAATTAACCCATGTGTCCTCAACCTTCTCATGACTTTTCCCCATCAAATGATCCAACTTGCATCCCAAAGATTCGATTAAAAACGGCCCTCTGACAATCTCGAACAAAAATGGCATTACTTTGCTTTTCCGCCAAAAATCTCGATTTGTAGAAAAAATCTTCTGGGGATGAGTCGACGTTCCTAAAATGATTTGTGACACACCATGACTTCCAATCTCTAAATTCAATATCAATTTCATGGTTAATTTCACTTTGGCACGATACTAGCGCATCCTGATTTACCGGGTAGCTTTTAGAAATTTTTATGCATTTAACCTGTGGTTGATTAATTCAAGCCACAATGTACATCTTTGACACATTGGTGACTCTCGATTGTCGGGGTAATCTCGAGGTTTCAAATACGGATACATGGTACCTAATCGACAGAAAAGCTGGCCCAGTGCCGATCGACAAGGATTGTGCGACCTGGTGGAATCACCCACCCTTGATCACATGCCTCTGTCAAGTTGACCTATCTCCGGTCTCTAATCGATTTTTAATTGTGCCGTAATGACCTTTGCAGATTAGCTCGGTCGAAAGGTCGCTTCCTGGTCAAATTCTCGAGTCTGATGCATTAGAATCTCTTAACGGCTTCACCTGATAGACTAGTTTTCACATGAGTGGCCGACTCAAGAAAAAGAACTATATGCGTGCCAACGAAATGCCCATCTCAATTTATTGAAAATAGAATTGGAAAATCGGAATGTCACAAATTTCTCGAACTTTCTTGCTTTCTATAACACAATGCTTCTACATCATTTCTTTCTTTCTTTGCTTTTTCCTACTCTCGAAATAAATAAATACTTTTAGAGATTAGGAAACGTGCACATGTATGCGATGTAAGATCCTAGAATTAGACATTTTATGTATGTCATTCCTTGTCACTAGCAAAAACGGGAGGGCCTCATTTATCTTTCATCTAGTGTCTTACGCAGTCCAATGTCCCTCGGAGGTGTCCATGAGAACTAATTTAAAATATCTTATGATGAGGACCATCGTCCTCGTGCACGAGAAAAATGAAGGGAATTTCTTTTGGCGTGAGAAAAATTAATGGAATTGTTGTGCAGCGAACGTTGGATTAATGAGGGCCATAGTCCTCGACCAATTGTTTATTACATAACTACTATTAAATACATCAAATTTAATCATTCATCGATGAATTAAAATTAAGGTACTTTGTGGTGATTGTGTGATAAAACAATTAATTCTGGGCAAAAGAACAGCGCAAATGCCAAAACTTGGCATGGGGGATACCTAAGTACAAAAGTTACGAAAGGTACACTTAAGTGTCATTTTTTTTTAAAAATTGGGACACCTGAATGCCAAGTCCGGCGACCCTAGTCAGAAATCCCACATGGCAATGTTTTAGTAATATAACTCACCTACGTGGTTCGCCGGAGAGCTAAGTCAGCAAAAAGAGCAAAAACGACGTCGTTTTGCATTTTTTTTAATTTTAATATAAATATGAAAAAATTAAATTATTAAAATAAAGGATGAGATGAAGATTGCAGAAGGCGAGGGCTCAGCCTTCTCTGTCGTCTCCCCACCATCATCAGGAAGGGTTGGCTAGTGTCACTAGGCTTTGGCTAAGGGCCGACGACCCTGGTTGATTGGCGATGAGGGCCTGCAAGCCCTTGCCCAAATCTGGGGTGAGGGTCGTGGCTCTCCCCTAGATCTAGCGAGGGTTGCCAGCCCTTCTCGGTACAGTCGCTCAGTAGCAGTTGGCGCTACTCGAGCAAAGCCCTTGACGTCGCGGTTATTGCCTCCCTGAAGAACTTGACTCCATAATTTTGACGCAAGATGGCCAAACTTTCTTTTAGATCTCTCCTTCATTCGTCGCCGATCCCCCCTCTTTGCATTGCGTTTTTGGCCTCTAGCCAACAGCGGCCCTTCGCCTGGTAGGGCGAAGGTTGGCGACCTTTCGCCTGGTAGGGTGAGGGCCGGCGACCCTCACCAAATTTGGGGGAGGGCTACGACCCTCACCCCAATCTAGGGTGAGTGCTTGTAGAGCTCTCGCCGTCGGTTGACCAGGGTCGCCGGGCCTTGGCCTGCCGAAGGCATGATCCCTCGCTTTCTGCAATCTTCGTCTTCTTCCTTTTCTTTTTTTTTCTTTTAATTTAGTTTTAAATTTTATTTAATTAATATTATATTAAAATTCAAATACGAGGCAAAACGACGTTGTTTTGGCTTATCTAACCACGTCAACGTACAAAACGAGATTGTTTTGCAATTGTCTCATCGGAAAAATGTCACATTAGCATTTCGGTTGTATGTTCTCATCATTGGGACTTAACCGATCCATTTTGCTACAATTTTGTCACTTAAGTGTACATTTCTTGTCACGCCCCGAACTTCGAGCGCGCGCACATCCCTCAGTGGTCAATAAAATTGCGACATCCCAGGACGCGTCGCCGACCCAATCAATTATGCACATGCGGAAGTGAATTAAAACAAACCCCAGACAACATAAATATATGATAGAAAAGCAAGACAACAAGTTTCACAAAACACACTTTCATAAACAAACCGGTTTATATATAATACTAGTCTATAAATAAGGGTCAACTCCAAAAAGAAGAGTCACTAAGTCATCTAGGCACAAGACTCCTCAACCGAGACCTTCGAGACCTTCGGGGATTTTGGGTCTATCATGATACCATCAGGGGGATCAGCTACCCCCTCACCCGCCGCAGCGTTGACTGCAACAGCAGGGATGTCGAAACCTTGCAGGGAACCTTCCCAGACCCCATTAGGCCCATGACGGAACCATGCCCTGAACCGATGAGGTACCAACTGAGGTCGGCCCTCATTGACCAAGATAGTGGTCACGATGAGCTCATGGAGCCAGAGACTCTCGGGGACAGGGACGTCAGTACTCTACTCTGTATAGCCTCGCGGCTATCCAAAACGAAGCGGAGGAGCCTCCATCTACAGACCTGAAAAGTTAAACTCACAACGGGGTGAGACAATGTCTCAGCGAGTTCACGCCCTAAACCCCAATTAGGAAGATAATACATCTAGAGGCAGTCTAACCACACATCATACAAGACTCACCTCATCTCAGTTCCTTCATGCACGTTAATACGGTTCATATAACAGATGCATACAACGAATGCACACATTAATTGGAATGTCTCACTCATATTTCAATCAATCACAAGGGTCCCGATTATAAGGCTAAATCATTACGATACGTCTCATTCCATATCACACAATTTTATCCCATAATCGGGCGCATCTATCTCGATCAATCACGCGTTCCAATTGATTATGGCCCCATAGGCATGGCCTACTTGACGTTTGGCGATCTTCTGGCATAACCAGGCATCGTCTTACCCCCATTGAGCACGGCAACGTGTACCTCTAGACAGCAATCCTTAAGGAGCATCGGTTCAGCCTCTACTACGACCGGCATCCGTTGACAAGGGCATCCCATATAAGGGCAACGTCCACCCAACGCACATCGGGTGACGGGTTCTCATTACCATCACATGTATACCCAATTCCGACCAAGGAAATTGTGCTTTGCACTCAAATGCCTCAATTAAGATAATGTGATTGGCTTATTTTATTCGTATTAAAAACACCCGGTAAAATAATCGTGTGTGGGTACACAGTCAAATCGAACCATAAAAATTGATATCATTCATTTTAAAATCCCATTATTTAATATAGTACAAAAAAATATTTTTGGTGTCAAAACCCAACACTTGATATTTTCTAATTAAATACCAAAATTTCATAATTTTGAAATAATAACTCAAAATTAACAATCATCACTCAATTACACAAATTAGCACTCAGTTGCATAAACTAATCACACCACGGCAATCAGCACAAAATTCCAGCTACCGGCTATCCCGATATAATTTTCGGAAAATATTAAATAATTAAATAAATAGAAAAATTAATTAAATAAATGCAATTTAAATCAATAAATGTCTACTTAGGCTAAATATGCTAATCTAACCACCTAATCGGGCCTAGAAAAATAATGCACCATACTTATTAAATACTACAATCTAATTAACCCTTAACTAATCTAATATAACCACTTAATTAGCCTAGTTAAGCAACTAAATCACTAATCAATCTAAACTAACCACCTAAACCATACTTAAGCTAATTTAATTACACACTAAGCATAATTAACATCCTAAGCAAGGTTTAGTGAGTAAACTCACTGGATTGACTGGCCGATGAGTTCACGGTGACGGCAACGCCAAGGCGGGCGAGACTCAAGCCTGGAGCGATGCCAAGGGAGGCCGGGAAGTTGAACGCCAATATGAATGTGATAAAAAAATTAAGAAGTTCATTGCATTTAAGGTTGACACTTATGACGTAGATGATAGGAAAGCAGATGAAGATGATGATGATGAAGAGATGACGTTATTACCCAAAAGGTTCAAAAACCTTGTGAGAAATAGGAGAAACTTCTAGGGCAACAAACAATCAAAAGAATTCGATGAAAGGAAGTTCTCTAAGAGGAAAGAGGATAACAAAGGTAGGGATGTGATATACTTGTAGGCCGTCGGAACGGCTTCCCAAGATCGACACAGCTAGAAACTCGAACATCCTAAAGGAGAAGACTGAGATTTGCGTACCTGATTTTGAATTCATGGTTCTTGGAGCAAAATGACAACAATCCGAGCCTTTGACGCTGAAGATCTTCTCCTCTATGAGCCTCGATACCTTGGCTCGATGAGACCGCCTTTCACGAGTGTTCCTTATGTGAGAAAGTGGGTGTGTGCGTTTAGAATCGCAAAAGTGAAGGCTAGAGGAGGGACCTTAGCCTATTTATAGAGTTTTGAATGGGCCCTCTCATCACGGGCCGGGCCCAATTCGGCCCACACAAGTCAGGCCCATATTTGAGTGTTATTTTTATATCCCACTTTATTAGATTAACTCCGTAAAAACAGATAATTACAATCTCAATTAATGTAGCCTACATTAGGAAAATTCTTACATTCTCCCACTTGGGCTATATTAATTGAGACCGTACTGTATGTGCACACCTTTATGTTGATCTAGAGATAATTCTCAGCAGTCAATCCAATCACATAAAGTCTCCAACACCGGATCATGGCGGTAACTGTATATGTATATACAGAGCCTTCCATGGTCACAAGTGCTATCAACTTTACTGATATGGATTTAATATGGTTGTATGGCAAATCGATAACACCTCATAAAGAGTTTTACTTTATGTATTATCCCCTTTGTCGGTCACTATTCTCTTACCTTAAGTGTCACAGAAAATCGGATGTGGCACTAGAGAATATCTTTATGGTTCTAATGAACCCACATATGTCTTATCTTTATGGTTAACCTTTCTTTATGTGTAATTGAGACATATGTACAAGGCTAACAACTAGATGCCCCAAGCCTTTACTCAAGATTTACACAGTACCTTGAGATTTTCGTTAGATATATGTACACAACTCAATAACAATTTATACAAAAGGAGTTGACATATATTGAAATGTTACAAAAAGTAACAAAATACAGACGTAAACTTTATTAGAGTAAATCTGAAATAGCTCCCACTAAACGATAGTATCTAGCGATTCTCCTAAGCCCATGTTCATGACATGTCGCTCAAATAAACAAGGGTGTAGGCCTTTAGTCAGTGGATCTGCCAACATATCGTCTGTGGGAATATGCTCTACTATAATGTCACCATTATGTACCATTTCCTTTATGGTCAAAAACTTGACCTCCATGTGCTTAGACCCTTTGAGACTTCTATTGTTATTGACAAATAACACAGCAGAATTGTTATCACAATATAACTGTATGGGTCTATCCACAAAATCAAATACGGTCAATTCCTTAATAAGGTTCCAAAGCCAAATTGCTTGAGTAGCAGCTGAAAAACATGCTATAAACTCTGCTTGCATAGTAGAGGAAGATATAGATTTCTGTTTCTCACTTTTCTACGATACTGCGCCTCCTGCTAACATGAATATATATCATGTTGTCGACTTCCTATCATCCTCACAACTAGCAAAGTTTGCATCTGAATATGCCAATATCGCAAATCATGGACATATCTATAAATCAACATATAATCTCTTGTTCTTTTTAAGTATCTCAAGACCTTTTTGGCAGCAACTCAGTGATCGTGTCTTGGATTTGACTGATATCTGCCTAAAAACCCTGTTACAAAGTTGATGTCTGGTCTGGTGCAAACTTGAGCATACATGATACTTCCAAGTGCATTAGCATAAGGTATGTCCTTCATTTGATCTTTTTCAAAATCTGATTGAGGACATTGTGAGAGACTCAACTTGTCACCCTTAATGACAGGAACAGTTCTTGGTTTGCAATCCTGCATGTTGAATCTCTCCAAAATACAATCAACATATGCCTTTTGAGATAAACCTAACATACGACGAGAACAATCATTATGGATTTCAATGCCAAGAACGAAAGATGCCTCACCCAGGTCTTTCATGTCAAAATTCTTCGACAACATTTGTTTTGTTTCACGCAGCAATCCAATATTGCTACTTGCAAGCAAAATGTCATCCACATAAAGTATAAGAAAAATAAATTTTCTCCAACTGACCTTGTAGTATATGCACTGATCTACTTTGTTCTCAACAAAACCAAAAGAAGTAACAACATTGTGAAACTTCAAGTACCATTGTCTGGAAGCTTGTTTGAGACCATAAATAGCCTTCTTTAGTTTACATACAAACTTACCTGAATCATTTGTTGCAAAACCTGCAGGTTGCACCATTTAGAAAGGCAGTTTTAACGTCCATCTAGTGTAATTCCATGTCAAAACGAGCTACTAATGTCATGATCACTCTAAAGGAGTCTTTAGAAGAAACTGGAGAAAAGGTTGCTTCATAGTCTATCCCTTCTCTTTGAGTGAAGCCCTTGGCCACAAGTCTAGCTTTAAATTTCTCAATCTTTCCTTTTGAATCTCTTTTAGTCTTATAAACCCACTTGCAACCTATGGGTTTACAACCTTCCGATAATTCAACAAGCTCCCAAACGCCATTATATTTCATAGATTGCATCTCATCTCTCATTGCATCCAACCACAAATTTGATTGAGGACAAGAAACAGCGTCCATATAAGTCACTAGATCTATAATACAGCCTATATTGTAATCATGTTCTCCCAAATAGACTATATAGTCCGGTGGTATAGATGAACGCCTTTCCCTAGTAGACCTCCTAAGTGGAGCCACTATGAGCTCATTTTAAGTCTGAGGAACTTGAAAGACTTCATATGTGGCCGTTTCATCAATAGGATTCTCAGTGTTAACAGGTTTAGTTTGTGGCACAGCAGGTTCCATAATTGTCCGCATAGGTACGGAGAAAGACATAGCGGGTCTCATCATGTTGTCATGTTCACTAATTTGTGAGCAATCATGCTCTTCGGCTAAATCGAATTCTAGAAACTTGACCGTTTGTTATAAGACAATCCTTGTTCTTCCACTTGGATTATAAAACTAATATCCCTTCGAATATTCTGAGTAAGATACAAAGTAGCATCGAGTGGTTTTAGCCTCCAACTTCCCTAATGTTGGATTATACAATCTTACTTCCGTAGGACATCCCCAGACCTTGAAATGATTCAAAATTGGTTTGCGTCCAGTCTATAACTCAAAAGGAGTCGATGTAATAGCTTTGGTAGGAACACGATTCAATATATAAAGGGTTGTTTTTAAAGCCTCACCCCATAAAAAGTTAGGCAAATTAGTCTTACTCATCATACACCTTACCATATCCATGAGAATACGATTGCGCCTTTCAACCACATCATTCTGTTTAGGACTTCCAAGCATAATGAACTAAGCCACTATCCCAGAATCCTCTAAGTATTTAGCAAATGGCCCTTTAATTTGCCCAACATTGCCATGCCTACCATAATATTCTCCATCTCGATCAGATCTAACCACCTTTATTACCTTTCCTAACTGTTTCTCAACTTCAGTCCGATAAATCTTGAATTTGTCAAGAGATTCAAACTTTTCCTTAATCAGGAATAGGTAACCATACTGAGAATAATTATCGATAAACGTGATGAAATTAAAATTTCTACACAAAGTTGCAGTATAGGGTCCACTGATATCGATGTGAATGACTTCTAGTAAGTCAGAACTTCGGACTGCGGTTTTCTTCTTTATCTTAGTCATCTTTCCTCTACAACAGTCTATGCAAGTCTCTAGGTCACCTTTAAGAGTAGGTAGGATGTGTGTCTTTATCAGCCTTTCTACTCTTTCTTTAGATATATGACCTAGTTGTTTATGCCATAATGCATAAGACTGTTCCTTAGGTAGAGGTCTTTTGGGAACAACATTTTCAATTGTATTAGTGACGTATATATCATTGGGAGATAAACACAATTTGTACAATCCATTGAACATGCTGCATCACCCAACCTTATTTGAACTAAAGAACATAGATACAATATTGTTCTTTATTTGAAAAGAGTAACCACACATATCCAAACATGATACGGAGACTAAGTTCCGTCTAAAGGAAGGTGCATAAAATGTGTTTCCCAATATCATATTAAAACCAGAATCTAAAGACAAAATGACATCTCCCACGAACTCAACGTTGATCTTGTTGTTGTTTCCCATAGTGAGCTTTGATTCATCCTGATTTGGCATCCTTCTGTTTGTGAATCCCTGTATGGTAAATGCAACATGATTAGTTGCACCACTATCTAGCCACCAAGAACTGGACGAGGCTTCAAATAGGTTGGTAATGGATAAGTGCCAAAGAACCATTACCTTTATACTCATTTTTAGACAACCAAGCTTTATATTTATTGCAGTGTTTCTTTATGTGTCCCATTTTCCTAGAAAAGTAGCAAATGACACCCTCCCTTTTAAAAGGTGCCTTTCTAGGAGCCATAGTGATGGAGGGGCTAGCAGCTTCAGGATTTCCTCTCTTAGGAGCTATATTGTTAGAAGCGCCTATGGCTTTAGGATTTCCTCTATGATGTGCAATCCATTTACCCTTTCTGCTGGCAAAACTAGAGGCATACAACGTAAGATGCCCTCTTTCTTTCTTCAGTTTCTCTTCCTCTGCCACCACTCTAACTATAAGGTCATTGATTTACCAAGCCTCATTTTGCAAACTATAGTTCGTCTTGATAATTCCAAAGTCAGGAGGAAGAGTATTTAATGCTTGATGCGCAATGCAAGTTTTAGGGATAACAACCTGAAGAATTCGGAGTTTTTTCCGAAGATCTACCATCCGAAGCACATAATATCTGACTCCAGTTGAACAATCATACCTCATATTAAAGAGTGATTGCATAAGTGTACCTATCCCAGCATTGGAAGAGACACGATACCTAGCCTCCAAAGCTTCCATCATTTCCTTAACAGTACAATCAGTTGGCAAGCCACTCATCAAATGTTCCTGAATTGATCGTTTCATAATGAGCAAGCAAATTCTATTGCTCTTTTCTTAGGTAGCAAAATGTACTTTCTAGGCTTCTGTAAGTAAGGTTTGCCGGCTTATCCTCAGTAAGAGCAATATGAACATCTGCCAACTCCATCCCAAACAGAAAATCCTCTTTCCATTTCTTAAAGTTTGATCTAGTAAGAACCTCAATTGCAATGGAATTGCCATTTACAAAGAAGGTGATTGATTTTACAAGCAATGCATATAATTAGTCATCATGTGAGTACTAAGCACACATCTCAAGAGCTACATACATCATCATATAAGCACCTTTGGGCAAAATACATGACATGCAATTGTATATTCTTCACATGATAGCGGTCCATGAAAATATATTCTAACCTTTCGCGAGTTCACCACCTTTGGGTGTATGAACCATTAGAGTTAGTCACTTTTCAACCATATGCTGTAAATGTATCCCTCTATGAACTAACGCACAATCACCTCCTTTGGGAGTATAATCATGCATCAAAACAACAGACATCCCATTACGATATAAGATCGATGTTTCTCAAATACAATCAAGTGTGCCACTTTGGCGGTCACAACCCAACTGAATCATCGAAATTCTCTCATATCAGGGATATAACTTTATGACTCACATTCACCTTTCACATGTGATTTTAGACTTGATGACAAGGGCTGTTTGTCACCAAAATCACAAGTCATGCTAATTGCATTGCTCCATCCACTAATACACACTACGAATAAATCAACACTATACATATTCCTTAAGTGATGATATAATCATAAGCATGCAATTGTATTTCCCAAATCATGCAGAAATATTCCAAAATTACATCAAAATTCATGTCTTTATGGTTTCACACACAATTTCATATCCTTAAAGGCATCAAAAAATATAAATAAATACACCACAAGGTCGAAAATTCATATACGAGCACGTCCACATCAACCACGTGCTAAATGGACGTGACACGCACCCTCATGCACCGCCAGAGTGTGCGGCGCATGAGCGGCACGCGCTGGCGTCCTGATTCGGTCTGAAAGTCGGTCTTATCGGTCCGACTGGCCAATGGTCGAACTGGTCAATAGCAAGACCGGCTAAGGGTTCGACTGGTCAACCATCCACCGGGTCGGGTCAACCCGGTCAACTCGGGTCGGTTACCCAATGATGTCATTGGTGATGTCACATGACACGTGTCAGCCTTATGTAAGACAGCATACATGACGTCACCATGACATCATCATTGGACATATGTCCATGGTGGTGGTGAAGTCGGCGGGATGACGTCACGGATGACATCATCACCGCTAAGGAGGTCCACATGTCGGCACACATGAGCGTGCGTGAGGCCGCGCAGTGGCAAGTGTCGCCGACTCCTAGCATCGCCTAGGCGCGTGGTGGTGGGTGAGGATGTTTCCGGCCTCGTTTGGAGATGTTCCACCCACCAAAATGCTCGTATGGACGAGGAGAAGCCATATATGCGATCAAAATTTACTTTCATCGGACCAAAAATCTTGAAAAACAAGCAAAAACATTCCGAGCCCAGGTCAAGTCTGAAATGGCCACAGGCGGTAGGTTTGGCCTCCACTAGAGGCATGCCACCCACTTAAGCACTTGGCTCGACAAGACAAATCCAAATACACAATCGAAACCAAGTTTCAACGAATGGAATCTTCAAAACGGAGCAAACTCCCTATGTTCGAGTTCTAGGTTATGCCGGCTCTGATACCATATGTAGGCCGTCGGAACGGCTTCCCAAGATCGACATAGCTAGAAACTCGAACATCCTAAAGGAGAAGACGAAGATTTGCGTACCTAATTTTGAATTCATGGTTCTTGGAGCAAAACGACAGCAATCCGAGCCTTTGACATTGAAGATCTTCTCCTCTATGACCCTCGATACCCTAGCTCGATGAGACCGCCTCTCATGAGTGTTCCTTATGTGAGAAAGTTGGTGTGTGCATTTAGAATCGCAAAAGTGAGGGCTAGAGGAGGGACTTTAGCCTATTAATAGAGTTTTGGACGAGTCCACTCATCATGGGTTGGGCCCAATTCGGCCCACACAAGCCAAGCCCATATCCGACAATTAAGAAACTTTATATCCCACTTTATTAGATCAACTCCGTAAAAACGAATAATTACAATCTCAATTAATGTAGCCCACATCAGGAAAATTCTTACAATACTTTCAATGCCGAAAACATGGACACGCCAAGTCTAATTGTTCCTTACTCAAGAAATTGAAGAAGAAATTCGAGGGAAAGAAGAAAAAAAAAGAAACTTTAGAGGTAGTGTTAAGGTGTGGTTCTTATTCCCCATTGATAGAGAGACACAAGGGCCCCAACGGGGGTTTAGGGAGCAACGCACCCGGTTGCTAGAGGGTTTTTATTGTTTCAGTTAATATTTTATTGGTAGTTTGAACTTAGGCCTATGAATTGCTACTACTACTTATATAATTTCTTTATCCTATAATTGAGAGTTGTAACAGAGAGGTGGTAATGCTAATTATGATGGAATCCTCTGCTAGATTTAAGCCAAATTTAAAAATGAACTAGGATAAACCTTGTGTCTTGATTTCTCTCTTGCTTTTACTCTACTTTGTCATGTTTTTGCACCTAATGGTAACAATATGGAGTGGTACTTAATGTGAATCCAACGATGATGAGATTGAGGAGCAAACACATCTCTATCTGATGGCTGACATGCAATTTAAGTAAGATGAGATAAATTATTCAAACTCTGATGATACAGAAGAATTTATTAATGAATTGTGTAATGCATAATAAAGGTTTCAAGAAAATTCGTGATTTGAAAAAAGAAGTTTCCAAATTGAAATAGCAAGGTGTTTTGAAAGGAGAAATGGTCGTTGAGCACAAAAAGGAACTTTCTTTTGTAAAAGAAAAAGAAAAGGATTTTTGCAAAAGGAAAATAATTCTATAAGGAAGAAATTTCTAAGATTTGCATAAAGTTATCTCGTGATGCCAAAACCCTAGCACGTGTTCTTTCCATATTTATTACAACAAATCCAGTCTTTGTTTTGAAAAAAAGTGAAATAAAAAAGTGATACTCCTAGTCAATCAAAATATCTAGGCCTTCAAATAATAATGTGTAATCATACGATAACCATCCTAGCCGATTGATTTCGTGCATAAAATCAGAAGGTCGACTTGGGCCTACAATTTCAAACAAATCATAGGTGATTGACTTGGGGAACAAGGAAGTCCAATGGTGAATAAAGATATCATCACATAGCCGATTGATTTGGTCTCTTATTGAAAAGCACTATTCCTCCGCTTGAAGATAGGACGCTTGGTTGAGACAGAAGCATGAAGGGGCAAAATTGCAATTGACTTAATATAGTATAATGAAATTATGCAATTCGTTTTTTGTGCGGATGACGAGGATTTTTTTTTTTTTTTTTAGGATTGGTGGGGGGGGGCGGCGCGGGGAGGGAGGTTGGACTGTACTCAGTTATAAAGTAATGCTAATTCGATTGCTTCAACTTTTTGTGGCAAATATTACATGAATGTCTGGTTTCTGCCAAGAAAAATGAAAAGAACTCATCGGTGGTTACGCCTTGCTTCGGACTTTTGTAGAGAGAAGGCGTTCCATGAGTCTCAATACATGGGACAAACCCTAACTTAAAACGTGGAAAAGAGACAAATGTAATCATTACATTTGTATCGACAACCAACCTAGGCAATTCAATTGAGGTGAAATAATCTGCGATCGAAACATTTCATGGTTTTAATTGCTGACAAACCTTATATATAGTCAATGGATAGACTTAAGAGATTCCATAGAAAGAGCTAGTAATATCTGTTAGAATATTTAAATAATAAATCACATCTTTATATAACAAGTTAAGTTTTTAGAATAGTTGGCGATAGTCTCATAAAAATTAACATTATATTAGAGTTGGAGATCTTGAGTTCAAATTTTTATAGGCCTCATTTGTCTCCTCAATTAAATATGTTCACGTTTAATATTAGGCAAAAAGATTAGACTTAATATGAGAGAGAATGTCACAATTGGTTTAGTAGAGAGGTCAATCGGGGTGAACTACGCTGTGGAAGCTTTGGTAGCTGTCACCGCGTTCTTCACATTTGGCCAAAACAATACGGAGGGAAGGAGCTACCCTTTTGTGAAGGTGGTAGTTGAAAACTTCATCGCCATTGGTAGCTGTCACCGCGTACGTCACATTTGGCCAAAACGATACGGAGGGGAGGGGCTGCCGTTTTGTGAAGGTGGTAGTTGAAAGCTTCATCGCCGACGGCAAACCCTTTGCCAGAGCAACCACTGATTGAAGACAGATCAACGTGAATGCCAACTACCTCCAACCATTCCCCGGCAACTTAAGCAATGAGTTCACCAGGATCCTATACTTCACGAGCGGCCTACTCTGGGAATGGACAGGGAATGACAATGCCCCAGTGGGCCTCTTAACCGGGACTGCCAACTACATTAGGCTAATGGGCGGATGGGCATACAAGGGTTGGCCTCGAAGAGGGTTGGGGTTGAGATGAGATGAGGGGTACGTGGTCACGGTGAACTTCTTAGAGTATTGCGAAGAGCTCTGACCACGGTTTGTGCCGCACCTCAATGCCATGATAATCGATTCATATAGGGATGTGTACTTCGTGGAGCCACTTGGGAAGTCTGTGAATGAATTGTGGGAGGACTATAAATTACAATATGCAAATGCAAATGAGGAAGTGCAAATGAGGAAGTTGTTTCCGTTTGAAGTTTGTAACGTCTAATGATGGGCTCCTTCAGAGCAGCACTAGCATGGCTAGTCAAAGTTACTATGCTTTCTCCTTTTTTATTGTGGTTGTTGACTTCAAGCATGACCTCCTTTTCCACAAAAGTCTTGATTGAAGTATCCTCCAATGGTCACCTGTCACGTCCAAGTTCGTTTGGGTAAATTTATTATCTGGTTCGTGGAATTAAGGCTTGTTCCCTATCTAACACTGAGCATTCGACACCATCTTGATGTCTTGAGTAGAATCATTAGTATGGGAATGCATTTTCGGCTTTTAGAATGGCGTGAAAATTCTCAGTATGTATCGATAACAAAATATCCTCATTTAATATCATAACTATTAAATTTCATTATTGTGATGATTTCAATCAAAGGGATAAATACATCATAAGTACTATAATTTTCGTACAATGCTTGCTTGTGTGTTATAACTTTTTCTTTTGATCACTTAAATGCCACATCGGTTGAAAATCGTTCATTTGAGTGCATGTTCTGACAATTCATCCTATTTGTCTTTTCAAATTAAATATTAAGTCCAATGTGACATTTTAAAAAGATTTGAAGTCCAAATTGGAAATTTGTTCATATGACGTGGCAAAAGTAACCAAAAAGTTAGAAAAGAAAACCCAAGAAGAAATCATATGAAGAATTTTAGTCATTTCGATCGATTATCCAAACAACAGGTGTACGACAATTGACTATTCCTGGTACTCCACAACAAAATGGGGTAGCTGAGAGAAGGAATAGAACCCTAATGGAAATGGTTAGGTCTATGATGGCGCAAACAAATTTACCTATCTCTTATTGGGGAGATGCGTTATTGACTGCTGCCTATGTATTTAACCGAGTGCCCTCAAAATTGGTCACTTCCACCTCTTATGAATTATGGACTGGTAGAAAACCAGACTTAAGTAATCTATGTCCATGGGGATGTGTAGCTTATGTTCATGATTCTTCCCATAAATATAGCAAATTAGGTCCTAAAGGGAAGAAATGTATATTTATAAGATATTCTGAACACTCTAAAGGGTATGGGTTCCTAGGTGAACAAGCTGATGGAAGTGTGACCGAAATGGAGTCACAAGATGTCACGTTCTTGGAGAACGATTTTCCTAGTAGAGGTGAGATTGATAAGGACTTCCAATTATATGAGATGGAAGATCCTGATAACACACCCACTGATGTTGTAGAGGGAAATGAAAATTTACCTCAACATGCAAGACCTAGTGGGAGTGTTGCATCGCCTAACGAATTGAATTCAAGAGAAATTCAATTGCGTAAAAGTAATAGTAAAAGCATTCCTCATCGTCGTTTTGAGATTGAAGGGGAAACATTTATGATTGCTTATAATGACGATGTCGAGCCTAAGACTGTTCAAGAGGCTCTCTCATCCTCTGATAAGGAAGAATGAAGAAAAGCTTTGGAAGATGAGATGGAGTCTATGAGGGCAAATCATGTCTGTGACTTGGTTGATCTACCACCCAATTGTAAGGCCATTGGAAACAAATGGGTCTTCAAGATTAAGTGAAGGGCTAATGGATCCATTGAAAAGTATAAGGCTCGCCTTGTGGCGAAAGGTTATACTCAATGAGAGGGTATAGACTATAAGAAAATATTTTCACCAGTTGTAAAGTTTGCCTCAATACGCCTTATTCTAGCCATCGTTGCACATTTGGACCTTGAATTACATCAAATGAATGTAAAGATGGCATTTCTCAATGGAGAACTAGATGGGGAAATCTATATGAAACAACCAATAGGTTTTATAGCTAAAGGTCAAGAGCATAAAGTTTGCAAACTCCATCGCTCTATATATGGCCTTAAGCAATCATCTAGACAATGGTATCTTCGTTTTCATCAAGCCATAACAACTTTTGGTTTCATGATGATCGAAGAAGATCACTGTGTATATGTCAAGCGGTCCAAAGATAAATTTGTGATTTTATCACTTTATGTGGACGATATTCTGTTGGCTGGAAATGACAAGGTTTTGGTTATCACCATAAAAGAATGGTTGTCCTCCAATTTTGAAATGAAGGACATGGGAGAAGCTGTTTATATATTAGGAGTTAAGATCAAAAGAGATCGATCAAGGAAACTCCTTACTTTATCACAAGAGTCTTATATTATGAAGATTCTTGAGCATTTCAATATGCAGCATTGTAATCCCATCGATACCCCTATCATGCAAGGTGAAGGCCTGAGTACTGAGATGTGTCCTAAGACTCCAGAAGAAATTAAAATGATGGAAACTGTTCCTTACTCTAGTGCGGTTAGAAGTTTGATGTATGCTATGATGTGTACTAGACCCAACATATGTTATGCCGTAGGATTGGTGAGCCGATATCAATTAAATCCTGGTCAAGCACACTAGAAAGCAGTGTAGAGGATCCTGAGATACTTGAAAGGCACTATGGACTATCGACTTTGTTACCAAGGGAGTGATTTATGCCTATAGGCATCTTAGATGCTGATTGGGATGGAGATCTCGATGAGCGTAAATCGACTTCTGGATATGCGTTCTTGCTCAATGTAGGTGCAATTTCTTGGAATAGCAAGAAACAGATATGCACGGCCTTGTCTACGATAAAGGCAGATTTTATTGCATGTTCTGCTGCAATGCAAGAAGCAGTATGGCTAAAACATTTCTTGGAAAATTTAGCCACTGTCACTAAGGTTCCTAGACCGGTGATAGTTTATTACGATAGTCAAGCAGACCTTGCCTATGTGAAGGATCCCAAGTATCATGGAAGGACGAAGTACATTGACATAAAGAACAACTTCATAAGAGATATAATAGCGTAGAAAGAAGTGATCTTACAATATATTTCAACCAATAGAAGGGTTGCTGATCCATTTACGATGGCTATTCTTAGAGACATGTTCTTGACCCACAAGATGTCACTAGGATTGCATAGAATGTGATGTGTTATTGTAGAGGATCACTGGTTTTATGTATTTGTGAACATATGTATTGTACTTGTTTGTTTATTAGTAACTTGATATTTTATCAATAAATACGAATACAGTATAAGACTAGCACTACACACATATATTATTGGAAAGTATGTCAGCAGGCAATGATTGGTTCACTCACACGAGCAATCGCCTCAAGTGCTATAGTTAGCACGTTGAGATGAGATGTTATGTACAAATAAATGCTAAAGAGCAAGTCTGGTACATAAAATATGTCGCATTGATTGGAGTCAAGATGAGGTCTGTGATTTATTTATAATAAGACCAAATATAATAGTCCCATAATCATGTATGCCTGTAAGATGCCGGATGCGAGTACTTAATTGGGCGCTATAGAAAGCGAGCTGATATAGCACTCGAGCTAAACATGAGTACGTGAGAAGCACGTGACTATGTTTAGGCTAAGATCCATATAGTGGATATGATTAATAAATGACATACGCTCTTATAGAAAGAGAAATCTACTATAGCATGTAATTCATACTACATGTGCATTGTATGACCGACAAGGGAAGGTGAGTAAAATTATCCCTATTTACTCATCGTGTGAGTCCTTGAGGTAATTTATAATTTACCTCATTTTTGTGCCCTATGTTACTTCTGATTATGTTCTCGAAGTGAAAGATCAATGTTGCTATTTTAGCATGTTATCGGCGGTCATGAATGGATATGGCCTTATGGGACGTGTCTAGGACAGCAGTTGTTCTGAAATGGAGAGAGACATGAGTGCGAAGGAAGACTATTGTTGTTTTACATCTATCACATGTATTTACTGGTCGACCAATTATATTGTCCTTATGTGGTTGCGGATATAATTGTAAATATATAGTGTTTTTGAGAATAGTCAAGTATAGCCTTTAAGGGACATGTATACTTGGATTGATGTAACAAAATATGTCTGGGGCACTGTGAGACATCGATTGTTTATTTCTTTTCGGGGTTGTAGCTATTATGTCATCCCTAACAGGTGCATAATTTGAGCTCCTAAGTACAAGGGTACTCACTGGTCGCACGGCTTACTTGCCAGTATGAATTGTTCTGTAAAGTTGATGAATGTTGAATGCCACGCTATCAAGCCCATCATGTCCGAGTGGGAGATGTTGTACTTTAGTTGGTACGTCCATGATGGGGTGTGATTGGATCACACCGGTTCGCCTTGATACGGTACGATGGAAGGACACCATTTGTAGGGGTGTCATGGGGTCATATAAAAGACCCCTGAAGACAACCGTTGAAGGGGTTGGAGGAATGCACGTTCATAATCTTTTCTTCCTTTCTCTCCCCTTTCCATCAAGGCATTCCATTTCACTTTACAAGAATAGTTTGCATTTACGCCGTGGAAATCGGATGCTTTTCTTGTGATTGCATTCAGACCGACGTGAGGTAGTGTTGTTCGTGTTACATCGGCAATTCAACATTCGTTCCGGGGCTATTTGCTGTTTGCGCATTGGAATCAAGTAAGTCGTCTTCCGCCAACATGAATTCCATCATATATATATATTGAGACTTGGGACTATTCGTTCTAATTATCTTCTGGTGGAGGTGGGATGTACAGAGTGGCCAAGCTCCAGTCTCCAGTGACCTCATCCTGGACCATGTTCTTGTTCTTCGCCACCAACCAATTAGCCGGAATTTTGCTTCCATCCTTCAGAGCATCCATTCCCTTGTTCAGCAGCGCAATCCCGCGACGCTTGCTATTGAATTCGTTACTATCGATGCCTTGTGTGCCCGTGATTAGATGCAGGCACGTCTCCAACATATGCCCGATTGCCACGGCGCCAGTTGGACCCTTGTAGAGAGGCTTCAGGTCCGGGGACTTGCGCGAGTCGACCAGGAGCTGTTCTCCGACGTGGTAATATCTGATTGGAGGGGTGAAGGGAACGATATCAAGGGCGTTGGTCACTCGAAGGGCGCGGAGCTTCTCGGACAACGAGAACTTCGCCTGGAAGTTCTCGTCCTCGACCTTGGGGCTGGCGAAGGGGAACGCGGTCACCAGACAGGCATTCTCAGGGTGGTCGGTGGGCGCGTTGTAGCCATTGGTCACGATGTCCAGCGCATTGATCGTTGCCAAAGCCGCGCCCAGGCTGTGGCCGACCACTGCTATGCTGATTGTTTCGCCTTTACCGGCATAGAGATCGACTTGCTTCCGGACCTCCCTTATAACCTGACCAAAGTTGTTCATCAATGCCAGTTTTAATTTGACAAAGTAGTCCAAACATCACTTACGATATCTTATCATATTTTTAGATTTATATATAATAAATAAAAAAAAGTGAAGGCAATTTGGAGCTTATTCGGGAGGTAAATTAGCAAGAGCAATCTATAAATGGAGTGAAAGTTTCTTACCTGCTCTCTGGCACTAAGCGATGTGTACTGATTTCCTCCTATATCCCTCTTCGTATACAAATCTAAAAAGCCAGCGTGAATCTTAGTATCGGGG
Organism: Eucalyptus microcorys; assembly: GCA_014182515.1. NCBI lineage: Eukaryota > Viridiplantae > Streptophyta > Magnoliopsida > Myrtales > Myrtaceae > Eucalyptus > Eucalyptus microcorys. The sequence goes on along the minus strand of CM024566.1, from coordinate 29,608,795 downwards.
TCGTCCTTGAAAACGTTGGTCGCCGGGGCCAAATCATCTCGAATATCTTCTATGGACTCCAGGGGATTCGCCGTTCCTCTCCAAAAGACCAAAATGTCCCTTCTTCCTAATGCCTGGGTCCCCTCGTCGGTGCTCACTGCGACATACCCGGCCCAAGACTTGTCCGGCCGCACCAGAAAGGTCACGTGCGACGGCACGTAGAAGTACCAGGTCACCTCGTACCTGAACTTGTTGTTGTCCGTCTTGAGACCCACTTTAGAGAAGAGCTTGTCCATCGGGTACAGGGGCATGCCGTAGCCATCTCCAGACTCCTCCTGGCCGTTGTACGCGTCGTAGATGGCTTGGACTCGTTCTCCGTAGTGTATGAGGTACATCCGGAGATCCTCGTCGAGAGGATCCAACATGTCCTTCCAGTTGGTCTCGCCGCTGAGCTCGGTCCATGGCCTTGAGCTGCCGCCTCCCATGGTATGTATCTCTCTCTCTCTCTCTCTCCCTGAACTCTCACTGATATATATTTTTTTCTCTAGATGGAAAGGCTTGTGGAGATGCAATCTTGCTTACATGCAATTTATAGACTCTACCTCTTCACCGTGCCATGCGCGATCACATTACGTGTCGAGGGTTTTTGTTTTTCCTTTAAATTGCTACGATAAGGAGTTGCTTTGTGCATTATCTGGCACGTGAAAAACTCCCCTGATTATCTATTAGAGAGTACTCAATTTTGAGGTGAGTCCTCCACCATTTTTTGCGTGCTCACCTATATTAAATAGCACTACGAACCGAATGGATCAGAGGGACCGTGCATATCTTCGGTTTGGTAGATAAGAATGTGAATTTCCAGTCTCAGTTTAACAAAATGAAAGTTGACTAACCCTCTAAAGGTTATATTAAATATCCCAATATTGGAAATAACCTAATTAAAAAGGTTTTCACACATTCTCATCCTTTGATATGGGAGAGCTTTGCTAAATACAAATTCATTGATCAAAAGGTCTTTTGAAAAGTCCATAATGTAAGCTTGGTCATGGGCTTACATGAATGGTATTTGTTTTAAGGCCAAGAAAAGAATATTCAATCAATATCTTCATCGAGTTTACAAGTCAAGAACCTTGAAAATAGATAAGATATGATTGCTTCTACTCTTAGCAGTAGCTCCCATGTGAAATTCCTATGTCAACTTGAACCATCCTAATCGAGAGAGACTTCAGATGAGGTTGTAATGTTGGTTGGGGTGAGGCTTGAAAGGCTAACAATTTTTGGATATCAATGATATAAAAGTGGGTGATTATCTAGGCATCATTACACCATCACACAACTTTTCAAAAGTCCGACTTTTGAAATTTGACCTATCTTGACAGTCCTTTTGATTATTTTATTTTGAGACATGAGAACTTTGCTCTCTTTTCTAATGATATTGCTTGCAATACTTGCTTTGCAAAGCATTTTTTTTGTTTTTCTAACGGGTGGTCTTTTGCATGACCATTGATCTTTTCTTTTTTCCTCAAATTGAAATTTTTTACGGGCATTGGCCTTACTTTTACCCAGCATTTGCTTTTTTATGCCCCCTAATTTTCACCCTCTTTTGAGTATTTAGGACTCTTGAGTGGTTTCTTCAAATTTCATCAATATTCCCAATTTATTTGTTGTTGGTAAATCACACGTTTTGCTCCAGCATGGGGAGATAGTCATTGCTTAGGGGTTCCAAAAAGGATTACATAAGGCTCAAATTGGCTAAGCAAAGGCTAATTGTGTTTGGGTAGTGAATGAATTGTTCTTCGTCACTTCATGCTTCAAGTTTCCATAAGAATTCACCTGAAACTAACACGAGAAGATTAATGCAAGTGAAGGCAATAAAATCTTTCTCGACCTTTAGCTCCGTAGTTTTCAACCAAGACCCCTTATTTTACCCCAATGTGGTCATTCTTGATAGAGTTATTTTGAAAAAGCTCTATATTTGGCTCAAAATGGCTTGCAAGGTATATCAGTAGTGTTTAGGATTGAGAAAGAAACACCTTTGTAATTTCAATTCATGTATTCACTATGAATAAATCCTATGCTCTAAGACATGGTTCTTTTTACTTAATTTTCTCAAAGTGTTTTTAAGGACGTGTTTGGTCAAAGGCTTACCTCTCATCATCTTAGGCATTACTATTTGGCATGTTTAACAATCCTTTTTTGGATTCTCAGAACATCAATTGGTTAAATTCCTCTCCTTGGGGAATTAAGACATGCAAAATGTTTTTCAAAATATATGTTCCCTTGACTCAATTGGGGAATATTTTTGGAAACAAAATCAAAGAATTTTTAGAGAAAACTGGTTTTGTTTGCAAATGGTTCACTTTTCTAGTGTTCTAATTGACTTCTCAAGTGTTCTAATCAATAGGATCATTCCTAAATTTTAAGGAAGTGGATGCTTTTTGGGGAGTTATTTTCTTGAGGTCAACCTCTTACGAATTGACAAAGTCCTCCTTAAGGATCTGTTCAGTACTTATAAGATGAACAAACAAGCATATGTGCTATGTATGCATGAGATCCATGGTGCAAATGTCCTAAAGTGGCTTGGATTCAATCCAAAAGCAGCTCAGAAGCTTATTACTTTATTTATGGATGATACTTCTTGACAGCATTAGCGTTTACAAGCTTACATAGCTCTCAACCATCCATTTCTAGAAGAACCAGTACTCCACCAAGCAGCACATTCTTCACAACGTATGGACCTTCGTAGTTTGGGGTGAACTTTCCATGAGGATATGGAATGATAGGTAGGACCTTCCTCAGAACGAGATCATTAATATCAAAGTGTCTAGGTTGAACCTTGCAGTTGAATGACTTGGATACTTGTCTTTGGTAGCTTTATTCATGGCATAGGGCTTTCACCTTCTTCTCATCAATCATGTTGAGTTGTTCGAATCTCTATTGAACCCATTTAACTTTAGAGAGCTTGACTTAAGAAAGTACCCTCAGTGAAAAAAATTCCACTTCCACGGGTAGCATGGCTTCCATTCCATTCATTAATGAAAATGGCGTTGTCCTAATTAAAGTGCAAATAGAAGTTCGATAGGCCATCAAAGAATATGGCAACCAATCATGCCAATCATGATAGTTTTAAGCCATTTTGGCCAAGATCTTCTTGATGTTCTTGTTGAAAGGGCTAATACGAACATCTAGAGGGGGTGAATAGGTGTTAAAAGAAATTTTTGCAAAAACATTTGTAAAACACTTTACTTTTAAAACAGAGTCTGGAAACCAATGAACTTGAGTGAGTTTTGTATTTCTAACGAATAAACAAAATTACGAATAAGTAAAAGAATTTAGGGAAGAGAATGAAAACACAAGGTTTATAGTGGTTTGGCTTAGATCAAGCCTACGTCCACTCTCTCGTGCTGACAGCCTATTGGCTGATTTCCACCATGAATCAAAAGAGATTTTACAGTCACTTCGATCTAGACTTCACAATGCAAAGACTCTACTACACTCTTCCGAAGTCTCAAAAAAATTTGCTCTCTTTTGTGTACAATTTGATCTTCAACAAATGAAATAGCAAAGAACTAGAAAGTATCAGACTTTGAAATTTTTCTTTCACGCATACTCAAACAACTAGAGAGTCCACCTTAAATACTTCTTCATTCCTCCTCGACCGTTGGCACTTTCCAAAGAAATTCTTCCAATCTACCCATCAGACAGAATCAATCAAGGAGATCTCGAGTTGTTTTTGAGATTATGATGAAAGCCCATCAATCTTGTTCGCCTATACAATCAGGATCTTGGTTTCCATAAGTAGAACCTTCCAAGTTTGGTCGCCTTCAAAAAGATCTTCATATCGGAATTGATTCCAAGAAGAACAATCAATTAGGTAGATGCTATATCCAGCCATAAGGTCTTCCAAAAACCATATGAATTGAATCCTTGAAGATAATCTCGCATCTGGATAAGTCTTCATTCTTTGGTCAGAAAACTGTTAGTGAGGGCAGACTTTGAGATTAAAGTCTGGCGATCTTCAAACTTTGACAATAGAGTCTGGAGTTCTTCAGACTATAACACTTGAGTCTGCAAGTCTTAAGACTAGTCTTTTGGAAAGGTTTTGTCAGCTTCAAAACAATAAATGAGTTTTCTCTAATAATCTCCCTCTTTTTAATGGTGACAAAACTTTCCTGCAGATTTGAAAGTATTTGACTTGCAAAACAACACTTAAGCAAAACGTGATATCTTAAAAAAAATTGATTTAGGACCTAGATAGCATCGATTTTGCAACCACTAAAAACATGTTAATCCTGCAAGATAAATAGCTATCCAGCCATAATCAATATCACAAACTTAGTTACTGCAAGTGTCAAAAAGATTCAAAATCAAACAGCAGTCAAAAATCCAAAGTATACCAGTCCAAAGTCAGTCCAAAACCAAACGAAAAAGTCATCAAAATCAAACATTAAGCAAAAAGTACCCAAAAAGATAAGTCAGGTCAAATCTGCACAAACTCTCCCCCTTTTTGTCAACAGCAAAAAGTGGAGAATGACTAGAAGAGTTGGTTAAAAATTATGGTTGTTTGGAGATGCGAACAATCTGGAAATCCCCTATAGACTTGACAGTCTCTTTCAGCTTCCTCAGAGTCTCCTTTAGCTGTTGAATATCCTCACCCTTTGCAATTTCTTGCACTTGAATCTTAAGGGCTTGTACCTGCTTGTGTAGAGAGACTAAAGTGGCTTGTTGTGCAGATTGAAGGTTCTGAATTTCACACTTCATCCCATATTGCTAAGCCTTTATCTCCACAAGAAGCTCGAGCAGTCTCTTAAAGTCTGTTGTAGTGTCTGTTTGAGTACTAGCTTCAGCATGTTCAGTTTGAGGAGTATTAATCGATGATGGAACCTCAGCTGAAGCATCCAGACTTGGAGATGATGCCTCAACACCAGCTTCAGGAAATTGAGAGGCATATACATCCTCTGGATTGGCAGGAGAACGACTAACATCATCACTAGCAAAATAGGTGAAGAAGTACCTCTTTTTTCAGCAGCTCCCCTTATTTCCATGCCTATATGTGGAGAAAAAAATTCTTCTTCTTATTCTTGCTCTTCTTCAGCACCAAAATTTTTTTTTCTTTTTCTTCTTCTGCATTTCCACTCATTGTCTTTTCCGAGCCATCCGACAAGGATACAATAAATGTTGGTTCAAGAGAATAATTTTGACCCTCTTCTTCTTCTTCTTCTCTTCCTCTTTCTTTTTCCTCTATTCTCCTTTCTTCTCTTTCTCTGTTTTCTCTGTCCTCTGGCTCCTCAAAACTAACAAAGCTCCTTAAATTTGTTAAGGCAAAAGCGGAGAGAGTAATATCCTCATCATCTTCTTCATCCTGCAAGATAATGGCTCTCCTCTTCTTGATTGGTGCGCTCATTGGCTCTTTGCCTTTCCTCTTTTTTGCTGCAAAGCCTTGTTTAGTTTTGGTAGGAGATTTCTCCTTCATGCGTTCCAATGCCTTATTCAGCTCATTCAGTCTCATTTTTGAAATCATCTTCAGTCTAACCACCATTGGAGCAATGGTTCGAACACACAGAGTAATGGGAAACAGAATGTTGAAATGTCTGAACAGTCGAGTAACAAGCGCAGAGTAAGGGAGTTGCCCCTTTTCCTTCACAACTGTCCTATACATATGCATGAGGATAGTGTGAGGCAGTGAGAACTTGAATCCGATGTTGAATGCATACATCAGCTTTGCTTCTGAGTGAAAGACATTAGTTTTTTAAGTGGATTTGGGTCTGATGCAGTTGATCATAATCTTGTGAAGCAAAATATTGGAGGCAATCATTCTAGAGTAAGAAATCCTACCTTTAGCAAACCTGTCCCGAACAAAAGCCAAAGTTGCGTGACCAATAGACACACTGATTGGTTGGAAACTTCCTTTTTTCCACACCAATCACATCCGCCAAGGTGTCTACATCCACCACAAATTCTTTGTCCCTAACCATAAAAGAAAATCTATTCGCATCTAGAAAAGACAGATTTGAATAGAAATAGGCAGTCAATTCAGGGTAGGCAATAGATGTCTCTGAACAAAATTGTTCAAGTTGAAGGAAAGCAAACTTCTCCCTCAGTTTCACCTTCAAAGAATCAAGAAAATCAAAGTCCACACTTCTAGGGTTCATCACCCCTCTTTTCAGTAGTTTCGAATAAGTCTTCTTGTGGTCCTTAGAACGAAATAAGTTCGTCTCCTCACCACGAACATTTGCAGCGACGCCCATTCTAGGCTGAAAATTCATGTACATCCTTTCATCATCATCCTTCCCTTCAGGCTGATTAAAAGTTCCGAACTGTGGATCACTTGGAAAATTGGCAAAATTCCTTGCTGCCAAACCTACAGGTGCAATGCCCATCCTTTCCATAGATTGCAAGAACAAAGTTTCGTTCTTGTACACTCTCTCTTGTAAAAACTCATCGATGAAAGTCATCGCAGTACCACCCTCATTTAACTTAGAGTAGAGTTTAAAGAAAAATTCGGGTTTTAGCGTTCTTACAGGTTCAACATCTTCAATGATCTCTTCTTCTGCTTGTTGCTACGGATGAACTTGTGTCCCTTGCTATGAAGAGTGACGTTGTTGAGAATGTTGTTGTTGTTGCTGCTGCTGAGGAGAATCCTCTTCCTCGGTTAGAACAAAATTGGTAGGACCCTCTGGCATGTGCTATGGTCCCCTGTTCGCAATTCTAGAAGACTTCATATGGAAAGACATTGTCACTGTCTTGGAGGATTTGTTGAACTCGCTTGTTGAAAAAGGTGAAAACTTTTTGGATAAACTTGAGAGAAAATGAGAGAAAGTAGGATCTCTATATTCTAGGGTTTGAGTGAGTGTAAACGGAGAAAAGGAATTTCGATGGTAGATAAAGCATGTGAAACGAGGTATACGAATCGTCACAAAGGAAAAAATGAAAACTGCATTTTTCGAAAATGAAAAACTGCCATAAATTCAAAACTCAAAAAAGATAATTTCTAAAAATAAAATAAGCAAGTAGCAATTCAAAAAATAAACATACATTTTCAAAATTTCATTCTAAAATTAAATTACTTGCATTGATAAAGAATTAACTTACAGTCGTAACTTTTGGACGTTCTGAGTTTGAACATCTTCAAACTTTAACCGATAGAAGATATGATGTTTAGTCTGGTGCGAATAGACTCAAATAGGCTTTTCTCCAGTGGCTTTGTAAATGTCTGCCAACTGATTCTTCGAGTCAATGAACTAAATCATAACTTCTCCATTCTGAAAATGATCTCTAATGAAATGGTGTCGAATTTCTATATGCTTTGCTCTTGAATGAAGAATTGGATTCTTTGTGAGATTGATGGCGTTAGTGTTGTCGCATTTGATCTCGGTACAAGATTCTTCAATTCCAAAGTCTCTTAACTGTTGTCTTATCTACAAAATTTGAAAACAACAACTTCCAAGAGTCACATACTCTGCTTCTGTTGTTGAAAGAGCTACGGTACTCTGCTTTCTTGAGATCCAAGATACCAACTTGTTCTCTAGTAGTTGACAAGTACCAGAAGTACTCTTTCTATCAACTTTACATTCTGTTAAATCTGCATCTGAATATCCAAGGAGAGTAAAGTCTCATTCTTTAGAATACCATAAACCTAGCTTTGGAGTAATTGCAATGTATTTGATGATGCGTTTTGCAGTACTTAGATGAGATTCTTTGGGATCTAATTGGAATCTAGCACAAATGCAAACACTAAACAAAATGTCAGGTCTAGAAGCAATAAGATAAAGAAGTGAACCGATAATGCTCTTGTAAAGCTTCTGGTCAACTTTCTTTCCTTCTTCATCTTTGTCCAGCTTCGAAGAACTTGACATTGGTATTTTAGTCTTTTTGCAATTCTCCAATCCAAATTTCTTGATGAGATCTTTCGCATATTTTTCTTGATAAATAAAAATTCATCTTTTTGATTGTTTAACTTGTAATCCGAGAAAGAAAGTTAATTCTCCCATCATACTCATCTCGAGGTGCTTGCTTTAATCCATATAAGGCCTTCTTCAGTCTTAGGTCTTCAAAACTAGGGAGTTCTTCCACATAGACTTCTTTTTGGATAAATCCATTGAGAAATGCACTTTTGACGTCCATTTGGAATAACTTGGAATTTTTATAGCAATCAAAAGCAAGTAATAATCTAATTGCTTCTAACCTCGCCACTAGTGCATAGGTCTCATCATAGTCTATCCCTTCTTCTTGCATATATTCTTTGGCCACGAGTCTGGCTTTGTTTCCGACAACTTTTCCTTTCTCGTCCACTTTGTTCCTAAAAACCCATTTAGTTCCAATAATATATTTACCTTTTGGTTTAGGAATTAGCTCCCAAATATCGTTGATGCTGAACTGTCTAAGCTCTTCTTGCATAACTTCGATCCAGCTTTCATCAGACAAGGCTTCATTTACACTTTTGGGTTCTATCTAAGAAATAAGTGTTAATGCACTAGACTCTTCTTGCCTTTTGGATCTGGTGCGAATTCCCTCATCAAAATGTTGTCAATGATAAGTTCATTGGGATGACTAGACTTATGCTTCCGGTTACTGGTTGGTATGTAAGTCTGCTGATCCTTTGCTTCAGTTGAATCTTCTTATTCTGTTTATTGCTGATCTTTAGAAGTCTGAACCACTTCGGGAAAGTAGATTTTGTAAAGTCTGGAGATGGTTTAGATTCTTCAAGTTGAGTCTGATCCAGTTGATTCTGCACAAAGTCTTGAAACTTAACGTTCATTGATCCTTCCACAAATTGAGTCTTCTTGTTGAAAACTCTGTATGCTTTGCTTGAGGTAGGGTATCCAAGGAAAATTCATTCGTCTGACTTTTCTTCAAACTTACCAGTTCGATCATTTGCATTTTTCAAAGCAAAACACTTACAATCAAACACATGAAAGTAAGAAATATTTGACTTTTTCCCTTTATATACTTCATAAAGAGTTTTCTCTAAAATAGGCCTCAAGAACACTCTGTTGATAATATAGCAGGCTGTTGAAACTGCTTCAGCCCAAAATCGAGAAGAAATTTTACTCTCAATTAAGAGGGTTCTTGCCATTTCCTACAAGGATTTATTCTTTCTTTTCACAACCCCATTCATTACAGAACTTCGCAAAGTCTTGATTTTCAAACTCACCTCCATGGTCTGTACGTATGCTTGAAATAACATAACCTTTTTCATTCTGAACTTTCTTGGCAAACTTTAAAAAGTAAGAAAATGCTTCAGACTTATTTGCTAAAAAATATACCCAAGTAAAATGAGAGTAATCATCCACAATTACTAGGCAGTATCTCTTTCCACAAATGCTTTGAGTTCTGGTTGGTCCAAAGAGGTCCATATGCAGAATTTGCAAAGCTCGATTAGTAGAAACTTGATTTATAGGTCTAAAAGAACTTCTAACTTGTTTTCCCAGAGCACAAGAAGTGCATAATTCAGACTTTTGATAAGTCAAATTGGGAAGACCACGGACAAGCTTATTGGAAGAAATCTTGGCAATCTGCTTCATGTTGACATGACCAAGCTTTCGATGCCAAAGATTTTATGAGACACTGAGAACTTTTTGGTTTTATATCTAGGAGGTAAATGTTTCCATGCTTTTGTCTAATAAAAGATTGAGAGAAATCTTTACTTGTTCCCGAACAGATGCCTTCTTGAAAATTGATTTTGAATCTAGTATCGCAAAGCTGACTAATGCTGAGTAGATTGTAATTCAATCCTTCCACCAATAAGACATTGTTGATAGTCAGGCTTCCAATCCCCATGATTCCACAACCAACGATTCTTCCCTTGCTATTCCCACCAAATGAAACTTTTCCACCATTTATTTGAACAAGCTTTATAAAGCAACTAGAGTCTCTTGTCATATGTCTTGAATAGCCACTATCCAAATACCATTTGATCTTTCTTTTGATAGTAACCTGTGATTAAGAAAAGAACTCAAGCTTTCTTTGGTACCCATATTTTCTTGGGTCCAGGGGAGTTAGTATTAAAAATAGTCTTTGCCCAATCTTTCTTAACAAGTCTCCAAACCTTGAAACATTCATTCTCAAAATGTTATGAGCTATTACACTTTGAACATTTGAGAACATTTCAGCCAACAGGTTTTACAAGAACTTTTTGAAAATGATTTTTGTAAAATGCCCTTGTAGGTCTTTGTTTGATTCTTTCTTTAACTTTGGGAAAATCAATTAAAGGAATAGTTTCTAGAGTCATACCTAAACTAGATTTTTTGAAATAGGGTTTTTATACAGAAAGAATTTTTTCTAACTTCTCAGATCCTTTTGAAAAAAAAAATTGTGATATTCGAAATGTCTTCTTTCAAAAAGGTATTTTCCTTAGAAAGAGAATCAGAATTTCTTTCAATTCAGTAAAATTTTTGTTTAGACTTTCAAACTTTTCTTTCCAAGAAGATTCATATTGCTTCAGTTTGGAATTCTCCCTCTTTAGCTCAGAAATCCTTTTAAGAGATGTTTTGAGATTAAGACAGAGTTCATCTATATACTTAGAGACTTTAACAAGGATTTTTAGATTGCTAACCTCAACTTCTTTATCTGAGTCTAAATCAAAGTCTATTTAAGGTATGAGTCTGATTCGGATTTAGCCATAAGGGTCCGTTCGTTTTGCGGAAAATATCATGTTTCCAGAAAATATTTTCATGGAAGTCATTTTCCAAGAAAATGACTTTATTTTCCGGTGTTCGGCCAAACCCTAAAATTTGAGTGGAAAATATTTTCCACCGTTCGTTAGCTCATTTAATTGTTCGGGAAAAATTATCAAAAATTAAATTTTAATATTTTTAATTGACCAAAAAATTAATTTTATTTTTTATATTTTTTTTCTAAAAATGAATTTTTAATTATTTATATTTTTAAAAATTCGATTTATTTATTATTTATTATTTATTCTTTTTCTTTTTCTTTTCCTTCCTCCTTCCGCCTTCCTCCTCCTTCTTCCTCCTCCTTCCGTTGTCGGCGCCTCCTTCTTGCCTGATGATGGCTGGCTGCTCGGCGGCCTACCAAGACCCAGTGGCTAGATCTGGCGAGCTCGAGGCTCGGCCGATCTCGCCCAAGCTTGCCGCGAGCTTCGCCGGGCTCTGGTGAGCCGCGAGCTCGCCGAATCTGGCGACGAAGCTCGGGCTCGCCTAGATCGGGAGCTTGAGCTCCGCCGCCAGATCTGACGAGCTTGCGGCGAGCTTGGGCGAGGCCCAAGCCCCGCCCAGCTCGCCGGATCTGGCGAGCCACGAGCTCCGCCCAGGTCGACGAGAGCTCCGCCTCGCCCGATCTGGCGGAGGCTCGATCTCGGCTTCGCCAAATCGGGCTAGGTGGAGCCTCGCCGGCCTGGGGCGAGGCGGGCGAGGTCGCCAGCCGCTGGCTTGCGGCCGGTCACCGGACGCTGCCGTGGCCGATCGCCGGCACTGCCAAAGAAGAAGATGAAAATGAAAAAAAGAAAAGAAAAGAAATTAAAAACTCGATTTAAAAAAAAAAAAAGAAAAAAGAAAAAAGAAAGCATAAAAATATAACGAAAATGTATTAATAAAAAGAAGTAAGAGGGAAGAAGTCATGGAAAACGTTTTCCACTTTTCAAAAATGGAAAATGTTTTCCTCACTTTAAAGGTGGGCTAAGTACACTAACGGTGCCATAAGTTGTGTACGGTGCTCACTTTGATGACAAAAGTTTCCATCGGATCACTTAAGTGCCAAAAAATTTGAAAAATGCTCACTTTGGTGCCAATGCCGACGAAATTAGTCTGAAATCGGACGTGGCCTTTTTTTTATTAATTTTTGAAGCTGACGTGGCTCATTGGAGAGTTGAGTCAGCATCCAAACACCAAAACGACGCCGTTTGGCATTTTTCCCCCAACTTTGAAACCCTAATCCCCAAATTGAGAGAGAGGGAAGGCTCGTCTTCGTGTCTTCTTCTTCCTCGAAGACCCACACCAGCAATGGCACCAACACGGCACCAGCAACAGCACCGGCAGCACACCAGCAGTGACACCAGCAACGCACCAGCAGCAGTAGCGCACCAGCAGCACCTTCGACCCATCTTCTTCCTCCTCCTCCTCTGCCCTCGCCTTCGATTTTTCTTGCAACAATCTCAATCTCTCCTCGCTCACCTGGTTGAGCAACTACAATGGTGGCTGAGCGACGGTGGCACCAAAGTGATCGTTTTTCCTCCGATTTGGCACTTAAGTGATCCGACGGAAACTTTTGGCACCAAAGTGAGCGCCGTACACAACTTATGGCACCATTAGTGTACTTATCCCCTTTAAAGGTTGTTGTTTTCAATGATGGAAAACATTTTCCTTGACTAGTTCATTTTTTGTGAAATGAACACCGGAAAATCCAGAAAACATTTTCCCGAAAGTCATTTTTCGCGAAACGAATGGACCCTAAGACATATGTTGGCATACTCTTCATCACTTTCCTCACATTCAGTATCGCTCCATATTTCTGCTTGCTTTGAGAGCCTTCTTGTATTTCTCAGTTCTTCATTTCTTTTTCTTCAACAAAGGGCAGTTGGGTCTGATGTGTCCCTTTTTCTTGCATTCAAAGTAGATCACATCTTTGTTGACTTCATCATCCTCAGTTGATTTGTTCTGGAATTTTTTAGTGTCTTGCTTCTTCCAGTTGAATCTTCTTCCATTTCTATTCAACTTCCTGAATTTCCTAATCATGAGTACTAGTTCTTCATCGTCCATGTCTTCTTCTGAATCTGTATAATCAGAATTATCGTTAGATTTTACAACAATTGACTTCTTACCTTATAGGACATTCTTCCTCATTGATTTGCTCCATTTCATATGATTGAAGTGTGTCTACTAATTTGTCTACTGAAAGAGGCATGATCCTCTGGGTTTCTCTGATTGATGTTTTCACATGATTCCAGTCTTTGGAGAGTCCACGCAGTAGTTTATTGACCTTATCGGTCTTGAGATTAGTTGTCCTTGATATGCTAATCCATTCACGATTTCAGTGAAACGAATGAACATATCAGTGATGGATTCTCTATGCTTCATCTTGAAGGCTTCATATTGTCCGAGTAAAATATTGATTTTTGTTTCTTTTACTCGGTCAATTCCTTCATAAATATCATGTAATCTATCCCAAACTTCTTTCGCTGTTTCACAGGAAGAAATTCGATTATACTCAGTAGGAGATAAAGCACAATATAGAGAGTAGATAGTGTTAGCATCAAGAGCTTATCTCTTGGTTAATTCTTCTTGTGCCATTTCGCCAGCGTCTGCAACTTCTTTTCCTCTTTTTAAGATTGATGTAGCTTTGGGAATAATTCCTTTTTCTATCACATCCCATTCCAGGGGATCTTTCAATCTTAGGAATGCATTCATCTTATTTTTCCACACGTTGTATTCTTTCCCATCAAAGTAAGGAGGTTTGGTGTTGCTTTGGCCTTCAACCAAACCTGGAGCCAAAATACTAGCCATAGATCTTTAACTCAGAAGTAAAAACACTTCAATAAAATGAGCACACAAGCTCTGATACCAATTGAAAGGGCTAGTACGAACACCTAGAAGGGGGTGAATAGGTGTTAAAAGAAATTTTTACAAGAACATTTGTAAAACACTTTACTTTTTAAAACAGAGTCTGAAAACCAACAAACTTGAGTGAGTTTTGTATTTCTAACTAATAAACAAAATTACAAATAAGTAAAGGAGTTTAGGGAGGAGAATGAAAACACAAGGTTTATAGTGGTTTAGCTTAGATCAAGCCTACGTCCATTCTCCCGCGCTGACAACCTATTGGCTAATTTCCGCTATGAATCAAAAGAGATTTTACAGTCACTTCGATTTGGATTTCACAGTGCAGAGACTCTACTACACTCTTCCGAAGTCTCGCAAAAATTTGCTCTCTCTTTTGTGTACAATTTGATCTTCAGCAAATGAAATAGCAAAGAATTAGGAAGCTTCAGACTTTGAAATTTTTCTTTCACGCACACTCGAACAACTAAAAAGTCCACCTTAAATACTCTTTCATGCCTTCTCGACCATCAGCACTTTCCAAAGGAGTTCTTCCAAGGACAGAATCAATCAAGGATATCTCAAGTCTTTTTTGAGATTATGATGAAAGCCCATCAATCCTATTCGCCCATACAATCGGGATCTTAATTTCCATAAGTAGAACTTTCCATGTTTGTTCGCCTTCAAAAAGATCTTCATATCGGAATTGATTCCAATAAGAACAATCAATCAAGTAGATGCTATATCCATCCATAAAGTCTTCCAAAAACCATACAAATCGAATCCTTGAAGGTAACCCCACATTTGGATAAGTCTTCATTCTTCGGTCTGGAAATTGTCAGTGAAGGCAGACTTTGAGATTAAAGTCTGGCAGTCTTCAGATTTTGACAATAGAGTCTAGAGTTCTTCAGACTATAACACTTGAGTTTGCAAGTCTTCAAACTAGTCTTTTGGAAAGGTTTTGTCAGCTTCAAAATAATAAAGGAGTTTTCTCTAACACTTGTTAGTCGCTTCATAGCTCCATTCATTTAGGGGCAGTAAGGAGAAAAATTCAAGTGGCGAATATGAAACTCCTTGAGTAATTCGTCCACTACTTTATTATTCTAATTTGATCCATTATTAGTGATGATCGCCTCGGGAGCTCCATATTGAGTGATGATATCACAGCAAATAAACTTTGCCATGCTTTTTGCAGTGACGTGGGCATAAAAACTATCTTCTATCCATTTGGTGAAATAGTCAATGGCCACCAAGATGAAGCAGTGTCCATTTGACGTATTGAGATTAATTGGATTGATGATGTTGATGTCCCACATCAAGAAAGGCCATGACTCAGACATTTGATGCAACTCATTGGAAGGAGCATTGATTTTGTCTTCATAGACTTGGTATTGATGATAGCACCGCACATGTTAAATACAATCAGCTTTGATGGTTAAGCAGTAGTAACCTAGCCTCATGATCTTCCTTGTTATGAGATGGCCATTCATATGAGGACCACATTCCTCATCATGTATCTCTCTCATTAATAGGTTGGCCTTTTGCGCGTCAACGCAATTCAGCAGGATCAAATGAAAGGATCTCTTATAGAGAGCTCCTCCATTGAGGAAGAATTTAGACACCAGTTTCATTAGGTACTTCCGATCATTGGTTTGGCTTCCTTGAGGAAATTTAGGGCGCGCATGAGATGTCCATTCTTACAAATTTCATATGCTTATGAACCCATTGACCCAAATACAAAGTAGATTTTTTTTTTTTTTTTTTTTATAGTAAAGTCTCCTTTTTTTGAAAAAAAAAATACAAAGTAAGAGTTGTTATATCAAATTTTCTAAATTTTCACACAAAATTCTTTAGCATCTACCTAGATAGGCAATTACAGTCAAACAATATACTTATCAATAGTCTTCATACAATAAAAAAGAGAGATCAATATGCATTACTCTTAAGCATGAGAGAAGGTTCCTAAAACTCTAGTAGAATGAAGGTGGGCAACCATATTCTAATCCCTTTCATGCTAGTGTGTCACGTCAATCACCGCCACGATTTACGATATCGAGCAATCATTTTAGAAAGAAACGCAAAGAAGTGTATCGGGCAATTTGCGGCAAATTTTGCAAAATCGGCGAATTTTATGAAGTGTAATAGAGCTTGTCATAAAGGACCATTACAAATAAGGGAAATCCTCAAGTAGAACATCACATTACAAGAATTGAGATAGGAATCATCAAATACAATATCACATTACAAAAGTAAAGGTTGGAAATCCCCAAATACAAAATAATAGAAATACATTACAAAAGTTGAAAACACGATTTCATGGAATCTCCGGCATATTATGATCTCTTGCCATTTTATTGGCAATACTTTTTATAAGCATATTCATCTTAGTAGAAAATTTCATAGAGAAATTATTTTTGATTTCTATTTCAGAAATAAAGAAGTAGAAAATTTCTACTTCTGATTTCTGTTCCAAATCTATTTCTGGAACAGAAATCTATTCCAGAAATAGAAAAACGGAATAGGTTTATCAAACGGATTTCTATTCCAAACACTGGTCTGGAATAGAAAAATTGTTTCTGGAACAGAAATTCTGATTTGTCATGCACCCCCTAAGAGGTAATTCATGATATTGTAATACCATAGTTGACCATCGGGTTATTCTTCCATGCAGTAAGTAGGCTTCTTCAGGATGTCAATTTGTAGATCAATGCACAAGCCATTAGCCACTTGTAACATCGATAATAAGGTTGCCAAAACATTAGCAAATTGATTCTGAGACCTTGGAAAGTAATCAAAGGAGATTTTATCAAATTCTTTGATTAGGTCTTCAAGATATTCATGGTAGGGAATCAACTTCAAATCTCATGTCTAATAGCCATTAGCCACTATTTGAAGAATGATGAGTGCAGAATCACCATGGACTTAAAGTCTTTCAACTTTCATATCAATGGCTAACTATATGCCAAGGATGCACTTCATATTCGGAGATGTTATTGGTGTAGGGGAATACCAACTCTGTAGCTATTGGATAATGTTAACCAGTCGGGGATGTTAAAGCTGCCCTAGTGCTAGAAGCAAAAAGGTTGACAGCACCATCGAAATACATGGTCCACTTATCATGTGAAGCCAAATAGATTCTTTCGTTAACTTCGTCCCAATCATCAAACTTTTTGGGATTTTCAGCTAATATGTTAGCTATGACTCGACCTTTGAGGGACTTTTATGCCACGCTTCAAATATCAAATATCTGTCATTTGGCAAGTCTTCCAACTAGTGCAGGCTTCTCCAAGAGATACTCGATCAGATCATTCTTCGTTACCAACAGGATGTGGTGGTGAAGGGTATATTGCCTCAAACAATGTAATTTCCAAATCAAGGCAATACATGTCTTTTCTACTTTGAGATATCAGACCTCGAAGGTAGTGAACTTCTTATTAAGATAGTATATAGCACGTTCATTTGGTCCTTTTTGCTCCAACACAACTTCCAAAGACTTGTCATGATGGTAAGATACAAGATTAAAGGTACACTTTATGTAGGCAATACCAAGACGGGTGGTTGCGAAAGATATCACTTGAGTTCGTCAAAAGATTTTTGGTACTCTTTGCTCCAATTGACTTTGGCATTCTTCTTCAACAATTTGAAGAATGGTTTTGTAGTTTTTAATAACTAGGAAATGGACCCTAGTACATGGTTCAACCTTCCTAATAAGTTTCGAACTTCCACCAATGGCTTTCATTTTGGAGGGATCGATCTCGATGCCCTTTCTACTAACCATAAACCCAGAAACTTCTTAGACCTTGCCCCAAATATGCATTTTGAGGGGTTATGTCATGCCCCGAACCCCGGGTACGCGTACATCCCTCAGCGGTCGATTAAAAATGCGACGTCCCAAGATGCGTCGCCGACCCATTCTTTTTATCTTTCGATTAAGCACATGTAGAAGCAAATTAAATAAACACCCGGCCAATAAACAAACATGGGGGTAGTAAAACACGGCAAACATTGTCGAAAACAACATATTCATTTTTCAACTGTTAACCCTAGGAAGTTTAATACTTACAAGCCTTTCCACGGCCACTTCCTATCGACCCTCTCAAAAACCTTCAAGAACTAGGGTTAACCTACTTCACTAATGGCAGGGCCAGCCACAAAGTGTTGCATCTCGTGCCCACCACATCCGCACTCAGCAGATCACCACGCTCCGGCCCTGAAAAAGGTTAACCTACGATGGGGTCAGATAAATCTCAGCGAGTCAAAACCCTAAGCCCCGACTAGGATGCAAATTCGCCTCGAAGGCAACCTAAACAGGCACCACAAACAAACTCACCTTATCTCGACACGTCGTTGCATATTAGCACATCACATATGCCATTATACAAGCAACAAGCATAATTAATAACTGGAACACAAAGTACTCACTCTCCAAACATTCACATGGGTCCCGATTATAAAGTAAAACCGTTATGACACATCCCATACCGTGCCACACAATTTTGCCCCATAATCAAGCGCAATAGCACAACCATTCAGGCGTGTTCCGATTATTATGACCCATCGGCCATGGCCAACTCAAGAATCAGCGGTCATCCGGCGTAACCGGGCATCGTCCCATCCCATCAGGCATGACATCATTCTGCGTATTCATACGCATCAAGACAGCATTCCAATAAGGAGCATCAGTCCGGTCTCAACCGCAACTCGGCATGTCGTTGACGTGGGGACATCCGAACTTAATGAAGCATCGTCCCGCATAATCATATGCATCAGGACGGGTTCATTACCCTGCATATTCATATGCATTAGGGTATTTAGGTGATCACACGAGCATACCATCACTCAAGTCCATTGTTATCTTCCTCATTAGCCAAGAACATCAAAATCCCTTTTCAAATAATAAACCTTGCAACCTTTTTTTTTTTGTTCAAAACATTTTGAAATAAATTCGTACGTGGTCATATACTCAAAATCAATCCGTCAAACTTTACACACTTCTACTATAAAACCTCCTTGTTTTATTGAGCAAATAAAATTTGGCGTCCAAACCCGACCCCTTATTTATTTTCTATTTTCTTTTCCAACCACCTCTTTTGGAACTAAACTTGGGTAATCCCTTTTTTTTTTGCTTTAAAACTTTTGGAAAGAATTTCGTAGGTGTTCTCGCACTCAAAATTAATCCGTCAAACTTTGAACGCATCTAGTTTAAAACCTCATTGTTTTATTGAGCAAATAAGTTTTGGTGTCCAAACCCGACACCTCATTGTTTTTCAATTTAAAAACTTATAAAGCCATCTTTTGACATAAACATTGGAACCAACATAGAGCAACCAATCTCATATTATCACGCATAAGTTCTCAGCATGCCAAAAATCAACCAAATCACCAAATATGCATTTCCCAGCAAGCAAGACACCAAGAACAACCACAAGACTACAACCGGCCCTCACCGGCAGAAACCGAGATCACTTGCACGTCTCCAAGATTAATTCCAAAAACATAACCAAACAAGTTCAGAAAATCCTCAAATTTAAATATGTTGTAAAGGACACTTAAAAAAACACTTTTCATACAGACACCTTGACCCAAATATTTCTAGAATAAGAGCAGAAAATCGCCCAAACCGTTACCAAAACTGTGTCCATGTCTAGAAATTATGTTTTTCAAAATCAGTTTGGTTCGAGGTCAAAAACTTATCCGTTTGCTCTGAAATTTGACTGTGTTAAACTTCAAGATGTGGTGAAAATTTTGTGAAGAAACTCTTTCAAAAATCGAACCCTAAGAGTTGATAAAAATCTTTTAAACACCAAAAGGTCACTGGTTCCAACACAAATCGAGATTCTACCTTGCATGGAACGAAGCTGAAATCTTATTCTTTTAAATCCAAAAAATATTGAGTAAAATATATGTCATATTTGAAGAGGTTTAGAAAATTTTTCAAGAAGAAAGCAACATCAAAATAGTAGCACATTTTAACCCACGAAAATAACAAACAACAAGGGTCCAGTAAACAGATCTGAAGTTAATTAAGCTAATCCAACTTAACTAACCTAACCACGGTTAACTAACTTAACCAAGGTAAACTAACCTAACCATGCTTGATTAACACTAATCCATCTTAGCACTAATCTAACCATGATTAGCACTAATCTAAACACCCCTTAAGCGCAATTAACAGCCTAATCAAGGATTAGAGAGTTAACTCACCGGTTTACGACGGCGGCAGGCTTGCAGTGACGGCAATGCGACGGCATCAAGGACGTGCCACTCGGGGGATCAAGTAGTGCTCAACGGCTACAGTGGCAGCAAGATGGAGCTTGGCTTGGAGCTGTGGTTGCTGAGGTGACGATGAAGCTGCTGTGGCCAGGACGGGGTGGTGCTGCTTGGTGGATGCAGGCGTGATGGTGGGTGAGGGATGGTGCGGTGGGTGAAGAAGACTTGAGGTGCTGCTGTGTAAGGGTGAAGTTGCAGTGATGATTGAGGTTGGCTGTTGGCGTGAGGGGAAGAAGGAGATGGCGGCAGCGGTGGCCGCGGGACAGTGCTGAACGTTGGTGGTGTTGTTGGCGGGTTGGTGTGGAGATGCGGCGATGTTGAGGTGCTGGTGTTGGGGATGATGTGGTGTACGGTGGTGGTGAAGCTAAGGGCGTGTGAGGCAGTGAGCTAAAGCTGGTCGGTGAATGATGGACGTGGGGATGATGGTGGAAGATGAGATTATGATGGAGTGATTTTTTATTTTTTTGGGGGGGGGAGAGGGAACAAGAAGGTCAAGGCAACAACCAATCAAATGCCTAGTAAAATATCAAGCCCATCATCACATTTACCCCAAAGTCTTCATGCCCATAAAGTCTTCATGCAACAACCAATCAAATTCCTAATTTGGCTCACCCAATTAGGAATTAGTCCTATTTTCACCCAAAATAAACCAAATTAGGGTAGAAAAACCCAAATCTTCAGCCCATCCGAATTTCCATTTCTTATTTCTTTTTGTTCGAAATCGTTTTTCCGCAAAATTTTGGACTCAACAAAATTTATCCGAAAGATGAGACAACGTCCTATAAATGAATTGTGATACGCTCGAACGTTCGATTCCCGAAACCGAATTCAATTTCGTGGTCAAAATCGACTGAATGCGATTTTAGTACGACCTAACCTATCGGGTAGCTTTTAGAGATTTTAGCGCGTTCAACCCGTGGTCGATAATTTTTTATCCACATTTGTACATCTCCGAATTGTAGACAACTCTCGATTGTCACAATATCGCAAGGTTTCAATTACGTGTCCCGAGTATAATATCGATAGAAAATCAGTTTACTGTTGTTCAACGCAAATATCGCAATCGTGTGGAACCACCCGTAATTCAACTCATACTCCCATCGAATCGACTCATATCTGTTCACTAATCCATTTATAACAGTGTCGTATTGACCCTTGCTGATTATTATGATCGAGCGATCAGTTTCCGATTGAATTCTCTAGTCTGTCCCATTTATATCCCTTAACAGCTTCACTTAATAGATTAGTTAACTCGTGAGTGGTCAGCCCTGAGTAAAATAACCATAAGCACGTCGACGAAACATCCATTTCATATAATCCAAATCAGGGGTCAAATTTCGGGATGTCACAAGTTAAGTCTTAGCTTAAACTTTCTCAGTCGATCAAATAGCTTTCTCAAGACTTCAATGTGATCTTGACCTTGTCTTGACTTAGCGATCATGTCATTGACATAAACTTTGATCTCTTTATGCATCATATTGTGGAACAACGCCATCATATCTCTTTGGTAAGTTGCCCCTACATGCTTTAGGCCAAAGGGCATAACTTTGTAACAGAATGTTCCCATGGGATTATAAAAGATGTTTTTGTCTTATCTTCTTCCTTTATTAAGATTTGGTTATAATCGGAGAATCCATCCATAAAGGAGAATAGTTCAAATCTTGCCATACTGTCAACCGGGACGTTGATGTGCGGCAAAGAAAAGTCATCCTTAGGGTTTGTTTTATTCAAGTCATGATAGTCAATGCATACCCAAACTCATATATCTTTTTCCATGATCGGGACAATATTGGCAATCCAGTCGGCACAATGGGTAACTTTGATAAAATCCACTTTCAGACATTTCATGACTTCCTCTTCAATCTTTTTAAATAGTTCGGGTTTCGTCCTCGTGAACTTTTGCTTTTTAGGTGGAATGTCAAGATTGAAAGGTAGTGCATGTTACGTGATCTTGGGATCTAAACTCGGTATATCAGCATAGGACCAAGCTAAGACATTTTCGTATTCCTTCAAGAGCTTCATCAGATTATCTATATATATTTGAGAAAGACCTGCCCTAATCTTAGTTTCTTTGGGGTTTTTTGGATCTCCTAAATTTATAGTAATTGGTGGTTCAATGGTGGGAGGTTTAGATTCCTCATGTCTAAGCCACTCTCTTTAAATAACCCTGTGATCATCTTCATATTTTGAATCAAAATAATTGGTTTGCAAGAATCTCTTGGGTACGAATCCGAGCTATGCATTTGACTATCATAATGATGCAAAGTGTTATGCTTGAGATGTAATCAGAAATGGTTAATATGTAAGGATAACAAATGCAATGCATGCAAATGTCATGAAAAATTCATTTTCAAATTCCAAGTTTTTGAAGAATTGATTGGGAACTCACCCTCATGTTATCGGACATTCTTGTTCCACTAAATCATTTTAAAACTATAGATCGTATGGAGGCCAGGCCTCAAAGCATCATCATAAGATTGGTTTGGGATATCTCACATGTCTATTAACAAGAAATGTGCAAATGTTTAATTGATATGCAAAATTTGCATTACAACGTATATTGTCTTGGACCATTAAAGTTTGTGATCTCTTTTACAACATATGAATGAAATGAACAAGTGGAATTCCCTTCAGATCGGGCCGATCCATCCATGACCGATCCTTGGAACGATTCATGGCCGGTCCTTACCATTGACACATCGAACTTATAGCCATTTCTCATGGGGTCGGAAATCACGGATGTTACAATAATCAAGTCATTGAACTCATTTAATCTCTAGTTCGTAGAAGTGAATTGATTCTCCCATAAATTGATACACCAAAAATAAATTAGTGACGACTTCTAATTGAAAAATCATTTGCATGCAAAGAACTTAAACCCTAAGTCACGAATTAGTATGGGCTTAGAAGAGCTCGAGTGAAGTCTAGACTTAGTATTCCATTTGTCGTTAGATGGTGCAAATAGAGGTTAGATCGCGACAAATTTTATATAATTTTGGGCATTCAATCAAACTCTTGAACAATAGCACCAGGGTTAAACCGAAATGATTTAAAGATTGTCAACTTAATTGATCTGGATTTGGTTTGATCATGAACTCAAACAAGATTTTTCAACATAGAAGACTAGAAATAAAGAAAGGAGGGCAAATTACGAAATCAAGATTTACACAATTAAACTGCTGCAAGAAAACAAATAATACTGAATCGATCATTATTATTCATTTAAGACCTTATTTATTTCATGACATGAAGGTAAACAAAAGATGAGACACATAACTTAGGACCACTAGTACAACACACTTAACTTAGTAACACCAATACAGCTCAATCAAACCACTCCACTTTTGCATTACGAACCTTTATTGTGGTACTGCCAAGTCATAAAGCAGCAACTTATTGGTAATAGCTGATCACACGGTAATATATATATATTGAGAATTGGACTATTCATTCTAATGATCTTCTGGTGGAGGTGGGATGTACGGAGCGGCCAAGCTCCAGTCTCCAGTGACCTCATCCTGGACCATGTTCTTGTTCTTGGCCACCAACCAATATGCCGGAATTTTGTATTTATCCTTCAGAGCATCCATTCCCTTGTTCACCAGCGCAATCCCGCGACGCTCGCCAAGATCGAATTTGTTGCTATCGATCCCTTGTGTGCCCGCGATTAGATGCAGGTACGTCTCCAAAATATGCCCGATTGTCACGGCGCCAGTCAAACCGCTGTAGAGAGGCTTCAAGTACGCGGACTTGCGCGAGTCGACCAGCAGCTGTTCTCCGACGTGGTAATATCTGATTGGAGGGGTGAAGGGAACGATATCAAGGGCGTTGGTCACTCGAAGGGCGCGGAGCTTCTCAGACGACGAGAACTTTGCCTGGAAGTTCTCGTCCCCGACCTTGGGGCTGGCGAAGGGGAACGCGGTCACCAGACAGGCTTTCTCCGGGTGGTCGGTGGGCGCGTTGTAGCCATTGGTCACGATGTCCAGCGCGTTGATCGTTGCCAAAGCCGCGCCCAGACTGTGGCCGGCCACTGTTATGCTGATTGTCTCGCCTTTTCCGGCGTAGAGATCGACTTGCTTCCGGACCTCCCTTAGAACCTGACCAAAGTTGTCCATCAATACCAGTTTTATTTTGACAAAGTAGTCCAAACATCACGTGCTATATCTTATCATATTTTTAGATTTATATATAATAATAAAAAAAAGGTGAAGACAATTTGGAGCTTATTCGGGAGGTAAATTAGCAACAGCAATCTATAAAGGAGTGAAAGTTTCATACCTGGTCTCTGGCACTAAGCCTTGTGTACGGATTTACAAGATCCGTCTTCGTATACAAATCTAAAAAGCCAGCGTGAATCTTAGTATGGGTGTCGTCCTTGAAAATGTTGTTCGCCGGGGCCAAATCATCTCGAATATCTTCTAATGACTCTAGGAGATTCGACGTTCCTGTCCAAGCGACCAAAATGTCCCTTCTCCCCAACACCTCGGTCCCCTCATCGGTGCTCACCGCGACGTATCCAGCCCAAGACCTGTCTAGCTGCACCAGAAAGGCTGCGTGCGATGGCATGTAGAAATACCGGGTCACCTCGTACCTGAACTTGTTGTTGTCCGTCTCGAGACCCACTTCAGAGAAGAGTTTGTCCATCGGGTACAGCGGCATGCCGTAGCCTGCCGACTCCTCCTGGCCGTTGTACGCGTCGCCGATGGCTTGGACTCGTTCTCCGTAGTGTATGAGGTACATCCGGAGATCCTTGTCGAGAGGATCCAACATGTCCTTCCAGTTGGTCTCGCCGCTGAGCTCGGTCCAGGGCCTTGAGCTGCCGCCTCCCATGGTATCTCTCTCTCTCTCTCCCCGAACTCTCACTGATAATTTTCGTTCTCTAGATAGAAAGGTTTGTGGAGATGCAATCTTGCTTCCACGCAATTTATAGACTCTACCTCTTCACTTTGCCACTGTTGACACCCAAAATTACCACCATTGCCACATGTTAGCCACGAGGGAAATTAAAAGGATGAAACACTCCCTTTTGCACATAAAAGCTAGGGATAGCCAATGTTTGTGAGGAAGACTTGAGCTAAGTATCGAGTTCTAGGCACAAATTCAAGAGTCAACAGTAGGGTAATTGGTTGCCACGTGTCAGGCTATGAAAATAATGCGTTAGATTTGAAGTTTGAATGAAATTAGCACTAGAGCTTAGGTGAGAATAACTGCTGAGCAAAATGTGGAAAAGGAACACTTAGAGTGCCAAAACTTGGTACGGGAGCATACTTAAGTACCAAAAGTTATGAAAGCGATACTTAAGTACCAAAATCGGAGCAAAATGGATAAGTTAAGTGGCAACAGAGAGAAATCCGGTCATAATGCTAACGTGGCTAGACAAGTGCAAAAATAATGTCATTTTGTTGACGTGGCTAGATATATTAGTATTAATTAAATAAATTTAAAACTAAATTTATTGATATGTTTATATATATATATATATATATATATATATATATATATATATATATAGTATAAAGGAAGAAGATGAACATTGCAGGCGACTGAGGGCTGAGCCTTTGTCGCCGCCTCCCCGCCATCATTGGAAGGGCCAGCGACGGTGGGGGAGGGTCAGTTGGGGCGCAAATGATAACCATTTTGGCCAGAAATTGATTTCTAGAAGAAAAATAAATTTTTCTATTACTATTTCTAGATTTGTTTCTGAGCAAAAATACCCGTTTGATAACAACATAAAATTTCTACTCTAAAAATAGAAATTCGTTTGATAACAACACAAAATTTCATCATTTCGGACGGCGGTGACTGGCGACCAACGGACGGCGGCGACCAGCAGACAATGGTCGGCGGCGGCGAACGATGAGAAGAATTTTTATTTCTCATTTCTGTTCCATAAATAAAGAAGTAGAAAATTTTTACTTCTGATTTCTATCCTAAACCTATTTCTTAAACAAAAAACTATTTCAAAAATAGAAAAATGGAATAATTTTATCAAACGGATTTTTATTCCAGAAACAAGTCTAGAATAGAAAAATTGTTTCTGGAACAAAAATTGGTGGTTGTCATGCACTCCCTTGGGGTCGAGGGGCCTTGGTTAGGGGCCGGTGACCTCAATCGACCGGTGGTGAGGACTGTAAGCCCTCGCCAGATTTGGGGCAAGGGTCGATGAGGGTCGTGGCCCTCCCCCAAATCTGGCGAGGGTCACCGGCCCTCGCTTGGCCAGGCAAGACCCTTGCCATTGGTGGGTCAGGGTTACTAAGCCCTGCCCTCCCTCCACTATTGTCGGCCCTTCCTAGCGACGGCGAGGAGGCAACGGTGAGGGCTTAGCTCTAGCCTTCTGCCTCCTCTCTCTCTCTCTCTCTCTCTCTCTCTCTCTCTCTCTCTCTCTTTAAATTTTTATTTTTATAAGTATAAATATTTTAATTTAATTAATATTTATATTTAAAAACAAAAAACAAAACAACTTCGTTTTGGTTCTTCGTCGCTAATTCAACTCTCTTGCATGCCACGTAGGCAAGTTATATTATTAAAAAATTATTATGTAGGATTTCCAACCACCTTCGTTGGACTTGACACTCAAGTGTTCTATTTTTCCAAAAAAAAAGTGGCACTTAAGTGTACTTTCATAACTTTTGGCACTTAAGGGCGCGTTTGATAATGTTTCTGTTCCCGGAAGCAATTTATAATCAGAAATGATTCTTTTTTATTTTATTCCCGGGAACGATTTATAAGCATTTTAAGCCGTTTAGTAACTCTCCAAAATTTTAATTCATGTAATAAAATTGCGTTTGGTATCGTCCTCAAAATTTTCTACTTCAAATCATTTTCTTTTAATTTTTAAATAATTGTATTGCTTTTTTTTTTCCTTTTTTTTTCTTCTTCTTCTTCTTCTTCTTCTTCTTCTTCTTCTTCTTCTTCTTCTTCTTCTTCATGGTTGTCGGTTGCCGACCTTGGGATGATCGGTGATCGGCCGAACGAGGGCCGGCAACCTCACCAAAGCGTTGCCAGCCCTCGGTGAGCGGCCTCCCGGCTACGCGAGGCTTGTCGATGGTCAACAGAGACCTAGGCGAGGCCTGCTTGACCACCAGCGAGGCTCGGCCTCACTAGTGGCTGTGTGAGCCTTCGGCAAGCTCACCGAACCTCACCCAATTGGTCGCCAATGACCGGCAGCAAGACGGCAGACGGCGACGGAGGTGGACAACAATGGTGGTGGCAGCGGCAGTTGAAGAAGAAGAAAGAGAGAAGAAGAACAAGAAAAAAGAAAAGAAAATAGAGAAATTAGGTTGGTTGATTCTAAAATTATTCCCGGGAACGAAGAATCAACTTTTTTTTTAATTTCTTGATTCTGTTCCAAATCTACTTCTGGAAACAAAAAAATAAAAATTTGTTCCCGGGAACAAAAATTTTACTAAACGAAAATATGTTCCAAATCTATTTCCGGGAACAAAATAACAAATTATCATTGTTTGGCAAGTTGCCAAACAGACATTAAGTGTCCCTCCGTGTCAATAATTGGCATTAAAGATGTCTGGCTCCTGCTAAATGAACGTATAAATAGGGAACCGTTTTTTACTTAATGGGCAAGTTGCACAAGCATTGTTGACAAGTCAGGAAATAGTTGTTTATAGATAAGCTTGCCAAGAAAACATGGAAAACGTGGAGAATGCCAAGAGTAGCACCCAAGGAGAAGCAACCGACTATTGGCTACCAGCTCAACCTATAAATACCATGGCTCATCCAGCACAACGCATGATCACATTACGTGTCGGGGGTTTTTGTTTTTTCATAAGTTACGTGATGGAGTTGCTTTCGTGCATTATCTAGCACGTGAAAAACTCCCCCGATTATCTATTAGAGAGTGGTCGACCTTTTTTTGCATGTCCACGTATATTAAATAGCATTACGAGCAGAATGGATCAGAGGGACCGTGCATATCTTCAGTTCAGTATTTAAGAATGTGAATTTCGAGTCTCAATAGCTCGAAAGTAAATATTGAATATTACATGCCTGGCTTTCGCAAGGAATGATATTTGTGCTATAAAAATGTGCCAATATTTTGTTTCTACAAGATGGGTAATGCAGCAACTGATGAAGGGAATGAACCATCCACTTTGTATTGGATCTCACTGTCTATATAACTAATTAAATTCAATCTGGCCGTATTAGGCCAGAAATCGTTGACATGGACCTTGGCCATTGTATGTAGTATGACCGATGCTAATATGGACTAATGTTAAGTAATTTTTTTATTTTTTTATTCATTGTGACCAACAAGAGTCATGGACCCTGCGTAGGCCATAGCCAGCCGTGGCCGAGGGTGACCCTTGCATAAGAAATATTGCGAACTAAATAAATTGCTTCTCTGTCAATAGGAGAAATTTAGTAAGTAAGAAGTCTTCAATACCTCTACATTATTTAAATACAATATATAGATGCGTAAATTTGTACTTTCCTATTTTTAGCAATTAAATGTATCATTCCTATATATACATATTGATGAATTAACCAAAAAATGCCATTATTAGGGATTCGTCATGGATTTTTTTCACGCGAGCATTGCTCAGTGAATGAATGACTTAGGATAGGTGGCAGGACCCTAGGTTATTCTTGACTGTTTAGGATGTTTAAGAGAGTTTTTTGCTTGATGGGCTGAGGACGAGGCTTATTAGGAATGGCCCTACCTATTTCCTAACCCTTTCTAGCGGGTTAATAAGGCTTATCTAATTAATGGTCGATGGCCTTGCATCCTGAAAATATGATAGTTTAGTCCCAAAGCGTGAGTTTTGGCCATCAAGAGCCAAAATTCAAATTGAATTTGGCAAGGTAGCGAATCGGACTTTTGTCATATGTCTCGTCCGGTTATATATTCAATTTTTCGATCGCTGAAACTTGTCAAACATGCAAAGCATGCGAGGTCCAGGGACAATCCACCCGTTATATGGACTTCTCGCTCTTGGACCACATCAGTTCTGGAATATTTGCTTGTCTTTTTTGTTGGACCATTCCGGTCCTCGTACACTAGAAAAATGAAGGGAATCGTCATGTAGTGAACAATGGAATCATAAGGACAGCTATCCTCGACCAAGAGTATCTCGGTGGTACACATCCTTTCAGTTTCTTGTTTCGTTCATGCCCGATTTCTTACTCCTTTTGTTTTAACTCCGAATATCATCTATCTCGTTATATGACTAAATACATCGTTTCTATCTCGTGACACTCTTATTCTAAGATTAACATTTTCTATGATAAGTTAGCAGATGTTCTTTAATTTGATCATTGCTAGTGATTAGTGTTAAAAACATACAGTAGAACTCCGATACTTCCACTTTGGGAGATCATCAAGAGGGAGCATAAATCTGAACCTATCAACATAACTAGTTGGATCCATCTTCATTCAAAATCTTAAGTAAATAAGTTTTAAGCCAATTAAAATTATAGTAATTGCTCCACATATGGAACTTCTTTAATATAACTCAAACATGTATCTGAATAATCTTCCTCTCACACATAAGTTTACGCCAATTCCGATATGAGATTTTTCTAACATAAGTTACATGTGTATTTCAATAATATCCCTTTCATGTGTGAGCTCAGTGTTAAGTGTACTCCCTATAATTTAGGTATCTTTCTACATCAACTTATCTCAAGTTGAATCTCCACGTCATTGTAATGCCCCTGTAACTATGCACAACAATCATCATCAATTGCTAACTCAGGATTACATCACCCATGGCCTCTATCTTGCATTACCATACCAACTATCCATGTTCTCTTCCCGCCAAACTAACCGTGATGGCTATTTCCACTCGAAACAAGCTTTGATAATGAGATTTCTTTTTTAAGTCAGAACAAATTGGGGTGGAGCATCAATTGACCATTGCCTCTGATATCATTTATTAAGAATGTGCAATAGAAACCAAATATCTTTACCTAGGGAGATCGTGAAGATGGAGCCCAAGTTCGAGCCCTTCAACATATTCAATTGGACTTACCTTCACTCATAAACTTAAGCCTATGAATTATGAGTCAATTATGATATATTAACAACACCACACCATATTAATTCTCTAATGTGAGACTTGTCTAATATAACTCACGCGTATATCTCAACAATTATCACCACACCTCTCAGGTAAAAAATTTTCTTCATATTGTAATGTGACGTAATTACTATCACTAAACCATAACTTTGTAGTTTTTTTTTTTTTTTTGTCGGTATAACATTGTACTTTGATTAGGCAAGTTTGCTCTCCTTGCTAATCCCTCGAACTTTCTTGCTTTCTATAACACAATGCTTCTACATCATTTCTCTCTTTCTTTGCCTTTTCCTATTCTCGAAATATATACTTTTAGAGAATAGGAAACGTGCACATATATGCAATGTAAGATCCTAGAATTAGACATTATTTGCATGTCATTCCTTTTCACTAGCAAAAACGGGAGGGCCTCATTTATCTTTCATTTAGTGCCTCACGCAATCCAATGTCCCTCGGAGGTGTCTATGGGAACTAAATTAAAATATCTTATGATGAAAGCCACGGTCCTCGTGCACGAGAAGAATGAAGGGAATTTCTTTTGCCGTGAGAAAAATTATGGGAATTGCTGTGCAGTGAATGTTGGATTGATGAGGACCACAGTCCTCGACCAATTGTGTACTATAAAATACAGCAAATTCAATCATTCATCGATGAATTAAATTTAGGTAGTTTCTGGTGATTGTGTGATAAACAACTAATTCTGATACAATAAATCCCGTTCAAGCCTTTTCTCAATCAGAGTAATCCGTCATTCTGTGGTTGGAGTTTCATGAAGCGTATCTAGACATAATAGTTTGCATGCATTCGTGACATCTGTCCAACATAAGGTTTATGATCATATTACAAGAGAAAAGGATCATAATTGCTACTTACACATCAAGAATGCAAAGAGATCCACACAAAGAATGAGATTAATACAGTTATGATTAGGCTTAATAAGTACCTAAAACATTTTATTGTAGGAGGACATAGAATATTTATTTAAGTTTTGTTGCTCTCGATGATATCAAGATGACCAAGTTTTAAAACGTGCATACTCTCAAAAAATACCCTAAAGGAACGAAATTGACTTTTGTTGTATTAGCTGACCCGAAGGTGCCAAAACTGAATTTTGTCACCTTAGGTTGTCGGCTAAGGTGACCCAAGGCAACAAATCATGGTTTTATCGTTTTAAGCCTGCCTCCTATCGAAAAAAACAAGAGCACTAGCCGTTCTCGATGGTGCGGTTAAGTTCGTTTTCTTTATTTATTGAACAGAATAAGATCTACATTTTGCCATCACCATGGGCCGGCACCACTTATCTGTGTTCTCCTCTAGGTCGGTATCGGGTCTAGGCTCACGACACTAGATCACCAACATCACGACCTTTTTTGAAGTGAACCTTTAAAAACAAGTTAATGGATTATTAGCTGGGCATAAACGGTTACTCATTAAGGTTCTATTTTTTCGTAAAAAATGTGACATTTCTAAAAATTATTTTTTAAGAAAATGATAATATTTTTGATATCTTTGGCTAAAACCTGACAATTAATTGAAAAATATTTTTCATCATTTAGTATGGAAAATTTGATTTGATTTTTATGAGGAAAATTACCAAAAAAATTGTATTTTAAAATTATTTTTATTTTAAAATTGTTTTTTCTTTACTTTCTTCTTCTTATAGTGAAGATCACCATACGCTGGCGGGGCTCGAGCCTCACCAAATGCTGCCAGAGGTCGGCCGGTGACTGGTATGAAGATCAAAATCAAATAGCGACCAATTCTGCAATTTTCCTGAATGAAAAGAGGTTTCGTAGCACGGTCAAGCTTCGACCAAGTTCAAATAGGAAGACAAGCAACCGCAGAAAGAAAATGGCAGCGATGACTCGTCCGCATCTCCGGTATCCTCCGACAATCTCTGGGCCTTCTCCTCTGTTCTTGAAACCTTCCTTATCTCCTCGTCTCTACTCCTACGCATAACCAACACCTTTGGTCTGTCTCTATTCTCTCTCTGAATTGATGCGCTTGGTGTTTCCTACTCATGTAATTTTATGTTTATCTGCCTCTCTGACGCCCTTGCTTGCAATCAGAGTGCTTCTTTATTGACTGTGTCGAGCGGTTCAATTGTTGGAGATCTAGTGGCTGGTCGTCAACAGACCTCTAGCGACTTTGGATGAGGCTTGAGCCATGCCTAGCTCGCCAGATCTAGGGAGGTGAGCCTCGCCAAATCTTGAACTCGTCTACAGCCAGTCGCTGGCTATTATTGTGGCCGACGACTGGCTGAGGATGAAGCAATAAGAAAAGAAGAAATTAAATAAAAATTAAATGAAAAATTGATTTTTTTTAAATATTTTTTATAAGAAGAAATGTTTCATTAATCAATGACCCAAGCTCAAACGCCGAGGACTCGGGCTTGAGTGTCAGAGACTTGAGCACAGCCTTTATGGACCCAAGCTTGAGTGCCAGGGCATCGAGCATGGGCACTTGGGGTTTAGGGCCGAACTCAATGGACCCAAGCATGGGCATCAACGGCCTAAGCTCAAGCACCGAGGTCCAAGGCCCAGCCACTAGAGACCTAAGAACCAACATCGGGATTCCATGCCCAAGCGTAGTTTCAAGTTCAAGCTCTAGTACCTAGTCATATTTTATAATATGTTTTCCGATTTTTCAAAGAGAAAATCATTTTTCATAATTTAAACTTGGGTAGGAAAATATAAGCATTTTCCGTTAACTCATTTTCCTAAGCGAACCAACTACTAGAAAAATGAGTAAAATGTTTTTCAAGAATTATATTTTCTAGGAAACAAACGGAGCTTAAAGAGATGATATCATTGCCTAGCGCGAACTCTCCACAGCCTATACCAATCACAACTTTGGGATTTTAAATAAATCATTTACACATACAATTTAATTTACTTTGGAGGTGTCACTGATCTATTATGCTTAAGACGAGAATCGCCGGTCAGCATAAGCAAGCTTGAATTTCTGAATTTGGTGGTCAAAGAAAGGCTAAAAGGAGACATGAGGAAATGAAGCGTAATTTATGAGACGCAAGAGCAAATTTACGCGCGGGTATCATGATAAGCGTAGGCTGAGTAGGTATCAAACGAAGAGGCGTTTTTCTTGAGGAGGTGAGCGAATGAACGGACAAGAGCACGCGATAGAGGGAGATAGAAAAGGGTGTGTGTGCGCATGTGGAGAAAAATAAAAGAAGAGCAAAGAAGCATGTGACAAACAAGAAGACAGCAAGGTTCAGAGGGAATATGTGTTCAGCTACGAATCGTATATTTTGGGTAGAACGGGTCAACATTCACGGCCGAAGGGAGAGGAAGAAACAGCAGCAAGCTAGAAGAAGGCAAGAACACGTTTAGCTAAGCATGGACAGAACGTGATGAAAGAAGACAAACGCGCACTTCGGGGTGGACGTCAGGGAGCTCTTCTTCCTCCCTTTTGTTTTTCTGTTAAAAGGAGACTGAGGGCGAGATTTAGATGGGGGAATTTCGAGAGAAAAAGAGAGGAGATAAAAAGGAGGATTCATTTCAATATACAGGTACACGACGTGATTTACTCTCTCCCAGGTCAGATGGCTACACCAATTGCTAGAGGCAATGACGCATTCGAACAAAGAGGAGGCACCATGAGTAACTAAAGATGATCGCTTGTTTCCATCCGTCAACCGTGTTTATCTCAGTGATCACTAGTCCATCATTACTGTTGCGATTGTTGTCGTAAATCCATTGCTAGCTGCTGTTTGAGTCACTGCTGCCTGTGACGGCATTGCTTGATGGGATAATTTGAAGGTGAACCACTCACAACTCACACAAGTCAATGAAGCGATGGAGACAAATAGGCTTTTTTATTTATTTCACCTTATCAGAAACGATTACAATACTTGCTTTTATATAGGCTTGTTATATGACTATTACAAACATTAACTAGATAATAGTCAAGACATAGAAATACAAACACTCTCTAAAACAACATTACAATAAAGACTCTTCTTAACTTGTGCACCAGTTGTGGAATCCAAATAGACATCGACATTAAACTTGTCCATAAACAACCGTAGCCGATTGACAACATTATTAATTTGGTTTGATTACTGAGCTAACGTGAACTTTGGAGCTACCCTCCTCCTCCGCTTCTATGGTGGTCTGAGATCAAAGACTGCCGCATCATCACCGTTGTGAGCCGCATTACCTTTGCCATTCAAACTGTGGACGTTACGTACATCTCACTTCACGGAATAGGACATCAGCCGATAAGCTAAGTCCAAAACTTTTGCTCTTTTGATTCTCCATAGTTTCATGTGTATGATTCTGTAATAGATGGGCTCAACAAGCCCAAGCCCATGTCCCCCAAGCCCCAACCACTTTAATTTTCTTCAGCAGATTAAGTGAGACGTCTCTAGGGAACAAACCAAGGAAAATTAGGGGGAGCTCATCCTGGGAAGAAGAAGAAGCGGAAAAAGAGAAAAGTTTAGCGCCTGGCCGATCAGGACTCCACGATTAGCTGAATCAACTACAGGTTGCGATACCTGGTGAGTATTCAAGCTGATCATTCGTCTAATTGGAGCAATTTTCTGATTTAGGGCACGAGTTCAAACTTATGTGGATTCTGATGAACGATTGACGAGCTCTTAAGCTTAGATTTCTATGGAAATGATTGATAAAGGCATTGTGAAGCTTTGGCATTTGAAGAAATTCAATTATGAAGCACAGTTTGATTGAAACAAAATTCTGAAGTTCACGTGCGAGTTTTGCATAACGGATGATACACGTAAGGAAAAGGATGAATGTGTGCTTTGAATGAGGTTACTCGTGAAAGCATAGAAGTCATTTATCGACAATTAAACGTAGTTTAGTTGAGTCGTTTGTTATGATTGTGTTACTCAGTTTTGAATATCGTTTTTCAATTAATTAATAGGAATGCAAGTGCGACAGCTTGAGTAACTGCCTTAGGTTGGTTTTCAGCTTTTTTTAGGTGAGTGATACTATTTCTTCTTTGAGTTTATAAATTCATGTTTCAAAAATAAAATAAATCAGTAATGTTATAAGTTAGGAACGAACATATTCCTTGTATAAATTGGATCAAGCATTTACTACTATTTGTGTATTAGATGTGAAAATGTTATATTTTGATTACAGTCTAAACCAATTGCTTGCAAATGGGTTTGCAAAGTCTGTTGGGAAAGACTTATGAGAAGTCCTTGATTTTAAATATGGTTTATGAAAGGTTATTTACTAATTTGTGAATTAGTTTACGAAATGGAGTTTGAAATAGTTTGTGAAATGTATTGTGATATATAAAATGTGATTTAATAGAGATTAATCAATGGACTTGACCATTAATATTTGAATCATGATGGTGAAAAGTTGTGATTTGGTTATTATACCTAAATTGTAAGATGATTTTTTATTTTAATTGTTGATTTCTAGAGATTAAGGTTGATGGATTATACTTAGTGTCTCCATAAACCCCTTGAGAGGTGTGTGGGTATGCACATACTAGTTTAAAATATCCTATGGGCGGAGCCACAAGCTGATAATAGGAGTAGACCTAACTAAGGAGGGAATCTCGGTCACCTTTTACAGGCATTGCACATGATCATGGCTAGATACTTGAGCATGAGATTGATTAATGAAATGGACCATTTGTTGGCGGATGAAGCCAAATCTTTTTAGGGACTTTTTTGTCTTTTCTATTAATTTTGCTTTTAAGTTAAAAGTTATACCCTTATATTAGTGATAGTTAAACGTTAGCCGTCAAGTGGTTGAAAAGGAAAATAGAGAGAAGAAAATGAGAGAAGAAAAAGTGAGTTTTTCTCTGAGTCAACCTCTTTGTGCCCTTATCTCAAGAAAATATCATAGCTGTATTTCAACTTTCTTCAATGTCCAGTGGATTCGTAGAGTACCTCTATCCAAAGACATAGTCCAGGTTTGAATGAACTTCAATAACAAATTTTCTGATGTGTTCTTTTGATTTTTTTTCTTAATTGTTATATTTTGCTTGGGCAAATTGTTTGCAAGCATTATTTTTCTAGTATTGACGTGCTATTTCCTAGCAACTAGTATCAGAGCCTAGGTTGGCTAATTGAGAACATAGAGGAGTTTTTGGTAACGTTCGATTGAAAGCAAACAACGTGACAACAAATAAAATCAAAATCGACAAGATCAATGGGCAAGATTTTAGATGATGGAAACTCCAATTGAGAACTATTTTTATCAAAAAGATCTCTATGTACCACTTCAGGGTCGGAAACCCAAGATCACGAAGGTGGATCTAGTAGCAAAATTGGGGTGGAAATTTTTTTTATCTAAAAGCATTAGGTGCGATTCATCTAGGGTTGACGAAAAAGACATGATACCAAATTGCGAAAGCAAAAACTACAAAAGAAGCCATGGATATTCTAACAAATATTTATGAGAAACCATCCACATCAAATCAGGTATTTTTGTTGAAGAAATCAGTTAATATGAAGTTATTTGTGGCATAACATATTAATAGTTTCACATAGGTCACGAGTCAGTTGGAAATTGGAATCCACAAGCATAAATCTGGATATGAATATTCAAACTTTATTATTTTTATGTTCCCTTCCAAAAAGCTATAATACGGCATTGCAAGGAATTTCAAGCACCATTAAGGATGATTTGACTTTGGATGGACGAGGAGATGCGAAGAAAAGTTCTAGGCGGAGATAATTTTTCAACATCTACCTCCTTCAAAGGCACTAGCAATAGAGAACTGTAGAATAAAAGTAGAGGAAAATTCAGCGGACATAGCAAGTCAAAATCAAGGGGAAAGAGACAAGTTGCAAAAGATGAGTATTGGTTTTGTCACTATACCCGATACCGAAGGTTTTAGTGTGAAGTCTAGAAAAAGAAGCAACACGATGAGAATCAAGGAGCTAATGTAGTTAGCGATGAACCTTCGCTAAAGAAATTATTTCTGTCTGCGAAAGTTTAACTTGACAATAGATAAGTGGTTTATTAATTCTAGTGCTTCTTTTCGTTGCACTTCACAAAGAGATATATTTGCTAATTATGACAGTGGGGATTTCGGGTAAGTAGTTATGGGAAATGGCTATATGTGTCCAATTGTTGGAAAATGAACTGTAATTGTGAACATCTCGGGTAGAGAATGTCTAGTTTTGCATGAAACTAGGCATATTCCAAAATTAAAGAAAAATATCATCTTGAACAGGAAACTTGACCAATGAGGTATGGTAGCAACCATTGAATGTGAAGAGTGGGAGATAACCTCAAAGACAAAAGTCGTAGCAAAGGGAAATCATACGAGTATACTTTACTTCTCCAAAGAGACAATATTAGTGATATGATTGCAAGTACAATGGCTACAGGTAATTTATCTACTCTTTGGCATTATCGCTTGGGACATCTTGATGAAGTGTGTAAAGCAATTACGTTTTAGGAAATTACTTTTTGGGTTTGCCAAAAGTTGAGTTGGATTTCTATGAGAATTGCATTTATTTAAAATAAAAAAAAAAAGACGACAATCGGTTTTCAATTGAATGGGTGACAAAATAAAGGTTGAAAGTTAGAGTTAGTTCATACTGATGTGTAGGGCAAACACAACAACTCTCTTATGGTGGTAAGAAATATTTCGTCTTCTTCATTGATGATGCAACAAGGAAGACCTGGGTCTATACTCTGAGAGGAAATTCAGAAGTATTTGGGATGTTCAAAATGTTGAAGACCATGGTAGAAAAAGAGATAGTTCATCCAATCAAAGCTCTGGAGTTTGATAATAGTGGTAAATACATGAGCAAGGAATTTGCATAATACTTGAGCCAGGAAGGCATATAGCGGTTGAAAACTATTCCTAGAACCCCTAAAAAAAATGATGTAGCTAAGAGGATAAATAGAACCATTCTGTAATGTGCAAGATGTATGAGGCTACACGTGGGTCTATTGCTACACTTATAGGCTATTACAGTTAATGCAGCTATTTACATTATCAATTGGAGTCTATCTAGTGTGTTAGATGGAGAAATACTGCAAGTGCAGTGGTCAGGTAAAAAAGTTAATTATTCATATCTACAAGTATCTTGTTGCATTGCATATGATCTGATTGATACAGAAGATAGGAAGAAGCTTGATGCTAAGTCCTAGAAGTGCATCTTTGTTAGATATGGTGACGATGAGTATGGTTATAGGTTTAGGAATTATGAGAATAACAAAGTCATACGCCAATGGAATGTGGTATTCCATGAAAAAAAAAGGTACAGCGATCGTTAGATAGAGCATGAGAAGGTAGTAGAACTAGAATATTTGAGCTGGACACAATGTACGTGAAGATGATTCCAGCAAATTAGAGTGCACTTGAGGGAGAGGTTAAAGATAAGCCTATTATCAATAAGAATGTAGTTTAAGAGGAACATAGTGACTTGGAGTAGACTAACAACCTTGGAGAACTTGTCTTAAGGAAGTCTACACGTGTGAGAAAGTCAAAGGTAATTTTGATCCACCAGCAAATATTATTATGAGCCATGTCTTATATATGAATCTGGGAGAACGAGAGACTTTTGATGAGGCAAAGAAAAAGACATCACACATGCAGTGGGAGCATGCTATGAAAGACAAGATAGGCTTGTTACTTCAGAACAAAACTCGAGAGTTGACCAAGTTGCCCAAAAGTGGAAAGGCCTTATTAAACAATTGATATTAAACAAGTGAGTGTATAGGATTAAAAATGAAGCAAGTGGTGATATCAGATACAAGGTGAGACATGTGGTCAAGAGCTTTTCTAAAAAAGAATGGATTGACTACACCAAGATATTTTCACCAATAGTTAAAATAACATCAATCAAAGTTCTATTGAGTATAGTTGTAGTGGAGGATCTTCATCTAAAGCGGTTAGACGTAAAAACATCATTTTTACATGGTGATCTAGATGAAGAGTTATATATGGCGCAATCTAAAGGTTTTGAAGTCAGAGATAATGAGCACGTGATATGTTGCTTGAAGAAAAGTTTGTATAGCTTGAAACAAGCTCCATAGCAATGGTATTTAAAGTTTGATGGTTTCATGGAAGAAAACGGATTTGCTCATTGTGAGGTTGACCATTGTGTTTATTTTCGCAAATATGACGATGGTGATATTGTGTATCTCTCTTTATATGTAAATGACATGTTAATTTTCAATTGATGGTCCATGAACTTTTGGTACTTAATCGATATAGTCCCTAAACTATATGAAAATGTTCAATGTAACTATCAATCAAAATTTTATATGTAATTTGTATATTTGATTGTAATTATATTGTGGTGCAAGGAAAAGTTACTCCCCCGTACACAAGGTTTATGTCACATTCACATGTAATGAGCAATTCGAAATGTCTGCAAGACACAAGGTTTATGACATTGAAAGACTGAGCAAGCGAGACACCTTGCAATTAGAAAGAAGACGTATGCCTCGGATTGATTAAATCATAGGGACCGGATGGACGGGAAGAAAACACACAAGGAACATAAGGTTTTAATTCAATAGGAGAAACAACAACAAAACAGTGCTGATGAGGCACGCAAACGGTACTTATAAAAGAAGAACAAGGATCAAAGGAGGTTAAGATAGTGAGGGGTCAAGGGCCTAAAGACAGTGGGAGCGTGAGATTCAATGAAGGCCACCTGAGACCTGGGGAGGTGAAGGTAGACCACCCAATCCCCGTTGGAGAACGGGCTGGGCATGGGCATAACGTACCCGGCTTTGCCTCCCCATGGGAAGTGGTAGGACCCCAACACTGGCTTCCCCCACCCGAAGTCCATCTCGGTCACCGGGAACCTCTGTCCGGATGACACCACGAGCGCCATTGACCCTTCCTCCTCCTCGTTGCTGGGCTTGCAGAATATCCTTGCCAATGCTGGCACTGGCCGGTGTTCTTCCACCCAATCTATTAGGTCCAGAAAGTGCTCATTCGTTGCCGCCCTCTCCACAAACTCGTGCACCACATCCGCCACCCAGCTCAGCGGCTTCTCCACCACCTCCCTCGCCCTCTTCTCTCCGAATGGCACCGACAGCACGTTCCCAAAGTAGGATGCCATGGGTGTGGGCTTGTCGTCCTCGCCCCGACTCATCGACCTACACCTGCCGTCCACCACGATCCCCATCCTTGACATTGTCTTGTTGTCATCATTATCAGCAACCGAGGAGGATTCAGCCACCATCCTCCAAAGGAAAGCGCTGAACGATTCCAACTTAGTCCTCTTGCTTCCATTGGAGCTGGCACTCTGCTGCAACTCACTTAGCTTGGCAGCGGTTACATAGTACAGGCGGCTTAAAGGACGGTCATTGTCCCTCAATGTCACCGTCTCGCATTGCTCATCCACTAGCAGCTTGTGTTCGGGAGGTGGGTACAATGCGGAGACTGGGATGTACATGCGGTCTAGAGAGGGATCAAAGCAGAGCGGATGCCTTGGGTTGAGAAGAGAGCGACGGAAGGAAGGAGGGAGGGAAATGGGTGCAGCGGAGCGAGCCGTTTCTGCCCAAAACACCATGAACATATTCATCGAGTAGGCGTCTGCTATCCGATGGTCAAACGTACATGCCACCACTATTCCTCCACACTTTAGCTCCGTTGCCTAAATGTTTTCCATCAAATAAAAAACTTATGTCTCAATGAATAGAACCAATCCTAACGCGGAAACTGTATAAAAAAACTTATGCCTTGGTGAGATTTAAGATTAGTTCCACACGCTCTAGACATACCTTTGGCAGCTTACGCCGAGAAGTTATCAAATGACATATTGACCATATAGAACAATATTATTTCAATAAATAATTATATATGTCCGAACATGGATACGCATGATTAACAGTGGAAACGAACTTGGTCTTTATCATAGAGACTGAGAAAAAAGGTAATATCCATTATCCAATTACTTCATACGAGACTTACTAAAGAGAGGAGAGATTACTTAAGAGTCTTAGGATATATTTGGTAACTATTTTATTCCCAGAAACAATTTGTACTCAAAAATAGTTTTTTCTGATTCTGTTCCCTGGACAAGTTTCTAAGTATTCGAATGTGTTTGGTAATTGCACAAAGTTTTTATTCCCAAAATAGAAAAAGAACATAAATGTGTTTTATATGATGCTCAAATTTTTTTATGACGTAAATTTTTTTTAATTTTTTTAATAATTTTATGAGATTTTTCTTTTTTTCCTTTTTTATTCTTCCTCCTCTAGCTGATCGCTGGGCCTCGATGATGGTTAGTGACCAACCAAAGACAAGAGCTAGCGACCTCATCGGCCCCTAGGGAGGTCGACCTCACCTAGCCACCAGCAAAGCTCGACCTCACCCAATCAAGGCAAGGCCAACCTTGCTGAGGGCCAGCGAGGTCACCGGGCCTCATCTCTGTTCAATCATTAGCCAGTCGCCACCATCACCGAGCCCTACAACTAGTTAGAGGAGGAAGAAGAAGAAGAAAAAAAATGATTTGATTTTAGAAATTGTTCTCGAGAACAAAACAGTAAGTTTTTTTAATTTCTTATTTATGTTCCAAATCTATTCTTTGACCACCGATTTATTCCCGTGAATAGAAAAATTAGCTAATGTTATCAAATGAATTTCTTTTTTTTTTTATTTCGAAAAATAAAAGAATAAAAATAATCAAGGATTCACCGGTCATCAAATAAGACCTTAACATGTTTCCCATGAAGTCAAGGGTAAAAGAGAGATCCCACCTCTGCCACATAAATTTGAATTCTTTTGTGCTTGAGGGCACTGGGAACCCACGCCATACCATTACGGTCTCAATAAATTAATAATTGATACTGAGGTCCACCTTTACAAGATTTTTCCACTCATTTAATTTCGTCCATAATAATAAAAAAAAAAATGATAGTCTCCTCCTGCGATATATTATTATCACTCGTCTATCATGCTATTATTATCTCGCTGTTCTCTATGGACTCAATGAGCCAATGTATAATCTCAATGATCACACAAGTAAACGAGAGAAACTCGTGCAAAGTGTGAGATTCTTTTTCCTTTTAATATTTAGGCTCAATTTGTTTCAGGAAAAATATAATATTTCTGAAAAGTATATTCCAAAAATCACTTTCGAGGAAATGGCAATATTTTATAGTGCTTAACTAAAAAAAATGAAAATGAATTAGAAAATATTTTCCACCGTTTGATATGGAATTTGATTTTCCTGGAGAAAATTAATATATTTTCAATTATTTTTTCTATATTTTTTTTCTTTTTCCTTCTTCCTCAATCAATCGCTGGCCATAGTGGCAACCGGCTAGGCTCATGTTGTCCAAATTCCAGCAAGCTTGAGCCTTGGCTCGCCTGTGATGGGCTATATTCGTGATGGTCGAGTAAGAGGCGAAAAGAAAAAAAAAAGAAAGAAAAGAATAAATAATAATAATAATTAATTAAAAGGTCAATTTTCTTTTTTTTATAAGAGCAAACGTTTCATTAACCAAGGACTCAAGTCCAAGTGCCAAAGACCTATGCTAATACATAGTCATATTTTGGAAAATGTTTTTCAACCTTTTAAGGAGGAAACCATTTTCTTGAATTTTAGTATAGGTTTTTTGTTAACTAGGAAAACATTTACCATTGGCTCATTTTCCTTAGCAAACCAAATGATGGAAAATGAGGAAAATATTTCCTAGAAAATATTTTCCACGAAACAAACAGAACCTTAACATTCTACATTGTTATGTTTTGTATGAGAAATCATTAATGTATTTATGGTCTATTTGTTTCACAGAAAATATAATATTTCTAGAAAATCTTTTCCAAAAAGTCATTTTCCAAGAAAATGATAACATTTTATGATATAGAGTTAAAACCTAAAAATGAATTGGAAAATATTATTCACCATTTGGTATATAAAATCTAATTTGATTTTTCAAAGGAAAATTACTAATAAATTCAATATTTTAAATAATATTTTGAATTTATTTCTTTTCTTTCTTTATTATGTTTTCCCTTCTTCGTCAGCTAGTCATTAGCCATGGTAACGATCGACGAGGCTCAAGCTTACTAGATTTTGACGAGCTAGAGACTTGTTAGAGGTCATTGAGGCATGAACTTGCCAAAGTCTAACAAGCTCAAGACTTGAGCTTGCCAGAATTTGTCAAGCTCGAGCTCGAGTCTCGTCGACCTCAGGTGAGGCTCAAGCTAGCTTATGGCCAATCGATGATTGTTGCCATGGCCCACAATTGGCCAAAATGAAGCAAAAAAAAAAAGGAGAAATAATTAAAAATTCAAATTTTTAAATGTTTTTATAAGAATGAACGTTTCATAAACAAGACTCAAGCCTGTGTGCCGAAGACCCACACCAATACCAAATCATATTTTGAAAAATGTTTTCTGATCTTTCAAAGAGGAAATCATTTTCTTGAATTTCTCGTTTGATTTTTTTTTTTGGTCAGATTTAAGCATAGTTTTCTGTTGACTCATTTTCTTAAAAGAACTAAATTCTGAAAAATATTTTCCATGAAACAAACAAACTCTTAATCATAGAATATGTTGTTAGGCGTGATCGAAGTCCAAGCATCATTCTTCTTTCTGAACAATGGCAAAGGGTATTCAAATGGATCAGTCAAATTCGCACGCCAAGTGATGTAAACAATTAGTTTATATTCAACACCTATTGAAAAAACTTCAATATCGATGAATAAATCAATTTTGTGAACCGTTCTAGGTGAAGTTGGAAAATTCGACTGATAGACTAGAGGCAGAAGATACACTATCTCAATCGACGCTGGTTATGCATAAATAAAAGATATAAGAAAAAGACTATAGATTTAGGTGAAATGAAGATGAAAATGGGTGCGGGTGCATATACGGTGATATGATCTCTTGAGATGGATAAACGATATATAGCGAGGCTGTATCTAATATCAATACCTGAACAGCAAGCACGCCTCGCTTCTTTGTGGGCACCAGTTTCCCTTCAACGGTGTCATCCGGATTATACAGGTTGAGATGGCGGAGTTCCACGTCTGCGAAAGCTTCGATGAAGTCGACCCCCTGATTGTTGCACAGGAGCTCAGGCTCACCGGCTGAGTTCTGCACCACCTCTCCGGCGAGAGCATAGTAGGAGACCAGAGCTTGGGCCAAGGCGGCTTTCAGAACACCAACCACGGACCCATATCCCAGCCTCTGTGACGCGGTGGTGGTTGGATTGGCGTAGCAGAAGAAGACGCCTACGTCGAGCGGAGGCAAGAGCAAGTCGAGGTTGGAGAGGGGCAGCCAATGCTCTTGCATGGGCAGTGGTGCCGCCACCACTTCTCTCCTGCCCGACTTCACCACGAACTCTCTGCCTGCACCTCCATCTGCATCCATTTTATGTACTCTGTAGGGGAGAGAGAGAGAGAGAGAGAGAGAGAGAGAGAGGAGGAGGAGGAGGAGGAGAAGGAAGAGGGATGGACCTGTTTGGTTGAAGATGACCCGGCATTTATATTCCCAAACGGCCGTAGAGTAACAAGTTTGGGTATCGAGGAGTTCGCACGTTAGGCTTC
The DNA here is from genome assembly GCA_014182515.1 of Eucalyptus microcorys. Classification (NCBI taxonomy): domain Eukaryota; kingdom Viridiplantae; phylum Streptophyta; class Magnoliopsida; order Myrtales; family Myrtaceae; genus Eucalyptus; species Eucalyptus microcorys. Next base: position 29,564,536 of record CM024566.1, on the reverse strand, counting down.
CGTGTCTAAGTGCGCAGAACTAGTTTGACCCATAAATCTTCAATCCAAGTCCTCCGATCCGATCGAGTCCGGAGATTCGAGCCCTTGGAAACAGATACCAAGGAAAATATGCTAAAAGATACCAATTTCTGAGCGCATTTTCCACGATTTTTTCGGGAGTAGGAGTGGCGGCACATATTTTGTCGTTCATGGAGCTTCGAAAATAACTGGTGCAGGCAGGAGGGTGCAGCACCCCAGTAGTTTGGGTTGAGGGGAGGACTGAGGTAATGACATCACCCCACCACCATCCTTTTTTCCCTTTCATTTTAGCTTCCCCACCACACACACCAGTAGTTTATTCTCAATTGAGCAAAAATTTATTAATTAATTATTTTAAGTAATATAAATAATAATGTTCAAGAAAATATTTGTTAAATTATTTATTTTTCGCGAAATAAAACGAGCTGGGAAATGAAAATGAAAATGGGTGCATATACGGTGAAATGATCTCTTGAGATGGATAAAGGACATATAGTGTGTCCGTATTTAAAATCAATACCTGAACAGCGAGCACGCCTCGCTTCTTTGTGGGCACCAGTTTCCCTTCAATGGTTTCGTCGAGATTATACAGGTTGAGATGGCAGAGTTCTACGTCCGTGGAAGCTTCGACGAAGTCTACCCACGGTTCTTGCACAGGAACTCAGGCTCACCGACCGAATTCTGCCACCACCTCTCCGGCGAGAGCAGAGTAGGAGACCAGAGCTCGGGCCAAGGAGCCTTTCAGAATACCAATCATGGACCCATATTCAAGCCTCTGCGAGGTGGTGGGGGTTGGGTTGATGTAGCAGAACAAGACGCCTACGTCAAGCGGAGGCAAGAGCAAGTCGAGGTTAGAGAGGGCAGCCAATGCTCTTGCATGCGCAGTGGTGCCGCCGCCACTTCTCTCTTGCCCAACTTCACCACGAACTCCCTGCCCGCACCTCCATCTGCACCCATTTCATTTACTGTGTACGGCGGGTCGAGAGAGTGATAGAGAGCGGAGAAGATGGAAAGGGGAGGAGCTTGAAGATTAGCGGGTATTTATAGGCCTAAATAGTGATACTGACGATGACTCTGTCGATGTCTACTCCTAAGCGAAGCAGTGAAAATCAAATAAAGATAAAGAAAGAAGAAAATGGGACAAACGCATATCATCACCGTCTCTAAAGAATCCTTCCTTTTATTTAATCATAATCTGAAACGTTGTCAGCTAGACAGAAATCCTTCCTTTAAATTCAATATCTAGACTCAAATATTTTTTATTATAAACTAGTTTGCATATTATAAACGTGTCCGTTCATTTATTTTTATAAATGATACAAGCGATCATTTTTAGAAAAATATTTTTCAAATAATTTATTTTACGCAAGACAAACAGATCCCAAGAGAAGATAAATTACAAAGGTAAAAATATATGTCTTTTGGAGGGGCTTTGATTAAATAAAATAATACTAAAATAGAAAAATGAAAAATTAAATTGGGGATGTATTATTATATATAGGAAAAATACAAAATTAAATTAGGGATGTATTATTATATATAGGAAAAATACAAAATAATATATTGTAAATTTCACCCAATGACCACTTACATACCTGTATTTTCTAAAAGTATTGCACCTTCTCATGAATTATCTTGTTGTCCTCATTTATAGAAGTGTCACTATCTTCCAAGAATGCCAAACCCTGAAACCTAAATTTCGACTCCCACTCAAATAATCCAAAACTAAATAAAGACAAAATCATAAATCATAGGAAAGACACTCAGATGAGTTTACAAGAAGGATAAATTAGTCATTTCATTATGGAGTTTAAAGATATAGATTGGAAAAAGTACTAAAAAAGTCATAAACTTATTGCATATGTATCAATCCAGCCATAACCCTTTTAATTGAACTAATTTAGTTATAAACATATCACATTTGTACCAATTCAGTTCATTCAATCAATTTGGGAGGGAAATTACTGACATGGATGCTGGCCGTCTCAGGTGGTGTGATGGTGCCAACGTGGAAATTTTTAATAATACTTTAAATATTGTTTTTGAATTTTAAAAATAATTTTTTGGTTTTTTTCCCTTTTCTTTGCCTTTTCTTTTCTGCAGATGGCCACCCCCCACAACCATGGCAAGCGAGGGGTAGCCTCACCCGGGTCACCCTTGCTGGCCACAGGTGATGTTGGCCTCGCCGAGCCATGCCTAGGTGAGGGGGAGTGCAAGCCATCCAAGCACGGCCAAGCAAGGCCGACCCTCGCCTAGGCCAAGGTGGCCTCATCGCGCCTCACCTGAGTAAGGGTTGTCCTTGCCTACGCCTAGGCAAGGCCTAGTGAGCCACTTGCTAGATTTGGTGAGGAATGCCTCACTTAGTGGTGCCTAAATAGCCAATCCTCGCCCTTGCCTATGCATGGCTCAACGAGGGCAACCCAAGCAAGGCCAACCCTTGCTGACCATGGCTGTGGCCAATGGCTGGCAATGACCACCAACAAAAAGAAAAGGCAAAGAAAAGAGAAAGGGAAAAAGATAATTTCTTTTAAATTTCCAAACATTCAAAAAAAATATGATAAAAAATGTTTATCTCAGCATCGGTCGTACCACATAGGATGGTTGGCATCCACGTCAATAATTTTTGGCGTAAATTGGCTGGATGGACTGAATTAGTACCAATTTGAAAATGTTTATGACTAAATTAATCTAATTAAAATGTTTATGATTGAATTGGTGCTAATGCAATATGTTTACGACTTTTTTAGTACTTTTCCCGATAGAGATATGTGAATCATATTTGCACACGCACATATATAATATATAATAAAAGAAATAAGATGTGTTCTTGATATTCTTGCCTATTATTAGAAAATACCACAACCATGTTTTCTCAAGCGCTTTGACTGCCATACAAAAATAAACAACCCGCCCAACCCATGGAAATGGATAAGTCTTAACTGCTTCAGGCATGAGGGTCACACTTCATTTTTCTCAACTACTATTTCATCGTTTTTCTATGTACCAATATAGATTCTTGGGACTTTCCTCTTACGTACATGCTGAGAAATTATGACCCCCCGGGAATAACTGTTTGTAGTAAGAGATGGCATTTAGTTACTCTTAATAAAATTTTGTTATGTAAATTTGATAATAAAATTCGATTCCTAAGGCATTGCCTATACATCACGAAAGCTCTACCTTTTTTTTTTCCCTTTCTTTTTTGGGTTTCTTTTTAGCTGGTAATGGGTATCGAACCCAGCAGATATAATTTCTTACGTAAACAAACATTGCGGATTACTGATGGAATCTCGCGATGCGAAAGTTAACGAAACAAACATTGGAGTTGGGAAAGATCAAAATTTCTAGGATCCGACTCCAATTATGCCCCATTGACACCTACTATTTTAATGATTCAAATTTAGAATATGTCTGGATAAACTTTTGTTTTTTTTTTTTCTCAATCTATATTTTGTGACACATGTGGCTTGATATGTTTTCAATCATAAGAACTTGAAACTTTCACAATATATAGAGGTTGAGACATAGATTATATGAAAGGTGAATAATATTTTAAATTTTAATAAAAAATGAAAAATACTACTTTTGCACGTAAAGGTTAAAACGATGGAGAAGCAATAATAAATGAATCACGGCTTTAAGTTTTTCTTTTGAAAGTTTTAAGAGGCAACCGATTTTGCGGGTAAAGGAATTCTGGTTTTTTTACCTATTTCAATTTGTGGCTTTGCAATTTGATTTTTATACAATGTGAAGTATTTATAACTTTTAAAAATAAGTGTATATTGACACACATAATGGCATGATCTATCATTTGAACCTTGAAACGGTATTTAACACTTCGACAAGAAAAGTGAGCGAATAACTTTCAATTCAAAAAGTAAAAAAAAAAAAAAGGAAAAGAGCCTCACCTAGGATCCGATAGCTAAAGTACTAGCCCACAAAATGCGAGCTAGGTGTCGGTGATGGGAGACTGGGCGGCAATTAAATCTATAAAAATGAGATTATATACCATTTATTAACATATATATGATGGGCTGAGTCATTATATAAATTAATTATATTCAGTAAATAAGTTATAAAGAGATTTAGAATGATAAAATTTAAAATAATATAAATATTAAATTAGTTCACAATTAACCCATACCTTCATAGTTCTCTCTTATAAGAGTGAGCATGAGTTCGAGGTAAAACTAGGATTCAAACCAAACAGGCCATAGAAACTGATCCAATTCTAGGTTCCCATGATTATCCCATTCAATTCCCAATTCCAAAAAATAAAAAATAAAACTAGTACTATGCGGTTTGATTCCTATTATCTTGGTAAGAACCTAATCAAGAATCTAGAAGGGTACGAACTGTTATTGGAACTTGGAAGAGTTTGGATTCTAGACACCTAGATAGGTAATTAACTGTACAATTATCTCCACGAATGGATTCGTAAAATGGTTGTTCTTTAATGCTCTGTGCATAATTGAATTCTGGTATTTTTACTTCTTTCAATTTGTCACTTTGCAATTGATTTTCACTCAGTGTGAAGGTATACAACTTTCTAAAATATACATATATTTACATATATAATGGCATGATCTTTTCTCTAATTATTTAAATTTTGAATGATATTTGAAACTTCGACAAGAAAGTGGACAAGTAACTTTCAATTCAAAAGAAAAAAGAAAAGAAACCAACATAGGGTCCGATAGCCACTAAAAGGGCCATATCCTGTTGAATCGGAAGAAAACGAAGCAAGACCTTGCTTGGTTGGACTACCAAGACCTAAATTGGGCCAAACCCAAGGCTGTTTTCCACATGGGCAAAGTGCTTGTTGCTGTTCCTTTAGTCCTTGCTTTCTTATTTCTCGTCGTTCTAGGATATATTTGTGGCAGAAAGTGGACCCGTCGCCATTGAAGGACGTGGAGGGTTCGTCAGTTGAATAGCGAGCCATAGAGAGGAAAAAGAGATGAATATGTGAATGGGAGACCAATTTAACAGAAAGTAAAAAGTGGACCAGATGGTTCATTGAAGCCGATCTGGTTGAACTCGACTTAGTCGTCATAAAACTGCTGAATTTGATTCACAGGACACCAGAGCAAAACACCCAAATTCAGACATAGTCACACATACACACAGAGATGGATGCGAAGCTGTCTATGGAGCGGGAGACGTGGAAGCAGAGAAGGCAGAGACTGGACGCGTTAATCAGGGACGACCCGAGCCAACAACGGCGGGATCCTGCAGAACCCGAGAAAATTCTGGATCATCAGCTATACTTGGCTGCAAAGGAAGGGGACGTCGACAAATTCATCAAAGCCCTGGAGGATCATTGTGCCAAGGAAGGAGTGTCGCTGCCCGTCGTTCTCCACCTTCAGAGCCCCTCCAAGAGTACATTGCTCCATGCTGCAGCAGGTATATTAAAAAAGGTGTGACCATAACATTTATTTGTTCTTCTGCGTATTTTTAAAATCTTAGAATTTTCATGCTTAAATTTACCCGACATCAATGGAAAACAGAGAATGATGATATTATCAGAGCGATCATCGATTTTTTCCCTGAGTACTGGGTCTCCGGGGCAAACTCCAGAGGAGAGACACCGCTGCTCCTTGCGGCTAGAGCTGGGAAAACCAGTGCGGTGGAGCTCCTCCTTCCCCAGGGTAAACCAAGATTCACGGACCGCAGCGGCAACTCCGCTCTGCACGAGGCCGTGAAGAATCGCCATTACGAGGTGATCCGCCGGTTGGTGAATGCAGACCCCTATCCATTGTATCGTCAGAATAACGAAAACAAGTCTCCATGGTGCCTAGCCATCGAAACAGGGGACTTGGAGGTTCTCATGTGCTTGTTGGAAGTGCCAAATGAGGGCGAAGACGAGAGGAGATCACAGACTCAAAGGGTTTTCGGCATGTCACCTGCTCATGTCGCGGTTATGCACCAGAAATTCGGTAAACCCTACTTTTATGCTCACACTCATTCGTTGATCTTCTTGGTCACTCTTTTGTTTACTTCATTTTGGTTTCCTTTGGTGGTGCAAAAATCAAGTTTCACAAGCAACGTCTAATTTATTAGAGGCCCGTGTACATATGAGATTTATAGCTTACTATCCTAAGGGGCAAGGTTGTGAGTCAACTCCCCATACTTCGGATTGTCTAGGACGGGATCGACCGCTATTGAAAAATCACAGAATTTGTGTCCATCCCAAATGATCAAATTCTTTTGCTGGATTTAGATATGCTGACAAAGATGTGGGAAAAGAAGCCATGGCTATTTCAATTGAGAGATGCAGAATACAGCACTCCACTCCATTTTGCTGCATACACGAATTATCTTGATGGAGTGAAGTTCATGATGGAGAAGTTCCCGAAGAGCATGCTGGAGAAAGATAGTACCGAGGGCTATCTTCCTATCCATGTCGCCTGCATGATGGATCACGTCGGGATCGTCAAGGAGCTACTTCGGCAATGGCCAGACCCTGCAGAGTTTCCATCTAGGCGACAAGAGAACATTCTTCACGTGTCAGCGAGGTACGGATGCACTTCAACTGTCAAATACATACTGAAAAATCCCAAGTTCGGTCACCTAATAAATGCAAGAGATTTCGATATGAATACGCCTCTGCATCTGGCTGCATTGCACTGGCAACCTGCGGTCTTGCTTCTTCTTGCGCGAGACAGTAGAGTTGATCTCAAGCTGGTAGATATGAATAACATGACGGCTCTGGATGTGGTGGAGCAGGACATGAAAGGAATGGATGCTCCACTTCGGAAGGTACGACCTCCTACACTTTTGTCATGGATGATCATCTATTGCAAATTGTATACCGATTAGGGACAGACCACGAATATAAATTGATGAAATGTGAATAAGAATGTTCTCAGTCAAATGTGTAATTTAGTTGCCAACATCATAAAGTTTTAGTTTCTTTGTTTACTCTTTGACTCTCTACTTGCAGAGGTTAACACGAATAATCTTGCAATCTGCTGGGACACCGAGAAGTGGAGAATTAGCTATCTGCAAGCCAAACCGTCGGATCCCAGGAAAAGAATTGGAACCTCCTGAATTGGATAGACTCAAGGAGGAGGCGAATACTCGCATGGTCGTAGCAACGCTCGTGGCCACCATGACTTTCGCTTCTGGTTTTTCCATTCCGGGAGGATACAATGGTTCCGACCCAGGCGCCGGAATCGCCATATTGCTCCACAAAGCCATGTACAATGTCTTTGTGATTTCCAACTCCATCGCCATGCACAGCTCAATCATCGCACTCGTGATCCTCCTCTGGACACAGATTAATGATCCTCACGCAGTGCGAAATGCCCTTTTGAAAGCAAGACTCCCATTGCTGGTAGCTCTTGCCGCAATGCCTCTAGCATTCATGGCAGGCGTCTACGTAACCGTAACCAAACTCGCTTGGCTTGCGATTGTTGTCTTGGTCTTGGGATCGGTTGCCCTCTTCATCATCTTGAGTTTCTACCTTCTGTTGTATATCCCGCTTGGTTCCAACAATCGTCTCGTTCGCCGCTTCACCGACTTGATTATTGTCGCGGGTATTTCAATGTCGGGCAGCGTGACCGCGGGCAGTGGGACTGCAGGACGCGCAGCTACATCTTCCGGTGGCACTCCTGATGATAACCTCCGCCTCCACTTGAACAGATGATTTAGCCCCCGAGTTCCAGAAGGATGGCGTTTGATCCCTCCTTGCATATGTTATCTTCTTGCTAATGACATACCAATGTCCTAGTTACATTAGCTGCTGCTGTTTCGGTTTGGCTGGCCTATCTGTCTGTCGTAGAAATTAGTGATGTCTGCAATTTTAGTAATCTAAAATACTTTGTGATCACTTTTTGTTCGAAGATATCGCTAATGACATGGAGGGTTTTGTGCAATAATTGAGGATCATTGATTGTTTTGTTTTTGTAGCTGTTTTAGGTAACTTCGTTACTATTTCGACTTTTAGTTTGCTTTGTGGATTGAATAATCAAGAGGTCAAATGAGTAAAAATAGCCGCCCAATTATAAGCTGAGGCTCAGCGCATACCATGATTGTCCACAAAAAGAAAGTTCTCAAATAATATTGTTTTCTTCAAAACCATTTTGATCGGTAAAATACCCAATAATTTATAATGACACAAATAGTATCCAAAATTTAGTCCAATGTCCCTGAACTTTTAATTTATTGAATATGATCCATCAATTTTAACTTAATGTGCAATGTGATCCATAAATTTTTAATTTTTCACTATGATCCATCTACTTTTAGTACATGTTCAACTTAGTCATTAAACTATATGAAAATATTCAATATTATTATTCTATTAATTCAAATTTAATGAGAACATTGAATTTATATATTGTTTAGGAATTAAATCGAACATGTATAAAAAATCCATGAACCGTATTAAACAAATTGAAAGTTCATGAACAACATTAAACAAATTAAAAGTTTTTGAATTACAATGTACATTGTCCAAATTTTAAGAATTATTTTTGTTATTTTCCCTATTTTATATGAACGAAATGAAAAGAGTACTCTTATCTAAGCAGACGAAACAACATGACTCCGTCATTTTCAAAATCATTCAAACATCGTTAGATGAACGTCATTCGGTCAACGGCAAGCTTACCCTCGACCGATGCATATTTACCACGTTATTATGCATATTTACAAAACACAAATTGGACAAGGGACACCCGGAGTCATTTCGGGGGCATAAAGGAATGTGAAGTATCTCACCAGATTAAATTCTCTTAAAAAACAAAGTTGCATCCATGTTGTGGGGAACTATTTCGATAATTGCATCCCCATACGTAGTGAACCTCCGGATATATTTAATATATGCACCTAAATGATGGGTGGTAACTCTATTTGAGGTCGTGGCCAGCATGGACGACATCCACCATGGTATTTGGTATAAATTTCTCTAGTATATGACTTTTCCAGGTATAGCAACCCTTAAATCAAGAGAATCCCAATCCTTTTATATATATGTTACTTTACAAGTTATTGCTTGCTCTTCATGGAATTTTTTTTTTTTTTTTTTTGATTCTGAGGATCCGACCTAGCTCACCTTATGGGAGCACAGCACCGACTATATCTCGGGGGAGACTAGCCCAACAACCTACCGCCGGGGCCTCCCGCTTGAATCATGGAACCACACCGGGAATCGAACTCCTGACCAGACGGTCCGCAGAATGCAGAGGAGAACGATCCCACCAGCGTAGCCATGCGTGGGTGGGTATTCATGGAATTTAATATGTCATGAAATAAACAATCTGAGATTAGCTTTCTAAAACATGTTCTACCTTTCCTAAAGAGCCTCAGTTCAAGTTCATCGCACCAAAACTCTTTAGAGCACCTCCAATTAGAGATCTTAATCCCATTATCCTGCCACTAGTCTTTGAGCATAAGCCGTGGTCGTATATCAGTGCATACCCTCTTTCTGTATCATATGCTATAGGGCTACTAAGTTCAATAAATATACGGCACATGCTGGTACAATTGAGCTAGTGTAGGTGTCTAAGTGAAATAAAAATAAATATAAGGGAGTAAAAACCAATGAAATATCGACTTTTTTGGAGCGGTGTGCAGTTTCCCCCTATAGTGATTACTCTTCAGCTATAGTTAACCCTTCAGAAAGAAAAGTTTATAATTTATCCCATAGTTCAACGACGAAAACTAAAATATAATTTATCCCATAGTTCAACCATTATCAGATTATTCAAAGTTTAAACATTACCAGGCCATAATTCAAAGACGAGCACTAAAAAATTTCAGTTTCGGTATAAAGATATTTAAACAGACCTTTGGCTATCAGAGACGGGCCTAGAGTTAACCAAAGATGTATAAAGATTGGCGAAGTAATAACAAGTTGTCGGTACTTTCCTTATTACCTAGAGGTACTTTATCGCGCCTTTCTTTTTTCCCCTTTTTGATTTATGTTGATTCGCCACATTCACTGTTCAATGATACGGGTATCATTTCCATTTTACATAATTAAGAAAGAGTCAGGTACTAGAGAGCTAAAAGTCAAACAAACACAAATACCAGTTTAATGTTAGGTATGGAAATTCTTTTAACGTCTATTCACGTCCACAACAAATGAATATCCACATATTTACAAAGGCCTTGTTGACGAGTATCTCTGAAATAGTTGTTAACACTACTTAATAGGTGAATATTTCGAAATGCAGGTCTCACTTGTATATCGTATTTGGCCGATGAAGCATCGGACGGGCCGGAGTTCTTACCTTCTTGGGACTCCATGGACCAAGATCCGCTTTCATTAGTAGGGAGACACCAATTTCAATATGCTAGCTATTCATAACACAAAAAATTACGTACAATCCGATTTGTTCGGAGACAATTTAATCTGATAGCCCACTATCTTCCTTGTGATGCTAAGTTTTGGTTTAGCAACCTATGGGCAACCGATATAAGAGAAGAATGACTTTGTTAATGTATTAAGAGAAATAACGAACAAAAGAATATTTGGAGAAGAGTGGTACCGAGAAGTGCCCAATGAAAGAGCTGGTGAGTAGCTGGCATTGGGGACATGGATACTTAGCTTAGTTCATTGACTTAAGAATCGAATTATCAGTCCACTCATCGGCATGAACCTTCAGCAGGAAATCTCCTGAGAAGTACACGAGAATCGTGAAGAACTTGCTTCGGCCTTCGAAGATGATGATGAGCCAGGATTAATCCTAGGGATGTGCATGGTCAGGGTTGGGCCGGTCCACCCCCTAATCCTAGGACCAACCCGTACAGTGCTGGTCCTCAATTTTTGGGACCGAAGACTGACTCTATTAAACTTGGGACCGAGGACCGGACCGACTCAATGGGTTCGGTCCGGTTCCAAAGTTAATCCGGGACTAATCGATAATTTTTTATTTCATTTTTTGTACTCCTTAAAATAGCGATTAAGGACTGAATTGATCCAATGGGTTCAGTTCAATTTCAGAATCAACCTAGGACCAACCAATAATTTTTTATTTCATTTTTTGTACTCCTTAAAAAACTGATTGAGGACCAAACTAACTCAATGGGTTTGGTCCGGTTTCAGGATCATCCCAAGATCAACCAATAATTTTTTATTTCATTTTTTGTACTCCTTAAAAGGGCAATTGAGGACTATACCGACCCAATGGGTTCGATAATAAGCGAGGTCAGCTAAGAAAGGCAAGCGGTGAGGATCAAGTGGGGTGAGCATCGAACAGAATGAACATCGAATGTCGAGCGGGAAGTAACAAGCCAAGTGAGCATCAAGCAGCGAGCGGCACGAGTGACCCAAAGTAAGTGATACGAGTGTCGAGTGGTGAGCAGAGAAATTGTTTCTTTCGATTTTGGCAAATTAAAGACTAAGATGATAAATAAGACAGAAGAGAATGAATACTAGAGGATGATGCCATAAGGAGCTGTTTATGCCTTTTTAGACGTCGTGAGTATTCCTCATGAAAACATTTTTCTCCTTCATAAATTATTACTATTGACACCGTAAAAGACATTAAAAATCTAAGTTATTAAAGAACAATGTAAAATTACTTGAACTCTTCACTAAAAAAAACTGTTTAATATTGTTGACGTCGTTTATTTTAAAGTTTTCTTTATATAAAAAAATTATAAGTAATATATTAGATATATATATATATATATATATATATATATATATATATATATATATATATATATAGTCAGGGTTGGTCTGGGTTGGACCGACTCAGAACTCTCAGGACCGAGGACTAACCCACACAGTACTGGTCCAGGAATTCTAGGATCAATGACCGACTTAGAACTCTCAGGACCGAGGACCAACCCACACAGTACTGATCTAGGAATTCTAGGATCAATGACTGACCTAATCTCCTTAGGAACCGGACTAGGACCGGCAGGGTTGGGCCAGTCCATGGTCGGTCCAGGGTCAACCCTGGACCGATGCTCACCCCAAATTAATCCCTATAAAGTTGTCTGATCTGACAAATTCACCCTTCATGTCACAAGAATTTCACTCGCATTTCATTTCCCTCTTGGCTTCGCATTCCGGATAGAGAGAGAGAGAGAGGCAGAGGAAAGCATTTGTGGTGGTTTCGAGGAGAGGCCGAAGCGAGAGTGGCTTGACTTGCTCGCGAGTGGCTCTGTTGTGATTTGATCAGATATTTTTCTAATGATTTACGGTTTCTTTTCTAGTCATGGTGATGCTTTGATCAGATATTTTTCTAATGATTTACGGTTTCTTTTCTAGTCATGGTGATGCAGTTCAGCTGTACAATTTGTTAGCTCAGATGTCGTTGGCGGAAAGGTCTCCATTTTTGTCCCTCTTTGGACACTATATGCTGTCTGCTAGAATATTCAGGTAGTAAATCACTATCTTCTTTTTAACAATTTAATCTTTTAAGTTAATTGAGGGGTGATCTTACAAAAATTTTCATGGTATAAGAAACAGGAGTTTTGAATTAAAAAATTGTCAAATCCTTTATTTGCATCTCTATTATGTGTTTCCATGCCTATTCTTAACCCAAATTCCAATTTACGTGTGAACAGGAATGTTATAATGTTTAAATGTTAAATCACGTTTTAATCTAACAACATAAATTTTCAAATCGGAAATGATTTCATAAGATTTAACACGATTAAATAATTATGTTCTTTGAGTTACATGCTCGTGTTGTGTAAATGTTAGAATATATCTCGAGTTTGAGCCCAGAGCAAAAATATGAATTTTGGAAATAACTAAATAAGAGAATGTTGAGACCAAGTTTCGGTAATTGCTTCAGCATTGAAGTACAGTTCAATATTTTTCACGTTGGAGTCAAGGTGGTATAAAACTAAATTCACTTGTGTTGACACCTAATTTTGGAAAAATAAAATTGCATTTTTTGAAAATAGGGGAAATTGATTTGATTGAATTATGCAGGGAAAATTGGAATTCTGATGGATATTCGGATTTTGTCAAATGTAGAAGCAATTTAAAAATCATGTGAATAAAGGGAAGAAATCTGAGTAAGATTGAATTGATTGAACTGATTACAAAATCATGCCTTAATTTACAAATTTGATTTAATGCGACAGGAGATGGAAATTCGAGAAATGCCATATAAAGCGGCTGTTTAGAATCACTATAAAAAGAGGTTCATTTTTCGTAACTAAGGGGGGAGAATTCGCGAAAAAAGTCGTGAGAAGAGCAAATGCGAGAGAATTCGTGAAAGTGAGAAAAAAAATAGAAAAAGAGGAAACCCCTTTGTCGTCCAAGAAAAGTCTTTTTCTTCTCTTCTGATAACCTGCAGAAGTACAAAGAAAAGGAAAAAGAAAAGTGAGCAAGAGGCAAGAGACAGAAAGAGGAGACGTGGGAAGTGATGTGAGAGAGAGAGAAAAGAAAAAAAGAAGAAAGAAAAGAGAAAGGGGATTGTTGTTCATCTTCCTCGAAGGATTGTTGGCGTTGCTGCTGCCCATCGCGCCTCCACCGCGCCTCCACCACTGCCGCTCCGCCAGCCACCGTCGCGCCCCGCGACGCCAGCAGCCGCGCCCGAGTCCTCCACGACGCCCCCGCAGCACTCGAGCCCGCGCCGGTCGTCACCTCCGCGAGCTTGCACTACCGGTCTCTGAGTAGCACCGCCGTTCCGTCAGCCCACTCGGCACCGTCCTCCTTCCGGCGACCCAGTGCACGACGCCATGTAACACCGCCAGTCGCCCGACTCCTCCACCGCTGTTTTTGTCCTATGTTCCCTTTGCAGGTCGCTGTGTTGCCCTCCGACGCCTAACAACCCTCCGGTTGCGCTGCCCTCCGCCTGAGTGCCGCCCAGCCAACGTCTGCAGCAACCCACGACCTTACTCCGCGCCACCTGCTGCCGACCTTTGTCCGTGAACACCTGCGCCTGCATCGGTCCCGCGCCGCCGCGATCCCGCACCCTTGTCGCTCGGCAGCCGAAGCCCGCCGCTCCTAACCTCGCCGACGCCGCACTTCCGCACCGCCTCTGCCTGCGATCCGCTTCCCCGTTAACGTTGACTTACCTTCCCTTAGGTAGTTTTTTTTATATTTTTACTTTTACCCTTTTTTTTAGTTTAGTTCATTTTATTGTCTTTATTTTTATGTTATTTTTCTGTTTACTATATTTGATAGCATTCTTTTAGTTTAATCATTTGAATTGTAATATTGAATGTTAATATTCATGCATTTTATAGGCATTATCCGCTAGGATTTTGTCCAGAATTATTGTAATTATTAATTTAATCCGAGAGACATCGGATTATTTTTTTAATATATTAATTTTTGGGCTTTTTGGTAGAATTTCAATTGTTAAATCATTATAATTATTAATTTGGTCCGTAAGACTTCGGATTAGATTTTTAATTATTTTGATCTCTTTGTCGTGATAATTAGGGTTAAGATAATCGTTAATTCGACTTGTGAGACAACAGGTTATTTTTTCGATTGTTTTAATCCTTTATTTTGTTGATAGCTTAGATTTAATATTTATTTAATAATTACTTATCTTTTATAAAAAAAATTAGAAAATCAAAAAAATCAAAATGAGCATATAGGTTTAGTAAATTAGACATATAGGTTTAAAAAATTAGAATTTTCTTAGGATTATATTTTTTAGGGTTGCATTTTTAGAAATATGTTAGGGTTGGACCTAAATTAATTTTTTTAGATAATGTTCGCACATTTTAATTTTTCAAAAATATTTTTCTAAGATAGAATAGGGTTTAAGTCAAATTAATCCCTAGAATAAATTAGAAAATTATCCCTTTTTAGATAGTTTAATTAGAGTTTTTATTAATTCTGAATTTCAATAGAAAATACAAAAATACTAGATGCATGTCGACTAGTTTGCATAATAGGATCATTTAATCAGAATTTGTTCATTAGTGAAGTTAGGTCATGAGGTGCATAATAACTAGTTTGCATAATAGGCCCATTTAATTAGAATTTGCACATTAATAAGATTAAGTTAGATAGTTAAAATGCATGTTTTATAAAAAATTTCTAATTTCAAGAAAACTCAAAAAAATTGATTGCTTGCTTTGTGTGATGCAATTTATTTATTTTATTTTATTTGAATAATTGAGCATCTGTGTGATCACCCCATTGCATAATAGTAATTTAGGTTAAAATAAATCCAAGCTGCTTGCAAAAATATTTTGAAAATTAAAAAAAAATGGTACCGAAAGGGCATTAGAGAAATCTAGTGTAACCAAGTCCCCGTACCCATAGTCTCTGGTTCGTAGGAGTAAAATAATCCTCCCATTATTTTACTTAGGTGTCTAATCTTCCTACCATAAATCGATTAGTGGTGACTCCTAGATAATAATATTTTGCATGTTAAATATTTGAACCTTAAGTCGCGAATTGGTATGGGCTTGGGAGAGCCCGAACTAAGTTTAAAGGTCGTGCACCCGAAATTTAGGTCGCGACAGCTTGGCGACTCCGCTGGGGACTTGTGTTAAAACACTTAGTGGACTTAGGCCAATTTTTCTTTTTCCTTTAAAAATGCTTTTGTTTGGCAGCGAGGATCCCGGGTACGTCCCTAACATTCCTAAGGTGTTAAATGTTCTTGCAGATGGGAGGTATAAGGGGAGTAGTCTATGCTAACCTTTGTCTTGCAGGTTAGAGTGTGGGATTAATGATTTATTTTTCCATGATTAGAAGTGTTGTTTGCATTTAAACTGTTGTGCATGTTTTATTGTTTTTAGCACTACACTATTGCACATATAACCTGTGGCCGGACCTGGGCTGCAATAGGATTTCTAAGATGGTGTTGAGAAAGATACTTCCTCTAAAGCGAGACTGCTATGTAGAGGTTGACCTTCTCTTCCCCGAAATTTCTTTCATGGTGTCTAATGTGTTTGTCCATATCCGCGAGATTGCGTGACTATTGGGCATTCCATTCGACTGAGCCGGGGTTAGGAGGACCTGACACGTTAATGCAAGACTGCAACGGTCAGATCATCCTCTTAGCTCCACTTTGTTAAGCCATCTAGATAGAAATCGAGCCTCACATCTCATGTGCATGTCTATGTGATTGCCGTTAATTTTTCTTGGTGAAGTAAGTCTTCTATCCCTATATCATGCACTTTATTTTTTGAGTCAATCCATGGCAATATAGGTTAATCATTAAATTTAATTCCTTTGTCAGATAGAAATGAAATGAGAAAATTGCCATGCAATAAATCATTTGGAAAATAACAAAAAATTTGGAGAATTTGTTTTCAATTCATGTCTTTATTGTTCTCATTAAGGAGTTTCAAATTTGGCAATTCCTAATTCATGTTTAGGAAATTCGGTTCTTGCTAGGGTGTCCTATTTTTATTTTTCTAGTTATATTTAGGAAATTCCCTTCTTGCACAAACTTTTCATGAATAAATGAAAAAAAAAATAAAAAATTGCTTAGATCATTGTCATGGATTGACTCTCCATTTATACCTCATGCTTACATGTTCCCGTTTATTTCCTTTAGGTGATCATGGAGCGATCTCGCTCACCCATCCGTATACAGCTGAGAGCTAAACTGGCGGATCAAAATAAGGTGCTGGACCGTATCATTGTCAATATAAACAAACGAATTGCGTACCTCCAAAGTCAAGTCGATGAATTGTCTGCTACTGTGGCTTGTCTCGTCAAGCAAAAGGGCCGTGATGATATAGGTACTCTATCTTCAGTGAGAAACTATGACTCGAAGAAGAGAGCCAAGAGGACTTTCAAATCGTCCTATTTTCCTGAGGTAGTTGAATTTGATGCCACTATGAAGAGACTAGTGACATATCTAGAAGGAATAATCTCTGACTTGAAGGATTTGCATCACAAGATCAAGGAGGGTGATTCATGATCCTAAGTAGTCTGCTTTCCTTATTTAATTAGGGGCATGTTCAGTTGCACCTTCCCCTGCGTGGGAATTCTTATTTCTTTTTAGAGATTTGTAAAAATTTCTTCTATTTTGCTTTAGTGCTTGATTATCACATTTTTCATTCCAATAAATGTAATTTGATTGACGAATATCAATAAAATTACAAGTTTTGTTTTGAGGACATGATGGGGTATGCCAAACTAGTCCGGTGACGATATCCAACAATGAAAAGAAAATATCATCCAAGGAGAATTCTAAGGACTGGGCTTCTTCATGCTTCCTCATCCAAAAAAAATCCCAAAAAAAATTACTTTTGAAACCATTTCCAAAAGCATGCATTAGGTTAGCACTGTTTAATTTTCTAACTCATTTACTTCATGTTTCAGAGCATTACTTTTTCGATCTGATGAGAAGGCATCTGAAAAGGCATATTAGGTTGCAATGATAGATCAATTGGCCGAACTGTTACTCAACATATGTCGAATTGGGAGCACTACAGATTCTAGTAGTGACATGACTGAGATAAAATGAATGTGCAATTTGAATTCACCTTGATGTTGCATAGTATCCTATTCATCCACGTTCTCTTATGCAGGGGCAAAAGCGGATAGGGACAATCAAAAGACATCAACTGCCGAGACAATCCCATTGTAGATGAATCCTTGAATGAATGCTTAAAACCATTTTGCAGTGTGGAAAACTATTTGTTTTGGAGTTGATAATTTTTCATGCCTAAAGCTGTTGAGCTCTTTTAAGAAAAAAAGGATTTTGCATGATGACTCTTAGCCACCAATTCCACTAAAGAACATCAAGATGGACTAATTTAATAAATGAATGATGTAGAATTGATTGAACATACTAAATGAGATGAGTCGGGATGATGAAAGGCAAACCTTATCCTATACACAATCCCCTACTCATACACTTGTGAGATGAGTGTAGGAAGGTTCATATACACAAGGTAAAGAGTTCTCTCGCAAAAGGTACGGCAACCAAAATGATGAGAGACAATTCATTTCTTTATCCCAAACACTACAGGTGATCCATTGCTTAACCCTTTTGAGCCCATACACTTATGGATATTCTTTCCGAATTACCCCTGTCAAGAATCACCCCACATCGGGGCAACTGGGAGATAAAATGGCATCATGAGGTGAGAAAAATGAATTGAAATTTTCTTGCTCTCACTTGCATCAATCTTCAAGTCGTGCTATTACATTGAATTCATGTGTTAATTTAAGTGCCTTAGGATGACGAATAGCATTTCTTTCTCTATCCTACATATTTATACCCTTTGCATAGCCCACTTGAGCCTGCAATTTCATTTCTTTAAACCCAGTTGGTGATTATCCCCTACACTGGGGCAAGGCAAAAGACAAACGAAGACCTTTGAAAGTTCAAGTGTCATTCAAAGTGTAATTCCTTGACGCATGCACTGTGTGCAAGAATTGAAATCAAAATAGAACTAAGGGGCATGAAAAAGCAGTGTGCCTAGTAAAAGCAAGGCCAACGCCCATGAAAAAGAAATGAAAAAAAAATGCGTGAAAACTAGGGGCATGAAAAAAGTGATGTGCCTAGTAGAAGCAATGCCAATGAAAATGAAAATGAAAGAGTCATGATAGGTGACTACCAGTTGCAAAAGGTTGTATCTCAATGGAGCAGTACTCAAAGAGTCAAGATCAATGGCGCATCCCTGGCGAAAGAGAAGACCAGCGACAATGCCTAGATGATCCTCAGCTTTGACCCTTCACACATATTTTGAGCCTAATGATCCTTTCGTTTCTCAACCCATGAACCCAACCTATGTTACATCCCTTACAAAGTCTCTTCAGATTAGGGCACTTGAATTAACGTAGGGGTTCATATGTTTATAAGCATCGCTCAAAGAAGTGCGAGCAAGATTATTTCTTTCTCATTTTGCAGGGTTCTTGACTTGTAAACCCGGAGATGATTGTGAAGCTGTTCTTTCAATAGCCTTGACTCAAATAGTCCATTTGTTAAGCCGTTGACCAAGCCCATACTATGGTCCATGTTAAAGACCTCTCAGATTGGTAAGGTCGTACCGCTTGCGAGAATACTCGGACCCCTGTCAATATTGTGAGATGGAGTGATTCTTTTCTAAATGAGAGTGAGTGAAAGTCCTTTCTAACTGAAAGTCTCTCATTTAGTATTCTTAATAAATCCATGTCATGAGTGAAAATTGTCTTGCATGATAATTCTCTCTAGTGGAAATTTGGGTGATGCAAATGTCATTATACATGAACCCCGATTGAATTGATAAAAACTTCAGTAGATTTTGAAGTATTCGTTTCAAAATAGTATTAATTGCTTATTTCTTTGGTAAATGCACTTTTGCTCTAATCATGTCTGACAGGTAATGTTTTCTCAAAGACCCAAGAGCTCCTGACATTCAAGTTCCTTCCAGAATGCCTCATGATATTAGGAGATGAGGAACCATCACGAACATTCAAGGTCCATCCTTGATGTTCCAAAATTTTACCAGGAGGTGAAAGACCTCCACAGGATATCTAAATTCTAGAAGACATATCCCCAAGAATCAGAGATATCAATAGGTAAGTATATCTCTATCCATACTTTAAATACTTGTCATTGTGCAGGTATTCTACTTGACTCGGTCAAGTTGTCCTTTATATTGACCTGGCGTGCTTTCGTAGCCCAAAATCCCTTTCATCGACCCGGCATGCTTCCGTAGCCCGGTGTCCTTTATATTGACCTGGCGTGCTTTCGTAGCCTAGAGTCCCTTTCATCGACTCGGCGTGCTTTCGTAGCCCGGTGTCATTTATATTCACCTGGCGTACTTTTGTAGCCTAGAATCCCTTATATCGACCCGGCGTGCTTTCGTAGCCCGGTGTCATTTTATTGACCTGGCATGCTTTCGTAGCCCAGAGTCCCTTTCATCGATCCGGCGTGCTTTCGTAGCCCGATGTCCTATTTATTGACCCGGCGTGCTTCCATAGCCCGGTGTCCCTTGATATGACATGGCGTGCTTCTGTAGCCCAGAGTCCCCCTATCAAATCGGCGTGCTTCCGTAGCCCGATGTTCCCCTTCATCGACATGGTGTGCTTCCGTAGCCCAGAGTCACCTCATTAATTTGGGAGACATATATCCCCAAGGAGTAGAGATGTCACCAGGTAAGCCTATCTCTATCCATACCTTAAATACTTGTCATTGTACAGGTATTCCTTTTCAAGCACCGGCACTCGATGGAGTTGCACCCCAAAGATTTTTCCCAAATTCATCAGGCGATCGTAGAATGGTACGGGTCCTGGAAAATGAATCCCCGTTTAGGCGACCGTAGAATGGTACGGGTCCTGGAAAATCTTTTTTTCGTCAAGGCGACCGTAGAATGGTACGGGTCCTGGAAAATCATTTTTTTCATTTAGGCGACCGTAGAATGGTACAGGTCCTAAACACAACAAAACAATGCCATACTAGGCGATCGTAGAAGGGTACGGGTCCTGGGAAAGCAGTCACTTTGCGAAGTCATGTTACTATTCTGGGCAACCGTAGAATGGTACGGGTCTTGGACAAGTAACACCAATCTATCTTGAGTTACTCTACCATCCCCGAAGGTAAGTAATTCCAGGTAGGTTCCTTTATCATTTGCATTAGCATTTCCATGCATCATATAAATTGCATTCAAACAAGGAATTCGTTTTCCATCAAAAAGTCATTTAGTGCATGTGCATAATTAAAATTAGGTCTCAATTTGTCTTTGAAGGCAACCTCTACGAGCTCACCTTCAAAGAGGAGCAGCTGTTGACACCTAATTTTGGAAAAATAAAATTGCATTTTTTGAAAATAGGGGAAATTGATTTGATTGAATTATGCAGGGAAAATTGGAATTCTGATGGATATTCGGATTTTGTCAAATGTAGAAGCAATTTAAAAATCATGTGAATAAAGGGAAGAAATCTGAGCAAGATTGAATTGATTGAACTGATTGCAAAATCATGCCCTAATTTACAGATTTGATTTAATGCGACAGGAGATGGAAATTCGAGAAATGCCATATAAAGCGGCTGTTTAGAATCACTATAAAAAGAGGTTCATTTTTCGTAACTAAGGGGGGAGAATTCGCGAAAAAAGTCGTGAGAAGAGCAAACGCGAGAGAATTCGTGAAAGTGAGAAGAAAAAAAGAAGAAGAGGAAACCCCCTTTGTCGTCCAAGAAAAGTCTTTTTTCTTCTCTTCTGATAACCTGCAGAAGTACAAAGAAAAGGAAAAAGAAAAGTGAGCAAGAGGCAAGAGACAGAAAGAGGAGATGTGGGAAGTGATGTGAGAGAGAGAGAAAAAAAAAAAGAAGAAAGAAAAGAGAAAGGGGATTGCTGTTCATCTTCCTCGAAGGATTGTCGGCGTTGCTGCTGCCCATCGCGCCTCCACCGCGCCTTCACCACTGCCGCTCCGCCAGCCACCGTCGCGCCCCACGACGCCAACAGCCGTGCCCGCGTCCTCCACGACGCCCCCGCAGCACTCGAGCCCTCGTCGGTCGTCACCTCCGCGAGCTTGCACTTTGCCGGTCTCCGAGAAGCACCGCCGTTCCGTCAGCCCACTTGGCACCGTCCTCCTTCCGGCGACCCAGTGCACGACGCCATGTAACACCGCCAGTCGCCCGACTCCTCCACCGCTGTTTTTGTCCTATGTTCCCTTTGCAGGTCATTTGTGTTGCCCTCCGACGCCTAACAACCCTCCGGTTGCGCTGCCCTCCGCCTGAGTGCCGCCCAGCCAACGTCTGCAGCAACCCACGACCTTACTCCGCGCCACCTGCTGCCGACCTTTGTCCGTGAACACCTGCGCCTGCACCGGTCCTGCGCCGCCGCGATGCCGCACCCTTGTCGCTCGGCAGCCGAAGCCCGCCGCTCCTAACCTCGCCGACGCCGCACTTCCGCACCGCCTTTGCCTGCGATCCGCTTCCCCGTTAATGTTGACCTACCTTCCCTTAGGTAGTTTTTTTATATTTTTACTTTTACCCTTTTTTTTAGTTTAGTTCATTTTACTGTCTTTATTTTTATGTTATTTTTCTGTTTACTTTATTTGATAGCATTCTTTTAGTTTAATCATTTGAATTGTAATATTGAATGTTAATATTCATGCATTTTGTAGGCATTATCCGCTAGGATTTTGTCCAGAATTATTGTAATTATTAATTTAATCCGAGAGACATCGGATTATTTTTTTAATATATTAATTTTTGGGCTTTTTGATAGAATTTCAATTGTTAAATCATTATAATTATTAATTTGGTCCGTAAGACTTCGGATTAGATTTTTAATTATTTTGATCTCTTTGTCGTGATAATTAGGGTTAAGATGATCATTAATTCGACTTGTGAGACAACAGGTTATTTTTTCGATTGTTTTAATCCTTTATTTTGTTGATAGCTTAGATTTAATATTTATTTAATAATTACTTATCTTTTATAAAAAAATAAAAAAAATCAGAAAATCAAAAAAATCAAAATGAGCATATAGGTTTAGTAAATTAGACATATAGGTTTAAAAAATTAGAATTTTCTTAGGATTACATTTTTAGGGTTGCATTTTTAGAAATATGTTAGGGTTGGACCTAAATTAATTTTTTTAGATAATGTTCGCACATTTTAATTTTTCAAAAAATATTTTTCTAAGATAGAATAGGGTTTAAGTCAAATTAATCCCTAGAATAAATTAGAAAATTATCCCTTTTTAGATAGTTTAATTAGAGTTTTTATTAATTCTGAATTTCAATAGAAAATACAAAAATACTAGATGCATGTCGACTAGTTTGCGTAATAGGATCATTTAATCAGAATTTGTTCATTAGTGAAGTTAGGTCATGAGGTGCATAATAACTAGTTTGCATAATAGGCCCATTTAATTAGAATTTGCACATTAATAAGATTAAGTTAGATAGTTAAAATGCATGTTTTATAAAAAAATTTCTAATTTCAAGAAAACTCAAAAAAATTGATTGCTTGCTTTGTGTGATGCAATTTATTTATTTTATTTTATTTGAATGATTGAGCATCTGTGTGATCACCCCATTGCATAATAGTAATTTAGGTTAAAATAAATCCAAGCTGCTTGCAAAAATATTTTGAAAATTAAAAAAATGGTACCGAAAGGGCATTAGAGAAATCTAGTGTAACCAAGTCCCCGTACCCATAGTCTCTGGTTCGTAGGAGTAAAATAATCCTCCCATTATTTTACTTAGGTGTCTAATCTTCCTACCATAAACCGATTAGTGGCGACTCCTAAATAATAATATTTTGCATGTTAAATATTTGAACCTTAAGTCGCAAATTGGTATGGGCTTGGGAGAGCCCGAACTAAGTTTAAAGACTTAGTAGGCCATTAACCTAGTTTTAGGTGGTGCACCCGAAATTTAGGTCGCGACAACTTGACACGGTAAAAGCGCCAAGAGTGAGTAGTCTATGCTCTCTCGATAGAGCCTCCTCTCTTTCCAATGGGGTAGTCTGTCTTCTTAAACCCGAAACTCCACTCTTGGAGATGGCCACTTTTCTCCCATTCCCAATTTGGAGCTAGGGTTTCATCTGGGTGCTTTAGAACCCCTTTCTTCCTTCGATTTTCGTCATGCTCAGGAGAGAATTCCTTGTACTTCTCCTTCCACTGGTATTCTCCGATGGAGGAGAGCGATGTGGCCGCTTCAAGAATGGCTGCTCTCTGTAGGCGCCTGGGAAATTTATGGCCTGTGAAGAGAGTAGCAATTAGAGAAGAACTGGTTACTCTTGAAAAAATCAAAGAAAGTAAGCTCATGCTCTTTGGTGAACTTCTAAATAGCCCTAATTTTAATTTCCAGGCCTTCCAAACCAAGGGTCAAAGATGAACGACGTGGATAAAAAATAATTGACCAGGGTTCAAATGCGTTAAAAATTCCTAAAAGTTACCTAGTAGGTTAGATCACACTAAAATCGCGTCTGGTTAATATTAACTACGAAATTAAACCTGATTTCAGAAATTGAAAGTTCTGCCATGTCATGATTTATTTTAGAAACGTTAACTCATCATTCGAAGAATTTTCGACAAGTCCAGGATCTTTGGCGAAAAATCAAAGTTAGGCAATTTTGGATCGGGAAATTCATAGGGCCGTTTTTGTGTAAAATTTTGGCTGTCAAGTTGGAGTAATTGGCAAGGAAAATTGTGGGATTGAGTGTGGACTTCCTCCTTGTCATTTTGACCATTGAATTGGATTGATTTGAAGAGGAATTGAAATGGAATTGAAGGTGAAATGTCACAAAATTCGCATGCCAAGGAGGGTGCAACATTTCAGCATGTTCTTGGCTTGTTGGGGAAGCTAGAGGAGGGAAATGGCTGCTGTGGATATGGCTGAAAGTTGGTGGGGGCAGCCACTTGAGTGTTTAGGATATTTTAGTGGCCCTTTGTCCCCCCCTCCAGCTGCAGCAGCAGTCTATCTTCTTCTTCCTTGCTTCCTTGGTGCTCCATTGTTGCTGTTTTGGACTAGAGAGACCAGCAAACAGTCAGCCAAGGTCAGCTAGCCCTTGCCGAAGCCATAGTAGCCATCAGTGTCGCCGTTCGCCCGCCCAAGCTTTGCCCGCGCGCCATCTGTCATGCCTCACGCCAGCAACTCCAACCTGCGTAATTGCAGTTGCTCGACTATTCCCACGCCTGCTCGCCGTCTGCTTGAGATGCTCTAGCCGCCAACCATCACTGCCTGACCGTCCCCGCCGTTCCTGTTGCTGTTCGCCACCCGCCAGCCCATCCTAGCGCCCCTCGGTCCAGCTCCTCCAGCAACCATCCAGAACTGAAGTTCTAGCTTGGTGCTAAGACTTCGTGGACCGTTTCCGCCCTTTCCGGACCTCCTCGAGTGTCGTCGTAGGCTTGAGTCTCGCTCGCCTCCGCGTCGCCGTCGCCGTCACCGTGAACTCACTAGTTCGCTAATCCGGTGAGTTTACTTGCTAAACTCTACTTAAGGAGTTAATTATTCTTAGGAGGGGTTTAGCTTAGCCTAAGATTGGTTTAGGTGGTTAGATTAGTGTAATTAGTAGTTTATTTGGTTAATTAGACTAATTAGGTGGTTAGATTAGTTTAGTTATGGGTTAATTAGATTGTGCGATTTAATTAGCTTAGTGCATTATTTATTTAAGTTCAATTAGGTGGTTAGATTAGTGTATTTGGCTTAATTAGGTATTTATCTAATTATTTTGCATTTATTTAATTATTTTTGTAATTATTTAATATTTTCCGAAAATTATACCGAGATAGCCGGTTGTCAGAATTTCGTGTTAATTGTTGTGATGTAATTAGTTTGTGCAATTGATTGTTAGATTGTGTAATTGAATGATGATTGTTAATTTTCAGTTATTATTTCAAAATTATGAAATTTTGGTATTTAATTGGAAAATACCGGATGTCGAGTCTTCACACCAAAAATATTTTTAAATACTATATCAAATAGTGAGATTTTTAAAAGGAAGGATATCACTTTTTATGGTTCGATCTGACCGTGTATCCACATACGATTATTTTATCGAGTGTTTTTAATATGAAGAAAATAGGCTAAGTGCATTATCTTAATTAAGGCATTTGAGTGCAAAGCACAATGTTCTTGGCCGGGATTAGATGGTTGTGTAATGGTTATGAGAACCCGTCCTTGATGTATGTCGGGTGGACGATACTCATATATGGAATGCCCCACATCAACGGATGCTGGATCGCGGTAGAGGCCGGACCGAAGCTCCTTCGGGAATGTTGTCTAGAGGTAGACGTTGCCGTGCTCAAGGGATAAGACGATACCCGGTTACGCTGGAAGACCGTTGAACGTCGAATAGGCTGTACCCGTGGAACCATAATCAATTGAAACGCATGAATGCGTGTCTTAACTGCGCCTGATTATGGGATAAATTATGTGGCACAGAATGGGACGTGTCACAACGATTTGTTCTTATAATCAGGACCCTTATGATTGATTGGTTTAAAAGTGAGATGTTCCAATTGATGAGTGCATTTACTATATACATATGTTATATGAACTGTACTGACGTGCAGGAAGGTGCTGAGGCGAGGTGAGTCTTTTGTGATGTGTGATTAGACTGCCTCTAGGTGTATTATTTTCATAATCGGGGTTTAAGGCATGAACTCGCTGAGATTTATTTTTACCAGGTTGTGGGTTACCATTTTCAAGTACCTAGTATGGAGAATCCGGAGCCCGAGGCTGAAGGGTCTGGAGCGTAGTGGCATAGGGTTTTCTTTTGGACATGACCTATATATAAACCTAAGGTGTTTATAAAAGTGTGTTTGTGAGATTCGTTATCCTGCTTTTTTATTCCATGTTGATTGTTGTCTGGGGATTGTTTATTTTGCTTCTGCGTGTGCATGAATCGTTTTGGGTTGGTGACGTGTCCTAGGAACGTCGCAATTTAGTCGACCACCGAGAGATGTGCGTGCACTCGAGATTCAGGGCGTGACATGGTGAATGGTCAAAGTGCATTCGGCCGAGCAAGTCAAGACATTTGCCTTGGTTGAAACTCTCAAGTTTTTTCTCTACAAGATCTAGGCAACATCCTCATTAGAGTCAGATAACCTTTTGCTAATAAGTACACACTCCATGGAGAAGTAGAAAGTGTGTGGCATCTAAGATCTTATTTGATAACCGATCAATTCTTGGCTATTTCTATTCTTTTCTTGCTTGGAACAACAAAAAGAAAAAAATCCATTTAGTAACGTTAGCTAATTTTTCTATTCCCACGAAAAGATATATTCTCGAAAATAGATTAATTTAAAAAATAGAAAAAAATTATTTCTTTGTTTTCAGGAACAATTCAAGAATCAAGCCATTTTCTTTTTTTCTTTTTTTTTTCTTTTCTTCTTCTTCCTCATCTAGCGAGTCGCCAACCATCACCGAGCCCGGCAAACAACTAAAGGAGGAAGAAGAAGAGAAGGAGAAAAGAAAAAAAAATCACAAAAAATTACTAAAAAATTAAAAGGAATTTTATGTCACAAAAAAATTTGAGAGTCATATCAAACGCGTTCCTGTTGTTTTTCTATTCTAGAAATAGAAATTTTATGCAATAATGCCTTTGAATGTCCAAAAAATCTTGCAGGGAATAGAATTAAAAAAACTATTTTTGAGCATAAATTATTTCTGGAAACAAAATGGTTACCAAACGTACCCAGTAACTATTCTCAGGCCTTGTTTGATAACCGGCCAAATGGTAACTATTTATGTTCTTTTATTCCCTAGAACCAAAAAAAGAACAGAAATACGTTTGGTAATTTTATTGCTCTAGAAAATATATTTGGAATTGAATCAAGAAGTATAAAAGAGTTGCTTCTTTATATTTGGGAACAACTCAAGAATTAACCCAAACAATTTTTTTTTTTTTTCTTTTTTTTTTCCTCTTTTCATTTCTTCTTTTTCATTTCCTCATCTCCTTCCTCTCGCCGATGACCTCGCTGGCCCCTGGCATAGCCAATGAGGTGAAGCCTCAACGACTCGAGCCTCATCGTGGATAGGCAAGGCTTGCCCGAGTCTGACAATCAACTACAAGAAGATAAAAATGTATTAAAATTATTTAAAAATTTAAAAGAAATTTATGTCACAAAAAAAATAAAATTGATAATCGTACTAAACGCAATTTTATTTCGGGAATAGAAATTATATATAATTACCAAACGCTTTTGAATGCTCAAAAACTCGTCTAATGAACAACATCAGAAAAAACTATTTCTGAGCATAAATTGTTCCGAGAACATAATAGTTATCAAATGTACCCATATTTACCCTTAGAAAACATTTCCTTTTTTATTTATCCCAATCAAATGGAATACCCAAATACTTTTCGGTTTTATCTATTACAAGAACTCTATGCTCTGTAACTATGTTCCTCTTCAAAGATTTTGGGCATCCTTGATTGAAGAAAACTCCTAACTTGTTTAAGTTTATAGCTTGTCTAGAAGCAAAGTAATATTGATGTAACACTAGCAAAACTCCAACACTCCTTAATCTTCCCGTCTAGAAAGAACATCACATCACCGCAACAAGTGAGATAAGGTGGGGCAACGCCTGTTTAACTTAAACTCCTAAGATGCTGTCCTCTCTTACTACTTTATTTAGAAGGTGAGACAGCACATTAGAAAGAATTATAAGCAAGTAGGGGCATAGAAGGTCATCTTGTCGAATACCTCTCGTTGG
The DNA here is from genome assembly GCA_014182515.1 of Eucalyptus microcorys. Classification (NCBI taxonomy): domain Eukaryota; kingdom Viridiplantae; phylum Streptophyta; class Magnoliopsida; order Myrtales; family Myrtaceae; genus Eucalyptus; species Eucalyptus microcorys. The sequence goes on along the minus strand of CM024566.1, from coordinate 29,536,516 downwards.
CTAAAAGAAGTCTAGCGGTTCTCCATTAAACTCAACACTAAAAGTCACCGACTTTATAGATGCCATTGCTAGGGAAAATTGTTCTCGCAAAATCCCATTTTCTTCATCCATGCTTCCAAAAAGTCCCATTCCACATGATTGTATGCCTTTTGCATATCAAGTCGCAAAGTTTTCCTTCCTTTTTGTGGTCTTTAGTTGATGCAACACTTCTTGGACTAGCATAATGTTGTCTTGGACTTGCTTTCCATTAACAAAGGTGCTTTGTTCCACCACTATAATCTCGGGGAGCCAAGATTTGAGACAATTTGCCATGACCTTGGAAATGATCTTGTATGCAAAATTACACAAACTAATGGGATGGAATTAGGATAAATTCTCTTGGTTTGGGACCTTGGGGATAAGGATAGTATAGGTTTTATTAAGTTCAGGATGGAGGTTACCTAAATCAAAGAACCTTTTTACCTTTCTAAAACATATCCCCTTTGATTTCCTCCTAGTGATCTTGAAAGAACTAGCCGTTGAGTCCATCAAGCCTTAGTGCATTTGTAGATTCCGATTGGAACACGACATTCCTCACCTCTTGCATAGTGACTGGTTTCACTAGGGCTTCGTTCGTGTTCTCTTAGACTAGACTTGGGAATTGATCTAGTATGGGATAGAAATTCCTTGACCCCACGGATGTATAGAGTGACTGAAAAAAGTCGGTCGCATGTTACTTTTAAATGGATTGATCTCGACACCAATCATGATCACCAATTTTCAATATTGAAATTTTGTTTCCTTGTCTCCTTTGTATAGTTGTCATCGATAGGGTTTGGGAGGCGCATGCTAAGTGCAACCTTCACCTCGCAAGAGGATTGTTCCCAGCCTGGTTGCAAACTCGTTAAACCCCTCACAGTTCACCTCGGGAGGAGAGGCCAATCAAAGGCAGTGTTATCATCAAAATTGACGAGAATGCAGCCGATGAGACGAGGAAAAAGCAATCCGTGGCTCTGACAACAGAATGGTTGAGTATATTAGATCCAAAAACAATAATGCATGTCTTGTGTCACATGAACGATCGAGTAGCGAATCAGCTATTGAAATGAATATTTCAAATAGAAACAGACGACGAAAAAGAAGGACGACTGAGCTTGTGTCATTGATTTTAGAACAGATAATTAGTAGTGCATTATTATTTTGGATATCATAGAGAAAAATTATGTTGGGTTGCTGGTGATTGCAGTAGGAGAAATTTTCCCATTGAGGTTGTCATTGTCTTTGCAGCTGAAATGGTTGAGTGAAGATAGATCAGCATCAACATTGTCATGGTCATTATTGAGATAGAAATTGTTACATATTTTCATTTTGATGATTATTTATATACTCGAGTATATTGTAGGAGACTTGATTTGTAAGGAAAGAAATACATAAAGTAGAAAACTTTGCAACTTCCAAAGGTAGGGTTCCAAAATCGATGAACTTATATTTGGTTGATAGTTGTCATCATCTTCTGTATGTAAATGTAAAGGCACGCATTGTAGCGACGATTCGAAGAGCCCTACAAGCACTAGATATTCTTCACAAAGTAAAGCTTAGGATATAAGCATTGTTTCACAATCTTCTCATCGACACAACTCCAATATGTGGCATTTTACTTAGCCAGAGCTATGGCACCGTGGCTTCCAGGTTATGTACTTTCAGTTCTTCCTTGAGCACCACCATCGAATCCGAGACTTCCGCGCGATACACATAGAGCTTTGCCACGAACAGAAAGAATGCAAAATTCAGGAGGTTGAGCACTGCAAAGAAGGCATAGTAATGGTCAAGGTGCGACGCATTCAGGTTGTTTAGTATCCACCCGTGGTGGCCGTGCCTCTTGGTGAGACGCGAGACCGTCGATAGTAGGAAGCTGCTGAGGAAGTTCCCGATACCCAAAGTGATCGATGAATAAGACGTGCCCAGACTCTTCATGCTCTCCGGCGCTTGGTCATAGAAGAACTCGATCTTCGCTACTTCCAGGAATGCGTCGGCCATTCCCATGAGCACGAATTGAGGAAGCAGAATGAAGATCGTCAGCGGGATTTGTCCTCCCGATTCGACCAAATCGTGTTCCCTAGCCACTCGGATCCTCCATCTCTCGGTGAACGATGCCACACTCATGACCATGATGTGGAGGAGAAGGCCGATCCCCATCCTGTGAAGAAGGCTGATGCCTCTCGGGTTCTTGGTCCATCTTCGCATGGTCTTGACGAAAACGCGGTCGTACACCACGACGCACACAAGCATTGATATGGTCATGAATCCGGCTAGACTCGCCGGGGGGATCTTGAAGCTGCCGATGCTTCTGTCTAAGGTAGTTCCTTGTTTGACGAAGAGGGTATTGACTTGAGCTATCATGCAGCTCGGGACGAAAGTCGCGGTCAGGATCGGGATCATCCGCAACATTTGTTTTGTCTCCTCGACTTGGGTGACCGAGCATAGTTTCCACGGAGAAGTCAAGCCAGTTTGGACGCATGCTTTGTTCAAGAATCTGCATCGAGAGTGAGCCACACAATGTTCAATTGCTGCACGTCCCTGTTTCAATCAATTGTCCATGGATAATATCCTTTTGCCAGCAATTTACTCCGTAGGTACACTATCATGTGTGCCACAACTATAAAATTAAGGAATCTACTTACGATTTTATCGACCAATTTGATTTGAAAACACATGTGATGGTGATTTGATGACAGCAATTACTTTTGGAAACTAGCATTTCATCTAACAATGGATATAGCTAAATCATGACAGAACGAAAGACATAAATTCAATGTATAACAAACAATCGCCCATTGTGTGGAAACTATTTCAATGGACAGCTGATGTATCAACATTTCAGATTGGAACACAGAAGAAATGGAATTTGAAGCGAATTACTACCTCAAGGTTGGTGTCGAGTGGATCCTGAATTTCCTTTTGCCAACATACTCTTGTGGGTCGAGCTCATGAAGCTCTCTTGGATCACTCGGGACCTGCACCCTCCACTTCCTCACAGCGGCCGCAATGACCTGGGCCATCCTCATGAACGGGCTGCCTGCAGGCACCCGATGCCGGTATCTAGGGGTGCCTATGAGGAAGATCGCAATCGCGACCGCAAGCCCAAGGGTTGGAAGCCCATACCCGAGAGCCCAGCCCACATTGTCCTGGATATACACAAGCATGGTGTTGGAAAAGAAGGTCCCAAAGAAGATGCTGAACATCCACCAGTTGAAGAAGGAGAGCTTGTTGGCCTTCTCCTTCGTGTCGAAGTCATCGAACTGGTCCGCACCGATTGTCGAGATGTTGGGCTTGGTCCCACCGGTCCCGACCGCCAGCGTGTACAGTGCACCATAGAAGACGGCGAGTTGCAATGTGGAGGCCTTCTTGCAATTGTTGACGCTGGCTTCCGAGCACGGAGGTGGTTTCAGTCCGGGAAGCGAGACGGCCAGGGTCAACACCGACATGCCCTGCATGAAGTAAGCTAGTTAGTTGTCTCACCCATGACGAAAAACAAAATATATCTTTTGCAAGACGAGCAACTCAATCGCATTTCAGTTAAGTGATTATATAATATGTTAAAGAAAGAAAAATAACCCAATTTTAATTGGTGTATAAGATAAGATGCTTTCTCCACATTAGGAACATTGATTTGGGAGTAATGCATGGCTTAATTCCTATTTCTGAGCAATGTTCTCATAATTTAAGATCTCTTTTACAATTACTAAATGGCGTAATAAGTTTTGTACGGGGTTTTTAAATTTAATCCATAGACTCTGGTATTCTCTAGCTAATCACATTTTGTCCTTATTACTAAATTAGCCATTATTTACCTATTAGCTCTAAACAACTTATTATGCCAGATATTTGGAAGCATTGGGCATCCTCCACGTGTCCGGTCAAAGTTTCAAGTCTTTGGTGTCAGGAAAAAGTCGAGCATTTCCCACCATTCACTCGTACTCTTTTGTTTTTTGGGGGTCAAATTGCACCAGAGCTCAAGTTTTAAAATACTAATAGCTCGAAAGCTTAACTCACACGTTTTTAACTGCATGCGCACACACACATACGACAACCGTGAATAGCTAAATGATACAGTTTTAAGAAAGGCCCACTGTATTTTAAGAATTTGAGTTCAAGCATCTCATGGTGATTGAGTGGATTCGAGCTCGACTATTAATTAAATTGGGTCAACCCGACTTGGATTACATGCTTGCTAGTGTAACAAATTCATAGCGCTGAATTTTTGAGCTAGCTCGGCATAATTTTCACATTTTGAGCCGATAACGACTCTCTATATGAGATACGTTTCTAGGGTGATAACGCGTACCGCAAAATAGATGGCCGACGCAATGATGAAGGTCCAGTAACGGCCGAGATGGGCGTCTGCGATATACGCGCCGAGGATGGGAGTGAGCCAAATGGTGCCGACCCAATTGGTGACGTGGTTGGCCGACTCGACCGTGCCTTGGTGAAGCTTCTTGGTCAAGTACATGAGGAGATTGGATGAAATTCCATAGTATGCCATCCTCTCGAAGACTTCATACACTGCACCATTTAGTCAACAGGTCAAAGCAAAGAAAAACCGAGCAAAAAACAAATAATAAAACTAACCGAGTTAATTCGAAAGGTGGGATACGAAAATAATTTTCTGAAATTTAACATAACATGACTCGACAATCTTTTACTAATCTTTCTAATGAAAATTAGATTGCACTCGTGTTTTTCATCACACTAATGACAATGATGTAGAACTAATAAATATCGTGAAAATTTAGGTCAAATTATGTGAAACCCACTTATTTGATACATTAAAAGTGTGGTTGTATACTTATGATTTCTTCCTATGTTGAGTACAAATCTAAACTAAAGGAAAATATATATGACCATAAAATCATGGAAAATGAAGAAAAGTGAAATTACACGTGGGCTTATGTGATTCAAGGGAGAAATCGACAATAAAGACATCATTGCCTTTTTTTCCCAGTAGAAGATGCATGATTAGAAGAACTTTGTAGAATTTTATGGGACTAGTACTAACTATTTTAAGAGTTTAAATTGTTAGATAAATGCGTGATTTAATATCTAAATATCATAATAATTTTCCTCACGTAAAGGTTGGACTTTAACTTAAGACTAAACATAGAAAATATATAATAAGAGAGGCAAATAAATTTTTTGAAAAGATATGAACTAAGGGACTATTATTGTGAGAAAATTGTCAGCTATTTTAAAAATTTAAGTATTAGAAGAAATGGATCAAATAAATGCTTCAAATTTTGTCCTTATGTTTGGAGTCAATGTTGAGAGCTTGCTTTTCACTGTCTGTAATTAGACTAAAGCTGGAATTAGGGACATAAATGGTGTGACACAAAAGGCAAATTATGGGTTGACTCTTCTGTTGGGTGAAGGTGTTATTGGCTCTCTTCACTATCTACTACCTGCAAAATCTCTCTACTGTAGAAATTATTTTCCCGAGTTAGTCAAGTTCAGGTGCTGAGTTTTGTCTATAGACAAATATAATTTAAAGCAGAAGGAATCTCCTCATTGCGTTTGGAAACCTGGAATAGTGCCTTTACTGTGTTACATTCAGGAGGGCTTGCGTATATATTCTTAGTCATCCTTTTGTAGAGAGAGAGAGAGAAAGTACCAACGATAAAGGAGCAGGCGGTCCATCCGCCTCGCTTGGATCGACTGACAGGGTTTCCACGGAGATCGACGGTTCCGTCTTGCGTATAGTCATCGCCCCCTCCTTCGACTAGTGACAGTCTATTCACGGTAAGAGATACGAGTTTGCGACCAGCTTCGATTCTTTCCTGCATCTGTCGAAGAACACAAGTTTTTCCCTCGTCCTAAAAGCTAAAGCTCGTGCGAAGACCTTCGTAACCCCACACCCACCCTCTTATAGGATTCAATCGAGTCTGACTTCCCCATCTCTCACCTCGCCCAGCTAGCAACTGCTCGAAACAACTGCTCTTTGTTGACCATCTACTGCTTATCTTAGTCTTCTCCTCTTTCCTCACTCGATGTTGGTCTTTGTTTACATCTTCTTCTTCTTTCTATTCTTTAAGAGATCTGACCTCGCACATGAGTTTTGACTTTTGATATAATATGATTTATGGCCATTATTCTTTAAGAGATCTGACCTCGTACATGAGCTTTGACTTTTGATATACATGATTGATGGCCACTATTCTGCCATTATTGTCATGGGCGAGTTTGGCGGATCTGGCTCTCACGCGGTTGGTCCGAAAATAGACCTATTAACTGATCAAGGGTGAATGCATGTATGTGGTTTAATAATACAAAAAGGAATTGCCAAATTTTCTTCTACTTTTTTTTTAATCTTTTTCCTCTGCCCATATATATGTATGGGTAATTTCAGGGGAAGAAGGGAAGAAGATAGGAATTATATTCAAGACCTCTGAATATTGATAAGAATAGATCATCCTTAGGCCAACGCCTCATGCCTAGAATTTCCAACTTAGTCCTTAGCATGCAGTGAATAGAAAAATCTGTCATGTAGTCATGGGGATGCTTCCCAAAGGTAATCTAGAATCTAGCATAACCTATCAGTCCCCAATCGGATGGGCATTCCACACGGATGCTAATCGTAAGTAACATTTATGCTATAGGTTATACCAGGAAAAATTGCCCAAAAATTTTAAACTTACCATACGACGGCCAATTTAATTCTAAAAACTTTTCAATTTTATGAATTTAGTTCTAAACCTTTAGATGATTTGCCAATGTAGTGAAAACTATATTTGTAAGGCACAAATGCCACAACTTTCATATGGTGCTAACTTGAGAGTCATAATCTTTTTTTTTCCCGACTACTTACTTATAAGAAAATGTTCACTTGAGCATCACAATTTTAAATCAATCATTTGAGTGTGATAACTTTAAAAAACATTCACCTAGAGTGTTGAAAATCTTACATGGCATGACATTTGTGATGAACATTTTAAAAATTTATGGCACTCAAGTGATCGGGAAAAAAAGTTATGATACTCAAGTTAGCATTGTACAAAAATTATGACACTTAAGTGATTAAAAAAAAGATGTTGTGACACTTAAGTGAGTATCGTACAAAAGTTATAACACTCGTTATGTTATTTTCCCTTTTATAATCAGAAGACACTCTATGTTCTTCTCAAGTGATATAAGGAACCGCTTCTGTCAGCAACACAACAATCTATCAAGGCTTCCTACCAATAGTTTATAAATGTACTGCCTTCCTCTTTATCTTCCTGAGTATGACCAAGACTATATGAGTTGTACATCTTGTCATGGTACCTTCAAGTTCTCGTGACCTTCCCGTTCTCTAACTTGTTCACCTCTATTAATGTCCATCCGGCTATCATCAGATTTTTATATTATATTCCAAGTTCTATTAGTGGTGATAAAGCTCTCCTTGCATTAGTTCAACTTGAGACAAGACAACATATGCATTTGTCGAATATTAATATAGACTGATGATTTAGTCAACTTCAAAATAGCATAGTAGTTTCCCCAACAAATAGAACTTGAACTATAAAAGTGATAGACTGATGATAGCTAGATGAACCTTAATGAAAGTGAACAAATTAGAGAACAAGAAGTTCATGGGGACTTGGAGGTACCGTAAGGAGGTGAAGTATTGAAAGTGCTAGTACGAACACCTAGAGGGGAGTGAATAGGTGTTCAAAAGAAATATTGACAAATAAATGTGAAATAAAATAAGTTGCAAGTAAAGTCTAAATAAGGATCAGAGTCTAATAAGCGAGCCACCAGATTTCTAGCAGATGTTCAAAATCTGTTATGCGATGAAACGGACTTCTGAAATAACCTATAAATATGCAACAGACTTAAATAAGAAGAGTTAAGGAAAGAGAATGTTGCACAAGAAATTTATAGTGGTTTGGCTTAGATCAAGTCTACGTCCACTCTCCCACACTAACAGCCTTCTGGCTGGATTCCACTATGGACTACTCCATCCGTCGTTGTAGTGAGATCTTGTAGCCTCAATCTGAGGTCACCCATGGCCCCGACAAGGGCCGTGGCCGCAACCTATATCTGAGGTCCGGGCCACCATGGGCAACCTCCATCTAAGTTTGCCCATGGGCTTAAAGGAGGCCGCCAGCCCTGTTATCACTCTCCTTGGGACTATGGGCCCGTTTGGTTCAACTTTAGGGAAATGGCTTTGCATTTCCCCAAGTAACTTTGAGCGAATGGGCATTTTGTGAATGCAAGTGTGTTTGGAAACTCATTTTTGTATATATTTTGCAAAGTAGCTTTAAGGTTAAACGAAAAGAAAAGGGAGGAGGAGATGCAGTTACTCGGCAGTGGTGGTGGTGGTGGTGGGGAGGCGGCTGGTGGCGATGGCGGCGGCGGCGGCGATGGCGGTGGGGGAGGTGGCTCGCCGAGGTCGGCGACCTCAGGTCGCGCAACCCAGCCGCTTGGGTCGCGCCAACCTCAAGCGACGCCCTGGGTAGCACGACCCAAGCGATGCCCGAGGTTGCCCGACCTTAGGCCACCTCGCTGTCGCGCGACCTTAGGTGAGGCTTCTCAACGGCCAGATCTAGCTTCCCGGTAGTCAAATTTGGCTATTTGCGGCTGAGCGCCGCCCGCTGGCTGAGCTTCGCGAGGAAGAAGGAAAAAGACGATGAACAGTATTTTTTTAGGGCAAAAGAGGAAAACATGATTATTAGTAAGGGCAATATTGGAAAGAAAAAAATTCATTAAACCCTAGACTAGCATTCCGAAAATGTTGAATGCCCAAAGCAGGTCCGGACCTGCTTTGGGCTTTCAGCATTCCAAATGCTGGCATTTGGCAAATGGAGACTCAAAAGTGTAAACCAAATGCAAAATATTTTCCCCAATGGGTTTTGAGGGCCCAAAGCCCCTTAGGAAAGCCGAACCAAACAGAGCTATATATTGGTCTCTTTCCTTGGCATCACATTAGCTTTGCAACATTTTGTCTTGTTTGTTGGATCAATCATAGTTCAAATCCTCGTGCGAAAGGAAAATGCACTAATAATTTCAACGTCTCTACAGTTAGATTTCCTGTGCTAGTAGAAAGATACCGAACAACATACGTTTTTCCTAAATATGGAAAATAGTAAAATACTAGGCACAGTAAGAATGCTTTGTAATTTTATTAATATGGATCTTGAAATAATAATTTGAACAATGCTAGATACCTAAGACTCATAATATTAAAGGAATAAAGATGCAAATGGTCCTGAATTATGATCAAATGTGCAATACAATCCTTGAATTTTTAATATGTTCTATGTAGTACTTGAACTTAGACTAAATGTACAATGCAGTCCCTTAACTTTTAATTTGTTCAATGTGGCACATGTACTTTGGTATATATTCAAGTTAGTCCCTAGATTATATGAAAATGTTCAGCGTTATACTACCATTAATTCAAGTTCAAGAACAACATTCAATTTTATTTTTTTTATAATCTAAGGACTTGATTGAATATATACAAAAAGTTTAGAGAGCATATTAAACAAATTGAAAATTCAAGGATGACTTTGTAAAATGGGCTAAAATTCATTGACCACATTAAACAAATTAAAAGTTCAAAAGTCACATTACATATTGAGCCAAAGTTCATAAATTATTGGTGTCATTTTTCCTAATATTAAATGGGTCCATTAGGAAAGTAATTATTTACTTTTTATCACATAATTTAATAAGTATATATAGTCTATTCTATTCCCGTGATGAATTTGGCCCACAAAGCAGACTCATGTATTTTCTCCCCTTCTACAGAAGCACATGATCAACCAAGCGAGCGCCATGCTTTGGGTGCAGAAAAACCCTGATTTCCTTGTTGAGATCAGATTGATAACGTCCCTTTTCCCCTGCAATTACACCATGTTAATGGCAAATCGATTCCGCGAAATTTATGCCATTCTGCTCACCCGAAAATTCATGAGATTAGTGGAATATCTCACCTAGCCTCAAAATCGAGACACACCATCCCACGAAAGCGAAAGAAAGCTCTAACCTACGATGGAAACCATTACATCTGACCACCATGTTTAGGTGTCCCTGGACGTTCTTGCTCATCAAGGTTAACACCCATCACTAATGGCCCATAGGCTTCAAGCATTATCAATGTGCACTGAAGAAAACTGATGATCTCTTTTCTGGTGTACAGCAAAAGATATGGCATCATCCTTCTACAAGAAATTGTGATTGAAAAGATGTACGACCAGCCGAAGTAATGGAGCATCAGCTTGCATGTAATTCGTAAATTCATGTTATCCACAAAGGCACAAGCGGCTCGACAATCGTTCAAACTTTCTTAAGACTAAAATGACCTTTAAAACGCTCACCTGCAATCCCCTTTTTCCCAGATTTTTTTCATTTTCTGGAGAAGATTAGGACCACAAGTATGTGTGTACTGCCTTTATTTTCCTTTGATACATTGAAGTAATATCGCCATCCTCTTCATGGTCCAACTTCCAGGACCCGTCTTCCTGCTGAACCATGCCCTTGTTCTTCTCGCACCGCCAAGAGACCAGCACAAGATACTCATCCTTCAAAGCATCAAGTCTCTTGTTCACGAGGGAGACGTCGCAGTAAATTTCTAGCTTGAACCCTCCTAATGACCTGCGCTTCCAAGCAAGTAGCATTACAGGTTGTGCCAACTCAACGCGCTTCTAGGGCTCTTCAAGTACTGAGATTTTCTAGTGTCGATGTCCAACTCTACCCCAACTTCCAAATAACCCGGGATTGGATAGCTCAAGACAATGTCAAAGCAAGTAGATATATGTATGATCGTGAAAATGCAGAATTAAAAGTGGACATAAACTTATACCAAACCGAACTAGTTTAAATTCTAAGTGCATTGTTCTCTGTCCCTATTCATATTTATTATTGCATTCCTTAATATTATCCGAACCTGATCATATCTACGCTCTATTTTTCACAATCATACATATATTCACTGGACACTTTTAATTCTGCATTTATTAGTCAAGTTCTTTAAAATCACCTATTCACTGCCGATATTGGTAGCCAATATCAAAAACTTCTAAAGCTATGCGATCCGATAAATTCAACCTCATTTCACATGAATTTCACTCGCGTTTCAATGCTATCTCTCCCACTGATTAGTTGTCCCTTTCTATCACGCTTCTTTGTCAACGTCGAGAGGGGAAAGAGAAGGACGAGCCCCTGGGCCCTTCCCTCTATCACACTCACACTTGCCAGCAAGACCTTCGCGTACCTTCACGTCTTGCTGGCGCGAAGGTCTTCATTTTTGTCATGTATCTTGTTGGTGCGATATATTTTTTTATTTGAAAATAGGAAATCATTTTTCAAAATATGACTAGATTTGGGTACTTAGACATGGGTACCTTAACGCTCATGCCTAATCCTTGGCAGTCAAGCTCAGGTTTTCAGAGGCCATGTCTAAATACCCGGCTCCCATGCCTATGTCGTATGTACTCAAAGTCGAGTCCATCAAGGCCAAGCCTAAGTCCTCGGCTCCTATAGCCGGTTCCTAGCTATTGAGTTCAAGCAACCTCAGGTCCTACACCTAGGACCTCAATAGTCAAGCACGGTCCCTGAGGTCGGGGCCTAGTCCCTAGTGCCCCAAACAGGGTCCTCAGCACGCGGACCTGGGCCCCGGCTGTTAAGCCTGAGTCCGTCGAGGTCGCGTCAAAGACTTCGGTGCCATGCTGACTTTGATTAAAAGCCGAGTGATGTGTTAATGATCACTCCTCATTTGGCGGTTTTGATCATTGGACCAAGTCAAGTCATTATCATTTAAAATTTCAAGTCTTTGTCTATGATTTCTCAAGAAAAAGTAAAAAAAGACGAAGACTTATGTCATACCGGATATATTGACCACTCTGCTGAATTTGATTCCCAGGACACCAGGGCAAGACACCCAAATTCACAGGCATAGTCACACACACACACACAGATGGATGCGAAGCTATCTATGGAGCAGGAGACGTGGAAGCAGAGAAGGCAGAGACTGGACGCGTTAATCAGGGACGACCCGAGCCAACAACGGCGGGATCCTGCAGAGCCCGAGAAAATTATGGATCATCAGCTATACTTGGCTGCAAAGGAAGGGGACATCGACAAGTTCATCATAGCCCTGGAGGATCATTGTGCCAAGGAAGGAGTGTCGTTGCCCGTCGTTCTCGACCTTCGCAGCCCCTCCGAGAGTACATTGCTCCATGCTGCGGCAGGTATATTTAAAAGGGTGTAACCATAACATTTATATGTTCTTCTGCGCATTTTTAAAATGTTAGAATTTTCATGCTTAAATTTACCCGACATCAATGGAAAACAGAGAATGATGATATTATCAGAGCGATCATCCATTTTTTCCCTGGGTACTGGGTCTCCGGGGCAAACTCCAGAGGAGAGACACCGCTGCTCCTTGCGGCCAGAGCCGGGAAAACCAATGCAGTGGAGCTCCTCCTTCCCCAGGGGAATCCAAGATTAAAGGACCACAGCGGCAACTCCGCTCTGCACGAGGCTGTGAAGAATCGCCATTGCGAGGTGATCCGTCAGTTGGTGAATGCAGATCCCCATCCGTTGTATTATCAGAATAAGGAAAGCAAGTCCCCATGGTGCCTAGCCGTCGAAACAGGGGACTTGGAGGTTCTCAGGTGCTTGTTGGAAGTGCCAAATGAGGGCGAAGACAAGAGGAGATCACAGACTCAAAGGGTTTTCGGCATGTCACCCACTCATGTCGCGGTTATGCACCGGAAATTGGGTAAACCCTACTTTCATGCTCACACTCATTAGTTGATCTTCCCGGTCACTCTTTTGTTTACTTCATTTTGGTTTCCACTGGTGGTGTAAAAATCAAGTTTCACAAGCAACGTCTAATTTATTAGAGGCCCGTGTACGTATGGTATCGATAGCTTACTATTCTAAGAGGCAAGACTGTGAGTCAACTCCCCACGCTTCGGATCGTCTAGGACGGGATCAACCGCTATTGAAGATTTACAGTATTTGTGTTCATCCCAAATGATCAAATTCTTTTGCTGGATTTAGATATGCTGACAGAAATGTGGGAAAAGAAGCCGTGGCTATTTCAATTGAGAGATGCGGAATATGGCACTCCACTCCATTTCGCTGCATATGCGAACTATCTCGATGGAGTGAAGTTCATGATCGAGAAGTTCCCGAAGAGCGTGCTGGAGCAAGATAGTACCGAGGGCTATCTTCCTATCCATGTCGCCTGCATGATGGATCACGTCGGGATCGTCGAGGAGCTACTTCGGCAATGGCCAGACCCTGCAGAGTTTCCATCTAGGCTACAACAGAACATTCTTCACGTGTCAGCGAGGTACGGATGCATTTCAACTGTCAAATACATACTGAAAAATCCCAAGTTCGGTCACCTCATAAATGCAAGAGATTTCGACATGAATACACCTCTGCATCTGGCTGCGTTGAACTGGCAACCTTCGATCTTGCTTCTTCTTGCACGAGACAGTAGAGTTGATCTCAAGCTGGTAGATATGAATAACATGACGGCTCTGGATGTGGTAGAACAGGACATGAAGGGAATGGATGCTCCACTTCGGAAGGTACGACCTCTTACACTTTTGTCATGGGTGATCATCTATTGCAAATTGTATACCGATCAGGGACAGACCTCGAATATAAATTAATGAGGTATGTGAATAAGAATGTTCTCGAGCAAATGTGTAATTTAGTTGCCAAAATCATAAAGTTTTAGTTTCTTTGTTTATTCTCTAACTCTCTACTTGCAGAGGTTAACACGAATAATCTTGCAATCTGTCGGGACACCGAGAAGTGGAGAATTAGCTATCTGCAAGCCAAACCGTCGGATCCCAGGGAAAGAATTGGAACCTCCAGAATTGGATAGACTCAAGGAGGAGGCGAATACTCGCATGGTCGTTGCGACGCTCGTGGCCGCCATGACTTTCGCTTCTGGTTTTTCCGTTCCGGGAGGATACAATGGTTCCGACCCAGGTGCCGGAATCGCCATATTGCTCCACAAAGCCATGTACAATGTCTTTGTGGTTTCCAACTCCATCGCCATGTACAGCTCAATCATCGCACTAGTGATCCTCCTCTGGACACAGATTAATGATCCTTACGCAGTGCGAAATGCCCTTTTGAAAGCAAGACTCCCATTGCTGGTAGCTCTTGCCGCAATGGCTCTAGCATTCATGGCGGGCGTCTACGTAACCGTAACCAAACTCGCTTGGCTTGCGATTGTTGTCTTGGTCTTGGGATCGGTCGCCCTCTTCATCATCTTGAGTTTATACCTTCTGTTGTATATCCCGCTTGGTTCCAACAATCGTCTCATTCGTCGCTTCACCGACTTGATTATTGTCGCGGGAATTTCTATGTCGGGCAGCGTGACCGCAGGGAGTGGGACTACGGGACGCGCAGCTACGTCTTCCGGTGGCATTCCTGATGATAACCTCGGCCTCCACTTGACTCTATGATTTAGCCTCCAGGTTCAAGAAAGATGGCGTCTGATCCCCCCTTACGCATGTTATCTTCTCGCTAATGACATGCCAATGTCCTACTTACATTCGTTGCTGCTGTTTTGGTTTGTCTGGCCTATCTGTCTGTCGTAAAAACGAGTGATTTATGCAATTTTAGTCATTTAAAATACTTTGTGATCACTTTCGTTCAAGTTATCGATAATAACAGAGTGTTTTATGCAATAATTGAGGATCGTTGATTGTTTTGTTTTTATAGCTGTTTTAGGAAACTTTGTTGCTATTTGCTCTTTTAATTTGCTTCAAGGATTGAAAAATTGAGAGGTCAAATGAGTCATAAAGAGATGCGACAGGGATAAGGTAATGATGGTAATTAATAAATTATTTGAGTACATCAAGGTGCTTGCACTTTTACAATGACTTTGAAATTATTTAGGTGTATGCTTTCGTATGACACTTCCTGTCTCTTTAAAAAATTTCAATTGCCAATGTACCTTCATATATGTATTTTCTTATAGTTAATCATATATTGGGTTTACGTTGGTAAAGAAGGAACCAAAGGTGCTTTTATTTCATGAAAAATAAATGATTTGAAAAGTATATTTTAAATATGATTGCTTGTATCACTTATAAAAATGAATAAATAAATAAAAATTTCATCATCTACAAAAATGTTTAAACATAAATTGTTGTCAACAATAAAAATAATTTTCATTTATTAATTATATAGAACAATTATTTTTTTGAAAAATATTTTCTAAATCATTCATTTTTCACGAAATAAATCTAGTGTTTTGGGTAAGAGGTCAATCCAAGAAGGGTGGCCCGACATCTAGGTAAGGGTTTTCACCCCACCTTTTAAAATTAAAATAATTCGTTATAATGGTATAATTAGTCTAGAAAATTTCGTAAATATAATTGTTACTCTACTAGATCAAAAACAAGCTTTTCAAGAGAAAGATTAAAAAAAAAAAGGCTTGTTATAACTAGGGGTGAGCATGGTTACAAATTGGAACCTGAAACCTAAGAACCAAGACCGGTGGGAATCTGTCCGGTTCCAAATTCCAAAATATGCAACGTGGGTTCTAAATTCAAAAAATTGGAGAATCTATTTCAATTAATAGGTTCCGGTTCTAAGTTGGTAGAACTTGGAATCTAAAATCTAAAATAAGTTTTTATGTTTTTCTTGGTCTATGTCTTCGCATGATCCTGCAATACCCCATAACATTTTATGATGAGTATATAACTTGAAACTACTAGTCCAAGTTTCCATTTTATAACTAAGACTTTTATTTTGTTAACATTTTATATTTTCCGTGTGAGCAAGTGGTAGTTATTAAATGTAATAATTCACTGCAATCATTCAACTAATAATAAAGGTGGAATCTGGATAGACCTTAGAACCTATGACAAGGTAAGTTCCAGGTTCCAGGTTCCAGATTATGTATGGTAGGTTGCAGGTTCCAAAAAATAAGAAACTTGTTTCAATAAGTGGATTCCAAGTTTCAAATGGAAACTGTACAAAACCTATACGAAACTTAAAACCACTCACCCCTACTTATAACATCAAAATAAATGGTTAGAAGTTACAAAAATAAGCTTTGACAATAGTTATTCTACTTAAATAAAATATAGAAAATTTTTATAATCTTTTGTTGTCATTATGTCAATTTGCATTTGAAAAACACTTGCATATCAACTAACTCATAAGTCGAAATATCAAGGAAATCAATCCAAACAAACCTCACCACCCTTCCCACTCGGGAAGGGAGAGCCTAAGAACTGGAGAGTTCAATTCCCCATTTTTTGGCTAGAGTGAGGACTAAGGGTGATCAGTTCCCAATCCAATCAAGTTCCAAGGTGGAACCGAAAATGGATCAATTCCCAAAATTAAGAACTAGGGACTGGAGTGGTTGGTACTATAATCGGGAAATGGACCATTCCAATCCGATTTCGATCCAGTCCAATAGAACCAGTCACTTTTTTTTTCTTTTTCCTAACGGTAGCTGAACTCCAAGAGAAAATCACAAGCTTCCTGCAACATCATCCATGGCTTCCAAGACCTGCATTGTAATCTTCGCTTTGCTCTGTTTATTCCCTGTTGGCAACTCAATTGATTTCTTCAACTTCCCTGTTGTTTTCAACTTCGGCAACTCCAATTCCGACACAGGCAATGGCGCGCTCTTTGCTGAGGATGGGGAAGCGGTTTTGAGTTAGGCCAAAGCACCCGCTGGAGAGAAGCAAGTCGGCGACTCTGGCAACGACAATTGTTCTCGACCATCTCTTTGCGGACAACCCCGCATAGCCACCACGTAAAGTATCACGGCTGCCTCCATTCATTGTCTTGACCATCACCACAATTGTTCTCAGCCATCTCTCTCTCTCTCTCTCATTTCAAGATGTGTACCCTGTCGACTTTCAAGGAACTTTGACAGGCAACTTGATTGCGGTGGGGGAGTCGGTTGCGGCGGATCCAAGGTCATCACAATGGCTGTGTGGTGGAGATGTGATGTCACGATGAATCTGCATTGGTCAAGTTTACGTAATTACCCAACTGTTCAGGATGGCAAGTGACGGTGGCCGATCAGTCTAGTCCGGTTTGGTTCCCCTCGAAATCAGGAATTAGACCGTCCAGATATCAGTTTCACTTTTAAGAACCGGGAATTAAACCAACATTCTCGGAAACCGAACCAAATCGGCCAATTTGATCCAATCCGAGCAATTCCCAGTCGAGGTGGTCTATATTACACACCTGTAGTGAGGATGCTTGAGTGAAAGAGTAGGGTAGGAATAGACCCAAAAAAAAAGGCAAATAATTTTAAACTGAGGCTCCTCATGCATCAGGATTTCTTCAAAAATAATCAAAATTATATTGTCTTTTCAGAACTATTTTGAGTTTTCAAATACCCAATATTTTATATGACCGAAGGACAAAAGTACCTCTATCTAAGTAGACGAAACAACATGACTCCGTCATTTTCAAAATCGTTCATACAAATTGTTGGATAAACGCCACTCAGGCAGTTGCACCAGCTAACACTCAAAATTAGGACTCATGCATATTTGCCACGTTATTATACATATTTACAAAACACAAATTAGACAAGGGACACTGAGTCATTTTGGGGCATAAAGGAGAATGTGAAGAACTTCACCGGATTATATTCTCCAAAGAAACAAAATTGCAAGGATTCAATTAAGTAGTGTGGTGCAAAATGGGCATTATGAGGGCAATAACCCTTCCCCAGACGTAATGAACCTCCGGATTGCTTATACGGTTTTCCCACAAAATGACCGGTATCTTTAATGCATGCACCAAAATTTTCTAATCATCCTAATTTTATTTAAAATAATTGGTGGCAACTCTCTTAAACTTGTTTTTATTCGATCATGCAATCTTCGGTTTTGTAAAAATTTTACCCTTGTAGCTGCTTTGCCTGTACTTTTATCTATGGGCTCCAACCCAGCGGACAAGGAGTAGGTAGGTCGCTTGTATAGTATTTCCTATTCACAATTCTGGCCCGAGCTTTCTTTCGTAGCTTGGTATGAAGCCTACTGGCTCGAGAGGAAGCACTCCGATCTCGATCGCCTCTGCATATCTCTCTCTCTCTCTCTCTCTCTCTCTCTCTCTCTCTCTCTCTGCGCACACCCACAACACTCACAAGACCTCTGGGTGCATTTGATTCAGCATTCCTAAGGGGTTTTCAGCCCTAAAAGCTCATTGGGAAAATGTTGGACCATTTGATTCAATTTTTTTGCTGGCTTTCAGCTTTCGACTTGCCTTCAAAATGCTGAAAGCCCAAAGCTAGTAGGGACTAGCTTTGGGCTTTCAGCATTCGGCGGGATGCTAAAATTATTTTTTCTCTTCCAAAACTACCCTCACTAATTTTTCATATTTCCGATTTTGCCCCTATTTATTTTTATTTTTAATTGAAAAAGGAGGTAGCCCTTCACCGGACTGACGAAAGACTACGGCCGCTGGCGAGCCAGATCTGGCGCCAGCAGCCATCGGTGGAGGTGAAGACCGATCGTGTTCCCTAGCCACTCGGATCCTCCATCTCTCGGTGAACGATGCCACACTCATGACCATGATGTGGAGGAGAAGGCCGATCCCCATCCTGTGAAGAAGGCTGATGCCTCTCGGGTTCTTGGTCCATCTTCGCATGATCTTGACGAAGACGCGGTCGTACACCACGATGCACACAAGCATTGATATGGTCATGAATCCGGCTAGACTCGCCCGGGGGATCTTGAAGCTGCCGATGCTTCTGTCTAAGGTAGTTCCTTGCTTGAGGAAGAGGGTATTGACTTGAGCTATCATGCAGCTCGGGACGAAAGTCGCGGTCAGGATCGGGATCATCCGCAACATTTGTTTTGTCTCCTCGACTTGGGCGACCGAGCATAGTTTCCACGGAGAAGTCGAGCCAGTTTGGACGCATGCTTTGCTCAAGAATCTGCATCGAGAGTGAGCCACACAATGTTCAATTGCTGCACGTCCTTGTTTCAATCAATTGTCCATGGATAATATCCTTTTGCCAGCAATTTACTCCGTAGGTACACTATCATGTGTGCCACAACTATAAAATTAAGGAATGTACTTACGATTTTATCGACCAATTTGATTTGAAAACACATGTGATGGTGATTTGATGACAGCAATTACTTTTGGAAACTAGCATTTCATCTAACAATGGATAGAATAAAAACTTGTAGCTAAATCATGACAGAACGAAAGACATAAATTCAATGTATACCAAACAATCGCCCATTGTGTGGAAACTATTTCAATGGACAGCTGATGTATCAACATTTCAGATTGGAACACAGAAGAAATGGAATTTGAAGCAAATTACTACCTCAAGGTTGGTGTCGAGTCGATCCTGAATTTCCCCTTGCCAACATACTCTTGTGGGTCGAGCTCATGAAGCTCCCTTGGATCGCTCGGGACCTGCACCCTCCACTTCCTCACAGCGGCTGCGATGACCTGGGCCATCCTCGTGAACGGGCTGCCTGCAGGCACCCGGTGCCGGTATCTAGGGGTGCCTATGAGGAAGATCGCAATCGCGACCGCGAGCCCAAGGGTTGGAAGCCCATACCCGAGAGCCCAGCCCACATTGTCCTGGATATACACAAGGATGGTGTTGGAAAAGAAGGTCCCAAAGAAGATGCTGAACATCCACCAGTTGAAGAAGGAGGCCTTCTCCTTCATGTCGAAGTCATCGAACTGGTCCGCACCAATGGTCGAGATGTTGGGCTTGGTCCCACCGGTCCCGACCGCCAGCGTGTACAGAGCACCATAGAAGACGGCGAGTTGCAATGTGGAGGCCTCCTTGCCCACGTAGTACAGAAACTTCTCCAACATAGGAAAGTCTTCACTTTTGTCTTGACTTGCCTTTTCTTGCATTTCACCTTCACTGTTGTGACTTGTTCCTTCTTCATTAAATTAGTAGTTTTCACTTTTGTCTTGACTTGCCTTTTCTTGCATTTCACGTTCACTGTTGCGACTTGTTCCTTCTCCATTAAATTAGTAGCTTCTTGATTATTTTAGAGAAAATGGATCATAATTTCCAATAGGGTCTAACAGAAGTTTAGAAGCCGTCTCTGACTGGCCAAAGCTTCCTCCCCGGCATTGATGATGATGATGATGGGCTTTGGACAGCGACGATATCCTCTGCAAGGCCACCTCTCCTTCTTTAATCATTATCGAAGCACAGGACTCGGGAGGCTCGTTCGCTCCTTTCTTGGTCGGCAAGCCTATATCAACGTCTCACCTCACTCCTCCACAACCGTTCTCTCTCTCCTCCTCCTTCTTCCCCTCCCCTGTTTTCTGGTGGGAAAAAGGAAACAGAGAGAGAAAAGGAAAAAAGCCTGCGTTTTTATACCCTCCCCTGTTTTCGTTATCCACTGTTCATAGGCCTCTCTTAGTCTTGCGCCGTACGTCCTCTCCCTTCTTCTCTTCTTCTGGGTGTTCTTCTTTTGGATTTTTCTTGGCCGGAACTCGTTCTTTCTGATTCGGGATTATTAGTTCATTCGTGTTAAAACAGCTGCCTTTTAGCATAACGGTGTGTTTGACCGTGAGATGTTTATTACCGGTTTCTTTGTGGCTTGCCCCTGGACTTTCTTGTCTCTTTTACTGGGCGATGTGCCAGAGGGGTTCAGCTCGTCCGTTTGAGTTTCTGTTGGACATGTCACGCAATTTTTACTTGCTGTAAAGAAATGTTGAAGGCTGTTTCGTTTAGATTGGAACTGAGGTGGAAATCGTCACTCGAGCTCGAATCAGCTGTACCGGCGTGATTCCTCTATTAGTTTTCGTTTGATTATTGGTTCTCTTATTGAGGATTTGCTTTTGTGTTTCCTTGCTTTCTTTTTTGCAGGCATTCGTTCGGTTTCCATATCTGCCGGAATCTGGCAATAATTTGCAGTGAGAAACGAGAAACAGAATCGCCAGGTAAACAAGCAATCTCCTCTAGACTAATAAATGAATTCGGTGCTTCTGTTCTGTGCTTGCTATTGCAATTAGCAACTCTCAGAGTCTTATGTTTTTCCGAACAGAATATTTGAAGAATTTGTCCAATCCGGGGATGTATATTGAGATTTTTTTGGGTTAGCCTTCGGCATAATATTCTACGGCAATCTGGTTAAAGGAGAAACGTAAGATGGACAATAGCTCCCCTGTTGGAGTTCTGAAGGAATTTAGTATTTGTCGAAATGCAAAAGGTGTTGGTACTGGCAAATCTGGTTTGTCGACTGCACTGATAGAAGCAAATGATGATCCATCTACTTTGTTGACTGCACCAACTGGAAACTGCTATGATGTGTTCTTGAGTTTTAGAGGTCTAGATACTCGAAAAGGCTTCACAGATCACCTCTACATTGGACTCGTTGATGCAGGAATTCGTACTTTCAGAGACGAAAATGAGCTCCACCATGGCAAGGAAATCGGCCCAAATCTTTTTGGAGCCATCAAGAACAGTAAGATCCTAATCCCCATTCTCTCAGTGAATTATGGCTCGAGCAAATGGTGTCTTGATGAACTGGTTCAAATAATAGAGTGCAAGAACAATAACAAGGGTTGTATAGTACTGCCTATATTCTACAAAGTGGAACCAACTCATGTGCGACATCAGATCGGGAATTTTGGAGAGGCATTTCATACGTGTGGAAGGCATTTCGACTTGATGATCTTGGAGAAATGGAAGCAAGCACTTATTAAAGTTAGCTCCTTGAAAGGTTGGGAAGGCAATAGGTACTTCACTTTTTCGCCCAAACATTCTTTACCGTCTTTTAATTTGTGTGGATGTTTACTGGTTGTTCTGATTTGTATATGCTTCATTTTATTTTTTTTATTTTTTCTTTTATTTTTACAAAAGAAAAAAGCTGAAGCCTTACTAGCAGTAAGATCGTGATTTTCATGAAATTGACCATTCTAATAATAAATTTTTTTTTTTTGTTAAGATCCCATTCACTTCAATTATATAAGGTTATTTTAATGAAATTTTACTCTTATAACCAAAGATTTCATAACATTGTGCCATTCTTTTCATATTTATAGCATAAACTACATTAATCTCCATTACAAACTTTTGTAATGATATTCATTAGAGATTAATAATACAATTTATTGGCGGTTCCTATTTAAAGCGGGAGACTTACCACATAAGTCATAAACCTATTGCAATTGTATTAATTAAGTCATAAACTTTTTTTTTTTACATATTGAATCATAAATCTTTTATATTTGTGTCATTTCAGTCCATGCGTCAAATTTTGGTCGGGTAGTGCTGACGTGGATAATTTTTAATAATATTTTAATTTTTCAAATTTTAATTTTTTTTAATTTTTTTTCTCTTTTCTTTTCTTCTTCCGTTCCTTCTTCCTCCAATAGTTCACCAACCAATCAAAGGTGAGGACCAGCAAAGTTTGCCTTGCCCTAGCTATGGCAAAGCATCACTAGGCGAGGTGAGCCCTCGCTAGCCCTAGCCTTTGGTTGGTCGCGAGGTGTAACAATTGACAAGAGGAAGAAGGAAGTGAAGAAGAAGAAAAAAGAAAGAGATATAAAAGGAATAAAAGAAAAAGAAAAAGAAAATAAATAAAAAAATTTGAAACAATATTAAAATATGATAAGAATTGTTCACGGCAATGCCAACCATATCATGTTAGCGCCGATTAGTCGAAATTGGCCATGTGGACTAAATTAGCACAAATATAAAAAATTTAGGATTCAATTGGCCAAAAAAAAAAAGTTTAAAACTGAGTTAGAACAATTACAATGGATTTATGACTTTTTTTATAATTTTCCCCATTTAAAGCTCATAACATCATATATCGCACATGTTGATGGTCAAGGCCATATTCTTTATCTTCCCAAGTATCATATATTAAATCATTAATGTTTTTATTTTTATAAAAAAAAATATTTGATTGGTTATGTATGAAGATGTTAAATATGAAAAAGCCAAAAAGGTTATCTTTATTACATGTTTGTTTAAATAAGTTTCGATGCAATTTTCCTTATCTTCAACGCATAATTTTTATCTCATACACTTGCTTAAATCGAGGCAACGTTCTTTATTTATTTTTATTTTTTTGAGAGAGGGGATTTATTCTTATACTTCTCAATAAAAATCAATATTCGGTTAATTAATGTCATAGATCATAGATACTCAAAAGGAAAATAAAGTACAACTTGTTATTATCCCTTGACGCAATGACTGTTGTGAACACAAATCTAGAATGATGCTGAATTCACAACATACGTAGAAACTTACAGACATGTAGAATTGCATAAATAAGTAGAAATTGTCTCGATTGTATTTGACTAGTTCACTATACAGGACTTTGAATAATTCTCCGGATTGAAATTATAGGACACGAATATCTCTTGAATCAAAAGTCATGTCATATGTATTGAAAGATAGGTAGACCCTCGTACAGAGCTGGCTTATTGGACTTTTGCTTATTCAAACACTCTAGAAAGTTTTCAAAGTCATATCCTCTCATCCACGTCATCCCTGATAGCTTTGACAAACAACGAGTTTGAATTTTGATTCAAATTCATAACATATTTAATTAAAATTCACTAGTGATATCCTCAAGTGTCTTCCGACTCAATAGATTATGTCGAAGTAATAATGGATTAGGCACGCCATGTTTCCCACTTTAGCCTTGGCATATAAAATAATACATGGAGGTGTGACAAAAGCAATTTTTTAAGTTTTTCAATTTATCCCCAAATTTGTTTATTATTGTGTTCTCATCAGACAAATAACATAAAATTACTGTTTCCACATGTTTGAACTGGTCGCATTTAATAGGTATGAAGGAGAATTGGTGAAATTGGTCGTCCAAAGAGTGTTGAGCGAGCTGAAGAAAGAGTTTGAGTTGGTTATTCCTGAAAATTTGGTTGGAATTGATGGTCATGTGGAGAAGGTTATTAAATTTGTAGATAATAATTATAGTGCTACCCTATTTATCGGAATTCACGGAATGGGAGGCATTGGTAAGACAACTCTTGCTAAAGCCATCTACAACAAGCTCTCCGATCAGTTCAAGTATCATAGCTTCATTGCAGATATTAGGGAATCATGTCAGCGTAAAGGACTCGAGTACTTGCAAAATCAACTAATCTCTGATATATTGAAGCAAAAGAATCAAGTTTCTAATAAGGATGATGGGACTAAGTTCATCTCATACATGTTCAAAGATAAGAAAGTTCTCATTCTTGTTGATGATGTGGATGATCATGATCAGTTGACGACTTTGGTTGGAAACCATAACTGGTTTTCTTCTGGAAGTAGGATCCTTATTACCACTAGAAACAATAGTATTCTTGACAGTGTAAGGGTTGACTACAAATATGAACATAAGGAAATGGACAAGGATTGTTCCATGGTTTTGTTTAGTAGACACGCATTTCAAATGAGCTCTCCTCCAAGTGAATTTGAGGACCTCGCTCGTGATGTTATAGCTACCACTGGAGGGCTTCCCTTATCTCTTGAGGTTTTAGGTTCATATTTGTGCGGAAAAAAGCCAGAATTCTGGAGAGGTACAATAGACAAGTTAAAAAGAGTCCCCCATAAGAAAGTGCGAGAAAAGTTAAGGATAAGTTATGAAGAATTAGACTACGAACAAAAACAAATATTTTTGGATATCGCTTGTTTTTTCATTGGAACTGACAAAAGCATCACATCCTACATGTGGGATGCTTGTGACTTTTTCCCAGAGGAGGGAATTGAAGTATTGAGATTCATGTCATTAATAAAAATTGGAGATGATCGTAAGCTCCAAATGCATGACCAACTGAGAGACCTTGGTAGGGAAATAGTTCGTGAGGAAAACCAACGGGAGCCACAATACCGCAGTAGGTTATGGGACTCTAAGGAAGTCCAAAAAGTGCTAAAGGAAAAAAAGGTAACCATTTCGTTTCTTTTTCTCACTTTGTCCATGTTCTACTGTCAGAGCAATGTTGGTCCACTACTAAGTGCTTGATCCAGTGAACAGAGAACCATATAATATTATTGCCCTTCAATGTTTCATTGACGTGATTAAAAAGTTGAGAGGTTGCTCTCTCTTAATAAGTATTATCATGTTATTTAACATTTCTTATAGTGTATATTACAAAATCATCTTCAAGAATGAGATACTTTCAAACTTTTTAGATAATTGACACGGGTATTCATTATTGGAAAAATCTTGAATTTCTATAATTGCTTCATTTACGTCTTCGACACATGCAATTGTAAACCATAACTACTTAGGATATATAAATCATAGATTACAATCTTAGATGTTAAAATTAATATAATAGGACCAACGATGTCCGTATTTCTCTTGAAATTTTAGTCATTATTCCATAATGGAGAATGGAAGAGATACTTATTTTATGTGATATTACATTAGCAATTCCATTTACCAATATTCATAGGACAGGGATTGATTTAAAACTTACCGGATAAGGTAGGAATAGACATTCCTTAAAAAATATGTATATATATAATGTGTGTGTGTATATATAAAATCAAGCATACTTAATGCAATTGACCATTAAAAAGAGAAATGTTTTACTTTTTCTTCATAAAAAGTCCAAGAGATAAATACTTAGATTCTTTGTTGTATAATTAAGTATGTGATTGTAATTGCATTTGTGAAATTAATCATAATTTTGACTTGACTACTTTTAATCCATCATTTGGTTACTCAAGTTGTTGCTCAAAGGACTAGCACTTATTTGCGATCTCAACGTACGAAACATATATAATCTCAAAAGTGAATTCATATATTAACAATTCAAAGCCAGTGTCTATTTGTTATGTCTTTCATACTACATGATTAATTAAACTAAACTAACCAAAAGAAAAACAAATATGATGTATGTTTTATATACAAATAAAATAGTATAGCTAAATTTTGCAACTATAAAGGTACATTTTTGTATAATTATCTTCCGTAATTTTTTACATTTTTATACTTTTGCACGCTCCATTTCGCTCTTCATCCATGGTATTACCATAAAAAGAAGCCCAGCCTTTGCATATGGGACGAAAATAACATTTCCTGTCCAACTCATGTTTTCACTCATGGTATAAAAATGACAATGCCGTCAATTCTTCCTATTCTCACTTCAAATAGCCCCATATCATCCTACACAGCTCATTATCCGAACATGCACATGTAAGAAAGATTATAAACTAAGTTTTTATAACAAGAATATAAAATAAAACACGACATCTTTTTTGCTCTGGGTTGACATGGCTCACTGGTATGTTAACACAGTGAGCAATGTAGGGTACCCATGGCGATTTATCGACGACGATGAATGAAATTTGTAACAAGTGTCAGCTTTGTTCTACGGTCAAAAGGTTGGGTTATTTTTTTGACATTTGACAGGTTATGTTATTTTTGTTGTAGACGCAAAAGTTTAGGCTTTTTGAAGACGTTTTAAAGGTTTTGCTACTTTCGTCGTAAGTACAAAAGGTTAGGCTTATTATAGGGATTTGGCCAAACTCTACCTATCGATTTTTGAAGGTGAAGAAAGTTGCACACAATCCTGAAAAAAGATAGGGTATCTTATGATTTTGAGAGGGTGGTTTATGGAGAAACGACTAATCTCAGTAGATTACTTCTGCTGAAGGTTTCTTCCTTTTCTTTGTAGTTACTCTTCTCTCGGATTCCTTTTAGGTGTTGAGATCTAATTACTTCCCAAATTAATATGTCGTTCACGTATAGTGTCCATAAAATCTTGTACAACATTGTGAAGTACTGTAACAAAATTTCTGGCTCGGAGAAACTGATATTATCCAAATAAACAGTTTAACACCGCCAGCTGGTGCATAATGCAGTGCACATGAGGACCATGTTGGCCTTTTGCAAGGACAGCAGTCGATCACTAGAAAGTAGTGGCAAAAGAACGAATAAAATCAGACATGCTATCCTGACAAATGAAGTCGGAGAGGTATGGTACAAAATCAAGGGGGTGACCATGCACATAAAAGCATGTCTCAAACGTGTCAATTTGAGAAAGCCAATTCTTCTCAAGCTGCCCCTGTGATGTTAGCCCAAAAGCGTTGAGAGTTTCAAACATTTGAATCCAACCAAAAAGCTATTCCATTTAGGCTTGTAGCCAAGAATAGCTTCAATTTTCACATTTCAAAAATGCTTTGCACGTTCAACAATTAATTTTTTAATATACATCAAAGTTATTAGGGTCTGTTTATTATATTTATTATACTTGAGTAACTCAGTTATTTATGATGATGAATATATCAAATTGTAATTAATAGTTAAACAAAATTAGTGATAAAATAATAATTTGTAGAGAATATTAATGTAACTAATATTATTGTCTCAGTTACTTATAATTAGAAAACAATTAATTAACAGAGTTCCAAGTTACTATTAGTAAAATAATAAGTATATAATATATTTATATAACTACCATCACAATATTCCATTTCTTGTCATTAGTTATTACTCCAATTGAAAATAAGAGTACAGTTATTTTTATATTAATTGCGTAAGTAGTATAGTCACGTAATATACACGAAATTAATATGAAATTTACAAAGAGAAAAAAAAAATGTATATATTTCTTTTGAAATTGATCAAATTAACTTTTGATTTTGCACATAGCAATTTGATTAAATTTCGTGCATTGCATGCATGTCTTAACTAGTCTGTAATGAAGTAGTACTGAAAGGACAAAGAAATTTTTTTGGTTGAAAGAAGAAGAACACAAGTTGTAAAGTTTTTACTCTATATGAGCCATTACATCATAAATTTCTTTAAGATCCGAATGCATATGGCCAAATTTCAGAATGCAAGTTGACATCCTTCATTTTGTTAGCCTTTATAAATACTGTTTATTGGCTTATCTTTACATTGCTAGTCTCTTGAACACATTAATGCACATCAATAGCAATATGAATAAATGATATTAGATTACTTTAGTTGGATACAGTATTGATGTAACGTTGATTCTTGCTTATAGGGGACGGAAAAGATTGAGGCCATTGATTTGAGCAAAGGCAACTCAGAAGGCTTTAACACAATAGCTGAACGAGATGGTGGCATTTACACAGAAAAGCAATTCAAGAATTTGACAAGTTTAAGATTCCTTCACATAGAGGGGGCACATCTCAATGGAAACTTTAAGAACTCAATTGAGGAGCTAAGATGGCTTCGATGGCCAAATTGTCCCATGAACTTTGAAGTAAACAACTTTCATCTAAAGGAATTAGTCGTACTCGAATTGTCAATAAGCAAGATAAATGGGAAATGGGAAGGATGGAGTTCCTTCATGGTAAAGAACAAATCTTTTTTGACATTTCATGCTTTCTTTTGAAGCATAATCAGTCTCGACTAACCCCTTGACAATCTTATTTTTACCAGATGGCAAAGAAGCTCAAATTTCTCGACCTTACACTTTGTTGTTCCTTGGAAAGTACACACTTCCTCTCAGCTTTTAAGAATTTAGAGGTTCTAATCCTCAACGACTGCTGGAGTCTACAGCAAATCGACTCTTCAATAGGAGACATGGAGGCCCTCATTCGCTTGGAGTTGCGCAAGTGTAAGAGCCTCATGGATCTTCCAGCGGAAATAGGTAAATTAAAAGCACTAGAGCAACTTTGTCTACGAGATATTCCAGCCCTTTCTACTTTACCAAATAGCATAGGGTCTTTGGAGAATCTAGAAAGTCTAGATATTTCTGGAACCAGTATAGAAGAATTACCTAACGGTATTGAGAGTTTAAGAAAGCTCCGAAACTTAAATGCTTCATATTGCAAAAATCTGGGAAGGGAAATGCTAGAAAGCTCCATGTTGTGTAATCTTTCTTCCCTACAACACCTTGATGTTCGTGGCTGCTCCAACCTCCAATTGCTGCCAGACCTTCCTTCCAGCTTAACATTTTTGGGTGTTACCTATCAAAGTCACAAATTGCCTTCACTTTCCCACCTAACCCATCTTAAGGAACTACGAGTTAGGGAGTGCAAATTTCTTGAGTGCATCCAAGAGCTTCCATCAGCACTAATAAAGAATTCAAAATGCTCCCAACTAACAAACATCAGAGTGTCAGAAGTACCACAATCCTTAAACACTCTCTTCAAGTTGGAAATTTTGGATGTCGATGATTGTGATTCTATTAAAATACTGGACGTTTCACAGTTTATCCATCTAAGGACATTATCCATCAACTGTTGCATGAATCTACGTGAAGTTCGAGGTCTTGATAAATTGAAATTTTTGGAAAGCTTTATTGTTGCATGCTGTGATTCAATTGAACAGTTGGACCTTCCAAAGCTTGAAGGTCTGAAAATATTGGAAGTTCATGAATGTGATAACATAGTCGAAATTCAAGGCCTTGATAGCTTAGAGTTCTTGGAAAGTCTATATATCTCTTGGTGTACTTCAATTGAAAGGCTAAACCTTCCAGATTCCGGGAGTCTAAAAACATTGTATTCTAAATCATGCAAGAAATTAGTTGAAATTCAAGGTCTCGATAGGATGGAGCTCTTGGAAAGCCTGGATATCATTGGGTGCACTTCAATTGAAAGGTTGCTCCTTCCAAAATCCGGGGTCCTGAAGACATTATTTGCTGGTTTTTGCAAGAAATTATCTAATATTCAAGGCCTCAATAGGTTAGAGTTTTTAGAAGAGTTACATATTCAAGAGTGCACTTCAATTGAAAGGCTAGACCTTCCAAAGTCTGGGAGGTTGAGGATATTAGAAGCTGGAGGCTGCAAAATGGGGATCATTTGAAAGAATTGTGGATCATTTGACGCAAGTCACTAAAAACAATTCCAAATTTGCCCGACTGAATTTACCCAAATGATAGAGGAAAAAAAGCCATTTTTATAGCAGAATGATAGAATTTTGATCAGACTATATGGACAACTCGGATGAGTAATACGCTAAAGATGATCCACATTTTCTAACAAAGGAACATGAAGCAGGTAAGTGGCCTTTGCTCTTTTGAGACCTACTGCTCAAATTTCAATTGTATTTCATGCTTGCAATATCTTTCAAGATTTATGATCTTGTTATTATTATTTCCTGGTTGACAGTGTCATCGTTGTTCTTACCTGAATTCAAGGAATTTGAGGGAGATGTTCATGGAAGTTAATGTGTATTTTGGCAAAATGGTTCTACTTATCATGCCAGTAACGAAAATAGGTGAAAAGGCTTTCTTCATCGATAGTTACCCGATGATCTATGCTCTATTGAGTGGCGATCGTCTTTATGTCCATCGTCATCTTTTTCGCTAGATGGAAGGGCCTCGAAGCCCCAAAAGAAGATTGTAGACCGTCTATCAGCTATCTTCCTCTTGAGCTCCATAGCCGCCGTAACGCCACCAGGTACGCACAAGATAATTTGAGTGGACGTGCATCTCTATGTAAGCGTATGTTGATTTTGGAGTTCTTTCGTTAAGGTTATATTGTTGACCCAGTCCACTGCTAGATGTTCTATCTCGCAACAAAATCAAACGTCATTTTCAGCTCGCACCAAAATCACCACACAATCAGAATATCCGGAAAACAAGCAATCTGACATTCATAACATTATCTCCAACTTGTACTAGAATCAAAGCACAATTAGAATATCCCAAAGATACGCAATCCTTAATTGATTCAAGTATTGTCTCCACTAGTGAGTACCGATTTTGTTGTCAATAATTATTTCTAAAGATTCTTTCTAAGTGTGTATATATAGGAGTTATCACTAATTGTAATATGCAATTCAAAAATCAAAATATACAATTACTATGTCTTCTATATTCTCTATTTTCTTTCTGCGTCTCTATTTCTATCTTAGTATTAGAGTAGAAAAAGGCAAAATCCCAACAATCCAAATATAGTGACTCGAATTCCTCCTCTCCCGAACAAACTACTATTCAACAACCCCAGCCATCCACTACAACTACCCCCACACCCACAACTCCTGCTGCTGCTATCTGTAGTCTCCTCTCTTCTCCGTCCTCTGGAGAATGCCTAGACGAAACAAATTATGTGATTTGGTGCACATGGATCTTACCATATATTCAAGCCTCTAAGATGATTTCCGTGGTAGATGGCACCGAACCAACACCACCTTTCTCAACCAAACCCATAAAATATTGACCAAACCATACTCACTCCCAACCCTGCCTACAAAGCTTGGCACATTCGAGATCATAGTCCTTGGCTGGATCCTAAATACAGTGACAAGTCTCATAGTAACACAACTCACTGGCCTTAATACTTCTACATCAATTTGGTCCTA
Organism: Eucalyptus microcorys; assembly: GCA_014182515.1. NCBI lineage: Eukaryota > Viridiplantae > Streptophyta > Magnoliopsida > Myrtales > Myrtaceae > Eucalyptus > Eucalyptus microcorys. Next base: position 29,505,308 of record CM024566.1, on the reverse strand, counting down.
CTTGACCAATGCATACGCTTCTCAATCTAGTGCCCGCTCATCTTCTCTCCAAATGCAACTCCAATCCATAAGAAAAGGTAATAGGAGTATGAATGAAAATATACAGGAGGCTACCCAAATTACCAATTAATTGAAAACTATTAGGAAAACTATTTCTGCTGGAGAATACTAGACCCACCTCTTCTAGGGCTTGGGTTTGGAATACTCCACTTTGGTGACTACCCTCTCGACTATTTCGGCTCATACCCAATCCTCGACTCTCTCTAAAAATGAGTCACATAGTTTGTTACTATCTTACGAGGGCCGTTTAGAGCTTTCGTCTTTGCACTCTGATCAACCACCTTTAGTTGCATTTGTTGTCCATGGTACATCACCAATTTTTGCACCTTCCAGGACTAATTAGCAATTTTCGAGCTCATAATCGTGCCTACTAGCACTCGCCTGCAACTCGCCATCTGCTAGTCTTTCACTGACCCTGCCTTTGCTGGTCACTTACAAGTCGCCAAGCAGTAAGGGTCGTCACCGAGGAGCTTCCTTTGGTCAAATTTGCTGTCATTTGGTTCATTATACTACAACTTGCCATGAACAATATAATTCTCAATTTGTGGCCACACCTCCTCCTCAAGTTCATTATGCTATGCATGCTCCACAAACCCATTATTTTACTTACCTCATCATTGTGTCCTTTCTCCACCTCCACAAGCATATTACAACTCATTGCCACCACCTATAGCTCAATACCCCTCAGTTCCTCCACTTTAACCTCCCTGTATCCATGTTATTTCCAGCTAGTTTCCTAACTCCAATGCTACCCATCATAGTTTGTTACTATCCTATGAGGGTCGTTCAAAGCTTTCATCTTTGCAACATGATCAACCACCTCCAGTTGCATTTGTTGTCCATGGTACATCACCAATTTTTGCACCTTCCAAGCCAAATTAGCAATTTTCGAGCTCATAATCATGCCAACCAGCACCCACCTACAACTCGCCATCTGCTAGCCTTTTACTAACCCCACCTTTACTGGTCACTTTCCAGTCGCCTAGCAATAAGGGTCGTCACCGAGGAGCTTCCTTTCATCAAATTTGCCATCGTCGGGATCATTATACTCCAACTTGCCGTGAACAATTTAATTCTCAATTTGTGGCCACACCTCCTCATCCTCAAGTTCATTATGTTATACATGCTCTTCAAACCCATTATCCTACTCCTACTTACTCACCTCAACATTGGGTCCTTTCTCCACCTCCACAAGCATAATACAAATCCTTGCCACCACCTATAGCTCAATACCCCTCAGTTCCTCCACTTCAACCTCCCTATACCCATGTTGTTTCTAGCTAGTTTCCTAACTCCGGTGCTACCCATCATGTCACTGATAGTACCATTGGTCTTACCAATGTCACTTCTTACACAAGCTCACAACAACTCACTATGGGTGATGACATCTCTCTTCCTATCACTCACACAGGTACTTTTGTGTCTTCCACATCTCTTATCTTTTTCCTTAGAATGTTTTAATTGTTCCTAATATCACCAAAGAGTTATTATCTATTTCTCAATTTTCCTTCAGTAATAACTACGTTTTCTTATATACCCTACATATTTTCTTGCGGTGTGCTTACATACAAGTGAGATCCTTCTTCGAGGCGGCCTTGATTTTGATCTGTACCTTGTCTTGTCCTCTAGCTCGACAACTTCTCCATTGCTTTTGTGTCTTCTTGCACTAGTTCACTCATTACCTAGCATCAGCATTTGGGACATGCCTTCTTGAATATTGTAATTCGTCTTTAAAATTTAACAAAAATAGCTTTTCACATTCTCTCTCTTTCATATGTACAGCATGCACTCTTAGTAAAAGCTATAGCCATCCCCACCCTCCTATCCATTCTAGGGGTACTTCCCCTCTTCAGCTAGTTCATTTTGATGTTTAGGGTCCATCCCTTGTACCTTCTCTTTCCAGTTATAAATGTTAAATGTGTTTTATCAATGACTTTTATCGATTCACTTGACTTTATCCCTTCACATCTCAATATCAATTTTCGACATTTTTAAAGCCTCTCATGCCCTTGTTGAGACTCAATTTCAATGCAGGCTTTAGATAATTCAAGGTGATGGAGCACTCGAGTTCTTATCCTCTGCCATGCGCTCTCACCTTCTCCATCATGGTATTCATCAGTCTATCTCTTGTCCTTACTCTCCCTTTCAAAATGGGACTATTGAACGCAAGCATTAACATATAATGGAAATTGGCCTTGCTCTCATGACCCACGCTGCTATTCCTTCTCATCTGTGGGAATTTGCCTTTGAGACCGCAATTGTGACATCCTGATTTTCAAGTTTGATTTCGATGAGATGAAATGGGCTTTTCATCGACGCACCTATGGCCTTTTTCTCTGAGTTGGCCACTCATGAGTTAACTACTCTATCAAGTGAAGCCGTTAAGAAAAATAAACGCAATTGACTTAAGAATTCGACCAGAAACCGATTGCTCGACCATACTAATCTACAAGGGTCATTACGGCACTGTCAAAATCGACCAGAGACCGGAGATAGGTCGATTCGACAAAGATATGTGATTAGTGTGTGGGTGATTCCACCTAATTGCACAATTCTCGTCGAACGGCACTAAACCGATTTTTTACGTCGTTTTACGTATCCTGTGTCCATATTTGAAACCTTGATATTTATACGACAAGCGAGAGTCGCCTATATGTCGAAGAGGTACAATGTGACTTGAAAATAATCGACCACGGGAATTGCACTAAAAATTCCTAAAAGCTACCTGATAGATTCTGACATGCTAAAATCGCGCCAGATTTAAATTAACCGCGAAATTGAATCCGATTTCAGAAATTGAAAGTTCTGTCATGTCACAATTCATTTTAGGAACGTCGACTCATCCTTCGAAGAATTTTCAGCGAGCTCAGGATTTTTACGGAAAATCAATTCAGACGATTTGGAAAAGAATGAAAATTCGGATGGGCCATATTGAAGGGATTTTTGACTTCCAAACCGAGCTACTTGGCGAAGGGGAATTGTAGAAATTGTGTGGGCTTCTTCTTCATCAAAATTGGACATCAAATTGGGGAATTTTGTGAAGAAATTGAAGTCCAAATTGAGTAAATTCGGAGCTACGCATGGGGCTGCAACATTGACACCAAAATTGAGTTAATTGAGGGAAATTGTTTGCAAGAAAGAATTAGGGAACAAGCTGGGTTAGATTTTTTTGTGTTGACTTTTGCCCCTTCAGCAGCTTCTCCAGCACGCCAAGCCGCCGGTTCCCTCCTCCTTCGCACGAATTCTTCCACCGAATCCAGCTGTCTCCGCTTTCCTTTCATTTTCTCTTTCCTTGGACGAGCTATTCCTGTTCTTTTCTTTCATTTTGTTCCCTTGCAGCCCGACTACTCCGCAGCAGCTCACGCTCCTCCACCATCACCTGTCCCCCCTCCATTTCGCTGCCACGTCCGAGTCAACACCAGCGAAGCTAGCCTCGCCGACTTCATCTCCACGTCGTTCTCTCTCTCACCCAGCAGAGACCGAAGCCCTCCATCCCTCCTCTCACCCTGCCACACGTCCGAATCCACCCACCATCTCTTGTCTTTCCCTCTTTCGCTGCCAGCGTCCATCCATCACCGCTCCATCCCCATCCCATCATTTCCCCTTATCATCATCAGCTTCATCTCATCTTCACTCTAACACCATCATCACGCCATCTTCTCCATCACCATCCATCGAAGCAACCCCATTCGACAGCCCATCTTCGCTCTTTTGTATCTCGGCCCAACAGCAGCCCCTTGCGTCTTCCACCTCCACTGAAGCCGTTGGCTTCATCCGCTCGACAAGCCGCGCCGCAGCAGCTCCGTTCAGCCTCAAATCAAGCCAAAGTCAGCCCGCTCGGACCGACCAGCGGTCCCTGCAGAAGCTAGGGCCGAAGCTCAGCCTTAGATGAGCCATGTTGGGTCGTTTTCAGCCCGGTCCAAGCCTCCGTTGGCACCGCTGCAAACTCGAGTTTCGGCCGCCATCGCGCCGCCGTTGCGGTGAACCAGTTTTGCGTTAAATTGGTGAGTTTATGCACTAAACTCTACTTATGATGCTAATGACATTTAAGGGGTGTTTAGTTTAAGTTAATTAGGAATTAGGTGGTTAGTTAGATTATATTAGCGATTTGATTATTCAATTATGCATGTTAGATGGTTAGAACGGATAGATTAAGGACTAGAGTAGTCGTGCTATTTATCTAGATTGGTTCGGTAATTTTCCGGGCCCGTTTCAATATTTGATTAGGCATTTCCTACTTAAGTTAGCCTTTTTGGTATTTAAATTGATTTATTTAATTAATTTTAGTAATTATTTAATTATTAGTTGTTTTCCGGAAATTAGACTGGAATAGTCGATGACCGAAATTTCGTGCTGATTGTAATATTGTGTTCAGTTTATGCAATTAGGTGTTATTTTGTGCAAATTGAGTGCTAATTGGAATTTTGGTTAATTATTCCAAAATTTGTGAATTTTGATATTTATTAAGGAAATCCCGGTGTCGGGTTTTAACACCGAAAATAGTTTTATATACTATATAAAATAGTGGAATTTTAAATTGGAAGATATCAATTTTCGAGTTCGATTTAATCGTGTACCCATACACGATTATTTTAGAAGAAAATAGGCCAGGTTCACCATTTTAATTGAGGTATTTGAGTGTAATGCATGGTGTCCTGGGCCGAGATTGAATGGTCGTGTGTTGGTTAAGAGAAACCATCCTGGGTTGTTAAGCTGAACATTACCCCTATATAGGATGCCCTGGACAACGGAAGTCGGTCGCGATGGAGATTACGGACCTATACTTCTTTGAGAAAGCGTATGATAGAGACGTTGTCGTGCTCAATGGGGTGAGACGACGCCTGGCTATGCTAGAAGACTGCCGAACAAAGAGTAGGCCGTGCTATATGCCGAGATCAAAAACTAGGAACGCATGATTAATTGAGTTGAATGTGTCGGATTATGGGATAAAATTGTGTGACACGGTATGGGATGTGTCATAACGATTTGACCTTATAATCAGGACATCTGTGCTGGGTTGAATTTGAGTGTGGCATTCCAGTTGTTGGAACTTCGTTGCTACTCATGCTTCCGTGCTGTCTTTGATATGAATTGTGCTAACGTGCAAGGAGGATCTGAGACGAGGTAAGTCTCTATGATTGTATGATTGTGTGGTTAGGACGCCTCTAGGCGTATTACCCTCCTAATCGGAGTTTAGAGCGTAAACTCGCTGAGATTTATATCTCACCCCGTCATGGGCTCAATTCTTTTCAAGACCGTAGAATGGAAGACTTGGAGCCGAGCTATGGTGATCTAAGGTATAGGTCAGATAGGAGAACTCCTTTTGAGAATTGGTCTTTTAAAGTCTTTTGGTTGTTGTTTTATGTTTATGACTCAGCGTGTATATAAAAGCGTAGTTTGTTTGTGAATCCGTTTCCTACTTTTCTATCCCAAGTTGTTTACTTGTCGGGGATATTTATTCACTTCCGCATGTACAATAAAATAAATGGGTCTGCGATGCGTCCTGAAACGTCGCAAATTTTATCAACCACCAAGGAATGGGCACGCACTCGAGGATCGAGGCGTGACAACAATTCTTGATCCACCAACTCTCAACTCCTGTTCTAGACAATTTGTCTCCCCGGTAGGTTCTTTATTGTACCGCTCCTGATATATCTCACTTACGAGTGTTCGCTTGCATAGCATTTCCATACTTATGACCATACGGCCCACATGAGTTAGCTTCTCGCTCTCCAGCTCGCATCTTTCTTGCTAACTGTAACATCCTTGATTTTGACCCTTATTTTGGGTCCCAATTAGAAGGCTAAGCTAGATAGGCCTTGGAGTAGTCATACTTTCTTAGAAAATAAGTATGAACAAATGTGAATTAATGTAAACGCATTAAATGATGTGTGAAAAATGGTGTCCCTATAGCCTAGGCCTAATCATACCCTAAATACCTAAGTGTGAAATGTGGACTTTGGAGGCCACAAGAAAAGGGCCGACACCCAAGAGGAAAAGAGAGAGAAGCCAAGTCAAGTTCAAACTTTGAATTTAAGATAAATTCACATTAATATCTCTTGTAATTTAGCCATTCAATGAGCAAGATGAAGAGTCCAAGCCAACCTAGGACCTAGTTGGAAACCTAGAGGATAAGGATGTCGAACAATTAATACTTCTTGATCAAGTGGGATGCCTCATTTTCCCAACTAAGATTGCCACCTTTGATTTTCGAAATATCTGGACCTCCGTTATTTGACAATTTTACACAGATTTTTGTAGTGCGAATTTATAGAAACTTCCTTCATGAAAGTTGTTCTAAAGATCTTGATCTAAAACATACCTAAATTTCATATTTTATGAGGTAAAACGGTGGGGACGAAGGCCCAATCATTCACCGTTTGGAACCTGTCCCGTGAAGTGAAAACGGTAACCAAGTTGTTTTCTCGAATTTTTATAAAATCTTTCATTTCGAATTTGGACATGCTTCCTTCATAAAAGTTTTAAATGAAATCTATATCTACAACATATAAAATTTCAAAGAGTTTTGTGAAGATTTGGATTTCAAAATGAGTTTCTCTCTTTCTGGCTGTTGAATCTGCTCGACAGACAAATTTTTGGGTTGTGTTCAATGATTTGCTGCTCTTTTCACAGCATGAATTTGACTTGGCTTCCTTCATGAAAAAAAAAAAAAAATTAAGGTCTTCTCTAAAATATATTAAAATCTCATAAGTTTTCGATTCCGTTTGATAAGGTAAAGACATTGATTTCAGAAATTATTTAAAATTGTTCTTCAACTTAGAATGGGAGGTTACATGCCAAACTTGGAGGGGAAGGGGGCTGCACGCCTAACTTGTGGAGGAAGCTTTGTCAACATCTTAGGTGTCCATCTTAAGATTATGTAATAATGCCAAAATATTTGTCTTGGTAAATAAGTTAGTGATTTATGGCTTAAGTGAAGCATACCTCGGAGTTTTAGAATGCTTGGCTTAATGAGCAAGAAAAGCCATGAAAAATGTGCCAAAAATCTAAGACTTATGATGGCCATATCTTAGGCATTAAATGAAGGGATGAATCACTAGCTTTGGTGGCCATTTGAGGATTTGATTATCATTGCATAAGATTTTCCTTAGAGATTAAGTTAGGCCAAGTTATGATGAAATGATGACTCACAAGCTTAGGTGGACCAATTAGGAGTGGCTTGGAGAATAAGTAGCACATGTTCCTTGGAGGCTAGTCCTTAAATGAAGGTGTGACTCACTAACTTAGGTGGCAAGGAGAAGATTTGGTAATCATGACGATAGGATCTTCCTTGAAGAATAAGTTAGGGCCATTAATGAAGCTTGGCTTGGCCTATCAATAGGAGGACAACCCCATTCATCCTCATCCCTTGGCTCACTTCTTCCCCTCCTTCTTTCTTGCATGCCCTCTTCCTCTCTCGGCCTTGCTCGCCCACCACCTCGCAAGACAACCCTCTCTTGGTAAAATCACTTATAGTTCATCGAGATTCATCGAAGGTAAGTAGAATCTCTAACTCTTGGCTAGGGCGATAGCCTACATCGTCGAGTTTAGTGGTGTGCTCACCCGTGTAAGCCATGTGCATGTTGTAATGTTCTTTTGTGCGTT